>CM057341.1:4979171-6215214 GCA_030015575.1 Agapanthus africanus | reverse complement strand
CATCCGTGACTGAGGATATGTTCGCAGGATGAACAACCCTTATAAGTCCTCTCGACTTACAGGGAGAAAACCCTCTTGTAGGATCCTTACGACTTACAGAGGAACATACACTTAGGAATCCTCACGATTCCTAAGGAGAAAATACACCTACAAGATCCTCACGACTTGTAGGGAGAAATACCTTTGTGAGACCCTTACGGCTCATGAAGTTAAAATCCTTAGACGACAAGACCCTAACCCTGGTCGCTAAGCCACCTTTGTTCAACATCGACAAAGGCAGATGATGATTCGCTCCTGGCAATATCCCAGTTGTAGCGGTGCTGATGCCGAAATCGGTGTCTAATTCCAGGTTTACGGCGGAAAGCCAGTAGGCCGCACATGCATACGAAATAGCCGAAATGATTAGGCAACTTGCAATAAAAAATCAGCAAGTAAAAATGTATGCATGCAAAATAGCCGAAATGGTTGGGCAACTCGCAATAAAAAGCAGCGAGTAAAAATAAAAATAGCCGAAATGATTGGGCACCGCGAAAAATAGCCGAAATGATTGGGCAATCGCGATTTTCGCGATATAAAAAGCTGAAATGATAGAGCATCGCGGAAAGAATAAAAAAAAATAATAAATAAAAAAATGAAACTTTTTGCCCTACAGGTGAAATCACATCGATCCCTGTATATAATCCAGGGGCACAGATAAAAAGGGAACAATACCTTCCCAACAGGCTCTACCAGAAAGCGAAGCCAAATCTCGACGGTTCATAGATAACCTAAAGACCATCTCGACATTTGTCGCAATATTACAGACACGATGTCAACAAATGAAGCAAAGGAAGGTCCCTAACTTCAGGGTCTCGACGTCAATATCGACAACTTAAAGATCACCAACGGCGTTTCTCCTCACTCCAACTAGATGCAGACATGACGTCAACAACTGACCTCAGAATCGCAACGAAACGGAACCATGACAAAGTCCCTAGTTCCAAATCTCAATGGCCACGTCTACAGCCTGGAGACAAACAACGGTATGCCTCCTCATTCCAACAGGACACAGATGTTACACCATCAAGCGGAGCGATGGCAAAATCCCAGCTTCACCTCAGCATTCGCCTCGATACAGTAGACGCAATGTCAACAACAGCGTTCCTCCGCAGTCCAGCCGGAGGCAGATGCAACGTCAACAAAAGACCTCACGGTCGGAAACAAAGCGGAGTAACGGCAAAATCCCAACTCCACCTTAGCATTCGTCTCGTTACAGCAGACGCAATGTCAACAACGGCGTTCCTTCGCAGTCCAGCAGGGTGTACATATGAAGTTAACAAAAGACCCCATGGTCGAAACAAAGCGGAGTGACGGCAAAATCCCAGCTCCACCTCAGCATTCGTCTCAATACACCAGACGCAGTGTGAATAAATGAAGCGAAGGCCAAATTCCTAGCTTCAAGGTCTTAACGGCAAGTCATATAAGGCCTGAGAGACCACAGGAGATCATCTCACATGAAGTGGTCACCTCCTCGACGTTCGTTTCGATACAGCAGACGAGTTGTCACCCCAGCGTTCTTCCTCCAGCAGGGATTCGGACGTAACAAAGCAAACGAAGCGAAGGCCACGTTCCTAGATTCAACGTCTTTACGGTAACTCACATAAAACCGGAAAGACAATCGGAGATCATCTCACATGAAGTGGTCACCTCCTCGACGTTCGTTTCGATACAGCAGACGAGTTGTCACCCCAGCGTTCTTCCTCCAGCAGGGATTCGGACGTGATAAAGCAAACGAAGCGAAGGCCACATTCCTAGCTTCAACGTCTTTACGGTAACTCACATAAAACCGGAAAGACAATCGGAGATCATCTCGCATGAAATGGTCACCTCCTCGACGTTCGTTTCGATACAGCAGACGAAATGTTAACCCCAGCATTCTTCCTCCAACAGGATTTCGACACACCAAAACAAACGAAGCGAAGGCCACATTCCTAACTTCGACGTCTTGACGGTAACTCATATAAAACCGGAAAGACAATCGGAGATCATCTCGCACCAGCACAAAATGGTCACCACCTTGACGTCCGTCTCGATACAGCAGACGAGATGTCACCCCAACGTTCGTCTCGACACAGTAGACGTAACGTCATCAAACAAATGGAGCCACGGCAAAATCCCTAGTTCCCACCACGACATTCGTCTCGATACAGAGGACGCAATGCCAGCAAACGAAGCGAAGGCTAAATTCCTAGCTTTAGGGTCTTAACGGCAAGTCATATAAAACCGGAAAGACAATCGGAGATCATCTCGCACCAGTGTGGAGTGGTCACCACTTCGACGTTCGTCTCGATACAGCAGACGAGATGTCACCCCAACGTTCATCTCGACACAGCAGACGTAACGTCATCAAACAAACGGAGCCACGGCAAAATCCCTAGTTCCAAACCTCGGCGGTTCACCAGTAACCTAGAGACAACCACGACATTCGTCTCGATACAGAGGACGCAATGCCAGCAAACGAAGCGAAGGCTAAATTCCTAGCTTCAGGGTCTTAACGGCAAGTCATATAAAACCGGAAAGACAATCGGAGATCATCTCGCACCAGTGTGGAGTGGTCACCACTTCGACGTCCGTCTCGATACAGCAGACGAGATGTCACCCCAACGTTCGTCTCGACACAGCAGACGTAACGTCATCAAACAAACGGAGCCACGGCAAAATCCCTAGTTCCCACCGCAACATTCGTCTCGATACAGCAGACGCAATGCCAGCAAACGAAGCAAAGGCCAAATTCCTAGCTTCAGGGTCTTAACGACAACTCATATAAAGCCCGAAAGACTATCGGAGATCATCCCCACACCAGCGCGGAGTGGTTATGACTCATCGGGGCTCTCCAAAATGAGCCTAACCTCAAGTAAAAAGCGGCATGGCAAATTCCTAGCGCTTGCTCTTCTGACGGTCAAACTGCCAAGGAGGATTGCTTGAAGACGTCTTGTCCAGCCCCCGAAGGGATCAGAGACACGGCAGTCGCAGGGCTACTCGAACAGCACGATTGCCTATCGAGGACTATATCAGCTTATGCGACGGTACGATGGCCAAAACTCTAAGTACCACCAACCTTAACGGGCTTCTGTCGTAAAGAGCAGAGGTTAAATGCGACGTTAAGATGTTCTTGCGAGATCTGCTCGATCCGTTTCGACTCGTGAGGAAATTGATGTCTTTGCGAGATTTTCTCGATTCGTCTCGACTCGTGAGATAAAGTCTTAGGCAGTAGGGATTAAAAAACCTGTTTCCTAAGCACTGGGACCCTGCAAGTCGGCCCAAAACGGTCTCTTGCATACTATCCACGGGTCACACTCTCCAAAGTCGAATCTCGATAAGGAGGGAAACAACCGCTTACGGGTTCTCTCGACTCGTAAGAGGGAAAACTCTCTTATAGGATCCTTACGACTTATAAGAGAAAACACACTTAGGAATCCTCACGATTCCCAAGGAGAAAATACACCTACGAGATCCTCACGACTCGTAGGGAGAAAAGTCTTTATGAGACCCTCATGGCTCGTAAAGTTGAAAAGCCTTAGGTGGCAGATCCTACCCCTGTCTCCTAAGCCATCACTGCCCTGCAAAGAAGTCAAGATGGGCCGACCATCTATGGGCCACACTTGCCAAAGCTACATGCCACTGAAATGGAGAACTTACTCATAAGCGTATGAACTACTCCACGCCAGAGTGAGACAAAAAAAGAAATAGAAGGATGCGGCTCATGGAGTTAAGGGTTAGAACTATATCCCTTAAGAGTTGAGATTTGAGTCAATGATAAATAACGACGCTTGTGTCCGCTCGTTATCTTCTCAGATCAAGATTCTGAAAGTGATACATCAACCCAAAACTGGTCATACGCCATGCATAACTCTGCATAACTCTGCACTACTTCACCCACGTACATACTTACGTGGGCAAAGTAGTGGGGGGCATTTGTTCCCGCCAAAAATTTCTGCGCAAAAGAGTCCAAGGTATCAAATGGCAGCGATACGCTTAAGGAAATACGAACCAATATCTTCCGGGCTGTTTTTTTGACAAACTCCCGAAGGAGAAACGGATAAATTCTTATTGTATTGAAAGCGTCTCGAAAAACCCTTCGATTTGATATATTATGGGCTTCATAATTCATCCGGGATCAAAAGTTATGAGGCATTATGTGTTCACACGTGATGGGCTTTTAAGAATCCGCTGGAGGAGTTAGAAGATATAATAAAAACTTAGAAAAGACCCCAACGGGGCATCACGTGCTCACACGTGACCATGGGCCACGTGCAGACGCGTGATGGGCTCTTAAGGCCTCTAAAATAATGAATAGAATTAAATTCTAAAATCTGTTCCCTGATTAAAAATCAGAAGTTATCTCAATGAAATATCACGTGCTCACACGTGACCAATTGTCACGTGTTGACACGTGATGGTTAAAACAACAATATGAACAAGCGACTGTTAAAGGAACCAATTTCGGGGTTACGTGCTCACACGTGACCAAGGGTCACGTGCCAGCACGTGACAGGCTTTGAAAGCCTTACAGATTAGTAGAATTAAAATTCTAAATTTCTCTAAAAATCTTTCGAAATAGAATTAAAATTCTAAAAGCTTCTAAATCTTTCCAAATGGAAAAGGATTATGGGAACCGTTGGATTAAAGATCCAAAGATGATTAAAAATCATCAATTTATGGAAAAATCTTGGACAAGGAAAGATTTCCCTGAAAATCTCACCAGAATAACAAATAGAATATCTTTTGGATTTAAAATCCACGGTGAATAAAATTCACTGAATGATCTAAAGGCCCAGATTAATGATAAATATAAATCAAATCTCTCAACGATCAAATCAAATCTTTCAATGAGAGATTTGCTAAACAATTGATTCTTTTCCTTCTCCTATAAATAGGAGCCAAGAAAAGAAGAAAAGGCATCAACATTTCTTAAAAAAAAAAAATCAAGAACTTCAAACAGAGAGAACTCTGAGAAAAATTTCAAGAAGAAGGTAAAAACCTTCACGAGAGAAAAGAAATCTCTTTTGATAAATCATTGATCAATGATCTTCACATAATAAATAGTGCTTTGCACTCGTATGAACACTGGTTCTTTAAAACAAAAAAGAAAATAAAAATAAATAAAAATAGTGCTTTGCACTCGTATGAACCACTGGTTCTTTAAAACAAAGAAGAAAATAAAAATAAATAAAAATAGTGCTTTGCACTCGTATGAACCACTGGTTCTTTAAAACAAAAAAAAATAAAATAAAAAAATAGTGCTTTGCACTTTTATGAACCTCTGGTTCTTGAAATAAAGAGAAAAACTCATTTTTCTTTGATCCTAATTAGATCAAAGAAAACAAATAGTGCTTTGCACTTCTGTTCTGGAATCTAAAAAGATTCTTAGTGCTTTGCACTTCCAAACTGCGCTGTTGCGCTCCTGAGAGAACGCCACGTGTTAGCTGCAGAACAATTTGCGCTACGCGCCTTGAAATAGAGCTTTGCTCTCTGGAACGGGCGCAACTCACCAGAGCGCGCCACGTGTCAGCGGCAGAACAACTTGCGCTACGCGCCTTGAAATAGAGCTTTGCTCTCTGGAACTGGCGCAACTCACCAGAGCGCGCCACGTGTCAGCTGCAGAACAACTTGCGCTACGCGCCTTGAAATAGAGCTTTGCTCTCTGGAACTGGCGCAACTCACCAGAGCGCGCCACGTGTCAGCTGCAGAACAACTTGCGCTACGCGTCTTGAAATAGAGCTTTGCTCTCTGGAACTGGCGCAACTCACCAGAGCGCGCCACGTGTCAGCTGCAGAACAACTTGCGCTACGCGCCTTGAAATAGAGCTCAGCTCTCTGGAACGGGCGCAACTCACCAGAGCGCGCCACGTGTCAGCAGCGCAACAGCACAGCGCACTAGCGCAGCGCACTGCGCTGTTGCGCTTGCGCTCACCAGAGCATGACACGTGTCCTCACCACAAGCGCTTGCGCTCAGTGATTGGCGCAAAGCGCCTGACAAATGCAATGCATTTTACTGAAGGGCCAAGCCCAAATCAGAGGGGCCTAGTAGGCCAAATTAAATTGCAATACAATAAAAAGGGGCAGAGCCCAAAACAAATTGATGCTTTGCATCCTTTCTGGGCAAAGCCCAAATAAAAATAAAAAGAAATGCAATGCAAAAGCAAATAAAATGTTGGACATTTTCAACTAGACTTAGCCCAATCGTGGCCATAAGTCCTTAAATTAAATTGACTGAGCAAAATGGCTCTCCTAAATCAATCTACATCCGGTTCGAGGGTACATCTCCGAACTCCTTTGACATCCATCGTTGTAATTCCTCAACGACGTCAAAGAGGTGACGGGTCCCAACGACTACACATCGCTATGGACTGCGGGGTCCTTAAACTCGTGGACCGAGACGTCCTTAAACTAATATCGGACCGAGATGTCCTTAAACTAATATTGGACCGAGACGTCCTTAAACTAATGATGGACCACCACGTCCCTAAACTGGCATCGGACCGAAATGTCCCTAAACTAATGATGGACCACCACGTCCCTAAACTGGCGATGGACCGAAATGTCCTTAAACTAATAATGGACCACTACGTCCCTAAACTGGCATCGGACCGAAACGTCCCTAAACTAATAATGGACCACTACGTCCTTAAACTGGTATCGGACCGAGACGTCCCTAAACTAATAATGGACCACTACGTCCCTAAACTGGAACAATAGAGCCAATTGCTCTTTTGCCGGATCTAAACGATCCCGTTTAAGTTGATCTTAGCCCCAAACACGGCTAACGTATCCTTAAACACTTAAATTGACTATAAAACCCTCAATCAGCTTTGGTTCAAGGGTACATCTCTGAGCTCCTCTGACACCTATCATTGTAATCCTTCAACGATGTTAGAGAGGTGATGAGTCCCGATGGCCATAAATTAAATGAATCACCACGTCAGGTTGATCTTAGTCCAAAACAGGACTAACGTATCCTTGACGAATGTTTAAGTTGATCTTAGTCGCAACGCGACTAATGTATCCTTAAACTAAAAACACCAAACCCAAATCTAAGTAAATACGGATTTGGACTAATCCACGTCCTACGGACGATGGTATTACTTAGTCTCCGTATACAATCCACGGGCAACCACAAACAAAACAAACACCCACGACACGAAGTGAAATTCTGGAGAAGGAGAAAGTTGTTACCGCGATGCGGTAGCGTAATTAACTGCAGGGGCTTGCGCCTGCAGGGAAGAGCGTCCCCACAATCAAAAACCCCTCAAGCGAGGGGGAATCTGACAAAGTCTGCTACATCGGCCGCATCCGTCTAAACCTCCGATACACGGTGCCATAAATCAACTTGGCATCTTCGGAGAGGTGGACGGATAAAACCAAATAGCATCTGCCCCGAATCCCAGCGCCAGGCCATCGCGGTCCTGTGCGCCGCCGTTCGGAGGGAAACAGATTATGTTCCCCTCCGAACGTGCCAGAATCTGTTCCCCTCCGAACGGCGGCCAGGACTTCACGTCCGTGCCTGAGGTTCGGGGCAGATGCTATTTGGTTTTATCCGTCTATCTCTCCGAAGATGCCAAGTTGATTTATGGCACCGAGTATCGGAGGTTTAGACGGATGCGGCCGATGTAGCAGACTTTGTCAGATTCCCCCAACAGTGGCTAGTTGGCCATTTGAAATGTGGGGAACTGACATAGTCGGTCCCATCGAACCAACATCGTCAAAGGGACATCGTTTCATCTTGGCGACGACTGATTACTTCTCCAAATGGGCAGAAGCGGTACCGTTGAGGGAAGTAAAAACGGAGAACATCCTCCATTTCTTCAAAACGCATGTCATATACCGGTTTGGAACCCCAAGAAGGATCATCTCTGACAATGGGCCAGCCTACCGAAGTCATAAGATTAGCCGCTTCGCACAACAGCACAATATAGACTGGAGATATTCCTCAGTTTATAACCCCCGAGCTAACGGTCTAGCTGAGGCCTTCAACAAGACCTTGACGAAAATCATGAAGAAAACGGTGTCACGAAATAAGAGAGATTGGCACGAAAGATTGCAAGAGGCTCTTTGGGCGTATCGAACTACATTTAAAACGGCCACAAACACAACGCCGTACGCGTTGGTATTTGGGACGGAAGCAGTACTCCCCCTCGAGATAGAATTACCCTCTCTACGAGTGGCAGTCCATTACGAGTTGACGGACGAAGAAAATGCTCACCTTCGGTTTGAAGAGCTTGACGCCCTTGATGAAATCCGGCTTCTAGCACAGCAAAATTTGGAAGCTTATAAAGCAAAGATGACGCGCTCATATGAAAGATTGAGCCGCCCGAGGACATTCCACCAAGGTGAACTCGTGCTAGTCGTCAAAAGGCCCATGGTCCCCAATCGCGCCAAGCGGGGAAAATTTGAGCCAAACTATGAAGGACCGTACATCATTGATAAGGTCTACCAGGGCGGAGCCTATCTACTCATGGACATGCACGGTGAAAGGCCTTTCAGGCCAATAAACGGTCGCTTCCTAAAGAAATACTACGCTTAACGAGCCTTAGTTTAGGTCAATGATAGATGACGACGACTATGTCCGCTCGCTATCTTCCTAAGCTCAGGCTTTATAAGCAGTAGCCAGCCCTCTCAACGGTGGACCGAAATGTCCTTAAACTAATATCAGACCGAAATGTCCCTAAACTAATGACGGACCACCACGTCCCTAAACTGGCGATGGACCGAGACGTCCCTAAACTAATACTGGACCGAGACGTCCCTAAACTAAAATCGGACCGAAACGTCCCTAAACTAATATCGGACCGAAACGTCCCTAAACTAATATGGACCGAAACGTCCTTAAACTAATATCGGACCGAAACGTCCCTAAACTAATATGGACCGAAACGTCCTTAAACTAATATCGGACCACCACGTCCCTAAACTGGAATATGGACCGCTACGTCCCTAAACTGACACGATAGGGCCCAAACGCTCTTTTGTCGGATCTAGACGGTCCTGTCTAAGTTGATCTTAACCCCAAATACGGTTAACGTGTCCTTAGACATCTAAATAAACAATAAAATCCCAAACCAACTTTGGTTCAAGGGTACATCTCGGAACTCCTCAGACGTATGTCGTTGTAATCCTTCAACGACGTCAGAGAGGTGACGAGTCCCGACGGCCGGATAATTAAATCAATCACTACGTCAGGTCGATCTTAGTCCAAAACAGGACTAGCGTATCCTTGATGAATGTTTAAGTTGATCCTAGTCGCAACGCGACTAATGCATCCTTAAACTAAAAACACCAAACCCAAATCTAAGCAAATACGGATTTGGACTAATCCACGCCCTACGGGCGACGGCATTACTCAGTCTCCGTATACAATCCATGGGCAACCACAAACAAAATAAACATACACGACACGAAGTGAAATTCTGGAGAAGGAGAAAGTTGTTATCGCAACGCGATAGCGTAATTAACTGCAGGGGCTTGCGCCTGCAGGGAAGAGCGTCCCCACAATCAAAAACCCCTCACCCTGAGGGGGAATCTGACAAAGTCTGCTACATCGGCCGCATCCGTCTAAACCTCCGATACTCGGTGCCATAAATCAACTTGGCATCTTCGGAGAGATAGACGGATAAAACCAAATAGCATCTTCCCCGAACCTCAGGCACGGACGTGAAGTCCTGGCCGCCGTTCGGAGGGGAACAGATTCTGGCACGCCCGGTGGGAATCTGTTCCCCTCGGAGGAACAGATTCTGGCACGCCCGGTGAGATATTCCAGGACTTCACGTCCGTGCCTGAGGTTCGGGGCAGATGCTGGCACGCCCGGTGGGAGGGGAACATTCCTGTTGAAACATAAGTCCGAACCTTTTGAGATATTCACAGAATATAAGTTAGAAGTAGAGAACCAAAATAAGGGTATAAGTATTATGTCCTATGATAAGATCAGGGAGGAGAATACTTGTGCATAGAATTCCTGGACTATTCTAAAGGAGAATGAGATTTTCTCTCAGTGTTACTCCTCTGAATACACCACAGCACAACGGTGTATCAGGGCGGAGCAATTGCACAATATTAGATATGGTGTGCTCTATGATGAGTATTACTGAGTTACCTATTTCCTTTTGGGGTTATGCACTTGAGAAGCTGCATACCTATTGAATTAGGTTTGAATCAAATCAGTGCCTACCACTCCATATGAGATATGGTATAGGAAGAACCCATCTCTTAAGCTAGTTAAGATTTGGGGTTGTCCGGCCTATGTTTAAAGCAAAATCCGGACAAGATCGAGGCAGGATCAGTTCTGTAGAACTGGAACGGTTCCAGCTATACAAAACTGCAGTTGATGATTTGACAGAACCATAAGATTCTATAGTTCCCGACGAACCTCAGCCTCTCCGCCGATCTAGTAGGGTTCCTCATCCGCCTGAGAGATACCTCGGTTTCTCGATGACAGTGGGAGCAAGGATTGCATCATGAGATGATGACCCAACTAGTTTCGAGCAGGCCATCGAGAGCAGAGACTCTGTAAGAATGGCTGGATGCTTAGCAATCTGAGATGGAATCCATGTACACCAGCAAAGTATGGACTTTAGCTGCTATATCTGAAGGATTAAATCCCCATCAGGAGCGAGTATATCTTGAGAAGATTACTTGGTGTAGATGGAAAAGTTGTGAATTTCAAAGCTAGACTTATTAAAGGTTTTAGTCATCAACCAGGTGTGGATAATGATGAAACCTTTTCTAGGGAATATGCTTAAGTCCATCCAGATCCTACTTACCACGGCTACATACCATGACTACGATATCTGGCGGTTGGGTGCCATGACTGCTCTTCTAAATACTGATTTAGAAGAGAACGTCTATAAGAACACAGCCAGAGGTCTTCGTAAACAGTGGGAGCAGCGGAAACGTGTGCAAGTTGCTTTACATAATGAAGCAGGCATCGCGGAGTTGGAACGTCTGTTTTGATGTGATAGTCAAAGTGTTTGACTTCATCAAAATGGTAGACGAACCTTGTATATACAAAAGGGTAGTAGAGAGTAAGGTGGTCATCTTCGTATTGTACGTAGACAACATACTCTTGATAGGAAAAGAATTTCCTATACTACGATCGATCAATCTCCTATTATCACAAGGATTCTCCAAATAGGATCAAAGTGATACCTCCTAAAATCCTGAGTTTTCATCTATGAGATAGATGTAATTGGATGCTAGGATTCTCACTAGATGTAGTGAGATGGTATCAATCGATCCTGGGGAGAATCACTGGAAGTGTTCCAGGGTGATAAAGACGACTGAATGTCAGTCACAGGCACTGTCTTTACCCTCAGTAAAGGGACGGTATGTTGGAAGAGTTCCAAGCTAGATGCCGTGGCAAACTAGACGATAAAGGCTGGTAACATCGCTATTGAAGATACTACCAAAGAGGAAGTTTGGGTTTATATTGGTTCATAAGATGAACTTGGTTCCTGCCATTGTATGACAATGGAAGTGTGGCTTCGGCCCTAGAACCATGGTCCCATCAGTGACCCAGACATATTCTGAGGGAGCATCACCTGATCATGGAGATAGTTGATCTCCGGGGTGATCGAGGTTAGGAGAGTAGACTCAGAGGACAACACGGCGGATCCACTCACGAAGGCCTTTTCCCAGAGAGAGACTCATATGGGATGGTTGAGTATTAGATACTGCGACCACTGCTACAGATGGCCCTAGTGCAAGTGGGAGATTGTTAGTTATATGTATGCCCTAGAGGCTATTACTGTACATTGGATGTATATTGTAGTGGATGCTGGGACATATATAGGTAGGACTTTCTTGCTCGACATGATAGTACGCTATCTGGTTGCTCTTTATCTTAACATGTATACTTTCTGTCTCTCTGTTACATGTTGATAAAGCCCTTAGGATGTGTACTCGACTTCCAGGACTGTGATGCAGATCATACTAGTGGGGCCTGGATAGTCCATGAGTACATCCTTGAAATGTTCCTAGTAGAGGGAATATCGAGACGGGGCATCGATATTCCAGAGTAGACTAGCGTATATCTTCTCGACCCAGTGATGGGCGATGGATGATCCCATATCCATTGGTGTTTGACATCGAAGATGGTATGCGGGTGCTCAGTGGAGACTGGGTACACTGAACGGACTCGCCGAGAACTCCCAGATGGTATTATACCTCACGTCAGATGGCAGTTCTCTGGTGACACTGGTACAGCTTAGTCTGTTGACCCGAGATCGTCATAGAGTCTTGTGTGTCTCCCACTGTGCTTTGATTTCCACCCTACCACGGCTCTACTGAGTTGTGCAAACAGGTGGTTTTTGGGTACAGTCCCGATTCACATGGAGGCAATGAGCGATAGGAGGGGATTCGTCTCTCCCGGTATTGGGGGTTGATGTTGTGCTATGCTCGACTGGCCATAACAGGAAATCCCTGGCCAGGGTTGCAGTGATATACTGGTAAGTGTTATCAGTATTTTCACGAATGTTATGGACCCTACGTCGGCATGACTTATCGAGCTATTGGGGTCTGACGTTTACCACCCCTAGGCGAGATATGCGACATATCAGACGAACAGACCGGACCGTACGGTAAGTGTTACTGGTTGGATTCACAGGAGTGTGAGCGGGCTTGCTCGTCGATCTTCTGATCGCTCAATACCCGGGTGGCCGTTACGTTTAGCAGACCGCTTGCGGCTTGTGGATGCTTGATATGATCATCATCTGCTGCCGGCGTATTGACGAGTCTTTAGAGTCCTACACAGAGGTTTCCTGGCTCAAGCGAAACGAAATAGGAGCGCATATGAGATATGTGCGGGACCGAGAATAATTCGTGTATGTGATATCGTATTCCATTCTCGCGATGAATGTATCGAATGGTTATATGCGATATAACCTAGTTATCGAATCAAGGATTGATTCGATAAGCCGATGCATATGATACTAGTCGGTTATATCCGATATGACCGGATCGTTAAATCAAGTGTTGATTTAATGATTTAGTGCATATTTATATATTTGATATATTACTTTGCGTTAACTAGTATTGGTTCACTTTAAAAGGATTTTCTCACTTGAATTGTACACATTGTATATGCGATATAGTTTTGTGCACATGTTTGTATCATGTTTGATGATACATGCTTACTTGGTTAAGTGCAAAGAATCAAACCATGGTTTAAGTTAATGATTAGGGTTTTGATTATTTATTCATTTATCTTTTTCTTATTTATTCATTTTGGAAAAAGGAAAAGATAAATGAATGGTTGTATGTTTTGTTTTAGTTGAAGTTTCTTGAAACTTTGACTAAGTCACTCTTTTGTTGTTTTGCTTAACCCTAACCATTTAACTAACCCATGTTAATTCTCTACACTTAACTATAGTTGAAAGTATGATAAGTATTGAATTATTTTATCTAATTATTCAAGACTTATCATAACTTCTTCTTCTTCTTCATCTTCTTCCTTCAATGAAGAAAGCTTGCTACTCCAATGGCAAGTGATGAAAACTAGTGAGAAATCCAAATCTAAAGTTTACCCACTTCCTATTTCTTCATCCTCTACCTCTTGCCAAGTAGTATAGGGTGTTTCCTTCACAAGTTTTCCCGACTTGGTGAAGTTGGAGCTTGTTCTAGCGATGCCTCGACGTAGATCATCTTCGGCACGTCGTCGATGACCTAGCTCGTTTTTCCTCCGATGAAGCCGACGCTAGAGCCCATGATACAATTTGGACAGCGAGGGGACTTCATCACGGAGCCTAGGAGGTGGTGGACTGGATCTACAAAGGTTGTAGCCCCTTCCCTATTTCTATATTTCCGTTTACATGCTTACTTCGCCTAGATATCTAGTAAACGATCCGTATTAGGGTTTGTAGGCACACATAAAATTTGATTTGTGCATGTTTGATCACTTGTGAGACTTCACTAGAGTGCCTAGGAACCCTACAGTTTTTCGTATTTTGGGAAGCGGGGCGTGACATGGTTTTGTGGGTATCAGAGCCGTGTTTTGTAACAAGTGATAACATTAACTATACTGTATTACATTATTTTCGTTTCACTATTCCTGATCTTCATCCTTAAATCTGATCTTATCCTTTTGAATCTTCCAGCGATATGACGTCCCCGAACGACCCCTCCTCGGACTCCAGTACTCAGGACCGCACGGAAAGAATACTTAGTGTACTGACCTCTCTCGCGGAAGCTCAGGAGAGGAAGACAGACTTACTCGCTGAGGGACTCAGGGCGATTACCTCTGCAGGAGGACCCTCCGCACTCATTACCGCCCCCGAGGGCCCTACTCCATCAGCTTACCCTGCTAGGACTGGTACCGTATCAGACTTCCGGAGGTTGCATCCAGCTGCGTTCACAGGGTTAGCTGAACCTCTCGAGGCCGAGCAATGGTTAGTGAACATGGAGAACTTACTGACAGCAGCCAGGGTACTAGATGAAGATAAGGTGGACGTGATAAAGATCCAATTGGAAGATGAAGCCCGTACATGGTGGTCGGTGGAAGAAAGCAGGCTGGACAGGCCGATTGAATGGGGCAAATTTAAGTAGTGCTTCCTAGACCATTATTTCCCTTCCACCACCAAGGCAGAGATGAAGGAAAGATTTATTCTATTGAAGCAGAATGGACGTCCAGTGGACGTATATGCGGCAGAGTTCAACCGTCTGAGCCGTTTTGCTCCATACATGGTCGCCTCAGAGGGCACCAGGGCCAGACGCTTCTTGCAGGGGCTTGATTTGCAACAGTTGATTGCATCACTGGAGTTGCAGACTTTCGCACAGGTACTCAACGCGGCGAGAGTTCAGGAGCAATTGATCAATAAGTTCAGGAAACCCCCAGTCATTCCAGCACGTACCCCTGCACCTTCTCGAGAAGCCATACCAGTTCACAGGCCTGGAATGGCACAAATGAAGCGCCCGTTCGTGCCACAACATCACCACCAGAGACGGAACGTAGTTTGCGGCTACTGCAATAGAGATGGACATACCCAGAAGGACTGTCGCCGCGCCAAGGGACAGTGCTTGATTTGCGGATCCAGTCAGCACAGGATTAGCGGTTGCCCTGAGCTAGCAGAGATACAGGGAGGTTCTGGACCGCCGCAGCAGAGGCCACAGGAGCAGAGGCAACCTTCTACAGGTCGCGGTCAGGGACGGGCCTTCACCTTGACCGCCGAGCAGGAAGAGGCGTCAGGAGACGTTGTTACAGGTACTCTACTCGTACATTCCTTGCCAGCTAGAGTACTATTTGATTCTGGGGCAACGCACTGCTTCATATCGGAGCATTTCATTGATACACACTCCATACCACATAAACCACTAGCCAAGGGCTGGGAGATACATACGTGTAATGGCATTATAATATCTAGTCGAGAATGTAGATCATGTCCGGTTGTAGTGTGTGGCAGGGAATTCTATGCGAATTTCCTTCTGATTGGGACAGACAGTTATGACGCAATTCTCGGGATGGATTGGACGGGTACCTTCCATGCAGTTATTGATTGCCGTGCAAGGAATGTGATCTTCCGCATTCCCAATCACCCGGAGTTTATTTTCGAGGGCGGAAGCGAATCTTTGGAGCTAGCCAAGTACAGAGCTAAGCCCAAGGAGCTGACAGCTATGGAGATTGATGAGAGCGCAGCCCTAGAGATTGTTCGGGACTTTCTGGACGTATTTCCTGAAGATCTACCAGGTCTACCACCTCCTCGCATCTTGGAGTTCTCGATCGATTTGACTCCAGGTACGGCACCGGTATCCAAGGCCCCATATAGAATGGCACCAGTTGAGTTGGCGGAGTTGAAGAAGCAAATTGAAGAACTATTAGAGAAGGGATTTATCCGGCCGAGCGCTTCACCGTGGGGTGCACCAGTTCTGTTAGTAAAGAAGAAGGATGGATCGCTGTGGATGTGTATAGATTATCGGGAGCTGAATAAGGTCACAATAAAGAACAAGTACCCAATCCCGCGCATCGACGACTTATTCTATCAGTTAAGTGGGGCCAAGGTATTCTCGAAGTTGGACCTCCGTTCTGGATATCATCAAATCAGGGTAGCAGCCGAGGATGTATGCAAGACGGCTTTCAGGACCCGATACGGACATTACGAGTTCCTTGTGATGCCGTTCGGTGTTATCAATGCTCCAGCGATATTCATGGACTTGATGAACAGGGTGTTCGCAAAGTACTTGGACACGTTTGTCGTTGTATTTATCGACGACATACTTGTTTACTCGAAGACCCGGGAGGATCATGTCGAGCATTTGCGCACGGTTCTACAAATTCTTTGGGAAGAGAAGCTGTATGTGAAATTAAGCAAGTTTGAATTCTGGCTCGACAAGGTTCAGTTCTTGGGACACATTGTTTCGGGCGAAGGCATCTCAGTAGACCCGGCGAAAATAGAATCCGTCAGAGATTGGCCAATGCCGAAGTCAGTGGCCGAGATCAGAAGCTTTCTGGGATTGGCAGGATATTATCGGAGGTTTGTCCAAGACTTCTCGAGAATCGCTGAACCTTTGACGAGGCTTACACGGAAGGATGTACCATTTGCGTAGAGGGAGGAGTGTACTCAGGTTTTTGACACACTGAAGCAGAAGTTAACCACGGCGCCTATTCTTACAGTACCAGATGATTCTGGTGGTTTGGTGATACACAGTGATGCCTCAGGGAAGGGTTTAGGCTGTGTTCTGATGGAGCATGGCCGAGTGGTTGCTTACGCCTCTCGACAACTGAGAAATCACGAGAAGAACTATCCTACGCATGACTTGGAGTTAGCTGCAGTAGTCTTTGCGTTGAAGATTTGGAGGCACTATCTATTAGGCGAGAAAGTGGAGGTGTACACGGATCATAAAAGTCTGAAGTACGTCTTCACTCAGAAGGAACTAAACATGAGGCAGCGCCGATGGCTAGAGCTGATGGCAGATTATTACTTGGACCTTCAGTATCACCCGAGAAAAGTGAATGTTGTACCAGATGAGCTCAGTCGTAAGCCAGCGGTCACGAAGTTGACCAGTCAGAGGAGCATTATTGAGGACTTTCAGAGACTCGAGCTTGAAGTCGTTACCCCGAGCGCACTCAGTCAACTTTGGCAACTACAGGTGCAGTCTTCCCTTGTGGATCGCATCAAGGCTGCACAAGCGGATGATCCCCGATTGCAAAAGTTCAGAGCGCAAGTGGAAGCTGGGCTGAGAACGGACTTGATCATACATGAAGATGGCTCTCTGAGATTCGGTAGCAGACTCTGCGTACCCAAGGGAGATGTCCGAGAAGAAGTACTAGCTGAGGCGCATAGTTCGGCTTATTCTGTGCATCCGGGAGGTACGAAGATGTATCGAGACCTAAAGAAGCACTTTTGGTGGAACGGAATGAAGCGGGAAATTGCGAGGTTCGTATCCAGATGCTTAGTATGCCAGCAGGTGAAGGCGGAACATCAGAGGATGGCAGGATTGCTGCAACCGCTTCCGATACCTGAATGGAAGTGGGAGCACATTACCATAGATTTCGTGACGGCCCTACCACGGAGCCCTAGGGGCAACAACGCCATTTGGGTTATCGTCGATCGCCTCACGAAAGCTGCACACTTCATACCATTCCGAGTGGGACAGTCGACAGAGTCACTGGCAGAGAGATATATGCAGGAGATAGTGCGACTTCACGGTGTTCCAGTCAGTATTGTGTCGGATCGGGACACCAGATTCGTGTCGCACTTTTGGAGGAGCTTGCATGAGAGCTTGGGTACCCGCCTCAAGTTCAGCACAGCTTACCACCCGCAGACGGATGGACAATCTGAGCGTACGATTCAGACGCTCGAGGATATGTTGAGAGCCTGCATGTTGGACTTTCAGGGTTCCTAGGAGGACCATCTGCATCTAGTCGAGTTTTCTTATAACAATAGTTATCAGGCTAGCATTCAGATGGCTCCTTTTGAAGCACTTTACGGGCGGAAGTGTCGATCCCCAGTGTGTTGGGATGATGTGGGAGAGCGAAGATTACTGGGTCCCAAGCTCATTGTTCAGACTGTCGACAAGGTCCAAATGATCAGGCAGCGAATTAAGACGGCTCAAGATCGACAGAAGAGTTGGGCAGATACCAGCAGGAGGGCACTAGAGTTTGAAGTCGGAGATCACGTGTTCCTGAAGATTTCCCCTACCCATGGAGTTATCAGGTTTTGAGGTTGGGGAAAGCTCAGTCCTCGTTTCATCGGCCCTTTTGAGGTGCTAGAGCGAGTAGGAAAGGTGACCTACCGACTTGCCTTGCCTCCATCGTTAGCTGGTGTGCACAATACCTTCCACGTGTCACAGTTGCGACGTTATGTTCGGGACGAGAGCCATGTCCTGGACTATTCGGAGCTAGTTTTGGGTACCGATCTATCATACGAGGAGCAGCCCACTACTATCCTCGACCGCAGAGAGAAAGTGCTGAAGAACAAGGTCATTCCGTTAGTCCGAGTGTCTTGGGGCGGTCGTTCCCCAGGAGAATCCACCTGGGAGCGGGAGGATGATATCCGTGCTCGTTTTCCACATCTCTTTGTTTAGTACTTTTGTTTCATTGTATCCTTGTTAAATTTCGAGGACGAAATTTTTGTAAGGGGAGTATGATGTAAATCCTCGTTCCCATCTCAATAAAAGTTTTCTATTTTTACTGATTCCCCGAGTTTTTTTTCCTTTTCTTTTTCCCTCGTACTTTTGTAGGAAATTGGTTGCTTAAGATTAGTATCTAAATTCTTTCAAACCTTTAAAAAAATCAAAGACCAAACATAAACTAAAACCCAAAATAAAAAAAATTAATTTCCTTTTTATCCCCAGCCCATTCCCCTTTCAAATAACCCTCAGCCCAAAAAGAATTTTTCCCATTAAATTAAAAACAGTTACCATCCCTTTACCCCGGCCCTTTCCCCATCTCCTTAGCCCACATCCGCGGCTGCTAACCTGACCTGACCCGCAACGACCTCTTCTTCTCTTCCCCAACGTCTCTTTTCCGTCCCGCTCATTTTTTTCTCCGATCCACTTTCCCGGCCTATTCTCGCGGCCACGTCGTGCACCGTTGCCCCACGACGCGCACCTCCTCGCGATCCCTTCTACCTCAAACCCTCGCCTCTCCAACTCCTATCTCCCTCACACCCTCACTCCAGAACTCACTCCTCTCTCTCTCTCTCAGACTCCCAAAACCCACTGTCGAGCCCTCACCGTCGCCGTCGACGACGACGACTGCAACCCCTCATTCGTCGACTCTCTCGTTTCTCCTTCACCAACAAAACCCTTCACTCCTCCTCCATCAACCGAGCACCCCTGCCAAGCTCCCCTGCACACCCGAGCTCGGCCACCTTACACCCTCACGCCGGCGATCTCCCCATCACCCTGTAGACCTCTGCACCCTCTACATCTCCTCCACCTCCTCCGAAAATCCACACCCGAGCTTTCTCTCTCTCTCTCTCTCTTTCTCTCCAAAGACACAAAACCCACAACACATATCCACGCACCCCCACTGTTGCCCATCATCGGAGCGCCGCCGCCGACCGTCGTCTACCCCAGCACACTCGCAGAGAACCACTGAGCACCCCCTCCGCTTCCAGCAAGCACAAGACGTCTCCGGGCAACTCCAACGTCAAACCCGAATCGCGAACCGAGACCGTGAAACCAAACCGCGCCGTTCGTCGCGCGCTCGTGACGTTGCCGCTGTCGTACATCGCTCAAAATTTTCCAGGCAAGTACTTTACTTGCTACATGCTAAATTATTCGTGTTACAAACTCAAATCGTATAAATTCCATATTTACACTTCCCGATAAATGTTCTGACACAACTGTTCGACGTAAGATCCCAATGAAAATCTTCATCTAATATGACGGAATTGGATTGCCTATGCTGGACCGTGGGATAATGAATACTTTGTATAAATTTCATGGGAAAATACGACTGTTAATGACTAAAACGAACACCCCCAAATACACCAATGAAAACTGGAAATCCCCGCATCTGAAAATTGTTAAAATCACCATAAATTATATACGTATTGAAATGATGCGTTCGAGGGCTCAAATAGAAGCCGACTCGATGAAATGTAACCCTGTGTAAGTTTCTAATGGTTTCTGTACTGAAATTGTGACGATATTTGGACCAGAGTGCGGCTCTGGACTGCAGTCCAGAGCGATTCTGGTTACTGTTTACTGTCCCGTAATGTGTACCACCTTGTTTCCTGAACTCGTATGTTTCGGAACTCTGCAGTTTATTAAAGGTGAATCTGTTAGATAAATAACACAAGTGGTTTCATTCCATTTTATGGTCTTTTGCTATTTAATCTGTGATTTAAAAGAACAGGACGTATAACAGTCCAAAACAGAATCAGAATTGACATACTAGTGTTGAACGGTGCGTAACTTTTGACGTACAGACACGATTGAGAATCCATCAGTTGCGTTGAAAATCCTATTGAAAAACCTAGATTTTATTCAACTGTAGCGTCTCTAAATTCCTAACCCAACTGGGTGAAATTCGTGTTCCGAAACGGACGTTCAGTTCAGAAACTGAATTTCCTGCAGCGAGCACTTAAAATGAAACGGCTGTAACTTGAATACCGAAAACCCGATTGAACTGAAACCAATTTTGATGAACTCCTGACAGAGTGTGCTTATTATTGTATTTGTATCATTTTGTTGAATTCTGAACATATGAATTAATGCAATTTTTGTAAGTTGATGACGTGCATATTGGTTCATAACATACATGACTTGTTAATGGCATACATACACATATCTTACCCAATTGCCATATACATAGTGTTAGTGCGTGTTAGTGTTCGGTGGACATTTCATTATCGTGCGTGAATGATATTGGTTTAGGAGTGTCGAGTACACCAATGGAAAGTGAATGATTCGTGACGGTGATTAATACAGTGAACAGTGATAAAACCGTGCCATTGGTATACTTGTACACGACTAAATCATAATCATAAATAGTGTAAACCTGGGGAAAAGGGGGAAATCGAAGTGGAAAGAGTATCGTATTTAGCGGGACCTTGTTTTAGAGGATGATCATTCGAGCAGTGATATATATATTAGGTAGGATCTAGCGATCCGGCTGCCAGGATTATGTCCTGGGCATATGGGCCTTTGTCTCGGGTATGTACGAGACTCCTGTTAAACATGGTCCTCCTTTCCACTATACGATTTCAAATATGACCTAGAGACTGATAGGGACACAGATCATACTTTGCATCATATAGTGATATAGTGATTACACGCATTGTACTTTCACTGTTATCACTGTAATTACCTGCTTCATATCATTATTATATAAATTGCTATTACGTCGCTCTGACGACCTGAGTATGCATGCTCAGATCTCGTGGAAGGACCAGCGTAGGAGACGGATTTACCTTTCGAGCTGACGGAGATCTAGTATGGAGTGCTTTTCTTTCTTTTCTGCTTTCCATAAATGAGATCGTGTAATTGAACTTGGTTAGTAACTCTTCTTGTTTATTTGTAATTTGTGAACAATGGATTTTAATGTAATAATTTAGTAATGTAATTCCTTTACTGCTGTGCTTTGTTTACTGATTACCATGTAATGCTAGAAGCCGAAGTGTGACTACGGCGGGATTATTCCTTGACCGTAGGAGCATGGTTGGCCTAGTCATCCCTCGTTTTCCGTATTTTGGGAAGCAAGGCGTGACAGGCTGATTCTTCATGAGGTTTCGCCCGACCATCCAGTTGCAGGTATGGGGAATAGGAACCGTCGCAGTGAACGTGCGTGTAGCACACGCGTCGATTGTGCGGGGAGGCGAAGCGCCAGAGTCGCGTTGTTTCAATTCCGCCAGAGGAGGCTCAATGATCGCCAAGCGAACGAGAATCAGCCCGTGAGATCTGTGGCCATGGGACGTAGCCTGCCGGTGGTCAACCGTGCCGACTAGGGCAGAGTCTTCTAGAGGCGGAGGAGCGGCGATCTGGGGCCCTGGCCTGGCCGTTTGGACTGTAGTCGGTCTATTCGGCCGGCGAGGGTGTTGATGACGGTCGCCGGAGGAGGTTCATCCATGCCTCCGATGTGAGGGAGGCGGCGGCTGGTACCTGGATCTTCAGGGTGATCGCACGCCATGTGGATGGAGATCGGAAGGCCAACTTTTGTTTTTGTGGAGTTTTGTTTCCCACAGACGGCGCCAACTGATGGAGGTCCTTTTCAGATCTCCTTCAGATGTTGTCTTCCGTCGATCTCCCGGTGGATTTTGAACGTGGTCTCCTGTTGCGTGTGGGTCTCAATTGGTTTTGAGGAGATAGGTGGTTTGGAGGAGTTTGGCGCCGAGTACCTGCAAAGAAGCCCCGGGGTGGTTTGGCACCACCGAGGACCCTCCGACGATCAAGTTAGTACTAGATTCGAGCAGAGTAACGGCTAAGTGGAAGAAAAAATAGCTTACTTGACCCCTCTGTGATGGGGGTTTATATAGTGGCGGCAGCACGCAATAGCAGGCGCGAAAATCTCACCGGCAGTTACGCTCCCGACGTCACGCCCGCGTAATAAGCGGATCGCCTGTTAATGGGGATCATGATGGCGTGGAACGGGGGATGTTGCCAGTGGTGAATCCGCGCATAGCGAGATTTGCGGAGCGGCGGTTACGCCTGTGAGTGGTGGAGTTGTTCTGTCGGAGGGACCGAGGAAAATGGCCTCGGCGGGAGAGCTCGGGAACGAGCGGGAGGGCCGAGGTATCTTGGTCTTGTTGTAGCTCGGGGCGAGCTGACACTACTATAAATAGGGCTTGCCCCTATGGATTTATCTGTAGGAGCAAACCACTGCCCCTATGGATATATCCGTAGGGGCAATAAATTACCCTGTAGGTGCAAACGCCATAGGTGCAAGTCTTAGCCTCGAACATGCCCCTACGGTCAAAAACTTGCCTATACGACGTAATGTGTAGGTCCAGTTGTCCCTACGGATTAGGCTGTAGGGACAAAAAACTTATTTAATTTATCGGTTTATAAAATAAATTGGGTGTCCCTACGGACGTATCCGTAGGGCCAAATAGTTGCCCCTACGGATACGTGCGCAGGTCCTGATGTGCAGGGACAAAATATCAGGTATCCTGATATTTTGTCCCTACGGATACCTGTGTAGGGGCATTTGTTTGCCTCTACGGATTAATCCGTAGGGACAAGTATAACCCCTATTACTGAGATCATAGGGGCAAAATATCAGGTATCCCGATATTTTTTCCATACGGATAAATCCGTAGGGACAAAGAAGGTCCCTATGGATAAATCCATAGGGGCAATGTTGGGCCCTACGGATTAATCCGTAGGTACATACTATCAGGGTTTTTTTTATAAAAAGGGCTGCCTATTTTTTTCTCGCCCCGTGCACAATAATATATACATCATATATAAAATTAATTAATACGCAGAATATATATAGCGGTATTCATAATCACATCTCACGCATAATATACAAAAGAAATCAACAAAAGCAGAATATGATATCAATATAAACATGCAAACACCACCAATATCAATATCGTCCAAAATATAGTACAATATGTATCATATAAATAAATACATGTTTAAAATTTAAGAATCAAAAAGCTACCCTAGCTCGGTCCAACTCCACCTCTGATAAACGCCATAATCTGGCGCGCCTGCTCCTCGGATATACTCTGAGTCAATAAATTATGCAATGCGGAGTGTGCGGGAGTCTGAGCGGGCTGTGGAGCTGTAGGAGTGGTCTGCGCAACCTCCGCCGAGGTAGTGGCTTGCGGAGCCGCGGATGCGGGAGTCTGAGCGGGCAGTGGAGCTATAGGAGCTGTCTGCGGAACCGCAGCCGAGGTAGTGGCTTGCGGAACCGCAGCCGAAGGAGATGCATGTGGAGGCTCGGCCGATATACCCTGTCGCGTCTGGACCTACGTATGTAATAAACGAGTAAGAACTGTGAATTAGTCGAATTCATATCATTATCAGGTTATTGTGAAACCCCAATCTATGTATACTTTGGCACTTAGGCCTCGTTTGGATATCTAGTTTGGAAAACCGTAGTTTATTTTAATTAGATATGTATGAATGATTAATCAAAGCTACGTCTACAACCAAATAAGCTCAGACTACGTACTAATATTGGA
This sequence comes from Agapanthus africanus, assembly GCA_030015575.1. Lineage (NCBI taxonomy): Eukaryota > Viridiplantae > Streptophyta > Magnoliopsida > Asparagales > Amaryllidaceae > Agapanthus > Agapanthus africanus. Next base: position 6,191,108 of record CM057341.1, on the reverse strand, counting down.
TATATTGCTATCTATAATATGATATAATATTTTACTATTAAGTAGTATACATACCAACATCTCTTTCAACTCCTGAACGGTAGCCTTCAAGCTCTCCAGTTCTTACCGGAAACGTCGCTCACTGGAGACGGAGGAAGTAACCGCCAGAGTGGAGTCCAACCTCATATGGGCCCTGCTAGGGCCCAGTCCCCGGCCTCTCTCCCAACCTCCGTGGTGCCCTCCGTGTGCGGCGTCCAGGACTGGGGTCAGCAGCATCGGATCGTTCTGTCTAGTAAAATCGATCCCCGATGCCTCGGCCTGCTCAACCACCCGCTCCTACACCCACATTAACCAGTAAAATATAAGTATATCATTTAAATTTGAACCTTTCAAAACTAAAATTTCAAATAGGGGTTGAATAAATATTAACACTTACGCTTTACTCCTAGGTAGCGGCGTCGGGGTATCGAAGCTCGCCCGTGGCGAGATCTGTCGAGGTGCCGTAGACGGCAAGATATGCGGACAGCATGTTCGGTGTACCACCCTGCGCCAGGGTCTGAGCCCTCTGCAATATTAGAAAATAACTCTTAATATTAGATATATTAGAAAATAACTCTTAATATTACATTATATCACAAAGGCCGGTCTATTGTAATTTACCGATAACTCCATGGCACGAGCAATATTCCTCGAGCCACCGGTATAAGTGGGGCGACCCCTCTTCGCCAACTTCCTATTCTTTTTATTTTGATCGGCCTATTTCTGCACAACGCATTCACATTTAGTTTTCTAATTAAGCAACACAAAAAAATAAATTATATACTAAACAATGAATTACATTTAAAATACATACATGTTTGCGATGAGAGTCGAAATATTCGCATAATAGAGGCCATGTATCTACGTCGACTCTCGCAAATGCCGGAGTAGATAGGAGGGCCGCTCTCTCTGCCTCGGGGGTCACCATCCACAGGGAATAGCAGTCGGTCTTCAGCTCATTCCTGTTGTATCGGACCTTCGTCTGCATGTTCTTCATCAGGCCATTGTACAGAGCGTGAAGATCGAGCACCCTCCCAGAGTTATCAGGGTTGGGTACAGGCTGAAAATCGTAATCCAACTGAAAATACAAAATAAACATTGTTATTAGATTGCAGGTGTTAATAATAAATATATTGGATAAATCAAATGAAAATATATATTAATACCCGATCCTGATCCCAGAAGAAGGCGAATGAGCGCCGGTGCTGGTCGCCCCACTCAACGTGAAGTGGATAGTTCTTCACGAGCCGGCTCTCATCCCTCATATACCGGCCGAACCTCTTGGTATGATCGCCGGTATAGAGATAATCAGGGGTAAAAAAGAGGGGGAATGCTGCCTCCCCCCTAGCTCTGTCGGGCCTCAGCCTGTGGGACTGATTCGGGCCTCGAATCCCCCTCTCGCGATGGGGAGGCCCTGCATCTGCAAGAAATATCAAGACAATCAATATTAAGACAAATTTGTATTAAGAAATCAAGGTTTAACGAAAATTGAAGTGTGATATATACCTCCGGTGACTAAAGGATGACCCCGGGCCCAGGCAGCAGCACGAGCGGGACGATAGTTCCTCCGGTGAGGAACAGCCGGTGACCCGGACGTGGACGCATCTCCAACTAGAAAATAAACATCGATAAAATTACATGGAGTTCATGTTTATTCTTAAAAGATATGTAAAATGAATAAATATTTTATATTTATTCATACAAACTTATAGACTGAGCAGAGGGAATGGAAGTGACGGGAGTGGCCTCTGCACCAGACGAGGACGCACCACCTATAAATAGACAATCAAGTATCAGCTATATAAGTAATTGCAAAAAGAATACGTATATCAATAATATAATATTCTAAATCAACATGTATACACTATAGGATATATAAACATACCCGCAGGTATATGATATATAAACATACCTGGAGGTGCGGGAGTGGCCTCTGTCCCTGATGTAAGTACGTAAGAGCAAAAAGAATGTATGTATATTTATGATATAGCATTCTAAATCAATATACATGCACTATATGATATATAAACATACCTGGAGGTGCGGGGGTGCCCTCTGTCCCTGATGTGGACGCATCACCAACAGCTAGACAATCAAACATTGACAATATAAGTAATTTTGACATGAACATGCATGTATATCTATAATATTACATTCAAAATGAATATGCGTGCAATATACCTGGAGGTGTGGCAAAGTCCACACGGAAGGAGGCATCCGAAGGGGTCTCCGATCGGGGTGCAAGATCGGCCCTCTGAAGCTCCCTACGCAGCTCTCCGGGCGGCAGAACTGCTCTACCTCTACCTCTGCCTCTGCCGGTGCCGCGGCTGGAGCTCCTGCCGCCCCTCGCTGCTCCCGTCATCGTCATCAAATCTAGATAAGCGGTTCGTGGAAGCATTAGACAATCATTACAAGTATTGACTATATATGTATAGATCGTAAAATGTGAAGTAATAATATAACATTATTGATAACCTTTTTCGTTTCGTGGGCGCATTAGACATATCTACTTGGATTTTATCATCGATATCATTTCTAACCCACGTAACTTCATGATCAGCCGAAGATGACCCTTCTTTCGAAACAGACGGTCAGAGCACTCTAAGTCTTCTCTCTTCTTCATCCTCATTACTGTCCTCGAATTCTGGGACATCGTAGACATCCCTGGGTTTCCAACGGCATACGACACTCCATCCCGGATGCTTCAAACACTGTGAGTAGTATACTTGGAACGCTTGGTTCGGAAAGATAAACGGATCTTTCTGACCTTAAAATCGAAGTGTGTTCACACTGGTCAATCCATATTCATCTTTCCAAGTCCCAAGATTGCTTCTCCACTTACCCGTATTGGTTCGCGTATCGTACTAAGTACACTGGAATATATAAAAGGGTTCTGATCGTTCGGGATGGTGGATGCCGAGTATACAATTTAAGTATCCATAATAAATCACACCGTTTGATCCTACCGTCGCAATCCCACTATTCTGAGTGGTTCTAGATGTTTCTATGTTCTTAACTTCGAATTTGTATCCAAGGACTCCGAATCCTTTATAATATGCAATCTCCATACTAGGAAATTGAGCTAAACATCTTGAATCACTCTCAAATGATGCAGACAAGTTCGGATCATGGATCTAACAAAACAAATTTTACGACAAATACATAACGATATAAGTTTAGATTAAAACTGATAGTAATAACATGTTATTCGAATAACTTACATGATCTACAACCCAATCGCAAAAATTATCCTGATGATATTTTTCCAATTGTTCATCGTTCCAATCAGGATGCCCCTCACGGATCTCGTTAAAATGAATTCTGTTTTCGACAATAAATTATGACATTAATATTATATCATTTCATACACACACAAACAAAAATATAACAATTAATCCAAAAAAAACATACTCTCTAATTTTTTCAAGACATGCACAATTAAGCAAGATAAACCGGTATATTTTTTTGATAAACATAGTGTCTACCCTCTTATAATCGGCTTTACCATATGGCCCGTCTTGAATTCTTCGAGGCCCGTTAAGTCTCGTCTCAATGTTCTCGTCCAGATAGCGGGAACAAAATGTGGTTGCTTCATCAAGAAAATAACCTTGCATGATAGAACCCTCTGGTCGATTTCTATTGCGTATATACTTTTTAAGAGTTTAGAGGTACCTAAAGAAAATATTTTGAATAAATAAATACGGGCATACAGGACAACAATAATTTTAAAAATTGTGCGAAACGAAAAATTCCACGTACCTCTTGACGGGATACATCCATCGATATTGTACCAGTCCGGCTAACTTAGCCTCAGGTGCAAGATGAACCGTCAGGTGTATTATGATATCGAAGAATGACGGTGGGAAAATATGCTCAAACTTGCAAAGTATCAACGCAATAGAACTTTCTAGTTTATCCAGCGTCACAACATCCAGTGTTTTAACACACAACTCTCTAAAAAAATAACATAGGTCATTGATTACTAGATCAACCGATTCGGGGAGAGAAGTCCTGACGGCTAATGGAAGAAGGTGCTCTACGATAACATGGTGATCATGACTTTTTAGCCCATCGATCTTGCCTTTCACAATTTTTATCTTCTTACTGAATGATCCTGAGAAACCTGTGGGAACTTTCAAATCATGCAATACCTGCAGGAATCTTTTCTTCTCCGGTTGTGACATATGATAAGCGGCATTGGAAAGTACAAACCTGTCTGGTTTACCCGCTACCGGTCTAGGGTGCAATTCACTTGTTATTTCCCACTCCTGTATATCCATCCGAGCATTCAGGTTGTCTTTCGATTTTCCGTCTTCACAAAGAAGCAAGTTGAGTATGTGCTCTGATACTCCCTTCTCTATATGCATGACGTCTAGACAATGACGCACTAAATTTGTTGACAAGTACGGAAGCTCGAAGAAAATGCTTAACTTGTTCCAAAATGGTGGTTTGACCTGTTTTGTCGGATCCATCCCGAAGGTCACATTATTGTAACCATCCCACTGAACAGTCACATCCTCTCCGGACAATGGGGCTGGAGGTCCAAGAAGCTCCTGATGACCATCAAAGTGAACAACGTCTAACCTGTAGGGGTGGTCTAGAGGCAGGAAATGTCGATGGCCGCAATAACAAACCTTCCTGCTAAAATTCAAGAATTTCGATGTTGTGTGTTGATGGCAATGAAGACATGCTTTGTGACCATATACGGACCAACCTGATAGCATTCCATACGCAGGAAAGTCATTAATTGTCCACATTAAAGCCGCACGCAGTATGAAGGTTGTATTTGTGTTTGCATCATAAGTCTCTACACCATCAATGAACAAAGATTTTAACTCCTCGATCAGAGGTCGGAGATAGACATCGATATTATTTCCCGGTGAGTTTGGTTCGTCGATAAGAAGAGACATCATAAAGTATGATTGGTCCATAGCCAACTAAGGCGACATATTATAAATTATCATTATAACGGGCCATGTGCTGTGACTTCCAGCCATATAGTTGAATGGGCAGAAGCCATCACTAGCCAGTCCGAGCCTGACATTGCGAGGATCGCTACTGAATATTGCGTGCCTCCTATCAAAATCCTTCCATGCCGGTGAATCTCTTGGATGGCTCATTTTCCATCTTCACTTGGAGGAGCACGGTGATGCCAAATCATTGCCTCAGATGTTTTCTTGCACCTGAATAGCCTCTGCTGCCTCTGTGTTATGGGAAAACATCGTGCTATCTTGACAGGTATATCAGGCTTCTTATCAGAACTTTCGGCTTATACCTAGCCTTTCCACATGTTGGACACTCTTTCAAATCTGAATTCTCTTTCCGGTACAACACGCAATTTTTAGGACATTCTTGAATCTTCTCACACTTCAGACCCAGATCAGACATCATCTTCTGGGCTCCGTACCAGCTGTCGGGCACGTTATTTCCTAGGGGCATAGAATTTTTCAAGAACGAAAGAAGAATTGTGAATGATTTGTTGCTCCATCCATTTAGGCACTTAATCTGGAAAAGTTGGACGAACTATGAAAGGGTGGAATACTTTGCATTCTCATAAATTGGTTTTCTAGCATCATTCATGAAATTTTCATATTTATCCGCACGCGGTCCTTGACCGAAAGGAATGTCATCTTCGGTATGAATAGATTCACCTAGGGAAGTCTCTACCATATCCTTCATTTCTTCTGATGGAAAGAAATTACCGTCTTCTTCTTCTGCCGCATTACCGCCTTCTCCTGCCGCATTATCGTCTTCTCCTTCTTCTTCTGCTGCATTACTGCATTCTTCTCCTTCCCCGTGATATTTCTAAGTTGTATAAAGTCTAGTAAAACCATATTTTACGATATGAAACTGTGCCAATTCTACCTTCTGCCAGTACTTATTCCCACATCTATCGCACGGGCAGAGAATCTTCTCTATCACAATCTTATTATGTGCGCGTGCAAATTCAATAAAAACAGCAACTCCTGCGACAAACTTAGGTTGCATACGTTGTTGCCAATCCACATACATCCAGTCCTTAACTCTGACGTACTCATGGGCCATGTTAGACTATATAACATATAAATTGTAGGTTATGATGACTATATTGAGAAATCTAAGAACGGGATGGTTACTGACAAAGGAGAAAATCTGTGTATATACTTTGTGTGTTCGTTTGTTGTTGAAAAGGATAAATTATCGATAATCAAAGTTAGATTTGAGGATACTCATGTATGAGAATATGAAAGATTCATATTATCATCGAATCATATATTGGTTTTAACTTGAACATCTTGAATCACTCTCTAATGATGCATTTGTTGTGTATTCTTGTTGTATGTGTGTGTTTCGGCTGTCGGGGGTAAGGCTTCTATCCCATTAAGAATGTATAGAGGGAACACCCATTCGCTTGTGCTTTCAACCGTTTCGAGTAAATTTCGGCAGCACCTCCCCGCTGTTCTCCGAGTACACTGTAATCGAATAGATAATCATTTCAAATCTGTGAAACAACGTTGAAATGAACATCTAATCTATTTTTGTACACGGAGAACCAGCGGAAAGGTACCGACGAAATATCTCGAAACGGATGAAAACATAAGTGAATGAAGGTGTTTGCTTTATACATTCCTAACTTGTCCACACGGGACAAATCTATCGGTTATCATATGATTGAATCTTCTCGTCACATAGACTATATGACGGTTGTTAGTATCGAGCTATACCGTCCGATATTTAACAACCTTCGTATAGTTCTATGTCACGACGAACATCGAACGTATGTTAACCGATAGACAAGGAATAAGTGGCGCTTTGACTTTCATATATGAGTATCGATGAGAATATGAAAGTTTCATATTATCATCGAGTATCATATATTGGTTTTAACTTGAACATCTTGAATAAATCTCTAATGATGCGTTTTTTGTGCATTCTTGTTGTATGTGTGTGTTTCGGCTGTCGGGGGTAAGGCTTCTATCCCATTAAGAATGTATAGAGCGAACACCCATTCTCTTGTGCTTTCAATCGTTTCGAGTAAATTTCGGCAGCACCTCCCCGCCGTTCTTCGAGTACACTGTAATAGAATAGATAATTATTTCAAAGCTGTGAAACAACGTTGAAATGAATATCTAGTCTATCTTTGTACACGGAGAACCAGCGGAAAGATACCGACGAAATATCTTGAAACGGATGAAAACACAAGCGAATGAAGGTGTTTGCTTTATACATTCCTAACTTGTCCACACGGGACAAATCTATCGGTTATCATACGATTGAATCTTCTCGTCACATAGACTATACGACGGTCGTTAGTATCCAGCTATACCGTCCGATATTTAACAACCTTCGTATAGTTCTATGTCACGACGAACATTGAACGTATGTTAACCGATAGACGGGGACTAAGTGGCACTTTGAGTTTCAATAAAATTCAAATTTCAAACATCCTCTCTCTTTCTCTTCTCTCTACACGTATATTTAGACATCAACATTCAAGCAATCTCTATCACTTTATTATCATATTTTAATAATCAAATCACATAACATGTATTCAAATTTTCAAACCATGCTATACATCAATAATGTGTATTGCACGCGCAAAATACTAGTAAAACTAGCAAAAGTACTTGTAATTTCTAATAATGCAAAAGTACGAAGAAGTCCCTAATTCAAAATTACTGTTAAGAAAAAGTTAAACTAGCAAACCCGTATAATCTGCTCAATAAACTTCAGAGCCTCTGTAGATCTTCCAAAACAACCTCAAAATTGCAACCAGTTCACAGTCTCCTTGAAAACCTTGTGGCCATCTTGTAGGGATTTCTGTACCGATTTCAAAAAACATACAGTAGTAATGACTCCAACGTTCACATCGAATGTTATGGGTTCCTGATCCTAAATCAACCCTTGATCTATGTTGAACTTATTTCAGTCTAAACAACGTATATATTTTGCCACGACATGCTTTGCATCAAGAGTGCTTTATGATTTCACTACCTTGTGGGCAACACGCTTTCACATGTTTTTCTCATGTGGTAGGTGAATTATATATTGGGTTTGAGCTTTGTGTGTTGAAATAGCCATTTTGGTGCATGTCCCATGCATGAAGGCAGCTACTTTGTCAATAGATGCTTATAACAGGTTTTTATGATTAAATATCAGTCCTTCTCATGATCCATCCTTTCATAGATTTTCTTTTCATGAAATTAATTAAGCAAATGGGTTGAATATGAACATTCGTAGCCTAATTACTAATTTCAACAAAATTTGGTTCACGGTTGTGAAGGGACAATCAATCAACTTAATCGATCACTTCCAGATAGATTGAAATCAAGCACAATTCTCATAAGTTGTCTTAAATTTACAAGCATCAGTTGCGTCTAATATCAATTAGGTAGCCCCAGCCGAACCCCAACCCCAACCCTAACCCCAGCCCCAGCCCCAGCCCCAGCCCCAGCCGAACCTCAACCCTAACCCTAACCCCAGCCCTAGCCCCAGCTCCAGCCGAACCCCAACCCTAACCCTAACCCCAACCCCAACTGCAACCCCAACCGAACCCCAACCCCAAAACCAAATCCCAACCGAACCCTAACCCTAACCCCAACCGATGCCTAACCCTAACCCTCATCAGTACCCAAACCCTGAACCCTAGCCCTATAATCATCAAAATTATATTTAATTGGAGATTTACTAACCTGTAGGCGGAGACGACGGAGATGCTCGATCAGTGGTTGACAGCGCGCGCAATCGGCGACGAGGAAGAACAAGGGCGGTGGCGACGACGAAACGGAGGGCGGTGGCGATGACGAGAACGACGAAGAGAAAACTGCGACACGCGCGGCGGGAACGAGAAATTTGGGGATTTTGGGAGTTAACGCGCGAGAGAGATGAGGCGTACGACATTTTTGTGCCTTTTTAAATTAAATTCCCATTTAGATGCCCTTACGGATTAGTCCGTAGGTCATTGGTTTGCGGCTCCGTAGGGGCAAACAACAAATTACGATATAATATTTTTAAATTAAAACGTCGGGCACCGTAGGAACAACCGTCGGGCCTTACGGATTAGTCGGTAGGGCCAAATTAAATCTGCCCCTACGGATTTCAATATCCGTAGGGGCAACCCCCTATTGCAGTAGTGTGAGAGGCCGAGGAGGCCAATTTGCAGGGGCTCTGAGGTGAGCCAGCTCATGCTTGCAGGTCGGGTACAGGGGTGGTCTGGTCGGCCCCTGTGGGTCCTTTCTTCTGAGTTTTGGGACACGTCATCTGCCGCGTGTCCTGATCTGGGAGATCGCTAATATAGAGCATCATCAATTGGTGTCCGTTATGCTCCTTTCAAGTGATGACAGCTTGATAAATAGGTCTAGATTCTATCGCTGTCCAACATGGTGACTCTTATATACTTAGCCTAGCTTTCAAGATTAAGACAGCAGATACTAATATACATTGAAGAATTGCTCTCGCTTAATTGAGATCTGTCTCTCGTTGATAAATAGATCATATAATTTATCCCGGTCAGAAGCTCGTAGAAAGCGAAAGGGCGTAGAGTGCTTGGAACAATTGGGTTGAGCCGTTGTCAACAACATTAACGCGTTGATCCATCCTCAGTGTAGCGTGGCCTTCTTATTTGAGTAGTAGACGATGAACATCAGTGACAAAGTCCCGAATGATGATGAGGCATGGATTGCAACAGGTTGTTGTTAGCCGCCTCTTCACCTATCTCACACAAGGTCTTGAACATAGTAGGATTTCTACTGCATTATATCACAAAATAATATGAGATGAGACTTGCCATTTATTTCTTAAAATGCATTAATTATGTTCTAAAATTATTTTGCGCGATACTGCCAACAGTTTTGAAATTTTAGAATGGTGCTAGCTTGAGCTTATCTATATTACAAAAGTTTATTATGCATACACTTAGAATAGATTAATTGAAAAAAATAAATAAAAATAAAATATATTTCCAATCAAATTCTAGATTTAATTCATTCCCACCGAGTGTTATCTTGTTATATAATGACTTGTGTTAATTATATAGAAAAGTATATTCTTAATCGTAATTTGGAATTAAATTAACATATTAGAAAAATATTGCTGTGTAGAAATCTAAATTTCGGCACTATAAGGAAGTTAAATTATAAATTATATATCTCTCAGCTATTATTATAATTTTGAAGTATCGTAGTGTCTGTATCTTCTTCATTATTAATACCATTGTTAAGTTTTCCATAACAACTTTCTCAAAAGAAAACTTTCCAAATAGTTAGTATATGGTGAGATGAATGAAACTAATTAACTGCAATAGATAGCATGGTGAGATGAATGAAGCCAATTAATTGCAATCTTTTTTTAAAGAATTAATCTATAGCGTTTACTTAGGATATAGATTGAATTTATTGTATAAAAGGATGGAGTACACAACAAATTTAGGACATGTATTCTTAAAGAGATGGTAGGAGATGACAAAAGTTTTTCTTTTTTGCGTAAATATACTTATATGTCTACTTAAGGGTTAATTTATAATAAAACTCTATATACATTGCTATTACTATTGGATCCCATAATGACACATTTCTCCATACCATATTCTTCATGTAAACAAGGAGGTTCATAAATCCATATTAAAAGAAAATAAATTTTTTCTTATTTTATATCAGTTTAAATCTTTTAGACATTGTGATTTTAAAGACTATAGTTACTTTTAAGTTTCTTTACCTAAAACTTTAAGCCTATATAATTCTAACATATATATAAATATAAACTTTTATGTTTATACTATAAAACCATAAGTCTAAGTTTCTTTTACCTGAATAATTCTTTCAGGTGGTGAAGATGGCAGTTTTGAAAAGCGCCCTTTTGCCTTTTGCGACTTCCAATATTTTCCAATACCACCCATTCCATAAAGAAGCATTATACTCACTGGAACAAATTTTAAGAGAAGATAAAGCAAAATTAGGATGGTTGTGGAATGCATAACAAAATACATTTTTAGATAGGAGCTTCTTTGAAAATTATGGCAAGTTAGCTTTTATAAGGCGAAGGGAAGAAACCGACAAATTGAGAAAGATAGACACGTCATATGTGAGACTCAAGCATCGCATGACACATGAACTTTTAAGTAGCTGAAACGGACAAACCTTCAGAGGTCAAACTTCCAGTTGCAGAACACGACAACTCATAATTGAGTGTTTTTCTGACAACTCTTTAACAAAATAGCAGTATATAGAGACAAAATTTGTTATAGGTACCTGACAACCACAAACATCTCGTTTTTTTAGAGAAAACATTTTTCTACCATAGACATCCAAACTTTGTAGACTCCAGACTTGATGATACCTATAGGTAGGGATTCTCCAGATCACGACACGTGGCATGTGACGTGCCGTCTGGGCAAACCCACTAGATTCCCGGGGGCAACAAAGCTGGAATAAATGTGACGCGTCGGGAACGTTTCTCGACGCCTCGCCTCCGAGGTTGCACCAGGCCTTTTAGATGACCCCTCAAAGTGCGTTCCCTATTCGTCTAGCAACCGGCCACCAGCTCGACTCCGAGCTATCCTACAGCCGAGCTCCTTCAACCTCCTCGTTCGTCTTCGAGCTATTACAGAGCTGAGCTTCGTCAGCCTCCTCGCTCTCCACCAAGCTGTCACCGAGCTGAGCTAAGATAGATTCCCTATCCTGCCGGGAGCACGGAGCCCGAACGCCCCCTATAACGGCTCTGTGTATCTCGCCACGACGAGATCTGTCATGCCCCGCTTTCCAGTAGACGGAAACATGTATGTGACGAGGCCATGACGTATTTATTTCGAGAAGGTCATTTTCCGGAATAAATACGCTAAGCGTAAAATAAGCAATATAAAATGACAAGAAATAAATATGTGATTTAAACTTCAATAATTTTATTTACATTCAACTTGATTCATTTACAACACATGAGTTCAAATGAAAGAAAATACAAGAATGGAAATGCCTAAATAGGTGGAATACATAAACTGAGAAAAAGATAACTAGTCTAGGCCTGGATCGCGATCTGATGGTGTTTTTCCTCGGTAGTGTCCACCTCCTCAGTCTCCACGATATCTGACGAACATTCCAAAAAAACAAAGAATGGTAGAATGCCCGTTAGCGAACTTTCGCTCGGTAAGTCCCAAGAACATGAAGTGAAGTATAAAGTATAATGATAAAGGAAAATGTATATCATGAACAATTGATTATGAAGTATGTTGCGTCCGTATGTCGTTTAATGTAAACATGGCAAGTTATTTAGCATGCAGTTCTATATATCATGGTAACTAACATGAGCAGAATATAATATGGCAGTGTAGTGTAGGTATAGTGAACATGAAGTGAATGTAAGTGTCTTAACAGATCTCTACTTGGGTATACTAATTTAACGTAAGTTTAAGAATGAATGTCAACCAATCTCAAGAGTGTTCTCGAACCTAACAGGCTGTAATCTAGAGGTACGGAATCACGGGCCCTAATCAAGTGTTAGTAACGGGACTTTAACCTAGTGTTGAAGAATTCCAAACTCAACAGGATATAATTCAAGAGTAAGGAAACACGGGCCCTCATGATTGTTTGCTTGTGTTAGTAAATATGGATCCATGATCTAATGAGACTCCTGAGATTTCGTTGGATTCACGCATGAACTACCCCAACACCCAGTGTATTCTAAGTTATAGTTAAAATTGCCATGAACCGCATCTCCTATCATATCATAGTCCCTAAATGAATAAAAATATTGCTATATATATAAATATTGGAAACATATCAAAACACACACATATAGTTATATAATTTCGATTAGACTAATGATTGCCTCTTATTCAAGTTACGTTGTCGTTTAATTGAATTATAACTTCCCTCTATGTCTTGCATATAGATTTACCATAATTAATAATACAATAAACCTAGAGGAAAATGATATGACATGATATACATTCATACATAAATTCTTAGGAAAATAAGTATTGTATCAGTTTTGTCGCTATTAGCAATTCATATATTAAAATTGCGGAGTCCAATTAGGATATATCGTTTGTCGCTGAAGTTACGAATAAATACCATGGTTTTCTCATTCTCACATATGACATATCAATACCTTTACTATTAAAATAATTTTTAGAAATTAATTTTTACTTAAGAAAATTTCAAGAAATTTATCTTGGATAGAATATATTTTTTTGTACATGCTGTAAAAATTTTAGATCTAATCGCTTAACGATTTAGGAATTATATCATTTTTATTCACTGTTCGTAAAAACAGAAAACTGCATTTATCGGTCAACTTCTTAGACACATAATTTGGTCTAACGATATCCAAATTGAGAAAACTCAAGTGTTTTGGATATCTACATCGAAAAATCTAGATTTTATTAGTTTAAATTTTTTACTGAAAATTGACTTATAATATAGAAAACCGCGTTACAATATTAAACGACGAATCTGGACAGAATCTGTCATGATTCGCACACTATTTTTAAATTGGACATAACTCGAACCCCCGATGTCCGTTCGTGACAAACTTTAGGTTTGTAGATCCAAAATTGATAGAACTATAATTTTCTGTATACTGGATTACTTAGAAATGCATGAAATAACCCGATATAGGTTTTGCAATAAAATATATAGTTGCTGTCCAGAAATCTGAATTTCTGTTTTGAACGCTGATATTAAAATGATCATAAGTATAGCTTCAGAAATCCAAATCGTGCGAATCTTGGTGTTTTGGATAACTATATCAAAAGACCTACAATTTTCTAATAATTTTCGTAACCTGAAACCAGATGAAAATTGACCTAAACTGTATTTTAAAAATATGTGATGGTGCTGAATGGATTCTAATCTGTTTTGTACAATGATACGAAAACGAGTATATTTCCCAAACCGGCAGTCGTATTTAGGTGCAACTGGAACTCACGCATGCATAACACATAGAGCTATATTTTTTTATCATATTCCGCATTCGTTTAAATTGATTAATTACTCGTACATAACAATTCTTTACAGCATTATTTATGGTCGTTACTTGAATAACACACTTGCCTCATTTTATATTACCTTGTTTTTTTTTCCTGATATCTGAATTGTCGCATGTATATGAATATATAATTAAATATTATATGTTTGACTTGAACCTATTACATCATATACTTGACTTGATTTTGAACCTGAACACTTGAACTTAATACTCGAATATCCAAACTTGAACTTGAACACTTGATTTAACTTGACCGAACCATGAATCTAACTTGATATGAACTTGACATCAATTCCTGAATACATGATTACAACTTGAACATGAATTTGTACATTTTTTATATTTAAGGATTTGGCCAAGACCTGTAAACTTGAACTATACAATACAATACGCGCGGGGATAAAGGGGTAGATTGGTACGGAACGTATCTCATGACACGAGAGGTCACTTAAAACACACGTACATGAATTCACATGCCGTTGTCCCATGGGTTATGACGGGGGCCTTGTACTGCATGTTACCATAGTCCACGGGATAAGATGGACTCCTTTCGTATACATGAATATCTTCTTTATCAAATTACAAACAACCACGTTAGAATAAAATAATCATATTCATAGAATTGCCATGCTTATATACTTGTTTTCCAAGCTCATATTACACTGCATGTTATATGGAACTGTCATGTTATATAGAATTGCCATGCATAATTATTAGTGTTACTCGTTCACAGCTTAATAATAGTAGTTCTTAATTTATACACTTATCATTATCATTTCTACACTTATCCTTTTTTGGGACTTACCGAACGCTAGTTCTCTGACGGGCATTCCACCCACTTCTTTCTATTCTTGGAATGTTCGTTAGGTGATATTGAGACACAGAAGATAGAAGTGGTTGAAAAGGAGTACAACCAGTTCGCCTCAAAAACGGACGTATAGTTTAATTCAGCGTTTTATTTCATTTCACCTTATTTATGTATACCTCCTTGTTAAGGCTTATCATGTTAAATATCTTGTATTCAGATATTTTGTCATTTATGAATCATGAATGTAATAAATCAGAGTTGAATTTCATTCTTTTGTTTGTTCTTGTTACTTTATATTACTTATAAATGCTTAGCATATTTATTTCGAGAAACGGCCTTCTCATAATAAATACGTTGCGGACATGCCACGTCACCGTTTCCATCTACTGAGAAGCGGGGCGTGACACCGGTGGAGGCTTTGGTAGAATTTGCTCTCAAGGAAGGAGACGACGACCGAACTGTCCAGATCGACTCTCTCTTAACAGGGGATGCTCGGGAAGACCTGATCCAGTTCCTCCAGAACAACTCCGATGTGTTCGCTTGGACCCCAGCGGACATGCCGGGGATCGACCCTAAGGTGATCCCCCACAAGCTCGGGGTCGACTCGAAAGCCCGGCCAGTCCGACAAAAGAAAAGATGGTTCGCGCCAATGAAGCAAAAAGCGATAGAGTAGGAAGTGGACCGACTGCTCGCGACCGACTTCATCAGGAACCAAGAGTACTCGGATTGGCCGGCGAACGTGGTCATGGTAAAAAATGCAAACGGGAAATGGCGCATTTGCGTCAATTTCACCGATCTAAACAAGGCCTGCACCAAAGACAACTACCCACTCTCTCGGATAGATCGGTTAGTGGACAGCTCGGCTGGTCATGAGCTACTATGCTTCATGGACGCTTTCTCTGGTTATAATCAGATCCGAATGAATCCGTCCGACGAAGAGCTAACTGCCTTCACTACCGATCGGGAAGTCTACTGTTACAAGGTAATGCCCTTCAGCCTAAAAAACGCCGTGGTCACATACCAGCGGCTGGTCAACAAGCTGTTCAAACCACAAATTAGGAGAAATATGGAAGTCTACGTCGACGACATACTCGTGAAATCCACTCTATCGGCCGGGCATAATGCAGACCTCGGCGAGAAATTCGACGTCCCGTGGAAGTACAAGATGAAGCTGAGTCCAGCCAAATGTGCATTCGGCGTCACAAGCGGGAAATTCCTTGGATTCATGGTCACCCACCGAGGAATCGAATCAAACCCAGAGAAAATCAGGGCCATCATCAACATGGCGACATCCAAGAGCAATATTTTTATGAAAGAAATATTGACCAAGGTTTGGTGGTACCTTCAATAATATACTTGTTATGTTCCTGAATAACTTTAGTAGTTGGTTCATTAGGGGAGAGATGGTCGCCATTTACGTAAATTTGATGCACTAATTCTTGATTAAACTGGGATTGTGGAATTAGGGAAGAAATAATGTTTGGGTGAAAAGAGTGGTGGAAAAACATATAATATAAGAGGTTTGGTATGGAATTAGATAACAAATGTCACAACTGTTGTCGACTTTCACCAAATGACAGGCTCTTCTGCCATAGGAAACACCATTTTCTAATCTTTGATACATTTCTAAAAAAAAATTCCTTTGAAAATATGGAGAGCTTACCGATTCCCAGATGGCATTGACTATATGACATGTTAGGTGGAATCGTATCTTGTTTGATACTATCTCTTGTTACTTTTTTGTATCCCCCTGTTCCTTTGATACAGTTCGATCCTTCCACTGGACTTACTTCTACTATTTTGATTTTTTAGGAACTGGTACATAATTTTTTTGAATGAAGTCAAGGAGCATACCTGTTAATTGATGAAGGGGCGGCAGAGAAGCAATATATACTTAGGTGTTGAAGTTTTATCTCTGTCCAGACTTGTGTAGTTTTTTTTTTGTTCTGTCTGTCCTTAATAGCTACGCTTGATCAATGAAATGGAAGTGAAAGGGTATTGGTAGTTTCCATATAACTTAAGGAGAGCAAACGGACATCTATCATGTAATGATATATGGTTTGTAGGGAGGCAGAGAAATAAGGAATTTTATGCAACTGTTTCACATTTTGATATAAGGTTTATTGCCAACAAATATTCTTCTTCTTAGGAAGATCCTTAGGTCATCGTTTAGAGTTGTGACCATCAGTAGGAGTTCACATGTTTAGATATAGAAGAAAACATGGTAGTTTTTAATTTTCTAAAACGCCAGTCTTGTAATAGTTGGTGGTAAAAACATTTTTTTCTTTATCGTTCGCAAGATTGACAACAGTCATGTCCCCGAAATCTTTGTTTTTGGTATAACAAATTGAGTTATCTTGACGTGCATGCATTATAATCTTATCGATACACCATCATCATGTAATGATGGATGTAATTTATTTGTAACTTTCATTTGTTTGCAATTGTGCATTCTATGTTTAACATTGAATGATGTTATTTTCTATCAATAAGGCACAAATCACTGAAAATTCTGTAGTTTTTGAAGTAATGAAGAAAGAACATTATCTTTTATTTCAGTAAGTCATAGGAAAACATGCATACAATGCTAAACATACATAAAATGCTTTCTTATTCAAACAAGACATTACATATCAGTCTATATGGTGCCTCACCATTTTTCCTTAAGAGTAAATCATCCTAATTGTCCACCCAAAACTGAGCTTGGAGATGGTCAACTACTTTTTTGTCCACCTGAAACGCCTTCGCAAGGACGTCGGCAGAAATGGGCGGGTTCGACCCGAACACCGCATTAGCTATAGTGATCACATCCGGATTCTGACTACTTAACGCAGCAATGGCTACTGCATCGGTCTTGCCAACAATGAACTGAAAACGGATGAGTCCTTCAGGGAACACAAACACATCACCCTTGTAGAGAACCTTAGTAAATAGTTTGTTGTCGGTATTTGATGTTCCAAATCCAACATAGAGTGAGCCTTCTACGACTGTTAGGATTTCAGTGGCTCTTGGGTGTGTGTGAGGTGGGTTGAGCCCGTAGGGTGCATAATCTATGCGAACTAGGGAGACAGCTAGGGTGTTTAGGCCTGCAATTTGAGCCACATTGACTTGTGTCTTCGTTGGACCCTACTTTGTTTGATATGTTTCCTGGCTTGTTGAGACCGGAGAAGAAGAAATCGTCTGCTGTGACAAGCTTTGGGTTCTTGCAGACAAACCCATTTACAAATACTGCAGCAATATAGATAACTTTGTTATAAAAAAAATTAAGATTAAATTTCCCCCCTTAAATTGTGCAGAATTGATAAGTTTTATTTACCGTCGGGAATCTTGTCAGCAACGCAGAAGTCTTGGAGAGGGCTCGGGTCCGAAGCAAACACTAGAGAAGTGGTTAGGGTAATAAGAACAAAGTAGAGGAAGTGCAAAGTCATTTTCTGTGTAGCTAGGTATAAGAAAAATCGAAAGGAGAAGGATATATTGGTTATCAAGATACTGGATGATAGGATGGCTTGAAGGTGGCAGGATATTAAGGGTATATATAGAGGGATAGGAACATAGTGTTTTGAACAAAGAGCGTTGAATAGCTGTCAGGCATTTAGTTGGTTCAGTTTGAACTATAATCCTGCAACATATAAAATCATTATAATCCTCCCCCCCCCCCCCCCACACACCCCATCCCCCACCCCCCAAAAAAAAAAACCTCCGCCAACACGCGCGCGCATGCAAATTTTTATACAATTTCCCTTGTCATACCTGTTATTGTACAAAGCAGTATAATTTTGTGTAACCTGCATTTGTATAATTGTCAATCTTCTAGCGCTAATATTAATTGGTAATTATATTCCAGGAATCTGTTTTAGATGACTCTTGAAGAACTTCATGAGAGTTTGGTCAGAAGGATAAATTATTACACTTTAAACAAAAAAAAATGTACGTGACTTGGTATATATTGGAATATTATTTATAGTATCCTCTTCTTGGTAAATTACGTTGTAATTGTCCTAACCTCTTTTGCACCTATTCATTATCATGATAGGATTTTGTCTTTTGTTCATCTCATATTAAATAATAAGGCAAAGGCCATTTTTTCTTTATCTGCTACTATATATATATATATATATATATATATATATATATATATATATATATATACATACTGTCAATGCACCCGCGCTACGCGTGGAAAAGCATAAATTAATAGCCATGAGATGATGAAAACTATTTCAAAGTGAATTTGAATTCTATTTGTACTTTATGCTCTAATTCCAAAATCAGATAAATCATACTTAATCATTCAAAACAGTTGAAGAGATTATTAGATATATTTCTATTCTAAATAAGATTTAAGAATCTTATCGTTAGTTCGAATAAAGAAATCATGTAAAACAGTAGTTAATAACCCCTTTAGGATACGCTTGGTAAGTGGCAGTCCTAAATTCCCATGAAATATTACCAAGCTTGTTTTGATGCAAAAAATATTTCCAGGAATATAAGATTAGCATGGTAATCTAATACCCTAAATTATGAGAATCTTATTCCCACCTAGGTCACTGCATATCACAAAATTATCCCCAATTATTCCCACCTAACACAATTTGCCACAACTGTCTCTGCCTGCCTATCTCAACCCAGTCATTGCCTTGCCGCCCCATGCCTATCGGCCATCCAATGTCGACCTCCCACTTTGCCGCCTTCCGCTCGTCTGTAGGCACACTACGTGCTAGTCGTGTTTCGCCATCCATCCACACTGGCGAGACTGGTGAAATACACCAATCCACAATAACAAGAAAAATGATAGCTCATCCAGTAATTGTTGAGATTTTAAAGCATTGTTAGAACTTGAAAACATAAGTAATATAATTTTGTTAATATACAAATAAATGTACATGATGAGAAGAATAACTTACAATCTCTTCGTTAACCGACAACTTCTTAGACAGATTGTTATGGTCGATGCAAGGATCCACAAGCTATTTATAAGGATGTAGTTGTTGTAGGAGGTTGAGTAAAGGCACCGTTCGGTCGAAAATATCGCACATATGATATATCATTTTCCTTACTTTTCTTAAATATCTAAAGGTGTTTATTATAAATATGATACATATGAGAGTTTATCTGTAAAATATCTATTTTTATATGTTTTTATATTATAATCAATATTATGAAGGAAAATGTATGCATATAATATTTATATAATATTTTGATAATTTAAATATACATATCATATCAAATATCCTTAATTAATATTCTTAAAATATAATATCATATCAAATTGGTTAGGATAATATCTCAAAAATACCAAATATTACTAACATTATTCATTGAGATATTGTGCAAGATTTAGTTCGGGTCAGGAGATCGAGATGTTGAAATGTCGGGAATAAAAAATATGCCGATGAACTTAAATAAAATTGAAGAATCAATATTGACAGAGATTCAGAAAAGATATGAAAATTCCAGATATCAAATAAATCTCTATGTTTCATAATGAGGCAGCCCTTGAAAATTGAAGCCAAGATCACACATAACGGCTGCGGTTCCGCGGCCAAATCATGCAATGTGCGGCGGATCCGCGGCCGAGTCAGCGAGTTAGGGTTTGAGATTTTTAGTTGTGATTTTCTACAACTAACCTTAATTCTGGGGATCTAAAGTTTCTGTCTTTAGGGTTATATAAAAAACCAAGGGCTAAACCTAGAGATCATCTGTCTAATCAATATTTTACACGAACCAAATCACCGTCAAAGAACAAGTGATCCACGACAGGTCCGCGATTCGACGTGATAAGGTGACGTGAGAATCGATGGAGCGTCTACTTCCAACAAGATAGAGATCGAGAGCAATTTCTTCTTCCTCTTGTAATCTAAACTTGAAGGTTTTGTACTTGTGAAGTTGATTAATAATGGTAGATTATTAGTTTAATTATTTAGCTGCATTATGATTTCATTCTTTATCCGTTCCTCTTCTATCTCTATCATGCGCGAGTAATTCTCCGCTTGATAGGGTTTGTAGGATTAGGGTAGAACAATAGATGAGAAAATATTTTAACTTATTTTAAGTCTTATGAAATTTATAAACTTTAGCAAAAGAATCGTTAACATTCTAATCAGGCGCGCTACCAATTTATTACTAGTCTCGACCGTGATTTGAGATCAAATTAACAATTGTTTTGTTAAGAGCTAGACATGAATAGAGATAAATGAAATGACAAGAGTAAATAGTGTGGAAACACTAGTTTCTTCCAAGAACCCTTATCCCCATTCATCAATATCGATTTAGTTTTAAATCTATCAAAAGATAAAAGAATTCATCTTTATTATTCATTCATGACTACTAAATCCTAACGAACCCTATAAGCCCTCTTCTTATAAAATCTATATCCGACTTTAAACCAGATCTGTAATCTACATTCGTATTTTGACGTAGATCTAGAAACTATTCTTCATTATTCTTTATTCTTCGATTCTTTCTCTTTTAAATCAACACGTCTAAAGCAAGATTAAAAGATTCAACGTATCCCTGAGTACGACCCATACTCATCTCGGTTAGCTACACGCGACACCATTATTGATTGCGGTTATACTACTAAAACACCTTTTCATGATCAATCAAATGGCGTCATTGCCGGGGATACGTGCGTAATATTTTTTCTTGCTATTCGTGTTGAATTCTTTTTCGATTCATATCATAAAACAAAATCGCATTTTGCATATTTAACGATTAGTGTGCGATTTTTGCGAAGATATCTGGAGTCACCGTAGAGAGGAGATAAAAATTCAGAGAATTTCAGAGAGGACTAGAGGAGCAAGAGAGGCCACCTAGCAAAGAATTTTAAAAGAGCTCTCAACTCCGCGGCGGAACCGCGACAAGAAGTACGCTTTGGCGGCGGAACCGCCGCCGAGTTGGAGATCTAGGGCTCCAAAATTCTCTGGCAACTTCCTCTATACTTTCTCTCTCGTATAAGAATCCAATAATTTGATTTTCTGCAGAATTCTTTGCAAAATATTGTCGCTAAAAAAAAAATTCTTTTTGTGTGTTTTGTAATTGGTTTGTGCATATTTTAATACGGACTTTAAAGGACAATGACCAAATTTAGATTATGTGGGGATTTCATCACTCTTCCTAAACGAGCATCCGCATCACCCTATTTTAATTAAAAAAATATCTAGACCAAGACTCTAAGGACCGTCGCGCTCAAATAGGACAGAGGAAGGTCGTGTTTAATTTATCGCTTATCCGCATTACTTGCGTGGTATCTAAGGAAAGTGTGTCTAAGGCAAGTGGTTACTTAATTAGGCCCGCTATTTTCAATGATTCGTATAGCGGATAACTCCCACTTACCTGGCACTTACCTAGACACAAGAATAATAAAGAAGTGGTAGAGAATTGATCCCACGGCTTGCATGTCCTTTGGAACTCTAGGAGCGGTCTAGTGACTTGACCTAGGTGCCCTTAGTTTTAGGGTTGATTGTGCATTTTTGTGTGATTTATCTCACGCCCGGCATTTTTCAAAACAAACCAATTTTAAATAACACACACTGCCACTTGCGCTAAACCCACTTAGTGCATGCTCGGCTGAATACAGGATTCTAGTGCCCGTCTTGTCCGCGTTTCTGCTATCGACTCCGAAATCGGTATTTCTTCATCTTCTTTTTCCCCTCCACCCACCACATCTGAGATGGACAGTTCTCTGTCAGATTATAACACACCGCTGCTGCCACCCGTCGGTGCGCAGAATCCACCGCGCATCTCTCTCCAGGAAAAATGCTACCCCGTACGTGGACCTCTTCCTACTTGTCTATCTATTCCACCAGCCAATGGGGATAATTTTGAAATTAAACCCCACTTCATCAAATTGTTGCCCAAATTTCACAGGCTTGAATCCGAAAACGCATACGTTTTTATAAACAAATTCGAAAACGTATGAGCAATGATTTGTACGTCACAACTTTCTTTGGATGCTATGAGATTACGTCTTCTCCCTTTTATTTTGTGCGATCTAATAGAAAAATGGCTTTATAACACTGCCGCACATTCTATTGCCAAATGGGATGAATTCGTTGTAGCATTTTTTGAGAAATTTTATCCCAATCATAAGA
This sequence comes from Agapanthus africanus, assembly GCA_030015575.1. Classification (NCBI taxonomy): domain Eukaryota; kingdom Viridiplantae; phylum Streptophyta; class Magnoliopsida; order Asparagales; family Amaryllidaceae; genus Agapanthus; species Agapanthus africanus. The sequence continues at coordinate 6,168,230 of CM057341.1, read as the reverse complement.
CCGCCTGCGTTCGAAACGAGATTAATCAGTTTACCCAACTTCCCAATGAACCATTTCGGAAATGCTTTAAACGGTTTACGGATATTCTTCTACAATGCCCTCATCACGGAATCAATAGATGGGACAATTGTCGCATTATATATGAGGGTGTTGATCCAGCAACAAAACAGATGCTTGAAACCATATGTCAATATCATTTCCTGTCTAAAGATGATGGTGAAGGTTGGCAATTTTTGGAAAATCTCGCTGAACAAACTTTACAGCAAGAAAGCGTTAGACCTACATCGTCTAGGGGAGATATCCATCAGCTCGATATTTTCTTCGCCGTGAAAGCTGAAATGGCCACGATACAAAGGAAACTCAATACTATAGAAAACAAAGTCTCTTCAGCCTCCCTAAACCAATTTACGCTCCCCAAAACCGTGTGGGGTTGCTGTTCCAACCCATCACATTTGACGGAAGAATGTCCTTTGAATCCTCCGTTTCAAGGCTAAGAACAAACTAATGCTACTTTTCAGCAGCGACCTAGAAACGATCCTTATTCTTCCACGTACAATCATGGGTGGATGAATCATTCCAATTTTTCTTGGAACCAAAACCAAACTCAAAATCAAAACCAGTTCCAAAGCAATTATCCAAAACCTCCTCCACAGCAACAGCAACCACGCCCATAGAGTCAGCACCTCTTTCAATCGTAACCTTTTCAAAATCTTGCCAACAATTCTACACTTTAGAACAATTCTTTCCAAACGGCCGGTACCGAAAACTCATCTGCACTCGAACGAAGCATTAATATGTTTATTAAACATTCCATGTAATTAACGGATGATATAAAGTCTTCTATCCGAACATTAATGCAGACCACCTCCTCCCACGGTGAAAATATAAAATCGATAGAAGCACAACTCGCACAAATAAATACTGCGATGAGTGCGAGAGAGAAAGGGAAACTTCTATCTCAACCTATACCAAATCCTGGTCACTCACAAAGTTATAATGTGAGTGCCGTAACCACGTTGAGATCGGGAAGAGTGTTGAACAACCAAGTAGGTGAATATATTGATGACGTTGATGATATTAATGATACCCCGGCTTCTACTTCTTCTCCTAATTCGTCTAGTCCTCCACCTTCTTCCGAGCCTATTCTCCGTTTTCCCCAAGGCTCGAACACTCAGCCCACTTTCTCGAGTCTACCTAATACGATCCCCACTCCAATTCTGGGATCCATTCCATCCTGACAATTCTCTCCAATGTTAGACCCAACCCTTATTGATAAAGCACATTACCCAAACAGGTTAAGGGACAATAGACCAAGTCCATAAATGGAGAAGATTATGGAAATTTTTAAGCAAGTTAAGATAAACATTACTCTCCTAGATGCTATTCAACAAGTTCCGTCTTATGCAAAAATCCTTAAGGACATGTGCACTAGGAAGAGAAAAACTCAAGTACCGAAAAATGTATTCTTAACGAGTAATGTAAGCACAGCTTTTACACAACAACTACCCAAGAAACGAAAGGACCCGGGCAGTCCTACAATATCTATTTCTATTGGAGGTAAAAATATCAATCGTGTTATACTCGATTTAGGCGCTAGTGTTAACTTACTTCCGTATTCTGTGTATGAGCAATTAGGGATCGGAGAGTTAAAACCGGCGCACTACACTCTTCATATGGCCGATCGATCTATCACCCAACTTAGGGGTGAGCTAGAGGATGTGTTAATCAAAGTCGGGGAATTTATATTCCCCGTGGACTTTATTGTTATAGATACACAACCTATAGCAAATCCACGAAACCAAATTCCGGTGATTTTAGGTCGACCTCTTCTCGCGACTTCCAACACTGTAATCAATTATTGTAATGGCTCTATGAATCTATCCTTCGGGAAAATGTCAATTGAGCTTAACATTTACAAATTGGGAAGTGAGCCCTCCGAACCTTATGCTCAAGTATGTTCTGTCGAAGCGATAGATTCCGATAACAGCGAATCTGAACAGCTTCACGATACTGATCTCGACTCCATTATTACGTTGATGTTTGACCCTGTTATTTATTATACATATACGGGCACTTCTATCGAGCTATCCGGGTCAACATCTAACGCTAAATATGAATTGTTTATGGATTCCGAGTATCATCCCGTTCTTTCTGATGAGATTATTATTCGGGATATCGATGAAAATTTTGAAGAAATCTTCGCTGAAGAACTCGCATTCTTTGAAGACATGGGCATTATGATGAATCAACCCCAATCCATAGAAGTTGAATCGCCACCACTTTTTCTAATCAATAACGAGAATGCGAGTAATCCATCATCATTATTTCGTCTCTATGAACCAAGACGTAAACCCGTTCTATTCCACCCCTTATACCCTCCCCATTTCTTCACGTCGATAGGTGACATGTTCTTCTACCAACCAGTACGTTATATCGATAAAATATTTGAATGGTTGGTGCTGAATTTTGGTCTTTGTAAAACTTTGCATAGACCAATAACTTTAACCCCCTCATAATTTTAAATGCTTAATTCTATTTTACTCAAGTTTGGAGGGAGATATATTTTGTCTCTTGAATGAAAAGAATTATTTTTACAAAATTGTGAGCCAAAAATAAGTTTGGGAGAGATTTTCACTGTCATTATTTCTTGCCCCGTTATTAACTTTTTCTCTCAAGTCTATAGTTTTTAAGCTTAACAGATGATATCGGTGAGGACACTGCTGTAAACAGGTTTGGGGGAGGTTTGTGCTTATTCACGCATCATTGTATTATACTATATATAAGCACAAAAAAATTGATAATGAAAGATTAGAAAGTGAAAATTTACATTTGAAAGATAGGAATAGTTTGAAAAAAGTAAGAAAATTAGATATTTTCTTAAACGAAACTAGTAATAAGTAGTTATGAGCCATTATCCCAAGGGTTAGTAAGATGAAGGAAATTACTAATCCGAGAATAAAAATAAATCTGAAAAATAGTCGCTATTCTTGAGTCTAAACATTTGAATATTGATACCCTACTATACACACTTACACACATCTTGAAACTCAGGATAGTAGAGAATACTTTGAAATACTCTTGTCTAAAAGCCTTAGTATATATATAAAAAAAGGTATAAGTGGTGAAGAAAAAAAATGAACACTGGTTTTGTAATTACCAAGGCAGAATATAAAAAAATATAGCGAGGGTGTTTTATCACCTAGTGTTTTAGACCAACTGGTTTGGGAGCCAATGCTAAGCCTTAGGTGTTGCAAGACGAGAAATTACGCCTAAATACGCGAGCACATTTTGTAATCGTTCAGTTAGTACCTCAAGAAATATCAACGGTCACATGAAAGATGTGTGAGCAATTTTATCGAAAATATTCACCGACTATAAAGTATTTTGGAAGATGGAGAAGAGTATGATAGCTTGAATTGAATTATCTAAGTGTAGGGATGTTTTTTACACACGCGTAGGGGTATAGGATCGATATTTGGATGAATGGTAGGGAGGAAGACTAAAGGCGATGTTTTATTGAGAGATGATATGATTTCTAACATTTTTTCATGACCATTAAGATAGGGCTCATGACAACTGAAAAACTGGTGTAGTTGGAAACTCTTATTTTCAAGTTTTTTCTTTTATAGTTCTTATCTTTGTATGTAACTTTCACCATCTTTCTTTTATTATAAGATTTTGTGGGTGTAATCCGCTGAAAACCCACAGGAGACGACACTCCTCCTATTAGGGACACCTAGAGATTTAACGGTTTGTTGCACGTGCTCGGTGAAATCGCATTGCCTACGAAAGTGTGCTACCTGGGTTTTTCTTTTTCTTTTTTCTCCCTCTCTTGAATAAATAGTTTGCTCGGGACGATCAAAGTTAAATTTGAGGGTATTTATTCAGTCGAAAATATCGCACATTTGATATATCATTTTCCTTACTTTTCTTAAATATCTAAAGGTGTTTATTATAAATATGATACATATGAGGGTTTATTTGTAAAATATCTATTTTCATATGTTTTTATATTATAATCAACATTATGAAGGAAAATGTATGCATATAATATTTATATAATATTTTGATAATTTAAATATGCATATCATATCAAATATCCTTAACCAATATTCTTAAAATATAATAGCATATCAAATTGGTTAGGATAATATCTCAAAAATACCAAATATTACTAACATTATTCATTGAGATATTGTGCAAGATTTAGTTCAGCTCAGGAGATCGAGATGTTGAGATGTCGGGAATCAAAAATCTGTCGATGAAGTTAAATAAAATCGAAGAATCAATACTGGAAGAGACTCAGAAAATATATGAAGATTCTAGACATCAGATAAATCTCCATGTGTCACAATAAGGCAGCCCCTGAAAATTGAAGCTAAGATCACACCAAACGGCCATGGTTCCACGGCCAAACCATGCAATGTGCGGCGGATCCGCGGCCAAGTCAGCGAGTCAGGGTTTGAGATTTTTAGTTGTGATTTTCTACAACTAACCCTAATTCTGGGGATCTAAAGTTTTTGGCTTTGGGGATATATAAAGGATTGAGGGCTAAACCTAGAGATCATCTATCTAATCAATTTTGTACACGAAGCAAATCACCGTCAAAGAATAAGTGATCCACGACAGATCCGCGATTCGACGTGATAAGATGACGTGAGATTCGACGGAGTATCTACTTCCAACAATGCAGCGATCGAGAACTTCTTCTTCCTCTTGTAATCTAAACTTGAAGGTTTTGTACTTGTGAAGTTGATTAATAAAGGTAGATTATTAGTTTAATTATTTAGCTGCATTATGATTTCATTCTCTATCCGTTCCTCTTCTATCTCTATCATGCTCGAGTAATTCTCCGCTTGATAGGGTTTGTAGGATTAGGGTAGAACAATTGATGAGAAAATGTTTTAACTTCTTTTAAATCTTGTGAAATTTATAAACTTTAGCAAAAGAATCGTTAACATCCTAATCGGGCGCGCTACCAACTTATTTCCAGTCTCGACCGCGATTTGAGATCAAATTAACAATTGTTTTGTTAAGAGCTAGACATGAATATAGATAAATGAAAGGACAATGGTCAATAGTGTGGAAACACTAGTTTCTTCCAAGAACCATAATTCACATTCATCACTATCGATCTAGTTTTAAATCTATCGAAAGATAAAAGAAGTCATCTTTATTATTCATCTATGACTACTAAATCCTAACAAACTCTACAAGCCCTTTTCTTATAAAATCTATATCCGTCTTTAAACTAGATCTATATTCTATATCCGTATTTTGACGTAGATCTAGAAACTATTCTTCACTATTTTATATTTTTCTATTCTTCCTTTCTAATCAATACGTCTAAAGTAAGATTAAAAAATTCAACGTATCCCTGAGGACGACTCATATTCATCTCGGTTAGCTACACGCGACACCGTTATTAATTGCAGTTATACCACTAAAACACTTTTTCACGATCAATCAATCACCCAATTTCTTAAATGCATCACAAGACATACTGGAATCACATGCTGCAGTGAAGGTCATTTTTACATCAACAAATAGTATGCTTGTTGAAATTCTATGCTTGCTTCACTGCACATTAAATTCATTTGTTTGTTTGCGATGTTCTTTCACTTCACTACAAATAGCTTGACATAAATTATTGTCCTTATCGATGACTATGGTGGTTGAAACATGAAATTGAAAGTCATTTTTACATCAACAAATAGTATGCTTGTTGAAATTCTATGCTTGCTTCACTGCACATTTTAAATTGGTTTGTTTGTTTGCAATGTCCTTTCACTTCACTACACATAGCTTGACAAAAATTATTGTCCTTTTTGATGACTAAGGTGGTTGAAACATGAAATTAAAGGTCATTTTTATATCAACAAATAGTATGCTTGTTGAAATTCTATGCTTGCTTCACTGCACATTTTAAATTGGTATGTTTGTGTGCAATGTCCTTTCACTTTACTACGCATAGCTTGACATAAATTATTGTCCTTATCGATGACTATGGTGGTTGAAACATGAAATTCAAAGTCATTTTTACATCAACAAATAGTATACTTGTTGAAATTCTATGCTTGCTTCACTGCACGTATTAAATTGGTTTGTTTGTTTGCAATGTCCTTTCACATCACTACATATAGCTTGACAGAAATTATTGTTCTTATTGATGACTATGGTGGTTGAAACATGAAATTGAAGGTCATTTTTACATCAACAAATAGTATGCTTGTTGAAATTCTATGCTTGCTTCACTGCACATATTAAATTCATTTGTTTGTTTGACATAAATTATTGTCCTTTTTCACTTCACTAAACATAGTTTGACATAAATTATTGTCCTTATTCATGACTATGGTGTTTGAAACATGAAAAGGAGCATATATAGATTGAATTATTGTAGATAAAATATGTATTATTGCATGCTCATAATTGCATTTGCTGAAACAAATAATTGAGCAGGGGCAATTTGGGAAATAGAAAAAATTTGCCACTCTTCTATAAATTTACATTATGTATATAGATAGAGAGAGAGAGAGTAGGGCAGGGTTCGTTTAATTTAAATTCACGAACTTTTTTGGTGGGTCGTTCAATCGACGACCCGTTCTGATCAAGTTGATCAACACACGATAAATAGTGTATGTTTACAAATCACGTTGTTTGGAAGTGTATACATGTGCATAAACATGTAAACTTATTATACCTATATAATTTTTATAACTTTAAAACTAGTTAGAGCATATGCAAAACACTTCCAAACAACATTATTTTGTAACCATATACTATTTAGGATGTATTGATCAACTTGATCAGAATAGGTCGTCGATTCAACATCCCACAAAAAAGTTCTTGAATTTAAAAAAACATGAACCGGCCCTAACGGATCTAAACTCTCCCCCCTCCTCCAACACATATGCAATACACCTACATACATACATATACAACATATATATCTATACATATAAATATAGAGTAGCGATATGGTGAGATGAGATTCTCAAAGTGAGATGAAAATTCCAACCATCATCCATCAATTAAAATGGTGGCCGGCTCCATACATCTGTTCTACATGTCAATCAATATATTTGTACACAAATTTAGATGATTTAGACATTTCAAAGGTATGGATATCACGGTCGCAAAATGCATGGTTGTTAAAGTATCGTAAAAGTTGCATACCCTTGATGCATGACTTACAAGCCTCCAAATCGTCTAATATTAATTTATATACACTCACATATTTTGACGCGCAGAACATGATGCAAAAATTCGATCGTTGATCCAACTGTCGGATTTGGCCATCTCAATTTAAGATCCCATCTTACCATCTCACCAAATCGCTGCTCTATAAATACATGCATATGTATACATATACGTATGTATGTACATATGTGTGTGTGTGTGTGTGTGTATAAACATATATGTATGTGCACGTGTATGTATCATGTATGTAGAGAAGGATCTGACCGGTGTCGACACTACATTTATTAAAGAAAAAAGAAGCGAATCCACTGCCTGGTGAGATTTATCTTTCCTGTATGAATACTTTCCTTTTCTAGTTTGCTGGGAGTAAGGGCCGGTTTGGTTGCAAGATTATGGAATTTGGATTCCAAAATAGTACGGTTGAAAATTTCTGGAATTGGTAATTTGTTGTTTGGTTGGTTTTGGATTCTTAGTATTGGATTTGTAGATCCTTGTAATTTTTGTTTGGTTGGTGAAAAGAAAGTGTGATTTGGATTTAAGGATTTTAGAGAGAGATAGATAGAGAGAGGATTATTAAATAAATAAAGTATACGGGTCTCGTCTAAAAGTACAATGAATAGTGCAAAATCCTTGCAAATTCTTAAAATTTTTCAGGATTCATGAATCCTTGTTTTGTGGTGGGCCCCTCATTAAAAACAAAGGAATGCTACAAATCCAAATGCTCCAACCAAATACAGAATTATGGAATCCTTGGATTCCACAATCCAAATCTTCAAGAATCATGCAACCAAACAGGCCTTAAGTTTACAAGATAAGTGCAATGACGTTGTCACTGGCTTAAGACTTGACATATGCTTTGAAATGGTCGTTTTCTCAAGAACAAGTTTCTATATTTGTTTCTTCAGAAAATAGATTTCAGTTTGATTTCCCCTCGGTAATACCTGCCATTATACAAATTGAACAATTGTGTTCTGATAATAGAAAATATATGTTAATATTCTATTACTAATTAGAAAATATATGTTAATATTCTATTACTAATTAGCTAGATATAATTAGGCTATACATGTAAATAGGAGAGATTATCTCCTAAATATCCTCCTGTATATCTCTTGTACATCTATAATTACAAATGAATGCAAGGTTAATCCCCAAGGGGAATTCACTAATCAATTTATTGATTTGTTGACGACATTGGTTGAGGTATTACTTCTTTAGATATAGTGGGCCAGAGTTCATAGGTGAGATCATTAGCATTTAGCAGGAGTCATACATAGTTCCTGCCAAGATTTTAATTAAAAACTAATGGTAAAAATATTTTTGTCTATTCAATGCAACTTTCCAAGATTGACAACTTTCGATCTCCGCATAATTAACTTTGATTTTGATATTTATGCTTTAAATATCTTATTGATGCAGAATATATGGTTCGCTGTCATCTTCATTATAAAAGGTAAACAACTTTTTATTATAGTAAATCATAAAATCATGCATACATGCAATGTTTTATTATTCAACCCCGCCAATACATATCAGCCAATATAGCTAGGCGCCATTCTTCATCAACTGCAAATCGTTCTAATTGCTCACCCAAAACTGAGCCTGGAGATAGTCAACAACTTTCTTGTCCACCTGAAACGCCTTTGCAAGAACATCAACAGAAATGGGTGGCTTCGACCCGAACACAGCATTAGCTATGGTGATCACACCTGGATTTTGACTGCTGAGCCCAGCAATGGCCACTGCATCGGTCTTGCCAATATTGAACTGGAAATGAATGAGTCCTTCAGGGAACACAAACACATCACCTTTGTAGAGAACCTTAGTGAATAGTTTGTTATCGGGGTTCGATGTCACAAATCCAACATAGAGTGTTCCTTCTAACACTGTTAGGATTTCAGTGGCTCTTGGGTGTGTGTGAGGTGGGTTGAGCCCGTAGGGTGCATAGTCAATGCGAACCAGGGAGACACCTAGGGTGTTTAGGCCTGCAATTTGAGCCACGTTGACTTGTGTCACGTTCGACCCTACTTTGTTTGTTGTGTTTCCTGGCTTGTCGAGGCCGGAGAAGAAGAAATCGTCGGCTGTGACAAGCTTTGGGTTCTTGCAGACAAACCCATTTACAAATACTGCAGCAATATATATAGATAACCTTGTTATAAAGGATGCAAGGTTAAAAAAATTCATAATCTGTGCATAATGGATAGGTTTTATTTACCGTCGGACATCTTGTCAGCAACACAGAAATCTTGGAGAGGGCTCGGGTCAGAAGCAAACACAAGAGAAGAGGTAAGGGCAATAAGAACAAAATAGAGGAAGTGTGAAGCCATGTTTTTTTTTTTGAGGCTAGGTACGTGAAATATCTGAAGGAGGTTGTTTTAAAGATACTTGATGATAGGGTGGCTTGAAAGTGCTCAATGCATTTAGAGTATATATAGAGGGAGATTAACATAGGAGTTTGAATTGGCCGGAGACATGTTTGTTGAAATGGTCTTTGTTCTCTATTTCAATTTGGGGGGGGGGGGGGGGGGGGCGCATTCTACAGGGTTAGGTAATGTATATGCAATGACATCAGTGCTTGATTAAGTCTTGAGATATGCTTTGTAATGGTCCTTTTCTCATGAAGACGTTTCTGCATTTGATCTGTGTATAAATAATTTTTCTCTTCCAATTTTACCTGCCATCATACAAATTGGAAATGTTCATGCATGTGTAGAATTAATTGTCAGCCTTCTAGAGCTTTTGATAAGATTAGCAATCATTCTAGTTACTATTGTATGCTATTTCCATTTATGATTATTTTCTAGAAACCGACTTATATTCTTTTTTCAAGTTAACGATGCGGTAGATTTATCCACTGTTTCCATAAAGCACTCGCATTTTATGGACCAGAAATAATTGTTTCATCAGATTGTTGTGGTATTTTATGTGGATTCATGTTGCTTGTACTGCAGTGCTATATACATTACGTAGTTAAGCTACTCTAAATCTTTTGTATATCATTTCTAGAACGGTAGTGGCCAGGTCCCTGGTGTATTTTATTTTCTAAAATGAAATTTCAACTAACAACCATGTTATTTGATTTTATTGGTGACACTAGAGATGAGATAGATTGTACGTATTTTAGTTTGTTGTAACTTGTTTGCATATGCATGCATTTGTAGATATTATGTGCTAAGTTTCCGTTTTCCACGTGTTTTGGGATGATGACATGGATCTAGTAAGATGACAATTAAGATTTATTTTGCTGAAAGCATGAGTAATATATTAGAGAAAAACTATACTACATGGCACTGTTTGTTGGATAAGTTGCTGCTGTTTAAAATATCGCAATGACATATAATATTGAATGTGATGATGGACTGGGAGGTGCAAAACACGTAATCGATCAACAAATTATGATGCTACGTTCTATTGATGTTTTTTTAATAAAGTTCAGATGACTCTTGGATAAGAAACCATGGTGATTATAGCACTGCAGGTAATCTTCATCGATGATTTTTTTTCCTTCCTTTTTTTATGTTTGTGTTCTTTAACAAGTGGATGGTGCATTTTGTCTTGCGCGCAGGGGACTTGGGTCAAGGCCAACGCATTAGTTGAGGTAAAGAGCGAGAAGAAGAATACTGAGAAAACATTAGTTGAGGTAAAGGGCGAGAAGAAGAATTCTGAGAAAGCATTTTAATCTTTAATTTGGTAGTCTTATATATTATTATTATGTTCATGCATTTGTGGAGCCCCTGTTTCTTACCTTTATGTGAGCAAAAATTGCCTTTTAAGTCACCTCTTTAACCTCCAAATATCCTTTTATACTCATAACATTATTATTATACAAAGTTGGTGCCAACGGTATGAGACATGCACGTACCCATTAATTAGTGGGTTGATTTGTCTTATGCAAGGTTTAGTTGAGATAGTTTTGTGTTATATGGAGACATATATAGTATTCTTTCTTTTAGATCTAACTAATTTTGGACATCTCTCGCTATCAATTTATCATCACAAACATTTTCAAATTAAGCTATAAATTGCATGCTTTTTGTTGGATTTATCTCCGTAGTTGGAACAAATAGATCAAGATGTTAAGTTGTTCTAGTTCAAATGAGTGCAGCTACAGATACATCTTGAAACTATTCTCACCGATGCGGGAAAAAACGAACCAAACTCATTTAAGTCATTTTCATATTGGAATACAATAATGTACCGGTTACGGTCTCAACCATTTTGATGAAAGTTTTAGGTTTTAATTAGTAGATGAATTGCAAATCGTATTCTTTTAAATCTTCCCAACTTAAATTTGGTCAACTTAGGAATCTCTATCCACTATTTTATTTATTTGAGAAAAGACGAATCTTAAGTCTCATGAATATTAGTCAATGGAAGAGGTTAGACCGTTAGATGTACCTCAAATCCATTAGAATATTTATGTAAGTTTGCAACGAATTAATTGGAAGAACTTGCAAGAGAGTACAGATGGGGGGGGGAGTGTTAGGTTAGGATGTGAGATGGTCATTGGGTTTGAAAATTGATGGAGGTCTTATCTTCCGTTGATCTCTTCGCGTAATAGCGGACGGCTGATATTTGATCTGGAGGTTGACTCCTTTAGCGTGTGGATCTCAATGGGCTTGGATTTGAGGTTGAGCCCAGCTACCTGCAAGGAAGTCCCGCGGCGGTTGTGCCACCGAGGACCCTCCGACGATCAAGTTAGTGGTGCAAATTGGGCAGAGTAGCGGCTTAGTGGAAAGAATTGCGTACCTCGATCGTCTGAGGGAGGGGTTTATATAGCGGCAGTAATGGGCAGGCAGACGCGAGAATCACGCCGGCCGTTACACTCCTGGCGTCACGCCCGCGTGATAGGCGGGATCCGGCATTAATGACGAGACAGGCTCGTTAATGGGGGATCGTTGTGGCATGGAACGCGGGGTCGTGGGCGGTGGATATCTCGCGCATGGCGAGATTCGCGGTGCCGTGGCGGAGGCGCCAGTGATCAGTGCCGCGGGTCGGTCTGGTTGAGACCGAGGAAGATAAGCTCGGCGGGAGGCTCAGGCACGAGCGGGAGGCTGAGGTTTCTTGGTTCTGTGATAGCTCGGAGGAGAGCCGAAGGGTGGTCTGGGAGGCCACCGAAGGTCGGAAGACTCCTCTAGCCGGAGGCCCGGGGTGCGATCCCAACCGAGCTTACTGATCCTCTCTCGTTGGTTCTGGGACACGTCATCTGCAACGTGTCAGCATCTGGAGAGTCGCCGATATCGAGCCTCATCATTAGCCCTCCACTCTCGTCTCGACCCGCTCCTGGGTCGAATCGAGAGTGGTCTGACCGATCATTCGAAGTGAGCTCTCGTTCAAGATATCGTCGGTGCGCATTCCCGGGCAGAGAGCAGTATTTTCTTGATGGCGTCAGCGGATCAGAAGAGAGATCTCGCATCAAAGGGAAGCGCCGGATCGTGCGTACGTTTGTCGAAGCGACAGCCCATGGAGAGACGCGCCGCAGGAGTTCCTACGCCTGATAGGACGCGCCCAATGCGAGTGCGACGGGTAGAACGCTGTCGGCCGTTGGTTGCAAAACGTTGTTTTGGCGGTAGGCGATCGGAGCCGTAGGATGCGTACGCCGGCAACTATAACTAGAAGTGGGATCCCCATCAGGGCCCATACCTCCTCATAATTTCCTCGTCCCTGGTCGTGTTAGCTCGGCTCTGTTCTCTACATGTCAGGGACACCCCCTTTGATTGGGTTAGATGTCTTCTTCTGAGAAGTCTGTATATGTAGTCTGGGTAGAGTCTAGGGAGTCTTCTGGAGCTTCCTCTTCTACTTTTTCCGCTTCTTCCTCGTCTAGCAGGGCTGTTCGGATTTGAAAAATGTCAGTAAAACTCTTAAGCAAAAGAACAAGTGGGACTATATTGACATGTCACTTACCTACGGTCATGCAAGTAGGAGCCGAAGGTTCCCCTGGCCCTTCAACGACCTCGACCTCGTCATCGGCCTCCAAAACTGTAAGAGATATCCATGTTATTTCGCAGAATAGCAACAATGCTATAATAAAAAATGGCGAACGACGCTAACCTTGCTCAGAGGAAAGGACGATGCGCTGAGGGGAGATCGCCTGCGGAGCTGCCATCTCCAATAGACGCTGAAACGATTGCCGAGGAGACAAATCAACGATAGAGGCCGCCAGCCCGCGCAATTCTGGGAAAACAAAAGAGTTTAGACAACAAAAAGATTGCTAATTTAAAATGTAGAAGGTTACCTTCAACACTCCTCCCATTCTGAGTCGAGGGGATGGCGGCTTCAACAGCCTCCGTCTTGATCTCCGGCTCCAGCAAAGGGAGGGTAGCCCTGACTACCTCTCCTCCAGCCTCTGGGCCACCCGCAAGAAGAGTCGTTAGGACGGAAACCCCCAAAGGAGCCTCTACCAAAGGAGCAAGCGCTCCGCGATCAGAAACCGCCACTGGAGGCTCTATGGCAAGAGGAACAGTCTCGTCGGCCCTCTCTACATCGAGCAAGGCTACATCGAGAACGTCAATGAGCTTTAGCTGCAACAAGCCCATAGGGACGTCTCCCATCGCCGAGGACTCTGCACAATCCACACACGAATCAGAATACATATATACGAGCATAAACAATCTGAAAAACTGCAAAAAAATAATTAAAAAAAACATACCAATGCGCAGGGAAGCCTTCAATATGGCTTCTTCAAGCCGATGCTCCTTCTCAAGGAGGCGCGCTCGTCGAGGTTCGAGGGTGGACTCGTGGCCGCCAATCCATAAGGAAAGCGCGTCCGCAGCATCCTCCGAAGCGGCCTGCTTCAGCGCCCTTTCACCCCACTCCTCCAAAGGGCCGATAAACCGTTGCCGGATCCATGAGGGGTCTTCGTAAAAGATCACAGTAGGATAAGCTTTCTTGGGAACCCTTACGTTCTGAGACTCATCTTTAGAACGTCGTATGGCCTCAGCCAATTGCGCGGCTTCCTCGGCAGCCGAACCCGGGAAAAGAAGACCAGCGTCCGACTCTTGCACGACCGACGGTTCATCTGGAAGTATGGGCTCGGACTCTTCTAAAGAATCAAGTAAGTTGATGGCCACCCTCCTCCGCCTCTTAGATCCAGAACTGGCCGCCGAAGACGACCGTTTCTTCCCCAGTGGAGCCTTAGTGCGGCACCGGCCCACGTCACCTTCAACACCCTCGTCCCTATCACCCTCGCTTGGCGCCACAACTGAAGATGACACGGCTATTGTCGACGCCACGGGTGGTGGTGCCGCCACCGGAGCCCGATTAGCCCACGACCGGGTACCCAAGGGCATACCAACAGTAGGAGTGAAGTCTACTCCCGACTCTCCCGGAATAAGCGCAATACCGGTATCCCTCAGAGGAAAGCGGACCGGGGCGCACGGTCGCAGCATAGCTCCTGTGGCCGGAACCTGAGTAGGGGCACCATGGCCAAGAAGTACCCTTCTCTCTTCAATAATAATTGGGTTGACCCGATGGAGATACCAGCCTGTGAACGACCCTACGCATTGGGGCATGTAACCACCATCGGGGATCATGAACTGGGAACCGGTGTTCAGCCTCACAAAATGATGGGCGGCATCTCGAACGGCCTCGAGCGAAGGAGCCGGCGCGACTATGAAAGCTTCAAATGGGACGCCCTGATCGTAGCCAAACTGCCGGACAAAGCGATGCGGATTGTACCGCATGAAGAGGGCCGCGCTATCCTGACGGAATACCAGGTAACCCGGTCTGATTGCGTATAAGCGCGTAGCCTCCTGGGGCTTCAAAGAGGGCGTGTTATCTATTGACCAGTCCAAAAGCGGCTGGGCTGAACCCGCGGAAGAAGATAAGACCCGATCATTAAATACCAACCCGTCAGCAGTAGCATAAGGAGAGATCAACGCCCGAATAGCCCCGAATTGAGTCGGGTCAGCGGCAGAAGCATCCACTAATCGCATAAGCCGCGGGAAGGTATAGGCGTCGTAGAATGAGGGCATTTGATGCACAGCGAAAGCACCCAAGACGTGCATTTCGATCCAAGACGTAAAGTAGTGAAGCGAAAAGTTTACCACATCTACGCCAGGTGTGGAAGTATTAGCTACAGCGCCCAACCCGTGATAGAGATGCGCCAATGCCGGGATGCCAATGGCCAGCCGCGTCCCCTCAGCTATACGGTGAGCCGGATACATGACCGAAACTCTCATAAAGCGGCGATGCATAGGGATGACAAACCAGCTGAGCCAGACGCTGATAAACCCCACGAAGAATGTCTCCTCATCCATGCCGGGAGCTGCAATGGATTCGAAAGACATCAGCGACGTTATGGGGATGTAGTACTGCGGTAGATCCGATTCATTAGTCGGCAGCTTCTTCGGACCAAACCCAAAGGGGTCTTTGATGTTTGCGAACATCGGAGCTGTCTTCGACAGGACGTCCTCGCGAAGGAAGCAGGCAATGAAGCTCTTAAAAGTAACGCCCTGCTCCTCAGATTCGGTGAACGGTCGGTCAAAGATACCTAGTGCCTTAATCAAACTGGGACGCTTGTGGCGGACGGTGTTTTCAGCAGACAAGCCGTCAAGCGGTGCAGGCTCGGGTTCAAAGACGTGTTCATCAGAAGGCAGCAACTCCTCATAAAGTGTCCCTCGAATTGGCAGCCCTGAGATCTCATGAAATTCCCCCAAAAAGATCGAAACCTCTCGGTCCCCCAGAAGAAAAGTGTTGGTAGGAAGGTTCCACTGGTTCAAAAACGCTTTAACCTACCAGACATGCGGAGATTGGTAGTGAAAGAGCGACGCATATATCTCCTGGTAGAGTCCGACTTTCTGCAGCCGCGCACGATGGGTAGCAAGGATATAGCGAGCCCAGAGGAGGTAGCCCGTGGGGTGTCGAGGAGTGAGCCCTATCTTATAAATCTGTCCCCATGGGTGGGCCTCACCCTGGCAAATACGTCGTCCCAGGATATCTATAGCTGGGATCGGATGGTTTGGGATACCGGTTGTCGAAGGCTCGATTCGTCCCATTGGAGTCCAGTTTGGCATCTCCACAGCGAAAACCGTCCTCAGGGGGTCCATCGGCAAGAACGGGAAAGTAGGCTCTGTCGGCACTTCACAGAAGAAACTCCGGCGACCCTGGATGATATGGCTGTACCAAGTTCCCCATAGAAGTAAGCGGGTGCAGTTCGGGTCATGAGCCCGGATCATCGCCAGCGCTTCCTCGTCGGATGGTGATTGAGGAAAAGCAGCCTCTGAGCGAGTGAAGGGAAAGCACGGAACATAAGCCATTGCACCTGAAATAAAGTAAAAGAAAACTGTCAAAAGCGAAGCCAGCAATATATATATATATATATATATGAGCATAAATATATATATGAAGACAGTTGAAGAAAGCGACAGCAGACTCTTTTTATGGGACCGTTGGCTACAAAACACATGGGCCCCACAAAATCAGGTTGACGGCTCGTTAATAATGAGGCCAAGCAATTATAATAAGACAAAGGGGATATCCTCTTTAAATAGGCAGTGGGTTTCAAGTGGCCCTACACATCCCCCTAAAAGACAAATCTATCTTGGGCTCTGTGATAAATCAAACAGAATCAAGGGAATTAAATTTCCAGAGAGCAACATTGTGAACTTAGATGTGCAGGAGACAACTCAGGGCAAAGAAAACCCATGAAGTTCCCATGAGAACAACTTAGTTCTTCGTAGGAATTAAATTCCTTTTTGAAAAAGGGAATTAAATTCCCATAAAAGTTCTATTCCAGAGCCGAAGCTTCTTGGGGATGGAATTAAATTCCATAAAAAAGCAACCAACATCATCATCTCCCTAAAGGATCAGATGAACCCTAAGGAGATTTACTGGTGAAGATTAAATGATTTCATATTTCGGTTGAAAAACTTGAAGGAAAAATGGGTTCATGTTAAAAGGGGTGAAACCCTTGTTATGGATTTAAAATCCAGAAGGACATGAAAGTTCATCGTTCGTTCAAGAGCATTACCTGAAGAAAAGAGTTCTTTTTGAACAGAGTTAAACTCTGAAAATTTTTCAAGGCAAAGAACTAAGCTCTGGAAAGGAGAATTAAATTCTCAGAAAGAAAAGTATGCAAGGAGGAAGATGAGCAAAGTGGAGGCGCTTCTGAAAAGACATGGGCATTTATAGGAGGGGATGGAAAACGTTTCATCTACCCTACTACCAAGGCAGATCCAAAGGTCACAAAAATGACAGCGTTGCACTCACGTGCAGACACGCGAGAGCAACGCTGTGGGGGCATTTGTTCCCTGATTAAAAATCAGGAAAAGATTCAGAAGAGGCATCACGTGCTCACACGTGACCAGTGGTCACGTGTTGGCACGTGATAGTTAAGCAGCGGTACAGAGCACATTTGTTCCTTGATTAAAAATCAGGAAAGAGCTTCAGAAGAAGCATCACGTGCTCACACGTGACCAGTGATCACGTGTTGGCACGTGATGGTTAAGCAGCGGCAATAGAACAAAGCACAGAAGAAGAGAATCCCATGCCAAGGGTCACGTGCTCACACGTGACCAACGGTCACGTTGCCACACGTGACCGGCTTTAAAAGCTTTATTCTTTAACAGATTTAAATTCTGAGGAAAGATCCATCAAATCTTTCTAAAATAGAGAAGAATTATTTGAAACCGTTGGATCAAGAATCTGAAGGTGATTAAATATCACCAACTTATGGAAAAATCTTGGGCTTGGAAAGATTTCCCCCTAAATCTAACCGAAATAACAAAAAGATATCTTTGGATTTAAAATCCAATGGCGAATAAAATTCACCTAACAATCTAAAGGCCCGTATTAATAATGAAGATAAATCAAATCTCTCAATGAACAAATCAAATCTTTCAATGAGAGATTTACCAAACGGATTGATTCTTTTCCTTCTCCTATAAATAGGAGCCCACAGAAAACATATAGGGAGATATATATAGAGAGAGAGATATATAGAGCCTTGGAATCTTGAAAATTCAGAAGGAAGAATTTGATTCTCTGCAAAAGAAAAACCCTAGGTAAGAAAAGAGAGGCTTCAAAAGAGAATTTAATTCTCAAAAGGGTTTAACTCTTATATAAAGAAAAGAACTTAGTTCTTTCTCTGGTTGAGGATCCGCAAAGTGCACATCTCCCCATGAATTGAGAATTTAATTCTCATTGGGTTGAGATCCTGCCATGCAGATCTAAAACATAGAAAAGGAATTGAGTTTTGAGAATTTAATTCTCACAGAATTATAGGAATTTAATTCCTTTAAGATAAAATTAGGGTTTAACCCTAGGAATTTAATTCCTTCAGAATGGACAGAACAAGGGTTTGACCCTAATTGAGAACTTAATTCTCTCAAGCTCACAGGAATTTAATTCCCTTAAAAAAGAAATTAGGGTTTCACCCTATGCTAGAATTTAATTCTTTACATATATGAGGAATTTAATTCCTACAGAAAAGAAATTAAGGTTTAACCCTATCTAAGAATATAATTCTTCAGAAGAAAATAGGAATGTAATTCCTCTAAAGTTTATTGCTAGGGTTTAACCCTATGAAGAATTTAATTCTTAAAAGATGAACAGATCTTTAAAACATGCAAAGAACCAGAGTCACGTGCTACCACGTGACCTCTGTAAAGATCCACAGAAAAGAGCTTTGAGGCAACGCCTCACGTGCCCCACGTGACCCATGAAGCACACAGAGAAAAAGGCAAAAGAAACATAAAAGAGCTCTAGGGCGTCCTCACGTGTCACCACGTGACCCCTAATGAGCACTCTAACAGACCAGAGCGTGGGCCTCCATCACGTGCTCACACGTGATGGCTGTCAGAATTAAAAGTGTTAAACACTGATCTGCAGAATAAAATAAAGAGAAGGAGGGCGCTCTCACGTGCTACCACGTGACCTCTCTTGCCTTAGTGTTTGACACTAAATTGAAACCTCTGTATCCAGTGTTTAACACTGATTTGCCTTAGTGTTTAACACTAATTTTATTAGTGTTTAACACTAAATTAAATCTCTGTTAGCAGTGTTTAACACTGATTTTCTTAGTGTTTAACACTAAATTAAAATCTCAGTTACCAGTGTTTAACACTGATTAACACTAATGTGAGATCTCTGTTGCCAGTGTTTAACACTGATTTGCTTTAGTATTTAACACTAATTTGAAAGCCCTGTTGCTAGTGTTTAACACTCAAAGCTCTTTTAGTGTTTAACACTAACTTGCTAATTTTATTCCCAGTGTTCAACACTGTTGGTCTTTAGTGTTTAACACTAGCTTTAGCCCAATTAGCTAAGTTTCTAGAGGCAAAGACTCTCCTTCAATGAACCAACAGAGGGCCAACATTCTAAACATGATTGGACTTAGCCCAGAAGGCCATAAATCCTCAATTCAAACTCAACTGAGCTAATGGGCTCATAATATAATTAATTGATCTTAGTTCCAAATTGGGCCAAAGATTATTTAATCTACCTTGGTTCAAGGGTACATCTCTTCACTCCTTTGATACTTGGCGTTGTAATTCCTCAACGTCTTCAAAGAGGTGACGGGTCCCAATGACCACATATTGATACGGACTGTGGGGTCCTTAAACTCATGGGCTATGATGTCCTTAACCTTGACCGGGATGTCTTAAAACTAACGCCGGACTGTGGAGTCCTTAAATCCTCAGACTATGATGTCCTTAACCTTGACCGTGATGTCTTAAAACTAACAACGGACTATGATGTCCTTAACCTTGACCGTGATGTTTTAAAACTAACGCCGGACTGTGGAGTCCTTAAATCCTCGGACTATGATGTCCTTAACCTTGACCGGGATGTCTTAAAACTAACAACGGACTATGACGTCCTTAACCTTGACCGGGACGTCTTAAAACTAACACCGGACTGTGGAGTCCTTAAATCCTCGGACTATGATGTCCTTAACCTTGACCGCAACGTCTTAAAACTAACATTGGACCACAATGTCCTTAAACTACCTATTGACCGTAATGTCACTAAACTAAACAACAGGGCTCTCCCTCTTAATTACTCTCTTGTTGGATCTAAACGATTCCGTTAAGTTGATCTTAGTCTAAAAAAAACTAGACTAACGTATCCTTAACAAACGTTTAAGTTGATCTTAGTCTCAAATGAGGCTAACGTATCCTTAAACACAACCCACAAACCCAAATCTAAGAAAGATACGGATTTGGACTAGTCCACGCCCTACGGGCGATGACATAACTCAGTCTTCGTATACAATCCACGGGAAACCAAACACAAAACAAACACACACGACACGAAGTGATCATCTGGAGAAGGAGAAAGTTGTTACCGCAATGCGGTAGTGTAATTAACTGCAGGGGCTTGCGCCTGCAGGGAAGAGCGTCCCTACAATCAAAAACCCATCAAGCGAGGGGGAATCTGACGAAGTCTGCTACATCGGACGCATCCGTTTAAACTTTCGATACATGGTGTCATAAATCAACTTGGCATCTTCGGAGAGGTAGACGGATAGCACCAATTAGCATCTGCCCCGAATTTCAGGCAAGACGTCCGCCGCACCGCCTATTCGGAGGGGAACATATACAATCTTAGGTGCACCTCACCAATGGCTGCGAGACCAATCCATCGCCCCTCGTCATAGTCCAGATATGTATACACTAGTATACTCTGGAGTAACGATGCCCGGTCTCGATACTCCTACGACTAGGGAGACTTTAAGGATGTGCCTATCGACTATCCAGCTCCCACAAGTATGATTGCCATCAAACGCTGGTAGTCAGGAAAAGATCCTACGGGCTTTATCAACATGTATACAAGATATGAAATACAAAGTAAAACACATCACGTGTTAAAATAAAGACAAACCAAATAGCGTACTATCATATCGAGAAAGATTGTCATGTACATACATATCCTTAGCATCTGATTTAAAGAGATTTTATGATCAAAGAATTTATAACCACAATCAAGAACAGCGTCGCTTGGTAGTTAGCCGGTGAGTACGGGTCGGTCCACAGGGATTTTGTGTATTCTCAATTTGTTCTAACGAGTTAATTCCAAACAGTGTTGGATTGATTAAATCTAAAAACTAAGGTTGATCTAGACTAGGATTAAAATCTTGCTAGGGTTAGGTTTAGGTTAAGTTTGGAAAGTCAATATTCCTCACCGCTTTCTATGCCCTATTTAAGATCTATTAGGTGTTATGGTAATAGTTAATAAAGTGGATTAGTACCATCGGGAAGAAACGATGTTTCTTCCTCTAGGTTCTTGTCCTTCCTTTCTTAATTCTTAGCCTAACCTCCATGGAAAACATACGCAACCGGTCTTTTATACTACGGTATCACCACTACCTTGTGGGATAGGGTGCCGTAGGGAGCGGTGTGTGTATATATGCATGGAGTCCTATAAAAATATGTGATGGGCAAAATAGGGGTGAGAGATCTTCATCTCTCAAACCTTCCCTATTCCTAACCCTAACAAGCGAGGAACTACTCACTCATTAGGGAATTGA
Organism: Agapanthus africanus; assembly: GCA_030015575.1. Classification (NCBI taxonomy): domain Eukaryota; kingdom Viridiplantae; phylum Streptophyta; class Magnoliopsida; order Asparagales; family Amaryllidaceae; genus Agapanthus; species Agapanthus africanus. Next base: position 6,146,557 of record CM057341.1, on the reverse strand, counting down.
AAAACATATTCTAAACTAATTAACTAGGGCAGATAATGAAAGTTATACTAAGGCAGATAATGAAAAATCTATACTAGGGCAGGAAAGAAAATTTAATTAGGGCAATAAAAAGAAACTTACTCTAATTTTTATTTGATGCTCTCTTCCAACATTTACAGGAATTGAATTCTGAATTTTGATAGATACATTGAGGCACAAGAAGAGGCATACCTAAAAGAGGTTTTAGGGTTTCTACTTATAGAGCATAGAAACCATAGGGTTACAATCGACACACATCTGCTTTTACAATTTTACCCCTAAGAAGAATAATCAACGCACCGACGCACCGACACAAATTTCCACCGACACGGGCTCTTTATGGCCGCGGAACCACGACCAAAACCTATGTTTGGCCGCGGATCCGCGGCTATATATGGGGCTTGTTGGCTCTGTTTTTCCTGGTTTCTTCTGGTTACATTCTGCTTCTTGTTTCTTTACTTGGTTTCTCAGTTTGTCTTCTAGATTTCTTCCAGATTTCCACGGTGAATAAAGTCGTAGACTTTTACCGCTTACTTCATGTCGAAGTCTTGAACCTTGCACTGCCTTTGTTCTTTATGAAATCGTCCATTAATTTTCGTTTAGTCTTCAAACTGTAGGCATGATCAAGATCTTTTCATTTGTTGGTTGTAGTCTCGTCTTTTCATCGTTTTCACTGTTTTTGTTCCGAGAACCTGTAACCTGCAACTATGTAGCAGACATGGATCAAAAGCACCTGTTTATTTATAAAATGACTAAGAATGGGGAATATAATAATGCAAAATTATGGTATGAACAAATACCCCCAAACTTATCTTTTGCTCGTCCTCGAGCAAACCTAGTTTTATTCTTGAAAAAGAGCTAGCCTCACTTTCGCAGGGAAACGCGATTGCACTGAGCTCGTGCAACAAGCCATTAAACCTCTAGATGTCCCTAGTAGGAGGAGTGTTGTCTCCTGAGGGTTTTCAGCTTTTACTACCTACAAAATCCTATCAACTCGGCCTATTGACTTTTATTCTCCAATTAGCTTTTCTAACAAGAAATTCTATTATTTTCGACTCAGAAATTATCCACCCGTATTTTTCACGCTTTCTTATCATTTAACTTAAGATTATATATATTCTTGTGAATTTACTTAGCTTTTGGTATCTTTTAAGTTTTCCTTCTAGGGTTCTATCTCAACTTAGGAATTTTTATCATCTCTATTAAAGATATAAGTCATATTCTTCATTCCTATCTCTTATCTAAACCCCAATCACATACCCCTACGTGTGTGTATATATAACCCGACACTTGGAAATTCAAATCAAGCTATTATACTCTTGTCCATCGTCCAAAGTACTTTTCAATTGGTGAATTTTTAGATGAAATTGCTCACACATACTTCATGCGACCGTTAATACTTCTTGAGATACCAACAACCGATTACAAAATGTGTTTGCACATTAAAGCGTAATTCCTAGTCTTGTAACACCTAAGGCTTTAGCAGTGACTCTCAAACCAGTTGGTCTAAGGCACTAGGTGATAAAGCACCCTCGCTAAATATTTTTCTATTTATGCAGCCTTAAGTAATTACAAAAACCAGTGTTCATTTTTTTATCTCTTTATTCACACTTGTATTTTTATTTTTTATTATAGTCCTTCATACTAAGGACTTTAGACAAGAGCAATTCAAGGTCTCTTCTACTATTCCAAGTTTCAAGGTTCGTGTTTGTGCAATTTGTAGGGTATATATTTTCAGAATTTAGACTTAAGCTTAGGAATTATTTTTCAGACTTATACTTTAATAAAAATATCAATACTCTTCCTTTATTTCGACTTAGCCCAAGAAGTGAACTCAAAATTTGCCTATTTCTAAATAAACTACAAAGATATATACTTTCTACCGTTAAATTTTAAGAAACGTTATTTTTAGGGTTTTTAATTTATTAAGTCTAAGATCTAGTTGTTCCTAACTAGTTAACCTTTTTGGCAAACTCAAGTCAATTATGGCCAAAATTGAATGTTTCAATTTTTATAATTTTTATAATTTTTCAATATTTATGGGTTTTAAAATAAGTATGCAAATGCAAAAATATACACATGAATGCAAAGGAAGAATGCTTACCGAGCATACCCCCAAACTTAAACTTGACAGTGTCCTCACTGTCAGGCTACACCAAGAGGGTCGAAAATGTCAATATTCCCCTGTTTATTTTTTTATATTTTTTTTATTGTTGAAAGAAAAACAAAACATATATACAAAAAGGTCCCCCCAAACTTAAGTGAAACAGTGTTTCCACTGTTTTAAGCATTAAAGTTCAGAGTTAGAGAGGAGAAAAATCAAACTATACAAGGCCTTACACAGGCCAAAGGTTAGCACCAACCATTCAAAAAATTTATCGTTATAATGGTAGGGTTGGTGGAAGAATGGAGTGTAGAGAAAGGAGTTGAGAAACACACGAGACCGTATGGGAAGAAGGATGGAATATGGTCTCGGTATATTCAGAGAAGAATGGCGGAAAAGAGAAAGAAGTGTAGTACAAACTTGAGGGTGTAAATTGAGTGAATAAATTAGCGCAAATTGTGATGACCGATGTGTTAAAAGTGATTGTGCTAATCTATCAACCCGTCGAGAAATGGGGTCAAATCCCTCAAGATTTGCAAGAAAACATGGGTACGTTGAACTTGGTAAACCATCCATTGAAAATGGAAGCGCGACGGACTCTTGAGCGGTCGAAACGATGGAAAGGACGAAGGGGAGTGATTTAGGGATAGTCTTATTCTCACCTAAGTAAACTGTCTCGAACTCGAAGGATTCCATCAATGGTTCGAAATGACTGTAAGCAACCGAGTTTGATGGTTCAACTAACTCATCTGAAAATTCAAAGGACTCAAACTCGGGCGGTGAGTCTTCAAAATCGTCCGAAAAAGTGAAGCACCCGTAATCGTTATCGGCTGTGAGAACTGTGTCAGATTCAAAGAGGAACGTACTAGTGGCGTCCAAACTTCTGTGATCGAACAGAAATTTTTCAAGCTCGCAGTCCTCCTGCGTGATCTTTTGCGTGGTCGGAACGATGGAAAGGAGGGAGGGTGATTTAGGAAGTATAACAGTTAAAGGTTCAGGAGGATGAATTGGAAAATCCGACTCATCAAACAAAACTGATTCATCCTCAATACTATCCTTAATACTCTCCTCATAATTCTCCTCAAAAGTTATCACATCCATGCAATTATCATCAAAATCAAGACGCATATGAAGTTCGGGAGAAACATTTAATGACTCGGGATGATGAGTTGGAGAGAAAAATTCAGTCAAATCTGCGGGTTCATCATCCAAAATATTCCCTGCGTCTATATCCTCAATCAAGTGAAAATCAATTTTTTCAGACACCTTATCAAAAGCATGGATATTTATCAATTCAGATTCTAGATTGGAGGTGTAAAGTTCGAAAGAATTGGTGATGCTTTCACTCGAAAGGGACCCTTCACAATCTGGCAAATCAAGCACTACAAAGTCGTACAACTCATTAAACGTTTTATTTTCAACTGGTGAATCATTTGGGACACTTGTTTGAAAACCGGAGTTGTGGAATTCAATTGAGGATGGGTAGGTTTGATTTGGAAGGGTGCACAGCTCACTCTCTCCACTCAAATTCTCAATCTGTCCAACCGTCTCATCATACATTTGAAAATTTGGAACTAGTTGGAAACTAGCTACTGGTTCACTAGGTTGCATAAGGGCGGTAATGGACGCATCCAAATTCCTCATCTGTCGGTTTGTTGCTGCAATGTACGCTTCTAATGACTGTTCCAGACTAGACATGGGTTGTGAAGGGGTTTCAGTAAAAGATTCAAAGTTGTTTGGATACGTGACTCCTAAATGGTTGTGTAGAATCAATGTCTAGGGAAGGTGCGAAAGTCGGGTAGGACTGGTAGGAATTGAATGGTTGGACAAGAGTAGGATCAACATTTAGATAAAAAGATGAATGGACTTGTTGATCCCAAGAACTAGAAGTGTTGAAAGGAGTGAAAGATCGGTTACGAGATTGTTCTATATGTTCAGCAATAGACATGGGTTTCGGAGTTACAACAGGTCTCGAAAAAGGGGTATCAACGTAAGAAGGTGGTGAAGGTTGAAATGGTTGATACAAAGTGGATTGCGGAGTCGAACTGTTTCTCCTAGACGCTTCTATTCAATCTTTCAAAAAAATTTGGGCATGGAGGGGTCGTCCGTAATTCGACCAAAACAATTCGCGTATGAAGCAATGTTTGGATGAGGGTACTAAAGTTCGGCAAGAGTTTTGGGAGGTGGGGTACCCATGATGTAAGAAGGAGAAGAAAAAGAATGTGGGGTGCACGGATTTCTTAGCGACAAGTTGCAAGTTTTTGTAAAAAAAAATTCCTTTTTTTTCTTTTTGTGTTTTTTTTATGGAGCTTTTTGCAAAAAAGATTTTCAATAAAAGGCTTAGACACACTTTCAATCAATCACAAATGCATGATCAAGCCTAGATCTAGGGTCACCTAGGTCATCTAGACAGCTCCCAACTGTTCCAAAGGGCAAGAAATAGGATCTCAAACCGCCTCTTCACCGCCAATTGTGGTCAGGTAAGCACAAGTAGAGAAAGGAGGGATCCGCTCACGAATCACCGTGAGACGGGCCTTTTAAAGTTACCTTTCACTACCTGTCTAGCCTAGTCACCACAAAGTCAGGTTAGGATCAACGGTCGATGCCTACAACTATTCCTTTGTCCTATTAAGTGCGAAGTCCTTAGGGCTGAGTCTAATCTTTTTTAATTAACTTGATGGTCAATGCAATATGCTTTATGTGATTTTTGGGATCCTGGGAAGGGTAATGAAATCCCCATCCAATCTAGATTGGTGTTCAAGCCCCTTAAAGTCAATTTAAAATATGCAAAGCAGTAAACACAATTACTTGCAAACAATTTTTTTAGCGCAGTGCAAAGAATCCTGCACAAGATCAATTATTGGAGAAGGGAAGAAAATTTTTGCGTAAGGAATCCTACAGGAAATTTTTACAGAGGAGATATCAGGGGGTTAGAAGAAGAAAGGAAGCTCACAGAAAAAATTTCAATTGATGACGTCACCACCAAGCCGCGTTTTCGCGATCAGAAGCACCTTATCGCGGCGGTTCCGCGATGGGATGTGTGGTTCAAGCCCCGAGAAATTTTCTGCTCCTCTGGTTTGACTTTTCTCTGTTGTTCAGATCTAGGGTTTTCTGTTTTGATCTCTGGATTTTTCCAGATCTGAACTCGTTCTTCGATCCTGCACAATTCAAAAGAAAAATACCCTTCACAAAATAACAAGATGATAAATTTTTTATATTTTTTTCAGTTTTTATGATTTTTTAATTTTTATATTAACCCGAAATTACAAAAAGAAAATACTACGCCATCCCCGGCAACGGCGCCATTTGATTTAAAGAGATTTTATGATCAAAGAATTTATAACCGCAATCAAGAACGGCGTCTCTTGGTAGCTAGCTGGTGAGTACGGGTCGGTCCACAGGGATTTTGTGTATTCTCAATTTGTTCTAATGAGTTAATTCCAAACGGTGTTGGATTGATTAAATCTAAAAACTAAGGTTGATCTAGACTAGGATTAAAATCTTGCTAGGGTTAGTTTTAGGTTAAGTTTGGAAAGTCAATATTCTTCACCGCTTTCTATGCCATATTTAAGATCAATTAGGTGTTATGGTAATAATTAATAAAATGGATTAGTACCATCGGGAAGAAACGATGTTTCTTCCTCTAGGTTCTTGTCCTTCCTTTCTTAATTCTTACCCTAACCTCCATGGAAAACATACGCAACCGGTCTTTAATACTACGGTATCACCGCTACCTCGTAGGATAGGGTGCCGTAGGGAGCGGTGTGTGTATGTATGCATGGAGTCCTATTAATTAAATGTGATGGGCAAAAAAGGCGTGAGAGATCTTCATCTCTCAAACCTTCCCTATTCCTAACCCTAACAAGCGAGAAACTACTCACTCATTAGGGAATTGAAAAAAATGTTCTAAACTAATTAACTAGGGCAGATAATGAAAGTTATACTAGGGCAGATAATGAAAAATCTATACTAGGGCAGGAAAGAAAATTTAACTGGGGCAATAAAAAGAAACTGACTCTAATTTTTATTTGATGCTCTCTTCCAACATTTACAGGAATTGAATTCTGAATTTTGATAGATACATTGAGGCACAAGAAGCGGCATAACCTAAAAGAGATTTTAGGGTTTCTATTTATAGAGCATAGAAACCCTAGGGTTACAATCGATACACATCTGCTTTTACAATTTTACCCCTAAGAAGAATAATCAACCCACCGACGCACCGACACAAATTTCCACCGACACGGGCTCTTTATGGCCGTGGAACCGTGGCCAAAACCTATGTTTGGTCATGGATCCGCAGCCATATATGGGGCCTGTTGGCTCTGTTTTTCCTGGTTGCTTCTGGTTACATTCTGCTTCTTATTTCTTTACTTGGTTTCTCAGTTTGTCTTCTAGATTTCTTCCAGATTTCCATAGTGAATAAAGTCGTGGACTTTTACCGTTTACTTCGTGTCGAAGTCTTGAACCTTGCACTGCCTTTGTTCTTTGTGAAATCGTCCATTAATTTTCGTTTAGTCTTCAAACTGTAGGCATGATCAAGATCTTTTCATTTGTTGGTTGTGGTCTCGTCTTTTTATCGTTTTCACTGTTTTTGTTCCGAGAACTTGTAACCTGCAACTATGTAGCAGACATGGATCAAAAGCACCTATTTATTTGTAAAATGACTAAGAATGGGGAATATAATAATGCAAAATTATGGTATGAACAGCATCCTATACAATGAAGGCCTCTAGGTCATTCATATCCAACAATCTCTCACTTTCACTAAGGCTTGTACTTGGCGTAATAAGTACCCACTGTCTGCACTAGAGCCAGTTGCTAGCGTACTGCATGCCCAACATCTCAAACAGTCTATCGAATCGGACTTGAGGGATGGCCTTGGTGAATGGATCTGCCGTGTTGTCTTTTATGTCCACACTCCGCACCTCAATCTCCTGGCGATCCACGATCTTCCTGATCATGTGATAAGGCCTCAAGATATGTCAGGATTTCTGATGGGACCGTGATTCCTTTGCCAAAGCCATGGCTCCGTTGTTATTGCAATACAAAGGTATTGGATTAGCAATGGATGGAACCACCTGAAGTTCAGAAACGAACTTCCTCATCCAGACTGCCTCTTTTGCTGCATCGTTAGTATACTCAGCTTCCACCGTTGAGTCTGCGATGGTGTCTTGTTTGGAACTCTTCTAACATACCGTACCTCTATTGAAGGTAAACACATAACCCAAGACGGATTTAGAGTCATCCTTGTCACTTTGGAAGCTAGATTCGGTAAAAACCTCGATCTGGAGGTCCCCATTACCGTATACCAAGAACATCTCCTTAGTCCTTCTCAGGTACTTGAGAATGCTCTTCACCGCTATCCAATACTTCTCACCCGGGTTTGACTGATACTTGCTTACCACACTAAGTGCGTAAGCTACGTCTGGTCTGGTACATAACATCGCATACATTATAGATCGTACCACCGAAGCATAGGGTATAATGTTCATGCTAGCCCTCTCTTCATCAGTCATTAGAGACATCTCTTTGGAGAGGGTGATCCCGTGATAAGCGAGTAAATTATCATGCTTGGAATCTTCCACACTAAATCTTTTCAGTATGGTGTCAATGTACCTGGACTGTGAAAGTCCCAACATTCTTTTAGACCATAGATCTTAATTCCCAAAATGTAGGAAGCATCACCCAAGTCTTTCATAGAGAACTTCTATGATAAGAAGAGCTTGACTCATTGCTGTTAGTTATATGTATGCCCTAGAGGCCATTATTGTATATTTAGTGGATGCTTGTACATATATAGATAGGACTTTCTTGCTCGACATGATAGTATGCTATCTGGTTACTCTTTATCTTAACATGTACATGTTTCCCCAATAAAAAAGCAAAGCTCTGTGAGGCAGCGCCCAAACGTCTTACGTGCCTTCCACGAGGGCGCCAGCGCCATAGTTAAAAACTCTTATATGAGCGGCGCCAATATGCAAACCACAAAAAAATCTTAAGTAGCGCCCACGTGCACAACTCGTGAGCGCCGACACCTAGTAGAATTAAATTCCACTCTCTATTAAATAGAGCCGTTGGATCAAAGATCCAACGGAGATGATAAAACATCAGGATGCAGAATTAAATTCTGTTGAGAGGAAAAATTCCTCAAATTTTTCTAAACGAGAAAGATTGCCCTCTGTAAAACAAAGAGTCGTTGAATTAAAAATCCAATGGTGATTAAAGAATCACCGTTCTATAGAATAAATTCTGTATGGGAAAATATTTCCCTAATCTTGTTAAAAACAAGAAAATATTTTCTGTAAAACAGAAGTCCTTGGATCAAAGATCCAACGGTGGGAAAAATCCCCAAATCAATTGGGATCTCTTAATGAGAGATTTCCTCAAAACTAATCAACAAACCGCCTCTACTATATAAAGGAACCAAGACTTCAAGTCTAGAGAGGAGAAACCCCTCATAAGCTTCAGAAATAACAGAGAATTAAATTCTAGAAGAAGAAGAACTCTCTTCTTGGAAAATTAGATAAGCAAAAAAAAGATATATAAATATATCTCATTTACCTATTGAAGGGTTCAACCCTTCTCAAAGAACCAAGTTCTTTTTATGGATCTGAGATTCACAAGGCAAGTCTCCTATATGATGAGGATTTAATTCTCATCAGGATGAATTTGTTTTTGAGAATCAAAGATTCATCTACAAAAAAGATCATATTGATCGTCAAGGAAGAAAAGAACTCAGTGCCCAGCGCCTCACGTGACCCTCACGTGGGCGCCATAGAATAAAAAAGAAGAACCCAGAGAGTGGTGCTCAGCGCCCAACGTCCCACGTGCCCCTCACGTGGGTGCTACAAAAAAAAGGAGTGCTTAGCACTCAGTGAACAGTGCCCAGCGCCTTACGTGACCCTCACGTGGACGCCATAGAATAAAAAGAACTCAGAGAATGGCGCCCAGCGCCCCACATGCCTCTCACGTGGGCGCTACAAAAGAAAGGAGTGCTTAGCACTCAGTGAGCGGCGCTCGGCGCCTCACGTATCCCTCACGTGGGCGCCACGGAATAAAAAGTGCTTGGTACTCACTAGGAAGCGCCTAGCGCCTCACGTGCTTTGCACGCGGGGGCCACAAAAAGAGTGCCTAGCACTCCTTATAAAGAAAAAAAAAGGATAAAGTATTTAACACTTATTGGGCAAATCCCCATGACTGAGAACCCCACATGGTTATATGTAAGCGTCAGGACTTACATAAGTGCTCTGCACTTTTTTCACAAAAAAACGACTGAGCCCAAACAAGTGCTTAGCACTTTTTTTCAAATAAAAGGAAAACTGAGTGGACCAAGCCCAAGTTGGCTACGTCCCTAATTCAGATCAACCGAGCCCATGTGCTCACTACTTCCGAAACTGATCTTAGTCCCAAATAAGACTATCGATCTTCCAACTGATGATATTCCAAAACGATATTCGTCCCACATTACCTTGAGGAAATCTTAGTCTCAAAATACGACTAATGACTTATGGGTTTACCGTTAATTCATTTTCCCTCAAATACGGGAATTAGTTCAAGGGTAAATCTCTCTACATCTCTAATACATGTCGTTGTAATTCCTCAACGTCTTCAGAGAGGTGGCGGGTCCCGACAACCAACTGCTTTTGGGTGCACTTCCCAAGCTGACGCGCACACCTTAAACCAAACCACACCCCAAAATGGGTGTATCCCACAAACACCATTCATCCCGTCACGTAACAAATACACGTGCACGCAAGATAGACAATGGACTGAAACATCCTTAAACTAACAACGGAACGAAATATTCTTAAACTAAACGTTGCTTCCAAAATGGTAACAGTGGACCGAAACGTCCTTAAACTAACAGCGGACCAAAATGTCCTTAAACTAAACGTTGCCTCCAAAATGGCGATGATGGACCGAAACGTCCCTAAACTAAGACAACAGAGCCCAAATGCTCTCTTATTGGATCTGAAACAAAAATGATCCTAAAAACCTGTTAAGTAGATCTTAGTCTCAAATTGGACTAACGTATTCTTAACAAAAAATAATTTTGCCCCAGCTGCTCACAAACATTTAAGTTGATCTTAATCTCAAATCAGGTTAACGATCCTTAAATAAAACAAACCCAAATCTAAGAATATACGGATTTGGACTAATCCACACCCTACGGGCGACAACATAAATTAGTCTTCATATATAATCCACGGGCAACCAAAAATAAAACAAAACACACACACAACACGAAGTGAACTTCCGGAGCAGGAGAAAGTGGTTATCACGATGCGGTAACGTAATTAACTGCAGGGTATTGCGCCTGCATGGTGTAGGGTGTTTTTCGTCACCCTATTGAGATGGGAATACGCGCGCGCTTATCAGACGCATTACAGATTCCCCCTGCCTAGGGTTGGCTGGGATTTATTGATTGTGGGGATCTGAATCTCCGGCAGCCGCGGACTAAGCTGCCGTTAATTACCCCTCGCCTTTGGGGCGAGAAAACCTCCGATTGACGGGTCAAACAGGTCATGCGAACTCAATGTGCAGTGTGTTGGTGTGTGTGTTTTTTTGTTTTGTTCCATTTGTTAAAAAAAGGATATATATATTTTTCTATAAAAAAATTAAATAAGTAAATAAATATTTTGAGAAAAGTTTTTTTAATTTAATTTTTATTTTTTAATTTTAAAGTATTATTTATAATTTAATTTTATTTATTTAATATTTATTTATTTTTAAATAAAAAAAGACTAAAATAAAGAAAAGAAGGAAGAAAGAAAGAAGAAAGAAAGAAAAGAAGAAAAAGGGGGAAGCCTTGGCTCCCATGTAATGGGAGCCTCCCCTCATATGCTCCCATTTAATTAGAGCATCCCCTCACATGGGGGGCCATCACATGCTTAGCATGTGGCCCCATGTGGGAGGGCATCACATGCTTAGCATGTGGCCCCAAAAGGGTTCCCATTAAATGGGAGCCCTCCCCCTCACGTGCTAGCATGTGATGGGGGCAAAGAGTGCTCCAAAAAAAATGTTTTTTTTAACATGGACATGAACTCCAAAAGAAATTTTTTTGTGGAGTTAAACTCCAAAAGAATTTTAAATGGAGTTTAACTCCAAAAATATTTAATGTGGAGTTAAACTCCCCGAAAAGAATTTTATTGTGGAGTTAAACTCCAAAAGAATTTTAAACATGGAGTTAAACTCCAAAAGAATTTTAAATGGAGTTCAGCTCCAAAGAGATGTTTATGTGGTGTGGAGTTAAACTCCACTAAATGGAGAGCCCCCCCTCACGTGAGAGGGAGAAAGCCCCCACTTGGTGGGAGTTCCTTCTTCCTCACGTGAGAGGGAGCAGGGGCTCCCAAAAGATCTTTCTTTTCCTTTTTTTTGTGATGGAGTGAAACTCCAAAAAAAAATTATTTGGAGTTAAACTCCAAAAACAATTTTATTCGGAGCTAAACTCCACAAAAAAAGAGGTTTTTATTATAGAGTTAAACTCCAAAAGAATTTTATATAGAGTTAAACTCTGAAAAGGATTTAATGTGGAGTTAAACTCCCCCAAAAAAAGATTTTTATTGTGAAGTTAAATTCCAAAAGAATTTTATTTGTAGAGTTAAACTCCAAAAGATTTTCTCCTTTCTCTTTTGAGAAGAAACCAAAAATGGGTTCTCTTGAAACTCGAAGATTTAGATCTTGGATGATAAAAAAAGAGACCCTTTTTCTTCTCTTGATGGAGTCTTGGGAGGTGGGTTTATGGTAAAACTTTATTTAGTTTTAAAAAAAGAGAGCTAAGCTCTTGATTTATTTGGAAAATGAAAAGGAAGAGGAAGAACTTGAAAAAAAAAGAGAGAGGAGGCACAAACCCTAGTTTTGGGGAGAATGAAAATTGTATGCTTTATTCATCATCATGTTGCCTTATATAGGCTTACACATTTACATGTAGCCCCTTAGGCTTTATAAAATGGCATTTTGCCCATCCCGTGCCTCGTGTGCTATTTCTTTTTGCACATAAGCCATGGGCTTTACAAAAATTTGGCTTTATGCCCATTCATGCATATAAAATTACATTAAAATTATTTATTACATAATTTTATGTTGGCATGGAGGAGGGCCGGCCGCTTCATGTTCGGACTTAACCTGGGCATGGGCCCACTTGATCTGGGCTTGGGCCCACTTAGCTTGGGGTTGATCTTGACTTTGACTTGGCCAACCGGGGTGCAATTTTCTACCCCAACAAAGTGCCCCCCATCAATAAATGCATACCACATATGTAGGTCGTGTGCATGAAATTGATGGATCTTCTTTCATGTGGAGGCGGCTTGATTTGGTTCCTGCTTTTTGGGAGCCGGGACGGCCCTTTTTACGACATGGACGGTCGACGCTTGACGCGTCTCGGATACGGAGTGTCTGTGGTAGACGTTTCCCTGGCCTGGAGTGATTCGGTTCCCTCTTTGTAGGAAGCCTGCACTGCCCTTTTTACGACATGGATGGTCGACGCTTGACGTGTCTCCGAGACGGATTGTCCATGGTAGATTTTTCCCTGACCCGGAGTGATTTGGTTCCCGATTTGTAGGAAGCTTGCACTGCCTTTTTTATGACATAGACGGTCAACGCTTGACACGTCTCCGAGACAGAGTGTCCGTGGTAGACTTTTCCCTGGCTCGGAGCAATTTGGTTCCCGATTTGTGGGAAGCCTGCACTTCCTTTTTACGACATGGACGGTCGACGGCCTGGCCTGGAGCGATTTGGTTCCCGATTTGTGGGAAGCATGCACTACCCTTTTTACGACATGGATGGTCGACACCCTGGCCCGAAGCGATTTGGTTACCGATTTGTGGGAAGCCTGCACTGCCCTAAGTGATTTGGTTCCCGATTTATGGAAAGCCTGCACTGCCCTTTTTACGACATGGACGGTCGATGCTTAACACGTCTCCGAGGTGGAGTGTCCGTGGTAGACTTTTCCCTAACCCAGAGCGATTTGGTTCCCGATTTGTAGGAAGCCTGCACTGCCCTTTTTTCGACATGGACGGTCGACGCTTTACGCGTCTCCGAGGCGGAGTGTCCATGGTAGACTTTTTCCTGGCCCGAAGCGATTTTGTTCCCGATTTGTGGGAAGCCTGCACTGCCCTTTTTACGACATGGACGGTCGACGCCCTGACCCGGAGCGATTTGGTTCCCAATTTGTGGGAAGCCTGCACTGCCCTTTTTACGACATGGACGGCCGACGCCCTAGCCCGGAGCGATTTGGTTCCCGATTTGTGGGAAACCTGCACTGCCCTTTTTACGACATGGATGGTCGACGCCCTGACCTGGAGCGATTTGGTTCCTGATTTGTAGGAAGCCTGTATTGCCCTTTTTAAGACATGGACGGTCGACGCCCTGGCCCGGAGCGATTTGGTTCCCGATTTGTGGGAAGCATGCACTGCCCTTTTTACGACATGGACGGTCGACGTCCTGACCTGGAGCGATTTGGTTCCCGATTTGTGGGAAACCTGCACTGCCTTTTTTACGACATGGACGGTCGACGCTTGACGCGTCTCTGAGGTGGAGTGTCCGTGGTAGACTTTTCCCTGACTCGGAGCGATTTGGTTTCCAATTTGTGGGAATCCTGCACTGCCCATTTTACGACATGGACGATCGACGCCCGATTTGACTTGCTCTGCTTCTTGCAGTGTCAGGCGTGATCTTGACTTGCTCCGCTTCTTGCGGTGTCGAGATTGGATTCTGACTTGCTCCGCTTTCTGCTGTGTCGGAGTTGAAGTTGACTTGTTGATTGTGATATGGGTTGACATCAACATCGCTACACTGGAATATGGTACCAGGAACGAATCATCATCTGTCTATGAGAGGATTTGGGGATTTTAGTTTTGGTCGGCATCTGCATTGCTGCACTGGAATAATGCCAGGAGCAACTCATCATTTTCCCCGGGAGGAGTTGGGAATTGGTGGCTTAGGAGACGGGTTCAGATCCCTATCACCTAAGGCTTTTCAATTTTATGGGCCGTAAGGGTCCCATAAAAGCATTTTTTCCCTACGAGTCGAAAGGATCTCGTAGGTGTACTTTCTCCTTAGGAGTCGTGGGGACTCCTAAGCGTGTTCCTCCTTTGTGAGTCGTAAGGATTTCACGCGGGAATTTTCTCCTCACAAAGTCAAGAGGACTTTGCGAGTGCATTTCATCTCTTTTTCACGAGTTTGCGCCCTTTTGGGTTTTCACAAACTCGCCGGCAGTCCTGCTGTTTTTACTCACGGAGCCCTTTCGGGTTTTCATCCGTGCCCATTTTGCTTGTGGACATACCCCCTTTTTTATCTTCATCGCTGGTGGGACTTTGAATGTGGTTTTGCCGGTAAAACTTGGGAGAGATAGGGGTCGTTTACGCCCATGGATTGTATACGGTTTTACAGGATGTATGATCCAGACCGTAGGGCCGGAAGAATTTCGGGACTTTGTCGGCGTCTGCATCGCTGCACTGGAATATGGTACCAGAAGCTGCTCATCATTCGCCGTGAGGGGATCTCCCTCATTTCCAGTTTAACGACTTAGGGGTCATATGTTCCCAGTTTAACGACTTAGAGGTCATCTGTTCCCAGTTTAAAGACTTAGGGGTCTATTGGATTGGAGTTTGGAATTTTAGGGTTAGGGTAAGCATCAGCGTTGCTAACACTGAAGCACATATGCCAGGAGCAATTCATCATTTGCCTTTGCCTGTTGGGAAGCGATGGCTTAGGAGACAGGTTTAGATACCTATCACCTAAGGCTTTTCAATTTTATGGGCCGTAAGGGTCCCATAAAATCATTTTCTCCCTATAGGTCGTAAGGATCCCGTAGGTGTATTTTCTCCTTATGAGTCGTGAAGACTCCAAAGTGTGTTTTTCCTTTGTGAGTCATAAGGATCCCACGAAGGTTTGTTCTCCTCATGCATCGTGAGGACACATGAGTGGGTCTTTCCTAATGAAGCATAATTCCAAGGGCGGAGACCAGCTGCGTAACTGGTGGTTGCAGTGGGGCATGGGCGTGATGAGAATTATTTGAGCCCTTGGATTGTATACGGTAGTCAACTTGGGGACCAACCGTAGGGCTGGAAGAATTTTGGGAAATTGTTGGCATCTGCATTGCTGCACTGGAATATGGTACCAGGAGCGACTCATCATTCGTCGTTTGGGAATTTGGAATTTGGTTGGCGTCTATATCGCTGCACTGGAATATGATACCAGGAGTGACTCATCATTCACTGTTTTTTACCGCGATTGCTCTATCATCTTAGCTTTTCTTATCGCGAAGGTCGCGATTGCCCTATCATTTCGGCTATTTATTCGTGGTTGCCCCATCATTTCGGTTTTATTTTCATCTTTATTTTTACTCACTGATTTTTATTGCGAGTTGCCCCATCATTTCGGCTTTTTTTGTTTTATTTACACATTTTTTCATCCCCAGTTTAACGAATTAGAGGTCGATTATTTCTAGTTTAATGACATGGTGGTTAGCTGTTCCCAGTTTAAAAACTTAGAGGTCATCTGTTTCCAGTTTAACGACGTGGTGGTCATATGACGGAGAGCTTAGAGAAGATACCCGATTGAGCAGTTGTCGAGGGTACCGCTGAAATTTGCCCGAGATGCCTTATTAATTTGTCGGTGTTTATGGCCTTGCCCCCAGCTGGGGCCGAAGAAAGTCATTCAAATACCGACTTGCGAAGATGACAATTGAAAATTGTTAACCCTGCAAATAGAAACATGAATTCAGTACAGACAATCAATGTATATGTTGATTGAGTTCGCATGTATATTTATCCCGAAATATAGGAGGAGAGATTGGTCCCACCAGGCGTGCCAGATCTGTAGGGTGTTTTTCGTCACCGCATTGAGATGGGAATGCGCGCGCGCTTATCAGGCGCATTACAGATTCCCCCTGCCTAGTGTAGGCTGCGGTTTATTGATTGTGAGAATCCGAATCTCCGGCAGCCACGGACTGAGCTGTCGTTAATTACCCCTCTCCTTTGGGGCAAGAGAACCTCCGATTGATGGGTCAAACAGGTCATGCAAACTCAATGTGCAGTGCGTTGGTGTGTGTGTTTTTTTTGTTTTGTTCCATTTGTTAAAAAAAGGATATATATATTTTTCTATTAAAAAAATAAATATTTAGAGAATTTTTTTTTTTTAATTTATTATTTTTTTAATTTTAAAATATTATTTATAATTTATTTTTATTTATTTAATATTTATTTATTTTTAAATAAAAAAAGATTAAAATAAAGAAAAGAAAGAAGAAAGAAAGAAAAGAAAAGAAAAGGGAAAGCCTGGGCTCCCATTTAATGGGAGCCTCCCCTAGCATGTGAGGGGGGTCATCACATGCTAAGCATGTGACCCCTCATATGCTAGCATGTGATGACCCCCCTAGCATGTGAGGGGGGCCATCACATGCTTAGCATGTGACCCCACATGAAGGGGGCCAAAAGGGCTCCCATTAAATGGGAGCCCTCCTCCTCACGTGCTAGCATGTGTTAGGGGCAAAAAGAGCTCCAAAAAATAATTTTTTTCTTTAACATGGACCTGAACTCCAAAAGAAATTTTTTTGTGAAGTTAAACTCCAAAAGAATTTTAAATATGGAGTTAAACTCCAAAAGAATTTTAAATGGGGTTTAACTCCAAAAAGATTTAATGTGGAGTTAAACTCTCAAAAAAAAATTTTATTGTGAAGTTAAACTCCAAAAAAAATTTAAACGTGGAGTTAAACTCCAAAAGAATTTTAAATGGAGTTCAACTCCAAAGAGATGTTTATGTGGTGTGGAGTTAAACTCCACTAAATGGGGAGCCTCCCCCTCACGTGAGAGGAAGAAATCCCCCACTTGGTGGGAGTTCCTTCTTCTTCACGTGAGAGAGAGCAGGGGCTCCCAAAAGATCTTTCTTTTCCTTTTTTTTGTGATGGAGTTAAACTCCAAAAAAAAATTATTTGGAGTTAAACTCCTAAAACAATTTTATTCGGGGCTAAACTGCACAAAAAAAAGAGCTTTTTATTATAGAGTTTAACTCCAAAAGAATTTTATATGGAGTTAAACTCCGAAAATCATTTAATGTGGAGTTAAACTCCAAAAAAAAAGATTTTTATTATTTAGTTAAACTCCAAAAGAATTTTATTTGTGGAGTTAAACTCCAAAAGATTTTCTCCTTTCTTTTTTGAGAAGAAACCCAAAATGGGTTCTCTTGAAACTCCAAAATCTAGATCTTGGATGATAAAAAAAGAGACCCTTTTTCTTCTCTTGATGAAGTCTTGGGAGGTGGGTTTATGGTAAAACCTTATTCAGTTTTAAAAAAAAGAGCTAAGCTCTTGATTTATTTGGAAAATGAAAAGGAAGAGGAAGAACTTGAAAAAAAAAAGAGAGAGGAGGCACAAACCCTAGTTTTTGGGGAGAATGAAAATTGTATGCTTTATTCATCATCATGTTGCCTTATATAGGCTTACACATTTACATATACCCACTTGGGCTTTACATAACGGCATTTTACCCATCTCATGGCTCATGTGCTATTTCTTTTTGCACATAAGCATGTGATGCCCCCCCACGTGTTATCATATGATGGGTCACATACTAAGCATTTGATAGCCCCCCTCACATGAGTCTCCCATTAAATGGGAGCCTAGGCTTCCCCCCTTTTTTCTTTTCATTCTTTCTTCTTCTTTCTTCTTTCTTTTCTTTATTTTAATCTTTTTTTTATTTAAAAATAAATAAATATTAAATAAATAAAAATAAATTATAAATAATATTTTAAAATTAAAAAAATAATAAATTAAAATAAAAAACACTTTTCTCTAAATATTTATTTACTTATTTATTTTTGTTTTTTCATAGAAAAATATATATATCCTTTTTTTAACAAATGGAACAAAACAAAAACACACATACACACACTAACGCACTGCACATTGAGTTCGCATGACCTGTTTGACCCGTCAATCGGAGGTTCTCTCGCCCCAAAGGCGAGGGGTAATTAACGGCAGCTTAGTCCGTGGCTGCCGGAGATTCGGATCCCCACAATCAAAAAACCCCAGCCTACCCTAGACAGGGGGAATCTGTAATATGCCTGATAAGCGCGTGTGCATTCCCATCTCAATGGGGTGACGAAAAACACCCTACAGATTCTGGCACGCCCGGTGGGACCTTGAATGCGGTCTCGCCGGTAAGACTTAAGAGAGATAGGGGTCGTTTACGCTCGTGGATTGTTAGAAAAAATTAGGGTTTAGGGTAATGAAAAGGTGTATTAAAAAGTTGTATTAAAATGGATTAAATGGGAGTTTTAATCTGCTCTGTAAATATGCAGGGAATTTAAATAATACAGGGGTTATGGGGTAGGCCAAAGGTTGCAGATTCAAGAAAATTAGGGTTTCGACTGAGTCAGACCGGTGGCGCCGGCCGATCTGCGCGAGTCGCCGGCCCGAGTCGGCCGAGTCAAGCCGCGTCTCCATGCCACGTGTTCCCGACGCTTCGTCTTGACTCGTGGATCCGTTTGTTTTATGTGTGACTCTTCAGTTTACGTATTGTGCACGTGTAGACTCTTGGGCTT
Organism: Agapanthus africanus; assembly: GCA_030015575.1. Lineage (NCBI taxonomy): Eukaryota > Viridiplantae > Streptophyta > Magnoliopsida > Asparagales > Amaryllidaceae > Agapanthus > Agapanthus africanus. The sequence goes on along the minus strand of CM057341.1, from coordinate 6,127,890 downwards.
CTGAAAAGATTAAAAGAAATCAAAATAAAAGGATAATGTGGCTGATGGGCTTTGAACTCTGGTGCTTTGGTTCAGCAGTGCAAGGTCTTACCAATGAGCTACAAGCTCCTTCTTGCTGTTTAAAAGCAAATCAAACTTATAACTTGTGCTCATACTCAAATACCCCTTTCTGTATTTTTGGAAAAATTGTACAGAAAGTTTGGGGTTGTTACACATGTAAAATGAAAAGTCACAGAAAATCAAATATATGCATAATGTTATATGAACCGATCCAGACATGTGGCACCAATCTAAGCCCCAACCCCCTACAGATGGCCGGCGAGATTGGCCTATGGGCCAGAGCCGCCGAGCCCCCCATTGGTAATGCCTCTAACTCTGCACACTACACCTCTTGGCCTACCCCACTACTCCCATACTGTTTGATTCCTCTGCATTTATCCAGAGAGTGTTAATTTACCTCTTTAATCCTATTTTTGATACATTTTAATTCTCTCTTCAATTCTCAAAACCCTAATTCTACCCTATAAATACAAATATATTTCCCCAATAAAAGAGCAAAGCTCTGTGAGGTAGCACCCAAGCGCCTCACGTGCCTTCCACGAGGGCGCCAGCGCTAGAGTTAAAAACTCTTATATGCGCGGCGCCAATATGCAAACCACACAAAAATCTTAAGTAGCGCCCACGTGCACAACACGTGAGCGTTGGCGTCTGGTAGAATTAAATTCTACTCTCTGTTAAACAGAGCCATTGGATTTTTGGATCAAAAATCCAACGGAGATGATAAAACACCAGGATGCAAAATTAAATTTTGTTGAGAGGAAAAATTCCTAAAATTTTTCTAAACGAGAAAGATTGCCCTCTGTAAAACAGAGAGCCGTTAGATTAAAAATCCAATGGTGATTAAAGAATCACCGTTCTACAGAATAAATTATGTATGGGAAAATATTTCCCTAATCTTGTTAAAACCAAGAAAATACTTTCTGTAAAACAGAAGTCTTTGGATAAAAAATTCAACGGTGGGAAAAATCCCCAAATCAATTGGGATCTCTTAATGAGAGATTTCCTCAAAGCTAATCAACAAACTGCCTCTACTATATAAAGGACCCAATATTTCAAGTCTAGAGAGGAGAAACCCCTCCACAAGCTTCAGAAAGAACAGAGAAATAAATTCTTGAGGAAGAAGAACGCTCTTCTTGGAAAATTAGGTAAGCAAAAAAATGATATATAAATATATCTCATTTACCTATTGAAGGGTTCAGCCCTTCTCAAAGAACCAAGTTCTTTCTATGGATCTGAGATCCATAAGGCAAGTCTCTCATATGATGAAAATTTAATTCTCATTGGGATGAACTTGTTGGTTATATGTATGCCCTAGAGGCCATTACTGTACATAGGATGTATATTGTAGTGGATGCTGGGACATATATAGGTAGGACTTTCTTGCTCGACATGATAGTACGCTATCTGGTTGCTCTTTATCTTAACATGTATACTTTCTGTCTCTCTGTTACATGTTGATAAAGCTCTTAGGATGTGTACTCGACTTCTAGGACTATGATGTAGATCATACTAGTAGGGCCTGGGTAGTCCATAAGTACATCCTTCAATGTTCCTAGTCGTGGGAATATCGAGACGGGGCATCGACATTCCACAGTAGACTAGCGTATATCCTCTCGACCCATGTGATGGGCGATGGATGATCCCATATCCATTGGTATTTGACATCAGAGTGTAGGGTTCCTAGGCACACAAATGAGGTCTCACAAGGCATCAACCATGCCAAATTCAAATTTTTCATGTGCCTACAAACCCTAACTAGATCGTTAACTAGAGATAAGGCGAAACTACAAGCTACTAAACAACTTTAGTGCTAAGCGAACGAAAATACAACCTTTGTAGATCCGGTCCTCCACCTCCATAGCTCCGTGATGATGTCCCATCGCTGCGATCATCGGATCCCGGGCTCTAGCGTCGGCTGCATCGGAGAAATGGGCGGGCTAGGTCGTCGACTTCGATGCCGAAGATGATCTATGTCGAGGCAACACAAGATCAAGCTCCAACTTCACTAAGCCATGAAACTTGTGAAGAAAACACCCTATACTACTTGGCAAGTGGTAGAGGATGAAGAAATAGGAAGTGGGTTCACTTTAGAATTGGATTTCTCACTCTTTTTCTCAAATCACCATTGAAGCTAGCAAGCTTCTTTCTTCTTGAAGAAGAAGAAGAAGAAGATGATAATATGATAAGAATTAATCAATAATAGAAAATAAGTGATTCTTATCATATTAGCAACCATGGTTATGTGTAGAGAGTAAACTAAGGTTAGGTGAATGGTTAGGTTAGGCATGAAACAAAAATGGTAGACTTTTTCAAAGCTTCATGAAGCTTCAATGTAAAACAAAGCAAGCCACCATTTCTCTTTTTGCCAAAAGAAATAAATAAATAAATGAATAAATAAATTAAAACCCAAACCATTTACTTAACCAAGGTTTAAACCAAACATACACCCAAACATGCATGTATCATCAAACATGATACAATCAAGTGCACAAAAAAATATATCACATATACGATGTGCACTTTAAGTGAGAAAATCCATTTTAAGTGAACCAATACTAGTTAATGCAAAGTAATATATCAAATATATAATTATGCATTAAATCATTAAATCAACGCTTGATTTAACGATCCGGTCATATCGCATATGACCGACTAATATCCAATGTATTGACTTATCGAATCAATCCTTGATTCGATAACTAGGTTATATCGCATACAACCAATCGATACATTCATCGCGAGAATAGAATACGGTATCACATACACGCATTATTCTCGGTCCCGCACATATCTCATATGTGCTCCTATTTCGTTTCACTTGAGCCAGGAAACCTCTGTGTAGGACTCTAAAGACTCGTCAATACGCTGGCAGCAGGTGATGATCATATCAAACACCCACAAGCCGCAAGCGGTCTGCTAAACGTAACGGCCACCCGGGTATTGAGCGATCAGAAGATCGACGAGCAAGCCCGCTCACACTCCTGTGAATCCAACCAGTAACACTTACCGTACAGTCCGGTCTCGTTGTCTGATATGTCGCATATCTCGCCTAGGGGTGGTAAACGTCAGACCCCAATAGCTCGATAAGTCGTGTCGATATGAGGTCTATAACAGTTCGAGAAACTACAGGTAACACTTACCAGTAAATCTCAGCAACCCTGGCCAGGGATTTCGGTTATAGCCAATCGAACACAGCGCAACATCAACTCCCTATACCGGGAGAGACGAATCCCCTCTATCGCTCATTGCCTCCATGTGAATCGGGACTGTACCCAAAAACCACCATTTTGCACGCCCTCTTGGACGTGGTAAGGTGGAAATCAAAGAACAGTGGGAATCACACAAGACTCTATGACGATCTCGGGTCAACAGACTACTCTGTACCAGTGTCACCAGAGAATTGCCATCTGACGTAAGGTATAATACCATCTGGGAGTTCTCGGCGAGTCCTTCCAGTGTACCCAGACTCCACTGAGCACCCATATATCATCTCTGATGTCAAACACCAATGGATATGGGATCATCCATCGCCCATCTGTATGGGTCGAGAAGGTATACGCTAGTCTACTCTGGTATATCGATGCCCGTCTCGATACACCCACGACTAGGGACCTTGAAGGATGTACTTATGGACTACCATGTCCCCAGTAGTATGATCCGCATCATAGTCCAGGTAGTCAAGTACACATCCTAAGGGCTTTACCACATGTAACAGAGAGACAATCAGTATACACGTTAAGGTAAAGAGTAACCAGATAGCATACTATCATGTCGAGCAAGAAAAGTCCTCCCTTATATATGTTCCAGCATCCACTACAATATACATCCTATGTATAGCAATGGCCTCTAGGACATACATATAACTAACACAGAGATGGTATGCGGGTGCTCAGTGGAGACTAGGTACACTGAACGACTCGCCGAGAACTCCCAGATGGTATTATACCTCACGTCAGATGGCAGTTCTCTGGTGACACTGGTACAGCTTAGTCTGTTGACCCGAGATCGTCATAAAGTCTTGTATGTCTCCCACTGTGCTTTGATTTCCACCCTACCACGGCTCTACTGAGTTATGCAAACAGGTGGTCTTTGGGTACAGTCCCGATTCATATGGAGGCAATGAGCGATAGGAGGGGATTCGTCTCTCCCGGTATTGGGGGGTTGATGTTGCGCTATGCTCGACTGGCCATAACTGGAAATCCCTGGCCAGGGTTGCTGTGATTTACTGGTAAGAGTTATCGGTAGATTCACGCTTGTTATGGACCTTACGTCGGCATGACTTAACAAGCTACTGGGGTCTGACGTTTACCACCCCTAGGCGAGATATGCAACATATCAGACGAACAGACCGGACTGTATGGTAAGTGTTACTGGTTGGATTCACAGGAGTGTGAGCGGGCTTGCTCGTTGATCTTCTGATCGCTCAATACCCGGGTGGCCGTTACGTTTAGCAGACCGCTTGCGGCTTGTGGGTGTTTGATATGATCATCGCCTGCTGCCGGCGTATTGACGAGTCTTTAGAGTCCTACACAGAGATTTCCTGGCTCAAGCGAAACGAAATAGGAGCGCATATGAGATATGTGCGGGACCGAGAATAATACCAGTATGTGATACTGTATTCTATTCTCGCGATTTGTATCATTGGGCGGTTATATAAGATATAGCCGGGTTACCGAATCAAGTGTTGATTCGATACATTGATACACTTGATATTAGTCGGTTATATGCGATATGACCGGATCATTAAATCAAGTGTTGATTTAATGATTTGATGTATAATTATATATTTGATATATTACTTTACATTAACTAGTATTTGTTCACTTAAGATGGATTTTCTCACTTGATGTGCACAAGTAGTATATGTGATATATTTTTGTGCACTAGATTGTATCATGTTTGATGATACATGCAAACTTGGGTGTATGTTTGCTTTACACCATATTTAGGTAAATGGTTAGGGTTTTATTTACTTTATTTATTTTGGTTAAAATAAAAAAAAAACCTAAATGGTTGCTTTTGTTTTATGCAAGAAGCTTCTTGATGCTTCATGCATCCTTGACAAAGTGACCATTTTGTTTTTATCCCTTAACCTAACCAATTAACTAAACCCTAGTTTATTCTCTACAAAAGTAAACTAACCCATGGTTTCTATATGATAAGAATCACTTGATTTATTATTTTTAAGAATTCATTGTTCATTTTCTTTTCTGCTTCTTCTTCTTCTTCATGAAGAGAAGAAAGCATTCTTGAAAAATATCAAGTGATGAATCCAAGTGAGAAATCCAAATCCAAAGTGTACCCACATCCTATTTCTTCATCCTCTACCACTTGCCATATAGTAGAGTGTGTTATCTTTACAAGTTTTATGACCAAGTGAAGATGGAGCTTGATCTTGAGTTGCCTCGACGTAGATCATCTTCGGCATCGAAGTCGACGACCTAGCCCGATCATTTCTTCGACGAAACCATCTCTAGAGTCTGGGATCCGATGATCGCAGCGGAGGGACGTCATCACGAAGCTAAGGAAGTGGAGGACCGGATCTACAAAGGTTGTAGCCCCTTTCACTTTTTAGTTAAGTTGTTAACTTGCTTGTAGTTTCGCCTTACCTCTAGTAACGATCTACCATTAGGGTTCTTTGGCACATGGAAATTTTTGATTTTGGCATGGTTGATCAGTTGTAGAACCTCATGAGTGTGCCGAGGAACCCTACAGTGGTATCAGAGCCTAGCTAGAGCTTTAGGCGAAGAGTAGACGAAGTTAGAAGTCCGATCGAACCCGAAACCCTAATCATATACGCCTCTCTGTACATTTTTTGAAATCGTGGATTTTTGTGAATTAAAAATATCCAGAAAATTAAGCAGGGTTTTTTAGGAGTTACTGTTCAATACGTGCCCCTAAATCGATTAAGGCGCCGCGGAACCGCGGCACAAGCATGGCTCGTGCGGCTGTTCCGCGGCCGTACGGTCGCTTCTTCCATTAAATTTTGCACAGTAATTTCTTTATTTTATTCCTGAGTTTTCTGGGAATTTTTAATTTGCACTCAAGAGTTGAGTTTTCTGGGTTGTATTGGGAGTTCGTTGTTTCGATCGGATTGTTTAGCTTTGTCTATGTGTTTTTCTTGATAATTTAGAATATGTTAAAAAGTTCGACCGGATATAAATACCCAATTTTTTCCTTGCCGGGAAATTTCCAACTGTTGGATTTTTCCGTAGTTTGAGAACGTTATGAGTAGTGCAAGTAACGCGATGGACCCTCTAGAAGACAACAAAGCTTAACTCGATTATGTGACCGTCTTGAACTGCCCTTTAAACCTTAGGGTTTGGGGCAGTACGGCGTGCTACATGTGAGGCGTTGGCTTGACCCTTCTACGGCTGGACCGTTGGTACTGAGGCATGAAGTGGATGTTTTTAAACTTATTTCATGTGTTGAGCTGTTTCGGGAAAACTTGGGTGTTTGATTGTTCGATCGAAAAGTTTAACATTTCTATTTATCTGGAATGTGATACAATATTTGGAATCCACAAGGAGTTATGAGATAACTGAATTGAATGTTATAAACATAGCACTTTAGTCTCACTTGATCGGTTGCTACGGAATTTTGATGCGATCAAAAATCCGTCGCAATCACGTAGCGTACGCGGATACTCGCCGGGTAAACTTAATAGACAGCTACACCCTATAGCCCCGACCAAGTGACTGTAGGAGAACCCCGTCGCCGAAAGCATCTGTTCGGGTGCTCGCGGCAGCGGTGTTCCGTCTTGGTGCACTTCGTCAACGGTATCGGGGGTGCGGCCGTCTACTAAAGTTTGCGACGAGCATTCGATCAGAATGTCGGGAATCCTGTTGAATTGCCCAACTTGATATTGAAAAGTGTTTTCGATAATGAGACTAAAATGCGTGGTTTATAATTGTTAGGCATGCGATGTCTAAGGAATTCATTTGATTAGGCATGCGATGTCTAAATAGGTTGCGGATTCCAACTGTTGTAGTTTTACACTTTCTTTTCTGCGACCGTAAGTGTAATATATGATATCGCCGGTTTCGTTGCTATATGTCAACGACAATTGGGATGCGCATATTTACTTACGTTGATAACATGTGATGTTACGTGTTGCTGGATATGTTATATTGGATCGTCGTGTTTGAATAGCCGGGGTTTTTTTTATGTGAGATGAGTGTTTTTCATTTTCATTCATGTAAAAACTTGTATGTAATATTATTTTATTGGGGCACTTCCAGGTTGCGGAAGATGTCACCGTTGATGTATATTATTTACTTTTCCGCATTAGGATAGACCCAAGGAGGGGAGCACAAGTAACCGGGTTCTGGGGTCCAGTGGGAGACCATCTCGAGGAGTCGAGTCCGGGTCTCCTAACCCTAGAATTGGTAGGGTTGCTTGCCGCTCTCGTAGGGGTCTAGGGGTGTAGGATTGGCTATTCATCATGACCGTGGAATCCGTGTTTTATACTGGCTCGTTTTAAAAACACAGACGTCCTAGTATATCCAATATTTCATATGATATTTTCTGCTGCGTTATCTGTGATGTGATCATGTGATATGTTCAGATAGATATAATATATAGTATATATGATGTATTATATAGACGTTGCTTATGTTTTACACCCGCGCTAGCCCTGTCTCGCTCTGGCGTTAGCTACCTAACCTAACGGTGCAGACGAGACATTGAGGCGAATGCGGATGGCATAAGCGTACGTTATATTTATCTGTGATGTTTAGGTGGACTTAAATGATGGGACATTCATTAATGAGATTAATGAAAGAAAATAAACCTAAAAGATATTGTGGAATCGAATTTCTTAAAAACAGGTAGCTACAGTTCTTGCTTTGCATCGCGGTGTTCCTTGTAGAACATCCTGCACCTTATTCGATAGGGAAAGGGCCGAGATCCCTTCACCGGGAGTGACCCCTTTAGCAATAACTGGTAGATGCTACAACCCTCGGTTTGTCTTTTGATTGCTTCTATATTTTTCTCTTTGCACAGCGGTGTATATGATATATCCTGCATCTTATTCGATAAGGAAAGGGCCGACGATCCCTTCACCGGGAGTGGCCCCTTTAGCAAAACTAGAAAAGCCTCAAAAACATTCCATTTAAAAACCATTTGATTCCGCAACGAGATCAAGTTCAAAGCGTTAAAGATTTTATTAAAAACCATTCGCAACCCTCCGTCATTTTAGAAAGTAGAGTACTTAGTATTCGTGCTGTGTTTGTTGACCATAGTCAAGGCACAGTGTACGGTAGCTAAGTGATGTCTTCCTACACCGCATATGATACGATTAGTTAGGACAGTCGCGTGACTTTGTTGACCTTAGTTAAGGGTCATGTGGGTGGGTCTAATTAATCACGAAATGACGGGTAGAACTTGACTAGTGCTTATGATTTGTTGACCATAGTTAAGGTCATAAGTGCTAGGGGTAAAAACCTTTATCGGGAGTTTCAAGTGTTGAAATTTGCAATGAGATTGCATACCTTCTATATGATAGTTGGATCCTGATACCCACTGCGAGTAATTGTTACTCCTGGAAGAGTTTTGCACTTTACAATTAGCCGATCAAGTAGGTGTCTAGAAAGGTGTCAACGGGGTTACACCTCTGGGAAAACGAGGTTTACTTTAATTAGGTCCGTGCGAAAGCACGAGGAACCTCCCTCAAAGTACCGACACTGGCCTGGCTGAAAGATTGGCGAACTTGTAGAGTGTAATTAATCCCGGCTAGTCTTTCCTTTTAAGGTTTGAAGGAAGATTTGATAAAAACAGTGGGAGCCATCCTGATTAGATAAAATAAATAACCAATCTAATCTTGCAAGAGCGCACGCAGAGTGTTTTCTTCTCTCTCTCTCCAGGTAGCGACCATATCATGCCTTAATCAAGATACTAATATGGATGAATTGACCGAACCCGCTTGTTATACTGAGCTGGGGAACGTTGGTCCCGCTCCAACTTATAATTGTTATAAGACAGAGCAGGAAATAGGGGAATACCAGGATTCCCATGCCGCCCAAACGAAGAAAGTGCATGAGATGCATCTCCTTCGGGTGTGTTCATTATAAAGAACTGTTTCTCAGTATCCTCTGCATCCTGGGTATTTGATACTGGATTAGGATCCCAGATATGTAATCTGTTACATAGGGCTACAAAAGGTAGAGAACTGAGAACGAGTGATAAGTTTCATGAGACAGAAAACGGGGCAAGTGTTGCAGCTAAGTCTGTTGGTCACTTTCACCCTGTATTACCAATACATTGATTCTGAACAAATGCTATTAGATACCGAACCTGATATACAAAATCATATCTGTCTCTTTATTTGTAAAGAAACGATAAAATTTTGTATTGTTGGATAATGTTTTGAACATTTCCTATATTAAAAGTTGATCGGTTCAGGCACGTTATCTAAAAGCATTGATGTTCTAAATCAAACTACAGTTCTTAGTATACGGAACACACACAAGAAGAAGAGTTCAGAAATGAACGAATCCTTCTTGAGGTATTGTAGACTAGGTCATATCAATGCGACCCGACTGGCTGAAGTTACATTTAGATGCATATTTAAATCAGTTTAAATTTACATCTTGTGAAACTTGCCAGTCATGTCACAGAGATAAGATGACCATAGCTCTGTTTACTGGAAACAGAGAAAGAGTTAGTGAACTCTTGGGATGATACATGTTGATGTATGTAGATCCCCTGTCTACACATGCCAAGACTGGTTCTTTGTATTTCATTACATTCTCTGATAATCTCTCAAGATTCAGACATATGTTCCTGTTGAAACACAAGTCCGAACCTTTTGAGATATTCACAGAATATAAGATAGAAGTAGAGAACCAAATAAAGGTATAAGTATTATGTCCTATGATGAGATCAGGGAGGAGAATACTTAAGCATAGAATTCCTGGACTATTCTAAAGGAGAATGAGATTCTCTCTCAGCATTACTCCTCTGTATACACCACAACACAACGGTATATCGGGGCGGAGCAACCGCACCATATTAGATATGGTGTGCTCTATGATGAGTACTACTGAGTTACCTATTTCCTTTTGGGGTTGTGCACTTGAGAAGATGCATATCTATTGAATTAGATTCGAATCAAATCAGTGCCTACCACTCCATATAAGATATGGTATGGGAAGAGCCTATCTCTTAAGTAAATTAAGATTTAGGATTGTCCGGCCAATGTCAAAAGCAAAATCCGGACAAGATCGAAGCAAGGTAAGTTCTGTAGAACTGGAAAAGTTCCAGCTATACAAACTACAGCTAATGATTTGACAGAACCAGAGGATTCAATAGTCCCCGACGAACCTCAGCCTCTCCGCCGATTTGGTAGGGTTCCTCATCCGCCTGAGAGATACTTCGGTTTCTCGATGACAGTGGGAGCGAGGAATGCATCATGAGATGATGACCTAACTAGTTTCGAGCTGGCCATCGAGAGTAAGGACTCTGTAAGAATGGCCGGATGCTTAGAGATCTGAAATGGAATCCATGTACACCAACAAAGTATGGACTTTGGTTGCTATATCTGAAGGGTTAAATCCCCATCAGGAGCAAGTATATCTTGAGAAGATTACTTGGTGTAGATGGAAAAGTTGAGACTTTCAAAGCTAGACTTGTTAGTGGTTTTCGTCATCGACCGGGCGTGGAAAATGATGAAAACTTTTCCAGTGGCTATGCTTAAGTCCATCCGGATCCTACTTGCCATTGCTACATACCATGACTACGATATCTGGTGGTTGGGTATCATGACTGCTTTTCTAAATACTGATTTAGAAGAGAATGTCTATAAGTACACGGTCAGAGGGCTTCGTAAACAGTGGGAGCAGCGGAAACGTGTGCAAGTTGCTTTACAGAATAAAGCAGGCATCGCGGAGTTGGAACGTCTGTTTTGATGTGGTAGTCAAAGTGTTTGACTTCATCAAAATGGTAGATGAACCTTGTATATACAAAACAGTAGTAGAGAGTAAGATGGTCATCCTCGTATTGTACGTGGACAGCATACTCCTGATAGGAAAAGAGTTTCCTATACTACGCACGGTCAATCTCCTCTTATCACAAGAATTCTCCATATAGGATCTATGTGATACTTCCTAAATCCAGGGATTTGGATCTATGAGATAGATCTAAATGGATGTTAGGGTTCTCACTAGGTATAGTGAGATGGTATCAATCGATCCTGGGGAGAACCACTGGAAAAGTTCCAGGCTGATAAGCACGACTGAATGTCAGTCGCAGGCATTGTCTTTACCCTCAGTAAAGGGACGGTATGTTGGAAGAGTTCCAAGCTAGATGCCGTGGAAAACTAGACGATAAAGGCTGGTAACATCGCTATTATAGATACTACCAAAGAGGCAGTTTGGGTGTATATTGGTTCATAAGATGAACTAGGTTCCTACCATTGTATGACAATGGAAGTGTGGCTTTGGCCCAAGAACCCTGGTCCCATCAGTGACCCAGACATATTCTGAGGCAGCATCACCTGATCGTGGAGATAGTTGATCTCCAGGGTGATCGAGGTAAGGAGAGTAGACTCAGAGGACAACACGGCGGATCCACTCACAAAGGCTTTTTCCCAGAGAGAGACTTATATGGGATGGTTGAGTATTAGATACTGCAACCACTGCTACAGATGGCCCTAGTGCAAGTGGGAGATTGTTAGTTATATGTATGCCCTAGAGGCCATTACTGTACATAGGATGTATATTGTAGTGGATGGTAGGACATATATAGGTAGGACTTTCTTGCTCAACATGATAGTACGCTATCTGGTTGCTCTTTATCTTAACATGTATACTTTTTGTCTCTCTGTTACATGTTGATAAACCCTTAGGATGTGTACTCGACTTCCAGGACTATGATGTAGATCATACTAGTGGGGCCTGGGTAGTCCATGAGTACATCCTTCAATGTTCCTAGTCGTGGGAATATCGAGACGGGGCATCGACATTCCAGAGTAGACTAGCGTATATCCTCTCGACCCATGTGATGGGCGATGGGTGATCCCATATCCATTGGTGTTTGACATCAGAGATGGTATGCGGGTGCTCAGTGGAGACTGGGTACACTGAACGGACTCGCCGAGAACTCCCAGATGGTATTATACCCCACGTCAGATGGCAGTTCTCTGGTGACACTGGTACAGCTTAGTCTGTTGACCCGAGATCGTCATAGAGTCTAGTGTGTCTCCCACTGTGCTTTGATTTCCACCCTACCACGGCTCTACTGAGTTGTGCAAACAGGTGGTTTTTGGGTACAGTCCCGATTCACATGGAGGCAATAAGCGATAGGAGGGGATTCGTCTCTCCCGGTATTGGGGGTTGATGTTGCGCTATGCTCGACTGGCCATAACTGGAAATCCCTGGCCAGGGTTGCTGTGATTTACTGGTAAGAGTTATCAGTAGTTTCATACTTGTTATGGACCTTACGTCGGCATGACTTATCAAGCTACTGGGGTCTGACGTTTACCACCCCTAGGCGAGATATGCGACATATCAGACAAACAAACCGGACTGTACGGTAAGTGTTACTGGTTGGATTCACAGGAGTGTGAGCAGGCTTGCTCGTTGATCTTCTGATCGCTCAATACCCGGGTGGCCGTTACGTTTAGCAGACCGCTTGCGGCTTGTGGGTGTTTGATATGATCATCGCCTGCTGCCGGCGTATTGACGAGTCTTTAGAGTCCTACACAGAGGTTTCCTGGCTCAAGCGAAACGAAATAGGAGCGCATATGAGATATGTGCGGGACCGAGAATAATACCAGTATGTGATACTGTATTCTATTCTCGCGATTTGTATCATTGGACGGTTATATAAGATATAGCCGGGTTACCGAATCAAGTGTTGATTCGATACATTGATACACTTAATATTAGTCGGTTATATGCGATATGACCGGATAATTAAATCAAGTGTTGATTTAATGATTTGATGTATAATTATATATTTGATATATTACTTTACATTAACTAGTATTTGTTCACTTAAGATGGATTTTCTCACTTGATGTGCACAAGTAGTATATGTGATATATTTTTGTGCACTAGATTGTATCATGTTTGATGATACATGCAAACTTAGGTGTATGTTTGCTTTACACCATGTTTAGGTAAATGGTTAGGGTTTTATTTACTTTTTTTATTTTGGTTAAAAGAAAAAAAAACCTAAATGGTTGCTTTTGTTTTATGCAAGAAGCTTCTTGATGCTTCATGCATCCTTGACAAAGTGACCATTTTGTTTTTATCCCTTAACCTAACCATTTAACTAAACCCTAGTTTATTCTCTTCAAAAGTAAACTAACCCATGGTTGCTATATGATAAGAATCACTTGATTTATTATTTTTAAGAATTCATTATTCATTTTCTTTTCTCCTTCTTCTTCTTCTTCATGAAGAGAAGAAAGCATTCTTGAAAAATATCAAGTGATGAATCCAAGTGAGAAATCCAAATCCAAAGTGTACCCACATCCTATTTCTTCATCCTCTACCACACGCCATGTAGTAGAGTGTGTTATCTTCACAAGTTTTATGACCAAGTGAAGATGGAGCTTGATCTTGAGTTGCCTCGACGTAGATCATCTTCGGCATCGAAGTCGACGACCTAGCCCGATCATTTCTTCGACGAAACCATCGCTAGAGTCTGGGATCCGATGATCGCAGCGGAGGGACGTCATCACGGAGCTAAGGAAGTGGAGGACCGGATCTACAAAGGTTGTATCCCCTTTCACTTTTTAGTTAAGTTGTTAATTTGCTTGTAGTTTCGCATTTACCTCTAGTAACGATCTAGCATTAGGGTTCTTTGGTACATGGAAATTTTTGATTTTGGGATGGTTGATCAGTTGTAAAACCTCATGAGTGTGCCTAGGAACCCTACAGAACTTGTTCTTGAGAATCAAAGATTCATCTACAAAAAAAATCCTATTGATTGTCAAGGAAGAAAAGAACTCAGTGCCCAGCGCCTCACGTGACCCTCACGTGGGCGCCACAGAATAAAAAAGAAGGACTCGAAGAGTGGCGCCCAACGCCCCACGTGCCCCTGTAACAACCGAGTTCTGTTATACCAATTTTCTGTAGCCGTATGTGTTGTTGTGATGTTTATTTCTTTTGCTGTGTGGATGCGAACGGTAGTTTACTTTATATTCGACCCGCTTGCTTGAGCTTGTTGTTTCATAATACCCTAGCATCACATATTTTGCATATAACAATTTAAGTCTCTTAAAATAATTTAAAAATACATGACATGGCTTGCTTGGTACCCCTAACCCTGTGGTAGCGTCCTTGCATCGTGTTCTCGTCCCGTTCAGTAAAACGGACGCGTTTGGATGGCTACGCGCACGTACGTGCGTCCGTTCTTAGGGTATACATTTCTGTTACAAAATCCTTCATTTTAATTTTTGGAACTTACCGATAATTTTCATATTTCAAATCCAACATTTTGGACCCGAACCGGGCGCATTTCTGAATTATTTTGTATTCCGCCAAATTCTAATTATTTAAATATATTTTTAAATTCATTTAAACCTATTTTTATCTGCTAAAGCCAACTGAAGAAAATATTTTATGATGAAAATCTTTTTCCCCTCTTTTTCCCAGCAAATGAAATGATTCTTGAAAATATTAAAATCTTTTATAAAATTTCCCAAACCCAACTTCCTTCTTGCGAGCCAATCACATTTCTTCCTTATTGATACCGGGCCCCACACCTCTCTCCATCTCTCTTTCCTTCGCTGTTTCTCTCTCTTCCCTTTCTCTTTCTCTTTCTCTCTCCCACAGAAAACAACAACTTCATCTCTCCTCCCCGTTTCTCTCTCCTATCGCGTCTCTCTTGTTGGATATATGTATGTCCTAGAGGCCATTATATGATAGTGGATGTATCTATACATGTATATATATAAATACTCAGTATGCATTCTTGCTCGACATGATAGTATGCTATCTGGTTCTTCTTTATCTGACATGTTGATTTGATCATGCTTATTATTCACTCATACATGCTGATAAAGCCCTGAGGATATTGGCTTGACTGCTCTGATTATGATGGAGATCATACTAGTGGGACATCTGTAGTCTATAAGCATATCCTGGAAAGTCCCTAGTCGTAGGTATATCGAGACGGGGCATTGATATACCAGAGTAGACTAGCGTATATGATACTAGACCCATACGATGGGCGATGGATGTTCCCACATTCATCGATGTTTGACATCAAGATCATATACGGGTGCTCAGTGCTGACTGGGTACACTGGACGGACTCACCGAGAACTCCTATATGGAATTATATCTATCGTCGAATAGCAGTTCTCAGGTGACACTGGTACAGGTTAGTCTGTAGACCCGAGATCGTCATGGAGTCTTGTGTGTTCTCCCACTGTATTTTGATTGCCACCCTACCACGGCTCTACTGAGTCGTGCAAACAGGCGGCCGTTGGGTACAGTCCCGAGACACACAAAGGCAATGAGCGATAGGAGGGGTTTCGTCTCTCCCGGTATTGGGAGTTGATGCTGTACTGTGCCCGACTGGTTATATCAGTAAGTCCCTGGCCAGGGCTGCTGAGATTTGCTGATAAGTGTTATCAGTAGTTTCTCGATCTGTTATGGACCATTCACCGGCACGACTTATTGAGTTATTAGGGTCGACGTGACCATCCCTAGGCTCGATATGCGGCATATTTGACGAAGAGACCGGACTGTACGGTAGTGTTGCCGGTTGGCTCGACGGGGGTTGTAGCAGGTTCGCTTGTCTTCTTCTGATCGCTCAATACCCGGGTGGCCGTTACGTTTAGCTGACCGCTTGCGGCTTGGGGGTACCTGATATGATCATCACCCTCTGCCGGCGTATTGACGAGTCTTAGAGTCCCACAAAGGAGTTACCCAGTCCAGGCGAAACGTTGTGGTGCGCGTATGCGATATGCGCTTGGACCCGATTAAAATGCGCGTATATGATACCGTACATTGATCGGGCGGCTTGCTTTTGGTAGGGTCATATGTGATATGGACGGATTGATAAATCAAGTGTTGATTTATCATTTAACCATTAGTTTTCTCACTTAAAACATTTCTTGTATATGATGGATGTATGCATGCATGTATGATTTTCTTCTTTCTTTCTAGTTTCATGCACATATGGATGTGCATACATACACACATACATACACCCATCTATCATGGTTGTTAACATATGGAAATGGTGGCAATATAAGACTCACACCATGGATTAAGTGATGGTTTATTATTTAATTTTGTATTTAAAACAAATTGTAAAGAAAAGGATAATTCATGCTAGTTTCTACACTCTTCATTTAACCTAACCTTGCTCACCTACCCTTAACCATGTGTTATCCTTCTCTTTATGTTTTATAACTCAAGTTAAATTATGTCTCCATCACTTAACCATGGTTGGTCATGAGAAGAAATAAAATATATATAGATATATTTCTTTTCTTTTTCCATGGTTATCATATTAACCCTTCTTAAAAGAAAGCCTCCATCTTCATCCTCCTTCTTCCTCTTGCTCTCTAGTTTTTCTAGTGAGTAATACACACATAAAGAAAGGTTTTTGAAGTGAGAATCTTAACCACAACATCATTCTACACAAGTTTAGCCAACTTGTTTAGAGTGTTCTCTTCGGTTTTACGAAGTTGCGAGCTTGGACGGGAAACTCCGGGTGGATCGTCGTGGACGTGAGAGGACTACAAGAGGACCTTCTTCCAACACCCAAGAGACTAAGGAGTCAAGCAAAAGGGAGCTACAAAGGTTGTAGTCTCGAAACCTTAATTTTTATTAGCTTAAAAATTAGTAACCCTAATTTTCTAGGATCGATTCCTTTGCATGCTTGTTTAGCACCATCAAAATTTAAACTTTGGGACATGTGATGCTTCAAAACTCTTTATAGGGTGCTAGAAAAACCTTACATTGGTATCAGAGCCGACCTAGAACATTAGGCGACGCTTTTACGAAGTAAAAATCCCGATCGGACAAAAATACGACGCTTTTGGACCCTCTCTGGACAAATTTTAAAATTTGATGTTTTTCAGAATTAAAAATACTTAAAAAATACATCAGGAAATTCTAAGAATAAAAGTGAAATTCGATGACCTGAACAGTGTAAACCGCCGCGGAACCGCCGCATTTCCTGGCTTAGCCCGCGGTTCCGCGGCCATACGGAGGCATCATTGCATGAATTTTACACTGTTATTCTTAGGTTTTCTTATACAGTGTTTTAGGTATGTTTAATCTGAATATTGTACTGTATTTTCTGGAGATGGTTTTGGACGCGTAGATTTGATCGGTATTTTCATTTCGTAGCTTTTCCGGGTAAATTAGAAAGTATTGAAGTGTTTGAACGAGTATCATTTGCTCACTATTCACGGGGTTTAAATACTTTGGAGATACGTGCAAGTCTTATTGTGGTGGTCCCTCTAGAAGACAACAAACCTTAACTCGATTATGTGACCGTCTTAAACTGTCCTTTGAACCTTAGGGTTTGGGGCAGTACGGCGTGCCACATGTGAGGCGTTGGCTTGACCCTTCTACGGCTGGACCGCTACTACTGTGTCACACTCTAGGTGTTTGAACTCTGCTCAAGTGTTGGGCTTTAGTGAATCCTGGGTATTTGATCGTTCGTTCGAAAACTTCAATACTGTCTGTTTATCCGGAATGTGATGCAATGTGTGGAATTCATATTACTAGACATGAAATACGGAATATGTGATATTTCGCATTTGTGATGTCTAAAGCGAATGTGGATTCCAGATATTGCAGTTTTACACTTTCTTTTCTGTGACCGTAAGTGTAGTATGTACGATATCGCCGGTTTCGTTGCTATACATCAACGACAATTGGGGTATGCATACTTACTTACGTTGATGATATGAGATATTATGTGTTGCTGAGATATGATGTGCAGGATTGTCGCGATTGAATAGCCGGGGGGTTTTTTTTGTGAGATGAGAGTTTTATATTTTCATTCATGTAAATTCAAATGTAATGTAATATTTTTTTATTTGGGGCACTTCCGGGTTGAGGTTGCTGCCACCAGTGTTGTATATTATTTACTTTTCCGCATTAGGATGGGCCTAAGGAGGGGAGCACAGGTGACCGGGTTCTGGGGTTCAGTGGGAGGCCATCTCGAGGAGTCGAGACCGGGTCTCCTAAACTCCAGAATTGGCAGGGTCACTTGCCGCTCTCGTAGGGGTCCAGGGTGTGGGCTTGGCTATTCATCGCGACTGTGGAATCCGTATTTTCTATTCTGGCTAAATACTAAATACGGACGTCCTAGTATATCCCACGTTATATCTATATTTCTGCTGCCTGTGTTCTGTGATATCTGAGACGGATGACATATTATATATATGATATATAGTAGACGTTGCTTATGTTTTACACCCGCGCTAGTCCCGTCCCGGTATGCCGTTAGTTAAGTAACCTAACGGTGCATAACGGAACATTGCGGCGAATGCGGATGGCATAAGCGTACGTGTTATTTTCGTTTCTTTTCTGTGATTGGCTTAAGGACTTAAATGATGGGATTACATTAATGAGATTAATGTAAAGAAAATAAACCTAAAAAGATGTTGTAGAATCGGATTTGAAAACCACTCGGCTATTTATAAAAAGGCTATATTTCAAAACTGCGGAGCTTAAGCCACTCCTTTTGAAAACCATTTGATTCTACAACGATATCAAGTTCAAAGCGTTAAAGATTTTCTTAAAAATCATCCGCAACCCTCCGTCATTTTAGAAAGTAGAGTACTTAGTATTCGTGCTACGTTTGTTGACTATAGTTAAGGCGTAGTGTACGGTAGCTAAGTGATGTCTTCCTACATTGCATATGATGCAGATTAATTAGGACATTCTTATGACTTTGTTGACCATAGTTAAGGGTCATATGAGTGGGTCTAATTGATCAAGAAATGACGGGTAGAACTTGACTGGTACTTATGATTTGTTGACCTTAGTTAAGGTCATAAGTACTTGGGGTAAAAACCACATCGGGAATTTCAATAGTTGAAATTTGCAATAAGATTGCATACCTTCTATGTGATGGTTGGATCCCGATCCCATTGTGGGCAATAGTTGCTCCTAGGAGAGTTTTACAATTTACAATTAGCTAACTCATTAGGTGTCTAGAAAGGTGTTAACGGGGCTCCGCCTCTGGGAAAACGAGGTTTACTCTAATTAGGTCCGTGCGAAAGCACGGGGAACCTCCCTCAAGTACCGACACTGGCCTGGCTGAACGGTTAGCGAAGTTGTAGACTGTAATTAATCCTGGCTAGTTTTTCTTTTTAAGGTTTGAAAGAAAAACTCAATAAAAGCAGTGGGAAACATCGATTAGACAAGATAATAACCAATATGATCTATGCAAGAGCTTTCGCTGAGTGTATTCTTTTCTCTCTCTTAATGGCAGATACCCATGACTGGACTCAAGCTTTTACTAGATAAAAACAAACTGAATAGGACCAACTATAAAGACTGGCTGAGGAATCTAAAAATCGCCTTGACTTATGATAAAGTATCATATGTCCTCACGGCTTCAGCCCCGCCCGTCCCTGGTCCAAAATCCTCAGTTGAGGACATTGAAGTCCGCAAGACATGGGACGCTGACTGTGCCACGGCCACATGCCTCGCGCTTGCATCGATGGATAACACACATCAAAAGCAGCACGAGGACATGGACATTCACGGTATATTGCTCCATACAAAGGAGTTGTATGGGGAGCAATCCCGCGTATTACGATACGAAGCATCAAAGAAATTGTTTCAGATGCGAATGGCCCCTGGCACACCAGTAGGAGACCATGTTCTGAAGATGATAGCTCTTATAGAAGAGCTTGAGGACCTTGGATGGACGATGGACAATGAACAATATATAGATATTATTCTGCAGTCCCTCCCCTCCACATTTGCTCAGTTCATAGTGAACTTCAACATGCATGGCATGGAGAAGGACCTCCCTGAACTCCTTAACATGTTAAGGAGTGCAGAGAGCACTATGAAGTTAGCAAAAACTCCCGTTATGACTATTGGACAGTCTTCCTCTTCTCGCCCGAAAGCCAAGGCCAAGGGAAAGAAAAAGAAGAAACCCACTAATTCTAAGGGCGGAGTTAAAAAGGTGAAGAGAAAGGGAAAGTCCAAGGCTGGAGACTCGGGGAAGGGCGAATGTTTTCATTGCCACAAGACAGGACATTGGAAACGCAATTGCACGGAGTACTTAAGTCTCAAGAAGAAGCATGGTGATGCTTCTGCTTCAGGTGCGTTTGTGACTGAAAACTGTTTTTCTATAAACTCTGCTTCCTGGGTATTGGATACCGGTTCAGGTTCTCACATTTGCAATTCTATGCAGGGGCTGAGAAATAGAAAGGTTTTGAGGACAGGTGACCATACTCTCCGCGTTGGAAATGGTTCCAATGTACATACAGTCGCAGTGGGAGAGTATCACTTGGGGTTGCCATCTAGATGTATTTTGGTTTTAAATCCATGTTATTTTGTACCAAGTATGCTATGTAATATAATATCCGTTTCTTTGTTGGACAATGAAGGGTATAATTTTGTATTGCAGAACAATGTTATGAACATTAACCTGAATCAAATGTTGGTTGGGTATGGTACGCTTAACAACGGAATATATGTCCTAAATCAACACAGTTTTCAGTATACAACACACTAATAAAAGAAAACTTTCAGAGTTAAATGAAGCTTTTCTTTGGCACTGTAGACTTGGTCATATTAACGAAACAAGACTAAACAAGTTACACAAAAATGGATATTTAAATTCTTTTGAATATAAATCTTATGCGACTTGCCAGTCTTGTATCAAGGGTAAAATGACCAAAACTCCGTTTACCGGACACGGAGAAAGAGCTACTCAGCTCCTTGGCCTCATACATAGTGATGTATGTGGACCTATGTCTACATAGGCTAAAGGCGGTTTTTCATACTTCATTACATTCACTGACGATTTCTCAAGATTCGGTCATGTATTTTTATTAAAGCACAAGTCCGAAGCTTTCGAGAAATTCATTGAATATAAACAAGAAGTAGAAAAACAAACCGGCTTAAATATCAAGATGCTTCGATCAGATCGAGGTGGTGAGTATCTCAGTACAGAATTTGCAAACTTCCTAAAAGAGAATGGGATTCTCTCTCAGCTCACTCCTCCTTACACACCACAGCACAACGGTGTGTCAGAAAGACGGAATAGGACCCTATTAGATATGGTCCGGTCCATGATGAGTGACGCCGAGTTACCAGTCTCATTTTGGGGGCATGCATTGGAGACTGCAGCGTTTCTGCTAAACAGGGTTCCAACCAAAACCGTGTCTACCACGCCATATGAGATATGGCATGAGAAGAGACCATCTCTCAAGAGAATTAAGATTTGCGGTTGCCCGGCCTATGTTAAAAAGCAGAATCCGGACAAACTCGAGATACGGTCGGTCATGTGTAACTTTGTGGGATATCCAAAGAATTCTTATGGATATCTGTTCTACCACAAAGAGGAACAAAAAGTGTTAGTTTCTCAGTATGCCACATTCTTGGAAAAAGAGTTTTTCACAGATAATGATGATGGCAAGGTGGTGGATCTAGAAGAGATTCTGGAGACACAAACTACAAATGACGATTTGGTTGAACCGACTGTTATAACAGAAACTGAAGAACCTCGGCCACTCCGTAGTTCTGGTAGGACTTCTCGCCCACCGGAGAGGTACTACGGTTTCCTCGTTGATGGTAACGGAGAAGATTGCATCATGGATGATGATGATCCTACCAGTTTTCAGCAAGCTATCACGAGTAAAGACTCTGTGAAGTGGCTGGATGCCATGAGATCCGAAATGGAGTCCATGTACACCAACAAAGTATGGACTTTGGACGTTGTACCCCCTGGGGTAAAACCTGTGGGGTGCAAATGGATCTTTAGAGAAAGATTGGTGTAGATGGGCAGGTAGAGACCTATAAGACAAGACTTGTGGCGAAAGGCTTTCGTCAAAGACCAGGTTTGGACTATGACGAAACTTTTTCGCCCGTAGCCATGCTTAAATCCATTCGGATCCTACTTGCTATTGCTGCTCACTACGACTATGAAATCTGGCAGATGGACGTTAAAACAGCATTTCTAAATGGAGATTTAGAAGAATGCGTGTATATGGATCAGCCAGAGGGCTTCATTGACAGTGGGAGCAGCGAGAAAGCGTGTAGATTGCTTAAATCCATATATGGGTTAAAGCAGGCATCTCGGAGTTGGAACATCTGTTTCGATGATGTTATCAAAGATTTTGATTTCATCAAAAATCCAGATGAACCTTGTGTTTATAAGAAGGCTGTAGGAAGAGCTGTCACATTCCTCGTATTGTACGTGGATGTCATTCTTCTGATAGGAAATGATATTCTTATGCTACAGTTGGTCAAATCTTTCTTATCACTAAGTTTCTCCATGAAGGACCTGGGTGATGCCACATACATCCTGGGCATAAGGATCTATAAAGATAGATCCAAAAAGTTATTGGGATTGTCCCAAACCAGGTACATTGACACCATCCTAAAAAGGTTTAGTATGGAAGACTCCAAGCGGGGTGCCTTACCCGCTTGCCATGGGGTCACTCTCTCCAAGGATTCTTGTCCAAAGACCGATGAAGAGAGAGCTCGCATGAGCGTTATACCCTATGCTTCGGCAGTAGGATCTATAATGTATGCGATGTTATTTACACGCCCAGATGTAGCTTATGCACTTAGTGTTGTAAGCAGGTATCAATCCAACCCAGGGGAGAATCACTGAACAGCTGTGAAGAACATTCTTAAGTACTTGCGAAGGACTAAAGAATTGTTCTTGGTGTATGGTAATGGAGGCCTTTACCGATTCGAGCTTCCAGAGCGATAAGGACGACAGCAAATCTATCTCTGGGTTTGTATTTACCCTCAACGGAGGGGCGGTAAGTTGGAAGAGTTCCAAACAGGATACCGTTGCAGACTCTACGATGGAAGCTGAGTACATTGCTGCGAATGATGCCGCCAAGGAAGCCGTCTGGATGAAGAAGTTCGTCTCGGAGCTAGGAGTAGTTCCAACCATTATTGATCCAATACCTTTGTATTGTGATAATAATGGGGCTATGGCGTTAGCCAAGGAGCCCAGATCCCATCAACGGTCCAGACACATCGTGAGGCGCTTTCATTTGATCCGGGAGATTGTAGATCGCCGCGAGATCGAGATTAAGAGAGTAGACACAAAGAACAACGCCGCGGATCAATTCACCAAGGCCCTCCCTCAGCCGCAGCATGAGCGACTTTTTGAGATGTTGGGTATGAGATACGCCAATAACTGGCCTTAGTGCAAGTGGGAGATTGTTGGATATATGTATGCCCTAGAGGCCATTATATGATAGTGGATGTATTTATACATGTATATATATAAATATTCAGTATGCATTCTTGCTCGACATGATAGTATGCTATCTGGTTCTTCTTTATCTGACATGTTGATTTGATCATGCTTATTATTCACTCATACATGCTGATAAAGCCCTGAGGATATTGGCTTGACTGCTCTGATTATGATGGAGATCATACTAGTGGGACATCTGTAGTCTATAAGCATATCCTGAAAAGTCCCTAGTCGTAGGTATATCGAGACGGGGCATTGATATACCAGAGTAGACTAGCGTATATGATACTAGACCCATACGATGGGCGATGGATGTTCCCACATTCATCGATGTTTGACATCAAGATCATATACAGGTGCTCAGTGCTGACTGGGTACACTGGACGGACTCACCGAGAACTCCTATATGGAATTATATCTATCGTCGAATAGCAGTTCTCAGGTGACACTGGTACAGGTTAGTCTGTAGACCCGAGATCGTCATGGAGTCTTGTGTGTTCTCCCACTGTATTTTGATTGCCACCCTACCACGGCTCTACTGAGTCGTGCAAACAGGCGGCCGTTGGGTACAGTCCCGAGACACACGAAGGCAATAAGCGATAGGAGGGGTTTCTTCTCTCCCGGTATTGGGAGTTGATGCTGTACTGTGCCCGACTGGTTATATCAGTAAGTCCCTGGCCAGGGCTGCTGAGATTTGCTGATAAGTGTTATCAGTAGTTTCTCGATCTATTATGGACCATTCACCGGCACGACTTATTGAGTTATTAGGGTCGACGTGACCATCCCTAGGCTCGATATGCAGCATATTTGACGAAGAGACCGGACTGTACAGTAGTGTTGTCGGTTGGCTCGACGGGGGTTGTAGCAGGTTCGCTTGTCTTCTTCTGATCGCTCAATACCCGGGTGGCCGTTACGTTTAGCTGACCGCTTGCGGCTTGGGGGTACCTGATATGATCATCACCCTCTGCCGGTGTATTGACGAGTCTTAGAGTCCCACAAAGGAGTTACCCAGTCCAGGCGAAACGTTGTGGTGCGCATATGCGATATGCGCTTGGACCCGATTAAAATGTGCGTATATGATACCGTACATTGATCGGGCGGCTTGCTTTTGGTAGGGTCATATGTGATATGGCCGGATTGATAAATCAAGTGTTGATTTATCATTTAACCATTAGTTTTCTCACTTAAAACCTTTCTTGTATATGATGGATGTATGCATGCATGTATGATTTTCTTCTTTCTTTCTAGTTTAATGCACATATGGATGTGCATACATACACACATACATACACCCATCTACCATGGTTGTTAACATATTGAAATGGTGGCAATATAAGACTCACACCATGGATTAAGTAATGGTTTATTATTTAATTTTGTATTTAAAACAAATTGTAAAGAAAAGGATAATTCATGCTAGTTTCTACACTCTTCATTTAACCTAACCTTGCTCACCTACCTTTAACCATGTGTTATCCTTCTCTTTATGTTTTATAACTCAAGTTAAATTATGTCTCCATCACTTAACCATGGTTGGTCATGAAAAGAAATAAAATATATATAGATATATTTCTTTTCTTTTTCCATGGTTATCATATTAACCCTTCTTAAAAGAAAGCCTCCATCTTCATCCTCCTTCTTCCTCTTGCTCTCTAGTTTTTCTAGTGAGTAATACACACATAAAGAAAGGTTTTTGAAGTGAGAATCTTAACCACAACATCATTCTACACAAGTTTAGCCAACTTGTTTAGAGTGTTCTCTTCGGTTTTACGAAGTTGCGAGCTTGGACGGGAAACCCCGAGTGGATCGTCGTGGACGTGAGAGGACTACAAGAGGACCTTCTTCCAACACCCAAGAGACTAAGGAGTCAAGCAAAAGGGAGCTACAAAGGTTGTAGTCTCGAAACCCTAATTTTTATTAGCTTAAAAATTAGTAACCCTAATTTTCTAGGATCGATTCCTTTGCATGCTTGTTTAGCACCATCAAAATTTAAACTTTGGGACATGTGATGCTTCAAAACTCTTTATAGGGTGCTAGACAAACCTTACATCTCTATCTCTCTCCTATCGCGTCTCTCTCTCTCTCCTCTCGCGGTGGGAATAGGTCCCGTCACCGCCCGTTTTGATGCGGTCACCTCCCTTCTACTTCTTCTCTTCTCTTTTAAACCCCGCGACCACGAGAACCCATGAAACCCTCTGCCTTCCTCGAACCCTAACCCTAAAAACTCCATCACCTCATCACAACTCCCCTTCAACCAAGCCTTCTCCTCCTTCTCGCCATCTTCTTCCCCTTCTTCCTCCATTCCCGAGCCCTCACCTGCACACCCAACACCCAACAGAACCCGAGCAACCACCACCCTCACTTCACCGCCGGCGATCCCTAAGACCTCGCCGTCACCATTCTCCTCTTCTCCTCTCCCTCTCCTCTGCAATTCTCCTCTTCTCACTCACCCCTGCACACCCGAGCACCATCACCCTAAACCCTAACCTAACCCTAACTCCTCTAAAACTAAACCCTAGCCTCGCCGGAGTTCCTCCGATTATCACCGTCAGCGCCATCACTCCTCCGCATATCCAGTGAGCAACTCTTCCCCTTCTTATTCTTTTCTTCATCCCATTCTTTCCTTCTTCCTTCTTTCTTTAAGTTTCTTTTCTTTTAATGTTCACTGGTCTTATGATTGCCGAAATCCGGTCGTGCCGACGACGATCCCGATGACCCAGCGAGCGTACCTGACCCGTGTGATACTCTTGTACGTTGTTTGGATCTGTTCCGTGTACCGTGCGCGCATCACGACTTTTTCCACCGACGTGAGACGTTCCGTATACCCGTTTCTTGATCTGTCGAGGCAAGTGAAACTTGCTACATGCTATTCATACTATTCCTATATTTATTTATCTAATTTCATATTAAATCTATAGATAGAATCTAAAGTCGAGAATTCCAAGTTAACAGTGCGATGTTCCGTTTACATATTTTAGATTCAAAACTTGAAACGTACCCGTTGCATTTACTTTACTAAACCTAGTAACCACATTTATATGTTAATCACATAATAAATATTTACATAGCCTATGGTACCCTTTCTATAGTTTACTCTATTGGACACCCGTGTGCACCTTTAACCTGTTTTAGTTATAATTGCATCCATTGAACATATTATACATATCATTGCATCTCTAGATTACTTAATACATATTAACATGATTTTATCATCCACATTCGTTTTACTGTATTCATGAAATATTGAAACTATCCCTTAAACCCAAACTGATAACTGTGCACCTACATACCTTACTCTGTACTTGATTGCATTTCACGTTACAAGTTCCAGCTTGTTGATTATATTAGCACACATACTTGTTCTGTATACCATGTTTATGCTAGTTTGATTATGAGCACCCACATGATATCTTGCACACCCTGACATGACTTGTTACACCTATTACTTGACACGACATGGTACCGTACGACTCTTGATATGACATGACACTTATATACACTACCCGGCTTGACCTAACGTACCATGGCTTTACCTGTTACCTGATCTTGCGTCTAATGCCAACAAACCTATCCTGTAGTCCTCACGGACCGTTCCTGTTGTCTATCCAGACAAACCTGTACCTGCCTGATCATGTGTTGGCATTAGTGCTAGATTATTTAATACTTGACTTGAACATATATAACTTGGGGGTATGGGGAAATCGGTATTGTAACCGAACGTAA
This sequence comes from Agapanthus africanus, assembly GCA_030015575.1. Taxonomy (NCBI): domain Eukaryota; kingdom Viridiplantae; phylum Streptophyta; class Magnoliopsida; order Asparagales; family Amaryllidaceae; genus Agapanthus; species Agapanthus africanus. The sequence goes on along the minus strand of CM057341.1, from coordinate 6,100,720 downwards.
CTCAAAGGGCTATCCTATCGTTTGCCGTTTTTCCGAGCATTACAGAATACCTATTGTTTGCCGTTTTTCCGGGCGTTAAGAAATACCCATTGTTTGCCGTTTTTCCGGGCATTACGGAATACCTATTGTTTGCCGTTTTTCCGGGCGTTACGGAATAACCACCGACGAGTTACGATGAGGATTACATTACTTGGTTTCGAAGACTTTAGAATAGATAACCCCGTAGTACAGTTTAGATATCTCTGCACGACAGTTATACTGACACATTCACCGTTATATATTCTCATTATATTCATGCTCATACTCATACCTTCATGTCGCACTACCCCTGTTATTATTATTGCTTAATATTATGAGGCTCTGACGTCTGGGTTTTGCATGGCCCGGATTCCTTACCTTTGCTGCAGTCCGAGCAGGAGTACTTCAGTCAGCAGGCTGAGCAGTGAGGACTCGTTAGTAGTTAGTTCTTTTATTTTCAGTATTTTCATTCCTGATGTGAGCCCGCATTATGGGACGTACATTCCAGTTATTCTTGCATTGGATCTTTTGCTTCCGCATTATTTTATTCTTGACTCGTTTTATTTGGCTTATGGACATGTGTCAGATAGTTTATTATTGTTCTTGATATCTCTACAGCCGTAATATGACTGCGGAAGGATAAGTCCTATCCACAGGTAGCATGGTTGGCTATGTCACGTGCCTACCTTAGCGTACTCTAGGAACCGGAGCGTGACATGGTTCTTTTGGTATCAGAGCCATAGGTTAATCGGGTTGATTCTTTTGTAGTTGGGTATTGTACCCAATACATGAATCAGAATACTCGTGATTAGGAAACATGTCCTGCCACCTTGCCGTTTTACCGTTCTTGAATCTTAACCTCCTCCTGATTATACTTTTACGATATGCAGACCTCCTTTGCATATCGACTCGAAACCTGATTCCTTGTTTATCTCTAGAACTTAGGCGACTTAGGTGGAGTTATGTAATTGTAGCTATGATACCGCGGCATAGTTACAATGCGGTACTCTATTTAAGTAACTCGGAGTTCTAGCCTTGATCTACAATTTTGAATCCGTTATCATGCTAATCCTTGGGTGTTTTGATTTCAGGAATATGGCAGACAAGAATCTGAAGACGTACCAAAGGCGTGTTGACGAAGCCGCTATGCTTGGAGTAATACGTGGGATGTTGGAAAACCAAAAGCGACAGACCGAGCTGATCCAGCAGCAAGCTGAATCTTTTCAGGAAGGTTTGCATACCATTCAGCAGTCCGTGAGCAATGTTGTGGCCAGACCAGTGGATCGTGTGGGTACCGTGGCGGATTTCAGGAGACTGGGACCGTCTGTCTTTACTGGTCTGGAGGAGCCGTTGCTAGCGGAGCAGTGGCTGGTTGATACGGAGAATTTACTCATTGCGCCACAGATCCCAGAAGATAAGAGGGTGGATGTGGTACGCATCCAGTTGGTAGACTACGCCCGTGAATGGTGGCTTGTGGAAGAGACCCTCTTGCCTAAGCCGATCAGTTGGGCGGATTTCTCGAAGAGTTTCTTGGAGAAGTTCTTCCCGCGGACTGCACGGGAGGAAATGGAGGAAAAATTCGTCAGTTTGAAGCAGAACGGCGCACCTGTAGATGTACATGCAGCTGAATGGATGCGGCTTAGTAGATTCGCTGGACCTTTGGTTGCCAGCAATGCTGATAGGGCAAGAAGGTTCATGCGCAGTTTGGATGTGGACATCCAGAGGCAGATTGTCTCCCTGGGTTTGACCACTTTCTCACAAGTACTTACAGCAGCCCGAGAGCAGCAGAGTCTATCTATGAAGACCGGGAGTACGCCGCAGTCAGCAGTTACAGTGCGGAAGCCGGCATTTGCACCGAACCGAGCACATGGACGCAAAGGTATTCCGGTGGACAGGCGTGGCATTGTACCAATGAAGAAGCCAGTTTTTCCCGAGCAAAAGGGAAAGGTGTTGTGCGATTACTGCCAACGACCGGGTCATTATCGAAGAGATTGTCGTAAGAGGCTTGGAATTTGTCTTATTTGCGGATCAGCGGATCACACCATTGATACTTGTCCGTCGAAGCTATGGTTGAAGGAAGATACTCAGAAGCCACCGCAGAGACAGTTTCAGGAGCAGAAGCTGATAACTCAGGGACCCAATCAAGCTCGAACCTTTACCCCGACGGCTGAAGAGGTTAAAGCATCAGAGGAAGCCATTTCAGGTACCCTACTTGTTCATGGTTTTCTCGCATTAGCGTTATTCAATTCTGTGCATCCCATTGATTTATGTCATCCAAGTTTATTACTACACACTCGATTACTTGCACGAGCCTGTTTAGTTATTGGGACATACACACTGGGAATGGGAAAATCATAACTAATAGAGGGTGTAAGGATTGTTCTGTTGTTGTTGGCGGACGAGAGTTGGTGTAGATTACTTGGTGATTGAGACAGGCAGCTAAGAAGTCATCTTGGGAATGGATTTTCTCGGCACTTTCCATGCTCACAGTGATGGTAGGGCAAAGAAAGTAATTTTCCAGATTCCCGGACATCCCGAGTTTATCTGCACTGGAGGAAGCAGTTCGGTCGGGCCAGTCGAGGTTAGGGCTAGGCCGACAACTAAGGTTCTTTCGTCAATGGAGGTTGCTCGGGATGAAACGCCAGCTATTTGTAGGGTTGCTAGGCACACGCACAAGGGTCTACGAGGCATCAACCATGCCCGATTAAAATTTTAGCCGTGCCGAAAAACTCTAATACGGATCTTTAAACTAGGGTTTAGGCGAAAACATGCATGTTAAAAACTTTAACACTAAGTGAAAGAGATTACAACCTTTGTAGATCCGGTCCTTCACTTCAATAGCTCCGTGTAGACGTCCTCATCGCTACGATCGTGAACTCCGGACTCTAGAGAAGCTCCACGAGAAGAACGAACGTGCTTGCTACGATGACTTCGAGGCCGAAGATGATCTACATCGGGGAGACACTAACTCAAGCTATTCCTTCACTAAGTCATGAACTTTGTGAAGAGAACACACTCTACTATATGGCAAGTGGTAGAGGATGAAAAAGTAGGAAGTGGCCTCACTTTAGAATTGATTTTCTCACTCTTTTTCTCATGACACCATTGGAGCTAGTAAGCTTTTGGATGGAGCTTGATGATGAAGAAGAAGAAGAAAGAATTATCCATCCAAATGAAAACTTATCCTCAATAAAGTAGCCATGGGTGAGTTAAGCTATCATGCTTAACTCATGTAGAGAATTAACCAAAGCATTAGGTTAAAGGTTAGGTTACAGAATATCAAAAGAAATGACAAAAGAGTGGACTTTGTCAAAGCTTCTCCAAGCTTCTTCAAGCTTGATTACTTTGACTAAGTTAAACCCTTTTGTTAAATCTTAAGATAAAACAATAACCCTAATCTTGGTATGAGTCTCATACACCCAACTTTGATGTATCATCAAGCATGATACAAACTTGTACATTTGCATATATCACATATAAACAATGTGCACAAGTTAGTGAGAAAATAAATCATAAGTGAGCTAATACTAGTTAATGCAATGTAATATATCAAATATATAATTATGCATTAATTATTAAATCAACTCTTGATTTAATAATCCGGCTATAACCGACTAATATCAAAAGTAACAACTTATCGAATCAACACTTGATCCGATAACCCGGCTATATCGCATACAACCGATCAATGTTACGAATCGCGAGAATAGAATACGGTATCTCATATCGATCAATGTTACCGGGAGAGACGAATCCCCTCCTATCGCTCATTGCCTCCATGTGATTCGGGACTGTACCCAAAAGCCACCTTTTTGCACGCCCTCTTGGACGTGGTATGATGGAAATCAAAGCACAGTGGGAATCACACAAGACTCTATGACGATCTCGGGTCAACAGACTAAGTTGTACCAGTGTCACCAGAGAACTGCCATCTGACGTAAGGTATAATACCATCTGGGAGTTCTCGGCGAGTCCGTCCAGTGTACCCAGTCTCCACTGAGTACCCGTACACCATCCTTGATGTCAAACACCGATGGATATGGGATCATCCATCGCCCATCATATGGGTCAAGATGCGTATACGCTAGTCTACTCTGGTGCATCGATGCCCTGTCTCGATACACCCACGACTAGGGACCTTGAAGGATGTACTTATGGACTACCATGTCCCCACTAGTATGATCCGTATCATAGTCCAGGCAGTCAAGTACACATCCTAAGGGCTTTACCAACATGTAACAGAGAGACAATCAGTGTACATGTTAAGGTAAAGAGTAACCAGGTAGCATACTATCATGTCGAGCAAGAAAGTACTCCCTATATATGTCCAAGCATCCACTACAATATACATCACATGTATAGTAATGGCCTCTAGGGCATACATATAACTAACAATCTCCCACTTGCACTAGGGCCATCTGATAACAGTGGTTGAAGTATCTCATACTCAACCATCCCATAAAAGTCTCTTTCTGGGAAAAGGCCTTTGTGAGTGGATCCACCGTGTTGTCCTCTAAGTCTACTCTCCTGACCTTGATCCCCTGGTGATCAAACATCTCCATGATCAGGTGATACTTCCTAAGAATTATATCTGGATTTCTGATGGGACGGGGGTTCCTTGGCTAAAGCCACAACTCCATTGTCACACAATAGTAGGAACGAAATTCATCTCATGAACTTATATACACCCAGACTTCCTCTTTGGTAGCATCTTTGGTAGCGATGTATCTAGCCTTTATCGTCTAGTATGCCACGGTATATAGTTTGGAACTCTTCCAACATACCGTCCCTTTACTGAGGGTAAAGACATTGCCTGTGACTGACATTCAGTCATCCTTATCACCCTGGAACCTTTCCAGTGATTCTCCCCAGGATCGATTGATACCATCTCACTACATCTAGTGAGAATCCTAACATCCAATCAGATCTATCTCATAGATCCTAAACCCAGGATTTAGGAGGTATCACTTTGATCCTATATGGAGAATCCTTGTGATAAGCGGAGATTGACCGAGCGTAGCATAGGAAACTCCTTCCCTATCAAGAGTATGTTGTCCACGCGCAATACGAGGATGACCACCTTACTCTCTACTACCTTTTTTGTTTATACAAGGTTCATCTACCATTTTGATGAAGTCAAACTCTTTGACTACCACATCAAAACAGACGTTCCAACTCCGCGATGCCTATTTTATCATATAAAACATCTTGCACACGTTTCCGCTGCTCCCACTGTCTACGAAGCCCTCTGGCTGTGTACTTATAGACGCTCTCTTCTAAAACATCATTTAGAAAAGCAGTCATGACACTCAACCACCAGATATCGTAGTCATGGTATGTAGCCGTGGCAAGTAGGATCTGGATGGACTTAAGCATAGCTTTGAAAGTCTCAACTTTTCCATGTACACCAAGTAATCTTCTCAAGATATACTTGCTCCTGATGGGGATTTAACCCTTCAGATAGAGCAACCAAAGTCCATACATTGTTGGTGTATAAGGATTCCATCTCAGATTGCTAAGCATCCAGCCATTCTTACAGAGTCCCACTCCTGATGGCCAGCCCGAAACTAGTTGGGCCATAATCTCATGATGCAATCCTCGCTCCCACTGTCATAGAGAAACCGAAGCATCTCTTAGGTGGGTGAGGAACCCTACTAGATCGGCGGAGAGGCTGAGGTTCGTTGGTTACTATTGAATCGTTCGGTTCTACCAAATCATCTGTTGCAGTTTGTATAGCTGGAACCTTCCCAGTTCTACATAACAGACCTTGCCTCGAGCTTGTCCGGATTGTGCTTTTAGACATAGTCTGGACAACCCCAAATCTTAACAAACTTAAGATATGGGCTCTTCCCTTTCTATATCACATATGAAGTGGTAGGCAACTGATTTGATTTGAACCCTATTCAATAGGTATGCAGCTTCTCAAGTGCATAACTCCCAAAAGGAAATAGGAAACTCAGTAGTACTCATCATAGAGCACACCATATCACATAGAGTGCTATTGCTCCACCCCAATATACCATCGTGCTATGGTGTATACGAAGAAGTAATGCTGAGAGAGAATCTCATTTTCCTTTAGAATAGTCCAGGATTTTCGTGCTCAAGTATTCTCCTCCTTGATCACATCAAAAGACATAATACTTATACCCGTATTTTGGTTCTCTACTTCTAACTTATATTCTGTGAATATCTCAAAAGGTTCGGACTTGTGTTTCAACAAGAACATATGTCTGAATCTTGAGAGATCATCAGAGAATGTAATGAAGTACAAAGAACCGGTGTTGGCATGTGTAGATAGGGGACCTTCATACATCAGCATGTATTAATCCCAAAAGTTCACTAACTCTTTCTCTGTTTCCAATAAACAGAGCTATGGTCATCTTATCTTTGTGACATGACCGGCAAGTTTCACAAGATGTAAATTCAAACAGATTTAAATATGCATCTATGTGTAACTTCAGCTAGTCGGGTCGCATTGATATGACCTAGTCTACAATACCTCAAGAAGGATTCGTTCATTTCTGAACTCTTCCTCTTGTGTGTGTTTTATATACTAAGAACTGTAGTTTGATTTAGAACATCAATGCTTTTAGATAACGTGCATGAACCGATCAACTCTTGATATAGGAAATGTTCAAAACATTATCCAACAATACAAAATTATATCCTTTCTTTACTAATAAAGAGACTGATATGATATTGTATATCAGGTTCGGTATCTAACAACATTCGTTCAGAATCAATGTATTCTGGTAATACAGGGTGATAGTGATCAACAGACTTGGCTGCAACATTTGCACCGTTTTCTATCTCATGAAACTTATCACCCGTTCTCAGTTCTCTACCTATCTATAGCCCATGTAACAGATTACATATGCGGGATCCTGATCCGGTATCTCATACCTAGGACGTAAAGGATACTGAGAAACAGTTCTCTGTAATGAACACACCCGAAGATGATGCATCAACATGCACTTTCTTCGTTTGGGCGGCACGGGAATCTGGTAATCCCCAATTTCCTGCTCTGTCTTATAACAATTACAAATTGGAGCGGGACCAACGTTCCCCAGCTCAGTATAACAAGAGGGTTCGGTCAATATATCCGTATTATTATCTTGATTAAGGCGTGATATGGTCGCTACCTGGAGAGAGAGAGAAGAAAACACTCAGCGTATACTCTTGCAAGATCAGATTGGTTATTATTTTATCTAATCAGGATGGCTCCCACTGTTTTTATCAAATCTTCCTTCAAACCCTAAAAGGAAAGACTAGCTGGGATTAATTACACGCTACAAGTTCGCCAATCTTTCAGCCAGGCCAGTGTCGGTACTTTGAAGGAGGTTCCCCGTGCTTTCGCACGGACCTAATTAAAGTAAACCTCGTTTTTCCATAGGTGTAACCCCGTTGACACCTTTCTAGACACCTACTTGATCGACTAATTGTAATGTGTAAAACTCTCCCAGGAGTAACTCTTACTCGCAGCGGGTATCGGGATCCAACTATCTCATAGAAGGTATGCAATCTCATTGCAAATTTCAACACTTGAAATTCCCGATAATATTTTGCCCCAAGCGATCTATGACCTTGACAAGGTCAACAAACCATAGACCGTAAGTCAAGTTCAACCTGTCATTTCTTGATTGAATCAAACCCACCCGCACGACCCTTGACAAGGTCAACAAGGCCGTACGACTACCCTAAAACAATCTGCATCATATGCATAAACAGATAAATACTGGTCAGCTACCGCATACTGCGCCTTGACAAGGTCAACAAACGCAGCACGAATACTAAGCAGGATTTATCTGAAATGACGGAGGGCTACGACAGGTTTTTCTGAAAACCTATTGCGTAATGAACTTGATATCGTTGTAGAATCAAATGATTTTAAAATAGAGTGTTTTTTAGGCTTTTTCTAGTTTTGCTAAAGGGGTCACTCCCGATGAAGGGATCGTCGGCCCTTTCCTCATCGAATAAGGTGCTGGATATATCATATACATCACTGTGCAAAGAAACAACTATAGAAGCAATCAAAAGACAAACCGAGGGGTGTAGCATCTGCCAGTCATTGCTAAAGGGGTCACTCCCGGTGAAGGGATCTCGGCCCTTTCCTTATCGAATAAGGTGCAGGATGTTCTACAAGGAACACCGCGATGCAAAGCAAGAACCGTAGCTACCTGTTTTTGAAAATTTAATTCTACAATATCTTTTAGGTTTCTTTTCTTTCATTAATCACATTAATGAAGTCTCATCATTTAAGTCACCTAAACATCACAGATAAATACGACGTACACTTATGCCATCCGCATTCGCCTCGATGTCCCCTCGTGCACCGTTAGGTTAGGTAACTAACGGCAGAGCGGGGCAGGGCTAGCGCGGATGTAAAATATAAGTAACGTCTATATAATATATCGTATATACTATATACAGTATCTATTACAACATATCAAATGATCACATCACAGATATCGCAGCAGAAGAAACATATGAAACATTGGATATACTAGGACGTCCATGTTTTCAATACGAGCCAGTATGAAACACGGATTCCACGGTCGCGATGAATAGCCAAACCCACATCCCTAGACCCCTACGAGAGCGGCAAGCAACACTGCCAATTCTAGGGTTAGGAGACCCGGTCTCGACTCCTCGAGATGGTCTCCCACTGGACCCTAGAACCCGGTTACTTGTGCTCCCCGCCTTGGGTCTACCTAATGTGGAAAAGTAAATAATATACAAGTGGTGACATCAACCTCATCCCGGAAGTGCCCCAATAAAAGAATATTACATACAAGTTATTTACATGAATGAAAATGAAAAGCCCTCATCTCACATAAAACCCCCGGCTATTCAAAACACGACGATCCAATATAACATATCCAGCAACACATAACATCACATGTCATCAACGTAAGTAACTATGCGCATCCCAATTGTCGTTGACATATAGCAACGAAACCGACGATATCACATATTACACTTACGGTCACAGAAAAGAAAGTGTAAAACTACAACAGTTGGAATCCGCAACCTTCTTAGACATCGCATGCCTAACCAAATGAATTCCTTAGACATCGCATGCCTAACAATTATAAACCCCGCATTTTAGTCTCATTATCGAAAACTCTTTTCAATATCAAGTCGGGCAATTCAATAAGATTCCCGACATCCTGATCGAATGCTCGTCGCAAACTTTAGTAGACGGCTGCACCCCCGGATGCAGTTGACGAAGTGCACTAAGGCGGAACACCGCTGCCGCGAGCACCCTAACGGATGCTTTTGGCTACGGGGTTCTCCTACATTCACTTGGTCTGGGCTATGGGGCGTGGCTGTCTATTAAGTTTACCGGCGAGTATCCGCGTACACTACGTGATTGCGACGGACTTTTGATCACATCAAAATTCTGTGGCAACCGATCAAATGAGACTAAAGTGCTATGTTTATAACATTCAAATCAGTTATCTCATAACTATTTGTGGATTCCAAATATTGTGTCGCATTCCAGATAAATAGAAAATGTTAAACTTTCCGATCGGACAATCAAACACCCAAGTTTTCCCGAAACAGCTCAACACATGAAATATGTTAAAAACATCCACTTCATGCCACAATACCAATGGTCCAGCCGTAGAAGGGTCAAACCAACACCTCACATGTGGCACGCCGTACTGCCCCAAACCCTAAGGTTCAAAGGGCAGTTCAAGACGATCACATAATCGAGTTAAGGTTTGTTGTCTTCTAGAGGGTCCATCGAGTTACTTGCACTACTTAGAACATTCTTTAACAACGGAAAAATCCAACACTTGGAAATTTTCCGGCAGGGGAAAAATTGGGTTATTTATATCCGGTCGAACTTTTTAACATGTTCTAAAATTACCCGGAAATAACATAAACAAAGTTAAACAATCCGATCGAAACATCGAGTTCCCAAAACAACCCAGAAAACTCAACTGTTGAGTATAGATTAAAAATTCCCATAAAATACAGGCATTACATACGGGGATTACTATGCAAAGAACGTGCCATAATTCAACACTATGGCCACGGAACCGCCGCTAAAGCCAGAGTGGCGCCGCGGTTCCGCGGCTCATTTATTGACTTATGGTCATGTGCTTCACAGTAACTCCTAGAAAACCCTGCTGAATTTTTTGGATATTTTTAATTCACAAAAATCCACAATTTCAGAAAATGTACAGAGAAGGGTGTTATCGGGGTTTTCCGGGTTCGATCGGACTTCTAACTTCGTCTACACTTCGCCTAAAACTCTTGCTTGGCTCTGATACCACTGTAGGGTTGCTAGGCACGCGCACAAGGGTCTACGAGGCATCAACCATGCCCGATTAAAATTTTAGCCGTGCCGAACAACTCTAATACGGATCTTTAAACTAGGGTTTAGGCGAAAACATGCATGTTAACAACTTTAACACTAAGTGAAAGAGATTACAACCTTTGTAGATCCGGTCCTTCACTTCAATAGCTCCGTGTAGACGTCCCCATCGCTGCGATCGTGAACTCCGGACTCTAGAGAGGCTCCACGAGAAGAACGAACGTGCTTGCTACGATCACTTCGAGGCCGAAGATGATCTACGTCGGGGAGACACTAACTCAAGCTATTCCTTCACTAGGTCATGAACTTTGTGAAGAGAACACACTCTACTACATGGCAAGTGGTAGAGGATAAAGAAGTAGGAAGTGGCCTCACTTTAGAATTGATTTTCTCACTCTTTTTCTCATGGCACCATTGGAGCTAGTAAGCTTTTGGATGGAGCTTGATGATGACGAAGAAGAAGAAAGAATTATCCATCCAAATCAAAACTTATCCTCAATAAAGTAACCATGGGTGAGTTAAGCTATCATGCTTAACTCATGTAGAGAATTAACCAAAGCATTAGGTTAAAGGTTAGGTTAAAGAATATCAAAAGAAATGACAAAAGAGTGGACTTTGTCAAAACTTCTCCAAGCTTCTTCAAGCTTGATTACTTTGACTAAGTTAAACCCTTTTGTTAAATCTTAAGATAAAATAATAACCCTAATCTTGGTATGAGTCTCATACACCCAACTTTGATGTATCATCAAGCATGATACAAATTTGTACACTTGCATATATCACATATAAACAATGTGCACAAGTTAGTGAGAAAATAAATCATAAGTGAGCTAATACTAGTTAATGCAATATAATATATCAAATATATAATTATGCATTAATTATTAAATCAACTCTTGATTTAATAATCCGGCTATAACCGACTAATATCAAAAGTAACAACTTATCGAATCAACACTTGATCCGATAACCCGGCTATATCGCATACAACCGATCAATGTTACGAATCGCGAGAATAGAATACGGTATCTCATATCGTATTAATCTCGGTCCCGCACATATCACATATGTGCTCCTACTCCGTTTCGCTTGAGCCAGGAAACCCCTGTGTAGGACTCTAAAGACTCGTCAATACGCCGGCAGTAGGTGATGATCATATCAAACAACCACAAGCCGCAAGCGGTGTGCTAAACCTAACGGTCACCCGGGTATTGAGCGATCAGAAGATCAACAAGCAAGCCCGCTAGTTCTCCTGCGAATCCAATCAGTAACACTCCCGTACAGTCCGGTCTCGTCGTCTGATATGTCGCATATCTCGCCTAGGGGTGGTAAACGTCAGACCCCAGTAGCTCGATAAGTCGTGTCGATATGAGGTCTATAACAGTTCGAGAAACTACTGGTAACACTTACCAGTAAATCTCAGCAACCCTGGCCAGGGATTTCCGGTTATAGCCAATCGAACACAGCACAACATCAACTCCCTATACCGGGAGAGACGAATCCCCTCCTATCGCTCATTGCCTCCATGTGATTCAGGACTGTACCCAAAAGCCACCTTTTTGCACGCCCTCTTGGACGTGGTATGATGGAAATCAAAGCACAGTGGGAATCACACAAGACTCTATGACGATCTCGGGTCAACAGACTAAGCTGTACCAGTGTCACCAGAGAACTGCCATCTGACGTAAGGTATAATACCATCTGGGAGTTCTCGGCGAGTCCGTCCAGTGTACCCAGTCTCCACTGAGCACCCATACACCATCCTTGATGTCAAACACCGATGGATATGGGATCATCCATCGCCCATCATATGGGTCAAGATGCGTATACGCTAGTCTACTCTGGTGCATCGATGCCCTGTCTCGATACACCCACGACTAGGGACCTTGAAGGATGTACTTATGGACTACCATGTCCCCACTAGTATGATCCGCATCATAGTCCAGGCAGTCAAGTACACATCCTAAGGGCTTTACCAACATGTAACAGAGAGACAATCAGTGTACATGTTAAGGTAAAGAGTAACCAGATAGCATACTATCATGTCGAGCAAGAAAGTCCTCCCTATATATGTCCAAGCATCCACTACAATATACATCACATGTATAGTAATGGCCTCTAGGGCATAAATATAACTAATACTGTTGTTCGAGATTTCATAGATGTGTTTGAAGACATATCAGGTTTACCGCCGAAGCGAGACGTGGAGTTCGCAATTGATCTTATTCCTGGCGCAGCGCCAGTCTCTAAAGCATATTATCCAATGGCAGAAGTCAAGAAGTAGGTTACTGAATTTCTTGTGAAAGGCTGGATTCGAAGCAGTAACTCGCCTTGGGGAGCTCCAGTTCTTCTAATTAAGAAGAAAGATGGCACAAGAAGGAGGTACATCGATTATCGAGAATTAAACCGGGTGACTAATAAGAACAAGTACCCGATCCCTCGCATTGGCGAACTATTTGAGCAGCTTAGTAGCGCGAGGGTATTCTCGAAGCTGGATTTGCGATCCGGATATCATCAGGTCCGAGTGGAAACAGAAGATATTTGCAAGACGGCGTTCCGAACTCGGTATGGACATTACGAGTATTTAGTGATGCCCTTCGGAGTAACGAATGCATCGGCGATATTCATGGACTCGATGAACCGAATCTTTTCACCATTCTTGGACCAGTTTATTGTGGTGTTCATTGATGATATTTTGGTTTACTTGAAGAGTATTGTAGAGCATGCAGAATATTGGGTGATCGCACTGCAAACGTTGAGGCAAGAAAATTTGCATGCAAAGATGAGCAAGTACGAGTTTTGGCTTAAAGAAGTGAAGTTTGGGACATGTCGTGTCTGGAGATGGAATCACCGTTGATCCCGAAAAGATTGCAGCAGTTCGAGAATGGCCGATTCCGAAGAATGTTGTAGAGATCAGAAGCTTTCTTGGACTTGCCGGGTATTACAGATATTCGTGAGGAACTCAGGAAGGGGGCACACATTTCAGCATGTTCCGTACATCCAGGAGGCACGAAGATGCACCGAGATTTGCAACAGCAATTCTGATGGGAAGGCATGAAACGGGAGATTGCTCGTTTTGTAGCAAAGTGCTAGGTGTGTCAGCAAGTTAAAGCTGAATATCAAAGGGTTGCTGGTTTATTGCAACCACTTCCGATCCCTCACTAGAAGTGGGAACATATAACCATGGATTTCGTGACGGCTCTACCGCGGAGTCCAAAAGGTAACAGTGCAGTTTGGGTGATTGTTGATCGATTGACCAAGGCAGCTCATTTCATCCCTTTTTCGAGTTGGTCAATCAACGGAAACATTGGCAAGAACGGTACATGCAGGAGATTGTAAGATTACATGGAGTACCGGTGAGCATTGTGTCCGACCGTGACACTCGTTTCTTATCACACTTTTGGAAGAGCTTACAGGAAGTTTGGGGACCCGATTGAAGTTTATCACAGCTTATCATCCTCAAACAGATGGCCAGTCGGAGAGAACGATCCAAACTCTTGAAGATATATTGAGAGCTTGCATGTGGGACTTCAAGGGCTCATGGGAGGATCATCTACATTTAGTGGAGTTTTCTTACGACAACAGTTTTCAGGCGACTATTCAGATGGCTCCATTCGAAGCTTTATATAGTCGCAAGTGTCGTTCCCCTGTTGGTTGGGACGATGTCGGTGAACGAAGATTGTTGGGACCAGATTTGGTTGTGCACACGGTTGAGAAAGTTAACACTATCAGAAATTATATGAAAACAGCACAAGACCGACGGAAGAGTTGGGCAGATACGTCGAGAAGACCTCTAGAGTTCGCCGTGGTGATTTGGTATTTTGAAGATATCACCGACTAGAGGGGTGATTTGTTTCGGAAGTCGAGGAAAGCTCAGTCCTCGATTCGTCGGACCCTTTGGGATTTTAGAACGTGTTGGTGAGGTAGCGTAGCGATTGGCGTTACCGCAATCCTTGGCAAATGTGCATGACGTGTTTCATGTATCTCAACTCCGTAAGTATGTTCGAGATGAAACACATGTGTTGGATCATTCGGAGCTGACTGTATGAGAATACTTGACTTTTGAGGAGCGACCGATTGCGATTATGGATCGAAGGGAAGAGGTTCTTAAGAACAAGGTTATCCCTTTTGTACTTGTTTCTTGGGGTAATCGCTCCTATAGAGAGTCAACTTGGGAACGGGAAGATGAAATCCGGCAGAAGTTTCCCCATCTTTTCTTAGATTGATTGTTTATCCTTTCTTGTTTTGGAATTTCGAGGACGAAATTCTTTTGTAGTTGGGTATAATGTAACAACCGAGTTCTGTTATACCAATTTTCTGTAGCCGTATGTGTTGTTGTGATGTTTATTTCTTTTACTGTGTGGATGCGAACGGTAGTTTACTTTATATTCGACCCGCTTGGTTGAGCTTGTTGTTTCATAATACCCTAGCATCACATATTTTGCATATAATAATTTAAGTCTCTTAAAATAATTTAAAAATACATGACATGGCCTGCTTTGTACCCCTAACCCTGTGGTGGTGTTCTTACATCGTGTTCTCGTCCCGTTCAGTAAAACGGATGCGTTTGGATGGCTACGCGCACGTACGTGCGTCCGTTCTTGGGGGTATATATTTCTGTTACAAAATCCTTCATTTTAATTTTTGGAACTTGCCAATAATTTTCATATTTCAAATCCAAAATTTTGGACCTGAACCGGGCGCATTTCTGAATTATTTTGTATTCCGCCAAATTCTAATTATTTAAATATTTTTTTTAAATTCATTTAAACCTATTTTTATCTGCTAAAGCCAACTGAAGAAAATATTTTATGATGAAAATCTTTTTCCCCTCTTTTTCCCAGCAAATGAAATGATTCTTGAAAATATTAAAATCTTTTATAAAATTTCCCAAACCCAACTTCCTTCTTGCGAGCCAATCACATTTCTTCCTTATTGATACCGGGCCCCACACCTCTCTCCATCTCTCTTTCCTTCGCTGTTTCTCTCTCTTCCCTTTCTCTTTCTCTCTCCCACAGAAAACAACAACTTCATCTCTCCTCCCCCTTTCTCTCTCCTATCGCGTCTCTCTATCTCTCTCCTATCGTGTCTCTCTCTTTCCTCTCGCGGTGGGAATAGGTCCCGTCACCGTCCGTATTGATGCGGTCACCTCCCTCCTACTTCTTCTCTTCTCTTCTCTTTTAAACCCCGCGACCACGAGAACCCATGAAACCCTCTGCCTTCCTCGAACCCTAACCCTAAAAACTCCATCACCTCATCACAACTCCCCTTCAACCAAGCCTTCTCCTCCTCCTCGCCATCTTCTTCCCCTTCTTCCTCCATTCCCGAGCCCTCACCTGCATACCCAACACCCAACAGAACCGGAGCAACCACCACACTCACCTCACCGCCGGCGATCCCTAAGACCTCGCCGTCACCATTCTCCTCTCCTCCTCTCCCTCTCCTCTGCAATTCTCCTCTTCTCACTCACCCCTGCACACCCGAGCACCATCACCCTAAACCCTAACCTAACCCTAACTCCTCTAAAACTAAACCCTAGCCTCACCAGAGTTTCTCCGATCATCACCGTCGACGCCATCACTCCTCTGCATATCCAGTGAGCAACTCTTCCCCTTCTCATTCTTTTCTTCCTCCCATTCTTTCCTTCTTCCTTCTTTCTTTAAGTTTCTTTTCTTTTAATGTTCACTGGTCTTGTGATTGCCGGAATCCGGTCATGCCGACGACGATCCCGACAACCCAGCGAGCGTACCTGACCCGTGTGATCCCCTTATACGTTGTTTGGATCTGTTCCGTGTACCGTGCGCGCGTCGCGACTTTTTCCGCCGACGTGAGACGTTCCGTATACCTGTTTCTTGATCTGTCGAGGCAAGTGAAACTTGCTACATGCTATTCATACTATTCCTATATTTATTTATCTAATTTCATATTAAATCTATAGATAGAATCTAAAGTCGAGAATTCCAAGTTAACAGTGCGATGTTCCGTTTACATATTTTAGATTCAAAACTTGAAACGTACCCGTTGCATTTACTTTACTAAACCTAGTAACCACATTTATATGTTAATCATATAATAAATATTTACATAGCCTATGGTACCCTTTCTATAGTTTACTCTATTGGACACCCATGTGCACCTTTAACCTGTTTTAGTTATAATTGCATCCATTGAACATATTATACATATCATTGCATCTCTAGATTACTTAATACATATTAACATGATTTTATCATCCACATTCGTTTTACTGTATTCATGAAATATTGAAACTATCCCTTAAACCCAAACTGATAACTGTGCACCTACATACCTTACTCTGTACTTGATTGCATTTCACGTTACAAGTTCCAGCTTGTTGATTATATTAGCACACATACTTGTTCTGTATACCATGTTTATGCTAGTTTGATTATGAGCACCCACACGATATCTTGTACACCCTGACATGACTTATTACACCTATTACTTGACACGACATGGTACCGTACGACTCTTGATATGACATGACACTTATATACACTACCCGGCTTGACCTAACGTACCATGGCTTTACCTGTTACCTGATCTTGCGTCTAATGCCAACAAACCTATCCTGTAGTCCTCACGGACCGTTCCTGTTGTCTATCCAGACAAACCTGTACCTGCCTGATCATGTGTTGGCATTAGTGCTAGATTATTTAATACTTGACTTGAACATATATAACTTGGGGGTATGGGGAAATTGGTATTGTAACCGAACGTAACTCAAAGGGCTATCCTATCATTTGCCGTTTTTCCGAGCATTACAGAATACCTATTGTTTGCCATTTTTCCGGGTGTTACGGAATACCCATTGTTTGCCGTTTTTCCGGGCATTACGGAATACCTATTGTTTGCCGTTTTTCCGGGCGTTACGGAATAACCACCGACGAGTTACGATGAGGATTACATTACTTGGTTTCGAAGACTTTAGAATAGATAACCCCGTAGCACAGTTTAGATATCTCTGCACGACACTTATACTGACACATTCACCGTTATATATTCTCATTATATTCATGCTCATACTCATACCTGCATGTCGCACTACCCCTGTTATTATTATTGCTTAATATTATGAGGCTCTGACGTCTGGGTTTTGCATGGCCCAGATTCCTTACGTTTGCTGCAGTCCGAGCAAGAGTACTTCAGTCAGCAAGCTGAGCAGTAAGGACTCGTTAGTAGTTAGTTCTTTTATTTTCAGTATTTTCATTCCTGATGTGAGCCCGCATTATGGGACATACATTCCAGTTATTCTTGCATTGGATCTTTTGCCTCCGCATTATTTTATTCTTGACTCGTTTTATTTGGCTTATGGACATGTGTTAGATAGTTTATTATTGTTCTTGATATCTCTACAGCCGTAATATGACTGCGGAAGGATAATTCATATCCACAGGTAGCATGGTTGGCTATGTCACGTGCCTACCTTAGCGTACTCTGGGAACCGGGGCGTGACAGCCTCTCACTTGGGCGCTACAAAAGAAAGGAGTGCTTAGCACTCGGTGAGCGGCGCCCAACGCCTCACGTGACCCTCACGTGGACGCCATAGAATAAAAAGAACTCAAAGAGTGGCACTCAGCGTCCAGTGTCCCACATGCCTTTCACGTGGGCGCTACAAAAGAAAGGAATGCTTAGCACTCAGTGAGCGACGCCCAGTACCTCTCCCTCACGTGGGCACCACAGAATAAAAAGTGCTTGGCACTCACTAGACAGCGCCTAGCGCCTCACGTGCTTTGCACGCGTGCGCCACAAAAAGTGTGCCTAGCACTCCATATAAAGACAAAAAGGGGTAAAGTGTTTACCACTTATTGGGCAAATCCCCATGACTAAAAACCCCACATGGTTATATGTGAGCGTCAGGACTTACATAAGCGCTTAGCACTTTTTGCATAAAAAAGGGACTGGGCCCAAATAAGTGCTTAGCACTTTTTTTCAAATAAAAGGAAATAACTGAGTGGAACAAGCCCAAGTTGGCTACGTCCCTAATTCAGATCAACCGAGCCCATGTGCTCACTACTTCCCAAACTGATCATAGTCCCAAATACGACTATTGATCTTCCAATCGATGATATCCCAAAACGATATTCGTCTCACATTCCCTTGAAGAAATCTTAGTCTCAAAATACGACTAATGATTTATGGGTTTACCATTAATTCATTTTCCCTCAAATACGGGAATTGGTTCAAGGGTACATCACTCTACACCTCTGATACATGTCGTTGTAATTCCTCAACGTCTTCAGAGAGGTAGCGGGTCCCGACAACCAACTGCTTTTGGATGCACTTCCCAAGCTGACGCGCACACCTTAAACCAAACCACACCCTAAAATGGGTGTATCACACAAACACCATTCATCCCGTCGCGTAACAAATACACGTGCATGCAAGATGGGCAATAGACCGAAACGTTCTTAAACTAACAACGGACCGAAATGTCCTTAAACTAAACGTTGCTTCCAAAATGGCAACAATGGACCGAAACGTTCTTAAACTAACAACGAACCGAAATGTCCTTAAACTAAACGTTGCCTCCAAAATGGCGATGATGGACCGAAACATCCCTAAACTAAGACAACAGAGCCCAAATGCTCTCTTGTTGGATCTGGAACAAAAATGATCCTAAAACCCTGTTAAGTAGATCTTAGTCTCAAATTGGACTAACGTATCCTTAACAAAAAATAATTGAGCCCCAGCCGCACACAAACATTTAAGTTGATCTTAATCTCAAATGAGATTAACGATCCTTAAACAAAACAAACTCAAATATAAGAATATACGGATTTGGACTAATCCACGCCCTACGGGTGACAACATAAATTAGTCTCCGTATAGAATCCACGGGCAACCAAAAATAAAACAAAACACACACGCGACACGAAATGAACTTCCGGAGCAGGAGAAAGTGGTTATCGCGATGCGGTAACGTAATTAACTGCAGGGGCTTGCGCCTGCAATGAAGAGCGTCCCCACAATCAAAAACCCCTCCTCACAAACGAGGGGGAAACTGATGAAGTCTGCTACAACGGCCGCATCCGTCCAAACCTCCGATATACGGTGCCATAAATCAACTTGGCATTTTCGGAGAGGTGGACGAATAAATCCAAATAGTATCCGCCCTCAAATTCAGGCAAGACGGCCTACGCGGTCTGTCTCCCGTTTTCGGTGGTGAACAAACTTTATACCCTAACCTTCTTCATTCTGAAATCTATTGTCAAAATTCCTCAAAATTTTCCAAGTCAAAAAATGCACAAGTGGAGTTAGCACTATGTCAAGTTCCGGTAAGGATTCGAGACGTTTCTGGCGACTCCGCAACGCCACAGCGACCTCAAACTCTTCCTCTCTTTTTTCTTAAAAAAACAACGGGTAAGTCCTACCTCTTTCCCTCTCTTTCTAGCTTAAAACTATCTCTTTTCAAAACACGTCGGTAAGTGGAGTTATACCGATCTTTAAATTCTATTCTCTTTAAAATTGAAATTTTTCTTAAGAACAAATCATCCATATCATCAAACCTTGCTTGTTAATCATTAAACAATTGTTAGAAACAAGTTTCAATTTAAAACTCTATGAAAAAACAACTTTTATAAAGCTTTTACGTTTAAATACCATGAAGTTACATATGACATCGTTTATTCATTTTTGCTTATATTACCTTTAGAAAACATCACGAGGAAATGACTTACCTCTCGCATACACACATCTTGACATAGCACGATTCGCTTTTAACAATATTTTTGGGACAAGTACGACTTTTCATTAAAATACCTTAAACTATTAAAAACCGGATTTCTTAAATTGTGTTATTTTAATTCCTTGTGATTGTGACTATACAACCCACTTTTAGGAAATCCGATTCGGTTTAGCAGGATACTGCTGAAGATTTATCGAAGGTTTATCATTAACTCTATTTTTTTGCTAAGAAAAATTGGACACTAAATAAGAATAAGAGTTGAATGATTACAAATAAGAGTTAAATGTGCACAAGTATTGACAAGTTTATCATACCGATTACTATCTATATCCGTTTTCGTATACGCCAACGATAACCGGATATGGATATGGTAACACATATATTCCTTATGTATCCGATTTAATATCTGACCTTTTATATTATGTAAAAATATAATTTACAATATTCGTTCTATATCAGTATCCGTATTTGTATTTTTTTCAAATACGGATACTAATCTTCATTATCTGTATTTGTATTTGCATCTGCATCCGCTAAACCGGATGCAAATATGGTTACACCTAATATCCGATTTGTTTACATCAGTAGATAGAGTAGCTTGTGGTTTTTCAAGGTTTTTCCCATTAAAACACTATCAAAAGTCGCACTCTAGGCATCTTACTGTAAAAAAAGAGTTTAAGATATTTTAGTGAAATAACTTAGCTTAAAACCTAAAAACTATAAGGTGTTTGTAATAAAAATCTTTAAGGAATCGAAAAACTGCCACATGTCTAAGTCTATTTTAGTGTAATTTACCAATCTGTTTATTTATTTGTTTATTTTAAATTTCTAATGGGTTCCGTGAGCCCTGTTATCTCTATTCTCCCAAATTTCTCAGAACCCTAGAAGAATTTTGATCCGGGTTTCCCCCAATTCTCTCCTCTATCCCCTATTCGATGCCCACATGTCTTCAATCAAGGTTTCTCTTGCTGATGAGGTCCAACCGCCATTACTGAAGCTGGGAAATTCCCCAGTTTCACTGTTTTTTTTTATAAACTTTACATTGTGATCGCATCTGCATTAGGGTTTCTGTTTCCCTTCTGGAAATTGCTGTGTTTATTTTGTAGTAAATTCGGGAGCGTCGAGGACTGGGGAGGTTAAGAGAGTGAGTGACCAAGGAGACTGATGTTTATGTGAAGATGAACTTGGATGGTTCTTGGATTTCTGAGTGCAGTATAGAGAATCCATTCTTGGTTTACTTGTTGGATGTAAGCATTTGATGTCTACTTTTCAATTGCCTATTCCCATCAGAATGGGGATGTTTATGAAACTAGGGTCCATGAAAGATTGGACAAAGTTTTATTGACTGTGTGTTGACCTATTTTCGACCGTCTTTCAATTCATGCCTAAATTTTAATCCATGCGTTGCAGTATCAGTTTCAGTTGCGTGACATGTTATCTATAAAGGTTTTTTTTTCTCTATATTATTTATAACCCCTAAAACCTAGCATGTTCTAAAAACAACTCCTAAAACCGTAAGGTAGATTAAAAAGAGCTTTGTGGTTAACTTTCCTACATCCAGCCGTCAAGGGGTTAGAATTACCAAAATTCCCCTTAACAGCTATATTCTTTCTATTAAATGCCCCATGAAACCTTTGACCTGTAGCGCCTTCCTCGCTCCTCAACTGCTGCTGCTGCTGCTTCTTCCTACTGCTGCTTATTCCTATTTCCTAGCTTCTTGTTGTAATTGTTGCTTATCCTACAAGCATGAATAACAACACTTCATCTTCCTACAAGCATGAAGGGAGCAACTTTGGAGTAGATGAGAGAAGTTTGGTTGAGAGAAGGGGCAGCTGAGGGTAATATCTATCATAATCTAACCGAAGCTTCCCCTAACCCAAGCATGGACCCAAGGTAACTTAACAGAGCGTCCTTTTTGATAAACCGAGAAGATTTAATGGTTGTATTTAGAAATAGAATGTATTAGGGATTGTATTTAGAATTAGCTCGAAAGTATTCATGTTCTATTATCTTATTGAAGCATTGTAACTCATCACATACGATATATGTTTCCAACTTTTATTATGTCATCTGGATATTATATGTCACGTCACGCTTCCCAAAAGAGCGGTAACGGCGCATGACGAGTCCCGCAATGTATTTATTTTGAGAATGTCCTTTCTCGAAACAAATACGCTAAGCGTATTATAAACAATATAAAATAGAACAAGAATGAACATGATAATGAAAACTCCAACTACGATATATTTACATTCCAAATTTCTCAGAGTTTCAAACCGATACAGGGTATCTTAAAACAAAAATACAATAACAAGAAAGTTTTAAATAAGAGGCATACTGAAAAAAAGCTGAAATAAACTAATAGTCGGCATGTGATGACAGCTGGGAGTATTTTTCCGTCGGTTCCACCTCCTCTGTCCTTAAGCCACCTGACGAACATTCTAAGAAAAGAAAGAAACAAGATAGGATGCCCGTCAGCGAACTTGCACTCGGTAAGTCCCCAAAAGGATATGAATATAAAAGTGATAAAGGATATGCATGTAAGTAAAACATGAGTGTTCCCCTCCGAACGGCGGCCGGGACATGGACGTCTCGCCTGAGGTTCGGGGCAGATGCTAATTGGTGCTATCCGTCCACCTCTCCGAAGATGCCAAGTTGATTTATGGCACCGTATATCGAAGGTTTAAACGGATGCGTCCGATGTAGCAGACTTCGTCAGATTCCCCCTCGCACGAGGGGTTTTTGATTGTGGGGACGCTCTTCCCTGCAGGCGCAAGCCCCTGCAGTTAATTACGATACCGCTTCGCGGCAACAACTTTCTCCTTCTCCAGAATTTCACTTCGTGTCGTGTTTTTTTGTTTTATTTGTGGTTGCCCGTGGATTGTATACGGAGACTGAGTTATGTCGTCACCCGTAGGACGTGGACTAGTCCAAATCCGTATTTATCTTAGATTTGGGTTTGGGGGTTTGGTTTGAGGATACGTTAGCCATATTTGAGGCTAAGATCAACTCAAACGTTTGTTAAGGACACTTTAGTCTAACTTGAGACTAAGATCAACTTAACGGGATCGTTCAGATCCGACAAAAGAGCATTTGGGGCTCTATTACTCCAGTTTAGGGACATAGTGGTCCATTGAATATATGGCCGTCGGGACCCGTCACCTCTCTGACGACGTTGAAGGAATACAACGACAAATATCAGAGGAGTTCAGAGATGTACCCTTGAACCGAAGTTGATTTGGGGGATTCATAGTCCAGTCTGTTTGAAGGTTTAAGGATACGTTAGCCATATTTGAGGCTAAGATCAACTTAAACGGGATCGTTTAGATCCGACAAAAGAGCGTTTGGGCTCTATTGTTCCAGTTTAAGGACATAGTGGTCCATTGCTAGTTTAAGGACATTGCGGTCCGTAGGTAGTTTAAGGACATTGCGGTCCATTGTTAGTTTTAAGACATCTCGGTCAAGGTTAAGGACGTCGTAGTCCATGGGTTTAAGGACCCCACAGTCCATTGTTAGTTTTAAGACATCTCGGTCGAGGTTAAGGACGTCGTAGTCCATGAGTTTAAGGACCCCACAGTCCGTTGTTAGTTTTAAGACATCTCGGTCAAGGTTAAGGACGTCGTAGTCCATGGGTTTAAGGACCCCACAGTCCATTGTTAGTTTTAAGACATCTCGGTCAAGGTTAAGGACGTCGTAGTCCATGGGTTTAAGGACCCCACAGTCCGTATCAATATGTGGTCATCGGGACCCGTCACCTCTTTGAAGACGTTGAGGGATTACAATGCCAAGTATCAAAGGAGTGAAGAGATGTACCCTGGAACCGGAGTGGATTAAATAGTCTCTGGCCCAATTTGGGATCAAGACCAATTGATTATGTTATGAGCCCATTAACCCAGTTAATTACGAATTGAGGACTTATGGCCATCTTGGGCTCAGTCCAATCATGTCTGGAATATTGACTTCCTGTTGGTCCCTTGAAGGAGAGGCTTTGCCTCTATCCATTCGGCCAATTGGGCCAGTATCTAGTGTTAAACACTAAAGACGAATCAGTGTTGAACACTGGGAATAAAATTGATAAGTTAGTGTTTCAACACTAAAAGATAGTTGGTGTTAAACACCAGCAACCAGGCTTTCAGATTAGTGTTGAACACTAAAACAGTCCAGTGTTAAACGCTGGCAACAGGAGTCCCAAACTAGTGTTGGACACTACGGTAATCAGTGTTGAATTGCAAATATAGTTCTGTGCTTAGTGTTACACTAAGGCCAAACAATGTTTTGTCACTGAATTCAGGGGTTCCGTTTTAGTGCTCAAACACTAAGGCAAGAGGGGTCACGTGGCAACACGTGAGAGCGCCCTCCCTTCACTTGTTCTTCTGAGACTATGCATCTTTTAGAGCATCACGTGCTATCACGTGACGGGGATTCAAGCGCTTATGTGTTAAAGCTTCTGTCAAGAGTCACGTGAGGCACTACCTCCACAGGGCTTTCTGTAGATCTTTTGGGGGGGAGGGTCACGTGGTGGCACGTAACCTTGCCTCTATGTATATTGTTTAGAAGATCTGTTAATCCCTTTTTTCAGGAATTAAATTCCTCGTAGGGTTAAACCCTAATAAAAGCTTTAAATTCCAGAGGAATTAAATTCTTACTTCCTTTTGAAGATTTATATTCTGGAATAGAGTTGAACTCTGAATCTTCTATAGGAATTAAATTCCTCATATATGTGAAAAACTGAATAGGGTTAAACCCTAATAAAAGCTTTAAGGAATTAAACCCACACTCTCTGTTAGAGAATTATTCTGGGGAATAAGATTAAGGGAATTAAATTCTTGTTGTTTTAACAGAACTAAGTTCTTAACTAGGGTTAAATCCTGATTCTTTTCGTTCTGAAGGAATTAAATTCCCATAACACAGGGTCAAGCCCTAATTTTATTTTAAAGGAATTAAATTCCTATAGTTCTGTGAGAATTAAATTCTCGTGCTTCCGTTCCCTCTCTATGTTTTGGATCTGCATGGCAGGATCTCGACCCATTGAGAATTAAATTCTCAACTTTAAGGGGAGATGTTCACTTTGCAGATCCTCTATCAAAGAGAGAAGAAATATGCTCTTCTGTTTTATATATCAGAGTTAAACTCTGTTGAGAATTAAATTCTCTTTTTTTTCTTTAAGAAGCCTTCCCTTTCTTACCTAGGGTTTTCTTTTGCAGAAGATCCAATTTCCTCTCAAGTATCAAGGCTCTCTTTCTTTTCTTCCCTCCGCGTGTGTATCTTTTTTGTGTGTCTCGGCTCCTATTTATAGGAGAAGCAGCCGAGTCAATTAGTTTTTTGACGTATCTTCATTGAGAGATTTGATTTGCATCCATCATTCGTTCTGGACCTTTGGATTATTAGGTGAATTTTATTCACCATTGGATTTCAAATCCAGCGATTCTCCTTTGTGATTTCTGTTAGATTTAAAAGGGAAATCTTCCCAAATTCGAGATTTTCCCATAGATAGATGATATTTAATCACTCTAAATCTTTAATTCAATCGGTTGCTTTTGGAAAGACTTGAGAGGTCTTTTCTCAGAATTTAATTCTGTTTAACAAATGGGCTTTGAAAGCTGGTCACGTGCGGCCACGTGACCCTTGGTCACGTGTGGGCACGTGACCCCCTTGTAACGAGCCCTTTTCTTCTTTTGCACTCTGCCTTCTTCTGCTGCTTAGCCGTCACGTGCCACCACGTGACCCCTGGTCACGTGTGAGCACGTGACCCTCGTCTGGAGTCTTTTTCTTGATTTAACCGGAGAATGAGTCTGATATTTTGAGCGTCACGTGCCAACACGTGACCCTGGTCACGTGGGAGCACGTGACCTCTTCTGAAGCCTTTTCCTTGATTTGATCAGGGAACCAATGTGCTTATGCCGCTTGCTTTTAAATGTCACGTGCTCCCACATGACCCTGGTCACGTGGGAGCACGTGACTCTTTCTGAAGCCCTTTTCTTCGATGTAGTTAGGAAACTGAACTTGTCTTGCCGATACTTTTAGGTGTCACGTGCCAACACGTGACTTCTGGTCACGTGTAAGCACGTGACCCTTTTCTGAAGCTTTTTCCATAAGCTTTTCTGATTTTAAATCAGGAAACAAATACCCCCACAGCGCTGTTCTCACGTGTCAGCACGTGAGTGCAACGCTGTCACCTTTTGTGACCGTTGGATTCCTTTTGGGATTTGGGGAGATGAAGCGTTTCCCTCGCCTTCTATAAATACCACTGTCTTTTCAGAAGAGCCTTCACTTTGCTCGTCTTTCTTCCCTCGAGAGCTTTTTCCTTTGAGAATTTAATTCTCGTTTCCAGAGCTTAGTTCTCTGCCTCAGACATTTTCCAGAGTTTAACTCTGTTTTAAAAGGATTCTTCCTCCTCAGGTAATGGTAATCGAAGCACCTTCGTTTTGACAAAACTCTCTGGATTTTAAATCCATATCAAGGGTTTCACAAAGAACCCATTTTTCTTCAAGTACTTTAACCAAAATATGAGACCACTTAACCTCCAACAGTAGAATTCTTAGGGTTTAGATGATCCTTAGGGAGATGATGATGGCAGTTCAAATCCATGGAATTCAATTCCATCCTAAAAATGTTTCTGGGAATTTAATTCCCTTCTTTTAATAAGGAATTTTAATTCCAAGGAAGAACTCGATTTCTTCACACGGAGGCTTCTTGGGGTCTCTTGGCCCGAGGTTGTTCTTCTGCAATTAATGAAATGGGGGCTTTGTAATGATGTCTTCTGTGGGAATTTAATTCCTTTGATCTTGTTGGATTCATCGTAGAGCCCGAGACAGATCCTGTTGGGGGGGATGTGCATGGTCATCATTCTTTATTAAATGAGGATATTCCCTTTGTTTTATTGTAACTATTTGGTCTCATTATTAATGAGCCGTCATCCGGATTCTGTGGGGCCCATGTGTTTTGTAGCCAATGGTCCCAGAAAACTCTGCTGTTGCTTTCTTTAACTAGTCTTCATGTTCATGCATGAATATATATATTGCTGACTTTTCTTTTAACGGTCTTCCTTTATTGGATTTCAGGTGCGATGGCTTCTGTTCCACGCTTTCCCTTTTCTCGCTCGGAGGCTGCTTTTCCTCAGTCACCATCTGATGAGGAAGCGATGGCGATGATTCGGGCCCATGACCCGAACTGCACCAACCTTCTTCAATGGGGATCTTGGTATAGTCAGATTATTCAAGGTCGCCGGAGTTTTCTTTGCGCGGTGCCGACGGAGCCCACTTTCCCGTTCTTACCAATGGACCCTCCGAGGACGGTTTTTGCTGTGGAAATGCCCAACTGGACTCCAACGGGGAGGCTGGAGCCTTCGACGACCGGTATTCCGAACCATCCGATTCCGGCCATAGATATCTTGGGACGGCGTATCTGCCAGGGTGAGGCCCACCCGTGGGGGCAAATTTATAAGATAGGGCTCACTCCTAGGCATCCTACGGGCTACCTTCTCTGGGCTCGCTACATCCTTTCTGCCCATCGTGCGCGGTTGCAGAAAGTCGGGCTTTATCAGGCCATATACGCGTCACTATTCCATTACAAGTCCCCGCATGTCTGGTGGGTTAAGGCGTTTTTGAACCAATGGAATATTCCCACTAATACTTTCATTCTAGGAGATTGCGAGGTCTCGATTTCTCTGGCCGAATTTTATGATATCTCGGGGTTGCCGATAAGGGGCAGTCTGTATGAGGAGTTGTTGCCTTCTGACGAGTACGTTTTTGAACCCGAGCCCGCCCCGGTTGACGGCCTGTCTGCTGAGAATGCCGTTCGTCATAAACGCCCCAGTTTAATCAAGGCGCTAGGCATCTTCGACCGATTATTCACCGAATCCGAAGAGCAGGGCGTTACTTTCAAGAGCTTCATTGCTCGTTTCCTTCGTGAGGACGCCTTATCGAAGACAGCCCCGAAGTTTGCCAACATTGAGGACCCCTTTGGGTTCGGTCCGAAGAAGCTGCCGACCACTGAATCAGATCTACCTCAGTACTACATCCCTATTATATCGCCGATATCTTTTGAATCCATTGCTGTCCCAGGCATGGACGAGGAGACGTTCTTTGTGGGGTTTGTTAGTGTTTGGCTCAGTTGGTTCGTTATCCCCATGCATCGCCGCTTCATGAGAGCCTCGGTCATCTACCCGGCCCATCGTATTGCTGAGGGGACGCGGTTGGCCATTGGCATCCCGGCCTTGGCGCACCTCTATCATGGATTGGGCACCGCAGCTAATACCTCTACACCCGGCGTGGACGTAGTGAACTTTTCGCTTCATTATTTCACGTCCTGGGTCGAAATGCATGTGCTGGGGGCTTTCGCTATGCATCAGAGGCCCGCCTTTTACGACGCCTATCCCTTCCCGCGACTCATGCGACTGGTGGGTGCTTCTGCTGCTGACCCGACTCAATTCGGGGCTATTCGGGTGCTGATTTCTCCCCATGCTACCGCTGGCGGGTTGGCTTTTAGTGATCGGGTCTTGTCTACTCCTTCGGGTCCCGTTCAACAACTCTGGGACTAGTCGAAAGACAACGCACCTTCTTTGAAGCCCCGGGAGGCCGCGCATTTGTATACAATTAGACCGAGCTACTTGGTGTTTCGCCAGGACAGTGCAGCTCTTTTTATGCGGTACAATCCGCATCGATTCGCCCGGCAGCTCGGATACGACCAGGGTGTTCCTTTCGAGGCTTTTATAGTCGCCTCGATCCCTTCGCTCGATGCTGTTCGCGATGCCGCTCATCATTTCATGAGGCTGAACACCGGCTCCCGTTTCATGGTCCCTGAAGCTGAGTACATGCCCCGGTGTGTGGGTGCATTTACGGGCTGGTATCTTCATCGGATCAGTCCAATTATTCTTGAAGAAAGAAGGGTGCTTCTTGGTCACGACGCCCCTCCTCAGGTTTCGGGGGCTAAGCTACGGCCGAGGGTTCCGGTCCGCTTCCCTTTGAGGGAGATTGGCACCGCGCTCATTCCGGGGGAGTCAGGGGTAGACCTTACTCCAACAGCTGGTATGCCCTTGGGTTCCCAATCGCGGGGTAAACGGGCCCCAGTAGTAGCACCCCTGCCGGTGGCGGTACCTCCCCCTGTGGCGTCGACAACGGTGATGTCGTCCTCGGTTGTGGCACCGAGCGAAGGTAACAGGGATGAGGGCGCTGAGGGCGATGTGGGCCAGCACCGTCCTAAGGCTTCGCGCGGGAGGAAACGGTCATCCTCAGCTACCGGCTCTGGATCTAAATGGCGGAGGAAAGCGGCCACCACCCTGCTTGATTCTGTGGCGGAGTCTGAGCCTATCCTTGAAGACGAACCATTGGCCCTGCAAGAGTCAGACGCTGGACTTCTCTTCCCGAGTTCGGCTAATGAGGAGGCCGCACAGCTGGCTGAGGCCATACGGCGTTCGAAAGACGCATCTCATAACGCCAAGGTTCCGAAGAAGTCTTATCCCGCTGTAATTTTTTACGAAGATCCTTCGTGGATTCGGCGGCGATTTATCGGTCCCTTGGAGGAATGGGGGAAAGGGCTTTGAAGCAGGCCGCTTCAGAAGACGCAGCTGATGCACTTTCTTTATGGACCGGCGGTCATGAGTCTACTCTTGAACCCCGGCGAGCCTATCTCCTTGAGAAGGAGCAGCGGCTTGAAGAAGCCATATTGAGGGCTTCCTTGCGTATAGGTACGTTGTGCTCCTTTTGTAGTCTTTCCGATTATTTATGCTCGTGCATATGTATCATTGTTTTTATTCGAATCGTGCAGAATCTTCGACGCTGGGGGAGCTTCGTACGGGCTCATTGAATCTGACGCCTGCCGAAATCCCCAATGAAACATTGCTTGATGCGGAGGGGGATGATGAGGCTGCTCCTCTTGCGATAGAGCCTCCAGTGGCTGTTCTTGATCAGGTAGTGCTCGTCCCTTTGGGGGAGACTCATTTGGAGGCTGCTGCCCCAACGGCTCTTCTCGAAGGTGGCCCCGAAGCTGAGATGGAGGTAGTGGGGACTTCCCTCCCTCTGTTGGAGTCCGGGGTTCCGACAGAGGCTGTCGAAGCCGCTATCCCCCCGGCTCAGAATGGGAGGAGTGTTGAAGGTAACCTTTCTGAATTTTAAATTAGCAGTCTTTCCGTTGTCTGAACTCTTTTGTTTTCTCAGAATTACGCGAGTTGGCGGCCTCTATTGTCGATCTGTCTCCCCGGCAATCTTTTCAGCGTCTGCTGGAGATGGCAGCTCCACAAGCGATATCCCCCCAACGCATTGTCCTCTCATCTGGGCAAGGTTGGTGTCGTCCATCCCTTCTCATAGCATCGTCGTTGTTTTGCGTACTGACATTGATGTTTTCTACAGTTCTGGAAGCCGATGATGAGGTCGAGGTTCTCGAAGGGCTAGGGGAGCCTTCAGCTCCTACTTGCACGACTGTCGGTAAGCGATATTTCATTATACTCTCACTCGTTCTTTGCTTAAGAATTTTGCTGACGTCTTCCAAATTTGAACAGCTCTGCCAGTCTCCACGGAGTTGGAGTCACGCATTGTGATGCCGCCCGGCCCTTATGCCTTGCGGGCTTCAGAACGCTTGGCCCAATTAAGCCTCGTCTCCTTGTCGTCTCTGATCGAGGAGCTTCGTGCTGGCAGCGCGACCACGGCTAAAGCATTCGCTGCCGAGGCTAACGGTTCTCTTCCTTTTCTTGCCACCTACCACAGCGAAGAGGTGGTGCGAGTCTGGGTGGAGTTCTGCCGGCGGGTGGAGGCTTGCCTGCACGCCCTCGAATGTTCCCACCTTTCCTCGGAGGCCGTGGCTGCAAAGGCGGAGTTACGGGGGCTGATAGCACGGTGCGCGGCAAACATGACGTCATGTGAGAAGAGGCTCGGTCGTAAGTTCTCGGAGAGGGAGCTAGCCTCCAAGGCGCTGGGCGAGCTTCAAGCCAATCTCACAGCCAAGGCCAACAAAGCATACGAACTCTGGCGAGTGCTTCAGGAGTCCATAAAAGAGGTGGTGGCCCTTGATAAAGCTGCCACGTTCATTCGTGAGAGGGTCGAGGCTCATAAAGCCACCGAGAAAGAGCTCGAAATTCGGCTTGCTTCGTATCAAGATCAGCAAGCTCAGGCGGAGGCTCGTCTTTTGGAGATCTTGCGTCATGAAGCCGTGGTCCAACAAAAGCAGGATGAGCTGACCAAGCTGCTGAATCGCCCGCCGGCTTGAAACATTTGTATCTTTTCCTTCCTTTTTGTACATACTCATGGATGAGAGTATCTTTCTTTTTTGTTTCTTTCATGAATTGTACTTTGTATCCATTTTGATTTATGAATAAAAGATACATTTTTCTTCTCAATGGTGTGTCCCCTTTTTATTGAACGTGTTTTGCGGAAAATTTTATCTTGATCTCCTTGCGGGACAGCAATGGCTCAGGATTCAGGGCTAAGATCCGCTTTTCAAGACTTTTGCATTTTATGAGCCACGAGGGTCTCATAAAGAGTTTTTCTCCCTACAGATCGAGAGGATCCCATAGGTGTAAGTTCTTCTTAAGAATCGTGAGGATTCTTAAAAGGGTCTTCTCTTGAGAGTCGTAAGGATCTTACAAGAGAGTTTTTCTTCCTTACAGGTCGTGAGGACCTGCAAGTGTCGGATGTGGTCATCCTTGTCCGTGTTTCACGGAGTCAGGGGTTTCTCTAGGTATTGTAGTTTAAAGACGTCGCGGTCAAGGTTAAGGACCTCATAGTCCGTGGATTTAAGGACTCCACAGTCCGCTGTTAGTTTTAAGACATCACGGTCAAGGTTAAGGACCTCATAGTCCGTGGATTTAGGAACTCCATAGTCCGATGTTAGTTTTAAGACATCACGGTCAAGGTTAAGGACCTCATAGTCCGTGGATTTAGGGACTCCACAGTCCGATGTTTGGTTGCAGGGACCCGTCACCTCTTTGAAGACGTTGAGGAATTACAACGCCAGGTATCAAAGGAGTGAAGAGATATACCCTTAAACCCAGGCAGAATCCGTAGGGAATCGGGGGGGTTTGATCGTTAGTTTTAAGACATCACGGTCGAGGTTAAGGACATCATAGTCCATGGATTTTAAGGACTCCACAGTCCGGTGTTTGCTCTGGATGCTTCGCACGGGTTCACTGCCGTGCTTGGCGAGGACCAGGCTCCGCTCTGGGCGTTTTCCGCGGGGTCAAAGAGTGACGTTATCCGCGTTCCACGTAACCAGGAATTTTGCACTAGATGGTTCACACGGGTTCACTGCCGTGCTCGGCGAGGACTAGGCTCCGCTCTGGACGTTTTCCACGGGTTCAAAGAGTGACGTTATCCGCGTTCCACGTAACCAGGAATTTTGCACTAGATGCTTCACACGGGTTCACTGCCGTGCTCGGCGAGGACTAGGCTCCGCTCTGGACGTTTTCCACGGGGTCAAAGAGTGACGTTATCCGCGTTCCACGTAACCAGAAATTTTGCACTAGATGCTTCACATGGGTTCACTACCATGCTCGGCGAGGACTAGGCTCCGCTCTGGACGTTTTCCACGGGGTCAAAGAGTGACGTTATCCGCGTTTCACGTAACCAGGAATTTTGCACTAGATGCTTCACACGGGTTCACTGCCGTGCTCGGCGAGGACTAGGCTCCGCTCTGGATGCTTCACACGGGTTCACTGCCGTGCTCTGCGAGGACCAGGATCCGCTCCGGACGTTTTCCACGGGGTCAAAGAGTGACGTTATCCGCGTTCCACGTAACCAGGAATTTTGCACTAGATCTTCACACGGGTTCACTGCCGTGCTCGGCGAGGACTAGGCTCCGCTCTAGATGCTTCACACGGGTTCACTGCCGTGCTCTGCGAGGACCAGGATCCGCTCCGGACGTTTTCCACGGGGTCAAAGAATGACGTTATCCGCATTCCACGTAACCAGGAATTTTGCTCTAGATGCTTCATACGGGTTCACTGCCGTGCTCGGCGAGGACTAGGCTCCGCTCTGGATGGTTCGCACGGGTTCACTGCCATGCTCTGCGAGGACCAGGATCCGCTCTGGACGTTTTCCACGGGGTCAAAGAGTGACGTTATCCGCGTTCCACGTGACCAGGAATTTTGCACTAGATGCTTCACACGGTTTTACTGCCGCGTTAGGCGAGGACTAGGCTCCGCTCTGGATGCTTCACACGGGTTTACTGCCGTGCTCTGCGAGGACCAGGATCCGCTCTGGACGTTTTCCACGGGGTCAAAGAGTGACGTTATCCGCGTTCCACATGACCAGGAATTTTGTTGATTATATCCGCATTTCACGGAGTTGGGATTTGACTCTCTGTGGGAGTACATCGTCGAGTCATGGAACTGGGAGTTGCCGCTGTTCCGCTTTGCTTGATGATGTGTCCGCTGTGACGAGACGAGTGTTGAGGTGGAGCTATGATTTTTCCGTCACTCCGCTTTGCTGACCATGGGGTCTTTCGTCGATGTTGTATCTGCATCCTGCTGGACTGCGGAGGAACACCGGCGTTGACATCTCGTCTGCTGTAACGAGACGAATGCTGAGGTGGAGCTGGGATTTCGCCGTCACTCCATTTGATGGTGTAACATCTGTGTCCTGTTGGAATGAGGAGGCACACCGTTGTTGGTCTCCAGGCTGTAGATGTGGCCATTGAGATTTGGAACTAGGGACTTTGCCATGGTTCCGTTTCGTTGCGACTCTGGGGTCGGTTGTTGATGTCACGTCTGCATCTGGTTGGAGTGAGGAGAAACGCCATTGATGATCTCTAGGTTGTCGATGTTGACGTCGAGACCCTGAAGCTAGGGATCTTCCTTTTGCTTCGTCTGTTGACATTATGTCTGCGATATTGCGACAAATGTCGAGATTGTCTCTAGGTTGTCTATGAACCGTCGAGATTTGGCTTCGCTTTCTGATGGAGCCTGTTGGGAAGGTATGGTTCCCTCTTTATCTGTGCCCCTGGATTGTATACAGGGATCGATGTGATCTCATCTGTAGGGCAAAAAGTTTCATTCTTTCATCATTTTTTTTTATTCTTTCCGCGATGCTCTATCATTTCAGCATTTTATATCGCGAAAATCGTGATTGCCCAATCATTTCGGCTATTTTTCGCGGTGCCCAATCATTTCGGCTATTTACTTTATTTTTACTCGCTGCTTTTTATTGCGAGTTGCCCAATCATTTCGGCTATTTTTCATGCGTACATTTTTTTTACTTGCTGATTTTTATTGCAAGTTGCCCCATCATTTCGGCTATTTCGTATGCACGTATGGCTTGCTAGCTTTTTCGCCGCGAGCTTGGATTTTAGACACCGATTTCGGCATCAGCACTGCTACAACTGGGATGTTGCCAGGAGCGAATCATCATTTGCCTCTGTCAATATTGAATAAAGGTGGCTTAGTAAACAGGGTTAAGGGTCCTGTCGACCAAGGCTTTTGACTTCATGAGCCGTAAGGGTCTCACAAAGGTATTTCTCCCTATAAGTCGTGAGGATCTTGCAGGTGTATTTTCTCCTTAGGGATCGTGAGGATTCCTAAGTGTATGTTCCTCTGCAAGTCGTAAGGATCTTACAAGAGGGTTTTCTCCTTATAGGTCAAGAGGACCTACAAGGGTTGCTCATCATATAGACATATCCCTAGTCACGGGTGGGACTTTGCTGGGGAAATGTTTTTTCGCGCCCGTGGATTGTATACAAGGGTCAGTATTGAGCCTCTTGTAGGGCATCATCGAAGGTTGTGGGGGATTGCTCAAGCACAGGTTTAGGTCTCTGTAACTTAAGACCTTCAAATCTTACGAGCCGTGAGGGTCCCATAAGAGAGTTCTCCTTGCGAGTCGTGAGGATCTCGTAAGTGTATTTTCTCCTTAGGAATCGTGAGGATCCCTAAGTGTGTTGCTCCTTTGTGAGTCGTAAGGATCTCACGCAGGTGGTTTCTCCTTACAAGGTCGAGAGGACCCTATAAGTGTCTTTTGACGAGGTTGCGCCCTTTCGGGTTTTCACAAACACTCGCCTGTAGTCCTGCTGTTTTTACTCACGGAGCCCTTTTGGGTTTTCATCCGTGCCCATTTTGCTCATGGACATACCGTTTTTTTTAATTCTTTTTCTCTTCTTTTTTTTTTTACAAGGTCGCGCCCTTTCGGGTTTTCACGAATACTTGCCGGTAGCCCTGCTGTTTTTACTCACGGAGCCCTTTCGGGTTTTTATCCGTGCCCTTTTTGCTTATGGACATACCGTTTTTTCATCATTTTTTTTTATATTTTTCTTTTTCTCCTCTTTTTTTTCCTGTCAGCCTAAGGATGATGCGGTAGTAGTTTAGGGACGTTTCGGTCCGTCGTTAGTTTAAAGACATTTCGGTCCGTCGTTAGTTTAAGGACGTATCGGTCCGTTGTTAGTTTAAGGACGTATCGGTACGTTGTTAGTTTAAGGACGTTTCGGTCCGTTGTTAGTTTAAGGACGTTTCGGTCCGTTGTTAGTTTAAGGACATTTCGGTCCGTTGTTCAGGGGAGGGCCGGCTACTGCTTGTAAAGTCTGAGCTTAGGAAGATAGCGAGCGGACATAGTCGTCGTCATCTATCATTGACCCAGGCTGTGGCTCATTAAGCATAGTACTTCTTTAAGAAGCGGCCGTTTGTTGGCCTGAAAGGCCTTTCACCGTGCATGTCCATGAGTAGATAGGCTCCACCCTGGTAGACCTTGTCTATGATGTACGGGCCTTCATAGTTTGGCTCAAATTTTCCCCGCTTGGCACGATTGGGGATCATAGGTCTTTTGACCACTAGTACGAGTTCGCCTTGGCGGAATGTCCTCGGCCTGGTCAATCTTTCATACGAGCGCGTCATCTTTGCTTTGTAGGCTTCTAGATGTTGTTGCGCTATGAGCCGGGTTTCATCGAGGGCATCAAGCTCCTCAAGCCGAAGGTGAGCGTTTTCTTCGTCCGTTAGCTCGCAGTGGACTGCCACTCGTAGAGAGGGTAACTCTATCTCGAGGGGGAGCACTGCTTCCGTCCCACATACCAACGCGTACGGCGTTGCGTTCGTGGCCGTCTTGAATGTAGTTCGATAAGCCCAAAGGGCTTCTTGCAGCTTCTCGTGCCAGTCTCTCTTATTCCGGGAAACGGTCTTTTTTATGATCTTCGTCAAGGTCTTATTGAACGCCTCGGCCAGACCGTTAGCTCGTGGGTTGTAAACTGAAGAATATCTCCAGTCTATATTGTGCTGCCGCGCGAAGCAGCTAATCTTATGGCTTCTGTAGGCTGGCCCGTTATCGGATATAATCCGCCGTGGGGTTCCAAACCGATAGATGACGTGCGTCTTGAAGAAGTGGAGGATATTCTCTGTCTTCACTTCCCTCAGCGGTACTGCTTCTGCCCATTTGGAGAAGTAATCAGTTGTCGCTAGGATGAAACGATGTCCCCGGGACGATGCTGGCTCGATGGGGCCAACTATGTCAGTCCCCCACATTTCGAATGGCCAGCTGGCCACCGTTGGGTGTAGTGGGTTCGGATGTTGGTGGATAATGTCTCCATGAATCTGGCACGAGTGGCATTGCTTCGCATACTCGAGGCAGTCCTGGGTCATCGTGGGCCAATAGTAACCCATCCGTTTAATTTTTAACTTCATCTTTGGGCCTGCTTGGTGAGAACCGCAGAGTCCGTCATGAACTTCCTGAACGACTCTTTCTGCTTCGTCAGGTCCTAGGCATCTCAGCCATAGAGAATCAAACGATCTTTTGTATAGAGTGTCATTAACAAAAGCAAAAAATAGAGCTCGTTTGATGAGCTGATGTCTTGAAGACGCTTCTTCGGGCATTCGGTGGGACTTAAAGTAGTCTATGAAGACTTCCCGCCAGTCCTCGGCCTTCTTGCGGTCTTTTATTTGTAGGATCGCCTGCTCAGTCGCTCCCTTCTCTTTATATAATTCCGGAGGTATTTCTGCCGGGGTGAGCACTCGACGGCTTTGTACCATGATTCTGACGTCATCAAGGTTCTCGTCAGCCAGTTCTTTAGCAAGTTTGGCCAACGCGTCTGCTTTGCTGTTTTCCGCACGCGGTATGTTCTCCAAAGTATAGGAGGGAATTTGGGTCAATAGTTGTTGCACCTTTTCGCCGTACTTCACCAATTCTGGTTTGCACGTTTGGTAGTCACCATTTACTTGACTAACGACCAATTGGGAATCCCCGTATATAAGGAGATTTTCGATTCCCATGTCGATGGCGATCTCGAGGCCTGCTATCAGAGCTTCGTATTCAGCTTCATTGTTTGTCCTTGGCTCTGTTAAGGAGAAGGCGAAGCGCATTATCCCTCCTTGTGGAGTTGCGAAGATGAGGCCTATCCCCGATTTGATCATTGGGATACCCTGTTTCTGTTTCTTTACGGAGGATGCTCCATCGAAATAGAGTTCCCATCGGGTACTACCGCCGCCAATCGCATCAAATGCATGCTCGTCTGGCAACTCGCAGTTCAGAGGAGAACCAGCAGGTACTGGATGCTCAGCGAGGAAGTCGGCAATGGCCTGGCCTTTCACTGCCTTAAGAGGTCGATACGTTATTGAGAACTCCATCAGGAGTAGAGCCCATTTAGCGAGTCGACCCGTCAATATAGCCTTTGACATCAGATATTTAAGAGGGTCCACCTTCGAGATGAGACGGACTTCATGTGCCAACGCATAGTGCCTGAGCTTTGTTATCGCGAAGATTAACGCCAAGCAATGTTTTTCAATGGGAGAGTAGTTGCTTTCTGCCCCCAGCAGAACTCGACTTAAGTAGTATAGTGCTCTTTCTTTCCCTTGGTCGTCCTCTTGTGCCCATAATGCGCCTAAAGAACCTTCGAGGGCGGTTGTATAAAGAATGAGAGGTTTTTCTTTAACCGGAGCAGCCAACACCGGCGGGTTCTGCAGGTATTGCTTGATCTCGTCTAGCGCGCTTTGGCATTTTTGATCCCAGACGAATGGGGTTCCCTTCTTCATCAGGTGACTGTAAGGACGGCATTTGCCTGAAAGATTAGCGATAAACCGCCGGATGTATGCGAGCTTCCCTTGGAGAGACCGCAACTGTTTGAGGGTTCTTGGCGGAGGCATTTCCATGATCGCCTTGATCTTAGATGGATCTATTTCGATACCTCGATGTTGGATGATGAATCCCAGGAATTTACCCGAGGAGACTCCAAACGCGCATTTGAAGGGATTCATCTTCAAATTATATTGACGAAGGCGTTGAAAGACAGTCTCCAGATGTTTTAAATGCTCTTCGTACGACATGCTCTTCACTACAAGGTCATCGATATAGCACTCGACGATGTCATGTATGAGATCGTCGAAGATCTTTGTCATGGCCCTTTGATAGGTAGCACCGGCGTTCTTTAGACCAAAGGGCATAACCCTGTAGCAGAATATACCCAAAGGGGTCCAGAAAGCGGTGTGCTTTTGGTCTTCGGGATGCATCTTTATTGATTGTATCCTGATGAGCCGTCCATAAAGGAGAAAACCTCATGAGTGGACGTGTTATCTATCATTAGCTCGGTTACAGGTACTGGGAAATCGTCCTTCGGGCAAGCTTTATTGAGATCCCTGAAATCCACGCATATGCGTACCGTCCCATTTTTCTTCATTACCGGGACGATATTGGCGATCCAGTCGGGATATTGGACTTCTTGGATAAATCCAGAATCGATCAGCTTCTTGACTTCGGCGTTGATGCTCATTTCAAGCTCAAGTCTCATCCTTCTTGGCTCCTGCTTGACCGGCTTGATATCCGGGGATATTGCTAACTTATGCACAGCAATCTCCGGATCTAATCCTGGCATCTCGGAGTAGTTCCACGCGAAGCAGTCTTTATGTCGTAGAAGCACGTTCTTTAAAGCAGCCACCCTTTCCTCAGATAGCAGCTCGCTGACAAATATCGGTCGCGGGTCATCTGTCGATCCCAACTCAATTTTCTTGAGGTTATCTGCAGTAGTATGTGTGCCATCTTCCAGTTCTTTCGGAGCTGGCGGAAATTCTGAGACCACCTCATCATCGTTGTTCTCAAAGCACCAGGGAAGGTCATCCATATTCTCGGGCTCTTTTTTTAATATCGTAATCGTGTAACAGGTGCGAATCCGCTTCCAGGACTGAGGTGGATCTGGTTTTGCTTTTGCGGCTTTGGGTTCGTGCTTTTGTGGCGGTGTTACCCTCCAGCCATCGGATAAGGCGAATCTGCCAAGCTGATACTGATCCTCGACCCAATTCTTGAAGGCGAAGCAATCTTCGAGAGAATGACCTATCACTCGATGGTAAGAGCAATAGTCTGGGAGTGAGGCTTCGCCTGCTTGTTCGGGGTGTTTAAACTCCGGCAATGTAAGCATTTGGTGCTTTAGGGCAAGATCGAGTATCTTCTTCGTCTTTTCCCGAGGAAACGAGTATGCTCGACCCATTTTCTTCATGAGGGATAGGTCAATAACGCTCGATTCCCGTTTGCGTGGCTTCTTAGCCCTGCTTTGCTGCTGTTGAGCGCCTTTTTGTCCTTTTGACTTATTTCTGCTTTTGCGTTGAGCCTTCTTTACATCAGGTTGACAAGGAGCGGCATTTTCATCTTTTACAGCCTGTTGAAGAAGGCGTCGCGTCTTGGCTTTCTCGTAGATGGCCGTCTCGCGGTTGTGGTCTTCCCGAGCTTTCTGACCCACTTTCCTGATAAGGTTGTCCATTCGTTGTTCAAACGACGGACCCGGCATTTCAATCGCGGGATCTAGTTTTGATGAGGGGTCGACATCTCCTGACAGGGCGTCCTCTTCTTCATCAAAAGTATATATAGCGTAGATGCTGTGGGCCCGTCCCCGTTTTCTGGTTCTCGCGTATCCAAGCCCAAGTGTTTCCATTTTCTCGTTGGGCAATTTGCGTTGAGTCCAGGGACATCCCAGATCCTGTTGTAGAACCCAGCTTGTCGAACAGTCTGTTTTAAGGGTACTCCTTGGCGCTTCAATAGCCTCTTTAATCCATTTGTATAGTATCTGGGCAGACGGATGGGTTGGAGCCTGTCGAGTGTAGCATCCGCGCCATGCCAGATCTCTTTCTCTACTTTCGACTCTGAGGATCGGTAGAATAGGATCGCCTTCTCACCCCTTTGCCTGGGAGGGACGTAAAATGTTCGCAGGTCCTGCACATTGTGAGCTTGAAGTGTGTCGAGATCCTTGTAGTGTTCTCGCGGTACCATGGTGATTTGCAAACTATGGTCATCGCCAGGGGGTGTTTGTGTTGACAGCCGATTGGAGAACACGGCATTAACTTCATCTTCTGAATCACTTCCAAAGACCAACATGGGGGCGGGCGTCCCCAGGTTGTTGCGTTGAGATGGCCCTGCATAAACTATCTCTTCCTCTTCTTCGGTATCGCTCCCGAAAACAGGGATGGTGGCGGCGGTTTTCCGGGCTGCGACACCTTTCTGTATCCTCGAAATCTGGCAAAAAGCACTTCGCATCTTCGTATTTGCGGACTTCGTTCACGGAGAATGGGTTCAACTCACCTGTTACGGTATACTCGAAACCATCCTTAAAGTACTTCATACACTGATGTTGCGTAGAAGGGATGATGTTGTACTCGTGTAGCCAAGGACGGCCGAGTAAGGCGTTGTTGCAGGTCTTGGCGTCAATGACATGGAATTTGACGTCTGTGACGAGAAGTCCGAAGCGTAATGTTAGTATTACAGATCCGAGAGTCCGTGACGATTGTGAATCGAAACCGGAGATAGTGATTTTGTCACGAGCGAGGTGTTGCACACTCATGCAGATTTCCTTCAACACCCGAACATTAAGGAGATTGACGGAGGATCCATTATCCACCAGGATCTTGCCTATCCTGATATCATGGCAGTATCCAGAGACATATAGGGGACGGTTGTGGTCGCACGTCCCGAGAAGGAGGTCTTCGTCACCGAAAGTGATGTCGGCCGTGTGCACTTCCTCTAGTTCATCCTTCATCCTTTCAGTGGCGAGGAAGGCTTGAAATTGCTCAGGTTCTTGTAACGCCTTAATTAGTGAGTCTCGCGCCTCTTTTGATAATAGGAGGGCATCGAGAATGCTAAGCTGAGAAGGTAGCTTCCTTAGGTGCGCTAGGATGTTATAGTCCACTTTACCCTTTCTAGGAGGGTCTTTGGCAGCCAGCTCTCTCATGACTTGGTCATCTAAAGTGATATCTTCAGTGACCTTTTCCTTTCCCTTATCTTTCCTACTCGCGGGCCCGAGATTCTTTTCTGGGAGTGTGCGATTGCGCAGCTGAATGTTCTCGCAGGCCTCCGATTTCTCCTTTTTTTCCTAAAACAGATTCTTTAAAGAGAGGGCCCAGAGCCATTTCTTCATCAGAGTCGCTCCCAAAGGTGAGAACTTGTGACCCCCTGGCGTTAACCATGTAACAGTTGCCAGTAGTTCTGTTGTGCCCATCGACGGTACTTCTTTGCTCCCGACGGCTCTTGCGTTTCATGCGCTTAAAATGTTGCCGATGAGCAACATATCCTTGCCACCATATCTTAAAGGCTTCACACTCCTCCATGGGGTGTGAGATTTTCCGATGATATGCGCAATAATCAGGGTGCCTCTCCACCCCATCGTGCGTGTTTCCTTCCGAGGGTGGTAGCTTCATTCCCATTGACATGGCTTTGGCAAACCTTTTCCTCGTCTTGAATATCTTCTTGTCTACTTTGGATGCCTTTCGCTCTGGCAGGGGTAGTTCAACTCTTTCGTTCAGTCGCCTGCGTTTGGCTCCTTCTGAAGCGGCCATCTCACGCTCCTGATCCGCTTTACTTTTTAGGCGAATCTCGTCTAGAAAAGCGTCGATCATTTCGTCTGTTGGCCATGCACGCTCTGGTACAGGCTCTGCCTCCAGCTTCTTAGTGCCAGGAGTTTTCCCATCATCGGTAAACGAGTGGGAGATTACGTTACAACTCGCCACATATCCTTCGGATTTATCCGACGAGCTCTCTCCATCATCTTCCTCTTGAAAGATGTGGTTGAGGAACTCTTGCAGTGTGACAGGAGTTCGCGCCTTTTGATTGTATTCTTCCAGCGCGTCGATTTGCTTCTGCAAGTTCGTGTGCTCATTTCCAAGCTTCACGGACTTCTTGGATTTCTTCTTCTTTTTCTTCGAAGATTTTGACGGTTGGGCGTGAGTATTTGGGCTCTTATCGCGAGTCTTCGTAGTTGGGCGAGGCTTCAGCATTCCTTCGATAATTTGAGGTTCAAGAGGGTCCTTCCATTCGATCGCAGGGCACGCATGAAGGTCTCTCAGCATTCTTTTGGTTTTAGTTGATAGCACGACCTCCCATGGAGCTTCTTCAATAAAAGAACAGGTTGCCCCCGGTGTATCCGCTTTCCTAGGAGTATGCGGCTGTGGTAGGTTCACCTTCCACTTTTCGGACAGTATAAACTTCCCCTGGAGGTACTGATCTTCAATCCATCCTTTGAAGACGAAGCAATCTTCGATCGGATGACTTACCGTTTGATGGTAAGGGCAATAATTAGGGTTATTCACCTCCGTGGGTTGCGGCGGTCGCCTTGGATTTGGTAGGTTTATAAGTCTGTTGCGTATTGCCAGCTCGAATAACTGTTTTGTCTTGTCTCGTGGGAACGAGTAAGGACGTTTCATCTTTTCATTATAATACCGGCGTCTTTCTTCCAGTTGATCTGCCGATTTCGGGACGTTAGGTTGCTGTTGGGCATTTGCGACAAAGGTTGCCCTTCCTTTACCCTTGTCATTCCGAGGTTCCGACTTCGGGGGAGGTGGTCTATGACCCATCTGGTCCATCTGAGCCAACTTGTCGATTAAAGCCTAGAATGTGGTTGGCTTAAAGAACATCATAAACTGGGAGATAGTTGCGTGGGGGTCTAGGGTTCCCACGAACATGCCCACTGCGGGTGCCTCCTCAATGCGTTGTTCGTATCTCGACCACAAATTCCGCCAGCGTATAGCATACTGGACCCAGGTTTCGCCTGGTTTTATCCTGGCGTTAATCAGTGCTGTTATTGGAGTGCGTTCGCTGGCACTTGCGAATCGCTGAGTGAATAACAACTCCATTTCAGCGAATGTCTTGATAGAATCGTTCGGGAGTTCCGAATACCATTCGAACGCTGTTTCTGATAAGCTACCCACGAACTGGCGAAGCAACAGTTTATCATCACCGCCGGTGTTACCGCAGAGGGCCCGGAACTGGGCAACATGTTGATGGGGATTGCCGGTCCCCTTATACACGTGGAATTTCGGTATCGTATAGCCTGGCGGGTATTTAATTTGGTCGTACCAGCTTGGATACGGCCGGCCCGTCTTTACGACTTGACCAGCTGCCTCAGTCGCATGATGAACCCGGATTTGCTGGGCTATATAGTCAACCAAGTCAGCTTTAGAGATCATCTCTTCCTTGGCCGTTGAGGGGGCTGGCGGTGGATTTGACGTTTCTCCTCGGTCGTCTTCCAGAACGATTGGGGGACCCTCGGCGGGTAGGTCCTGCTGGATTATCATTCCTATCATATCTTGGAAGAGAAGGCCCATACGCTGTATGTTGGTTGCTTGTTCGGCAGCCTCTTTGTCCTTTTTCTCCAGTATCCGGTGAAGGAATTCAGCGTCGGTTTCTTCCTCATGGCGTGCGTCTGAGGACGTTTCTGGGCTTTCTTTTGGCCCGGTAAGTGCGGCCATAGCATTCATCATTTCTTGGAGCTTTTGCTGCTGCTCCTGGGCTTTGGTCACGGACCGTGTAAGCGGTCTATGACCCGTGGACGCGCGGCTGTCTTCTTTTCCTGACGCCATGTATACGGTGTGGACCATCATGCCCCCAGACTTAGGGCGTCTGGGCTTAGTGCTATTAGCTGTCGTTGCAGGCTGGGGGATCTTCTCTGGCTTCCTCCTTTCATGAGCCATGGAGGTTGAGGGGGCCGTTGAGGTGGGCGTCCAGACAGCCTTTCGGGGTTTAGCCTGGTGACCAGCTTCTGGTTGGATTTTCAGCTTCTTGTGCTGGCGGGAGAAGTTTGGATCGATGATCGAGTCTCGGGCCTGTCGCCAAACCTTGTAGATTTTGGAAGACAGCCATTGAGGCGATCGGGGCTGTTCTGATTTTATTTCCACAACCTTTTTTAATGGGGGAGGAGACCTCTTTAGCACTGCAGCAGGAGAATTCCTTCGCACCTTATTTAGCATCTCGAAGCTGTTCCCAGTTGGAACAGCAGCATTAACTTCTGCCATCGGGGCTGATGGAGTTAACCCAGAGGGGGAGTTGCCCCCAGCCTTCCTTACTCGGCGCCAATGGCGACGTCGAGCGTGTCGAGCGGACGGCGTTGGGTCAGCGGTAAGAATGGTTTCGTCTTGCCCCCTGTGTAGGTGGGGGGTTGCTGTTGGTGTTAGCCTGTCAAAGACCGACGTCTTTTGGGTAGCAGGGGCGGGAGCTGAAGCCGTCAATCTTGTAAAGACCGACTTTTTAGCCAGAGAAGCCGCCTTGGCGATTTCGGGAGCAGGAGCAGCCACTTTCTTAGAAGCAGCCTTCTCTGG
Organism: Agapanthus africanus; assembly: GCA_030015575.1. Classification (NCBI taxonomy): domain Eukaryota; kingdom Viridiplantae; phylum Streptophyta; class Magnoliopsida; order Asparagales; family Amaryllidaceae; genus Agapanthus; species Agapanthus africanus. The sequence goes on along the minus strand of CM057341.1, from coordinate 6,056,203 downwards.
GATTGTAGACCTCATGATGGGTCTACCGGATTTCTGGCCCAATCTAGAGAAGACCGAGGCGCTGATGTTGGGCGACCCGTTGAGATGAGCCGCGGCAGGGGTAAGACGATCAAAGACCGACTTCTTGGGAGCTTCCTTTGTCAGCACCGGCGCCGTGAAGCTTGTTGGTGGGAGTATAGTCCCGAAGAACAATCCGGTAGTGGCCTGAGTCACCTGGTCCACCGGCATTATGAATAACGAAGCAGCTTGGGGTCCGTAGGCTATACCTCCTGGCGAGGCAAAGCGTTGGTCGCAATTGCAGTCTGAGCAGTTGGAGAATTTCACGGAAGTAGAAGCCATCGATCCTTTGCTTTCTGCAATAAGCGAGACGCCAATTCTTAGTATCTTGAAACCCAAGGGCCACCATTAGCGAACCGCGATTGGTTCACGAATCACGACACACGAAGTGTGGAGTGGAAAGAGGAAAAGGTCCCACCGGGCGTGCCAGAATCTGTTCCCCTCTGAACGGCGGCCGGGACATGGACGTCTCGCCTGAGGTTCGGGGCAGATGCTAATTGGTGCTATCCGTCCACCTCTCCGAAGATGCCAAGTTGATTTATGGCACCGTATATCGAAGGTTTAAACGGATGCGTCCGATGTAGCAGACTTCGTCAGATTCCCCCTCGCACGAGGGGTTTTTGATTGTAGGGACGCTCTTCCCTGCAGGCGCAAGCCCCTGCAGTTAATTACGCTACCGCTTCGCGGCAACAACTTTCTCCTTCTCCAGAATTTCACTTCGTGTCGTGTGTTTTTGTTTTATTTGTGGTTGCCCGTGGATTGTATACGGAGACTGAGTTATGTCGTCGCCCGTAGGACGTGGACTAGTCCAAATCCGTATTTAGCTTAGATTTGGGTTTGGGGGTTTGGTTTGAGGATACGTTAGCCATATTTGAGGCTAAGATCAACTCAAACGTTTGTTAAAGACACTTTAGTCTAACTTGAGACTAAGATCAACTTAACGGGATCGTTCAGATCCGACAAAAGAGCATTTGGGGCTCTATTACTCCAGTTTAGGGACATAGTGGTCCATTGAATGTATGGCCGCCGGGACCCGTCACCTCTCTGACGACGTTGAAGGATTACAACGACAAATATCAGAGGAGTTCAGAGATGTACCCTTGAACCGAAGTTGATTTGGGGGATTCATAGTCCAGTCTGTTTGAAGGTTTAAGGATACGTTAGCCATATTTGAGGCTAAGATCAACTTAAACGGCATCGTTTAGATCCGACAAAAGAGCGTTTGGGCTCTATTGTTCCAGTTTAAGGACATAGTGGTCCATTGCTAGTTTAAGGACATTGCGGTCCGTAGGTAGTTTAAGGACATTGCGGTCCATTGTTAGTTTTAAGACATCTCGGTCAAGGTTAAGGACGTCGTAGTCCATGGGTTTAAGGACCCCACAGTCCATTGTTAGTTTTAAGACATCTCGGTCGAGGTTAAGGACGTCGCAGTCCATGAGTTTAAGGACCCCACAGTCCGTTGTTAGTTTTAAGACATCTCGGTCAAGATTAAGGACGTCGTAGTCCATGGGTTTAAGGACCCCACAGTCCATTGTTAGTTTTAAGACATCTCGGTCAAGGTTAAGGACGTCGTAGTCCATGGGTTTAAGGACCCCACAGTCCGTATCAATATGTGGTCATCGGGACCCGTCACCTCTTTGAAGACGTTGAGGGATTACAACGCCAAGTATCAAAGGAGTGAAGAGATGTACCCTGGAACCGGAGTGGATTAAATAGTCTCTGGCCCAATTTGGGATCAAGACCAATTGATTATGTTATGAGCCAATTAGCCCAGTTAATTACGAATTGAGGACTTATAGCCATCTTGGGCTAAGTCCAATCATGTCTGGAATATTGACTTCCTGTTGGTCCCTTGAAGGAGAGGCTTTGCCTCTATCCATTCGGCCAATTGGGCCAGTGTCTAGTGTTAAACACTAAAGACGAATCAGTGTTGAACACTGGGAATAAGATTGATAAGTTAGTGTTTCAACACTAAAAGATAGTTGGTGTTAAACACCAGCAACCAGGCTTTCAGATTAGTGTTGAACACTAAAACAGTCCAGTGTTAAACACTGGCAACAGGAGTCCGAAACTAGTGTTGGACACCACGGTAATCAGTGTTGAACACTACAAATATAGTTCTGTGCTTAGTGTTACACTAAGGCCAAACAATGTTTTGTCACTGAATTCAAGGGTTCCGTTTTAGTGCTCAAACACTAAGGCAAGAGGGGTCACGTGGCAACACGTGAGAGCGCCCTCCCTTCACTTGTTCTTCTGAGACTATGCATCTTTTAGAGCATCACGTGCTATCACGTGACGGGGATTCAAGCGCTTATGTGTTAAAGCTTCTGTCAAGAGTCACGTGAGTCACGTGAGGCACTGCCTCCACAGGGCTTTCTGTAGATCTTTTGGGGGGAGGGTCACGTGGTGGCACGTGACCTTGCCTCTATGTATGTTGTTTAGAAGATCTGTTAATCCCTTTTTTCAGGAATTAAATTCCTCATAGGGTTAAACCTAATAAAAGCTTTAAATTCCAGAGGAATTAAATTCTTACTTCCTTTTGAAGATTTATATTCTGGAATAGAGTTGAACTCTGAATCTTCTATAGGAATTAAATTCCTCATATATGTGAAAAACTGAATAGGATTAAACCCTAATAAAAGCTTTAAGGAATTAAACCCACACTCTCTGTTAGAGAATTATTCTGGGGAATAAGATTAAGGAAATTAAATTCTTGTTGTTTTAACAGAACTAAGTTCTTAACTAGGGTTAAACCCTGATTCTTTTCGTTCTGAAGGAATTAAATTCCCATAACACAGGGTCAAGCCCTAATTTTATTTTAAAGGAATTAAATTCCTATAGTTCTGTGAGAATTAAATTCTCGTGCTTCCGTTCCCTCTCTATGTTTTGGATCTGCATGGCAGGATCTCGACCCATTGAGAATTAAATTCTCAACTTCAAGGGGAGATGTGCACTTTGCAGATCCTCTATCAAAGAGAGAAGAAATATGCTCTTCTGTTTTATATATCAGAGTTAAACTCTGTTGAGAATTAAATTCTCTTTTTTTTCTTTAAGAAGCCTTCCCTTTCTTACTTAGGGTTTTCTTTTGCAGAAGATCCAATTTCCTCTCAAGTATCAAGGCTCTCTTTCTTTTCTTCCCTCCGCGTGTGTATCTTTTTTGTGTGTCTCGGCTCCTATTTATAGGAGAAGCAGCCGAGTCAATTAGTTTTTTGACGTATCTTCATTGAGAGATTTGATTTGCATCCATCATTCGTTCTGGACCTTTGGATTAGTAGGTGAATTTTATTCACCATTGGATTTCAAATCCAGCAATTCTCCTTTGTGATTTCTGTTAGATTTAAAAGGGAAATCTTCCCAAATTCGAGATTTTCCCATAGATAGATGATATTTAATCACTCTAAATCTTTAATTCAATCGGTTGCTTTTGGAAAGACTTGAGAGGTCTTTTCTCATAATTTAATTCTGTTTAACAAATGGGCTTTGAAAGCTGGTCACGTGCGGCCACGTGACCCTTGGTCACGTATGGGCACGTGACCCCCTTGTAACGAGCCCTTTTCTTCTTTTGCACTCTGCCTTCTTCTGCTGCTTAGCCGTCACGTGCCACCACGTGACCCCTGGTCACGTGTGAGCACGTGACCCTCGTCTGGAGTCTTTTTCTTGATTTAACTGGAGAATGAGTCTGATGTTTTGAGCGTCACGTGCCAACACGTGACCCTGGTCACGTGGGAGCACGTGACCTCTTCTGAAGCCTTTTCCTTGATTTGATCAGGGAACCAATGTGCTTATGCCGCTTGCTTTTAAATGTCACGTGCCGACACGTGACCCTGGTCACGTGGGAGCACGTGACTCTTTCTGAAGCCCTTTTCTTCGATGTAGTTGGGAAACTGAACTTGTCTTGCCGATACTTTTAGGTGTCATGTGCCAACACGTGACTGCTGGTCACGTGTAAGCACGTGACCCTTTTCTGAAGCTTTTTCCATAAGCTTTTCTGATTTTAAATCAGGAAACAAAGAGTTCTAATGTAGAACGGATAGTAAGGGTGTCAATTAAACTTGGCAACTATATGAGCTTGGCAATGTATTAAAGCATGGCAAGGTATATAAGCAGCGACTATTCTATTCTAACGTGTTTGTAGTTCGATAATATAGGTATACGTATATAAGAGAGTAGTCCGTCAAACCCACGGACCAACAACACATTTCGTTTAAGGACCCATTAAACCCACGGGACAACGGCATACGAGATTCATGCTAGGTCATTTTTAGTAGACTCTCATGCAACAACATACATTCTTTACCAAACTACCCCTATCCTCGTGTATTTTAATTTATAGTTAAAGTTATAAGTCTTGTCTGAATCCATAGATACATAAAAGAGAGAGAGTGCCCGTTCATGTTTCGAGTCGAGTTCAAGTATTCATGTCAAGTTCACGTATGCATGTCAAATCATTACGTATTCCTGGTTCGGGTCGAGTCAAGCATGCACTGGGTTTAATCAAGTAAGTTATGTAGATGTAATAAACAAGCGATACATAGCATGAAATGGAACAAGTATTGTTGGATATAGTGCCCTCAAGAAAATTATTGTAATCGCAGGCAGCCGATTATGATAATTGAGGGAGGATCTATATGGGTAGATTAGTCTTACTCAAGATAATATTATGCTATCTGGTTTGACTTTATCATCATGTACATGCATTATGTGGTATTATAGATCACGGTTACATGTTGATAGAGCCCATATGATTTTTGCTTGACTACCAGTATTATGATGGTGATCATATACGTGAGAGTTGGGTGGTTTATAAGCACATCCTTAATGTCCTTAGTCGAGAGAGTATCGAGATTGGGCATCGATACTCTGGAGTAAACTAGTATATACTTTTCGAGACCCTGACGAGGGGCGGTGGCTGGTCTCACAAGCTATTGGTGTCAGCTAGTCACCTAAGATAGTATACATGTGCTCATTGGGTTATGAGTTACACTGGATGGACTTGCCGGTAACATGCTAAATAGTATTATACCTATTGTCAGATAGAAATTCTTATGTGACATGAGTCCAGCTTAGTTTGTCGACCCAAGATCGTCATTTGTCTCGTGTGAGTTCCCACTGTACTTTGATTACTACTCTACCACGGTTTAAAGGAGTCGTGCAAACAGATCTTAATTGGGTACAATCTCGAGCCAAATGGAGGCAGTGAGCGGATCGTCGGGGATTCGTCTTTCCTGGTATTAGGGGTGGATGTCGCGCTGTGCATGGGTCACTACTACCAGAAATCCTTGGCCAAGGTGGACAAGAATTACTGATTTGGATCAGTAGTTTCTCAGTGGGTGATGGGCTTCACACTGACATGAAATACGCGTTATTAGGGGTCTGACTTTATCCACCCTTAGATCCGATGCGCGATACTCTTAGACGAACAAACCGGACTGCATGGAGATTGTCACAGATAGGCTCAGTAGGGGTACGGATGAGTTTGCTCGTCGGCCTTCCTTTCGCTCAATACCTGGGTAGCCTTTACTTACAGCTAGTGCTACTGACGTGCTTATGGTTAAACCCACTGCCAGCGTATTGACGAGTTTTTAGAATCCCATACAGAGGGTTTTCTCGATTCAGGCGATATGTAGATGATGTATGTTGGTACATGCATGTGTTTGATTAAATATGCGTACAGATTACACGGACTTTAATCGGACGGTTGATAATACTAGCAGTTTAGGATTAAACCGGATTATTAAATCAAGCTTTGATTTAATAATTTATATATATATATATTTAATATATGTATTCTAATATATTGTTCACTATTCATTTTATCTCTTGGCTATTCGTATTTTTATACAGATAAGTGTATATGTATTTCGATACTTATATCCGGTTGTATTCCGTATTTATACGGAATTTGTTCTAGAAAATGGACACCTCATTTGTGAATATTCATTTGTGAATATTTATGAAATAAGGTGGAGGATGAAGTGGTATTGAGAATGGTTAAAGACATGTAAAGAGAAATGGACTTCTTTATTTATTACATATTGATTTGAGTTTTTTATTTGTATGGTTGCTAAAAAAATTATGAAGCCATTCTTCATTCTACACTTGATTCATTCTTCACTCATGCCTTCAACACTTGTTCATGGCTATCTTTCCTCACCTCCTCCTTCTTTATATGATCCTTTGAGCTTAAATTTGAGAGAAAAAATTAGTGGAAAATTCCTACATCCCCACTCTCCATTCCTAGTGACCTTGGAGCGTCGGTTACTACATCAGGTGAACCCGGAGCTTGGATCGGTTCCTTCGGGTAGATCATCTTCGGCGAAAGAGGACCAGCTTGTAAACGCGACCCGGAGCTCTTGAGAGCATGCTAATTTCCAACCAAATTGGAGCAAATGAAAACGCTACAAAGTTTGTGATTTCTATCTTGTTATGGTTCTAGTTTAGATGTTTGGTTCGATTCTTGGGTTTTAATTTCTAGTGCCACGAAAATTTTTGTTTTTGAATTCCGCATTGGCCGCGGGTTAGCTGGGAGGGCACTATGAACTTTCAATGGTGTTAGAGCCACCCAAACATCCTAAACTAGATAGATACTACCCCCGAATCCCGCCGGTTTTTTCCCCACAAAAACTGCCGAAAAACGGTAAGGAATTTCATGCTATATTGATATTTTGACTCCCCGCGGGCTTTTGGTTTGGACCGAGAAGCCGTGAGGAGATGCACGGGGACTCCGGGGACATCCCGGGGGACCTAGGGTGGGCCCACACCCCCGAGACCACCCAAATGGTGGCCTTGGGGGTGGGGACCCAAAACTGCCTCAGAAGGCAGTTGCGGGTTTTCCTACCCCTTGGGCCACCTTAGGGTAGCCTAAGGGATGGGTAACCCCTAGGTGCCCTAGGTCGACGTTAATTTTGTGCTGGGGCTCTCCGTGAAGTTTCGAGTCAATTCGAGCTCATTTCGGACTCCCGGAGTGGGTTTCAACATGGAATTTCTTGTCGGTTTTGAGCACACTTGACTTTCGGTCTTTTGGAAAATTGAAGTGTTAGCTATTTGTGTGTGGTGTTCGATTGTCGTAGGCTTTGTGATGGTTGCGTGTCATAACGTTTGGTAAAACGTTGTCTAATTGCTATACGTATTAATTAGACGGGGTTACGAAATTGATACTTGCAAGTTTGCATGATCTGTATTGGTTTTTGCTTATTGATTGTGGTTATATTGGATTTGTCACGATGGATACCTCGGTGTATGTAGTATTTGTTGTAGTTATCTGTGATGTAATGTATATTCATATTGCGTGACGAGCGTCCGACATGTGGACTGCCGTCATTGCGGCTTGTATTATTCTTTAGGGCGTTTCCAGGTTGTGGACGTAGTCACCGTTGTATATTCAGTTTTTCATTACATGCATTAGGATTACCCCGCGGCGGAGTGTGTTCGAGTAGCCGGGTTCTAGAGCGCAACGGGTCTTATCTCATGGTGTTGAGACCGAGGTGCCTTACTCAAGAATTAGCGGTCTATTCGCCGCACTCGTAGGGGTACAGGATTGACCTGAGAGGGCTGCCCAAGTCACCGGATTCTGGAAGTGCTGGATGGCCGTTCATTTCGTTGATAGGGGTTGTCTTGCTTCTGGGATTGGGGAGTGGCTTGCTGCACTCGTAGGGGTCTAGAATCCGATACTACAGGCTATCCATACGATCGAAAAATTGCATTTCATATTTGGCTCCATTGAAATATACTTTTTCTAGATTATCTACATTTCCATACTTTGTTTGATTCTGCTGTGATGTTTCTGTGATGTTACTTCATGCGTGAGACGAATATTTGTATTTATTATATATATATATATATATATATATATATATCTAATAGACGTTATATATGATTTGCATCCGCGCTAGTTCTGTCCCCGCCTTGCTGTAAGTTAAATAACATTACGATGAAAATCCAGGACCCCGTGACGAATGCGGATTGCACATATGTGTGTGCATATTTTCGTTTCTTTCTGGCATGATATGTTTAATTGATGGGAATACATTAATTCTGATTAATGCAAGAAAAACAAACCTAAATGATGTTGGAACCAATTTTTGAAAACCATAGGCGTTGCATTGAGATATCCAGTTAGGAATATCCTGCACCTCATTTGATGAGGAAAGAGCCTAGATCCGTTTATAGAAAGTGACCTCTTTGGCAAAAGTTTACGTGACTATAAACTACTTGGTTTTCTTCAAAACAATCGGCTTTCTACAAAACCACTTGTTTTAAAAATGCGGAGCATAAACCACTTCTTTTCAAAACCGCTCGAGTTCTCTCAACGATATCAAGTTCATTACGTTAAAGGTTTTTCGCCAAAACCCAGCCGCAACCTTCCGTTATTTCAGATTAGTATTGCTTAGTATTCGTGTTACGTATATCGTGCTCAGCCGAGCCGTAGTGTTCGGTAGCTATATAGTGCTTTTCTGTTGAATTGTGATGCGATTGGTTAGAACAATCGTACGGTCTTTTTGGCTCAGTCAAGGACTCGTACATGTAGGTTTAATGCAATCAAGATAATGACGGGTTGAACTTGATCAGGACCCTTTGATATGTTGGCTCGGTCAAGGTCACTTAGGTTCTAGGGGCAAAAACCATATCAGGAGTTTCAAATATAAAGAAAACTTACCAAGCATGCGCATACTTTCTGAAGTGTGGTGACTTGAGTGGCTTCTATCAAGTTATCACGTGATAATAGTTAGGTCTTGATTCCCACTGATGAGTAGGTGTCACTCCTCGGGTGATTTTCAGATGATTCCGACTAATTCTCCTTTTAGGGTTTGAAGGAGAATTCGAGAAAACAGTAGGACCATCCTGATTAGATAAAGTGATTAACCAATCTAATCTAGATTAAAGTGCACGCTGAGTTTCTTCTCTCTTTGGCAGCGACCATGACCTGACCTTAAAATAAAACTCATGAACCATGTTAACCGAACCTTCTTACACACTTTGGTTTTGGATTGTCATGATTCACGACAAAGTCGCATATATCCCTGCCACTCATACTTTTCCTTTGCATTTCTCCAGAACACTCCGTATCACTACGAAAATCCATATTTCTTGGGTAAGCCGTCATATAGTTACATACGAACTCGAAAAAACCTGTTTCAGTTCGAGAATAGATTTCGGTTCTGGAGAAATTGAATAGGATTATTCGGTTGCTTTTCTTTTTACTTTCGCTCAGGTTGTGAGGGCTCTATTATTAGAAGATAACACCTATTACGCTTATTGGATGTCTTCTTCCAAATCTTAGACATGTGTCGAAAGGTATCGAAGGAAGAAAACCAATTAGTCTAAGTATGATGAACAAAATGTAAAAAGTAAAGACATATAAAGGGATTGGAGTGAAGGCAAAGGAAATTGCGATTAGTGTAATGAATCTGGATAGTGGAAGATGCATTATTTGGAATACCCGGCCATCCCTTTGAAATATTTTTCATGTTTCAATTTTACTGTGCAGTGTTAATTGAAAACGGCTTTCCCAATTAGATTATGATTCGAGGGTATGTATTTACCAGACTTGATTCTCACATCAGTATGGCGTTATAGATACTGAGTGGGAGTAGAATATTGTGATTTAGGTGATTAGATCCTCAATATCAGAATTCTTTGTAATTGGTGATATTTGATGAAATCACCTGGGTTTTGCCTAACGGTAAATTTTTGGTTTTGAATATCCGTTATGCACCAATTTCAAACTGATATATCTGTACGTTTATTTTGTAAAGTGAGATATAACCTTTGGAAATTATGTATATGATATTTACCTTTATCAGTTGATAATTAGGTAAGGTGCATTCAATAACAGTGTAATTCTTCTTAACCATAATACAGTTTTCAACAAACGACGCACAGAGTTTGAGTTATTAACCTTAAAGAACTTATATAAAGTATTGTATGTTTCCGATGCTCATTAGGACAAGAGGTTGGTACTCGCACTATATTCCGTTTACTTATGACTTTTCTGGTTTTAGACACGCATTTTGTTGAAATACAAGGTCCAAATTTTAAAAAGTTAGGTATAAGAATAAAGTAGAGAACCATGCGTTGGAAGTATCAGGATTTTTCGAGATGATCGAAGATGTAGATACTTATGTTAGGTATTCCGTCGTAAATAATATATTTGAGAACTTGCTTCTCTCTCAGGTTACTCATCCGTGGATGTGCTCCTTGATGAGTAATGCTGCATGGCCTTTTCCATTTAATCGTTATGCATTAGAAACAGTTACATGATTTTTTGAATCCGGCTCCAATTAAACTAGTGCCTTTGTTTCCATATTAGATATAGAATAGATTCATACATTAACGATGTTAAGGTATATGGAGTAATCCGGCTTTTGCTTAAAACCAGAATCCGGATAAACTCAAGGCACGTTTCAGGAATGGCAGTTTGTGGGTTATCCCGTGATTTGATGAGGGTTAACATTCTACTATTTGGAGGATCAATAGTTATATTGTGCTTGACTCGCCATCCGTTTTAGTAAAATGAATTCTTTTCAGAAAACATTAGTGGGGAGTATGGTAGAACTGGAAGTGATTCCAGAATCACAAACGATTACTGAAAATTTAGTAGAACCTAAGCATTCAATTGGATTCGACAATCCATTAGCCACTCCGCAGATATTATGGGTAACCTTAGCTATCGAGAAGTATTTCGGTTTCCTCAAAGACGGTGACAGAGAGGTTTTGATGACCTAAGCTTGCCATCACTGCTATCCTAGACTATAAGATCGGGCAGGTGGATGACTAACGTCGTTCTAAATTAGCTTTAGAAGTACACATGTATATGACTCTGTCAGAGAGTTATTGTAGTCAGTGGGAGCAACGGAAGCGTGGTGGGCCAGTAGCTTATGTTTATTTATAGACTAAAGCAAGTATAGCGGAGATAGATCATCTATTTTTGATATTACAGTCATAGAGTTTGATTTCATCAGAACAATAGAAGGACCTGGTAAGAAAGTAGTAAGGAGTGATGTCCTGGCATTTGGATGACGTACTTCTTATAGGAAATGATATTCTTATACTATGATTGGTTATGTTGTGGTTGTCATAAGGCGTTTTCTCCCCATAGAACCTGAACAAAATATCCGGCATTCTGATGACTAGATCCATAGCTTTAGATCTAGATTTGGGAAGTGTCCCAATTCGGGTATTTTGACACCATTCTAAAGTGTTTTAGAATGGACGACTCCTGACGTAGTGGTGTATCCGCAGGTGATGGAGTCATCCTCTTTAAAGAGATGTCTTCTAGACTGATGAGAAGAGAGATTTGTATGAATGATATATCACTTGCTTAGGCAATTTAGTCAATCATGAAATGTCAACTACCACAACAGATATTGCTTTTGCACTAGATGCAATAAGCATATATTAATCTAATCCTGAAGAAATATTGGGAAGCAGTTATGAAGATAAGAGGATGTTCTTGGTATATGGTAACGACAGCCTCCTTCAGGAAGCGGTTATCATTTCAGGGTTTCAAGGTGACCTGTAGACAGAGTGACTGTCATAGTTAAAGTTTATCCTCTTCCGAGGGACAGTATGTTGGACATGGGGTCCAAGCGGATACTGAGGAAGGCATGGCGCAAGATACTGATTAAATTCAGTAGAAGATACAGTTTAAGAAGTTTGTTGGATTTGGAGTTCATTTATGATCTTTGTCCCATCAAATATCCAGACAAATTCTAAGACAGGTATCACTCATTTCGGGAGATAGCCTTTCTCCATGAATTTGAGATATAGAGAGATTAAGATAGAAACATTGGAGCGGAACCACTTGTTCATATCAGAAAATTGCATTCTAATACTGCTCATTCATTATCTAATTGTTGTATTTATCGGTATTATTGACCAGTGTCTGCTCAGCATTACAGATTACAGGTATCCATGACAAAATACTGGAAATGCATCCAACAGCACGGATATATCACTCGAGGGAAGACACTGCGACCAGAAACGCTAATCGACCGATACTTCAGGAGTTCCTTTACGCAACAAGTTGTGTACACATTTTTTTTCTAAATGGTCCAACACAACAAGTGTGTACACAAGACTTTTAAGCACATGTGGATATGATTCTATATGCAATCAAGGATATGATTCTATATGCAATCATCAAGGATATGATTCTATGTGCAATCAAGGATATGATTCTATATGCAATCATCAAGGATATGATTTTATATGCAATCAAGGATATGATTTTATATGCATATGATATTATATGCATTCAAGACTAAAAAGCATGTGTTCAAATCAAAGGCAATCAAACAAATCAGTATGAGCCATAATGGGACAGATATGAATATTTCTTTCTGAGCCTATAAATGGAGACCAGAGGAAAGGGTAGCTTTTTTCTTTAGTTTTTATCTTAGAATTCTTGTAATTTTTCTTTTCATTCTTGAGCTCTTGCCCCTTTGTCTTGACCTTGCAACTTCTCATTTAGAACTTGCAAGCTTAAGGCTTAGGTTCTTGACTTCAAGATCTCTTGTAACAAGTTTGTTCTTCAATAAAAGTTCGTATTTTTATTACATGTCTTGTTCCACTTTACATGATTTCAATTGTGAAATTCATGCTTTGCTTTGATCTTGCAACCTCTTAAGTGAGCTTGCAACCTTAAAGCTTGGTATTTGGATCTCACACGTTGCCGGGGATTGAACACTGGGAGATAAAACGCTTGAACTCATCGGTTCTCTTTTCCTCTTTATTTCATTGCATGTTTTTATGTATCTTCTCTTTTCTTTCTTGTTAATTTGTAAATATGTGTGAGTAATCTTTTCACTTGTTAAGGGTGTAATATGTTAGATCGTATTCGAAGATTTTCTTTGTCCAAACTTTAAAACCTAAAACTTGCCTATTGAAACTTCGTGCAAATCACCCGCAACTCCGCTCACTAGGCATCCTATCCTATCCCGATAGCGATGATTCCTAATCATGACCGGATTGCCCGTGGTTTGCCGAAGGCTAAAATCAAGAGATAACAACGGAAGGACAAGGGACAAGGAAAACGGATTTAGCGAAATACCGCAAATACCGTATTTCAAGTTCCCTAATCCGCGTTGTTACCTATTGCTTTAGTATCAATACCAAGTCGGAGCTATAAGGAATTGGCAAACATCACCTTCATACAATCTAACTTATTACTACCCTTAACAAGTCCTTTTTATTCATATCTTTGTTACGACAATTAGTTAACCAACAAATCAAAACAAGGTATTAACTCGTTAAAACAAGCAATAAGAAACTTACCATCTCCCTGCGGACGACCCGTATTCATCGCGGCTCGCTACAAGCGACACCGTTTTGATTGCGGTAATTTCAGAATTCTTTTTAAACACGACACAGTTAGATCGTGACAATCACCACTCACTGAGATTATTTCTCGAACACAAAAGTCTCGCAAACATGCTTTGCGAAACTGATTAGTAGAGAAGTTGGATGATCGGTAGCACACGTGCTGTGAGTATGCGGCACCACAGTAATTAACCTTAAATGCAAGTGGGAGATTGTTGGATATAGTGCCCTCAAGGTAATTATTGTAATTCCAGGCAGGCGATTATAATGATTGAGGGAGGACCTATACTGGTAGAACAGTCTTACTCAATATAATAGTATGCTATCTTGTTTGACTTTATCATCATGTACATACATTATGTGGTATTACAAATCACTGTTACATGTTGATAGAACCTATATGATTTTTACTTGACTACCAGCATTATGTTGGCGATCATATACGTGTGATCTGCGTGGTCTATAAGCATATACTTAAATGTCTCTAGTCGAGAGAGTATCGAGATTGGGCATCGATACTCCGGAGTAGACTAGTTTTTACTTTTCGAGATCCCGACGAGGGGCGGTGGCCGGTCTCACAAGCCATTGGTGTCAGTTAGTTGCCTAAGATAGCGTACATGTGCTCATTGCGTTATGAGTTATACTGGACGGACTCGCTGGGAACATGCTAGATGGTATTATACCTATTGTCAGATAGCAGTTCTCATGTGACTGTTGGGATCGAAAATTGCACCCCGGTTGACCAAGTCAAGGTCAAGGTCAACCCCAAGCCAGGTGGGCCCAAGCCCAGATCAAGTGGGCCCATGCCCGAGTCGAGCCCGAACATGAAGCGGCCGGCCTCCCCTATGCAAATAAAAAAATCATGTAATAAATAATTTTGATGTAATTTTTTATGCATGAATGTAAGCAAAATGGGCATAAAGCCAAATTTTTGTAAGCTCATGGCTTATGTGCAAAATGAAATAGCACATGAGGCATGAGATGGGCAAAATGTCATTTTGTAAAATCCAAGGGGCTATATGTAAATGTGTAAGCCTATATAAGGCAACATAATGATGAATAAAGGATGAACTTTTCATTCTCTAAAAACTCTAGGGTTTTTGTGCCTCCTTCTCCTTCCTCAAGGTTCTAATCCTTCTTCCCCTTTTCAATTAAATCAAGAGTTTTACTCTTCCTTTTCCAAAACTAAATAGGTTTTCACCACAAAACCCACAAAGGGGAGCTCAGATCTTCTATTAGATCTCAAAAGGGGGAGATTTTTTTATCTCACCCTCTTTCTTCAAGATCCGGCCAACCGAGAGGAAGAAGAAGGAGACCCATCTCCAGAAATCCTATCTTGGGAATATCCAGGGCCAAAGGGGAGAAACAAAGCAGCCCCCTTTGATCATTTCTAAATATTTTTAGGAGTCTAATTCCATTCAAGATCTATTGGAGTTTAACTCCCTAAATTAATCTTTGTCAGGAGTTCAACTCCATAAGTCAAATCGGGAGCACAACTCCCAGTGCAGAGACCAAGTCCCTTTTGCTGCTGACGCCTAGCGCTCGCGTGCCAGATATGTAGGGCACTGGCGCTCTGGCGCACAGCGCCCGCGTGCCCGGCACGTGGGGCGCTGGCGCACAGCGCCCGTGTGCCCGGCAAGTGGGGCGCTGGCGTACAGCGCCCGCGTGCCTGGCACGTAGGGCGCTGGCGCTCAGCGCATAGCGTCCGGCGTCGAGCACCCGCGTGCCACGCACGTGGGGCGCTGGCGCCTTCTCCCACTCATCCTTTGGATGCCCTTTTCCTTTTATATATATATATATATATGTATACACACACACACATACTCCACAACACTGTCCCCGTCAGAAAAAAAAGTTTCTAACGGGACGTTGCCCCGCATCCTGCAAGGGGGCTGCTAGCCCCCTTGACCCCCAGCCCGCTATCCGGGTAGAGGGATCCCCGTAAAAACTCTGCGAGCCCCCCGATATATCCAAAACCCCTTCAAAACATGACCCTGCACATTGAGTTCGCATGACCTGTTTGACCCGTCAATCGGAGGTTCTTTCGCTCCAAAGATGAGGGGTAATTAACGGCAGCTTAGTCCACGGCTGCCGGAGATTCGAATCCCCATAATCAATAAACCCCCGCCTACCTTAGGCATGGGGAATCCGTAATGCGCCTGACAAGCGCATGTGTATTCCCATCTCAATGGGGTGACGAAAAACATCCTACAGATTCAGGAACGCGGGACGTTGTGTGCCAGAGCGCCAGCGTCCCATGTGCCGGGCACGCGAGCGCGTCGCTCTGGCGCACAGCGCCCGCGTGCTTGGCACGTGGGGCGCTCGGCGCATAGCGTCCGGGTGCCGTGCACGTGAGGCGCTGACGCCTTCTCCCACGCATCCTTTGGATGCCCTTTCCCTTTTTTTATATATATGTATACACATACATACTCCACAACACTGTCCCCGTTAGAAAAAAAGTTTCTAACGGGACGCTGCCCCGCACCCCGCAAAGAGGCTGCTAGCCTGCTATCCGGGTAGCGGGACCCCTGTAAAAACTCTGCAGGCCCCCGATATATCCAAAACACCTTCAAAATATGACACTGCATATTGAGTTCGCATAATCTGTTTGACCCGTCAATCGGAGGTTCTCTCGCTCCAAAGGCGGGGGGTAATTAACGGCAGCTTAGTCCGCGGATGCCGGAGATTCGGATCCACACAATCAATAAACCCTCGCCTACCCTAGGTAGGGGGAATCTGTAATGTGCCTGACAAGCACGCGTGTATTCCCATCTCAATGGGGTAATGAAAAACACCCTACAATGACATGAGTAGAGAATAGTCTGTCTACCTGAGATCGTCATTTGTCTCGTGTGAGTTCTCACTGTGCTTTGATTATTATCCTACCACGGCTCAAAAGAGTCGTGCAAACAGGTTTTAGTTAGATATAGCGCCGAACCACATGAAGGCAGTAGGCGGATCGTCGAGGATTCGCCCCTCCCGGTATTAGGGATAGATGTCGCGCTGTGCATGAATGACCATCACCAGAAATCCTTGGCCAAGGTGGACGAGAATTACTGATTTGGATCAGTAGTTTCTCAGTGGGTGATGAGCTTTACACCGACACGAAATATCACGCCATTAGGGGTTTGACTTTATCCACCCCTAGACCCAATATGCGATACTCTTAGATGAACAGAGCAGACTGCATAGAGATTGTCACAGACATGCTCAGTAGGGATATGGATGACTTTGCTCGTTGGTTTTCCTTTCGCTCAATACCTAGGAGCCGTTACGTGCAGCTAGTGCTACTGACGTGCTTGTGGTTAAACCCACTGCCAGCGTATTGATGAGTCTTTAGAGTCCCACACTGAGGGTTTTCCTGGTTCAGGTGATATAATGTAGATATATGTTGGTACATACGGGTGTCCGATTAAATATGTGTACAGGTTACACGAACTTTAATCGGACGGTTGATAATACTAGCGGTTTAGGATTAAGCCGAATTATTAAATCAAGTTTTGATTTAATAATATATATATATATATATGTAATCTAGTATTATTGTTCACTATTCATTTTCTCTCTTGCATATTCGTATTTTTATACGGATAAGCGTATATGTATTTCGATATGTATACCGGATTGTATTCCGTATTTATACGGAATTTATTCTAGAAGATGAACATCTCATTTGTGAATATTCGTTTATGAATATTCATGAAATGAGGTGGAGGATGAGGTGGCATTGAGCATGGTTGAAAACATGTAGGGAGGAATGTGCATCTTTATTTATTACATATTGATTTGATTTTTTTATTTGTATGGTTGCTAAAAAGATTATGAATCCATTCTTCATTCTACACTTGATTCATTCTTCACTTATGTCTTCAACACTTGCTCATGGCCATCTTTCTTTACCTCCTCCTTTAGATGCTCTCTTGAGCTTAGATTTGAGAGAAAAAGATAGTGAAAAATTCCTACATTCCCACTCTCCATTCCTAGCAAGGTTGGAGCGTCGGTTACTTTACCGGGTGAAGCTGGAGCTTGGATCGGTTCTCTCGGGTGGATCATATTCGGCGAAAGAGGACTGACTTGCAAATGCAACCCGGAGCTTTTTTGAATATGCTAGAGTCCAACCTAATTGGAGCAAATGAAAACGCTATAAAAGTTGTAATCTCTATCTTGTTATGGTTCTGTTTAGGTGTTTGGTTCGATTCTTGTGTTTTAGTTTCTATGGCCACAAAAAAAATTGTTTTTGAATTCCGTATTGGCCGTGGATTAGCCAGGAGGGCACTAGGAACTTTCAAGTATAACATCAAGATTCGATTCAAGTTACGTGTCAACTATTATGTCCATTTTTCTAACAATTTGAGACGGTACGAACTCTTTTATGTTTTAATAGAGAAATAGGCAAGTGAAAACACTCATTGTCTCCGGCACCCTGAGGCTCAAGAAAAAATAGGCCACTAAACCCATTTGTTATCTAAATACTTTAAAGATGTTAGTTTTATAAATCCTAGATATTTATGTGAAAGGATGTCATTTAGAAACTTCATAGTATTTAGGGTTTTTTTTAATGTAAAATACTATCTTTTAAAATCTCGAGGTTGTTTTGATATAAATATATTGTTTAAATGTCGAGTGTGTTTTGATAAAATATACTTTTGGAATGTTAGGGTATATTAGTGAAAATCCTAATTTTAGGGTATTTTAGTGAAAACTTAACCTTTGTAAAGTTAAGGTATTTTGTTGAAGAATCTAATTTTGAAACCTCATTTTCTTTTAACTAAATAGATAATGGGTATGAACCCAATTAATTTAATTTATCATTTTTCTTTTTTATATATTGTAGAAATTGTTTTATTTTTTCTAAATACACGTTTCCTTTCGAGACGCGCTCAGTTAGGAGCTGCATCTCACTCCACTAGACCCCAGGACATGCTTTAACCAGCATCCTTCACAATTGGGTTCCTCTAAAAAGGGTTGTAGAGGTAGATATGCAAAGGAAAAGATATTATATAATTCTATTTTTAATACTCGAGAGTATTTTCACTTTTTAGTGAAAATACTAAACTATGAAAATCATAGGTCAAAGATTTATTTAAAATTGTTAAACCAATTTTAAAGGGCACCGAGCAATTATATTGATGGTTTACATGAAATCTAATAGTTAATACTTTTCAAGTACAAATAATTATGCCAAGTTAGTCTTAATTTGTTTTCTAAAAGATAATGTTGTAGGCTCGAACTGGTGGAACATACCACATTGAACAAGGGATGGAAATGTTGTAGACTATAAATATAACCGTAAACGTTTACAAACTTATAATGTATATTTGTAATTTGATAACATATAATATAAAAATCATGAACCTCATCATCTGTAAATGTGATATATTATAGGAATCATGCACCAGTATGATATATGTTATCAAAATTTAAGACTGTAACTACTAGGAATTGATATAACTATTTGCTGCATTTTCTGTAACCTAGATTTGTTCTTTTCTGATAATTATGATGTCTTCTTGATTACTCCATTATATTCCCTCTATAAATGATGTCCGTGAGCTGTCGTGCTTTCTTGTGCCCTTTCTCTTACTTTGACCATTTTTCCTGATAAAGTGAGGTCATCTAACTACTGTCAACTGTAGAAATATTTCCATAGTTCTGTTCTGCACAAAATTTTATGTTTTTTGTTGTCCTGGAAAATAATAAGAAGGTGAATATATCATTATTACAATAGAATATGCACACATCATACTTTATTGGTAGCCTAGGTTGCACGGACACGTCTCTTTGGTCACCGTATCCGTGTCGGATACGGATTCGTGCTCGACACTTACACGACACGTGTCCGACACATATTTTCTGTGTCCCACTTCGAAATAAGACGACTTTAGATTCAGACACGTGTCAAACACGTTTTAGTGAAACCACGACACAAAATCTATTTTTTCCAATAAAACAAAAAGCCTTAATATTATTATAATTTTCTTGATTTGTTGATATTTCTTTTTATTTTACTCAATTTTGCTGTTTAATATAATTTCTATGTGAGATATATAAGGTATTTTTGTTAATTTGTTAGGAAAATGCTGAAACTATATGATTTTTCTAAAATTATATTATGTACGGTTAGGAGATCATTAAAATTATATTGTTATTGCTTAAATATGTTAAATACAGGTAGAAAAAAATGCTAAAATCATATTTTTGCTAAAGTTGTGCTAAAATAACTAAGTTTTTTTGCTGAGATTTGATAAATACAATAAAAAAATGTTAAAATGCTAAGGTTTTTATTGAATATGTTGTTACAATGGTATTATATTATATTTCTTATAATTATATTATCTATATATATCCACGTGTGCCAGTATCTTATAGTTTGGGATTTTTCCGTATCGCTGTATCGCATCGTATCGTGTCCGTGTCCCCGTGTCCGTATCTATGCAATCTTGTTGGTAGCAAAGTGTTCTAGTTGTCCACCCAAAACTGGGCGTGGAGATGGTCCACTACTTTCTTGTCCTCCTGAAAGGCCTTTGCAAGAACATCGGCAGAAATGGGCGGCTTCGACCCAAACACGGCATTAGCTATAGTAATCACACCTGGATTCTGGCTACCGAGCCCAGCAATTGCCACTGCATTTGTCTGGCCAACGTTGAACTAGAAATGAATGAGTCCTTCAGGGAACACAAACACATCACCCTTGTAAAGAACCTTGGCGAACAGTTTGTTATTGGGGTTCGATGTTACAAATCCAACATAGAGTGAGCCTTCTATTACTGCTAGTATTTCGGTGGCTCTTGGGTGTGTGTGAGATGGGTTGAGCCCATAGGGTGCATTGTCTATGAGAACTAGGGAGACACCTAGGGTGTTTGGCCTGCAATTTGAGCCACATTGACTTGTGTCACGTTTGCTGTGTTTCCTAGCTTGTCGAGACCGGAGTACAAGAAATCGTCGGCTGTGACAAGCTTTGGGTTCTTGCTGACAAACCCATTCACAAATACTGCAAATTAGGTGAGCATAGAGTTAGTAATTTAGCCGTGTATATCTTTTATTTATAACATATTAAATTATACACTTTTCTTTCCTAAAATCCATGGAAAATGGGTCATGAACTTTACCATTGGGCATTTTGTCAGCAACACAGAAGTCTTGTAGAGGACTCGGGTCTGAAGCATACACGAGAAGAGGCAAGAGTGATAAGATCAACACGAAGCAAGCGTGAAAACCATCTTCTATAGCTAGGTCCCAGAAAAAAAATCTAAAGTAGGAAATCAGTTATCAAGATACTTGATAAATGGATTGAAGCTGTTCAAGAAACCAAGAGTATATATAGAGGGAAATTAACTTTGGATTTTGAATTGGTCTTTGTTATCTATTGTTAGAAATTAAACTTGTTTTCGGTTACAAAGAATTGAAGAGACATCGGTTATAAAAGGAAGGGATACCAATTCATGAATAGGTTTAATGAAAGGTTATGTAACGGTTATTGTAATCAATTGGTATTATGAAGAGTCATAATGAAGGGCCGTGTAAACTCCTATATAAGGAGATGTTTTGTAAAGTTTTGTAATAGCAAGGAAAATATAAGAATAGTTTATTGATACTTTCTCCATTCTCTATCCATTCTCTCCTCCAAACACATTCGGCTACATCGTAGACCGAACATAAAGTTGTGAAGATCCTAACAAAGTGGTATCAGAGCCAAGGTTCGAAGAAAATATCGAAGACAACACTCTCGTACAACGCCCCATGCCTCACCAAAGATAACTATGAAAATTGGAGCATCAAAATGAAGACTGTTTTGGGAGCAGTAGGCGCTTGGGATGTGGTGGTCCGAGGCTATGATCGGCCTCAAGATGAAGCTGCACTGACGGCAGCTCAGAGAACGACCCACGAAAAATTATTCGAGAAAGATTGTACCGCAAGATACTTTATCGAGCAAGGTGTCGATGATTCGACTTTCGAGAAGATTTCGGCTGCCACTAATGCAAAGCAACAGTGGGAGATACTTGAGAAAACCTTCCAAGGAGTCGAGAAGGTTAAAAAGGTACGCTTACAATCACTAAGGAGGGAGTTTGAATTGTTAAAAATGGAGGAGAATGAATCGGTGACTGACTATAATGCCCGAGTGCTTATGGTGGTCAACTAAATGAAGAGGAACGGAGAAAAAATGGAGGATGTAAGGGTGATGGAGAAAATTCTTCGGTCACTACCACCGAAGTTTGACTTCATTGTGTGTTCAATTGAAGAGTCAAAGAATCTTGAAGAAATGACGATAGATGAGTTGATGGGTTCACTAAAAGCCCACGAAGAACGGTTCGTGAAAAAGCAAGAACCAATTGAAAAATTACTACAAACACAAGTTAATTTGAAAGGTGATTCGGTTGAAAATGGTCAAAATGACCGAAATCGAGGAAATGCACGCGGCCGAGGAAGAGGCCGTGGCCGAGGTCAATTCGGTCGAGGACAAGGTGGTCGAGGAGGTCAAAACAATGACGATAGAAGCCAAAGCCAAAATTTCGGCCGAGGTCGAGGCCGAGGTCGATCGACTGGTGGAAGAGGGAGACCGAATGTTCAATGCTATAATTGCAAGAAATTCGGTCACTACGCAGCAGACTGTTGGGGAAAAACAGTCGAGGAAAAATCAAACTTTGTGGAGAAAGAAGATTACAATGACGATGTACTTCTGCTGGCTTTTAAAGGTGACGAAGAAAGTGCCGACACTTGGTATCTCGATACTGGTGCAA
This sequence comes from Agapanthus africanus, assembly GCA_030015575.1. NCBI lineage: Eukaryota > Viridiplantae > Streptophyta > Magnoliopsida > Asparagales > Amaryllidaceae > Agapanthus > Agapanthus africanus. The sequence goes on along the minus strand of CM057341.1, from coordinate 6,034,088 downwards.
GTAATCATATGTGTGGCAAGCGAAACATGTTCGTAGACTTGGACGAATCGGTGAGTGGCCAAGTCACATTCGGTGATTGTTCGAAGGTACCAGTAAAAGGCAAAGGTAAAATTTTAATTCGACTGAAAGATGGATCACAAAAATATATCGAAAATGTGTATTATGTGTCGAATATGAAAAACAACATCTTGAGTTTGGGACAACTCTTAGAAAAGAATTTCGATATTCATTTAAAGGATCGAACTCTTTTCTTAAGAGATAACCGAATGAAGTTGATAGCAAAAGTGCAGATGACGAAGAATCGGCTATTTCTATTGGATATCAAATATGGTGAAGCAAAGTGTCTAAAATCATCGGTGAAAGATTCGGCTCGATTATGGCATATGAGGTATGGACATCTCAATTTCGGCGGACTAAACTTGTTGGCGAGGAAGAACATGGTCAAAGGTTTGCCGATTATGAATGAACCGAAAGAGTTATGTGAAGGGTGTTTACTTGGTAAACATCACCGAGCAAGTTTTCCAAAAAAAGCCGAGTTTAAAGCCAAGGAGCCATTACAACTTGTCCACACCGATGTATGTGGACCAATTACTCCAAATTCATTTGGTGGAAAAAGGTACATTCTAACATTTATTGATGATTTCACAAGGAAAACATGGGTATATTTTCTAAAAAAATAAATCGGAAGTTTTTGAAAATTTTAAAAGATTCAAAATGAATGTGGAAAAAGAAAGTGGGTTTTATTTGAAATCGGTCAGGTCAGACCGAGGTGGAGAATTCACTTCAAATGAGTTTGAAAATTTTTGCAAAGAAAATGGGATTCGGCATTTCTTAACGGCCTCCTATTCACCACAACAAAATGGAGTGGCCGAACGAAAAAATAGAACCATATTAGACATGGTGAGATGTATGTTGAGTAGTAAAAATATGCCGAAGGAATTTTAGGCAGAAGCGGTTGCATGTGCTGTGTACATTCTAAACCGATGCCCAACCCAGAGTCTACAAAATGTAACACCGCAGGAGATGTGGCATGGTTATAAGCCGAATGTAAGTCACTTTAAAATTTTCGGGAGCATAGCATATGCTCATGTCCGCGAACAAAAGAGAGTAAAACTTGATGACCGAAGTTCTCAGTTGATTTTTATCGGTTATGATCTAAGAACCAAAGGCTACAAGCTGTTTGATCCAGTCAATAAGAAGGTCATTGTTAGCCGAGATGTCGAATTTGATGAAGAAAGCTCATGGAGTTGGAGCGATGAAGCCGAAAGCAGCAGACCGAATGAAGTACTCGGTCAAGAAGAAAAGAAAAGAAATGAAGTCGAAGTTGATGTTCCATCGCCTGCAACAACACCTCGGTTCAATTCGCCTCAAGTCGGTTCTCCACAAACCGAAGCGTCGTCAAGTTCAACTCCACCAAGAAATCCAAGGACGAGGACTATGACCGAGTTATATGAGGTAACCGAAATGCAAAATAATCTAACATTATTTTGTTTGTTTGCCGAATGCGAGCCAATGAATTTTGAAGAAGCGGTCAAAGACCGAAGGTGGAAAGAAGCAATGGACGAAGAAATCAGTGCTATTGAAAGGAATGGAACTTGGGAGATCACCGAACTTCCCAAAGGCAAGAAACCCATAGGAGTGAAATGGGTGTACAAGGAGAAAAAGAACGCTAAGGGAGAAATCGAGCGATACAAGGCAAGGTTAGTGGTCAAAGGCTACAAACAACAAGCTGGCATTGATTATGATGAAGTTTTCTCACCAATAGCGCGACTCGAGACAATTCGACTGATCATTGCTATGGCAGCTCAATTCAGTTGGAAGATATATCAATTGGATGTTAAATCGGCATTCCTCAATGGATATCTTGAAGAAGAAGTCTACATCGAGCAACCACTCGGTTATGAGAAGAAAGGACATGAGTCGAAAGTACTGAAGCTAAAGAAGGCTTTATATGGCCTGAAGCAGGCACCGAGAGCATGGAATAGTCGAATCGACATATACTTCCAAGCACACGGTTTCATGAAGTGTCCTTATGAGCATGCATTATACATAAAGAAGTCCGAAAAAGGTGATATTTTTATAGTATGTTTATATGTGGATGATCTCATCTTCACAGGAAACAATCCACGTATGTTCGATGACTTCAAAAGCTCGATGGTTAAAGAATTTGAAATGACCGACATCGGTCAGATAGCATATTATTTGGGAATAGAGGTAAAGCAAAGACCGAATGGGATTTTCTTATCCCAAGAAGGATATGCTCGGTCGATTTTGAGAAAGTTCAATATGGAGCAAAGCAATTCGGTCAATACCCCAGTAGACTGCGGAACAAAATTATCAAAGTTCGATGAAGGGAGCAATGTGGACTCGACGCATTTCAAAAGCTTGGTAGGCAGTCTTCGGTATCTTACATGCACAAGACCGGATATTCTATATGGAGTCGGCTTGATCAGCCGATACATGGAAGAACCGAAATTGACACATTTATCAGCGGCGAAAAGGATATTGAGATATATCAAAGGTACACCAAATTTCGGTTTGTTCTATTCGAAATCTAACAATTTTGAATTATATGCATATACCGATAGCGATTGGGAAGGAGATATAGATGACCGGAAAAGTACGACAGGATACATTTTCTTCATCGGTGAATCAGCATTTACTTGGTGTTCCAAGAAACAACCGATAGTGACACTATCAACTTGTGAAGCCGAATACGTTGCTATATCGGCTGGAGTTTGCCATGCTATATGGCTAAGAAATCTGCTGAAAGATCTAAAGGTTGAACAGAAAGGACCTACGAAGATGTATGTGGACAACCAATCTGCTATAGCACTGGCGAAGAATCCAGTGTTTCATGAACGAAGCAAGCACATTGATACTCGGTATCACTCTATCAGAGAACATGTGAGGAAGAAAGAGGTCGAACTCGTTCATGTCAAATCACAAGATCAACTGGCCGACATTTTTACAAAGCCTCTAAAATTTGAAGTGTTCGCAAAATTGCGAGGAAAGATCGGCATGGTAAAACAAGTTTAAGGGAGCATGTTAGAAATTAAACTTGTTTTCGATTACAAAGAATTGAAGAGACATCGGTTATAAAAGGAAGGGATACCAATTCATGAATAGGTTTAATGAAAGGTTATGTAACGGTTATTGTAATCAATTGGTATTATGAAGAGTCATAATGAAGGGCCGTGTAAACTCCTATATAAGGAGATGTTTTGTAAAGTTTTGTAATAGCAAGGAAAATATAAGAATAGTTTATTGATACTTTCTCCATTCTCTATCCATTCTCTCCTCCAAACACATTCGGCTACATCGTAGACCGGCTACATCGTAGACCGAACATAAAGTTGTGAAGATCCTAACATCTATTTCAGTTGGAAAATTTTTCTACAAGTTTAGGTAGTTTCTCTCTTTTTTCTTGACTTTTTATAAATAATGTAGATTTGTTATGGTTGTTGTGTACTGACGGTAGACATGGTCGTTGGCATCAACTTTGAGCAAGTTATATGGTTTTCATTCAATTATGGTTCAAGCATGCGGTAGAAAATACATGAGAATATGTTGCAGATGCAAGTCTGACCTTTTCTTATCTATAGTAAATGAGATATTAGCTTTGTAATTAAAATTTGAACTATTTACACTTCTTATTTAAATACTTTTTTCCCCTTTAAAGTAACAATGTAGCAGTTTAGTCCATTATATGATAAACTAAAGTAAGGATTTAGCAGTTTGGCAGCTATATGATAAACTTTTCACATTTCACATACAATACCATTATTGTGAATTTGTCAGATCATTATAGTAGCTGCAGATTATTATATTAGACACATGATAATTGATCTGCTAAATTTCCATTTCCTGTCTGTTTCGAGATGCATAGATGACAAACACCTAACAGATATGACAAATAAGAGAAGTGATATGCAACAGAGACTATCATGGGTATATGTAGAGCTGTATGTAATGCATGTTTTGAAGTGTTCAACAATTTTTATGAAAGAAATATTGACCTAGGTTTGGCAGTACCTTCAATAATATACTTGTTATGTTCCTGAATAACTTCAGTAGTTGGTTCCTTAGGGGAGAGATGGTCTCCATTTATGTAAATTTGATGCATTAATTCTTGATTAAACTGGGATTGTGGAATTAGGGAAGAAATAATGTTTGGGTGAAGACTGGTGGAAAAACATATAACGTAAATAATATAAGAGGTTTGGTATGGAATTAGATAACAAATATCACAACTGTTGTCGACTTTCACCAAATGACATGGTCTTCTGCCACAGGAAACACCATTTTCTAATCTTTGATACATTTCTAAAATAAATTCCTTTGAAAATATGGAGAGCTTACCGATTCCCAGATGGCATTGACTATATGACATCTTAGGTGGAATCGTATCTTGTTTGATTCAATCTCATGTTACATTTTTGTATCCCCCTGTTCCTTGGATACAGTTCGATCCTTCCACTGGACTTCCTTCTACTATTTTGATTTTTTAGGAGACTGGTGCATATTTTTCTTGAATGAAGCCAGGGAGCATACTTGTTAATTGATGAAGGGGCAGAAGAGAAGCTATATATACTAAGGTGTTGAAGTTTTATCTCTGTCCAGACTTGTTAAATTTTTTTTTTTTGTTCTGTCTGTCCTTGATAGCTATGCTTGATCAATGAAATGGAAGATGCATAAATACATATTATAACTTAAGGAGAGCAAACAGACATCTAATGAACTTCAGTTATCCTTTTGGTGTGTAGGGAGGCAGAGAAATAAGGAATTTTATGCAACTGTTTCACATTTTGATATATGGTTTATAGCCAACAAATATCCTTCTTCTTAGGAAGGTCCTTATATAGGTCATAGTTTAGAGTTGAGACCATCAGTAGGAGTTCACATGTTTAGATATAGAAGAAAACATGGCAGTTTTTAATTTCTAAAACACCAGTCTTTTAATAGTTGGTAGTAAAAATATTTGTGTCTTTATCATTCGCAAGATTGACGACAGTCATGTCCCCGAAATCTTTGTTTTTGGTATAGCAAATTGAGTTATCTTGACGTGGATGCTTTATAATCTTATTGATACACCATCATCATGTAATGATGGATATTTGTTGCTTCTTGTAATTTATTTGTAACTTTCATTTGTTTGCATTTGTGCATTCTATGTTTAACATTGAATGATGTTATTTTCTATCAATAAGGCACAAATCACCGAAAATTCTGTAGTTTTTGAAGTAATAAAGAAAGAACATAATCTTTTATTTCAGCAAGTCATAGGAAAACATGCATACAATGCTAAACATACATAAAATGCTTTCTTATTCAAACCAGACATTACATATCAGTGTATATGGTGGCTCGCCATTTTTCCTTAAGAGTAAATCATTCTAATTGTCCACCCAAAACTGAGCTTGGAGATGGTCAACTACTTTCTTGTCCACCTGAAACGCCTTCGCAAGAACGTCGGCAGAAATGGGCGGCTTCGACCCGAACACCGCATTAGCTATAGTGATCACACCCGGATTCTGACTACTTAACGCAGCAATGGCTACTGCATCGGTCTTGCCAACATTGAACTGAAAATGGATGAGTCCTTCAGGGAACACAAACACATCACCCTTGTAGAGAACCTTAGTAAACAGTTTGTTGTCGGTATTTGATGTCACAAATCCAACATAGAGTGAGCCTTCTACTACTGTTAGGATTTCAGTGGCTCTTGGGTGTGTGTGAGGTGGGTTGAGCCCGTAGGGTGCATAATCTATGCGAACTAGGGAGACACCTAGGGTGTTTAGGCCTGCAATTTGAGCCACGTTGACTTGTGTCACGTTGGACCCTACTTTGTTTGCTGTGTTTCCTGGCTTGTCGAGACCGGAGAAGAAGAAATCGTCTGCTGTGACGAGCTTTGGGTTCTTGCAGACAAACCCATTTACAAATACTGCAGCAATATAGATAACTTTGTTATAAAAAAATTAAGATTAAATTTTTTTCCTTAAATTGTGCAGAATTGATAAGTTTTATTTACCGTCGGACATCTTGTCAGCAACACAGAAGTCTTGGAGGGGGCTCGGGTCCGAAGCAAACACTAGAGAAGAGGTTAGGGTAATAAGAACAAAGTAGAGGAAGTGCAAAGCCATTTTCTGTGTAGCTAGGTATAAGAAAAATCGGAAGGAAGATACTGGATGATAGGATGGCTTGAAGGTGGCAGGACATTAAGGGTATATATAGAGGGATAGTAACATAGTGTTTTGAATTAGGAAATGTATCTGTCGAAAGGGTCTTTTCTCTTGGATAGAAATTCTATGAGTTTAGGTAGTTTCTCTTCCCCTTTTTTTTTGCCTGTTATAAATAATGTAGATTAGATGTAGTTGTTGTGTGCTTGGGTTAGAATTAGTCCTTGGCTGTTTGTGCATTAAGTTTGATCAAGTTACTTGTTGGTGTTGTCATGGTTTATGAACGCTGTAGAAAAATATAGTAGATTTATGAACAAAGAGCATTGAATGGTAATGCAAATACATAAGCAAGGTTTATTTGGTTAACCTTTTGAGTTTATCACATATGAGCAAACAGCGTTGAATAGCTGTCAGGCATTTAGATGGTTCAGTTTGAACTATAATTAAACCTGCCACATATAAAAACATTATAATCCCCCCCCCCCCCAACCACCACCAACACACGCGCGCGCAAATTTCTACAATTTCCCTTGTCATACCTGTCATTGTACAAAGTAGTATAATTTTGTGTAACCTGCATTTGTATAATTGTCAATCTTCTAGAGCTAATATTAATTGGTAATTATATTCCAGGAATCTGTTTTAGATGACTCTTGAAGAACTTCATGAGAGTTCGGTCAGAAGGATAAATTATTACACTTTAAACAAAAAAAAAATGCACGTGACTTGGTATATATTGGAATATTATTTATAGTAGCCTCTTCTTGGTAAATTATGTTGTAATTGTCCTAACCTCTTTTGCACCTATACATTATCATGATAGGATTTTTTCTTTTGTTCATCTCATATTAAATAATAAGGCAAAGGCCATTTTTTTCTTTATCTGCTAATATATATATATATATATATATATATATATATATATATATATATATATATATATATATATATATATATATAGAGTGTGTGTGTGTGTCTATATATATATATATATATATATATATATATATATATATAGAGAGAGAGAGAGAGAGAGAGAGAGTAGGGTTCGTTTAATTCAAATTCATGAACTTTTTTGGTGGGTCATTCAATCGACTATCCGTTCCGATCAAGTTGATCAACACACACGATAAATAGTGTATGTTTACAAATCACATCGTTTGGAAGTGTATACATGTGCATAAACATGTAAACTTATTATAGCTATAGAATTTTTATAACTTTAAAACTAGTTAGAGCATATGCAAAACACTTCCAAACAACGTTATTTTGTAACCATACACTATCTAGGATGTGTTGATCAACTTGATCAGAATGGATCGTCGATTCAACATCCCACAAAAAAGTTCTTGAATTTAAAAAAACATGAACCGGCTCTAACGGATCTAAACTCTCCTCCCCAACACACATGCAATACACCCACATACATACATATAAAACATACATAACTATACATATAAATATAGAGTAGCGATATGGTGAGTTGGGATTCTTAAAGTGAGATGGAAAATTCCAGCCATCATCCATCAATTAAAATAATGACCGGCTCCATACAATCTTGTACTAGATGTCAATCAATATACGTGTACACAAATTTAGATGATTTAGACACTTCAAAGGTATGGATATCACGGTCGCAAAATGGATGGTTATTAAAGTATCGTAAACGTTGCATACATTGCATACCCTTATGCATGACTTACACGCCTCCAAATCGTCTAATAGCTTAAACACTCACATATTTTGACAGGTAGAACATGATGCAAAAATTCGATCGTTGATCCAACTGTCGGATTTGGCCATCTCATTTTAAAATCCCATCTTACCGTCTCACCAAATCGCTATTCTATAAATACATACATATGTATACATATACGTATGTATGTACATATATGTATGTGTGTATAAACATATATGTATGTGTATGTATACACACATATGTATGTATCATGTATGTAGAGAGGGATCTGACTGGTGTCTGACACATTTATTGAAGAAAAAAGAAGCGAATCCACTTCCTGGTGAGATTTATCTTTCCTGTATGAATACTTTCCTTTTCTAGTTTGCTGGGAGTAAGGGCCGGTTTGGTTGCAAGATTATGGAATTTGGATTCCAAAATAGTACGGTTGAAAATTTCTGGAATTGGTAATTTGTTGTTTGGTTGGTTTTGGATTCTTAGTATTGGATTTGTAGATCCTTATAATTTTTGTTTGGTTGGTGAAAAGAAAGTGTGATTTGGATTTAAGGATTTTAGAGAGAGATAGATAGAGAGAGGATTATTAAATAAATAAAGTATACGGGTCTCGTCTAAAAGTACAATGAATAGTGCAAAATCCTTGCAAATTCTTAAAATTTTTCAGGATTCATGAATCCTTGTTTTGTGGTGGGCCCCTCATTAAAAACAAAGGAATGCTCCAACCAAATACAGAATTATGGAAGATTTGGATTCCACAATCCAAATCTTCAAGAATCATGCAACCAAACAGGCCTTAAGTTGGCAAGATAAGTGCAATGACGTTGTCACTGGCTTAAGACTTGACATATGCTTTGAAATGGTCATTTTCTCATGAACAAGTTTCTATATTTGTTTCTTCAGAAAATAGATTTCAGTTTGATTTCCCCGGTAATACCTGCCATTATACAAATTGAACAATTGTGTTCTGATAATAGAAAATATATGTTAATATTCTATTACTAATTAGAAAATATATGTCAATATTCTATTACTAATTAGGTAGATATAATTAGGCTATACATGTAAATAGGAGAGATTATCTCCTAAATATCCTCCTGTATATCTCTTGTACATCTATAATTACAAATAAATGTAAGGTTAATCCCCAAGGGGAATTCACTAATCTTCATGATATCAGAGCCAACAAAGCTCTAATCTCTTCTTTTCTCCCTCCTATTCTCTCCCTCATGGCCGGTCATGAAGCCACCCCTCCTCCTCCTCCTCCTGCCACCGAAAAACCTTACGGCATCACCAGCATCAAATCCTACATCCCTCTAGACCTCGACGAACTCAACTATGATGTCTGGAGAGAGCTATTTGAGACCCATTGCGTCAGCTTTGGCGTGAGCTTTCACATTGTTGCATGCTATAGGGACTAGTAATCATACTTATAGCCATTTAATTATTTTCTCGAAATTGCCGTGAATTTTTTCTTCTAGTTAACACTACTGCTGCCATAGAGCTTGCACCATTTATGTGCAGCAAATTATTGTGAATCATCACCCCACTCTGGTAGTCGACTTGGATTAATATATACCTTGCTTGTGCCAATAAAAAGAGTAGTTACTAAGCCTGTTCACTGCTTGTGCTGCATTTCTATATACATGACATATATAAGCTACAATAATATATTATTGTATATCATTTCAAGTACGGGTCTCAGAATCAATTTATTGATTTGTTGACGACATTGGTTGAGGTATTACTTCTTTAGATATAGTGGGCCAGAGTTCATAGGTGAGATCATTAGCATTTAGCAGGAGTCATACATAGTTCCTGCCAAGATTTTAATTAAAAACTAATGGTAAAAATATTTTTGTCTATTCAATGCAACTTTCGAAGATTGACAACTTTCGGTCTCCCCATAATTAACTTTGATTTTGATATTTATGCTTTAAATATCTTATTGATGCAGAATATATGGTTCGCTGTCATCTTCATTATAAAAGGTAAACAACTTTTTATTATAGTAAATCATAAAATCATGCATACATGCAATGTTTTATTATTCAACCCCGCCAATACATATCAGCCAATATAGCTAGGCGCCATTCTTCATCAACTGCAAATCGTTCTAATTGCTCACCCAAAACTGAGCCTGGAGATAGTCAACAACTTTCTTGTCCACCTGAAACGCCTTTGCAAGAACATCAACAGAAATGGGTGGCTTCGACCCGAACACAGCATTAGCTATGGTGATCACACCTGGATTTTGACTGCTGAGCCCAGCAATGGCCACTGCATCGGTCTTGCCAATATTGAACTGGAAATGAATGAGTCCTTCAGGGAACACAAACACATCACCTTTGTAGAGAACCTTAGTGAATAGTTTGTTATCGGGGTTCGATGTCACAAATCCAACATAGAGTGTTCCTTCTATCACTGTTAGGATTTCAGTGGCTCTTGGGTGTGTGTGAGGTGGGTTGAGCCCGTAGGGTGCATAGTCAATGCGAACCAGGGAGACACCTAGGGTGTTTAGGCCTGCAATTTGAGCCACGTTGACTTGTGTCACGTTCGACCCTACTTTGTTTGTTGTGTTTCCTGGCTTGTCGAGACCGGAGAAGAAGAAATCGTCGGCTGTGACAAGCTTTGGGTTCTTGCAGACAAACCCATTTACAAATACTGCAGCAATATATATAGATAACTTTGTTATAAAGGATGCAAGGTTAAAAAAATTCATAATCTGTGCATAATGGATAGGTTTTATTTACCGTCGGACATCTTGTCAGCAACACAGAAATCTTGGAGAGGGCTCGGGTCAGAAGCAAACACAAGAGAAGAGGTAAGGGCAATAAGAACAAAATAGAGGAAGTGTGAAGCCATGTTTTTTTTTTTTGAGGCTAGGTACGTGAAATATCTGAAGGAGGTTGTTTTAAAGATACTTGATGATAGGGTGGCTTGAAAGTGCTCAATGCATTTAGAGTATATATAGAGGGAGATTAACATAGGAGTTTGAATTGGCCGGAGACATGTTTGTTGAAATGGTCTTTGTTCTCTATTTCAATTGGGGGGGAAATTCTACAAGGTTAGGTAATTTCTCTTTTTTGTTTTCCTATCTTAGATAACGTAAGTTGGTTGCATTTTTTGTGTACTACTGTTAGAACTAGTACTTGGCTCCTTAGGAATTAATTGTGGCCAGGTATTTGGTTTGGTGTTGTCATGGCTATAGAACATAGACATGAGTAAATTTAGGGATGAAAAGGATTGAATAGAACAGAAGAAATACATAAGCAGATTTTGTTTCTATTTTCTTTTAGCTTTATCGTATATTGGAATTAGGTATTCGCTTTGTAACTATAATCCTGTTTCATATTTAAACACTACATATTTGCCTATTGATTTTTTGAACAGATGCATGTTTCTTCAATTTTACCCCTGTCATGACCTGTCATTGTATAAACTAGAATAATTTTGCATATTGTAGAATTGTCAACCTTTAAGTGCTCATTGTTGTTCGCTTGCGATTATTTATTTGGAAACCATTTTAGAATTTCTTTTCCCTCAAGTTAATAATGCACTAGATTTCTCCATTTTTATGATAGACCTTTTACATTTTGTGCACGATGCAGAATTGGTAGATTATTTGATCACTGTGGTAGTTAGTGATTTCATTTATAGAATTGTTGAAGAGGCTGGATGAGGTATTTCTGGTTTGTTTGTTTGATTTTCTTTTTCTTTTCCTTTTTTGGCATGTTCCTATATATTTACATGTGATGATGTTTTAACTATCCAACAAAACGACTAATTGGTTTATTTGACATCTAGTTATTGATTTGGTAAGGTTCCTTTCTCATATGTTTGAAGATGCATAGATGACTGAGAGCAAACAAATGTCGAAATCTTGTTGGATAAATGATGCACAGTGGAGGCTATAATGGGCTTATACAGAGAGTTGCATGAGTTGCAAGTTTTTTTTAGCGGTTGGCAATTTTGTATTACCTATTATAATTGGTTCGGAGAGATGAAGGTAGCAAACATAACATTACTATTATTGTCAATATTAAAATTTTATATTGGTCTATCGTTGGGTCGTCCCTTACTCAGCGACGCACTACATTGGATCCCGGATGTTGTGTTAGTATGCAAGGGTTTCTAGGTCGTTGTCCAGAAACGGCACGCTACATCGGACCCCGAATGTAGTGATAAATAAGCAAGGGTTTCATAGGATCCGTCTAACTTCCTAGAACATAGGTTCCCTTACTGGTAGACTAATAGAATTAGTGGAGGTGAAGATTAGGAGAAGTGTTGGTATTATGTGTTTGCAAGAAACTGAATGGATAGGTGAAAAGAGTAGAGTCATAGAGCCTTGGGTTATAAGTTTTGGTATACGGGTAGAGATAAAAATCGTAATGGGATATGCATAATCATAGATAGACGGTTGCTTGAGAATGTAGTTGAGATTAGGAGAAAAGATGATGGAATTTTACCGGTTAAGCTTATTCTAGATGGAGAGATCCTTAATGTTATTAGTGCTTATGCACCATAGATAGGTCTTAATGACGTTAATAAGCGTCTATTCTGGGAGGATTTAGACGAGATGGTGCAAAGTATACTTAGTGGAGAGGTTATTTATTGGTGGTGATCTCAATGGACATGTAGGTACTAGTCGTAGTGGGTTTAATACTATCCATGGAGGTTTTAGTTTTGGACAAAAGAATGAAATATGTGGCTTGATTCTATATTTTGCCTTATCTTATGACTTGATCTTAGCAAACACCTGGCTTAGGAAAAGACAGTCCCACCTTATCACTTTTAGGAGCGGATCAAGTGCTAGTCAAATAGATTTTTTTCTGACGAGAAAAATATATAGATGTTGTATCGACTGTAAGGTAGTGCCAGGTGAGAATGTAACCACTCAACATAGACTTTTAGTTTTAGATTTTTCGATTTAGAAGAGAACCTAGGAAGATTAGACGTAGGGTAGAGCCTAGAATTAAATGGTGGAGATTGAAAGAATGTAAACAAAAGGTTTTTATAGATCGTGTAGTCCAAGAAGCGGATTGGCAGTCGGAAAATGATTCAGACAGAACATGGAACAAAATGGCTAGTTGTATCAAGAGAGTAGCTAGAGATCTACTTGGTGAGTCGAGAAGTGGTGCTCCACCATCTAAGGACACATCATGGTGGAATGAAAAAGTAAAGGCTGCTATTAAAATTTCTTATAAAGATTTGAAGAAAAATAGAGATGTGGAAAGATTTGAGAAGTATAAAATGGCTAAAAAGGAAGTTAAGAAAGCTGTTCGGGAAGCTAAATCTAAGGTATACAAGGAGATGTACGAGAAATTAGACACTAAAAAGGCTGAAAATGATATATACCGGATTTCTCGGATGCGGGAAAGAAAGACCAGAGATTTATGTGCGGTGAAGTGTGTCAACAATGAAAATCGGAAGGTTTTAGTTTGAGATGGGAATATCAAGGAAAGGTGGAGAGATTATTTTGACAAATTGTTCAATGAGAGCTTTACTAAGAATTTGGATGGACTTGTCATTCAATCTCAAGATATAAACTGTGATTTCATGCGTAAATTAAGACTACCTGAGGTTAAAGAACCTTTGAACAGAATGAGTTTAAGAAAAACGGTTGGTACCGACGGAATTCCTATCGAGATTTGGAGATGCTTATGAGAAATAGGATTTGGCAGACAAAAAAGATACCAAATGAATAGAGAAAAAGCATCCTCGTACCTATATACAAGAATAAGGATGACATTCAAAGTTGCTCAAACTACCATGGAATAAAACTTATGTGTCATACCATGAAACTTTGAGAGAGGGTGATTGACTATAGGCTAAGGAAGGATATTAAGATAACAGAGAACCAGTTTGGGTTCATGCCTGGACAATCGACGAAGAGGCATTCATTTGCTTCGTCAACTTGTCGAGCGTTTTTAAGAAAGGAAAAGAGATTTGCATATGATATTTATTGATTTAGAGAAAGCGTACGACAAGGTACCTAGAAAGGTATTATGGGGGACAATGATGAAGAAGGGGGTCCCCGTCAAGTATATTGATATAATTAAGGATATGTACGATAGAGTAGTGGCAAATGTCAGACCTTGCGGCGGCCTAACGAGTGATTTTCTGATTACAATTGGATTACATCAAGGATTTGCATTAAGTCCATTTCTGTTTACCATCGTGATGGATGAGCTTACTAGAACTATCCAAGATGAGGTACCTTGGTGTATGCTATTCGCTGATGATATTGTTCTAGTAAATGAGACGAAAACAGGGGTTAATGCCAAATTGGAATTATGGAGGCAAACATTAGAATCTCGGGGGTTTAGATTGAGCAGGTTCAAGACAACATATATACATTGCAAATTTAGTAAACAGAGAAGTCAAAACCATAATGGTATAACATTGGAAGGGCAAGAGATATCATCGAGCGATCAGTTTAGATATCTAGGTTCCATCATCCAAAAGGATGTGAAAATCGATAGTGATAATCAAAAGATCCAAGCTGGTTGGTTGAAATGGAGGAGTGCAACAGAGATTTTGTGGGATCGTGACTTTCCGTTAAAATTAAAAGGAAAGTTTTATTGGAGCGCTATTCGGCCGGCTTTATTATGTGGTACAGAGTACTGGCCTCCTAAGAAGCATCATATACAGAAGATGCACGTAGCGAAGATACGCATGCTTCGTTGGATGTGCGGCAACACTGAAAAAGATAAGGTGCGAAATGAGGATATTCATGCAAAAGTTAGTGTAGCACCCATGGAGAAGATGCGGGAAAACCGGCTAAGATGATTTGGTCATGTGTGACGCAGACCTATGGAAGCACCAGTTCGACGAATAGATACTCTCGATATGGGAAATGACAAAAGGGCAAAAGGGAGACCGAAAAAATATGGATGGAGGTGATACGAAACGATATGGTTGCCAAAGGCCTCAATGAAAGTATAATGTTCGGTAGGAGTGAGTGGAGACGGAGGATTCATGTTCTGGACCCGGCCTGATTCTCATGATGGTTCATATAGCCTACTCCATATGCTTGGGATAAAAGGCTCAGTTGTTGTATTGGTTAATGATTTATGAACTTGATGTTGTGCTCGTAATTTCTTTGTTGAGATCATGAGTTATATGATAAGAAAACTATATTAGATTAGATGCACCAATTATTTGCTAGGTTGTTTGCTTACGATATTGCAATACATGGTCACATGGCGATATATAACAAATTGTTGGGAAATTAATGCAAAGCAATTATTTCTCATGCAAGTCTTAATTTTTTTTTTGAAAACTCATTTTTTTGGCGACTTCAAACATTTTGCATATTTTAAATTTCAAAACTAGCAAGTTCATAAGGCATATGTGTCGATCTAATAGAAGATCATACTCTAAACATAAAAGGTCAGAAAAAGTCCATGACTTAGTATATATAATTTTGGTGGGTCCTCTTAATTAAGAAGAGGATGATGAAGATGAAGAGATCCAATCAAAATTATATTGTAATTTACCTAAACCCTGTAGGGTGTTTTTCGTCATCCCATTAAGATGGGAATACGCGCGCGCTTGTCAGGCGCATTACAAATTCCCCCTGCCTAGGGTAGACTGGGGTTTATTGATTGTGGGGATCCGAATCTCCGGCAGCCGCGGATTAAGCTACCGTTAATTACCCCTCGTCTTTGGAGCGAGAGAACCTCCGATTTACGGGTCAAACATGTCATGTGAACTCAATGTGCAGTGCTGTGTTTTGAAAGAGAATCAGATATATCGAGAGCCCCGCAGAGTTTTTACAGGGGTCCCGCTACCCGGATAGCGGGATGGGGGTCAAGGGGGCTAGCAGCCCCTTGTGGGGTGCGGGGCAGCGTCCCGTTATAAATTTTTTCTAACAGGGACAATGTCGTGGAGTGTGTGTATCTATATATACATACATACATATATACATGTATATAAGAAGGGGAAAAGCGTCCAAAGGATGCGTGGGGGCCAGCGTCTCACGTGCGTAGCACGCAGGCGCGGGGCGCCGGCGCCCTACGTGCATTGCACGCGGGCTGGGCGTCGGCGCCCCACGTGCATGGCACGTGGGCGCTACGCCGGCGCCCCACATGCATGGCATGCTGGCGCTGGGCGCCGGCGCCCCACGTGCTTGGCACGCGGGCGCTGGGGCCGGCGCCCTACGTGCTTGGCACGCGGGCGCTGGGCGCCGGCGCCCCACGTGCTTGGTCCGCAGGAAAGGGACTTGGTCCCTGCACTGAGAGCTGTGCTTACGATTTGACTTTTGGAGTTGAATTCCTAGAAAGAAAGACTTATTCTTTTTTCTTTTATATGGAATTAGACTCCCAGAAACTTTAAGTTATGGAGTTAAACTCCAAGAAATCTTTGTAAATGCTCAAGGGAACCCTTTTCTTCTCCCCTGAGCCTTGGATCTTTCCCAAAATGGGGTCTTTGGAGATAGGTCTCCTTCTTTCTCCTGTATTTGGCCGGATCTTGGAGAACAAGAGGGGGTGACATTTAAAAATCTTTCTTTTTTGAGATCTAGTGGAAGATCCGAGCTCCCTTTGGTGGGTTTTGTGGCAGAAAACCATTTATTTTTGGAAAAGAAAGAGTAAAACTCTTGATTTAATTGAAGAAGGTTTAGAACCTTGAGAAAGAAGGAGGAGGCACAAGAAAGGCTAGAGTTTGAGAATGAAAAGTCTATCTTTTATTCATCATCATGTTGCCTTATATAGGCTTACACATTTACATATAGCCCCTTGGGCTTTACAAAATGACATTTTGCCCACTCCATGCCTCATGTGCTCATTTCTTTTGCACATAAGCCATGGGCTTTACAAAAATTTGGTTTTATGCTCATTTTGCTTACATCAAAATTATTTATTACATGATTTTTATTTTGGCATGGAGGGGGGCCGGCCACTTCATGTTCGGACTTGACTTGGGCATGGGCCCACTTGATTTGGGTTTGGGCCCACTTGGCTTGGGGTTGACCTTGACTTTGACTTGGTCAACCGGGTACAATTTTCGACCCCAACAAACACTTTAATACCTATTCATTATCATGATAGGATTTTGTCTTTTAGACCTCATTTTAAATTAGAAAATTATGATCTTGAATCTTTTAATAAGTTGTTAGATCTGATATCATTGTTCTTAAGTTGAAATCAAAAGCCACCTTTTTTTTTCTCTCTTCTGCTACTTATTTTATGTGTACTTTTTTAGTTTTTTTCTCTTCTGCTACTTATTTTATGTGTACTTTTTTAGAGAGGTTATCTTAATAATGTCAGCATATTTATTAAAGAAAAAGAAGCTACACCTAATCCTTGATGAGATTTATCTTTGCAATAACAATACTTCCTCCCCCCCCCCCCCCCCCCAAACACAATCATCTGGGAGTAAGCTGGTAATATATATGCAATGACATCAGTGCTTGATTAAGTCTTGAGATATGCTTTGTAATGGTCCTTTTCTCATGAAGACGTTTCTGCATTTGATTTTTGAATAAATAATTTTTCTCTTCCAATTTTACCTGCCATCATACAAATTGGAAATGTTCATGCATGTGTAGAATTAATTGTCAGCCTTCTAGAGCTTTTGATAAGAGTAGTAATCATTCTACTTACTATTGTATGCTATTTCCATTTATTATTATTTTCTAGAAACCGACTTATATTCTTTTTTCAAGTTAACGATGCGGTAGATTTATCCACTGTTTCCATAAAGCACTCGCATTTTATGCACCAGAAATAATTGTTTCATCAGATTACTGTGATATTTTACGTGGATTCATGTTGCTTGTACTGCAGTGCTATATATACGTTACGTAGTTAAGCTACTCTAATCTTGTGTATATCATTTCTAGAACGGTGGCCAGGTCCCTGGTCTATTTTATTTTCTAATATGAAATTTCAACTAACAACCATGTTATTTGATTTTATTGGTGACACTAGATGAGATAGATTGTACGTATTTTAGTTTGTTGTAACTTGTTTGCATATGCATGCATTTGTAGATATTATGTGCTAAGTTTCCGTTTTCCACGTGTTTTGGGATGATGACATAGATCTAGTAAGATAACAATTAAGATTTATTTTGCTGAAAGCATGAGTAATATATTACATGGCACTGTTTGTTGGATAAGTTGCTGCTGTTTAAAATATCGCAATGACATATAATATTGAATGTGATGATGGACTGGGAGGTGCAAAACACGTAATCGATCAACAAATTATGATGCTACGTTCTATTGATGTTTTTTTAATAAAGTTCAGATGACTCTTGGATAAGAAACCATGGTGATTATAGCACTGCAGGTAATCTTCATCGATGATTTTTTTTTCTTCCTTTTTTTAT
Organism: Agapanthus africanus; assembly: GCA_030015575.1. Taxonomy (NCBI): domain Eukaryota; kingdom Viridiplantae; phylum Streptophyta; class Magnoliopsida; order Asparagales; family Amaryllidaceae; genus Agapanthus; species Agapanthus africanus. Next base: position 6,015,878 of record CM057341.1, on the reverse strand, counting down.
GTTTGTGTTCTTTAACAAGTGGATGGTGCATTTTGTCTTGCGCGCAGGGGACTTGGGTCAAGGCCAACGCATTAGTTGAGGTAAAGAGCGAGAAGAAGAATACTGAGAAAACATTAGTTGAGGTAAAGAGCGAGAAGAAGAATTCTGAGAAAGCATTTTAATCTTTAATTTGGTAGTCTTATATATTATTATTATGTTCATGAATTGCCTTTTCGTAGTTGGTGAGTTTAGGGAAGAAACTGTCCTGTGCATATCTTTTTCTTCCTTTTGATTTTATTTTGATTTTGTCAAGTGTACGGTTTGAGTTTGTTATGCAAGTTTGATGCACTAAATGTCAACTGAAACTTAAATTGTATTGGATGGTGTGATTTGTTAAGAGTAATAAAAAATTATCTTCTTGCTGGCCTCAGCCACTTGACAAAATCACCGCCTAATGTCTTTTCTATTAAATTGTTATATCTCATAACTATTTCTTCTTCTTCTTCTATTTTTTCCTAATGTTTTGTAAGCCAGAGGCTCCCTCGTTTTCTCCGTTGATCAAGTTGGTGGTGCAAATTGGGCAGAATAGCGGCTTAGTGGAAAGAATTGCGTATCTCGATCGTCTGAGGAAGGGGTTTATATAGCGGTAGCAATGGGCAGGCAGACGCGAGAATCACGCCGGCCGTTACCCCGCTGACGCACACCCGCGTGATAGGCGGGATCCGGCATTAATGACGAGACAGGCTCGTTAATGGGAGATCGTTGTGGCATGGAACGCGGGGTCGTGGGCGGTGGATATCTCGCGCATGGCGAGATTCGCTGTGCCATGGCGGAGGCGCCAGTGATCAGTGCCGCGGGTCGGTCTGGTTGAGACCGAGGAAGATGAGCTCGGCGGGAGGCTCGGGCACGAGCGGGAGGCCGAGGTTTCTTGGTTCTATGATAGCTCGGAGGCGAGCCGAAAGGTGGTCTGGGAGGCCACCGGAGGTCGGGAGACTCCTCTGGCCGGAGGTCCGGGGTGCGATCCTAACCGAGCTTACTGATCCTCTCTTGTTGGTTCTGGGACACGTCATCTGCAACGTGTCAGCATCTGGAGAGTCACCGATATCGAGCCTCATCATTAGCCCTCCACCCTCGTCTCGACCCGCTCCTGGGTCGGGTCGAGAATGGTCTGACCGATCATTCGAGATGAGCTCTCATTCGAGATATCGTCGGCGCGCAATCCCGGGCAGAGAGCAGTATTTTCTTGATGGCGTCAGCGGATCAGGAGAGAGATCTTGCATCAAAGGGAAGCGCTGGATCAATGCGTACGTTCATCGAAGCGACAGCCCACTGTTCCCGCCAAAAATTTTGGCTCAAAACCCGCTCCCAATAATAACAATAAAATAAAATAAAACAATAATAAAAACTCCACATGAAAAGAGCGTAACAAATGCCTCAAAGCCAAGAGTCAAAACATTTTGAAGCAACGCTTCAGATCCGGCGCTAGGCGCGCTGCGCGCCACGTGTCAAATACGGATGCGCTAGCGCAGTTGCGTTGCGTCCTAGGCAGTGCACCATGAATGCGCTAGCGCTAGGCACGCTGCGCGCCACGTGTCAAACACGGGTGCGCTAGCGCAGTTGCGCTGCGCGCCAAGTGTCAAACGTGGGTGCGCTAGCGCAAAGTGCAAAGCACGAGTGCGCCAGCGCTGCAATTAAAAATTCCCCACTGTTAGATCAAAAGATCTAATAATGATAAGTCATTAATCAGAATTAAAATTCTGTTATGGAAAGATTTTCTCAATCTTGTTAAAAACAAGAAGATTATCTTCTGCAGAGCAGAAGCCTTAGGATCAAAGATCCAACGGTGGGAAATATTCTCAAATCATTCAGAGAATGATCTCTTTAACTGATTGAACTGATCAATTTGCCCTATAAAAAGGCCCTTACACTTCAAGTCTCATATATACAGAAAAAGAGAGAAAATCCTCTGAAAACTTTAAGAAAAACTCAAAGAGAAAGAAGAGCAAGCTCTTAAAAAAAAGATCATTTCTTCATTTTCAAGGTAAAGAACTAGTTCTTGAACAACAGAGATGAAACCATCTCGTAAAAAGAAGAACCATTTTCTAAAAAAATCATAGATCTACAAAAGACCAAGGTCTTTGATAAAAAAAAAAGATCAAAAGATCTAATCATAAAAAACTAAAAGAAGTATTTACTTCATTCACAAATTCTTGATCTACAAAGGTAGAGCTCTTTTATAAAATAAGAACTTTTGTTCTTGAATCTTGAGGCAAAGCCTCCTTTAAGAAGAACATAAATTTGTTCTTTGATCTTAAATTTGATCAAATGCGTTTTGCGCTACTGAAAAGTACCTTGCACTCAGAAATTGCGCTTTTGCGCTCCTTGGACCGGCGCTCAGCGCCAAAACATGCCACGTGTCAACCATAGACACCACTTGCGCTTTGCGCTTTTAAAACTGCGCACTGCGCTCATGACACTACTAGAAATAAGGTTGCCCCTACGGATTTACCCGTAGGGGCAACCCACTGCCCCTACGAATATCTCCGTAGGGGCAAAAAATTCATCTGTAGGTGCAAACGCCGTAGGTGCAAGTTGAAGCCCTGCACTTGCCCCTACGGTCGAAAACTTGCCCCTTACGGAGTTCTGTGTAGGTACACTTGCACCTACGGATTAGGGCGTAGGGGAAAAAAATTATTTTATTTACGGTTATTTTAATTATATTAACTGTACCTACGGATTTATCCGTAGGGCCAATTAGTATCCCGTACGGATATATCCGTAAGTACATATCCGTAGGAGCAAAATATCAGGATTCCTGATATTTTGCCCCTACGGAAATAGCCGTAGGGGTCTTTGTTTGCCCCTACGGATATATCCGTAGGGGCAAGACCAACCTCCCTGACACTGAGATCAGGGGGGAAATATCAGTTATTGCTGATATTTTGCCCCTACGGGTTAAACCGTAGGGGCAACATGTGTACCTACGGATTAATCCGTAGGTACACATTATCTGGTTTTTTTTTAAAAAAAAGGGCTGCCTTATTTTTTCTTGCCCTGTGCACAATAATATATATATCAATAAAATATAAAATTAATCATCATACAACATATATCGCAGTATTCATAAGCACATCTCACGCATATAATATACAAAAGAAATCCAAATACTGAATATGATATAAATATAAACCAATATCAATATCAATATCGTTTCAAAATGTAGTACAATATGTATGATATAAATAAATACATGTTTCAAAAAATAAGAACCAAAAAGCTGCCCTAGCTCGGTCCAGCTCTACCTCTGAATAACGATAGAATAACGCGCGCCTGCTCCTTGGTCAATAAACCTTGCAATTCGGCGCGAGCGTGAGTCTGAACGTCCTGTGGAGCTAGCGATGTGGTCTGCGCAACCGCCGTCGAGGGAGTCGCTTGCGGAGCCGCGGCTGCGGGAGTCTGAGCGGGCGGTGGAGCTATAGGAGCTGTCTACGGAACCGCAGCCGATGTAGTGGCTTGCGGAGCCGCAGCCGAAGGAGATGCATGTCTCTGCCCCTGTCGCGTCTGGACCAAACATGTGTAAGAAGCGTGTAAGAACTATGTATTACTCGAATTCGTATCATTATCAAGTTATTTCGAAATCACATTTGGATATCTAGTTTGGATAACCGTTGTTTATTTTAATTACATATATGTATGTATGATTAATCAAACCTAAGTCTAAAACCAAATAAGCTCAAGCTACGTACTAATTATGGATATGTTGATATGTATAATATGACATAATATTTTACTATAAAGTAGTATACATACCAGCATCTCCTTCAACTTCTCAACGGTGGCCCTCAAGCTCTCCAGTTCCTGCTGGACACGTCACTCACTGGAGACGGAGGAAGTAACCGCCGGGGTGGAGTCCAACCTCATATGGGCCCTGCTAGGGCCCAGTCCCCGGCCTCTCTCCCAACCTCCGTGGTGCCCTCCGTGTGCGGCGTCCAGAACTGGGGTCAGCAGCCTCGGATCGTTCTGTCCGGTAAAATCGATCCCCGAGGCCTCGGCCTGCTCAACCACCCGCTCCTACACCCACATTAAGCAGTAAAGTATAAGTATAAAATTTAAACTTGAAGCTTCCAAAACTAAAATTTTAAATATGGGTAGAATAAATATTTAACACTTACGCAATACTCCTGGGTAGCGACATCGGGATATCGAAGCTCGCCCGTGGCGGGATCTGTAGAGGTGCCGTGGACGGCAAGATATGCGGACAGCACGCTCGGTGTACCACCTTGCGCCACGGTCCGAGCTGTCTGCAATATTAGAAAATAACTCTTAATATTAGAAATATTAGAAAATAACTCTTAATATTGCAGAATTTCAGAAAGGTCGGTCTATTGTAAATTACCGATAACTCCATGGCTCGAGTAATATTCCTCGAGCCACCTGTGTAAGTGGGGCGACCCCTCTTCGCCGACTTCCTGTTCTCTGTATTCTGAGCGGCCTGTTTCTGCACAACGCATTAACATTTAGTTTTCTAATTAAGGAACACAAGAAATAAATTACATCATAAACAATGAATTACATTTAAAATACATACCTGTTTGCGTTGGGAGTCGAAATAATCGCACAATAGAGGCCATGTCTCTACGTCGACTCTCGCAAACGCCGGAGTAGATAGGAGGGCCGCTCTCTCTGCCTCGGGGGTCGCCATCCATAGGGAGTAGCAGTCAGCCTTCAGCTCATTCCTGTTGTATCGGACCTTGGTCTGCATGTTCTTCATCAGGCCATTGTACAGAGCATGAAGGTCGAGCACCCTCCCAGGATGATCAGGGTCGGCTACAGGCTGAAAATCGTAATCCAACTGAAAATACAAAAAAAACATTGTTATTAGATTGCAAGTGTTAATAATAAATATATTGGATAAATCAAATGAAAATAGTCCGTTAATACGTACCCGAGCCTGATCAAAGAAGAGGACGAATGAGCGCCGGTGCTGCTCGCCCCACTCAACGTGAAGTGGATAGTTCTTCACGAGCCGGCTCCCATCCCCCATATACCGGCCGAACCTCTCGGCATGAGGACCGGTATAGCGATAGTCAAGGGTAAAAAGGAGGGGGAATGGTGCCTCCCCCCTAGCTCTGTCAGGCCTCAGCCTATGGGACTGATTCGGGCCTCGAGTCCCCCTCTGGGGATGGGGAGGCCCTGCGTCTGCACGAAATATCAAGACAATCAATATTAAGACAAAGTTGTATTAAGAAATCAAGCTTAAACGAAAATTGAAGTGTGATATATACCTCCGGTGACTATCGCACGAGCCTGGGCCCGGGCAGCAGCACGAGCGGGACGATAGTTCCTCCGGTGAGGAACAACCGGGGTCCCGGATGTGGACGCATCCCCTGCAACTAGAAAATAAACATTGACGCTAAATTTCCATGAAGTTCATATTTATTCTATAGAGCATATGTAAAATGAAAAAATATTTTATATTTATTCATACTAACCTGCAGACGATGCGGATGGTATGAAAGCGGCAGGAGTGGCCCCTGCGGAAGATGTGGACGCACCACCTATAATTAGACAATTAAAAATAGATTATATAAGTAATTGCAAAAAGAATGTGTAGATCAATAATATAACGTTCTAAATCAATATGCATGCACTATAGGATATATAAATATACCCGCAGGTGCGGTGGTGTCACCACCTACAGCTAGACAATAATAAAAATTGCAAAGTAAGAGAAAAATGAATGTGTGTATATTTATGATATAGCATTCTAAATCAATATACATACACTATATGATATATAAACATACCTGGAGGAGCGGGAGTGGCCTCTGTCCCAGATGTGGACGCATCACCAACAACTAGACAATCAAACATTGACAATATAAGTAATTTTGACATAAACATGTATGAATATCTGTAATATTACATTCAAAATGGATATGCGTGCAGTATACCTGGAGGTGTGGCAAAATCCACACGGAAGGAGGCATCCGAAGGGGTCTCCGATCTGGGTGCAAGACCGGCCCTCTGAAGCTCCCTACGAAGCTCTCTGGGCGGCAGAACCGCTCTGCCTCTGCCTCTGCCGCGGCTGGAGCTCCTGCCGCTCCTCGCTGCTCCCGACATCGTCATCAAATCTAGATAAACGGCTCGTGGACGCATTAGACAATCATTAAAAGTATTGACTATATATATATAGAGCGTAAAATGTGAAGTAATAATATAACATTACTGATAACCTTTTTCGTTTCGTGGGCGTATCATACATATCTATTTGAATTTCATCGTCGATGTCATTTCTAACCCACGTAACTTCATGATCGGTCGAAGACAACCCGTCCTTCGAAACAGACGGTCGGAGCACTTTAAGCCTTCTCTCTTCTTCGTCCTCATCGCTGTCCTCATATTCTGGGACATCATAGACATCTCTGGGTTTCCATCGGCATACAACACTCCACCCCGGATGCTTCAAACACTATGAGTAGTATACTTGGAACGCTTGGTTCGGAAAGATAAACGGATCTTTGTGACCATGTACGGACCAACCTGATAGCATTCCATACGCAGGAAAGTCATTAATTGTCCACATTAAAACCGCACGCAGTATGAAGGTTGTATTTGTGTTTGCATCATATGTCTCTACACCATCAACGAACAAAGATTTCAACTCCTCGATTAGAGGTCAGAGATAGACGTCGATATTGTTCCCCGGTGAATTTGGTCCATCGATAAGAAGAGGCATCATAAAGTATGATTGGTCCATAGCCAACCAAGGCGACAGATTATAAATTATCATTACAACGGGCCATGTGCTGTGACTTCCAGCCATATAGTTGAATGGGCAAAAGCCATCAGTAGCCAGTCCGAGCCGGACATTGCGAGGATCGCTACTGAATATTGCGTGCCTCCTATCGAAATCCTTCCATACCGGTGAATCTCTTGGATGGCTCATTTTTCCATCTTCACTTGGAGGAACACAGTGATGCCAAATCATTGCCTCAGCTGTTTTTTTGCACCTGAATAGCCTCTGTAGCCTCTGTGTTATGGGAAAGTATCGTGCTATCTTCACAGGTATATCAGGCTTCTTATCAGAATCTTTCGGCTTATACCTGGCATCTCCGCATGTTGGACACTCTTTCAAATCTGAATTCTCTTTCCGGTACAATACGCAATTTTTAGGACATGCTTGAATCTTCTCGCACTTTAGACCCAAATCAGACATCATCTTCTGGGCTTCGTACCAGCTGTCGGGCACATTATTTCCCGGAGGCATAGAATCTTTCAAGAACGAAAGAAGCATTGTGAATGACTTGTTGCTCCATCCATTTAGACACTTAATCTGGAAAAGTTGGACGAACCATGAGAGGGTGGAATACTTCGCATTCTCATAAATTGGTTTCCTAGCATCATTCATGAAATTTTCATATTTATCCGCACGCGGTCCTTGACCGGAAGGAATGTCATCTTCGGTACGAATAGATTCACCTAGGGCAAGCTCTACCATATCCTCCATTTCTTCCGATGGAAATAAATTACCGTCTTCTCCTTCTGCCGCATTACCGAATTCTTCTTCTTCTCCTGCCGCATTATCGTGTTCTACTTCTTCTGCCACAGTACTGCATTCTTCTCCTTCCCCGTGATATTTCCAAGTTGTATAAAGTCTAGTAAACCCATGTTTTACAATATGAAGCTCTGCCAATTCTACCTTCTGCCAGTACTTATTGCCACATCTATCGCACGGACAAAGAATCTTCTCTATTATGATCTTATTATGTGCGCGTGCAAATTCAAGGAAAGCAACAACTCCTGCGACAAACTTAGGTTGCATACGTTATTTCCAATCCACATACATCCAGTCCTTAACTCTGACGTACTCATAGGCCATGTTAGACTGTATAACATATAAATTGTAGGTTATGCTGACTATATTGAGAAATATAAGAACGGGATAGTTACTGACAAAGGAGAAAATCCGTGTATATGCTTTGTGTGTGCGTTTGTCGTTGAAAAGAATAAATTATCGCACGTATGTTAACCGATAGACGGGGACTAAGTGGCGCTTTTAGTTTCATATATGAGTATCGATGGGAATACGAAGGTTTCATATTATCATATAGTGGTTTTAACCCGAACATCTCGAATCGCTCTCTAATTATGCGTTTGTTGAGTATTCTTGTTGTATGTGTGTGTTCCGGCTGTCGGGGGTAGGCTTCTATCCCATTAAAAATGTATAGAGCGAACACCCATCACTTGTGCTTTCAACCGTTTCGAGTAAATTTCGGCAGCACCTCCCCGCTGTTCTCCGAGTACACTGTAATAGAATAGATAATCATTTCAAAGCTGTGAAACAACGTTGAAATGAACATCTAATCTATCTTTGTACACGGAGAACCAGCGGAAAGGTACCGACGAAATATCTCGAAACGGATGAAAACACAAGTGAATGAAGGCATTTGCTTTATACATTCTTAATTTGTCCACACGGGACAAATCTATGGGTTACCATACGATTGAATTTTCTCGTCGCGTAGACTATACGACGGTTGTTAGTATCGAGCTATACTGTCCGATATTTAACAACCTTCGTATAGTTCGATGTCACGACGAGCATCGCACGTATGTTAACCGATAGACGGGGACTAAGTGGCGCTTTTAGTTTCATATATGAGTATCGATGGGAATACGAAGGTTTCATATTATCATCGAGTATCATATATTGGTTTTAACCTGAACATCTCGAATCGCTCTCTAATTATGCGTTTGTTGTGCATTCGAGTTGTATGTGTAACATGATTTTAAACCATTGAGATCAAGATTGATAGAACTGATCATCCTACATTGCAATAGCATTCATCAACCAAAAACTATTATTGCAATGGCATTCATCTATAACAATCAACAATTAAAACTACAAATGTAGGATACTGATATCATAAAGCGTTATACGCAACATATGAATTCACATGATTGAAACATGCATCAAAAAAACATGTTCATCCAAAAGAAAGACCACTGTCAACAAATATAGACAAATACGTTATAAAAACAGTAACTAATTAACAAGTTGATTAGCATCTGAATCAAGAAAATGATAGGAAAAACAATTGACTATGATCTATAATGACAAGTCTATTACCATGACTCTCGACTAACAAAGGTGTCTTTTCGTCCTCGGTAGCTTGATAATTGGGATTTCATGGCGAATAAAAATATGCATATACCGTTTGACCGGGAACTTCAATAGGAAACTCAATAAGGTCGGGTGTACTGAAGTACGCTTTGTATTTCGCTATATCAGGTGATGAAGCCCAAGCCCTAGCTAGCCCAGCCCCACCCGAACCGAACCCTATCGAAGGTAAAGAACGTCCTTACACTTTCATATTTCTATTAATGATGCAAGTCTCCACCAAGTCAAATTCTTGCAATATCATTACCTATATTTGATTTAATGCTTCAAACCCTTCGAGCATGTGTAAAAACATATTTGTATGCTGTTATATAGCTATAGTGAAAGTTATTTACTGTAATATAAAATTAATATATTGGATTATAAAAATATAGAAAATGTTACTTTACTGATAATTGTCATAAAAGCGCGCTCTTCAAAGAAAATAAATAAATAAATAAATAAAGCCTGATACTCAATTACTCAGTTTTTAAATTAAAAAAAAGAAGAAGAAAGAACAAAAAGAAATTCATACATGCATGTTGTCTCCCCATTTTTTCATAAATTAAGCCAACTTTTCTATACATACTAGTAATTACTGGATACATTCAGGTTAAATGCATAGAGCTAGCCGTAATTTCCTCTACGGTAAACTTTCATCAATGCAACACTTTGGTTCGCCTAACTAGATCGCCATTCACGAACACAATCTATTTATATGGCATGATTTTATACACTTAATTTTACCATATTTAATGAAAATGAATCATTCATGATATGATACATGTATATACATCGATACCCAACCCCAACCTAACCCTAGCCCCAGCCCCAGCCCAGCCCCAGCCCCGCCCTGCCCCAACCTAACCCTAACCCCTGCCCCAGCTAAACCCCAACCCCAACCCTAAGCCAAACCCTAACCCCAGCCCCGTCCCAGCCTCAGCCGAACCCCAACCCTAACCCTAACCCCAACCCCAATCCCAACCCCGACCGCAACCCCTGCTGAACCCCAACTCCAATCGCAACCCCAGCCATGAACCCTAGCCCTAAATAATCAAAAATTTCTTTAATTTAGTTGAAGATTTACTAACCTGAATGGCGGTGGCGACGACGAGAACGGCGGTGGCGATGACGAGAACGGCGGTGGCGACGACGAGAACGGCGGTGGTGATTTGGGGATTTTGTTTCGCGCGCGATCGAGAGAGGGAGAAAGAGATAACGGGCGTAGGCAATCGATCTGTGCCTTTATTAAATCGCTATTTAGTTGCCCCTACGGATTTGTCCGTAAGTCCTTGGTTTGCGGCTCCATAGGGGCAAACACCAAATTAAGAATTAATATTTTTATTCTTGAACGTCTTGGCCCGTAGGGGCAACCTTCTAGCCCTACGGATTAATCCGTAGGGCCAACATAAATCTACCCCTACAGATTTCAATATCCGTAGGGGCAACCCCCTATTTTATTAATGTGAGATGGCGCTCAGCGCCAAGTGCGCCACGTGTCACTCACTGGCACGCCAACAGACTAGCACAAAGAACTCATAAATTAAAAAGCGTAATGCGGTAAATGAACTAGCGCTTAGCGCTAAGCGCGACACATGTCCTCTTCGCGTGCGCTACCTGACAGAAGCACAATGCGCTCTTTACTTGGCGCAAAGCGCCTGGCGCGCCACGTGGCGTATTGTCAGAGCACAATTTGTTCTGATGAAGACAAAAGATGTCAGAGCCCAATGCCTAGCATTATTAAAAGGGCTGAGCCCAAACAAAGGCTTAATAGCCAGAACAAAAAATAAAATGTTAAACATTTTTTTAATTGGGCTTAGCCCAATTCTGGCCATAAGTCTTCAACTTATCTTGAATTGAGCACATCTGCTCTCTCAACCAACTCACATCGGTTCGAGGGTACATCTCGTTACTCCTCTGATATTTGTCATTGTAATCATTCAACGTCTTCAGAGAGGTGACGGGTCCCGACGACCACACATAACAACGGACTGTGGAGTCCTTAAACCCACGGACTATGATGTCCTTAACCTCGACCGTGATGTCTTAAAACTAACAACGGACTGTGAGGTCCCTAAACCCACGGACTATGATGTCCTTAACCTCGACCGTGATGTCTTAAAACTAACAACGGACTGTGAGGTCCCTAAACCCACGGACTATGATGTCCTTAACCTCGACCGTGATGTCTTAAAACTAACAATGGACTGTGGGGTCCCTAAACCCATGGACTATGATGTCCTTAACCTCGACCGTGATGTCTTAAAACTAACAATGGACTGTGGGGTCCCTAAACCCACAGACTATGATGTCCTTAACCTCGACCGTGATGTCTTAAAACTAACAATGGATTGTGGGGTCCCTAAACCCATGGACTATGATGTCCTTAACCTCGACCGTGATGTCTTAAAACTAATATCGGACTGTGGAGTCCTTAAGCCTATGGACTATGATGTCCTTAACCTGGACCAAGATGTCCTTAAACTAACAATGGACCATCATGTCCTTAAACTGGTAATCGACCGTAATGTCTCTAAACTAAACAATAGAGTCCAAATGCTCTGTTGTTGGATCTAAACGATCCCGTTAAGTTGATCTTAGTCTGAAATTAGACTAACGTATCCTTAACAAACGTTTAAGTTGATCTTAGTCTCAAATGAGACTAACGTATCCTTAAACCCAAACCAAAACCCAAATCTAAGAAGATACGGATTTGGACCAATCCACGCCCTACGGGCGACAACATAAATTAGTCTCCGTATACAATCCACGGGCAACCAAAAACAAAAAAAAAAACACACGACACGAAGTGACCATCTGGAGAAGAAGAAAGTGGTTACCGCGACGCGGTAGCGTAATTAACTGCAGGGGCTTGCGCCTGCAGGGAAGAGCGTCCCCACAATCAAAAACCCCTCAAATGAGGGGGAATCTGACGAAGTCTGCTACATTGGCCACATCCGTTTAAACCTTCGATACATGGTGCCATAAATCAACTTGGCATCTTCGGAGAGGTGAACGGATAGCACCAATTAGCATCTGCCCCGAAATTCAGGCAAGACGGACCTACGTGGTCGCGTCTCCGATTTTCGGCGGGGAACAGATTCTGGCACGCCCGGTGGGACCTTTTCCTCTTTCCACTCCACACTTCGTGCGTCGTGTTCGCGAACGAATCGCGGTTTGCTATGGTTGCATGTGGATTCGAGGTACTTAGATTTGGTGTCTTGCTCCGTGCAGAAAACAGAAGATCAATGGCTTCAAACTGCACTCATTGCAACAACTCCCACTCCATCCTCGCCGGAGGAGTGACCTACGGGCCTCAAGCGGCCTCCTTGTTCATGATGCCGGTGGACCATGTAACTCAGGACACCACCGGATTGTTCTTTGGGACTATGCTCCCACAGATGAGCTTCGGCACCCCTGTACCAACACCAGAAGCTCCCAAGAATTCGGTCTTTGATCGGCTTGTTACTACCACGGCCCCTCTCAACGGATCGTCCAGCTCCAGCTCCTCGGTCTTCACCAGACTGGGCCAAAGTTCATGTGGGCCCGTGATGAAGCCTGCAATCCCAGAGAAGATTGTTCCGAAAAGGATAGCCATTCCTGCTCATGAAGTCGTCAAGGCGGCTTCTCCTGCCAAAGGGTCGGTCTTCATAAGACTGACTATTTCAACTCCTATTCCAGGCGAAATCATCAAGGCTGCTTCCCCTGCTCGGAAGTCTACTTTCGATAGGTTGGCCATCCCCACTCAGCGGACGTCAGTCTTCAACAAGTTGACAGCAACAACTTCTGATCAAGACAGGCGGCATAAGGAAGCCACCCCCGTAGCTGAGATAATTCCAACTGCAAGACACGCTCGGTGTCGCCACTGACGCCGAGTGAGGAAGGCTGGGGGCAATTCCCCTTCTAGACTGACTCCGCCGGCTCCAACGGAAGAAGTTGATACTGTTGTTCTAACTGGGAACAGCTTTGAACCGCTAAGGAGAGTGCACAAAAACTCTCCAACTGCCGTGCTGAAGAGATCTCCTCCACCCATGGAGAATGCTACAGGAATAAAGCCGAAACAGCCCCCTCAACGGCTATCCTCTAAAATTTACAAGGTCTGACGTCAAGTCCAAGACTCGGTGATTGATCAAGACTATCCCCGTCGACAGAAGAAGCTGAAGGTTCAGCAGGAAGAGAACCGTCCTGGCAAACCACAAAGGACGACAACTACCTGGGTGCCCGCTGCAACGGCCCTCTCAACGTCAACTGCTCAAAAGAGAAGGAGGCCAGAGAAAGCCCCTATGACTACGGCAGATCGCAAAGACGCTAAGCCCAAACGCCCCAAGTCTGGGGGCATAATGGTCCATACTGTTTACATGGCTTCCGGAAAAGAGGAAAGCCGCGCTTCGACGGGCCACCGACCGCTCACCCGATCCGTGACAAAAGCCCAGGAGCAACAACAGAAGCTTCAGGAAATGCTGACACAAATGGCCGCACTCACCGGGCCAAAAGAAAGACCGGAGGCATCATCAGAACAGCGTCACGAACAAGAAACCGATGCTGACTTTCTACGCAGAGTCCTCGAAAAGAAGGACAGAGAAGCTGCAGAACAAGCTGCCAACATAAAATGAATGGCGCTTCTCTTCCAAGACATGGTCGGGATGATATTACAGCCGGATCCTCCAGCTGAGGAGCCTCCGATCATTATTGAAGACGACAGAGGGGAAACATCTAATCTTCCTCCGGCTCATTCAGTGGCCAAAGAGGAAACCATTTCCAAGGCCGCACTGGACGACTATATAGCTCAGCAAATACGAGCTCACCAGGCGAATGAAGCGGCCGGCCAAGTCGTTAAAACTGGGCGACCGTATCCAGGCTGGTATGACCAAATAAGTTACCCGCCGGGATATATGATCCTAAATTTCATGTATACAAAGGGATGGGCAATCCCCACCAGCATGTTGCCCAGTTCAGGGCTTTATGTGACAACACCGGAGGTGATGATAAATTTCTATTTCGCCAATTCGTCGGAAGCTTGTCAGAAACGGCATTCAAGTGGTACTCCGAACTTCCAAACGATTCCGTCAAGACTTTCGCGGAAATGGAGCTGTTATTCACCCAGCGATTTGCGAGTGCTAGTGAGCGCACCCCGATCACCGCATTGATCAACGCCAGGGTAAGGCCAAGCGAAACATGGGTTCAATACGCAATGTGAAGGGGAGGCTCCCATTTTTGAAGCCCCTTTCTTCCTCTCATGTGAAGGAGAGGCTCCCTCTCATGTGAGTGGGAGGTTCCAATTTTGGGGGCCCTTTCTTCCTCTTATGTAAGTGAGAGGCTCCCATTTTGGGAGCCCATTTTTTTCCTCTCATGTGAGTGGGAGGGTCCCATTTTTGGGAGCCCCCTTTATTCTTTCTCTCATGTGAAAAAGGGAAGCTCCCACCTCATTTAGTGGAGTTTAACTCCACTCCAAATAAAAACCTTCTTGGAATTGAACTCCATTTGAAATTATTTTGGAGTTTAACTCTACCTTTAATTTTTTTTGGAGTTGAACTCCATTTGAAATTATTTTGGAGTTTAACTCCACATTAAATTTTTTTAGGAGTTTTATTCCATTTAAAATTCTTTTGGAGTTTAACTCCACGATAAAATTCGTTTTGGAGTTAACTCCATTTAAAATTCTTTTAGTGATTAACTCCATTTAAAATTCTTTTAGAGTTTAACTCCACAATAAAATAAAGAATTTTTTCGGACTTTAACTCCACAACAAAAATTCTTTCGGAGTTTAACTCCATTAAAATTCTTTTGGAGTTTAACTCCACAAATAAAAAATTCTTTTCGAGTTTAACTCCATTCAAATGTTTTTTAAGTCTAAGTCCTTAAAAAATAAAAAAAATTCTTTTGGAGCTCCTTTCTTCTTCTCATGTGAGAGGGAGGCTCCCATTTTGGGAGCCCCTTTCTTCCTCTCATGTGAAGGGGAGGCTCCCATTTGGGAGCCCCTTCATTACCTCTCATGTGAGGTGGAGGCTTCCATTTTGGGAGCCCCCTTTCTTCGTCTCATGTGAGGGGAAGACTCCCTCTCATGTGAGTGGGAGACTCCCATTTTGGGTGCCCCTTTCTTCCTCTCATGTGAGGGGGAGGCTCCCTCTCATGTGAGTAGGAGACTCCCAATTTGGAAGCCCTCTTTTTTTCCTTTCATGTGAGTCCGAGGGTCCCATTTTTGTGAGCCCGATTTATTCTTCCTCTCATGTGAAAGAGGGAAGCTCCCACCTTATTTAGTGAAGTTTAACTCCACACCAAATAAAGACCTTTTTGGAGTTGAACTCCATTTGAAATTATTTTGGAGTTTAACTCCACATTAAAAAAAATTTGGAGTTGAACTCGATTTAAAATTATTTTGGAGTTTAACTCCACATTAAATTTTTTTAGGAGTTTTACTCCATTTAAAATTCTTTTGGAGTTTAACTCCACGATAAAAATCTTTTTGAGTTGAACTCCATTTAAAATTCTTTTGGAGTTTAACTCCAAAATAAAATAAAGAAATTTTTCAGAGTTTAACTTCACAATAAAATTCTTTCGGAGTTTAACTCCATTTAAATTCTTTTGGAGTTTAACTCCACAAATAAAAATTTCTTTTGGAGTTTAACTCTATACAAATGTTTTTGGAGTCTAATTCCTTAAAAAATAAAAAAAATAAAAAAAAACTTTTGGAGCCCCTTTCTTCCTCTCATGTGAGTGGGAGGCTCCCATTTTGGGAGCCTCTTTCTTTCTCTCATGTGAGAGGGAGGCTCCATCTCATGTGAGAGGTAGTCTCCTATTTTGGGAGCCCCTTTTCTTCCTCTCATGTAAGGGGGAGGTTCTCATTTTAGAAGCCCCCTTTCGCCCTCTCATATGAGGGGGAGCTTCCCTCTCATGTGAGTGGAAGGCTCCCATTTTAGGAGCCCTTTTTTTTCTCTCCTGCGAATGGGAGGGTCCCATTTTTGGGAGCCCCCTTTATTCTTCCTCTCACGTGAAAGCGGAAAGCTGCCACCCCATTTAGTGGAGTTTAACTCCACACCAAATAAATATATTTTTGGAGTTGAACTCAATTTGAAATTATTTTGGAGTTTAACTCCACATTAAATTTTTTTTTGGAGTTAGAACACTATTTGAAATTCTTTTTGAGTTTAACTCCACATTAATTTTTTTTTGAGTTGAACTCCATTTAAAATTCTTTTGGAGTTTAACTCCACATTAATTTTTTTTTTTTGAGTTTTACTCCATTTAAAATTCTTTTAGAGTTTAACTCCACGATAAAAATATTTTTGGAGTTGAACTCCATTTAAAATTCTTTTAGAGATTAACTCTATTTAAAATTCTTTTGGAGTTTAACTCCATAATAAAATAATGAATTTTTTCGGAGTTTAACTCCAAAATAAAAATTCTTTCGGAGTTTAACTCCATTTAAATTCTTTTGGAGTTTAACTCAACAAATAAAAAATTCTTTTGGAGGTCAACTCTAAACAAATGTTTTTGGAGTTTAAAAAATAAAAAAATAAAAAATTCTTTTGGAGCTCTTTTCTTCCTCTTATGTGAGGGGGGGCTCCATCTCATGTAAGTGGGAGGCTCCCATTTTGAGAGCCGCTTTATTCCCTCTCATGTGAGGGGGACACTCTCATTTTGGGAGCCCCTTTTCTTCCTTTCTTATGAAGGGGAGCCTCCCTCTCATGTTAGTGGGAGGCTCCCATTTTGGGTGCCCCCTTTCTCCCTCTCATGTTAGTGGGAGACTCCCATTTTGAGGACCTCTTTCTCTCTCTAATGTGAGGGGGAGGCTCCGTCTCATATGAGTGGGAGGCTCCAATTTTGGAAACCCTTTTTTTTCCACTCATGTGAGTGGGAGGGTTCCATTTTTGAGAGCCCCCTTATTCTTCCTCTCACGTGAAAAAGGGAAGCTCACACCCCATTTAGTGGAGTTTTACTCCACACCAAATAAAGACCTTTTTGGAGTTGAATTCCATTTGAAATTGTTTCCCCCAATCAGAGCAAGGCTCTGTTCAAATTCCAAAGCTGGAAATGAAGCGACGCTTCTGCTTCCCTCAATCAAGAGCAAAGCTCTGTTTAGAAATTTAAGAGTCAAAAATTGAAGAAACGCTTCAAACCCTGCGCGCCACGTGTCTAACACAGGCGCGCTGGCGCAGTTGCGCTGCTCGCCACGTGTCTGACACTGGTGCGCTAGCGCAGTTGCGCTGCGCTCTGCGCTGCGCGCCAGGTGTCGAGCGCCAGTGCGCTAGCGCAAGGCGCGCTGCGCGCCACGTGTCAAAACACGAATGCGCTAGCGCAATTGCGCTGCGCACCCCAAATTAGATCAAAACTCTGTTTCCAAGATTGGAAAGCGAAGCAACGCTTCATGATTATGCAGCGCATAAATATCTTACAAAGGAATAACAAAGAATTAAAAAACAAGAGAACACTTAACAGATAATAAAATACTAAATTAAAACATTTTTTTATTATTATTATTGTTATTACATTTAAAAAAGATCACCAAATATGGGATCAGAAGGACAAGGGTTCACAAAGCTAAAGAGAAGATTATCCAGTTCCCTCTCCGTCTTCTCCACCATGTCGAAACAGCGATCCTCCCGAGGGATAGCCATCCAACGGTCAACGCCGCACTCCTCAGAGAAAATGGTGATGCCAACCCGACGAGCCCGTATCTAGCTCAGCAAGTGGATGGAGCAATCCCTCAGAGCTTGAGTGATTAAGTGCGCCTCCAAGAAGCACTCTATCTTGTCTTCGGCAGTATCCAGTATTGCCGAGAACATCTCCGGTGGAGGAGGGGGAAGATCGGAGAGCACAAATGCAAGGATCATCCGAAGCCAAATAGAGTGTGGGGAAGAGGGGACCCCACACGAGTCAAAAGATCATGCAGTGCAGCGTCGCACTGCTCATTCGTGAAAGAAGGATCCACCGAGCGCGCAGCAAAGCGAGGGATAAGGTCCTGAATGGGCACTTCCCACGGCTGTCTACGAGCATGAGTGCGGTTACAAGCCATAGTTGAGAAAATTCTTTAGGGATGAGAAAAGGAAGAAGCTTTGCTTCGAGTTATAAAGACGAAGCACATAAAATTTTGTGCATAATGGAACTATTTCCAAAATTAGGAAATGAAAGATTCTCGGGAATATAAGTTTGACTTAAGAAAGAAAGTGAAAAGACACCTCTGTTGAAGCAACGCTTCAGATCCAGCGCTCTGCTGAAGCAACGCTTCAGATCCAGCGCTCTGCGCGCTGCGCGCCACGTATCAAGCACGGGTGTGCTAGCGCAGTTGCGCTGCGCTCTGCGCTGCACGCCACATGTCCAACATAGGTGCGCCAGCGCTGGAATTAAAATTCCCACCGTTAGATCAAAGGATCTAATAATAATGATAAATCATTAATTAACCAGAATTAAATTCTGTTAAGGAAAGATTTCTCAAAATCTTTCCAAACAACAAGATTGTGCTTTAAGCACCGCTGGATCAATGATCCAATGGTAAATAATGAATTACCAAAACAGAATAAATTCTGCATAGAAAGATTTCTCAATCTTATTGAAAAACAAGAAGATTATCTTCTGTAAAATAGAAGCCTTAGGATCAAAAATCCGACGGTGGGAAATATTCCCAAATCAATCAGAGAAAGATCTCTTAAACTGATTTAACAAATCAATTGGCCATATATAAAGGCCCCAAGACTTCAAGTCTTAAGGACACATAAGAGAAAAAAAAAACCTCTGCAAACTTTGAGAGGAAAAAAACTCAAAGAAAAAGAAAGGCAAGCCTTTAGAAAAGAGAAGATCATTTCTTCATCTTGAAGGTAAAGAATTATTTCTTGAACAACAGAGATGAAATCATCTCGTAAAACGAAGAAACATTTTCTAAAAAGATCACAAATCTGAAAAAAGACCAAGGTCTTTGATATTAAGATCAAAAGATCTGATTATATAAAAAAATATATAAGAAGTATTTTTACTTCGCCCACAGATCTTTGATCTATAAAGGCAGAGCCTTTTATCAAAAAAAAAAACAAGAACTGTTGTTCTTGAATCTCGAGGCAAAGCCTCCTTAGAAGAACATAAAAGTTGTTCTGTGATCTTAAAATTAATCAGATGCGCTTTGCGCTATTGAAAAGTGCCTTGCACTCATGAACTGCGCCTTTGCACTCCTTGGACTGGCGCTCAGCGCCAAAACACGCCACGTGTCAACCCATAGACACGATCTGCGCTTTGCGCTCCTGAAAACAGCGCACTGCGCTCTTGGGTTGGCGCTCAGCGCCAAACACGCCACGTGTCACTCACTGGCGTACCAATAAAATAGCACAACGCGCTCATAAATTAAAAGCGCAGCGCGCTAACAAACTAGCGCTTAGCGCTAAGTGACACGTGTCCTCCTCGTGTGCGCTAACCGACAGAAGCGCAATGCGCTCTTTGACTGGCGCAAAGCGCCTAGTGCGCCACGTGACGCGCTGTCAGAACATACTTTGTTCTTATAAATGCTATGCATTCAATATAAGACAAAAAATGTCAGAGCCCAATGCTTAGCATTATTAAAAGGGCAGAGCCCAAACAAAGGGCCCAACAGGCAGAACAAAAATAAAATGTTAAACATTTTTAACTGGACTTAGCCCAATTCTGGCCATAAGTCCTCAATTTAAATTGAAATGAGCTCATCTGCTCTTCCAATCAATTTACACCCGGTTCGAGGGTACATCTCTTTACTCCTCTGATATCTGTCGTTGTAATCCTTCAACGTCGTCAGAGAGGTGACGGGTCCCGACAACCACACATTACTACGGACTCTGGGGTCATTAAACTCATGGACTATGATGTCCTTAACCTCGACCGTGATGTCTTAAAACTAATATCGGACTATGGAGTCCTTAAATCCACGGACTATGATGTCCTTAACCTCGACCGTGATGTCTTAAAACTAACATCGGACTGTGGGGTCCTTAAACTCACGGACTATGATGTCCTTAACCTCGACCGTGATGTCTTAAAACTAACATCGGACTGTGAGGTCCTTAAACTCATGGACTATAATGTCCTTAACCTCGACCGTGATGTCTTAAAACTAACAACATCGGACTGTGAGGTCCTTAAACTCACGGACTATGACGTCCTTAACCTCGACCGTGATGTCTTAAAACTAACGTCGGACTGTGGAGTCCTCAAATCCACGGACTATGATGTCCTTAACCTCAATCGTGATGTCTTAAAACTAACATCGGACTGTGAGGTCCTTAAACTCACGGACTATGATGTCTTTAACCTCGACCGCGATGTCTTAAAACTAACGTTGGGCCGTAATGTCCTTAAACTAATTATCGACCGCAATATCATTAAACTAAATAATAGGGCCCAATTTCTCTCTTGTCGAATCTAAACGATCTCGTTAAGTTGATCTTAGTCTAGAATTAGACTAATGTGTCCTTAACAAACGTTTAAGTTGATCTTAGCCCCAAATAAGGCTAACGTATCCTTAAACACAACCCCCCTCCCAAACCCAAATCTAAGAAAGATACGGATTTGGACTAATCCACGCCCTACGGACGACAACATAACTTAGTCTCCGTATACAATCCACGGGCAACCAAACACAAAACAAACACCCATGATACGAAGTGACAATATGGAGAAAGAGAAAGTTGTTATCGCGATACGGTAGCGTAATTAACTGCAGGGGCTTGCGCCTGCAGGGAAGAGCGTCCCCACAATCAAAAACCCCTCAAACGAGGGGGAATCTGACGAAGTCTGCTATATCGGCCGTATCCGTTTAAACCTTCGATACATGGTGCCATAAATCAACTTGGCATCTTTGGAGAGGTGGACGGATAGCACCAATTAGCATCTGCCCCCAGATTCAGGCAAGACGTACAGTCTTCCCGGCTTCCGGCGGTGAATAGATTCTGGCACGTCCGGTGGGACCTTTTCCTCTTTCCACTCCACACTTCGTATGTCGTGTTCGCGAACCAATCGCGGTTTGCTAATGGTTGCCCTTGGGTTTCGAGATACTAAGATTTGGCGTTTTGCTTGCTGAAGAAAGCAAAGAATCAATGGTATCCACTTAAGCAAGATGTTCCAACTGCAACTGCAACCTATGCTCCGTCTCACCTGGAGGTGTAGCTTACGGGCCCCAAGCAGCTTCCTTATTCACAATGCCAGTGGAACAGGTCACCCAAGCCACCACGGGATTGTTTTTCGGAACCATGCTTCTGCCGACGAGCTTCAGCACCCCCGTGTCCGTACCAGAAGCTCCTAAGAAGTCGGTCTTTGATCGGCTTACAGCTACTGCGGCCCCTCTCAACGGGTCGTCCAGCACCGGCGCCTCGGTCTTCTCCAGATTAGGCCAAAATTCCTGTGGGCCCATAATGAAGCCTGCAATCCTAAAGAAGGTTATTCCGAAAAGAGTTACCAACCCTGCTCCTGAAGTCGTCAAGGCGGCTTCTCCTGCCAAGGGGTCGGTCTTTACAAGAATGACTGTCCCAACTCCCGCTCCCGCTCCTGCTACTCAAAGGACATCAGTCTTCAATAGGCTGACGCCACCAGCAACCCTTCACTTGGAAAGGGGGAAGACAAAGCCATTGCTGAACCAACCCCAACAGCTCGACACGCTCGACGTCGCCACTGGCGCCGAGTAAGGAGGGCCCGAGGCAATTCCCCTTCTGGGCTAACTCCACCAGCCCCAACGGCGGAAATTAATGCGGCTGTTCCAATTGGGAACAGTTTCGAGCTGCTGAATAAGGTGTAACAACTCCATTTTTAATGTACAAAGAATTGATTTAAATTCAATGTATACTTGGAGTATTTATTGCAGCCGATATCTCTTTAAGTATTTATTTCACTCCATAATTACAAGAACGAGCTTGTAGCTCATTGGTAACACCTTGAACTGCTGAACCAAGCCACCGGAGTTCAAATCCCATGCCCCATATTATTTTTGTATTTATTTATTTTAATTTCTTTTGGAAGTCAACAGTCAAAAGGCCATAACTCCTAAAATATGTACTGGACAACAAAAAGTACATATACCAAATTGTACCCCCGAAGAATCCCCGGCCATTGGAGCCCTAACTCGGCCCGACTCGGCGCCGCCGGCCGGCGACTCGGCCGATTCGGTCCGGCGCCGCCGGACGGACTTGGCCGGGTGGCCGAGTCGCCAATAGAGAAAAGTTGGCTGTAGTCGTGGTCAACCCTCCTGCACACTCTAAATGCTTGGATCGATTATTATTTGGCCAATAAATCCCTTTTAATCCTAGGTTTAATGAGTTTTAATGAATTTTTATATTTTTTATATTTTTTTTATTAAAAACCCTAACCCTAGCCTAATCCTATATAAACCCCCATACCCTCTACCCTCTCACCCTACATTCCTAAGTCCACTCTCTAAAAATTTCAAGAGAACTTGGTATGTTAGAAAACGAGCGAAAGGCGAAACGCTCACGAAATCGACAGCGAAATTCCGACGATCGTGCTAGGACCTCTCAACGACGTTTCGACGCACCGGCAAACCCTCTACCTCTCTCTTACTCTCTAGCGTTGTCCAAACCCGTAAGTTTCCCTTTTCTATCTTTCTTTTCTTTCATTAAAATACGACTTTACAAACCCGACGGAAATCGGAACTACCCGATTTCCGATTCGGTTTTCTATCAAAACTCACTTATCACTAATTCCATAATTCTTAAACATATTCATGTTGACTACTAATCACTTAAAAATCAATTTGAACAAGTTTTCACACATGAAATGATAGCTTTTGCAATATATCATATTCTTTCACTTAAATACCATAATGTTTAGTTTTCATATTTAACCCCTAAACTTTACTATACATTAACGTAGATCACGAGGTAATGACCTACCTCCACACACACTCATATGAAATCATAACACGCTACCTTGAAAACTTAGAATACGATAAAACAAGATTTTACATTAAAATACCATTTTCTTTATAAACCTTTTCTAAAAGTTCTAAGTTGTATACAATTTTAATACAATATCTTTTAATAGAAAATACGATAAGTTATGGACATCGATCGTTTATCTAAACCTAACTTTGTGGTGTCTAGGCAAGTGTGTCTAAGGCGAGTGGTTACTTAATTAGGGCCACTACTTGTAGTGGAGAGCCTTCCACTCACCTGGCACTTACCTGGCCGCAATTGGCGGTGAAGAGGCGATTTGAGACTTCTAATGACTTATCGTTTAGACCATTTAGAAATAGGCTAGATGGCTTAGGAAACCCTAGAATCTAAAATACGGAAATTTACACCCTTTTACAAATAAATACCTTATCTTTATAAAACCGTTTTCTAAATGATTAGTATTTATTAAATCTTTGCAAAGCGCCACTACAACCCATCTTTGGGGAATCCGTTAGGGATAGTACGGTTTATCGTGCACCCTCGGGTTTAGTAGTGCGAGATTCAGACCTCTGCAAGGAGCATTCGGTCTCGAAAGGTTTAAAATACGACATTTAAGAAAAATGAGATTTTTGGAAAATAAAATATTTATTAAAAATTATTTTTGTATAAACATATGTATATTTATCATTTAAACACCTATTTTATTATAAAATAAATTTTTCACTTTTCCTAAAAATTACAAGATTAAAAGTTACATTAAAATACCATGAATTTCAAATAAATCAATATTATAAATTAATACCTTTAATTATATAATTAGGATATTTTCACTAGAAATAAGACAAAATAAAATCACACTCATTATAACTATAAAGACGAATAATAAATACTTGAGGTGTATCTTGAAAACTATACAAAAGTATATTTACATAAAACCCCCTCAAGTTTTATAAATTACGATAATGACCCTAACAAATATAGAACTTCAACTTATATTTCTTTTAGTCTGACTCGGGTTTGAGTCTGATTATTTCTGACTTGAATATGATTCAAGTCAATCTATATTCTTTAATATTCTAACTCAGTATGAATACATGAATCCCAGAATCCAGTTAACAATCTATACAACTTGATTGAATCAAACCATAGATATACATCCATTATTCCGTTATTCCATTTACCTGATTATGCAGTTACAATCTGTTTACTGATATCATGATTTTGGTCAGTCATCCAACTTACACAATACAATACAACAATACTATCAAAACACTACGGTATTTAAGGGGTAGATTGGTACGGAAGGTGTTAAAGGTGGCACGAGGTGGTCAGATTAAGACACCTAACCTATATTCCGTTGCTGTTGTATCGTGGCTTAACGGTTCCTTGTACATTCCGTTTGCCCTGGTCTCTAGCATATAGAGACCCCTCTCGTATACACTGGCATCCTTCTATACCAAGCTACGAACAACAGCGTTAACACAATATTCTATAATATTTTACAACCTCTTTAGGAAATACTCTTATTCTGTCTTTTTTAATTCTTCTTTATCTTTGGGACTTACCGAGAGACCTGTTCGCTGACGACATTCTATTTCTTTCTTCTTTGAATGTCGTCAGGTGATTTGGACCCAGCAGAGATCGAGCCCACCAGTGAAGACTTGGATCGGTTTCACGAAGACCCCGAGCTCTAGATATTGTACCTTGTTCTATTCAGTATTTTCATTTCCTGTTATGCCATTATTTAGGCATCGCTTTTCATTTCAGTTGTATTTACTTTTCATGCATTGTACAAAAGAATGTTATTAATAAAATTGATGTTATTTCTATATCTCTTGTCTTTTGTGATTTACTTTTATATTGCTTAGATACGCTTAGCGTATGTACTTCTAAGTATATACGTAGCGGACCTCGTCGCGTCCACTTCATCGTACATCGGGAAGCGGGGCGTGACATAAGGTGCGCAGGAATTCTCCTACCGCCGTACTGAAAAGATCTCCTCCTTCGGTGGGGAATGTTGCGGAAGCCAAGCCAGAACAGTCCCCTCAGCGGCTTTCCTCTAAAATCTATAAGGTCTGGCACCCAGTCCAAGACTCGGTGATTGATCGAAATTTCTCCCGCCAGCAGAAGAAGCTGAAAGTCCGACAGGAAGAAAACCGTCCTGTTAAGCCACAAAAGATGACGACTACATGGGTACCCACGGCAGCGGCCCCCTCAACGTCAACCACTCAGAAAAGAAGGAGGCCAGAGAAAGCCCCTGTAAACGTAGCGGACTATAAAGACGCTGAGCCCAAACGCCCCAAGTCTGGGGGCATGATGGTACATACTGTCTACATGGCATCCGGAAAAGAGGATAGCCGCACTTCGACGGGCCACCAACACTCACTCGATCCATCACGAGAGCTCAGGAAGAGCAGCAGCAGAAGCTTCAGGAAATGATGACTGTGATGGCCGCGCTCACAGGACCGAAAGCAAGCCCAGAGACATCCTCGGAGCAATGCCACGAGCAGGAAACTGATGCCGAGTTCTTTCGGATAATGCTTAAGAAGAAGGACAAAGAGGCCGCGGAACAAGCAGCCAATATAAAGCAATGACCCTTCTATTCCAAGATATGGTGGGCATGATGATCCAGCCGGATCCCTTAGCCGAAGACCCTCCGATCATTATTGAAGATGACAAAGGAAAAACATCGAATCCCCTGCCGGCTCTTTCAACAGCCAAGGAGGAAACCATTTCTAAGGCCGCCCTGGATGATTATATTGCTCAACAAATACGAGTTCACAGGCAAATGAAGCGGCCGGCCAAGCCGTCAAAACTGGGCGACCGTATCCAGGCTGGTATAATCAGATAAAGTACCCGCCAGGCTACACGATCCCGAAATTCCATGTGTACAAGGGGACGGGCAATCCCCATCAACATGTCGCTCAGTTCAGGGCTCTGTGTAGTAATACTGGTGGCGATGACAAGCTTTTGCTCCGCCAATTCGTCGGCAGCTTATCGGAAACGGCGTTTGAGTGGTACTCCAACTTCCAAACGACTCCATCAAAACTTTCGCAGAAATGGAGTTATTGTTCACCCAACAATTTGCAAGTGCCAGTGAACGCACCCCAATAACGGCATTGATCAATGCCAGGGTGAAGCCGGGCGAAACTTGGGTTCAATACGCAATCCGATAGCGAAAATCTGTGGTCGAGGTGCGAACAGCGCATCGAGGAAGCACCAGCAGTAGGCATGTTCGTGGGCACCCTAGACCCTCATGCAACTATTTCACAGTTCATGATGTTCTTCAAACCGACCACGTTCCAGGCTTTAATCGATAAGCTAGCCCAGATGGATCAGATGGGTCATAGACCATCTACCCCGAAGCCGGAACCGCGGAACGAAAAGGGTAAAGGGAAGGCGATCTTCGTTGCGAACACCCAACAGCAGCCCAGTGCCCCAAAGCTAACGGATCAGTTGGAAGAAAGA
Organism: Agapanthus africanus; assembly: GCA_030015575.1. Lineage (NCBI taxonomy): Eukaryota > Viridiplantae > Streptophyta > Magnoliopsida > Asparagales > Amaryllidaceae > Agapanthus > Agapanthus africanus. The sequence goes on along the minus strand of CM057341.1, from coordinate 5,989,409 downwards.
CAACGCTATTACAATGAGAAAATGAAATGCCCTTACTCATTCCCACGGGACAAAACGAAGAGGCTGTTCGAGCTGGCTATACGTAACAGGCTTATCAATTTGCCGAATCCAAGACGACCATCGCAACCCGGCGAAGTAAATAATCCTAATTATTGCCCTTACCACCAAACGGTAAGCCATCCAATCGAAGATTGCTTCGTCTTTAAATGATGGATCGAGGATCAGTACCTACAAGGCAAGTTTGCGCTGTCTGACAAGTGGAAAGTAAACCACCACAACCGCACACTCCTAAGAAGATGGACACACTGGGGGCAACGTGCTCTTTTGTTGAAGAAGCTCCATGGGAGGTCGCTCTTTTAGCGAAAACCAAAAGAATGCTGAATGATCTCCAGACATGCCCGGCAATCAGGTGGAAGAATCCGCTGGAACGCCAAATCATCGAAGGGATGCTGAAGCCTCGCCCAACTCCAAAGATTGGTGGTGATAGCCAAAGTGCTTACACCCAGCCGTCGAAATCTTTGAAAAAGAAGAATAAATCCAAAAAGCACGTGAAGCCTGGCAACAAGAGCACGGACCTGCAGAAAAAAATCGACGCGTTGGAAGAGTATAACCAAAAGGCGCGGACTCTGATCACGCTCCAAGAGTTCCTCGGTCACGTCCTTGAGGACGAAGATGATGGAGAAGACTCGTCGGATGGATCTGAGGATTACGTAGCAAGTTGCCATATGATCTCTCATTCGTCGACAGACAATAAAGAAGCTCCTTGCATCAAAAGACTGGGGCAGGTCCTGAACCGGAGCTTCTAGGGCTATCAGGCGACATGATCGACGCATTCCTAAACGAAGCTCTACTGAAAAGTAAAGCTGATCGGGAGCGCGAAATTGCCATATTTGAAAGAGCCAAACGCCGGCGACTAGACGAAAGAATCGAGACATTCCCGCCGAATCAAGGAACATCCGTCGCGGATAAAAACAAGTTCAAGACAAGGAAAAGGTTTGCTAAAGCCATATCAATAGGAATGAAGCTACCATCCTCTGAAGGAAAACACACCCGGTGAAGCAGAAACACGTCCTAGCTACTGCTTATATCATCGAAAGATTTCACACTCTACCGAAGAGTGCGACGCTTTTAAAAGATGGTGGCAGGGATATGTTGCTCACCGGCAACATTTTAAGCGGATGAAACGCAAAACTCGTCGGGAGCAAGGAAGTGCGACCGAGGAGCATAAAAGAACCACCGGTAACTGTCACATGGTCAACACTGGGGGATCGCAGGTTCTCACTTTCGGAAGCGACTCTGACGAAGAGATGGCTCTTGACCCTCTCTTTAAAGAATCCACCTTGGGGAAGGAGGAAGAACCGAAGGCCTATGAAAACATTCAGCTGCGCAATCGCACGCTTCCAGAAAAGAATCTCGGACCCACGAGTAGAAAAGATAAGGGAAAGGAAAAAGTCTCTGAGGATATCGCCCTGGATGACCAAGTCATGAAAGAGCTGACTGCCAAGGACCCGCCAAAGAAGAACAAGGTGGACTACAATGTTCTGGCACACTTGAAGAAGTTACCTTCGCAACTCAGCGTTCTCGACGCCCTTTTACTATCCAAAGAAGCGAGAGATTCATTGATCAAGACGCTACAAGAGCCAGAGCAATTCCAAGCCTTCCTTGTCGAAGAAAAGATGAAGGACGAGCTGGAGGAAGTACATACAGCCGATATCACCTTCGGCGATGAAGACCTCCTCCTTGGGACGTGCGAGCATAACCGTCTCTTCTATGTCTCAGGGTACTGCCACGATATAAAGATAGGCAAAATCCTGGTCGACAATGGGTCTTCCGTCAATCTCCTCAACGTGCGAGTGTTGAAGGAAATCTGCATGAGCGTCTAGCATCTCGCTCATGATAAGATCACCATCTCCGGTTTTGACTCCCAGTTATCGCGAACTCTCGGGTCTGTGATATTGACATTACGATTCGGGCTACATGTCATGAATATTAAATTTCATGTCATTGACGCCAAGACATGCTATAACGCTTTGCTCGGCCGGCCCTGGTTACACGAGTACAACATCATCCCCTCTACACAACATCAGTATATGAAATACTTCAAGGATGGTCTCGAGTATACTGTGACAGGAGAGTTAAACCCATTCTCCGTGAACGAAGTCTGCAAGTACGAAGATGCAAAAATACTTCTTGCCGGATTTCGAGGACACGGAGAGATGTCACAAACCGGAGAACAAAGCTATCACCACCATTCCGGTCTTCGGGAGTGATACTGAAGAAGAGGAAGAGATAATTTACTCAGGTCCACCCCAGTACAACAAGCCAGGACCGTCCGCTCCTATGCTGATCTTTGGCAACGACTCGGAAGATGAGGTCCATGCTATATTCTCTGCTCGGCCTTCAATACAAACATTCGATGATGAAGAGCAAAGTCTGCAAGTTGCCATGGTGCCACCCTAGCATCATAAAGAGCTATACGCACTTAATACTTACAATGTGGAAGAACCGCAGACATTCTATGTCCCTCCCAGGCGAGAAGGTGAAAAGGCGATCCTATTCTACCAATCCACGGAAACAAAAGTGGAGAAAGGAGTTTGGCATGGCACCGATTCTGCGCTCGACAGGCTCCAGCCCATCCATCTGCCTAGATGTTACACGGAAGGCTTGAAAAGGCTATTGAAGCGCCAAGGGATACCCTTCAAACAGACTGCTCGAAAAGCTAAGTTCTATGACAGGATCTGGAACGTTCCCGGAACTCAGCGCAAGTTGCCTAATGGGAGAATGGAAACAATCGGGCTTGGATATGTTCGGTCCAAGAAACGGGAGTTACTCCGCGACTGCTACGTTGTACATGACTTTGATGAAGAAGGGGATGCTCAATGGGAGAATGCTAACCCTGAACCAGAAAGAACCCCCGACGTGAAAATGCCTAGTCCGTCATTCGAAGAGCAAATGGACAAGCTTATAAGAGAAGATGGTCAAAAAGTTCGAGACGACCATAATTGCGAAATGGCCATCTACGAGAAAGCCAGGACGCAACGCCTTCTTCAACAGGCTACGAAAGATGAAAGTGCCCCTCCCTGTCAACCCATCATACAAAAGGCCCGACGCAGAGGCAAAAACAAGTCAAAGAGGGGAAAAGGCGTTCGACAGCGACAAAGCGAGACCAAGAAGTCACGCGATCATGAATCGAGCGGCCCGGATTTGTCCCTTATGAAGAAGATGAGTCAAGCATACTATTTTCTTCAAGACAAGAAAAAGAAGATACTTGATCTCGTCATAAGACATCAAATGATCATGCTTCCGGAGCCCAAGCACCCTAAGCAAGCCAACGAGGTCTCTCATCCAGACTATTGCTCTTATTACCGAGCAATAGGACACCCTCTCGAAGACTGCTTCACCTTCAAGAACTGGGTCGAAGATCAATATCAGCTCAGCAAGTTCGCTCTATCCGACAGTTGGAGGATAACTCCGCCGCAGAATCATGAACCCAAATCCATGAGGGTAGACCCAGATCCACATCGGTCTTGGAAGCGAGCTCGTACTTGTCATATGATAACAATATCAAAAGAAGAACCCGAGAATATGGATGACCTCCCCTGGTGCTTCGAAAATAATGATGACGAGGTGATCTCAGAATTTCCACCGGCGCCAAAAGAGCTGGAAGATGGAATACATACCACTGCAGATAACCTCAAGAAAATTGATTTGGGGACGACAAGTGACCCGCGGCCGACGTTCGTCAGTGAGCTGTTGTCTGAAGAAAAGGTGGCTACATTAAAAGACGTGCTTATGCAACATAAAGATTGCTTCGCATGGAACTATTCCGAGACGCCGGGACTAGATCCAGAGATTGCTGTCCACAAACTGGCTATATCCCCGGACGCCAAGCCAATTAAACAAGCACCGAGAAGAATGCGGCTCGAGCTTGAGATGAGCATCAATGCCGAAGTCAAGAAGCTAATCGAATCTGGCTTTATCCAAGAAGTTCAGTATCCAGACTGGATCGCCAACATCGTCCCAGTAATGAAGAAAAATGGGACGGTGCGCATCTGCGTAGACTTTCGGGATCTCACTAAAGCTTGTCCAAAAGACGACTTCCCAGTACCAGTCACTGAGCTAATAATAGATAACACATCCACTCATGAAGTTTTCTCCTTCATGGACGACTCATCAGGATACAATCAGATAAAGATGCATCCCGAAGACCAGAAGCATACCGCTTTCCGGACCCCTTTGGGTATATTCTGCTACAAGGTGATGCCTTTCGGTTTAAAGAACGCCGGTGCCACCTATCAGAGGGCTATGACGAAGATCTTCGATGACCTTATACATGAAATCGTCGAATACTATATCGACAACCTCGTGGTGAAAAGCAAATCATATGAGGAACATCTAGAGCATCTGAAGATCGTATTTCAACGCCTTCGGCAATACAACTTGAAGATGAACCCTCTCAAATGCGCGTTTGGGGTGTCCTCGGGTAAATTCTTAAGATTCATCGTCCGACGCCGAGGTATCGAGATAGATCCGTCAAAGATCAAGACGATCATGGAAATGCCTCCGCCAAAGACTCTCAAGCAATTGCGGTCTCTCCAAGGGAAGCTCGCGTATATCCGGCGATTTATAGACAATCTCTCTGGCAAGTGTCGTGCGTACAGTCACTTGATGAAGAAGGGAACCCCGTTCGTCTGGGATCACAAATTCCAAGACGCGCTGGATGAAATCAAGCAGTATCTGCTGAACCTGCCAGTGCTGGCCGCTCCGGTCAAGGGGAAGCCCCTTATTCTTTATACAACAGCCCTCGAAGGTTCTTTAGGCGCGATGTGAGCACAAGAGAACGACCAAGGGAAAGAAAGAGCTCTCTACTATTTGAGTCGAGTTCTACTGGGGGCAGAAAGCAATTATTCTCCCATCGAAAAATATTGCCTAGCGTTGATCTTCGCGATAACGAAACTCAGGCACTATGCGTTGGCGCATGAAGTCCGTCTCATATCGAAGGTGGATCTTCTCAAATATCTGATGTCAAAGGCCATATTGACAGGACGGCTCACTAAATGGGTCATGCTCTTGATGGAATTCTCGATAACCTATCGTCCCCTCAAGGCAGTGAAAGGCCAGGCCATCGCCGACTTCCTCGCCGAGCATTTGATACCTGCCGATTCTCCCTTGAATTGCGAACTGCCAGACGAACATGTGTTTGACACGATCGACGGTAGTGGCATCCGATGGGAACTTTATTTTGATGGAGCATCCTCCATGAAGAAGCGCAAACAAAACACCCTTATAATCAAATCAGGGGTAGGCCTCATCTTCGTAACTCCACAAGGAGGGATAATGCGCTTTGTCTTCTCCTTAACAGAGCCGAGGACAAACAACGAAGCCGAGTATGAAGCTTTGATAGCAGGTCTCGAGATCGCCATCGACATGGGGATTGAGAACCTCCTCATATACGGAGACTCCCAGCTGGTCGTTAGTCAAGTAAATGGCGACTACCAAACGTGCAAACCAGAGTTGGTGAAGTACGGCGAGAGGGTACAGCAACTGCTGACCCAAATCCCTTCCTACACCTTGGAAAGCATTCCGCATGCGGAAAATAGCAAAGCGGATGCATTAGCCAAGCTTGCTAAAGAATTGGCCGATGAGAACCTCGATGACGTAAGAATCGTGGTACAAAGCCGTCGGGTTCTTGCACCGGCAGAAATATCTCCGGAGTCGTACGAGGAAAAGGGAGCGACCGAGCAAACGGATCTACAAGGAAAAGACCAAGAAACGGTTGAAGATTGGAGAGAAGTCTTCATAGACTACTTCAAATCCCGCCGAACGCCTGATGATGCGTCCTCAGAACATCAGCTCATGAAGCGAGCCCTATCTTTCGCCTTCGTCAATGATACTCTGTATAAGAGATCATTTGACTCTTTATGGCTAAGATGCCTGGGACCTGAAGAGGCAAAGAGAGTCGTCCAAGAAACTCATGACGGACTCTGTGGTTCTCACCAAGCCGGGCCGAAGATGAAGCTGAAAATCAAACGGATGGGTTATTATTGGCCCACGATGATCCAAGACTGCCTCGAATACGCGAAGCAGTGCCACTCGTGCCAGATTCACGGGGACTTCATCCATCAGCATCTGAATCCTTTACATCCGACGGTGGCTAGCTGGCCGTTCGAAATGTGGGGAACTGACATAATCGGCCCCATCGAACCAGCATCGTCCAGAGGACATCGGTTCATTTTGGTGACAACTGATTACTTCTCCAAATGGGCAGAAGCAGTACCGCTGAGGGAAGTGAAGGCGGAGGATATCCTCCACTTCTTCAAGACGCACGTTATTTATCGGTTTGGAACTCCGCGACGGATCATCTCTGATAACGGGCCAGCCTACAGAACCCACAAGATCAGCCGCTTCACACAACAGCACAACATAGACTGGAGATACTCCTCAGTTTATAATCCCCGAGCCAACGGTCTAGCTGAAGCTTTTAACAAGACCCTGACAAAGATCGTGAAGAAGACGGTGTCCCGAAATAAGAAGGACTGGCATGAGAGACTGCAAGAAACACTCTGGGCGTATCGAACTACGTTCAAGACGGCCACGAACACAACGCCGTACGCGTTGGTATTCGGTTCAGAAGCGGTACTCCCCCTCGAGATAGAGTTACCCTCTCTACGAGTGGCAGTCCATTATGAGCTAACGGACGAAGAGAATGCTCACCTTCGCCTCGAGGAGCTTGATGCCCTTGATGAAACCCGGCTCCTGGCGCAGCAAAATATGGAAGCGTATAAAGCAAAGATGACGCGCTCATATGAAAGATTGACCAGGCCGAGGACATTCCACCAAGGCGAACTTGTGCTAGTGGTCAAAAGACCTATGATCCCCAATCGCGCTAAGCGGGAAAAATTCGAGCCGAACTATGAAGGCCCATATATCATAGACAAGGTCTACCAGGGTGGAGCTTATCTACTCATGGGCATGCATGGCGAAAGGCCCTTCAGGCCAATAAATGGTCGCTTCCTGAAGAAGTACTACGCCTAACGAGTCACGGCCTAGGTCAATGATAGATGACGACGACTATGTCCGCTCGCTATCTTCCTAAACCCAAACTCTATAAGTAGTAACCGGCTTCCTTTACAATGGACTGAAACGTCCTTAAACTAATAACGGACCGAAACGTCCTTAAACTAACAGCGGACCGAAATGTCCTTAAACTAACGACGGACCGAAACGTCTTTAAACTAACGACGGACCGAAACGTCCTTAAACTAACGATGGACCACTATATCTTAAAACTAGCCGTTGACCGAGATGTCGATAAACTACGGTGGATTGTAGCATCCCAAAGCTGATACAAAAAAAAGAATAAAAAAAAGAGAAAAAAAAAAAGAGAAAACGGTATGTCCATAAGCAAGATGGACACGGATGAAAACCCGAAAGGGCTCCGTGAGTAAAAACAGCAGGGCTACCGGCGAGTTTTGTGAAAACCCGAAAGGGCGCAACCTCGTTAAAAAGACACTTATAGGGTCCTTTCGACCTTGTGAGGAGAAATCACCCGCGTGAGATCCTTACAACTCACAAGAGAGCAACACACTTAGGGATCCCCACGATTCCTAAGGAGAAATTACACTTGCGAGATCCCCACGACTCGTAAAGAGAATCCTTTTATGAGACCCTCACGGCTCATAAGATTTGAAAGTCTTAAGCTACAGAGACCTGAACTTGTTCTTAAGCAACCCCCACAACCTCCGATACTGCCCTACAAGCGGTGCAACACTGACCCTTGTATACAATCCATGGGCGCAAATAAACATTTCCCTAATCAAGTCCCACCCGTGACTAGGGATATGTTCGCACGGCGAACAACCCTTGTGAATCCTCTCGACTTATAAGGGGAAAACTCTCTTGTAAAATCCTTACAACTTATAAGAGAACATACACTTAGGAGTCCTCACGATTCCTAAGAAGAAAACACACCTACGAGATCCTCACGACTCGCAAGGAGAAATACCTTTGTGAGACTCTTACGGCTCATGAAGTCAAAAGCCTTAGTTGACAGGATCCTAACCCTGTTCGCTAAGCCACCTTTGTTCGATATCGACAGAGGCAAATGATGATTCGCTCCTGGCAAAATTCCAGTTGTAGCGGTGCTGATGCCGAAATCAGTGTCTAATCCCAAGCCTGCAGCGAAAAGCTAGCAAACCACACATGCATACGAAATAGCCGAAATAATGGGGCAACTTGCAACAGAAGCAGCAAGTAAAAAAAAATGTATGCATGCAAAATAGCCGAAATGATTGGGCAACTCGCAATAAAAAGCAGTGAGTAAAAATAAAATAAATAGCCGAAATGATTGGGCACCGCGAAAAATAGCCGAAATAATTGGGCAATCACGACCTTCGCGATATAAAAAGCTGAAATGATAGAGCATCGCGGAAAGAAATAAAATGAAAATGAAAATGAAATTTATGCCCTACAGGTGATATTACATCAATCCCTGTATACAATCCAGGGGCGCAGACGAAAAGGGAGTCACACTCCTCCTCCCCAGGTTTCATCAGAAGAAGAAGCCAAATCTCAACGGTTCACAGATAGCCTAGAGATCATCTCGACGTTCGTATCATTGTAGCAGACACAGCATCAAGCAAAGCGGAACAGCGGAAACTCCCAGTTCCATGACTCGGCGGCGTACAGATGACCGAGAGTCAAATTCTGACTCCGTGAAATGCGGATAAAGTCAAAATTTCCTGGCTACGTGGAACGCGGATTATGTCACTTCTGACCCCGTGGAAAAGATCCAGAGCGGATCCTAGTCCTTACAGAGCACGGCAGTGAACCCGTGTGAAGCATCCAGAGCAGAGCCTGGTCCTCGCCGAACACGACAGTGAACCCGTGGGAAGCATCCAGAGCAAACGACGGACTGTGGAGTCCTTAAATCCATGGACTATGATGTCCTTAACCTCGACCGTGATGTCTTAAAACTAACATCGGACTGTGAGGTCCTTAAGCTCACGGACTATGATGTCCTTAACCTCGACCGTGATGTCTTAAAACTAACAATAGACCGTAATGTCCTTAAACTAATTTTACCTTGGTTCAAGGGTACATCTCTTCACTTCTTTGATATTTGTCATTGTAATTCCTCAACGTCTTCAAAGAGGTGATGGGTCCCGACAACCACACACATCGGACTGTGAGGTCCTTAAACTCATGGACTATGACGTCCTTAACCTCGATCGTGATGTCTTAAAACTATCGTCGGACTGTGAGGTCCTTAAACTCATGGACTATGTGTCCTTAACCTCGACCGCGATGTCTTAAAACTAACATCGGACTGTGAGGTCCTTAAACTCATAGACTATGATGTCCTTAACCTCGACCGTAATGTCTTAAAACTAACAATTGGACAGTGAGGTCCTTAAACTCATGGACTATGATGTCCTTAACCTCGACCGTGATGTCTTAAAACTAACGACGGACTGTGGAGTCCTTAAATCCATGGACTATGATGTCCTTCACCTCGACCGCGATGTCTTAAAACTACGGTATCCTAAAAAACGTCCAGAGCGGAGCCTAGTCCTCGCCGAACACGACAGTGAACCCGTGGGAAGCATCTAGAGCAAAATTCCTGGCTATGTGGAACACAGATTAGTCACTTCTGACCCCGTGGAAAACGTCCAGAACGGATCCTGGTCCTCGCAGAGTACGGCAGTGAACCCGTGTGAAGCATCCAGAGCGGAGCCTAGTCCTCGCCGAACACGGCAGTGAACCCGTGGGAAGCATCTAGAGAAAAATTCATGGCTACGTGGAACACGGATTATGTCACTCCTGACCCCATGGAAAACGTCCAGAGCGGATCCTGGTCCTCGCAAAGCACGGCAGTGAACCCGTGTGAAGCATCCAGAGCGGAGCCTAGTCCTCGCCGAACACGGCAGTGAACCCACGGGAAGCATCTAGAGCAAAATTCCTGGCTACGTGGAACACGGATTATGTCACTTCTGACCCCGTGGAAAATGTCCAGAGCGGATCCTGGTCCTCGCAGAGCACGGCAGTGAACCCGTGTGAAGCATCCAGAGTGGAGCCTAGTCCTAACCGAACACGGCAGTAAACCTGTGGGAAGAATCTAGAGCAAAATTCCTGGCTACGTGGAACGTGGATTATGTCACTTCTGACCCCGTGGAAAACATCCAGAGCGGATCCTGGTCCTCGCAGAGCACGACAGTGAACCCGTGTGAAGTATCCAAAACGGAGCCTGGTCCTCGCCGAACACGGCAGTGAACCCATGGGAAGCATCCAGAGCAAACGATGGACTGTGGAGTCTTTAAATCTGTCACGCCCCGCTTCCCAAAATACGGAAAACGAGGGATGACTAGGCCAGCCATGCTCCTACGGTCAAGAAATCATCCCGCCGTAGTCACACTTCGGCTTCTAGCATTACATGGTAATCAGTAAATAAAGCACAGTAGTAAAAGAATCACATCACTAATTTATTACATTAAAATCCGTTGTTCACAAATTACAAATAACAAGAACAGTTACTAACCAAGTTCAATCTCACGATCACTTTTATGGAAAGCAGTAAAGAAAGAAAGTACACCAGACTATATCTCCGTGAACTCGAAAGGTAGATCCGTCTCCTGCACTGGTCCTTCCACGGAATCTGAGCGTGCACACTCAGGTCGTCAGAGCGACACAATAACAATATTATTATAATAAGATGAAACAGGTAAAAGAGGTAATACTAGTGAAAGTACAATGCGAGTAATCACTATATCACTATATGATGCAGAATATGATCTGTGTCCCTATCGATCTCTAGGTCATGTTTGAAATCGCATAGTGGAAGGAGGATCATGTTTAACAGGAGTCTCGTACATACCCGAGACAATGGCCCACATGCCCGGGACATAACCCTGTCAGCCGGATCCCTAGATCCTACCTAATATATATATCGCTGCTCGAATGATCATCCTCTAAAACACGGTCCCGCTAAATACGATTCTCTTTTCACTTCGATTTCTCCTTTATCCCCAGGTTTACACTATTTATGATCTTGATTTAGTCGTGTACAAGTATACCAATGGCACGGTTTTATCACTGTTCACTGTATCAATCACTGTCACGAATATTCACTTCCCATTGGTGTACTTGTCACTCCTAAACCAATATCAATCACGCACGATAATGCAATGCCCGCTGACTCTAACACGCACTAACACTAAGTATATGGCAAATGGGGTATGATGTATGTATGTATGCCATCAATAAGCTAAGTATATTATGAATCAATGTGCACGTCATGAACTTACAAAAATTGCATAAATTCATATGTTCAGAATTCAACGAAATGATACAACTATGATAAATAGAACACTCAGTCAGCAATTCATCAAAATTAGTTTCAGTTCAATCGAGTTTCCGGTATTCAAGATACAGCTATTTCATTTTAAGTGCTCGAGGCTGGAAATTCAGTTTCAGAACTGAACGTCCGTTTCGCGACACGAATTGCACCCAGTTGGGTTCAGAATTTAGCGATGCTACAGTTGAATAAAATCTAGGGTTTTTGATGGTGTATTCAACGCAACAGATGGATCCTCAATCGCGTCTGTACGTCGAAAGTTATACACAGTTTAACATTAGTATGTCACTTCTGAATCTGTTCTGGACAGTTATACGTTCTGTCCTTTTTATCTACAATTTAAATAGCAAACGGAAATGAAACGGAATGAAACCACTTGTTTTGTTTAGATAACAGATCCATATTTAATCCAATGCATAGTTCCATAGCATACGAATTCAGGAAACAAAGTGACACACATTTTGGACAGTATACAGTAATCAGAGTCGCTCTGGACTGCAGTCCAGAGTCGCACTCCGATCTAAATATCGTCGTAGTTACAGTACAGAAAACATTAGAATTTTACATAGAGTTAAAGTTCGTCGAGTCGGCTTCGATTTAAGCCCTCGAACGCATCATTCCAGTATGTACGTAATTTACAGTGATTTAAATCATTTTCAGATACGGGAAATTTCTAGTTTTATCGGTATATTTGGGGGTATCAATTTTAGTCACTAACAGTCGTATTTTCCAGTGAGATTTATACATGATATTCGTCATTATATGGGCCAACAGGAAACATCTATTTCCGTCAAATTAAGTAAGTACTTTCATTGGGGCCTAGCATCGAACACATATGTCACTAAGTTTTATCGGGAAAAGGAATTTCATAACTTATATGTTTGAGTTTGTAATAAGGGTAAATTAGCATGTAGCAAGTAAAGTGGTCACGCCCCGCTTCCCAGAGTACGCAAGATTGGGCATGTGACATAGCCAACCATGCTACCTGTGGGTAGGAAGTATCCATCCACAGTCACATTACGGTTGTAGAGATATCCAGAACAAGATAAAACTATCTAAAAACATGTCCACAATCCAGAATAACAAGAGTCAATGATAAATAAATGCGGAAGCAAATGATCCAATACAATAACGGAAAAGTATGTCCCATAATGCGGGCTCACATCTGGAAATAAAAATGCAGGAAATAAAACTAACCACTACAAAACTCACAACTCAGCCTGCTGGCTGAAGTACTCCTGCTCGGACAGCGACAGTGGTAAAGAATCTGGGCCATACAAAACCCAGACGTCAGCGCGTCATGTCAACCAGTAATATAATATGAACAGGGTAACAGGCAATGCAGAAATAAACATGAATAAATCAATAGTATGAAACAAGCAGTGCAGGGTAGTGTGCAGTGGGTAACTAAACTGTTCTATCAGGTTTTCTATTCTAAAGTATTTGAAACCAATTTGAGTAATCCTCCATGTAACTCAAAGGATATGTCCCGTTACCCCCCGGGACCACGGATCAGGAATATGGGAACCAATAGTGGTTCTGTCCCGTTGCCCCCCGGGACCACGGATCAGGAAAATGTAAGAGTCACGAATGGCTCTGTCCCGTTACCCCCAGGGACCACGGATCAAGTAATACCCTTTTAAGTTACACTTTAGTTTACACTTTTGATTTCCCCATACCCCCAAGTTATATGTGTCAGGTCAGGTATTCAGTAGTCAAGAACTAATGCCAACACAAGATCAGGTAACAGTAGATTTGTCTGGATAGACAACAAGATTGGTCCATGAGGACTCCATGTCAGGTTTGTTGGCATTAGGCATGAGATCAGTTAACAGGTCAGGTCATGGTACATCAGGTCAAGTCAAGGTAAACGGTAGCATGTCAGGTGCATCGTGTAGCAATGTCAAGCCAAGGTACGAACACATCGTGGGTGTACTCACAAACAGATATATAATCGAACAGGGGATTAACAGCAGGAAATAAGCAATAAATTAAACAGCAATGAGCAGTTCATTCAATCACAATAGTGCATTAATATAGTGCAGCCGTTTTATTATATTAACAGGTTTTGGGCACCCTTAGCGGTGCAACAGTTTAAATGATGATGCAATACAGTTATATCAAGCCTTTGAATACGAATATCCGAATGTAATAGAACTACATGGGAAAGTGCTACAATCTATTAAACGGAGGTAAACTCGGTTCTTAGGTTAACAGTGGCAAATTGTAATTTCTATGTTAACTGTAAATGATATATGTCATATTGCAACCAAATGAGAAAATAACCATACCGAGTTAAGTTTTGCAGGTTTAATGAGTCAAAACATATATAATTGTATAGTATAGCATGTAGCAAGTGATACTTGCCTCAGAACAAAGGTCGATAAGCAGGCGGTATGGTGCGACACGGTACTGGGTCTAGTCGCGATCCGGTGCATGGGCTGGGCGCGATCTGGACGCGAACTCTTTTAACCGAATGATCAATAAGGAACAACAGAAGTCAAAGCAAAAGTAGTGAAGCAATGATGGTTGATCACGGAAATTAACCATCATTGGTCGCTACGGTTTGACTGAGTAGCATAAAAGACACTACCCAGGTTTACGCTGAGCATAAGCGAATATTCATGAATACACCACACAACCACAATCAACTCGACTCTGCCAAAATCAAAGCAACCCATTGAGCCAAAATAACACAAAACACATGGACCACCATTTGAATTCATCTATTCAGCCGACAATACATCCTTACTATTTGCATGAAACACACTACAGAACAAACATTGATTAAAGATTGTTACTTGCAATTAGAATCAAAGCAAATGCAAATCAAACCATCAAACAAACTAACTACACTAAAAACCAAGCACTGCCCAGATCGCAAAATTCAGTCTTTCCTCGTCCCCACACTATAATTTCAAGAAGGGGGAAAAAGATCTGATCTTAAAAATTTGGAGAAATTTCAAGGGGGCGAAACCCTAACCTCTGTGTCCTTTTATCGATCACCATCTCGAAGGGAGCAATCGCTGTGAATCATACAGATCCGATCCCATTCCCCAATCCTCAACCGGAAACAGCTAAAATGAAATCAAGCCAGAGAGAGAGAGAGAAAATGGGTTCACGAGGCAGTGAGGTTTTAAAAAAATAAGTTTGAAAAATATTTAAAAGATTTATATACAAAGATATATAATTAGAGAGAGATGTGAGTGCAGATTCAAGAATAAACATTAAATTAAGGAAAGGAGAGATTTGTTTGATTGCTGAAAATATATTCAGTTGGAACTAAAGGGAAATATCATATTAGTTAAATAAATGGTAAAAGAATAAGGAATAATATAATATTATAATATTAGTCCGTTTGAGATTTTGGCAAACACAAACTTACTCCAAAACACGCCCGGGTCGGGTCTAAAAATTCAGATTTAAAATATTAAAAATATGTGCGGTGTCCAAATTTCAAAACAAGTACTCAGGTAACGAAAATGTGTACCCCAAGAACGGATGTATGTACGTGCGCGTAGCCATCCAAACACGTCCGTTTCACTGAACGGGACGAGAACAAAATGCGCGGATGCTACCACCGGGTTTGGGGTATTAAGCAGGCTATAAAATGCAATTTTAAATAATTTTCTGTGACGTAGAATGTTATATGATAAAAGATGCGATACCAGGTAAAATGCCAGCATGTACTAAACATGAGATGCACGTGTCCATGCAACAAGTCAAGGAAATCTATAAATAAGAGTCAAACAGGTTCAAGCAAGCGGGTCAGGTTGAATGCAAAGTAATATGTAAAATACCATTCGCACCCAACTACGCTAAATCAAGAAAAGACCATGGATAGGTAAATACGGAAACTGGAATTGGTATAAATGAACTCGGGTGTTACATTATACTCAACTACAAAAAGAATTTCGTCCTCGAAATTCCAAGAATACAAGATAGAAAACTACAGAAAAAGGTGAGGAAACTTCTGCCGGATCTCATTTTCTCGCTCCCAAGTGGACTCTCCATGCGATCGATTACCCCAAGAAACGAGCACAAGGGGGATAATCTTGTTCTTAAGAACATTTTCCCTTCGATCCACGATTTCAATCGGCCGCTCCTCAAAAATCAAGTATTCTCGTACTGTTAGCTCCGAATGATCCAAAACGTGTGTTTCATCTCGAACATACTTACGGAGTTGAGATACGTGAAACACATTGTGCACACCGGCCAAGGACTGCGGTAACGCCAAACGGTACGCTACCTCTCCAACGCGCTCCAATATCTCGAAGGGTCCAACGAATCGAGGACTAAGCTTCCCTCGACTCCCAAAACGAATCACCCCTCTAGTCGGTGATATTTTCAAGAATACCAAATCGCCCACGGCGAACTCTAAAGGTCTTCTTGACGTGTCAGCCCAACTTTTCTGTCTGTCTTGAGCTGCCTTCATACGCTTTTTGATTGTGTTAACCTTCTTAACTGTCTGTACCAAATCTGGTCCCAATAATCTTCGTTCACCAACATCATCCCAACAAACAGGTGAACGGCACTTATGACCATACAAAGCTTCAAACGGAGCCATCTGGATGGTTGCTTGGAAACTATTATTGTAAGAAAACTCCACCAAGTGTAGGTGATCCTCCCATGAACCCTTGAAGTCCAGCATGCATGCTCTCAACATGTCTTCAAGAGTTTGGATCGTTCTCTCCGACTGACCATCAGTTTGAGGATGATAAGCTGTGCTAAACTTCAATCGAGTCCCCAAACTTTCCTGTAAACTCCTCCAGAAGTGTGATAAGAACCGAGTGTCCCGATCGGACACGATGCTCACCGGTACGCCATGCAATCTTACAATCTCCTGCATGTACCGTTCTGCCAAAGTCTCCGTTGATTGACCAACCCGGAAAGGAATAAAGTGAGCTGCCTTGGTCAACCGATCCACAATCACCCATACTGCATTGTTGCCTTTTGGACTCCGCGGTAAAGCCGTCACGAAATCCATGGTTATATGTTCCCACTTCCACTGAGGGATCGGAAGTGGTTGCAACAAACCAGCAACCCTTTGGTGTTCAGCCTTGACTTGCTGACATACCAAACACTTAGCCACGAAGCGAGCAATCTCCCGTTTCATGCCTTCCCACCAGAAATGCTGTCGAATATCACGGTACATCTTTGTGCCTCCTGGATGTACAGAGTAAGCTGAACTGTGTACCTCCTTCATAAGCTCTTCACGAACATTTCCCTTTGGCACACACAAACGGCTACCATACCTCAACGAACCATCTTCGTGGACCAGTAATCTGTTCGTAGTCCGGCTTCAACCTGCTCTCGAAACTTTTGCAATCTAGGATCCTGCGATTGTGCCCCTTTAATCTTCTCAACCAAGGACGACTGTACTTGCAACTGCATTAACTGTCCCGTAGCACGTGGTAGCACAACCTCCAAGTCAAATCTTCGAAAATCCGCAATGATCTCCCTCTGCGTAGTTAACACCTGAATTGCTGGTAACCGACTAAGCGCATCCGGCACGACGTTAACCTTTCCCGGATGG
This sequence comes from Agapanthus africanus, assembly GCA_030015575.1. NCBI lineage: Eukaryota > Viridiplantae > Streptophyta > Magnoliopsida > Asparagales > Amaryllidaceae > Agapanthus > Agapanthus africanus. The sequence continues at coordinate 5,972,520 of CM057341.1, read as the reverse complement.
TACTTAAGATCAAGGTCGCAGTCGGCCATCAGCTCCAACCATCTACGCTGCCTCATATTCAACTCCTTCTGAGTGAACACATACTTCAAACTCTTGTGATCTGTAAAAACTTCGACTCTCTCGCCTAAAAGGTAGTGTCTCCAAATCTTCAAAGCGAAAATCACAGCCGTAAGTTCCAAGTCATGAGTTGGATAATTCTTCTCATGGGTCTTCAGTTGTCTTGATGTGTATGCTACAACCTTCCCATGCTGCATCGAAACACATCCCAATCCCTTTCCAGATGCGTCGCTGTGAATAACCAATCCTCCGGAATTGTCTGGCACGGTCAGAATAGGCGCGGTTATCAACTTCTGCTTCAACGTCTCAAAAGTTAACGCACATTTATCCGTCCATACAAAAGGTACCTCCTTGCGTGTAAGCTTGGTCAACGGTTCTGCCAAACGAGCGAAGTTCTCCACAAATCTCCTGTAATATCCGGCTAATCCAAGGAAACTTCTTATCTCAGCTACATTCTTTGGAATAGGCCAATCTCGAACTGCTGCAATCTTTTCGGGATCGACAGCGATTCCATTGCCCGACACAACATGCCCCAGAAACTTCACTTCTTCCAGCCAAAATTCGCACTTACTCATCTTCGCATACAATTTCTCCTGTCTCAATGTCTGCAGTGCGATCTTCAAATGCTCAGCATGCTCCTCAAAACTCTTCGAGTAAACCAGAATATCGTCAATGAATACCACAATAAACTGGTCCAAGAACGGTGAAAAGATTCGGTTCATCAAATCCATGAATATTGCCGGCACATTCGTTACTCCGAAGGGCATTACTAAGTACTCGTAATGTCCATACCGAGTTCGAAACGCCGTCTTGCAAATATCTTCTGCTTTCACTCGGACCTGATGATATCCGGATCGCAAATCCAGCTTCGAGAATACCCTCGCGCCACTAAGCTGCTCGAACAATTCGCCAATGCGAGGGATCGGGTACGTGTTCTTAATAGTCACCCAGTTTAATTCCCGATAAGCGATGCACATCCTTCTCGTGCCATCCTTCTTCTTTACTAGAAAAACTGGAGCTCCCCAAGGCGAGTTGCTGCTTCGAATCCAACCCTTCTCAAGCAATTCAGCAACTTGTTTCTTTACTTCTTCCAACTCTACTGGCGCCATTGGATAATACGCTTTAAATACTGGCGCTGCACCAGGAATAAGATCAATTGCGAACTCCATGTCTCTCCTCGGCGGTAAACCCGATATATCTTCAAACACGTCCATAGAATCACGAACGACAGCCGGCTCTTTACTTTCATCACTTCCATTGATGAAAGGATGTTGTTTGGCCTAGCCCTAAACTCGACCGGCCCGACCGAACTGCTTCCTTAACGCAACTGTTGTCTGCTGCAAACTCCCTTTCATCCCAGATAAACTCTGCTGCTCTTGGCTGCTGCAAGTATTTATAAGAAAGTGGTCAAACCCAGGGAGACAATCTGCCTCTGGATGTCCACGTCCAGTCTGCGCATGAACCTCCGCGCCCTGTCTGCATCGTTGGCAACTAAAGGTCCAGCGAAACTACTGAGTCTCGTCCATTCTGCTACATGCACATCTACGGGTGCTCCCTTCTGCTTTAGTCCGATGAACTTCTCTTCCATTTCTTCCCGTGCAGTCCGCGGGAAGAACTTCTCCAGGAAACTCTTAGAAAAAATCCGCCCACTTGATCGGCTTGGGCAAGCGGGTCTCCTCAACAAGCCACCATTCTCGGGCGTAGTCCACTAGCTGAATGCGTACCACAACAACTTTTTTTTTGTCATCTGGAATCTGTGCCGCAAAAAGCAAGTTCTCTGTGTCAACTAGCCACTGCTCCACTGGCAACGGCTCCTTTAAACCAGTAAATGTAGACGGACCCAACCGCCTGAAATCTGCTACGGTCCCTACTCGGTCAACTGGTCTAGCTCCAACATTGTTCACAGACTGCTGAACGATCTGCAAACCTTCCCGAAACGAGTCCGCTTGCTGCTGGATCAGCTCGGTCTGTTTCTTTGATTCTCCAGCATTCCTCTTATCACTCCAAGCATGGCGGCTTCGTCCACACGCCTCTGGTATGTCTTCAATTTCTTACCGGCCATAATCCTAAACTCAAAATACCCAACATTAGCATGATGATAGATTTTGAATATAGATCAAGGCTAGAACTCCAAGATACTTAAATAGAGTACCGCATTGTAACTATGCCGCGGTATCATAGCCACAATTACATAACTCCATCCAAGTCGCCTAAGTCCTAGAGATAACAAGGAATCAGGTTTTCGAATCGATATGCAAAGGAAGTTTGCACATCGTAAAAGATATAATCAGGAAGAATGTGATTCAAGAATGGTAAACGGCAGAGTGGCAGGACATGTTTCCTAAAACGGGTATTCTGATTCGTGTATTGGGTACAATACCCAACTACAAAAGAATCAACCCGACTATCATATGGCTCTGATACCAAAAGAACCCTGTCACGCCCCGCTTCCCAGAGTACGCAAGATTGGGTACGTGACATAGCCAACCATGCTACCTGTGGGTAGGAAGTATCCATCCACAGTCACATTACGGTTGTAGAGATATCCAGAACAAGATAAAACTATCTAAAAACATGTCCACAATCCAGAATAACAAGAGTCAATGAAAAATAAATGCGGAAGCAAATGATCCAATACAATAACGGAAAAGTATGTCCCATAATGCGGGCTCACATCTGGAAATAAAAATGCAGGAAATAAAACTAACCACTACAAAACTCACAACTCAGCCTGCTGGCTGAAGTACTCCTGCTCGGACAGCGACAGTGGTAAAGAATCTGGGCCATGCAAAACCCAGACGTCAGCGCGTCATGTCAACCAGTAATATAATATGAACAGGGTAACAGGCAATACAGAAATAAACATGAATAAATCAATAGTATGAAACAAGCAGTGCAGGGTAGTGTGCAGTGGGTAACTAAACTGTTCTATCAGGTTTTCTATTCTAAAGTATTTGAAATCAATTTGAGTAATCCTCCATGTAACTCAAAGGATATGCCCCGTTACGCCCCGGGACCACGGATCAGGAATATGGGAACCAATAGTGGTTCTGTCCCGTTGCCCCCCGGGACCACGGATCAGGAAAATGTAAGAGTCACGAATGGCTCTGTCCCGTTACCCCCGGGACCACGGATCAAGTAATACCCTTTTAAGTTATACTTTAGTTTACACTTTTGATTTCCCCATACCCCCAAGTTATATGTGTCAGGTCAGGTATTCAGTAGTCAAGAACTAATGCCAACACAAGATCAGGTAACATTAGGTTTGTCTGGATAGACAACAAGATTGGTCCATGAGGACTCCATGTCAGGTTTGTTGGCATTAGGCATGAGATCAGGTAACAGGTCAGGTCATGGTACATCAGGTCAAGTCAAGGTAAACGGTACCATGTCAGGTGCATCGTGTAGCAATGTCAAGCCAAGGTACGAACACATCGTGGGTATACTCACAAACAGATATATAATCGAACAGGGGATTAACAGCAGGAAATAAGCAATAAATTAAACAGCAATGAGCAGTTCATTCAATCACAATAGTGCATTAATATAGTGCAGCCGTTTTATTATATTAACAGGTTTTGGGCACCCTTAGCGGTGCAACAGTTTAAATGATGATGCAATACGGTTATATCAAGCCTTTGAATACGAATATCCGAATGTAATAGAACTACATGGGAAAGTGCTACAATCTATTAAACGGAAGTAAACTTGGTTCTTAGGTTAACAGTGGCAAATTGTAATTTCTATGTTAACTGTAAATGATATATGTCATATTGCAACCAAATGAGAAAATAACCATACCGAGTTAAGTTTTGCAGGTTTAATGAGTCAAAACATATATAATTGTATAGTATAGCATGTAGCAAGTGATACTTGCCTCAGAACAAAGGTCGATAAGCAGGCGGTATGGTGCGACACGGTACTGGGTCTAGTCGCGATCCGGTGCATGGGCTGGGCGCGATCTGGACGCGAACTCTTTTAACCGAATGATCAATAAGGAACAACAGAAGTCAAAGCAAAAGTAGTGAAGCAATGATGGTTGATCACGGAAATTAACCATCATTGGTCGCTACGGTTTGACTGAGTAGCATAAAAGACACTACCCAGGTTTACGCTGAGCATAAGCGAATATTCATGAATACACCACACAACCACAATCAACTCGACTCTGCCAAAATCAAAGCAACCCATTGAGCCAAAATAACACAAAACACATGGACCACCATTTGAATTCATCTATTCAGCCGACAATACATCCTTACTATTTGCATGAAACACACTACAGAACAAACATTGATTAAAGATTGTTACTTGCAATTAGAATCAAAGCAAATGCAAATCAAACCATCAAACAAACTAACTACACTAAAAACCAAGCACTGCCCAGATCGCAAAATTCAGTCTTTCCTCGTCCCCACACTATAATTTCAAGAAGGGGGAAAAAGATCTGATCTTAAAAATTTGGAGAAATTTCAAGGGGGCGAAACCCTAACCTCTGTGTCCTTTTATCGATCACCATCTCGAAGGGAGCAATCGCTGTGAATCATACAGATCCGATCCCATTCCCCAATCCTCAACCGGAAACAGCTAAAATGAAATCAAGCCAGAGAGAGAGAGAGAAAATGGGTTCACGAGGCAGTGAGGTTTTAAAAAAATAAGTTTGAAAAATATTTAAAAGATTTATATACAAAGATATATAATTAGAGAGAGATGTGAGTGCAGAATCAAGAATAAACATTAAATTAAGGAAAGGAGAGATTTGTTTGATTACTGAAAATATATTCAGTTGGAACTAAAGGGAAATATCATATTATTTAAATAAATGGTGAAAGAATAAGGAATAATATAATATTATAATATTAGTCCGTTTGAGATTTTGGCAAACACAAACTTACTCCAAAACACGCCCAGGTCGGGTCTAAAAATTCAGATTTAAAATATTAAAAATATGTGCGGTGTCCAAATTTCAAAACAAGTACTCAGGTAACGAAAATGTGTACCCCAAGAACGGATGCATGTACGTGCGCGTAGCCATCCAAACACGTCCGTTTCACTGAACGGGACGAGAACAAAATGCGCGGATGCTACCACCGGATTTGGGGTATTAAGCAGGCTATAAAATGCAATTTTAAATAATTTTCTGTGACGTAGAATGTTATATGATAAAAGATGCGATACCAGGTAAAATGCCAGCATGTACTAAACATGAGATGCACGTGTCCATGCAACAAGTCAAGGTAATCTATAAATAAGAGTCAAACAGGTTCAAGCAAGCGGGTCAGGTTGAATACAAAGTAATATGTAAAATACCATTCGCACCCAACTACGCTAAATCAAGAAAAGACCATGGATAGGTAAATACGGAAATTTGAATTGGTATAAATGAACTCGGGTGTTACAAAAGTACTTGCCTGGAAACGTCTCGGGGTTGCACGGCAGCAGCGGCGTCACGAACGCGCGATGTACGTCGTAAAACGATTTGCGCGAGCTTGGCTCGCGATACGGAATTGATGTCGGAATTTCCCGGAGACTTCTTGCGCTCGCTGGAAGCGGAGGGGGTGCTCTGTGGTTCGCCTGAGAAGTGTTGGGGTCGCCGACGGTCGGCGGCGGCGCTCCGGCGATGGGCAAGAGGGTGTCGGGTTGTGTGTGGGTTTTTTTTTTGGGTTTTGTAGTTTTTCTTGAAGAGAGAGAGAGAGAGAGAGCTCGGGTGTGGATTTTGGAGAAGGAGGAGAAGATGCAGAGGGTGTAGAGGTCGACGGTGTGGTGTGGAGATCGCCGGCGTCGAGGGGGAAGGGTGGTGGTCGAGCTCGGCGCAGGGGGTTGGTGTGCAGGGGGTTGCTCGATTGATGGAGGGACGAGCTTGTGAGAAGTGAGTTGAGTGTGAGGGAGGAGGTATGGGGTCACCGAAGGGGTTGTCGTCGTCGCCGGCGGCGGTGGAGCGAGGGAAGTTGGGTGCTCGGTGGGTTTTTGGTGAATGGAGAGAGGTGAGTAATTTCGAAAATGAAAGAGAAAAGAGAGTTGAGGGTGTGAGGGGGATAGGAAGCGACGAGGCAACGGCACTGCGAGGGCGTGGGCGTGAGCTGCGGCGGAGGAGTGGGCCAGGAGTTTTTATTAATTAAATTCTTTTTGTTTTCGTGAGCTGAGGGTTTGAACGGGCCGGGGTTTAAATAAAGAATTTATTTTAAATTTAAAATATGGTGTGTGGGCTGAGGAGGGGGAAACGGGCTGAAGGAATTAGGTTTAATGATTTCCATTTTTTTTAAAGGGAAAAACTATGGGCCGAGGGTCTTAGCTGGGCTAGGGCTTAAGGATTTTTCTAAAGGTTAATATTTATTTTATTTGTTTTAGTTTTGGTTTTCCAAATTGGTTTTAATTCTGGGTTTTGACTTTTAGGGTTTGGGAAATTTTAAATATTGGAAATCAAGCAACCACCTTCCTACAAAAATATACGAGGAAAAAGAAAGGAAATCTCTGGGATTTAGAAAAATAGAAAACTTTTATTAAGATGGGAACGAGGATTTACATCATACCCCCCCCCCCCCAAAAAAATTTCGTCCTCGAAATTAAACAAGGAAACAATGTACTAAACAAAGAGATGTGGATAACGATCAGGGATATCTTCCTCCCGCTCCCAAGTGGATTCTCCTGGAGATCGACCGCCCCAAGACACTCGGACTAATGGAATGAACTTATTCTTCAGCACTTTCTCTCTGAGGTCGAGGATGGTAGTGGGCTGCTCCTCGTATGACAGATCGGTACCCAAAACTAGCTCCGAATAGTCCAGGACATGGTTCTCATCCCGAACATAACGCCGCAACTGTGACACGTGGAAGGTATTGTGCACACCAGCTAGCGATGGAGGCAAGGCAAGTCGATAGGCTACCTCTCCTACTCGCTCTAGCACCTCAAAAGGTCCGATAAAACGGGGACTGAGCTTTCCCCGGCCTCCGAACCTGATAACTCCACGAGTAGGGGAAATCTTCAAGAACACGTGATCTCCGACTTCGAATTCTAGTGCCCTCCGGCTGGTATCTGCCCAACTCTTCTGTCGATCTTGTGCCGTCTTAATGCGCTGCCTGATCTTTTGGACCTTGTCGACTGTCTGAACAATAAGTTCGGGGTCCAGTAATCTTCGTTCTCCCACATCATCCCAACATACTGGGGATCGACACTTTCGCCCGTAAAGTGCTTCAAAAGGAGCCATCTGAATACTAGCCTGATAACTATTGTTGTACGAGAACTCGACTAGATGCAGATGGTCCTCCTAGGAACCCTGAAAGTCCAACATACAGGCTCTCAACATATCCTCGAGCATCTGAATCGTACGCTCGGATTGTCCATCCGTCTGCGGGTGATATGCTGTGCTGAATTTGAGGCGGGTACCCAAGCTCTCCTATAAGCTCTTCCAAAAGTGCGACAAGAATCTGGTGTCCCGGTCTGACACAATGCTGACTGGAACACCGTGAAGTCGTACAATCTCCTGCATATATCTTTCCGCCAGTGATTCTGTCGACTGTCCCACTCAGAAAGGTAGGAAGTATGCAGCTTTCGTGAGGCGATCGACGATAATCCAAATGGCGTTATTGCCCCTAGGGCTCCGTGGTAAGGCCGTCACGAAATCCATAGTAATGTGCTCCCACTTCCATTCAGGTATCGGCAGTGGTTGTAACAATCCTGCTGTCCTCTGATGCTCCGCCTTCACCTGCCGGCATACCAAACACATGGATACGAACCTCGCAATTTCCCGCTTCATCCCGTTCCACCAAAAATGCTGCTTTAAGTCCTAATACATTTTTGTACCTTCCGGATGCACAGAATAAGCTGAACTGTGTGCTTCAGCTAAAACTTCTTCTCGAACATCTCCCTTGGATACGCAGAGTCTGCCACCAAATCTCAGAGAGCCATCTTCATGTATAATCAAGTCCGTTCTCAGTCCGGCTTCCACTTGCTCTCTGAACCTTTGCAATCGGGGATCATCCGCTTATGCAATCTTGATGCGATCCACCAGAGAAGATTGCACCTGTAGTTGCCAAAGTTGACTGAGTGCGTTCGGCGTAACTACTTCAAGCTTGAGTCTCTGGAAGTCCTCAATAATGTTCCTCTGACCGGTCAACATCATGACCGCTGGCTTGCGACTGAGCGCATCTGGTACAACATTCACCTTCCCCGGGTGATACTGAAGGTCCAAGTCATAATCTGCCATCAGTTCTAGCCATCGGCGCTGCCTCATGTTTAGTTCCTTCTGAGTGAAAACGTACTTCAAACTTTTATGATCTGTGTACACCTCCACTTTCTCACCCAATAAATAGTGCCTCCAAATCTTTAACGCAAAGACTACCGCAGCTAACTCCAAGTCATGCGTAGGGTAGTTCTTCTCGTGGTTTCTCAGTTGTCGAGAGGAGTAAGCAACCACTCGGCCGTGCTGCATTAGAACACAGCCTAATCCCTTCCCTGAGGCATCACCGTGTATCACCAAACCACCGGAATCATCTGGTACTGTAAGAATAGGCGTCATGGTTAACTTCTGCTTCAGTGTGTCAAATGCCTGAGTGCACCCTTCTGTCCACGTAAACGGTACGTCCTTCCGGGTCAGCCTCGTCAATGGTTCAGCGATTCTTGAGAAATCTTGGACGAATCTCCGATAATAACCTGCCAATCCCAGAAAACTCCTGATCTCGACCACTGACTTCGGCGTTGGCCAATCTCTGAAAGATTCTATCTTTGCCGGGTCCACCGAGATGCTTTCGCCCGAAACAATATGTTCCAAAAGCTGAACCTTGTCGAGCCAGAATTCACACTTGCTTAGCTTTGCATACAGTTTCTCTTCCCGAAGAATTTGTAGGACCGTGCGCAAATGTTCAACATGCTCTTCCTGGGTCTTCGAGTAGACAAGTATGTCGTCGATAAACACAACGACAAACGTGTCCAAGTACTTTGCGAACACCCTTTTCATCAGGTCCATGAATATTGCTGGGGCATTGGTAACACCGAACGGCATCACAAGGAACTCGTAATGTCCGTATCGGGTCCTTAAAGCCGTCTTGCATACATCCTCGGCTGTTACTCTGATTTGATGATATCCAGAACGGAGGTCCCACTTCGAGAATACCTTGGCTCCACTTAGCTGATCGAATAAGTCGTCAATGCGCGGGATTGGGTACTTGTTCTTTATTGTGACCTTGTTCAGCTCCCGATAATCTATACACATTCGCAGCGATCCATCCTTCTTCTTTACTAATAGAACTGGTGCACCCCACGATGAAGCGCTTGGCCGAATAAATCCCTTCTCCAATAGTTCTTCAACCTGCTTCTTCAATTCCGCCAACTCAACTAGTGCCATTCTGTATGGGGCTTTGGATACTGGGGCTGTACCTGGAGTCAAATCGATCAAGAACTCCAAGATTCGAAGAGGTGGTAGACCTGGTAGATCTTCGGGAAATACGTCCAGAAAGTCCTGAACAATTACTGGGACTGGGCTCTCATCAATCTCCATAGCTGTCAGCTCCTTGGGCTTGGCTCTGTACTTAGCTGGCTCCGTACTTAGCTGGCTCCAAAGATTCGCTTCCGCCCTCGAAAGTAAACTCCGGGTGATTGGGAATGCGGAAGATCACCTTCCTTGCACGACAATCGATAACTGCATGGAAAGTGCTCATCCAATCCATCCCGAGAATTGCGTCGTAACTGCCTGTCCCAATCAGAAGGAAATTCGCATAGAATTCTCTGCCACACACTACAACTGGGCATGATCTACATTCTCGACTAGATATTATAATGCCATTACCCGTATGTATTTCCCATCCCTTGGTTAGTGGTTCATGTGGTATGGAGTGTATATCAGTGAAATGCTCAGACAAGAAACAATGCGATGCTCCAGAATCAAACAGTACTCTAGCTGGCAAGGAATGTACAAGTAGAGTACCTGTAACGTCTCCTGACGCCTCTGCCTGCTTGGCGGTCAAGGTGAAATCCCGTCCCTGACCACGACCTGTAAGGGTTGCCTCTGCTCCTGTGGCCTCTGTTGTGGCGGTCCAGAACCTCCCTGTATCTCTGCTCGCTCAGGGCAACCGCTAATCCTGTGCTGACTGGATCCGCAAATCAAGCACTGAGCCTTGGCACGGCAACAGTCCTTCTGGGTATGCCCACCTCTACCGCAATAGCCGCAAACTATGCCCTGTCTCTGGGGGCGATGCTGTGGTACGAACGGGCGCTTCATTTGTGTCGTTCCTGGCCTGTGAACCGGTATGGCTCCTCGAGAAGGCGCGTGGGTACGTGCTGGAACGACTGGGGGTCTCCTGAACTTGTTAATAAATTGTTCCTGAACTCTCGCCGCGTCGAGTACCTGTGCGAAAGTCTGCAAATCCAACGATGCAATCAACTGCTACAACTCGAAATCTAGCCCCTGAAGGAAACGTCTGGCCCTGGTGGCCTCTGAGACGACCATGTATGGAGCAAAATGGCTCAGACGGTTGAACTCTGCCGCATATACGTCCACTGGGCGTCCATTCTGCTTCAAAAGAATAAATGTTTCTTCCATTTCTGCCTTGGCTGTGGAAGGAAAATAATGATCTAGGAAACACTCCTTAAATTTGCCCCATTCAATCGGCCCGTCTAGCCTGCTTTCTTCCACCGACCACCATGTACGGGCTTCATCTTCCAATTGTATCTTTATCACGTCCACCCTATCTTCCTCTGGAACCCTGGCGGCTGTCAGTAAGTTCTCCATGTTCACCAGCCATTGCTTAGCCTCAAAGGGTTCAGCTAGCCCTGTGAATGCAGCTGGATGTAACCGTCGGAAGTCTGATACGGTACCAGCCCTAGCATGATAAGCTGGTGGAGTAGCGCCCTCGGGGGCGGTAATGAGTGCGGAGGGTCCTCCTGCGGCGGTAATCGCCCTGAGTCCCTCAGCGAGTAAATCTGTCTTCCTTTCCTGAGCTTCCGCGAGAGAGGTCGGTGCACTAAGTATTCTTTCAGTGCGGTCCTGAGTGCTGGAGTCCGAGGAGGGGTCGTTCGGGGACGTCATATCACTGGAAGATTCAAAAGTATAAGATCAGATTCAAGGATGAAAATCAAGAGTAGTGAAACGAGAATAACGTAATACAGTGTAGTTAATGTTATCCCTTGATACTAAACCTGGCTCTGATACCAACTAAACCATGTCACGCCCCGCTTTCCAAAATACGGAAAACGAGGGATGACTAGGCCAGCCATGCTCCTACGGTCAAGGAATCATCCCGCCGTAGTCACACTTCGGCTTCTAGCATTACATGGTAATCAGTAAATAAAGCACAGTAGTAAAAGAATCACATCACTAATTTATTACATTAAATCCGTTGTTCACAAATTACAAATAACAAGAACAGTTACTAACCAAGTTCAATCTCACGATCACTTTTATGGAAAGCAGTAAAGAAAGAAAGTACACCAGACTATATCTCCGTGAACTCGAAAGGTAGATCCGTCTCCTGCGCTGGTCCTTCCACGGAATCTGAGCATGTATACTCAGGTCGTCAGAGTGACACAATAACAATATTATTATAATAAGATGAAACGGGTAAAAGAGGTAATACTAGTGAAAGTACAATGCGAGTAATCACTATGTCACTATATGATGCAGAATATGATCTGTGTCTCTATCGGTCTCTAGGTCATGTTTGAAATCGCATTTTGGAAGGAGGATCATGTTTAACAGGAGTCTCGTACATACCCGAGACAACGGCCCACATGCCCGGGACATAACCCTTTCAGCCGGATCGCTAGATCCTACCTAATATATATATCGCTGCTCGAATGATCATCCTCTAAAACACGGTCCCGCTAAATACGATTCTCTTTCCACTTCGATTTCTCCTTTATCCCCAGGTTTACACTATTTATGATCTTGATTTAGTCGTGTACAAGTATACCAATGACACGGTTTTATCACTGTTCACTGTATCAATCACTGTCACGAATATTCACTTCCCATTAGTGTACTTATCACTCCTAAACCAACATCAATCACACACGATAATGCAATGTCCGCTGACTCTAACACGCACTAACACTAAGTATATGGCAAATGGGGTATGATGTATGTATGTATGCAATCAATAAGCTAAGTATATTATGAATCAATGTGCACGTCATAAACTTACAAAATTTGCATAAATTCATATGTTCAGAATTCAACGAAATGATACAACTACGATAAATAGAACACTCAGTCAGAAATTCATCAAAATTAGTTTCAGTTCAATCGAGTTTCTGGTATTCAAGATACAGCTGTTTCATTTTAAGTGCTCGCGGCTGGAAATTCAGTTTCAGAACCGAACGTCTGTTTCGCGACACGAATTGCACCCAGTTGGGTTCAGAATTTAGCGATGCTACAGTTAAATAAAATCTAGGGTTTTCGATGGTGTATTCAACGCAATAGATGGATCCTCAATCGCGTCTGTACGTCGAAGGTTATACACAGTTTGACATTAGTATGTCACTTCTGAATCTGTTCTGGACAGTTATAAGTTCTGCCTTTTTTATTTACAATTTAAATAGCAAACGGAAATGAAACGGAATGAAACCACTTGTTTTGTTTAGCTAACAGATCCATATTTAATCCAATGCAGAGTTCCATAACATACAAATTCAGGAAACAAAGTGACACACATTTTGGGACAGTATACAGTAATCAGAGTAGCTCTGGACTGCAGTCCAGAGTCGCACTCCGATCTAAATATCGTCGTAGTTACAGTACAGAAAACATTAAAATTTTACATAGACTTAAAGTTTGTCGAGTCGTATTCGATTTAAGCCCTCGAACGCATCATTCCAGTATGTACGTAATTTACAGTGATTTTAATCATTTTCAGATACGGGAAATTTCTAGTTTTATCGGTATATTTGGGGGTATCAATTTTAGTCACTAACAGTCGTATTTTCCAGTGAGATTTATACACGATATTCGTCATTATATGGGCCAATAGGAAACATCTATTTCCGTCAAATTAAGTAAGTACTTTCATTGGGGCCTAGCATCAAACACATATGTCACTAAGTTTTATCGGGAAAAGGAATTTCATAACTTATATGTTTGAGTTTGTAATAAGGGTAAATTAGCATGTAGCAAGTAAAGTACTTGCCTGGAAACGTCTCGGGGTTGCACGACAGCAGCGGCGTCACGAACACGCGATGTACTTCGTGAAACGATTTGCTCGAGGTTGGCTCGCGATACGGAATTGGTGTCGGAATTGCCCAGAGACTTCTTGTGCTCGCTGGAAGCGGAGGGGGTGCTCTGTGGTTCGCCTGAGAAGTGTTGGGGTCGCCGACGGTCGGCGGCGGCGCTCCGGCGATGGGCAAGAGGGTGTCGGGTTGTGTGTGGGTTTTTTTTTTGGGTTTTGTAGTTTTTCTTGAAGAGAGAGAGGGAGAGAGCTCGGGTGTGGATTTTGGAGGAGGAGGAGAAGATGCAGAGGGTGTAGAGGTCGACGGTGTGGTGTGGAGATCGCCGGCGTCGAGGGGGCAGGGCGGTGGTCGAGCTTGGCGTAGGGGGTTGGTGTGCAGGGGGTTGCTCGGTTGATGGAGGGAAGAGCTTGTGAGAAGTGAGTTGAGTGTGAGGGAGGAGGTATGGGGTCGCCGAGGGGGTTGTCGTCGTCGCCGTCGGCGGTGGAGCGAGGGAAGTTGGGTGCTCGGTGGGTTTTTGGTGAATGGAGAGAGGTGAGGAATTTCGAAAATGAAAGAGAAGAGAGAGGTGAGGGTGTGAGGGGGATAGAAAGCGATGGGGCAACGACACTGCGAGGGCGTGGGCGTGAGCTGCGGCGGAGGAGTGGGCCAGGAGTTTTTATTAATTAAATTCTTTTTGTTTTCGTGGGCTGAGGGTTTGAACGGGCCGGGGTTTAAATAAAGAATTTATTTTAAATTTAAAATATGGTGTGTGGGCTGAGGAGGGGGAAACGGGCTGGGGGAATTAGGTTTAATGATTTCCATTTTTTTTAAAGGGAAAAACTATGGGCCGAGGGTCTTAGCTGGGCTAGGGCTTAAGGATTTTTCTAAAGGTTAATATTTATTTTATTTGTTTTAGTTTTGGTTTTCCAAATTGGTTTTAATTCTGGGTTTTGACTTTTAGGGTTTGGGAAATTTTATATATTGGAAATCAAGCAACCACCTTCCTACAAAAATATACGAGGAAAAAGAAAGGAAATCTCTGGGATTTAGAAAAATATAAAACTTTTATTAAGATAGGAACGGGGATTTACAAAATCCACGGACTATGATGTCCTTAACCTCGACCGTGATGTCTTAAAACTAACATCGGACTGTGAGGTCCTTAAGCTCACGGACTTTGATGTCCTTAACCTCGACCGTGATGTTTTAAAACTAACAATAGACCGTAATGTCCTTAAACTAATTTTACCTTGGTTCAAGGGTACATCTCTTCACTCCTTTGATATTTGTCGTTGTAATTCCTCAACGTCTTCAAAGAGGTGACGGGTCCCGACAACCACACATTTCATGGATTGTGGGGTCCTTAAATCCACGGACTATGACGTCCTTAATCTCGACTGTGATGTCTTAAAACTAACATTGGACTGTGGATTCCTTAAATCCACGGACTATGATGTCCTTAACCTCGACCGTGATGTCTTAAAACTAACGTCGGACTGTGAGGTCCTTAAACTCATGGACTGTGATGTCCTTAATCTCGACCGTGATGTCTTAAAACTAACGTCGGACTGTGAGGTCCTTAAACTCATGGACTATGATGTCCTTAACCTCGACCGCGATGTCTTAAAACTAACATCGGACTGTGAGGTCCTTAAACTCACGGACTATGACGTCCTTAACCTCGACCGTGATGTCTTAAAACTAACATTGGACTGTGAGGTCCTTAAACTCACGGACTATGATGTCCTTAACCTCGACCGTGATGTCTTAAAGCTAACGACGGACTGTGGAGTCCTTAAATTCACGGACCGCGATGTCTTTAACCTCGACCGCGATGTCTTTAAACTACAGTACCCTGGAAAACGTCCAGAGCGGAGCCTGGTCCTCGCCAAACACGGCAGTAAACCCATGGGAAGCATCCAGTGCAACCCTTAACTCCGTGAAATGCGGATAAGGACAATTTTACCCATCACTTGCGGGTCCTCACGACTCGCAAGGAAGTAAATTCTCTTGTGAGATCTTACTCCAGCTGTTCCAAGAGTCTCTGCTAGTTGAACCGTCCTTACGACTTTCAAGAGAAAACGCACTTAGGAATTCTCACGATTCTTAAGGAGAAATTACACCTACGGGATCTTCTTGACCGGTAGAGAGAAAATTCTTTATAAGACCCTCACGGCTCATAAAGTTGAAAAGTCTTAGGTGACAGATCCTAACCCTGTTTTCTAAGCCATCACTACCTTATAAAGAGCACAAGATTGACAGCTATGTGCTACTTACAGATCGCACTTGCTAAAATCACATGGCAACAACACAGCAAAGAAAAGAAAGCAACAAGGAGAACATCTGATTTCCATTTAATTAAGTGTTCGAGGCATAACCCATTCATGCATGTGCAAAAGACTTAGAACATGAAATAAACACGCTAAAATGAGAAATTTGCCATTCATATTGCAAAAAGATTCTTACAATTATGAAAACAATAAACAAAGACATTATTAAAATAATTACAATGGCAAAACCTCAAATCCAGGGCATGGATTGAGGAACTCAAAAGTGACTTTGTCCAGAGTTTTCCAGGCCTGGCGAACCATCCTAGTATGCTTTCTTTCGCGATCGCAAGCGTTGGGATCCCCACGGATGTCCTCCACCCTCCGATAGACAGCAAGTATGGCAGACTGTTGAAAAGCCTGGTGCAGGAGATCGACAAGATTGTTTTGCCGTCTCTTTGAGATTAGGCTCATCAGATACACCGAGTGCACTTTATCATCAGCGGCATCCAATGCTCTAAGAGGCACGCCGGTACAGAATAGAGGGAGCGCTTCCCAGATCGCTCCTACAATAAGCTTTAGAAGAGGGGAACGCCGAGGAAGCAGTTGACCATTGTATGCGTCAAAGCGACTCATAATTTCGGCACACTCGGCGTTTGTGAATTCTCGATTCTGAGAACGGCCGAGCCGGCGGATGTCTCCGTAAGAGATAATCTCTTCGAGATCATACATGTGAGCGTCCATTACTCCTGTAAAAGAAAATCAGCAAAGATTAGCAGACAGACTGAATAAGAAATTTCTTATTCAAAATAGACACATGGAGTTAAGCTCCTCGAGAGCAATGCTCTGCGGACAGGAGTGACACCTGTCAAAATCAGTTATGAAGGGAAGTTAAAGAAAGCCCCCGAGAACATTGAGAGCTTTGCTCTAAGAAGATGATATAATTCATCAAAAATAAAATTCCATCTTTAATCTTCAAGATCCATGAAAAAATCTTAAAAGTTTTTTTATATGATTTGAAAGGAGCAAAGCTCCATTAATAAAGTAAGCAATTATAAATAAAATCCTTTTAAAGAGCTCTATTAATGGAACCTTAAAAGGGTTCTCTTTAGATCAAAGATCTATAAAGAGCAAAGCTCTGTTAATGGGTAAAACCCTGGTTTATTAGAAATTTTACCTAAGTTCTGAAAGAGTTTTACACTTGAGGAGTTCTTAAAACCGAAGAGCAATGCTCTGAATAGGAGAAAATTCTCAAGAAAGAAGATGAAAATCATCTAAGGGGACCAAAGGTCCTATTTATAGGCATTGAGAGCCGTTTCAACTCCCCAAAAGTTGATCCAACGATTGAGATACTACCACCGCCGCACTCACGTTTGGGGCCACGTAAGCGCAACGGTGGGGAGGCATTTGTTTTCCCCAATCAAAGCAAAGCTCTGTTCAAATTTCAAAGCTGGAAATGAAGCGACGCTTCTGCTTCCCTCAATCAAGAGCAAAGCTCTGTTTAGAAATTTAAGAGTCAAAAATTGAAGCAACGCTTCAAACGCTGCGCACTGCGCTGCGCACGGGCGCGCTGGCGCAGTTGCGCTGCTCGCCACGTGTCTGACACGGGCGCGCTGGCGCAGTTGCGCTGCTCGCCACGTGTCTGACACGGGCGCGCTGGCGCAGTTGCGCTGCTCGCCACGTGTCTGACACTGGCACGCTGGCGCAGTTGCGCTGCTCACCACGTGTTTGATACTGGCGCGCTAGCGCAGTTGCGCTACGCGCCATGTGTCGAGCGCCAATGCGCTAGCGCAAGGCACGCTGCGCGCCACGTGTCAAAATACGAATGCGCTAGTGCTAGCTCAATTGCGCTGCGCACCCCAAATTAAAGCAAAACTCTATTTCCAAGATTGGAAAGCGAAGCAACGCTGCATGATTATGCAGCGCATAAACATCTTACAAAGGAATAACAAAGAATTAAAAAACAAGAGAACACTTAACAGATAATAAAATACTAAATTAAAACATCTTTATATTATTGTTGTTGTTATTACATTTAAAAAAGATCACCAAATATGGGATCAGAAGGACAGGGGTTCACAAAGCTAAAGAGAAGATTATCCAGTTCCCTCTCCGTCTTCTCCACCATGTCAAAACGGCCATCCTCCCGAGGGGTAGCCATCCAACGGTTGACGCCGCACTCCTCAGAGAAAATGGTGATGACAACCCGACGAGCCCGTATCTGGTCAGCAAGTGGATGGAGCAATCCCTCAGGGCTTGAGTGAATAAGTGCGCCTCCAAGAAGCACTCGATCTTGTCTTCGGCAGTATCCAGCATTGTCGAGGACATCTCTGCTGGAGGAGGAGGAAGATCGGCGAGCACAGACGCAAGGATTATCCGAAGCCAAATAGAGTGTGGGGGAAGAGGGGACCCCACACGAGTCAAAAGATCATGCAGCGCAGCGTCGCACTGCTCATCCGTGAAAGAAGGATCCACCGAGCGCGCAGCAAAGCGAGGGACAAGATCCTGAATGGGCACTTCCCATGGCTGTCTACGAGCATGAGGGTGGTTACAAGCCATAGTTGAGAAAGTTCTTTGGGGATGAGAAAAGGAAGAAGCTTTGCTTCGAGTTATAAAGACGAAGCACATAAAATTTTGTGCACAATGGAACTATTTCCAAAATTGGGAAATGAAAGATTCTCGGGAATATAAGTTTAACTAAAAAAAGAAGGTGAAAAGACACCTCTGTTGAAGCAACGCTTCAGATCCAACGCTCTGCTGAAGCAACGCTTCAGATCCATCGCTCTGCGCGCTGTGCACCACGTGTCAAGCACGGGTGCGCTAGCGCAGTTGCGCTGCGCTCTGCGCTGCACGCCACGTGTCCAACATAGGTGCGTCTGCGCTAGAATTAAAATTCCCATCGTTAGATCAAAAGATCTAATAATAATGATAAATCATTAATTAACCAGAATTAGATTCTGTTAAGGAAAGATTTCTCAAAATCTTTCCAAACAACAAGATTGTGCTTTAAGCACCGCTGGATCAATGATCCAATGGTAAATAATGAATTACCAAAAAAGAACAAATTCTGCATAGAAAGATTTCTCAATCTTATTGAAAAACAAGAAGATTATCTTCTGTAAAACAGAAGCTTTAGGATCAAAGATCCGACAGTAGGAAATATTCCCAAATCAATCAGAGAAAAATCTTTTAAACTGATTTAACAAATCAATTGGCCATATATAAAGGCCTCAAAACTTCAAGTCTCAAGGACACAGAAGAGAAAAAAAAAACCTCTGCAAACTTTGAGAAGAAAAAAACTCAAAAAAAAGAAAGGCAAGCCTTTAGAAAAGAGAAGATCGTTTCTTCATCTTGAAGGTAAAGAATTATTTCTTGAACAATAGAGATGAAATCATCTCGTAAAAAGAAGAAATATCTTCTAAAAGGATCACAGATCTGAAAAAAGACCAAGGTCTTTGATAATAAGATCAAAAGATCTAATTATATAAAAAAATATATATAAAAAGTATTTTTACTTCGCCCACAGATCTTTGATCTATAAAGGCAGAGCCTTTTATCAAAAAAAAAAAACAAGAACAGTTGTTCTTGAATCTCGAGGCAAAGCCTCCTTAGAAGAACATAAAAGTTGTTCTGTGATCTTAAAATTAATCAGATGCACTTTGCGCTATTGAAAAGTGCCTTGCACTCATGAACTGCGCTTTTGTACTCCTTGGACTGGCGCTCAGCGCCAAAACATACCACGTGTCAACCCATAGACACGATCTGCGCTTTGCGCTCCTGAAAACAGCGCACTGCGCTCTTGGGTTGGTGCTCAGCGCCAAGCGCACCACGTGTCACTCACTGGCACACCCATAAAATAGCGCAACGCGCTCATAAATTAAAAGCGCAGCGCGCTAACAAACTAGCGCGTAGCGCTAAGTGACACGTATCCTCCTCGTGTGCGCTAACCGACAGAAGCGCAATGCGCTCTTTGACTGGCGCAAAGCGTCTAGTGCGCCACGTGGAGCGCTGTCAGAACATACTTTGTTCTGATAAATGCTATGCATTCAATATAAGACAAAAAATGTCAGAGCCTAATGCTTAGCATTATTAAAAGGGCAGAGCCCAAACAAAGGGCCCAACAGGCAGAACAAAAATAAAATGTTAAACATTTTTAACTGGACTTAGCCCAATTCTGGCCATAAGTCCTCAATTTAAATTGAAATGAGCTCATCTGCTCTTCCAATCAATTTACACCCGGTTCGAGAGTACATCTCTTTACTCCTCTGATATCTGTCGTTGTAATCCTTCAACGTCGTCAGAGAGGTGATGGGTCCCGACAACCACACATTACTACGGACTGTGGGGTCCTTAAACTCATGGACTATGATGTCCTTAACCTCGACCGTGATGTCTTAAAACTAATATCAGACTGTGGAGTCCTTAAATCCACGGACTATGATGTCCTTAACCTCGACCGTGATGTCTTAAAACTAACATCGGACTGTGGGGTCCTTAAACTCACGGACTATGATGTCCTTAACCTCGACCGTGATGTCTTAAAACTAACATCGGACTGTGAGGTCCTTAAACTCATGGACTATGATGTCCTTAATCTCGACCGTGATGTCTTAAAGCTAACAACATCGGACTGTGAGGTCCTTAAACTCACGGACTATGATGTCCTTAACCTCGACCGTGATGTCTTAAAACTAACGTCGGACTGTGGAGTCCTCAAATCCACGGACTATGATGTCCTTAACCTCGACCGTGATGTCTTAAAACTAACATCGGACTGTGAGGTCCTTAAACTCACGGACTATGATGTCCTTAACCTCGACCGCGATGTCTTAAAACTAACGTTGGACCGTAATGTCCTTAAACTAATTGTCGACCGCAATTTCATTAAACTAAACAATAGGGCCCAATTGCTCTCTTGTCGGATCTAAACGATCCCGTTAAGTTGATCTTAGTCTAGAATTAGACTAACGTGTCCTTAACAAACGTTTAAGTTGATCTTAGCCTCAAATAAGGCTAACGTATCCTTAAACACAACCTCCCCCAAACCCAAATCTAAGAAAGATACGAATTTGGACTAATCCACGCCCTACGGTCGACAACATAACTTAGTCTCCGTATACAATCCACGGGCAACCAAACACAAAACAAACACCCACGACACGAAGTGACCATATGGAGAAGGAGAAAGTTGTTATCGCGACGCGGTAGCGTAATTAACTGCAAGGGCTTGCGCCTGCAGGGAAGAGCGTCCCCACAATCAAAAACCCCTCAAACGAGGGGGAATCTGACGAAGTCTGCTATATCGGCCGCATCCGTTTAAACCTTCGATACATGGTGCCATAAATCAACTTGGCATCTTCGGAGAGGTGGACGGATAGCACCAATTAGCATCTGCTCCCAGATTCAGGCAAGACGTACAGTCTTTCCGGCTTCCGGCGGTGAACAGAATTTATTTTGGAGTTTAACTCCACATTAAATTTTTTTAGGAGTTTTACTCTATTTAAAATTCTTTTGGAGTTTAACTCCATGATAAAATTCTTTTCGGAGTTAACTCCATTTAAAATTCTTTTGGAGTTTAACTCCATTTAAAATTCTTTTGGAGTTTAACTCCACAATAAAATAAACAATTTTTTCGGAATTTAACTCCATAATAAAAATTGTTTCGGAGTTTAAATGCATTTAAATTCTTTTTGGTTTAACTCCATACAAATGTTTTTTGAGTCTAACTTCTTAAAAAATAAAAAAAAAATCTTTTGAAGCTCCTTTCTTCCTCTCATGTGACGTGGAGGCTCCCTCTCATGTGAGTAGGAGGCTCCTATTTTGGGAACCCCTTTCTTCCTCTCATGTGAGGGGGAAGCTCCCATTTTAGGAACCCTCTTTCTTCCTCTCATGTGAGTGGGAGGCTCCCTCTCATGTGAGTGAGAGTCTCTCATTTTGGGAGCCCATTTTCTCCTCTCATGTGAAGGGGAGGTCCCTTTAATATGAGTGGGAAGCTCCCATTTTGGGAGCCCCTTTTTTTTCCTCTCATGTGGTTGGGGGAGAGTCCCATTTTTAGGAACCCCCTTTTTTCTTCCTCTCACGTGAAAGAGAGAAGCTCCTACCCCATTTAGTGGAGTTTAACTCCACACCAAATAAAGACCTTTTGGGAGTTGAACTCCATTGGAAATTATTTTGGAGTTTAACTCCATATTAAAAAAAAATTTTGAGTTGAACTTCATTTAAAATTATTTTGGAGTTTAACTCCGCATTAAATTTTTTTAAGAGTTTTACTCCATTTAAAATTCTTTTGGAGTTTAACTCCACGATAAAAAAAAATTGGAATTGAACTCCATTTAAAATTCTTTTGGAATTTAACTTTATTTAAAATTCTTTTGGAGTTTAACTCCACAATAAAATAATGAATTTTTTTGGAGTTTAACTCCACAATAAAAATTCTTTCGGAGTTTAACTCCATTTAAATTCTTTTGGAGTTTAACTTTACAAATAAAAAATTCTTTTGGAGTTTAACTCCATACAAATGTTTTTGGAGTCTAACTCCTTAAAAAATAAAATATAAAATAAAAAAAAATATTCTTTTGGAGTCCTTTCTTCCTCTCATGTGACGGGGAGGCTCCCTCTCATGTGACGGGGAAGCTCCCATTTTGGAAGCTCCTTTCTTCCTGTCATGTGAGAAGGAGGCTCCCTCACATGTGATGGGGAGGCTCCCATTTTGGGAGCCCCTTTCTTCCTCTCATGTGAGGGGGAGGCTCCCATTTTGGGAGCCCCTTTCTCCCTCTCATGTGAGGGCGAGGCTCCCATTTTTTGAGCCCCTTTTTTTCCTCTTATATGAGTGGGAAGGTCCCATTTTTGGGAGCCCCCTTTATTCTTCCTCTCATGTGAAAGAGGGAAGCTCCCACCCCATTTAGTGGAGTTTAACTCCATACCAAATAAAGATCTTTTTGGAGTTGAACTCCATTTGAAATTATTTTGGAGTTTAACTCCACATTAATTTTTTTTTTTGAGTTGAACTCCATTTGAAATTATTTTGGAGTTTAACTCCACATTAAATATTTTTAGGAGTTTTACTCTATTTAAAATTCTTTTGGAGTTTAACTCCACGATAAAAATCATTTTGGAGTTGAACTCCATTTAATATTCTTTTGGAGTTTAACTCCATTTAAAATTCTTTTGGAGTTTAACTCCATAATAAAATAAAGAATTTTTTCGGAGTTTAACTCCACGATAAAAATTCTTTCGGAGTTTAACTCCATTTAAATTCTTTTGGAATTTAACTGCACAAATAAAAAATTCTTTTGGAGTTTAAATCCATACAAATGTTTTTGGAGTCTAACTCCTAAAAAAATAAAAAAATCTTTTGGAGCCCCTTTCTTTCTCTTATGTGAGAAGGAGACTCCCTCTCATGTGAGTGGGAGCCTCCCATTTTGGGAGCTCCTTTCTTCCTCTCATGTGAGGGGGAGCCTCCCTCTCATGTGAGGGGGGCTCCCATTTTGAGAGCCCCTTTATTCCCTCTTATGTGAGTCGGAGGCTCCAATTTTGGAAGCCCCTTTCTTCCTTTCATATGAGGGGGAGGCTCTCTCTCTCATGTGAGGGGGAAGCTCCCATTTTGGGAGCCCCTTTCTCACTCTCTTGTGAGGGGGAGGCTCCCATTTTGGGAGCCCTTTTTCCCCCTCTAATGTGAGTGGGAGGGTCCCATTTTCGGGAGCCCCCTTTATTCTTCCTCTCACGTGAAAGAGGGAAGCTCTCACCCCATTTAGTGGAGTTTAACTATACACCAAATAAAGACCATTTTGGAGTTGAACTCCATTTGAAATTATTTTGGAGTTTAACTCCACATTAAAAAAAATTTGAAGTTGAACTCCATTTGAAATTATTTTGGAGTTTAACTCCACATTAATTTTTTTAGGAGTTTTACTTTATTTAAATTTCTTTTGGAGTTTAACCCCACGATAAAATTCTTTTTCGAGTTTAAATGCATTTAAAATTCTTTTGGAGTTTAACTCTATTTAGAATTCTTTTGGAGTTTAACTCTACAATAAAATAAAGAATTTTTTCGGAGTTTAACTCCAAAATAAAAATTCTTTCGAAATTTAACTATATTTAAATTCTTTTGGAGTTTAACTCCACAAATAAAAAATTCTTTTGGAGTTTAACTCTATACAAATATTTTTGGAGTCTAACTCCTTAAAAAATAAAATAAAAATAAATAAAATTCTTTTGGAGCCCTTTTCTTCTCTCATGTGAGGAAGGACTCCCTCTCATGTGAATGAGATCCTATTTTGGAAGCCCCTTTCTTCCTCTCATGTGAGGGGGAGGCTCCCATTTTGGGAGCCCCCTTTCTCCTTCTCATGTAATGGGGAGGCTCCCTCTCATGTAAGGGGGAGGCTCCCTCTCACTCATATGAGGGGGAGGCTCCCTCTCATGTGAGTGGGAGGCTTCCATTTTGGGATCCCCTTTCTTCCTTTCATGTGAGGGGGCCGATCCCATTTTTAGGAGCCCTCTTTATTTTTCCTCTCACGTGAAAGAGGGAAGCTCCCACTCTTTAGGAGCTTCCTTTAAAAAATAAGTGGGTTTTGTCTTAGGAGTTCAACTCCACAATAAAAAAAATTCTTAAGGAGGAGGAGGCTCCTCCTCACTGTTGATCTGCAATCCGTCATGACTGATGTTTTTTTTCCGTCAAATCACGAATAATGTTAACGTCACTGTTGTTCTGCAATCCGTCATGACTAATGTCCTTTCTGTCAAATCATTACCAATGTTCAGGTGACTATTTTGTCACGCCCCGCTTTTCAGAGTACGCTAAGATCGGCACATGACAGAGCTAACCATGCTACATGTGGCTAGGAAAAGTCCCTCTACAGTCACATTACGGCTGTCCATAAGATATCAAGAACAAGAAATATATAATACTATCTAATACATGTCCATTTTCCAGAATAAACGAGTCAAGAAATATATATATGTGGAAGCAATAAAATCCAATAAACAGTAACATCTGGAAATACGTCCCAAATACGGGCTCACAACAGGAAATAAAACTGCGGAAAGGAAACTAAACCAAACTATCACTAATAGGATCGTCACTATTCGTCCCGTCGGCTGAAATACTCCTGATCTGCCTGCGACAAAGATAGATGAATTGGGCCATGCAAAACCCAGACGTCAGTGCGTCATAATATCAAATAATAGAATATAACCAGTAGGTAACAAGATATGCAGGCATGAATATGAACAGTAATAAGTGTATAACAGTAACACGAATATGGAACAGTGAAGTGTATGTGCATGCGGTGAGTAATCTATGCTACTGGGTTAATTACTCTCAAGTCTTTGAAATTAATTTAATGAATCGTCGATGTAACTCAATAGTATCCCGTGCATGCCCGGGACCACGGTCCAGATTCCCGGCCTGAAACTGAGACGTGCCGCTAAGCACAAAATAGGAAACATGTACAGATGAATAATGTCAGCAGCAGCATCCCGGGACTGGCCTAGCCCCCAAAACTGATCAGTATAAGTGTTGAACTGTTGAGTTACAAGTCAGGTTTCATCATTGATATCCCCTTACCCCCAAGTTATGTGTTCAAGTCAGGTATTGATAAATCTGGAACTAATGCTAACACGGGATCAAGCAGGTACAGGTTTTGTCTGAATAGACAACATGATATGTCCGTGGGGACAACAAGTCAGGATTGTCGGCATTAGTAACAGGATCAGGTATCAAGTCAATCAGTGGTGTATCAAGTCATATCAGTGTTGGATATAGTGCCCTCAGAGTCAATTATTGGATCGCAGGCACGTGATTGCAATGATTGAGGGAGGACCTATACCGGTAGGACGGTCTTACTCGAGAGGTTTGTATACTATCTGGTTTGTATTTATCATCGTGTACATGCTTTAAGTGACATTATAGTTCACTATTACACGTTGATAGAGAATAGTATGCTACCATGGTTTATCTTTATCATCGTGTACTGCTTGAGGTGACATTACAGATCACTATTACACGTTGATAGAGCCCTTAGGATTCTTGCTTGACGGCCAGCAGTATGATGGCGATCATATATGTGGGAGCTAGGGTCTATAAGCACATCCTTAAAAGGTCCCTAGTCATGGGAGTTTCGAGACTGGGCATCGATACTCCATTAGTAGACTAGTGTATACAGTCGAGACCCCGACGAGGGGCGGTGGCTGGTCTCACAAGCCATTGGTGTCAGTTGGATCACCTAAGATATATACAGGTGCTCATTGGGTTATGAGTACACCGGACAGGACTCGTCGGGAACATGCTAGTTGGTATTATACCTGACGTCAGATAGCAGTTCCCTGGTGACATGTGTACAGGTTAGTTCATCGACCTGAGATCGTCATTTGTCTCGTGTGAGTTCCCACTGTGCTTTGATTACTACCCTACCACGGATCAAAGGAGTCGTGCAAACAGGTTTTAGTTGGGTACATTCCCGAGCCACATGGAGGCAGTGAGCGGATCGGCAGGGGTTTCGTCTCTCCTGGTATTGGGGGTGAGATCGCGCTATGTCTAGGAGAGCCATTACACGAAGTCCTTGGCCAAGGCTGGAGATTTACTGGTAGGTATTCCAGTAGTATCTCAGGGTGTTCTGGGCTACACTCCGACACGACTTGTACCGCTTTTAGGGGTCTGACTTTTACCAACCCCCTAGGCCCACCATGCGATGCTCATAGACGAACGGACCGGACTGTACGGATATTATCACTGACATGCTCAGTAGGGTGTCAGGATGAGTTCGCTCATCGACCTCCCTTTTGGTCAATACCTGGTAGCCCGTTACGTACGGCTAGTACCTCTGACGTGCTAGTGGTTAAATCCACAGCCAAAGTATTGACGAGTCTTTAGAGTCCCCCACAGACTGTTTCTCAAGTTTCGGGCGAAACGTTGTAGAGGCCGTATGATATATGGCAGGGTTCGATCATATACGTGCAGTAGTGCACGGATCATGATCGGGAGGATCATACAGTGGGCTTTGGTTTAAGCCGGATCCTAGTATTAGATTTGTTGGATTACTTTAGTCTCATCGCATTCGCATTCAGTCGAAATGCGGATGCAGGTATGTATATACAGGTGAGGGGTATCCTTGTGATCCGTCATGAGTTTACTTTAGATGTTGCCGTATCTTTTTATTATTGCAAACATTTGGATTAATGTTTGCATATGGAAATTATGAGCTAGAAATCATCATTTAGAGCATTAATGGTGACACATGCACAAGTGATGACTCATGGTCTCTTTCTTTGTGCATGTGTCACATTTTGTGATGGATTTGAGTCTTGATATGATAAGGAGAAAGAGAAAGGGGCTGCCATGATATGGTGTTAGCTCTTGTATTTTTCATACAACTCTCACTCTCATTATCATCACAAGACACAAGAAAAAGAAAAGGGGAACTTCTTCTTCTTCCACTTCTTCTTCTTCCTCTAGCTCACAACCTCCATTAATGGCATCATCTCTAACCTCCATCCATACAATGGATGCAAGAGACAAAGTCGTCACACACATTCTCTACTTCACCTTGGACACGTCGGTTAGCGAACTTCGTGCCCGAGTTGCTTCGGATGAAGCAGGAGCCCGTAAAAAGACTCGATGATGTGGTGCCCTTTCCGACGAGGAGACCTGAGCTCGGAGATGCCGCGAGGAGCTTGGGATGGTGGCCAAAGACCGAAGGACACGGATCGATCGGTATAGCTTTCCAACCCTTCTCTTGTTAGCTAGTTGTAGATTAATGGTTCGATCTGGGTTTTAAGCATACGATAGCGCCGGTTTCTAGTTTAAGAAAAGTTTTCATTTCCGCATTTTGGCCTCGGAAAGACGGCCGGGGCGCTACCGTAGACTTACAATCAGGTAGTGCACAAGTATCAAACGGATGCTCGTAATAAAACTGTAGCAAGTACGGATGCACGATAAAAGTACGGATGCACAGTAAAACACGGATGCACAAATATCTATCAGGAATTACATCTATAACTTCATGACTACGCATGATGCACATTATCAAGCATGGGGTACTAATATAATGGTAACATGATATAATATGATATGACATGCAACTAGATATATAATAAATAACACGGATAAGAACGGATATCGGAAAAACGGTAAAACTGTAACATGGATATGAAATGCAATGAACATGTAATAATTCTATACCTATGGATGTAAAATACGTTGCATAATCTGTAACGAGATAAAACTGCATGCGACTAGATATGTAAATAACGGTATGGATACGTACGGGTATCGAAAAATTGTAAAACTATAACATAGGACGCACAATACAGTAAACATGTGATATTTTTATTCATATGGATGCAAATATAATAGTATAGCATGTAGCAAGATAAACTTGCCTAATCGGATCTCACGACGGGTGCATACGCCGCGTCCGACGTCGGGTAAACGTCGCACTGCACACACAGGTGTATAGAACTAAACCAAGAAAATCAAGAATGTGACCACGCTGGCTGGGAACGTCCACTGGGTCGCCCGGATCGTCGGCGACGGCACGGCTCCGGCGATCACCGGAAAATGCATGACCAAGAAAAAGAAAGAGAAGAAGAAGAAAAAGAAGAAAGAAAAGAAGAGGGCTGTG
This sequence comes from Agapanthus africanus, assembly GCA_030015575.1. Taxonomy (NCBI): domain Eukaryota; kingdom Viridiplantae; phylum Streptophyta; class Magnoliopsida; order Asparagales; family Amaryllidaceae; genus Agapanthus; species Agapanthus africanus. Next base: position 5,944,442 of record CM057341.1, on the reverse strand, counting down.
GTGGTTGCAGGGTGCACTGGAGTTGTCTCGGGGTTCTGGGACAAAGGCGAGGGGTGACGATGAGAGGCGTGGGTCTTCCGGTGAGGTTTCAAGGCAAGTTGGTTGTGGGTTTCATGAAGTCAGGATCGGGTTAGATGCAGGGTTCTTGCTGGGTTTGAGAGTGTAGGAGAGAGGAGAAGGAGGAGATGGAGACGGTGATGAGGGTAAGAGGTCGTCGGGGTCGGAGCTCTAGCGAGAGGGTTCAGGCGAGGGTTCATGCAGGGTTCTTGAGTTGGTTGTGGGGATCGGGGACGTGGGTTCTCGTGCGTAGAGAAGAGAGAGGGAGAAAAGAGAGGTGAGGTGAGGTGGTCGACGACGAGCCGAGCTCCGGCAAGGTGCACGACAAGGTGAGGTGAAGATCGGGTTCTTGGGTTGAGGTCGGGTGTGCAAGGGAAAGCAGGCGAAGGTGGAGGTGAGGAGAAGGGTGATGAGGAGGGTGGAAGCGGTGAGGGGTGACAGGGAGGCGAGGGCAGATGCGTCGGGCGTGGGTTTCACGAGGTGACGAAGGCGGGAACTAGGGAAGAAGGAGAAGAGAGAGACGAACGGTGGGTTTTGGTTTATAAAATAAAATATATATATATTATACATTTATATAATGCACTGATATATATAGAGAGAGGAAAGAGAGCTGGGGTGTTAAGATTTGATTTCAAAAAAATATTTAAACTTTTAGTTTTGTTTAAAAAATATAAACGAATCAGTATAATATTATATGAATATAATATTAGTTAAATTTGAGATTTTGGCTAATACAAAATTACTCCAAAATATACCCGGTTTGGGTATAAAATTACGGTTTGAAAATACTGATAATACACGTGTCAACCAACCAAAATTAGGATATCCGGGTAACGAAAATGCATACCCCCAAGAACGGATGCACGTAGCGTGCACGTAACGATCCAAACGGGTCCGTTTCACTAAACAGAACGGAAACAAGATGTACGGATGCCACCACAGGGTTAGGGGTATCATGCAGGCCATGCTAAATATTTTTAAAATATTTTATTTGAATATAGTTGTATTGTTACGCCCCGCTTCCCAAAATACGGAAAAACGAGGGATAGTTAGGCCAGCCATGCTCCTACGGTCAAGGAATAATCCCGCTGTAGTCACACTTCGGCTTCTAGCATTACATGGTAATCAGTAAACAAAGCACAGAAATAAAGGAAATACATCACTAAATTATTACATCAAATTTCATTGTTCACAATTTACAAATAAACAAGAAAAGAACTACTAACCAAGTTCGAATACACGATCTCTTTAGGGAAAGCAGAAAAGATGAAAGAGGTACTCCTGACTAAATCTCCGCTAGCTCGAAGGGTAAGTCCGACTCCTGCGCTGGTTCTTCCTCGAGGTCTGAGCATGCATACTCAGGTCATCAGAGCGACGTAATAGCAATATTATAATAAGTACAAGTAACAAGCATAGAGGGTAATAACAGTGAAATAAAATGCAGGTAATCAATATGTCATGAACTGATGCAAAGTATGATCTGTGTCCCTATCAGTCTCTAAGTCATATTTGAAATCGAATTGTGGAAAGGAGGATCATGTTTAACGAGGGTCTCGTACATACCCGAGACTACGGCCCACACGCCCGGGACATAACCCTATCAGCCAGAGCGCTATATCCTACCTAATATATATAAGAGTCGTTGTTCGAATGATCATCCTCTAAATCAAGTTCCTTACTAAATACGATGCTCTTTCCACTTCGATTTCCCCTTTTTCCCCAGGTTTACACTATTGACGAGTATGGTCTAGTCGTGTACAAGTATACACCAATAACACGGTTTTGTCACTGTTCACTGTATTAATCACTGTCACGAATCATTCACTTTTCCATTGGCGTACTTGACACTCCTAAACCAATACCGTTCACGCACGATAATGCATTGTACACTGAATAATAACGCACACTATCACTAGGTATATATCAATTGGGTAAGGTATGTACATTTGTGCAGTTAACAAGTCATGTGTAATATGAACTAGTATGCACCTCATGAGATTATAAAAATTGCAGTAAATCATACGTTCAGAATTCAATTAAACGATACAAAAACGGTAACAAGTAGACTCATTCGGCAGTTCATAAAAATTTATTTCAGTGCAATCGGATTTCGGGTTTGCAAGTTACAGCCGTTTCATTTTAAGTGCTCGCTGTAGGAAATTCAGTTTCTGAACTGAACGTCCGTTTCGCGACACAATTTTCTCTCTGTTGGGATCAGAATTTAGCGACTCTACAGTTGAATGAAATTTAGGTTTTCCAATATGGTTTCCAACTCACCAGACGGATTCTTAATCGCACCTCTATGTCAGAAGTTATGCACTTTTCAACACTAGGGTATCAGTTCTGTTTCTGTTTGGGACTGCTATACGTCCTGTTCTTTTAAATTGCAGTTTAAATAGTAAACGACGGTAAAAAGGGGTGAAACCACTTTCATTATTTTGATAACTGTTTCATCTTCACTAAAGTATAGGGTTCCGCAACATACAAGTTCAGGCAGCAAAGTAGTAAGCACTACGAGATAGAAATCAACAGCCGGAGCTGCTCTGGACTGCAGTCCAGAGCCGCTCTCCGAATCAGTTTCCGTCATATTTTAAGTATAGAAACAATTTAAAACTGTTATAGAGTTCCATTCCGTCGAGTTGTCTTCGATTTGAGCCCTCGAACGCATCATTTCAATGTGTACACAATTAATTATGATTTTAACAAGTTTCAGACGCGGGAAATTTTCAGTTTTTACGGGTGTAATCGGGGATGATCGTTCACGTCAATAACGATTATAGTTTTCAGTCAAATTTTAACATGATGTTCGTTACCACACGGGCCAGCATATATAGTCAAGTTCCGTCAATTTAATGCAAGGTTTTCATTCAGGTTTTGCATCAAGCACTTATGTCATTTAAATTTTCACTAATTATAAATACGGAACTCATAAGATTTTGCATTCGTAACAGTAAAACTTAGCATGTAGCAAGTAGGGTACTTGCCTGGAGACGCGTTGGCGACGCACGGCAGCGGCAACGGCATGAACGCGCAAAGAACGGTACGGTTTGGGTTCACGGCCTCGGGTCGCGTTTGGGTTCGTCGTCGGAGTCGCCCGGGGGATAGCTCGTGATCACTGGAGGCGGAGTGGGGTGATGTGGATCTCCTGGGAGTGTGCTGGGGTCGACGGTGGTCGGCGAAAGTAGCTCCGGCGATGGTGCAGTAGGGGTTCGAGGCTCGGTGGTTTTGGAGAGAGGGAGGAAGCAGCGAGGGCTCGGGTTTTGGAGGAGGTGATGCTGAGGCTGCAGAGGAGTCGACGGGGTGGTGGGAAGCTCGTCGGCGAGGAGCTTAAGCCGTGGTGCAGGTGGTGGCCGAGGTGGTGCAGCGAGGGTTAGAGTTGGAGAATGGAGCTCGGTTGATGGAGGAGGAGGGCTGCAGTGGTAGTGGTGTTGGTGATGAGAAGAAGTGGAGCATAAGCTCGGGTCCGGTGGTGGTGTGGTGAGCTCAAGTGAGATGGCGCCGATGGTGAGGCAGTGAGGGAAAGATGGTGGTTTGGGTTTGTGAGAGAGATGAAGTGGAGGCTCGGTTCTTGCTGGGTGAGAGGGGAGAGGGTTAGAGACGAGGTGGGGCTTGAGGAGGGTGCGCGGGCGCGAGCGAACGTGGGTCGGGGTCGCGGTCACGAGGACGGGGCGTCGGCAGCGACGTGGGCACGTAAAGGAAAAACAACGGGAAAACGCGAGGGAGTGGGGAAGAAGGGAATTGCTAACGGGTCGGGTCAGGTTGTTGGGTGTTTGGGTTAGGGATTGGGCCGGGGATTTGTTATTTAGTTTTTAATTATTTTCTTGGGCTGGGCTGGGCTGAGGAGTATTGGGCTGAGGAATTATTTATATAACTTTGGTTTTAATTCATTGGTTTGGGCTTGGTTTAAATGGGGAAATTATATATTATTTTCTTTGGCTTTGATTTTAAACCGTTTTGGAAAATTAAATGCTAAAAACTTAAACAATCAGTTTCACGCAAAATTACGAGGAGAGAGAAAACATTCGGGGGACTTGGGAAAAAATGTAGAAAGATTTTATTGATGGGAACGGGGATTTACATGTATTATAAAAAATGCAGATACCAGATATAATGTAGTTATGCAGGATATACAACATGAAAGTGCACGGATCCTCATAACTAACCGGGATAAATCACAAACAGCAATCAAGACGGGTTTCCATCATGCGGGTCGGGTCGGATGCAAACACAGATACCAATGATACTATTCGCACCCAAAACACAATAAATTAAGAAATAGCTATAAATAAAGAAATACCCAAAACAGAATCGGTATAAATGAACTAGGGTGTTACAATTTTTTTGCAGTCCGTCATGACTATTATTCTCTTTCTGTCGTCAACACTATTTTTCTACAGTTCATCATGGATAATGTACTTTTTCTATCAAATCATGACAAATGTTAACGTCACTATTTTTCTATTGTCCGTCATGACTATTGTCCTTTTTCTGCCATCAACACTATTTTTCTACAGTCGATCGTGACTGATGTTCTTTTTCTGTCAAATCATTACCAATGTTCAGATTACTATTTTTCTACATTCCGTCATGACTATTGTCCTTTTTCTATCATCAGCACTATTTTTCTGCAGTCCTTTTATGATTGATGTCCTTTTTCTGTCAAATCACGGTCAATATTAACGTCACTGTTGATCTGCAGTCCTTCATGACTGATGTCCTTTTTCTCTCAAATCACGGTCAATATTAACGTCACTGTTGATCTGCAGTCCTTCATGACTGATGTCCTTTTTTTGTCAAATCACGGCAAGGTTAACGTTACTGTTGATCTGCAGTCCGTCATGAATGATGTCCTTTTTCTGTCAAATCATGAATAACATTAACGTCACTGTTGTTCTACAGTCCGTCATGAATGATGTCCTTTTTCTGTCAAATCATAAATAACATTAACGTCACTGTTGTTCTACAGTCCGTCATAACTACTGTCATTTTTCTGTCAAATCACTACCAATGTTCACGTCACTATTTTTCTACAGTGCGTCATGACTAATGTCCTTTTTCTGTCGTTAACTTTTTCTGTCAAATCACTATCAATGTTAACGTCACTATTTTCTACAGTCTATCATGACTAATGTTCTTTTTCTGTCAAATCAAGACTAATATTAATGTCACTATTTTCCTATCGTTAGCACTATTTTCCTATCGTTAACACTATTTTTCTTCCATCGTGACCAATGTCTTTTTTCTTTCATGTTTGTACCCGATAACGTTTTTTCTCATATACGTACTCAACTGCGTGCACTTGCACGCGAGTCTTTGTCCTTTATCAATTTATGCGGTGGTATTATGCCTCATTGATGCACGTCGCGTCTAGTTCAACCAGAAAATTCTGAACTTGGTTTTATACCTTATTTTTTAGCAGTTTTTCTATTTTTAGCAGTTCTTCTTTTATTAGAAAATTAGTTGTGATTTAGTTTTGCAATTGTAAGAGGCAAATTTTAATTAAATAAAACCCTATTTTGGTGAAATTACCATTGTTATCTTTCTATTCTTTCAATTTCTCTTAAATCTGTTTAGAAGCGCCGCATCCCAAAGCAGAGCTGTACCACTTACCAATTAAAAAAGAGCATCATGACTAATGTGTTTTTTTGTTTAATAATGCTTAATTATAATTGTTACGAATTATGATTATAACATGCATGTTTTCCAATCAAAGAAGTATCCGTTAAAACCAATTGGTAATATCATTATTCCTTTTTATTTGAGTTTTTCTATACCTGGACGCCGTCACCTTCTCAATTTTTTTGTCTTTTTCTGTCCTTTGTCAAAATTGATTGCAAAAATACGACCGGGTTAGAAAATTAAGTGATTTATACTATATATCCAAATACATCATATGATCATCATATTAAATATATTAAACCATTGAAAATATTTAAAAACACAATCAGAACTTGTGAACATTGTTCATCCTTTCTTCGAAATTTACATGCCAAAATAACAGAAATAACAGAAAGTTGATCAACAAAGAAAAACTAAAATTAACATCGTAATCTATTTCACATGAGTTCTTATATCGACATAGCGGACATGAGTTATTATTGAACAACCAAGGAACAATGCATTTCATATGAAATGCATGGTCATAGCACAACTGCACTCCTTCGAACAAATCACCACTGCTACTCTTCTCAATTTCTTCGAAGCACACCGCACAAACAATATCGTCAATCTCGTCCTTCAACTCTTGTCTCTTTTGCTTACGCGATCTCTTAATTGTCACAGTCCTATCAACGCTAGTATAAACATATATCTTGATATGAAATTTAGCATTTGCTACCTCCACTGTTTCATGGACGAATTTGCTGATATCCGTTTCAAGATACATGCGATGCTGATCTTGGATGGGGCATTTACGACGCACCACACAGCCGGCGAAGCTACGACAGTTCTCGGGCGAACGTAATTTAGAGGCTACATATTTGCGATGCTTAAAAGATGGCATTTCGTCCAAAATACATTTTGTACCATCACGAGGGCCAACGGGAGAGGGAATGATCACTTGGGCGGAGTCTTCAATGTACCTGTGGATGCAAACGGAAGGATCGACACCGTCAGCATTCGACGACGTGGGCGTCAGTTTTGCATGGAGGAGGAGAAACAACGGCGGTTTGTTATACTCTTTGACCATTGAGAGAGGCAATGACTGTCCTGCATCAAGATTTTGTGCCATTAAGAGATGCAAAATATTTCTGGCTTATCCTTTTTTTTACACTTTCTCTTTTGTAGGGATTGAAAATGAAGCGCCTTGGTTTAAATAGAGTAGAGGTGGGGATAGGTGCCAATAAGAGATGGGGCATATGGCAATAGGAGGTGGACATGACTAATGTTATTTTTCTGTCAAATCATGACCAATGTTAACGTCGTTATTTTTCTACAGTCCGTCATGACAATTTCCTTTTTCTGTGAAACGATAGCCAATACTAACGTCACTATTTTTCTACAGTCCATCATGACCAATGTCCTTTTCTTCCAAATCATGTCTAATGTCCTTTTTCTGGCCGTCATGACTAATGTTTTTTCTGTCAAATTATGACCAATATTAACGTCACTATTTTGCAACTGCATGCACTTACACGTGGGTCTTTGTACCCTCTCAGTCTATGCGCTGGTATTATGCCTTATTGACGCATCCCTAGCTTACTTGGAGTTGCTCGACCGATCCAAAACACATCGGGTTTAGTTCAACCCGAGAATCCCAAACTGTCAAATCTTGTCCGATTCGCGCGTTCCACCAGCCAAATCGAAGATCTCGCAAAATCGTCTGGGTCAATGAATTGCTGTAAGCATTGCATTGAAGTCTCTAGGAATCGCGAAAATCCATCATTTAAGGCCCCGAAATCGCGGTCAAAGATTTGCTCCGAACTTTGACTTTCGAATTAGGAGTGAAATTAGCACCCGAATCAGTTAAGATTTGACAGGAAGTATCGGGAATCAATTTGGAACGTAATCAAATAATTAGTTTCTCATTTTAACAAATTTTTATTTTTAGCAGTTTTCTAATTTTAGCAGTTTTTCTTTTGGTCTCTTCCTTCCGACTTGTCATTTCTGTCCTATTTCTATATGATAACGTCCCTATTTTTCTACAGTTTTTTTGGAAATGGTAACGTCTTTTTCTTTTTTCATGACTACCGTCTTTTTCGGTTTAATAATTCTTACTTATACTTGTTACGAATTATGATCATAAACCTGTTGTTCCAACCAAAGAAGTACCCATTAAAACCAATTGGCAATCTCATTATTTTTTTTCATTTGAGTTGTTTCTACACTTGCATGCTGGCACCTTCTCAATTTTTTTCTCATTTTCCGTCATTTGTCAAATTTAATTGCAAAAACACGACCGAGTTAGAAAATTAAGTGATTTATATTATATATCTATAAAATGTATCATTTGATCATCGTATTAACCATATTAAACCAATTGAAAATATTAGAAAACACAGTCAGAACTTATTAACATTGTTCATTCTTCTTCGAATTTTACATGTCAAAATAACAGAAACAACAGACGGTCGATCAACAAAGAAAAACTAACAGCGACATCTTAAGTTGTTTGATGTGGCTTCTCACATCGACATAGTGGGCATGAGTTTTTCTTGAACAACCAAGAAACAATACACTTCATATGGAATGTATGATCACAACACAACTACACTCGTTCGACTAAATCACCGTTGTTACCCATCTCAATTTTTTCAAAACACACAGCACAAATATCGCTATTCTCGTCCTTCAACCCTGAATGCAAAATAGGAAAAGAAGATCGGTAAAGTTTTAAAGGCCTTTCTCTCTTCTCTCTCTCAACCTTTTTTTTATTTTTGGTTTCTCTTTTGAGTAGAGAATGAAGATGAAGTGCTCCATCTTAAATAGAGCAGGAGATAGGCATGGACGCCAATAGAAGATAGGACATGTGGCAATAGGAAGCGGAAATACCAAAATATTTGAGGGCAAAATTGGCATTTTGAAAAGGAGATGATACAGGCGGTACTAGAAAGTGGAAATATCAAAATTTATGAGGGCAAAATTAGCATTTTGAAAATTCTGCTACCTCTCTACATCTTTACATTATGTATATAGGATAGGATGGTTCGTAGAAAATACATGAGAATATTTTGCAGATGCAAGTTTTACCTTTTCTTATGTATAGTAAATGAGATGTTGGCTTTGTAATTAAAATTTGAACTATTTACACTTATTTAAACGCTACATACTTTTTTCCCCTTTAAAGTAACAATGTAGCAGTTTCGTCCATTATATGATAAACTTGAAGTAACGATGTATCAGTTTGGTCAGCTATATGATAAACTTTTCACATTTCACATACAATACCATTATTGTGAATTTGTCAGATCATTATAATAGCTGCAGATTATTATATCAGACACGTGATACTAGATCTGCTAAATTTCCATTTCCTGTCTGTTTCGAGATGCATAGATGACAAACAACTAACAGATATGACAAATAAGAGAAGTGATATGCAACAAAGACTATCATGTGTATATGTAGAGCTGTATGTTATGTATGTTTTGAACTGTTGAACCATTTTTATGAAAGAAATAGTGTCCAACGTTTGGTAATACCTTCAATAATTTACTTGTTACGATCCTGAATATCCTTAGTAGTTGGTTCCTTAGGGGAGAGATGGTCTCCATTTACATAAGTTTGATGCACTAATTCTAGATTAAACCTGAGATTGTGGAATAAGTGAAGAAATAATGTTAGGATGAAAAGAGTGGTGGAAAAAACATATAAAGTTAATAATAATATAAGAGCTTTGGTATGGAATTAGATAACAAATGTCACAACTGTTGTTGACTTTCACCAAATGACATGGTCTTCTGCCACATGAACACTATTTTGTAATCTTGATTTTTTGAAAATATGGAGAGTTTCCTAATTCCTGGAAGGCATTGACGATATGACATCTTAGGTGGAATCATATCTTGTTTGATACAATCTCTTATTACTTTTTTGTATCCCCCTCTTCCTCAGATACAATTCGATCCTTCCACCGTACTTTCTTCTACTATTTTTTTTATTTTTTAGGAGACCGGTACATAATTTTTTTGAAAGAAGTTAGGGAGCATACCTGTTTAGATGAAGGGGCAGAAGAGAAGCTATATATAGTTAGGTGTTGAAGTTTTAAATCTCTGTCCAGACTTGTGAATTTTTTTTTTGGTTCTGACTGTCCTTGATAGCTATGCTTGATCAATGAAATGAAAGTGAAAGGGTCTCACATGATTGGTAGTTTCCATTGGATTCTGGTCTTTATGTTTGTCTGCATATTCATTTATTCGTTACGACATCAATTGATGTTTGAAATCCCAAAACAACAACGGACACAATTATTTTTGGCACATTAGTTTTGAACCTCTAAATTTTCCTATCTCACCTGTTTTAAGATGCATAGATACAGATTATAACTGAAAGAGAGCAAACAAACCTCTAAATAGTTTGAACTTACTTCAGTTATTCTTTTGGTGTGTTGGGAGACAGAGAGATACGGAATTTTCTGCAACTGCTTTACATTTTGACATCTGATTTATAGCCAACAAATAACCTTTCTTTTAGGAAGATCCTTAGGTCATCGTTTAGAGTTGAGACCACTAGTAGGAGTTCATATGTTCAGATATAGAAGAAAACATGGCAGCTATTAATTTTCCAAAATACCGGTCTTTTAATAGTTGCTGATAAAAATATTTTTTCTTTGTCATTTGCAGGACTGACGATAGTCATGTCCCCGAAATCATTGTTTTTGGTATAGCAAATTGAGTAAGCTTGACCTGCATGTTTTATTATCTTATTGATACACCATCATCATGTTCATTATGGATGTCTGCTTCTTCTTGTAATTTATTTAAAACTTTCATTTGTTTGCAATTGTGCATTCTATGTTTAACATTGAATGATGTTATTTTCTATCAATAAGGCACGAATCACTGAACGCTTTGTAGTTTTTTAAGTAATGAAGAAAGAACATAATCTTTTATTTCAGTCAATCATAGGAAAACATACATACAATGCTAAACATGCATAAAATGCTTTCTTATTCAAACAAGACATTACATATCAGTCTATATGGTGCCTCACCATTTTTCCTTGAGTGTAAATCATGCTAATTGTCCACCCAAAACTGAGCCTGGAGATGGTCAACTACTTTCTTGTCCACCTGAAAGGCCTTCGCAAGAACATCGGCAGAAATGGGCGGCTTTGAACCGAACACCGCATTAGCTATAGTGATCACACCCGGATTCTGACTACTTAACGCAGCAATGGCTACTGCATCGGCCTTGCCAACATTGAACTGAAAATGGATGAGTCCTTCAGGGAACACAAACACATCACCCTTATAGAGAACCTTAGTAAATAGTTTGTTGTCGGTATTTGATGTCACAAATCCAACATAGAGTGAGCCTTCTAATACTGTTAGTATTTCAGTGGCTCTTGGGTGTGTGTGAGGTGGGTTGAGCCCGTAGGGTGTATAATCTATGCGAACTAGAGAGACACCTAGGGTGTTTAGGCCTGCAATTTGAGCCACATTGACTTGTGTCACATTCGACCCTACTTTGTTTGTTGTGTTTCCTGGCTTGTCGAGACCGGAGAAGAAGAAATCGTTGGCTGTAACAAGCTTTGGGTTCTTGCAGACAAACCCATTTACAAATACTGCAGCAAAATAGATGACTTGGTTATAAAAAAGTAAGATTAATTTTTTTTTTCAATTATTAAAAAGTAAGATTAATTTTTTTTCCTTAAATTGTGCAGAATTGATAGGTTTTAGTTACCATCGGACATCTTGTCAGCAACACAGAAGTCTTGGAGAGGGCTCGGATCCGAAGCAAACACTAGAGAAGGGGTAAGGGCAATAAGAACAAAATAGATGAAGTGCAAAGCCATTTTCTGTATAGCTAGGTATGAGAAAAATCTAGAGTAGAAAGAAATCGGTTATATATTGGATGATAGGATCGCTTGAAGGTGGCGGGACATTAAGGGTATATATAGAGGGATAGTAACATAGGGTTTTGAATTAGGAAATGTATCTGGTGAAAGGGTCTTTTCTCTTGGATTGAAAATCTATGAGTTTAGGTAGTTTCTCTTCTTCTTTTTTTCCTCCTGTTATAAATAATGTAAATTAGTTGTAGTTGTTGCGACGGTCTTTTCTCTTGGATAGTAATTCAATGAGTTTAGGTAGTTTCTCTAAAAAAGAAATTCTATGAGTTTAGTTTAGAATTAGTCCTTGGCTGCTGGGGCATTAACTTTGATCAAGTTAATTATTGGTGTTGTCATTGTTTACGAACGCTGTAGAAAAGTTGTGAGTTGATCTATGAACAAAGAGCGTTGAATAGTAATGTAGATATACATAAGCAGGTTTTATTTTGTAAACCTTTTGCGTTTTATCACATATGAGTCGTCAAGCAATAAGACAGTTAAGTTTGAACTATAATCATGCTGCATATCTCTCTCTCTCTCTCTCTCTCTCTCTCTCTCATGTGTGTGTGCACACGCGTGCATGCATGCATGCATTTTTCTACAATTTTCTTTGGCATACCTGTTATTGTACAATGTAGCATGATTTTGTGTAACCTGCATTTGTAGAATTGTCAACCTTCTACAGCTACTCTCCATTGGTGATATTATTCTAGGAGTCCGTTTTGGATGACTCTTGAAGAACTTCATGAAACATTGATCAAACGTGTGTCGTTGCGATAGATTATTACACTTTTAACAGAAATAAAGTACATGAGTTGGCATGTATTCGAATATTATTTGGAGAATCCTTTTCTTGGTAAATTATGCTGTAATCGTGTAATCAACCTTCCCTTTTTTGCATCTATTCATTATCATGATAGGATTTTGTCTTTTGTACATCTCATATTAAATAAAGGCAAAGGCCGCTTTTTTCATGCTACTTTACTATGTCTGCTTTATATATATATATATATATATATATATATATATATATATATAATGGAGGAAAGAGCCCTTAGGAGACTTTTTGGTTAGGTGGCGTCTAAAATCTATTTTCTTCGCGATCTTTTCCGACAATTTATATATGAGAATAATGGAGGAAAGAGGCCCTAGAGGCTTTTTTTGGGGGGGGGGCGTCTAAAATTTATATCCTCCGCGACCTTTTTTAACGATCGACACCTATCATCATCATCTTTATCATGTAAAATGTGGATACACCAAATTTCATGTGAGTCCGCCACTTCTACGCCGTTGATTTAGCAATGTAAAATGTTCAATTGTCGGCAAACCGTTAATTTTGCACCCACTAAATCAACGGTGAAAAGGTTGTAGAATCACATGAAATTCGGTGTATCTACATCTTAGATGATAACGATGGAGATGATGGGTGCCGATCGTCGAAAAAATCATGGGGGTGTATTTTTTCGACGTCATAAAAGAAAATTCCCTCCCATGTCACCTTTCCTCCATTATTCTCTGTCTATATATATAGAGAGAGAGTTTATTCTTCATTATTCTCTCTCTATATATAGAGAGAGAGAGAGAGAATAATGGAGGAAAGGTGACATGAGAGAAAATTTCCTCCTATGGCGTCGAAAAAATACACTCCCCGTGATTTTATTCGACGACGGTACCCATCATCTTTATCTTTATCATCTAAGATGTTGATATACCGAATTTCATTTGATTCCAATACTTTTTCACCATTGGTTTAGTGGATGCAAAATTAACGGTTTACCGATAATAGAACTTTTTACATTGCTAATTCAACAGTGAAAAAGTGATAGAATCGTATGAAATTTGGTGCATCTTCATCTTAGATGGTAAAGATGATGATGATGGATGCCGATCGTTGGAAAAAATGGTGGAAATATATATTTTTGATGCCACCTAATGAGAATGCCTCCTAAGCCCTCTTTTCTCCGTTATTCTCTCTCTCTCTCTCTCTCTCTCTCTCTCTATATATATATATATATATATATATATATATATATATATATACACACACACACTAGTAAAATAAGGGGTTGCCCCTACGGATAACAACATCCGTAGGGGCAGATAAAGTTTGGCCCTACGGATTAATCCGTAGGGCCAAACGGTTGCCCCTACGGTCCTTCCATATTTATTTAAAAATTATTAAATCTTAAAGTGTTGTTTGCCCCTACGGAGCCGCAAACCAAGCACCTACGGATATATCCGTAGGGGCATCTAAATAGGGATTTAAGTGATCGATCCCTACGCTGATTATTTCTTATTCCCTTTATCGTTGCGCGCGAACCCAAATCCCCAAACCCTCGACGTTCCCGCCGATCGCCGTTCTCGTCGTCGCCAGCGCCGTCCGAATCGTCGTCGCCACCGCCTACAGTGATCTCGTCGTCGCCACCGCCCTCCGTTCTCGTTGTCGCCATCGCCCTCGTTCTTCCTCGTCGCCGATTGCGCGCGTCGTCGACCACCGAGCGTCTCCGTCGTCTCCTCCACCGCCTAGCCTACAGGTTAGTTAAACATTATTTTAATGATGTTAGGGTAGCGATGAAGGTTAGGGTTAGGTATCGGTTGGGGTTAGGGTTAGGATTAAGATTAGGGTACGGGTTCGGTTGGGGTTCGGCTGGTGTTGGGGTTAGGGTTAGGGTTAGGGTTAGGGTTCGGTTGGGGTTTAGTGTTAGGGTTGGGGTTCGGCTGGGGCTGGGTTGGGGTTAGGGTTAGGGTTAGGGTTTGGTGTTGGGTTGGGGTTCTGCTGGGGCTGGGTTAGGGTTAAAAAGGTGAAATTTTATGGGATTGATCTGGAAAATAGTGAAAGTCGATACTGTTTATTTGTGAATAACACAGTCCATGGTTTTTATATGAGAAAAAGGTCCATGAAAGTCTATGGGATTTATCTAAAAAACGCTGAAAGTTCATGTATTTATTTGTAAACAACAAAGTTCATGGTATTTATCTGGAAAACGTTGGAAGTCAATGGTATGTATTTGTAAACAACAAAGTGTATGGAAATTATGTGAAAACGTTAAAACTTCATGGTATTTATTTGTAACAAACAAAGTCTATGGTATTTGTTTGAAAAATATTGAAAGACCATGACATTTATATGTAATGGGTCAAAGTCATTTGGGTTATGTCAATCTTATTGGCGATGCTTTCTTTTTGTGCATATCCAAAAACTTTGAAAGTTCTTGGTACCTATTAGAAAATATAAAGGGTTTTGTAGTGAAAGGAAAGAATTGGATTTAGAAAAACCGTGTGTAACTTTTAGAAATTCTATACACCCAAGTATATAGAAAAGGGTTAATTGCGGATACAGCCTATGTACTATGGGGGTCAAGCACTTATAACCTCTGAAGTATAATAATAAGCACTTTTGTTTGTTTTTCATTAGTGATTAATTTTTAGTTTGCTATTTATTCTTTTTCAGTATGGATACTTGATAGAATTACAATTGCTTTACTATTGTTTGTCTTTTTCCTTTTGTGTAGAAAATATATCCATTGTGTCATATGGACACTATTAATTTCACATCGATTCAAGGGAAAAATTGAGGAAGATTGTGTTTGTTATATCAAAAACCTTTTTGTTGAACCCAACAGGTGAAACTTTAGAGTTGTTATAGATAGCTCTTACATGTTTAATGCATGTACCATTGTTAAGAGAGTGCAAGGTGGAGAACAATAATTTGTTTCAACGGCACATTTTTCAAGTTATAACCAATATATGATGTTCGATGATAATATGAAACCTTCATATTCTCATCGATACTCATATATGAAACTAAAAGCGCCACTTAGTCCCCGTCTATCGGTTAACATACGTGCGATGCTCGTCGTGATATAGAACTATACGAAGGTTGTTAAATATCGGACAGTATAGCTCGATACTAACAACCGTCGTATAGTCTACGCGACGAGAAAATTCAATCGTATGGTAACCCATAGATTTGTCCCGTGTGGACAAGTTAAGAATGTATAAAGCAAACGTCTTCATTCACTTGTATTTTCATCCGTTTCGAGATATTTCGTCGGTACCTTTCCGCTGGTTCTCCGTGTACAAAGATAGATTAGATGTTCATTTCAACGTTGTTTCACGGCTTTGAAATGATTATCTATTCTATTACAGTGTACTCGGAGAACAGCGGGAAGGTGCTGTCGAAATTTACTCGAAACGGTTGAAAGCACAAGTGATGGGCGTTCGCTCTATACATTCTTAATGGGATAGAAGCCTACCCCCGACAGCCGGAACACACACATACAACAAGAATACACAACAAACGCATAATTAGAGAGCGATTCGAGATGTTCGAGTTAAAACCAATATATGATATTCGATGATAATATGAAACCTTCATATTCTCATCGATACTCATATATGAAACTAAAAGCGCCACTTAGTCCCCGTCTATCGGTTAACATACGTGCGATGCTCGTCGTGACCTAGAACTATACGAAGGTTGTTAAATATCGGACAGTATAGCTCGATACTAACAACCGTCGTATAGTCTACGCGACGAGAAAATTCAATCGTGTGGTAACCCATAGATTTGTCCCGTGTGGACAAGTTAAGAATGTATAAAGCAAACGCCTTCATTCACTTGTGTTTTCATCCGTTTTGAGATATTTCATCGGTACCTTTCCGCTGGTTCTCCGTGTACAAAGATAGATTAGATGTTCATTTCAACGCTGTTTCACGGCTTTGAAATGATTATCTATTCTATTACAGTGTACTCGGAGAACAGCGGGGAGGTGCTGCCGAAATTTACTCGAAACGGTTGAAAGCACAAGTGATGGGCGTTCGCTCTATACATTCTTAATGGGATAGAAGCCTACCCCCGACAGCCGGAACACACACATACAACAAGAATACACAACAAACGCATAATTAGAGAGCGATTCGAGATGTTCGGGTTAAAACCAATATATGATAATATGAAACCTTCATATTCCCATCGATACTCATATATGAAACTAAAAGCGCCACTTAGACCCGTCTATCGGTTAACATACGTGCGATAATTTATTCTTTTCAACGACAAACGCACACACAAAGCATATACACGGATTTTCTTCTTTGTCAGTAACTATCCCGTTCTTATATTTCTCAATATAGTCAGCATAACCTACAATTTATATGTTATACAGTCTAACATGGCCCATGAGTACGTCAGAGTTAAGGACTGGATGTATGTGGATTGGAAACAACGTATGCAACCTAAGTTTGTCGCAGGAGTTGCTGCTTTCCTTGAATTTGCACGCGCACATAATAAGATCATAATAGAGAAGATTCTCTGTCCGTGCGATAGATGTGGCAATAAGTACTGGCAGAAGGTAGAATTGGCAGAGCTTCATATTGTAAAACATGGGTTTACTAGACTTTATACAACTTGGAAATATCACTGGGAAGGAGAAGAATACAGTACTGCGGCAGAAGAAGAATGAGAACACGATAATGCGGCAGGAGAAGAAGAAGAATTCGGTAATGCGGCAGGAGACGGAAATTTATTTCCATCAGAAGAAATGGAGGATATGGTAGAGCCTGCCCTAGGTGAATCTATTCGTACCGAAGATGACATTCCTTCCGGTCAAGGACCGCGTGCGGATAAATATGAAAATTTCATGAATGATACTAGGAAACCAATTTATGAGAATGCAAAGTATTCCACCTTCTCATGGTTCGTCTAACTTTTCCAGATTAAGTGCCTAAATGGATGGAGTAACAAGTCATTCACAATGCTTCTTTCGTTCTTGAAAGATTCTATGCCCCCGGGAAATAATGTGCCCGAAAGCTGGTACGAAGCCCAGAAGATGATGTCTGATTTGGGTCTAAAGTACGAGAAGATTCAAGCATGTCCTAAAAATTGCGTGTTGTACCGGAAAGAGAATTCAGATTTGAAAGAGTGTCCAACATGCGGAGAGGTCAGGTATAAGCCGAAAGATTCTAATAAGAAGCCTGATATACCTGTGAAGATAGCACGATACTTTCCCATAACACAGAGGCTACAGAGGCTATTCAGGTGCAAGAAAACAGCCGAGTCAATGATTTGGCATCACCGTGCTCCTCCAAGCGAAAATGGAAAAATGAGCCATCCAAGAGATTCACCGGCATGGAAGGATTTCGATAGGAGGCACGCAATATTCAGTAGCGATCCTCGCAATATCCGGCTCGGACTGGCTACTGATGGCTTCTGCCCATTCAACTATATGGCTGGAAGTCACAGCACATGGCCCGTTGTAATGATAATTTATAATCTGTCGCCTTGGTTGGCTATGGACCAATCATACTTTATGATGCCTCTTCTTATCGACGGACCAAACTCACCGGGGAACAATATCGACGTCTATCTCCGACCTCTGATCGAGGAGTTGAAATCTTTGTTCATTGATGGTGTAGAGATGTTCAGTTGATAAAACTGCACATTTGTATTACATTTTTCCTACCATTTTCATATTAAAAAAGGACTTTAATATAATATATTATACATATGAGGGTTTATGTGTAAAGACACCATTTTCCATGTGTTAATATATTTTAATTAGCATTTGGTAGGAAAATGTATGCAAATAAATCCATTGACCAAATCCTAGTAGAAATAAGCCTACTAAATATTATTTGAGATTATTGTGCAGAATTTTCCAAGTTGTTATGCAGAATTTATCAAACAAATCAATTTGTTGAAGAAAACTTGCCAAATTAAGAAGCAAAACTTGGAGACCAAGTCTGGAAGCAATCGAGAGAAGATTTCTGAATTCTAAAGGTGCCTAGGATTGCCAAATGTCATAAGAAGAAAGCCTAAGAATTTTGATGAAGAGATCTCTGCCTTTGAGCGCGGATCCGCGGCCAAACCCCCCTTAGGCCGCGGATCCGCCGCATTTATAGGGAATTGGGAGCCAAGATTTTTTGTCATGAATCTATGATGAATTTTACCAAGTTTTCAACAGGAAGATTCTGGCTTTGCACTATAAAAGGACACCGAGAGCCTTTTAGAAAAGTCATCAAGCCGACGAGATCACGAAGTCCAAGACGGCTCACACATCCAGGCTGATCATCAACTGTTCATCTACCTCCTTCGGAAGAGTTCGAGAAGCAAACCAAGTTTTTGTAATCATTTTCTAAGGAATAAAGTGTAGATTGTTCAAGTTGATTAATAAATTGTTCAAGTTGATTAATAAAGGTAGTTGTTTTATTTAATTCTTTTGCATTTTACATTATGTTTTCCCTCTCTGTCTTTTCATCTTCTTCTCCCAACATGCACGAGTAATTCTCCGCTTGTTAGGGTTCGTAGGATTAGGGTAGGCTAATGGACGATGAAAATCCCTAAACCTTTTTTAAGTCCTATAAAGTTTAGGAACTTTATCAAAAGAATCATTAACATCCTAATCGGGCGCGCTAGCAATTCTTTGTTAGTCCCGGTCGCGATTAGAGATTAGATTAATGATTGTTTTGGTAAAGGCTAGATATGAACGGAGTTCCGTGTCGAGATAAGGGTTAAGAGTGGGATTCCTTTTCCCTCCAGAAACCCTAATCTACACGCATCACCGTCGTTCTAGTTCTAAATCTATTAATGGATAAAAAGGGTAACTTTTAATTAATCGTCCATAACTACTAAATCCTAACGAACCCTACAAGCCCTCTTATTATATTAATTACATCTTTAAAATAATCTAGATCTATATTTTACATTCTTATTTAACGTAGATCTAGAAATTTTTCTATAAAATTCTTTATCCCTCCTCTCTTTCTCAACACATCTAAAGTAAAAGTAAAAGGTTCCACGTTTCCCAGAGGACGACCCGTACTCATCTCGGTCTAGCTACGTGCGATACCGTTATTGATTGCAGTTAACAACTACAAACACACTTTTTCGTATCAATCAAATGGCGCCGTTGCCGGGGAAACGTGCGTAATTTTTTATTTTTGCTATTTGTGTGGAATTCTTAGATGATTCATATCATTATTAAAACAAAACTGCAAATTGCATATTTAACGATTTGTGTGTGAATTTTGCGAGGGAATCTGGAATCACAGACTTGAGGAAACAGGAGATCTAGGGCTACAAAACTCTGGTATCTTTCTTAACTCCTTCTCTCTCCCCTCAAATCCAATAAAATCTATCTTCTGTAGGATTCTTTGCAAAATTGCGCCGCTCAAAAATCTTTTTGCAAAAGTTTTGTGATTGGTTTTGTTTTGCATATTTTTAATACGGACTCTAAGGGGCAAAGACCAAATCAAGATTAGGTGGGGATTTCATCACCCTTCCTAAGCCCCACAAATCACAGACTGAGCATATAGATCAACCCTTCATTACTTTAAAAAATATCTAGACCAGACTCTAAGGACTGTCGCGCTCAATAAGGACAGAGGAAGGTCGTGGGTAATCTATCGTTTATCCGCATTACTTTTGTAGTGCCTAGGCAAGTGTGTCAAAGGCTAGTGGTTTTTAATTAGGCCCACTATTGTGGTTCCTTCCCACTTACCTGGCACTTACCTGGCTACAAGGGTAGTACGGAGGCGGTAGAGGATTTATCCTACGGCTTGTCCTTTGGAAGTCTAGGAGCGGTCTAGAGACTGGACCTAGGTGACCTTAGTTCTAGGGTTGCTTGTGCATCTTAGGGAGATTTGTCTTGAGTCCCACTTTTTCAAAAACAAGCCATTTTAAAATC
The DNA here is from genome assembly GCA_030015575.1 of Agapanthus africanus. Taxonomy (NCBI): domain Eukaryota; kingdom Viridiplantae; phylum Streptophyta; class Magnoliopsida; order Asparagales; family Amaryllidaceae; genus Agapanthus; species Agapanthus africanus. Next base: position 5,924,211 of record CM057341.1, on the reverse strand, counting down.
ACACACACGCTGCCACTTGCACTAAACTCGCTTAGTGCATGCTCGGCTGGACACGGGATCCTAGTGCCCGTCTTGTCCGCGTTCCTGCTATCGACGCCGAAGTCGGTACTTCTTCATCTTCTTTTCCCCCACCATACACCACATCGACCGAGATGGACGGCACTCCATCTAATTATAACACCACGCTGCCACCGCCCGTAAGTGAGCAGAATCCACCGCGCATCTCTCTCCAAGAGAGATGCTATCCTATTCGTGGTCCCCTTCCTACTTGTCTATCTCTTCCACCACCTAACGGGGATAATTTCGAAATTAAACCCCACTACATCAATCTGCTGCCCAAATTTTACGGGTTTGAGTCGGAAGACGCGTACGTTTTCATCACCAAATTCGAAAACGTATGCGCAATGATGGGTACTTCACAATTGACTTTAGATGCTATGCGCTTACGTCTTCTCCCATTCACACTGTGCGACTTGGCAGAAAAATGGCTTTACAATACTGCCGCACACTCTATCACTAATTGGGATGAATTCGTCATAGCATTTCTTAAGAAGTTTTACCCAAACCATAAGACTGCACACATTAGGAGCGAGATCAACCAGTTCACCCAGCTTCCCAATGAACCATTTTAGAAGTGCTTTGAACGTTTCAAAGATCTGCTTTTCCAATGCCCCCATCACGGAATACAAAGATGGGATTTATGTCGGATTATATATGAGGGCATTAATCCAGCGACAAAGCAGATGCTTGAAACAACGTGTCAATGCAATTTCATGTCTAAAGATGATGGTGAAGCATGGAAATATCTCGAAGATCTCGCTGAACACACGTTGCACTGGGAAAGCGTAAGACCACCTATAACTAAGGGAGGTATTCACCAGCTCGATGTTTCCATCGCAGTAAAAGCCGAAATGGCAGTGATACAGAAGAAACTCGATACTATTGAGAACAAATTCTCATCATTCTCCCAAAATCAGGTCACGCTTCCTAAGACCGTCTGTGGTTGCTGTTCGGATCCTTCACACTTAACGGAAGAATGTCCTATGAATGCATCATTTCAAGCTAATGCTGCTTTTCAGCAGCGACCTAGAAACGACCCTTATTCTTCCACGTACAATCAAGGATGGAGGAATCATCCTAACTTTGCTTGGAACCAAAACCAACAAAGCAATTATCAAAGACCTCCTCCACAGCAACCACAACCACAGAATCAGCTCCCCTTTCAGTCACAGAATTTTCAAAATCCGGCCAACATTTCTACACCACAAGTGGCCGGTACTGACAACTCACTTGCACAAACTTTGGATATGTTCATGAAACAATCCATGCAAATTTCGGCTGAGATGAGGTCTTCTATTGATACCCTAATAATTGATACGAAAAGGTGTATGTTTGTAGTTAACCGCAATCAGAACGGTATCGCGTGTAGCTAGACCGAGATGAGTACGGGTCGTCCTCAGGGAAACGTGGAACCTTTTACTTTTACTTTAGATGTGTTGAGAAAGAGAGGAGGGATAAATAATTTTATAGAATGGTTTCTAGATCTACGTTAAACAAGAATGTAAAATATAGATCTAGATTATTTTAAAGATGTAGTAAATATAATAAGAAGGTTTGTAGGGTTCGTTAGGATTTAGTAGTTATAGACGATTAATTAAAAGTTACCATTTTTATCCATTAATAGATTTAGAACTAGAACGACGGTGATGCGTGTAGATTAGGGTTTCTGGAGGGAAAAGGAATCCCACTCTTAACCCTTATCTCGACACGGAACTCCGTTCATATCTAGCCTTTACCAAAACAATCATTAATCTAATCTCTAATCGTGGTCGGAACTAGCAAAGAATTGCTAGCGCGCCCGATTAGGATGTTAATGATTCTTTTGATAAAGTTCCTAAACTTTATAGGACTTAAAAAGGGTTTAATTATTTTCATCGTCCATTAGCCTACCCTAATCCTACGAACCCTAACAAGTGGAGAATTACTCGCGCATGTTGGGAAAAGAAGATGAAAAGAAAGAGAGGGAAAACATAATGTAAAAAAAAACAATTAAATAAAATAACTACCTTTATTAATCGACTTGAACAAACTACACTTTAATCCGTAGAAAATGATTACAAAACTTGATTTGCTTCTCGATCTTTCCTAAGGAGGTAGTCGAACAGTCGATGATCAGCCTGGATGCGTGAGCGTCGGGAGCTTCGTGATCTCTTCGGCTTGATAGCTTTTCCAAGAGGCTCTCGGTGCCTTTTTATAGTGCAAAGCCAGAATCTTTTGCTTCAAAAGTTGATAAAATATAGTAGAGAATCATGCCCCAAAATCTTTCCTTCCAACTCCATAATATTGCGGCGGATCTGCGGCCAAAGGGGGGTTATGGCCGCGGATCCGCGGCCAATGGGTGAGATCTATTGATCAATTTTCTTGTGCTTGCATCTTATGACATGTGGCAATCCTAGGCACCTTCAGAATTCAAAAATCTTTTCTCGGTTGCTTCCAGACTTGGTCTCCAAGTTTTGCTTCTTAATTTGGCAAGATTTCTTCAACAAATTGATTTGTTTGATAAATTCTTCATAACAACTTGGAAATATTCTGCACAACAACTCAAATAAGATTTTAGTAGACTTTGTTCTACTAGGATTAGGTCAATAATATTTGCATACATTTTCCTACCAAATGATAATTAAAATATATTAACACATGGAAAATAATGTTTTTTATACATAAACCCTCATATGTATAATATATTATAATAAAGTCCTTTTTTAATATGAAAATGGTAGGAAAAATGTAATACAAATGTGCAGTTTTATCAACTGAACACCTAACGAAAAACTCCTCCTCCCATGGTGAGAGTATCAAATCAATAGAAAACCAAATCGCACAGTTAAACGCCACAATGAGTGCGAGAGAGAAAGGGAAACTCCCATCTCAACCCCTACCGAATCCTGACCATTCACAAAGTCATAATGTGAATGCCATTACTACGTTGAGATCGGGAAGAGTGCTGAACAACCGAGTGGGTGAGCAATTTGATGATAGTGACACATTTGATACCCCAGCTTCTTCTTCTTCTTCCCCTAATTCATCTAGTCTTCCACCTTCATCCGAGCCTATTCTCCGTTTTCCCCAAGGCTTGAACCCTTCGCCCATTTCGCCAAATCTATCTAAGTCGATTCCCATTCCAATTTTGGGATCGAGTCCGTCCCCACAGTCTTCTCCACAAACGTTGGACCCAAAACTTATTGATCGAGCTCCATTTCCAAACAGATTAAGGGCCAACAGACCTAACCCGCAAATTGAGAAGATTGTGGAAATGTTTAAGCAAGTGAGCGTGAATATTCCTCTCCTAGATGCTATTCAACAAGTCCCATCTTATGCAAGAATCCTTAAAGACTTGTGCACTAGGAAGAGAAAAACTCAAGTGCCTAAAAAGGTTTTCATGACGAGTAATGTTAGCACAGCTTTTACCCAACAAATACCGAAGAAACGTAAGGACCCCGGCTGTCCTACAATCTCTATTTCTATTGGGGGTAAAAATATAAATCGTGCTTTACTCGATCTAGGCGCTAGCGTCAACTTGCTTCCTTATTCAGTATACGAGCAGTTAGGAATTGGAGAGTTAAAACCCGTCCATTGTACTCTCCAAATGGCAGACCGATCTATCACCAAACCTCGGGGCGAACTAGAGGATGTGTTAATTAAAGTCGGGGAATTCATATTTCCCATGGACTTTATTGTTTTAGATACACAACCTGTGGCAAACCCACGCAATCAAATCCCGGTGATACTTGGTCGACCCTTCCTAACAACTTCTAACGCTGTAATTAATTGTCGTAACGGTTCTATGAACTTATCCTTCGGGAAAATGACAATTGAGCTTAATATTTACGAGCTTAATATTTATAAGCTAGGAAGTCAGCCATCAGAACCTTCTGCTCATTTGCTGGATGTTTGTTCCATCCACGAGATAGCTTCTGAAAGCTGCATGGATGAGGAGCTTTGCTTTGATGTTCTCGACAACATTAATGAGACATCGTTTAATCTTGCACCACTTTACAGCGAGGATATGTTCAATGAGTCCGGCCTTGAGATTGAACCCGTCGACTCGTTGCAAAAGTCAGCAGCACTTTCCGAGTCAATATCTTATGCAAGTTTTGAACCTCTTCGGGAGTCCGAATATCATTCGCTTACCCCACCTTCTATTGTCTCTCCGCCAATTCTTGATCTCAAACCGCTACCTTCTCATCTTAAATATGCATATTTAGGAGAGAATGAGACTTTGCCAGTAATTATTTCCGCTTCTCTAGCCTTAGAGCAAGAGAATGCACTTTTGGCAGTGTTGAGATCGAATCGGGAAGCATTTGGTTGGACAATGGCTGACATCAAAGGGATTAGTCCCTTAATTGTTGAACATTACATACATCTGATGGATGAAGCCAAACCAACCCGAGACCCACAAAGACGGTTAAATCCCGTTATGAAGGAGGCGGTAAAGAAAGAAATCGTCAAGTGCCTTGATTGTGGAATAATTTACCCCATATCTGATAGCCAATGGGTAAGTCCAATTCATGTGGTCCCTAAAAAGTCTGGCATCACGGTCATCACTAACGAGGCTAATGAGTTAATCCAAACACGCACCCAAACTGGATGGCGCGTATGTATCGATTACAGGAAACTCAATGCCGCGACGAGGAAAGATCACTTCCCTCTACCTTTCATTGACCAGATGTTAGAACGATTAGCGGGACACGAATACTACTGTTTCTTGGACGGATACTCTGGTTACAACCAGGTCCCCATCGCCGAAAAGGATCAAGATAAAACCACTTTTACTTGTCCTTTCGGAACTTTTGCTTATAGACGCATGCCCTTTGGGTTATGCAACGCTCCCGCTACATTTCAGCGGTGCATGATGGGGATATTTTCAGATATGGTGGAAAATTTTCTAGAAATTTTTATGGACGATTTCTCCATTTTTGGGGACTCCTTTGAGGACTGCCTTCGTAATCTTGACGCTGTTCTTACCCGCTGTAAGGATAAGAACTTGACTTTGAATTGGGAAAAATGCCATTTTATGGTCCAAGAAGGTATTGTACTTGGACATATAATTTCACATAAAGGCATTGAGGTTGACAGAGCTAAAATAGATGTCATTCAAAACCTCCCTCGTCCCAATTGCGTCAAAGATATACGATCCTTCCTTGGTCATGCAAGATTTTATAGGAGATTTATTAAGGACTTTAGCAAAATTGCTAGACCCTTAACCCTTCTATTGGCCAAGGAAACTACTTTTCACTTCGATTCAGAGTGTGAGGTTGCTTTTGAATCGCTTAAAGAATCACTCACTACAGCCCCCGTTTTATCATCTCCGGATTGGAACCACCCATTCGAGCTTATGTGTGATGCATCAGATTTTGCTATTGGTGCGGTCTTAGGACAACACATTGATAAGATGCCACATGTAATTTACTATGCAAGTAGGACCTTGAATGATGCATAAATAAATTACACAACTACCGAGAAAGAACTCTTGGCAGTTGTATTTGCATTAGAGAAATTCAGACCCTACTTGATTGGCTCGCCTATTGTGGTTTACACAGATCATTCCGCCCTACGACATCTTTTATCGAAGAAGGATGCGAAGGCCAGGCTAATACGTTGGATCCTATTGTTACAAGAATTTGATCTTGTCATCAAAGACAAGAGTGGATGTGAAAACGTTGTAGCCGACCATCTTTCACGCATCACTTCTTCGCCAACTGTGACCGTGCCGATAAATGACTCATTTCCTGACGAACAGCTCTTGAATGTATCTTACGAACCTTGGTTCGTGGATATTGTAAACTATCTTGCGACGGGACTTATACCTAGCGATTGGTCGAAACAAGACAAACTTCGATTTCTATCCCAAGTAAAATATTTTTACTGGGATGAACCATATCTATTCAAGTATTGTTCCGATCAAATCATTCGTAGGTGTGTCCCTAACGATGAATTCAAGAGCGTGTTATCATTTTGTCATGATCAGGCATGCGGCGGTCATTTTGGACCTCGAAAAACGGCGGAGAAAGTTTTGCAATGTGGCTTTTATTGGCCAACATTATTTAAAGATGCATTTGAACATTGCAAAACTTGTCCGCGATGTCAGCATTTGGGTCGGATTTCACGAAGGAATGAGATGCCGCTCCAACCTATATTGGTTGTGGAAATATTTGATGTTTGGGGTATTGATTTTATGGGTCTTTTTCCCAACTCCTTTGGGAATCTATATATCTTGTTAGCGGTTGATTATGTCTCGAAGTGGGTGGAAGCTATACCGTGTCGCACTAATGACAACAATGTTGTCATTAAGTTCCTTAAAGAAAATATCTTTTCGCGATTCGGACACCCTCGCGCTATAATTAGCGACAACGGGACACATTTCTGCAATAGGTCTTTCGAGGCCTTGATGCGGAAATATTCAATCACTCACAAGCTTTCTACGCCCTATCACCCCCAAACAAGCGGGCAGGCCGAGATCTCAAATAGGCAGATCAAACAGATATTGGAGAAGACGGTTTCGAAAAACCGTAAGAATTGGTCAACCAAATTGACGGATGCTCTTTGGGCATTCCGCACCGCTTATAAGACCGATCTTAGTATGTCTCCATACCGCCTTGTGTTTGGGAAGGCATGCCACCTCCCTGTCGAGATTGAACATAAGGCATTGTGGGCTATTAAAGAGCTTAATTTTGATCTTGATAATGCAGGCAGCTATTGGAAGCTGCAGTTGAATGAGCTAAGCGAACTCCGCGATGAAGCTTACGATAATGCGGTGATAGTAAAGAATAGGACTAAAGTGTTCCACGATAAAAATCTTTTTAGAAAAACCTTCACATCGGGGCAACAAGTCCTCCTTTACGATTCCCGTCTCCATCTTCATCCGGATAAGCTTAAATCTCGTTGGAAAGGACCTTTTGTGGTGCGGTATGTACACCCGCACGGGGCAGTTGAGGTCGAAAATTTGAAAAACGGTTCAATTTTTAAAGTAAATGGGCATAGATTAAAACCGTATTTTTCTGCTGACCCCGCGGAGGAGCTCCTGTTTTTACAGGAGCCGCTTTATCAAAACTAAATTTCCTCCGCCTCACCTCCATGTTTTTGTAACATTTTCTCATTTTAAGAATGGAGGTGAGTAAAAAATGGATTTGATTGAATATCTGTGCGTATCAAAGAATAAGTTTGGGGGAATTTTTCATTTAACTATTATTTTACCCCTTGTATCTCTCCATTAGTATACAGGTCCATGTTCTCAAAAGGCTACATCAGTGAGGACATTGCTGAAAACAGGTTTGAGGGGGAGGTTTGTATTCACTGAATTATCTTTGACACCGGGCATTAAAAGAGGTTTGTATTCACTGAATTATCTTTGACACCGGGCATTAAAATTTTTTTTTATAACAAAAGAATAGAAAGTGAAACATTACATCCAAAAGATAGGAATAGTTTAAAAAAACCAAGAAAATTAGAAGTTTCTTAAACGAACTAGTAATAAGTAGTTATGAGCTGTTGTCCCAAGGGTTAATAAGATGAAGGAAGTCACTAATCTGAGGATAAAAATAAGTCTGAAAAATAGTTTCTATTCTGGAAGCCAAATATTTGAATGTTGATACCCTACTATTTGCACCTACACACGTCTTGAAACTCGGGATAGTAGAGGATACCTTGAAATGCTCTTGTCTAAAAGCCAAAGTATGAAGGAAATGAAAAAAATGAAATGAAGAAAATAAAAAAATGGTGAAAAGAAAAAAATGAACACTGGTTTTGTTATCGCCAAGGCAGCAATAAAAAAATATAGCGAGGGTGCCTCTTCACCTAGTGCCCTAAGGCCAACTGGTCTGGGAGTCACTGCTAAGCCTTAGGTGGTGCAAGACGAGGAAAATATTATCACCTAATCAGTAAGCACATAAGTAATCGGTTGGTTAGTACCTCAAGAAGTATTAACGGTCGCATGAAAATGTGTGAGCAAATCTAAATATTCATCAAGTTAAAAAGTACTGAGGTAGATGGACAAGAGTATGATAGCTTGAATTGAATTCTCCGAGTGTAGGGATGTTCTTTACACACACGTGGGGTTATATGATCAATGTTTGGATGAAAGGTAGGAATGAAGAATAAAGACGATGTTTTATTGAGGGATGATGTGATTTCTAACATTTTTTCATGACTATTAAGATAGGGCTCATGACAACTGAAAAGCTAGTATAGTTGAAAACTCTTCTTTTCAAGGCCTTTCTTTTATGGTTCTTATCTTTATATGTAAATTTCACCATCTTTCTTTTGTTATTGGATTTTGTGGGTGTAATCCGCTGAAAACCCTCAGGAGACAACACTCCTCCTACTAGGGACACCTAGAGGTTTAACGGCTTGTTGCACGTGCTCAGTGCAATCGTGTCTGCCTACGAAAGTGTGCTTAGTTTTCTCCTTTCTTTTTCTCCTCTTGAATAAACTAGTTTGCTCGGGACGATCAAAGATAAGTTTGGGGGTATTTGTTCAGTTGATAAAACTGCACATTTGTATTACATTTTTCCTACCATTTTCATATTAAAAAAGGACTTTAATATAATATATTATACATATGAGGGTTTATGTGTAAAGACACCATTTTCCATGTGTTAATATATTTTAATTAGCATTTGGTAGGAAAATGTATGCAAATAAATCCATTGACCAAATCCTAGTAGAAATAAGCCTACTAAATATTATTTGAGACTATTGTGCAGAATTTTCCAAGTTGTTATGCAGAATTTATCAAACAAATCAATTTGTTGAAGAAAACTTGCCAAATTAAGAAGCAAAACTTGGAGACCAAGTCTGGAAGCAATCGAGAGAAGATTTCTGAATAATAAAGGTGCCTAGGATTGCCAAATGTCATAAGAAGAAAGCCCAAGAATTTTGATGAAGAGATCTCTGCCTTTAAGCGCGGATCCGCGGCCAAACCCCCCTTGGGCCGCGGATCCGCCGCACTTCTAGGGAATTGGGAGTCAAGATTTTTTGTCATGAATCTATGATGAATTTTACCAAGTTTTCAACAAGAAGATTCTGGCTTTGCACTATAAAAGGACACCGAGAGCCTCTTGGAAAAGTCATCAAGCCCACGAGATCACGAAGTCCAAGACGGCTCACGCATCCAGGCTGATCATCAACTGTTCATCTACCTCCTTCGGAAGAGTTCGAGAAGCAAACCGAGTTTTTGTAATCATTTTCTAAGGAATAAAGTGTAGATTGTTCAAGTTGATTAATAAAGGTAGTTGTTTTATTTAATTCTTTTGCATTTTACATTATGTTTTCCCTCTCTGTCTTTTCATCTTCTTCTCCCAACATGCGCGAGTAATTCTCCGCTTGTTAAGGTTCGTAGGATTAGGGTAGGCTAATGGACGATGAAAATCCCTAAACCCTTTTTAAGTCCTATAAAGTTTAGGAACTTTATCAAAAGAATCATTAACATCCTAATCGGGCGCGCTAGCAATTCTTTGTTAGTCCCGATCGCGATTAGAGATTAGATTAATGTTTGTTTTGGTAAAGGCTAGATATGAACGGAGTTCCGTGTCGAGATAAGGGTTAAGAGTGGGATTCCTTTTCCCTCCAGGAACCCTAATCTACACGCATCACCGTCGTTCTAGTTCTAAATCTATTAATGGATAAAAATGGTAACTTTTAATTAATCGTCCATAACTACTAAATCCTAACGAACCCTACAAGCCCTCTTATTATATTAATTACATCTTTAAAATAATCTAGATCTATATTTTACATTCTTATTTAACGTAGATCTAGAAATCTTTCTATAAAATTTTTTATCCCTCCTCTCTTTCTCAACACATCTAAAGTAAAAGTAAAAGGTTCCACGTTTCCCAGAGGACGACCCGTACTCATCTCGGTCTAGCTACGTACGATACCGTTATTAATTGCAGTTAACAACTACAAACACACTTTTTCGTATCAATCAAGAGACATATGATTCAAACACAAATACAACCTTCATACTGCGTGCGTCTTTAATGTGGACAATTAATGACTTTCCTGCGTATGGAATTCTATCAGGTTGGTCCGTACATGGTCACAAAGCATGTCCTCATTGCCATGAACACACAACATCAAAATTCCTGAATTTTAGCAGGAAGGTTTGTTATTGCGGCCATCGACGTTTTCTGCCTCCAGACTACCCCTATAGGTTAGATACGGTTCACTTTGATGGTCATCAGGAGCTTCTTGGACCTCCATCCCCATTGTCCGGAGAGGACGTGACTGCTAAATGGGATGGTTACAATAACGTGACCTTCGGGATGGATCCGACGAAATAGGTCAAACCACAATATTGGAACAAGTTAAGCATTTTCTTCGAGCTTCCGTACTGGTCTACAAATTCAGTGCGTCATTGTCTGGACGTCATGCATATAGAGAAGGGAGTATCAGAGCACATACTTAACTTACTTCTTTGTAAAGACGGGAAATCGAAAGACAACATGAATGTTCGGATGGATCTACAAGAGTGGGGAATAAGAAGTGAATTGCAACCTAGACCGGTAGCGGGTAAACCGGGCAAGTTTGTACTTCCCAATGCCGCTTATCATATGTCACAACCGGAGAAGAAAAGATTGCTGCAGGTGTTGCATGATTTGAAAGTCCCCACAGGTTTCTCAGGATCATTCAACAAGAAAATAAAAATTGTAAAGGGCAAGATCGATGGGCTGAAAAGTCATGATCACCATGTTATCATGGAGCACCTTCTTCCATTAGCCCTCAGGACTTCTCTTCCCGACTCGGTTGGTCTAGTAATCAACGACCTATGTTGTTTTTTCAGGGAGTTGTGTGCTAAAACACTGGAGGTTGCGACGCTGGATAAACTAGAAAATTCTGTTGCGTTGATACTTTGCAAGTTTGAGCGTATTTTTCCACCGTCATTCTTCGATATTATAATACACTTGACGGTTCATCTTGCAACTGAGGCGAAGTTAGCCGAACCGGTACAATATCGATGGATGTATCCCGTCGAGAGGTACGTGTAATTTTTCGTTTCGTGCAATTTATAAATTTATTGTTGTCCTGTATGCCCGTATTTATTTATTCAACATATTCTCATTAGGTACCTCTACACTATTAAGAAGTATATACGCAATAAAAATCGACCAGAGGGTTCTATCATGCAAGGTTATCTTCTTGATGAAGCAACCGCATTTTGTTCCCGCTATCTGGACGAGAACATTGAGACAAAGCTTAACCGACCACGAAGAATTCAAGACGGGCCATATGGTAAAGCCGAGTATAAGAGGGTAGACACTATGTTTATCAACAAGATATACCGGTTTATCTTACTTAATTGCACATGTCTTGAACAAATTAGAGAGTAAGTTCTTTTGGATTAATTGTTATATCTGAGTTTGTGTGTGTATGAAATGATATAATATTAATGTCACAATTACTTGTCGAAAACAGAATTCATTTTAACGAGGTACGTGAGGGGCATCCTGATTGGAACGAAGAACGTTTGGAAAAATACCATCAGGATAATTTTTGTGATTGGGTCACAGATCATGTAAGTTATTCGAATAACATTTTATTGCTATCAGTTTTAATCTAAACTTGTATCGTTATGTATTTGTCGTAAAATTTGTTTTGTTAGATCCACGATCCGACTTGTCTGCATCATTTGAGAGTGATTCAAGATGTTTAGCTCAATTTCCTAGTATGGAGGTTGCATATTACAAAGGATTTGGTGTCCTTGGATACAAATTCGAAGTTAAGGACATAGAAACATCTAGAACCACTCAGAATAATGGGATTGCGACGGTAGGATCGGACGGTGTGATTTACTATGGGTACTTAAATTGTATACTCGGCATCCATTATCCCGGACGATTAGAACCCTTTTATATATTCCAGTGTACTTGGTACGATCCGCGAACCGATACGGACAGGTGGAGAAGCAGTCTTGGGACTTGGAAAGATAAATATGGATTGACCAGTGTGAACACACTTCGATTTTACGGTCAGGACGATCCGTTTATCTTTCCAAACCAAGCGTTCCAAGTATACTACTCACAGTGTTTGAAGCATCCGTGGTGGAGTGTTGTATGCCGATGGAAACCCAGAGATGTGTACGATGTCCCAGAATACGAGGATAGCGATGAGGACGAAGAAGAGAGAAGGCTTAAAGTGCTCCGACCGTCTGTTGCGAAGGACGGGTTATCTTCGACCGATCATGAAGTTACGTGGGTTAGAAATGACATCGACGATGAAATCCAAGTAGATATGTATAATGCGCCCACGAAACGAAAAAGGTTATCAGTAATGTTATATTATTACTTCACATTTTACTCTCTATACATATATAGTCAATAATTTTAATGATTGTCTAATGCGTCCACGAACCGTTTATCTAGATTTGATGACGATGTCGGGAGCAGCGAGGGGCGGCAGGAGCTCCAGCCGCGGCAGAGGCAGAGGTAGAGGCAGAGCGGTTCTGCCGCCCGGAGAACTCCGTAGGGAGCTTCAGAGGGCCGGTCTTGCACCCAGATCGGAGACCCCTTCGGATGCCTCCTTCCGTGTGGATTTTGCCACATCTCCAGGTATACTGCACGCATATCCATTTTGAATGTAAAATTACAGATATTCATGCGTATTTATGTCAAAATTACTTATATTGTCAATGTTTGATTGTCTAGTTGTTGGTGATGCGTCCACATCTGGGACAGAGGCCACCCCCGCTCCTCCAGGTATGTTTATATATCATATAGTGTATGTATATTGATTTAGAATGCTATATCATAAATACACACATTCCTTTTGCTCTTACTTAGCAATTTAGCAATTTTTATTATTGTCTAGCTGTAGGTGGTGACACCACCGCACCTGCGGGTATGTTTATATATCATATAGTGCATGTATATTGATTTAGAACGTTATATTATTGATCTACACATTCCTTTTGCAATTACTTATATAATCTATTTTTAATTGTCTAATTATAGGTGGTGCGTCCACATCTTCCGCAAGGGCCACTCATGCCGCTTCCATACCCTCCGCATCGTCTGCAGGTTAGTATGAATAAATTTAAAATATTTATTCATTTTACATATGCTCTATAGAATAAATATGAACTTCATGGAAATTTAGCGTCGATGTTTATTTTCTAGTTGGAGGGGATGCGTCCGCATCCGGGACCCCGGTTGTTCCTCACCGGAGGAACTATGTCCCGCTCGTGCTGCTGCCCGGGCCCAGGCTCGTGCGATAGTCACCGGAGGTATATATCACACTTGAATTTTCGTTTAACCTTGATTTCTTAATACAACTTTGTCTTATTATTGATTGTCTTGATATTTCGTGCAAACGCAGGGCCTCCCCATCCCCAGAGGGGGACTCGAGACCCGAATCAGTCCTATAGGCTGAGGCCTGACAGAGCTAGGGGGGAGGCAGCATTCCCCCCTTTTTTTTACCCTTGACTATCGCTATACCGGTCCTCATGCCGAGAGGTTCGGCCGGTATTTGGGGGACGAGAGCCGGCTCGTGAAGAACTATCCACTTCACGTTGAATGGGGCGAGCAGCACCAGCGCTCATTCGCCCTCTTCTTTGATCAGGCTCGGGTATGTATTAATATATATTTTCATTTGATCTATCCAATATATTTATTATTAACACTTGCAATCTAATAACAATGTTTTTTTGTATTTTCAGTTGGATTACGATTTTCAGCCTGTAGCCGACCCTGATCACCCGGGGAGGGTGCTCGACCTTCATGCTCTATACAATGGCCTGATGAAGAACATGCAGGCCAAGGTCCGATACCACAGGAATGAGCTGAAGGCCGACTGCTACTCCCTGTGGATGGCGACCCCCGAGGCAGAGAGAGCGGCCCTCCTATCTACTCCGGCGTTTGCGAGAGTCGACGTAGAGACATGGCCTCTATTGTGCGCTTATTTCGACTCCCAACGCAAACAGGTATGTATTTTAAATGTAATTCATTATTTATGATATAATTTATTTATTTGTGTTTCTTAATTAGAAAACTAAATGTTAATGCGTTGTGCAGAAACAGGCCGTTCAGAATACAGAGAACAGGAAGTCGGCGAAGAGGGGTCGCCCTACTTACACAGGTGGCTCGAGGAACATTACTCGAGCCATGGAGTTATCGGTAAATTACAATAGACCGACCTTTGTGATATTCTGCAATATTAAGAGTTATTTTCTAATATTTCTAATATTAAGAGTTACTTTCTAATATTGCAGACATCTCGGACCGTGGCGTCAGGTGGTACACCGAGCGTGCTGTCCGCATATCTTGCCGTCCACGGCACCTCAACAGATCCCGCCACGGGTGAGCTTCGATATCCCGACGTCGCTACCCAGGAGTACTGCGTAAGTTAATATTTTTTCTACCCAAATTTGAAATTTTAGTTTTGGAAGGTTCAAGTTTAAATTTTATACTTATACTTTACTGCTTAATGTGGGTGTAGGAGCGGGTGGTTGAGCAGGCCCAGGCCTCGGGGATCGATTTTACTGGACAGAGCGATTCGAAGCTGCTGACCCCAGTTCTGGACGCCGCATACGGAGGGCACCACGGAGGTTGGGAGAGAGGCCGGGGACTGGGCCCTAGCAGGGCCCATATGAGGTTGGACTCCACCCCGGCAGTTACTTCCTCCGTCTCCAGTGACCGACGTATCCATCAGGAACTGGAAAGCTTGAGGGCCACCGTTCAGGAGTTGAAGGAGATGCTGGTATGTATACTACTTTATAGTAAAATATCATGCCATATTATATAGATATCAACATATCCATAATTAGTACGTAGCTTGAGCTTATTTGGTTTTAGACTTAAGTTTGATTAATCATACATACAGATGTAATTAAAATAAACAACAAAATAGATATCCAAACGAGGTTTCGAAATAACTTAATAATGATACGAATTCGAATAATACACAGTTCTTACACACTTATTACACACGTTATGTCCAGACGCGACAGGGTACATCGGCCGAGCCTCCACATGCATCTCCTTCGGCTGCAGCTCCGCAAGCCACTACATCGGCTGCGGTTCCGCAGACAGCTCCTATAGCTCCACCGCCCGCTCAGACTCCCGCAGCCGCGGCTCCGCAAGCGACTACCTTGACGGCGGCTGCGCAGACCACATCGCCAGCTCCACAGGCCGCTCAGACTCCCGCTCGCGCCGAATTGCAGAGTTTATTGACCGAGGAGCAGGCGCGCGTTATTCTATCGTTATTCAAAGGTGGAGCTGGACCGAACTAGGGTATCTTTTTGGTTCTTATTTTTTGAAACATGTATTTATTTATATCATACACATTGTACTACATTTTGAAACGATATTGATATTGGTTTATATTTATATCATATTCAGTTTTTGGGTTTCTTTTGTATATTATATATATGCGTGAGATGTGATTATGAATACTGCGATATATGTTGTGTGATGATTAATTTTATATTTGATTGATGTATATATTATTGTGCACAGGACGGGAAAAAATCAAGCAGCCCATTTTTAAAAAAAAATACAGATAATATGTACCTACGGATTAATCCGTAGGTACACATGCCCTTACGGCTATATCCGTAGGGGCAAAATATCAGCAGTAACTGACATTTCCCCCCTGATCTCAGTACCAGGGGGTTGGGAGTGCCCCTACGGACATATCCGTAGGGGCCACGGCCTCACCCCTACGACGTTATCCGTAGGGGAAAAATATCAGGAATCCTGATATTTTACCCCTACGGATAGGTACCTACATAGATATCCGTAGGGGGTAGTACATGGCCCTACGGTTATGGCCGTAGGTATATTTAATATATTAAAAAAAACCGTAAATAATATAACTTTTTTTACCCTACGGCCTACTCCGTAGAGGCGACAGGACCTACACAGAAATCCGTAGGGGCAAGAATTTGCCCGTAGGGGCAAGTTCAGGGCTTCAACTTGCACCTGCGGTCTTTGCACCTACGGGGTATTTTTTCGTCCCTACGCATATATCCGTAGGGGCAGTGGGTTTCCCCTACGGATAAATCCGTAGAGGCAACCCTTATTTGTAGTAGTGATATAGGCTAATCCAGTCCCTAGTGAGATTTATCTTTCCAGTAAGAATACTTTCTTTTTTCAAGTTAGCTGGTAGTAAGTTCTTAAGATATGTGCAATGACATCATCGTTGCCTTAAGAAGAGTTGTCGACACATTTATTAAAGAAAAAAGTAGTTAATCTACTTCTTATGTAAGTAGATTACAGAACAATTGTCAATTTTCACCATCTTCTGCCGCAAGAAAACCATCTCGTCATCTTGATCGAATTCGAAAATTGCTTTATGGTTTTTGGTAGAATGCAATTAGAAAATTTTATCTTTTTACATAGATTAAATCTTTCACATTTCATTTATTGACATTATTGTGAATTTCCAGATCTATATAGTTGGTTATGTGGATTTATATCTTGCCTGAAATAATTTTTCAAGCTGAATTTATGGAGTTTACTTGTTCAACAGAGAGGGGAGAAGAAAACCTATCTATAGCCAGGTGTTGAAGTTCTGAACTACAGTCAAATCTTGTGAAGATCTTTTTCATTTTGACTAACCTTATTAGCGATGCCTGTTCAATGAAATGAAAATGAAAAGGGTCTCTCATGATTGTTAGTTTCTTTATCTTGACTAATTAACCATTTCCATAGGTTTATGCTCTGTGTTTGTCTGCATATGCATGTATTCTTAATGAACTAATGGTTTAAACCCAAAAAAAATACCAATATTTATTGACACGTGATTTGAACTCCTATTTTTTCCTTGTCCAGACATTTTAAGATGCACAGGTTTGGATGTGGCTGATGAAGAGCGAACTAAGCACTGTTATCCTGTTGGCGCATCGGGAAACATTTTCTTATTTTTCAGAATTTTCTCAAACTTTAGAGTTGGGACTATCAGTAGGAGTCAACATATGTAGAATTTTAGATATAGAAACGGTTAGCGGGTGCAGTTAATATTTTGAGAGCCCCTGTCTTTATTTTAGTCGTCATTGGTTAATCTTTTGAGAACTCCTGTACAGAATCTATGCTTTCATCATCTTATTGATGTATAATAATCCATCTTCATTGTGGAAGATACTTATAAATTATTTATAACTTTATTTTGTTATTTTGCAATTGTGCGTCCTGTCCTACATTGAATGATATAATTTAGTTTCAGTAATATATTTGAATTCTACCACCTTTTTAGTTAACCTGACACTAATCACTGAAACTTTTGTCGTTTCTTAAATAGTAAAGAAAGAAACATAATCTTTTATTCTAGTGAACTATAGAAACATGCATACAATATATTTTTATTCAAATCATATGGCACACATTAGTCTATGTTTAGGCACCATTTTTCCTCAATTGCAGATCGTTCTAATTGTCCACCCAAAACTGAGCCTGAAGATAGTCAACTATCTTCTTGTTCACCTGAAATGCCTTTGCAAGGACATCAGCAGAAATGGGCGGCTTCGACCCAAACACAGCATTGGCTATAGTGATCACACCTGGATTCTGACTACCGAGCCCAGCAATTGCCACTGCATTTGTCTTACCAACGTTGAACTGGAAATGAATGAGTCCTTCAGGGAACACAAACACATCACCCTTGTAAAGAACCTTAGTGAACAGTTTGTTATCGGGGTTCGATGTTGCAAATCCAACGTAGAGTGAGCCCTCTAGCACTGTTAGAATTTCAGTGGCTCTTGGGTGTGTGTGCGGTGGGTTGAGCCCGTACGGTGCATAATCTATGCGAACTAGGGAGATGCCCAGGGTGTTTAGGCCTCCAATTTGAGCCACATTGACTTGTGTCACATTCGACCCTACTTTGTTCGCCGTGTTTCCTGGCTTGTCGAGTCCAGAGAAGAAGAAATCGTCGGCCGTGACAAGCTTTGGGTTCTTGCAGACAAAACCATTGACAAATACTGCAGCATCAAGTGAGATTTTTCTTAAGCAACAAAAGAATATTTGTTGAATTAATGAACAACTTGAGTAAATTATCTAGATATAGAAAACATATGTGGTCATAACGATACCATTGGACATGTTGTCAGCAACGCAGAAGTCTTGGAGAGGACTCGGGTCTGATGCAAACACAAGAGAAGAGGTGAGGGTGATAAGAAGAAAACAAAGAGAGTACTGTAAAGCCATCTTCTTTCTTGCTAGTAACGAGAAAGATATCAAGAAGAAGGAACTTAGTTATCAAAATGCTTAATGATAGGATGGCTTTTAATATGCTCAGTACCCAAGTTTATATAGAGGCCCATAGTGCAGGATTTTGGATTATAGGAAATATCTGTTGAAATTTTCTTTGTTTCCAAATTCAAAGGTGGGTAATGTCTACATGGTTTGGTAACATCTACAGTAGTTTTCCTGCTATAATAATATCGATTAGTTGAGGTTGTTGCATGCTTTTGGAAAACTAGCAGTCCTTATGAAGCTAATTTGATCAAATTATGTTGTTTGATGTGGTCGTCATTTATGTATGCGCGCGGCATGAACTTGTTAAAAGAATAGATAAGGAGTAGATAGAGGGGGAATTAAGTGGATCCTTAATTATCACACGACTCTGAAAATGTGATGGATTATCACACGACTCTGGCAAATTAAGCGGATCCTTAATTATCTTACAAAAAAAAGGACTGATTCATAAGTGCCTTTAAGCCATGCCCAAAATGTGGCCTGTACTGCATTGAGTACATTTGTATGAATGACATATTCACGCTATTATAATCTTTCGTATGTCATTTCTACTACAATGGTTTATTTGCGTTGATAACCGAGTAACAGCAATGACTTATCTATTTATTGATGATGCCTGTTCAATGAAATGAAAATGAGAGGGTCTCCTATGTTTGGTATTCATTATCCATCATACCATTTTTGTTTTATGTATGGTTGCTTGTCCATGCATTCGTACATTATTGTTGATATTCCAACTTTTCCTTTCCCGTCTGAATGAATATGACAGAGAACAAACAAACCTTAAAATTTTTGGGGGAAAATTAGTTGGTAGGCATTGACCACTTTAATAGTATTTATTATTATAATACCTTAGTAGCATCTTATTTTTGATAGTAATCTCCGTGTTCTAGAAGAAACTTAAAACCAAAACTTCGTGGGCAATCTTTGATATACATCCTCTCTCATGTTCTTCTGAAAAACAAATTTAGTTTGTGATTTGTGCTTCTAGTTTGGTTGCAAATGAGATAAACCCTCTTTAGTTATAAGCAAACGACGGAAAGGCTGAACTGAACTCGAAACACTCTCTTTGGCTCGTTTTTTGACTAACAAGCTAGTGGGTTTCACGTGATCAGAATCATTTCAATAATTCCATTTTTCATTAAGAAGTAATTTTGTATTTCTATAATTAAATATATGTATATTTTATTTTCCGCCAGTTATATTGCTGATTGATTATGTCTTAATAAAGTTTTCTGCATAATTCACTGGCTGATGGATATATTTTCTCCATTACAGCAATCAAATAATTTCCTAGGCTGTCGTTCCTAGCTGTCGTCATATATCCTTTGCTATTCACCTAGCTATTCTTACTGCTGTGGCCCATTTTAGAACCAAAAGCATGTCCACTACTACAAATAAAGGTTGCCCCTACGGATTTATCGGTAGGGGCAACCCACTGCCTCTACGGATATATCCGTAGGGGCAAAAAAACACCCCGTAGGTGCAAAGGCCGCAGGTGCAAGTTGAAGCCCTGAACTTGCCCCTACGGGCAAAATCTTGCCCCTACGGAGTTCTGTGTAGGGCCAGTTTCACCTACGGAGTAGGCCGTAGGGTAAAAAAAGTTATATTATTTACGGTTTTTTTAAATATATTAACTGTACCTACGGATATATCCGTAGGGCCACGTACTATCCCCTACGGATACATACGTAGGTACTTATCCGTAGGGGCAAAATATCAGAAATCCTGATATTTTGCCCCTACGGATAAGTCCGTAGGGGCTAAGAAATGGCCCCTACGAATATGTCCGTAGGGGCACTCCCAACCTCCTGGTACTGAGATCAGGGAGGAAATATCAGTTACTGCTGATATTTTGCCCCTACGGATATAGCCGTAGGGGCAACATGAGTACCTACGGATTAATCCGTAGGTACACACTATCTGTATTTTTTTTTAAAAAAAGGTTGCCTGATTTTTTCCCGCCCTGTGCACAATAATATATATAACAATAAAATATAAAATTAATCATCACGCAACATATATCGCAGTA
The DNA here is from genome assembly GCA_030015575.1 of Agapanthus africanus. Lineage (NCBI taxonomy): Eukaryota > Viridiplantae > Streptophyta > Magnoliopsida > Asparagales > Amaryllidaceae > Agapanthus > Agapanthus africanus. The sequence goes on along the minus strand of CM057341.1, from coordinate 5,903,931 downwards.
TTCATAATTACATCTCACGCATATAATATACAAAAGAAACTCAAAAACTGTAGTACAATATGTATCATATAAATAAATACATGTTTCAAAAAATAAGAATCAAAAAGCTACCCTAGCTCGGTCCAGCTCCACCTCTGATAAACGATAGAATCTGGCGCGCCTGCTCCTCGGTCAATAAACCATGCAATTCGGCGCGTGTGGGAGTCTGAGCGGCCTGTGGAGCTGGCGATGTGGTCTGCACAGCCGCCGTCGAGGTAGTAGCTTGCGGAGCCGCGGCTGCGGGAGTCTGAGCGGGCGGTGGAGCTATAGGAGCTGTCTGCGGAACTGCAGCCGATGCAGCGGCTTGCGGAGCCGCAGCCGAAGGAGATGCCTCGGCCGATGTACCCTGTCGCGTCTGGACCTAACATGTGGAGACGCTGCTATTCTTTGTGGAGCCGCTGCTATTTATGAATCCAGCTGGAAGCCTCTGCATGAGTTAGTAGTCATGGAGATTAATTATAAAAGAAATAGAGAGAAGAAAATAGAAATTGTAGATAGTAGAATAGCACACTCATGTGGAGACGCTGCTATTCTTTGTGGAGCCGCTGCTATTTATGAATCCAGCTGGAAGCCTCTGCATGAGTTAGTAGTCATGGAGATTAATTATAAAAGAAATAGAGAGAAGAAAATAGAAATTGTAGATAGTAGAATAGCACACTCATTTCAAAAATTGCACTTTGATCTTTATGTCTTCCTTTTTTTTTAATTAGCAATGTATCTCGATTTTATTCGCAAAATATCCTTTTCTGTGCGGCGGCTGGCTGGCTCAATTTCATACAACATAATAACTGCGCCGGGCTTGAAGTTGCACATTGCCCTCAATTTTAATCGCCACTAATTTATGGTTTCACAACTTTGTAGTAATCCCGAAACATGATTTATTTTCTGCAAATGCTAGAAAATTTTGAAAACCAAAAAATGCCCAGTTTGCAGATTATTGGCTACTGTAAATTCATGCCACTCATCTCCACTCATGGAAGCAACTTTGTTCTCGATGTGAAGATCAACATGCCATATTTTGCCATTGTGGCTCACTAGGTTAGACTTTTCTCTTCTCTTGACCATCTTACTAATCTGCTTGGTAAATTTATTCGGAACCGGCTGCAAATCATTAAAAGACATGCATAAGAAAGGAAGCTAAAATACAGATATATAGCATACCGATACATCGAAACTTCAAAGTTGCGATGACAATCCAGAAATATTTATTTCTACACTCGTGGTGCACATGCGAATGCGTCAGGCATCATGGACAAATATTTGAGAACATGGAAAGTATTATTAGTATAAAGTAATTAAAGCTTTTAAACACCTTGGGTAGATATTTTCTTAGTTGATACAATCATATCATGAGGACTAAATTTAAGCTATTATATATATGCATATGTATTTTTCTAATCTAATATATTACACACACACACACACACACACACACACACACAGAGAGAACCAATTTGGTAGAAAAATCAGGTAGCAGGACCCTGAAGAAATGGAGTCTATAGTATTGCTCATCATCATCATCCATGATCCCTTTGAAGAAATATTATCAAAAGGGGAGAATAAATTGTTACTGCTAGTTAATGCTTGCAAGAAGTTGAAACGTGCGTTCAACCCATTTATATAATAATTCTCACTGCTTGTAGTATTTATTCTCCCCTTTTGATAATATTTCTTTAAAGGGATCATGGATGATGATGATGAGCAATGCTATGAACTCCATTTCTTCAGGGTCCTGCTACCTAATTTCTCTACCAAATTGGTGTTCTCTGTGTGTGTGTGTGTGTGTGTGTGTAATATATTAGATTAGAAAAATACATATGTATATGTATAATAGCTTAAATTTAGTCATCATGATATGATTGCATCAACTAAGAAAATATCTATCCAAGTTGTTTAAAAGCTTTAATTACTTTATACTAATAATACTTTCCATGTTCTCAAATATTTGTCCATGATGCCTGACGCATTCGCACGGGCACCACGTGTGTAGAAATAAATATCTCTGGATTATCATCGCAACTTTGAAGTTTCGATGTATCGGTATGCTATATATCTGTATTTTAGTTTTTTTTCTTATGCATGTCATTTAATGATTCGCAGCCGGTTCCGAATAAATTTACCAAGCAGATTAGCAAGATTGTTAAGAGAAGAGAAAATGCTAACCTAGTGAGCCACAATGGCAAAATATGGCATGTTGATCTTCACATCGAGAACAAAGTTGCTTCCATGAGTGGAGATGGGTGGCATGAATTTTAAGTAGCCAATAATCTGTAAACTGGGCATTTTTTGGTTTTCAAATACAAAGGTAATATGGTATTTAGCTTCAAAGCTTTTGATCAAAGCACTTGCCAGAAAACAAAATTCTCTGCTTCTAAAAGATCTTTGAAGAAAAAGAAGAAGGCCCAGGATTCATATGTGGAGATTCTTGAAGACTCTGGTAGGCTATAAATTTCATTGATTTTGTTGTTGCTGTTTGATTTTAATTTTTGATTTTATTTGGTTTAATTAAATTTAATTGCAGTTTCAGATGGATTAGACGAAGATAATGAGAATACGGCATCGAAGAAGAGGAAAAGGATGTATGGATGCTGCAAAAATACATGCCTCGGCAAATGGTAAGTAATTTATTGATCACGACATTTACCCATTTTGTATATAGGTCGCTGTTTTTCTTTTGTTTTAAAAAAATTTGGGATAATTACCCGTCCAAATTCATTAAAAAAGGGGTGGTTGTTTTTCTTAAGGTTATGCAATTGTATTATTTTCAATAAAAACATGCAATTTCAGTCAAATGGTAGAACATAGAAGATGTTTCCTCAAATACCCAAGTGGTGAAACATAACAAATTAACCGTTGTGAAAAATAAAGTAAAGATGCAAAATTTGAGTGAAATTTCCTAGCATTTGCAGAAAATAAATCATGTTTCGGGATTACTACAAAGTTGCGAAACCATAAATTAGTGGTGATTAAAGTTGAGGGCAATGTGAAACTTCAAGCCCGGCGCAGTTATTATGTTGTATGAAATTTAGCCAGCCAGCCGCCGGACAGAAAAGGATATTTTGCGAATAAAATCGAGACACATTGGTAATTAAAAAAAAAGTAGACATAAAGATCAAAGTGCAATTTTTGAAATGAGTGTGTTATTCTACTATCTACAATTTCTATTTTCTTCTCTCTATTTCTTTTATAATCAATCTCCATGACTACTAACTCATGCAGAGGCTTCCAGCTGGATTCATAAATTCCAGCGGCTCCATAAAAACAAGGCCACTGTCAATAAATATAGACAAATACGTCATAAAAACAGTAACCAATTAACAAGTTGATTAGCATCTGGATCAAGAAAATGATAGGAAAAACAATTGACTATGATCTATAATGACAAGTCTATTACCATGACTCTCGACTAACAAAGGTGGCTTTTCGTCCTCGATAGCTTGATAATTGATGGAGGATATAAACTTTTGACGACACCTAACGAAAAGTGGACCCTCTTTTCTTCATTAATTCACTCCCTGTGTGTGTGTTTGTTTTTTTTTGAATTAAAGGTCATTGATTTTAGAAAGACCTGATGATATATATGTTGAATATATGTAGGGTGATATGCATGATCACAAGAGCTTGGTGGAGGCAATAAAAAAAGTTGATGTGGTGATCTCTATGCTGGGCTACAAATATCATGAGCAGTTGGTTGATCATAAGTGCATGCTGCGTGAATAAATATTGTGTTAATTCCAAACTAAATACAAATATAACAAACTTATCAATTATATAATATTCAATTTGATTTCAAACAAATACCAAATAAGAATTTATTGTACAGGTCCACGACTTACGATCATTCCCGCATGCGAGCACATATAAAAATCATAATTTCTAGGATGACAAATTTTATTGTCAACTACTGTCACCACCTACAGCTAGACAATAATAAAAATTACTATCTAAATAAGAGCAAAAGGAATGTGTGTATATTTATGATATAGCATTCTAAATCAATATACATACACTATATGATATATAAACATACCTGGAGAAGCGGGAGTGGCCTCTGTCCCTGATATGGACGCATCACCAACAACTAGATAATCAAACATTGACAATATAAGTAAGTTTGACATAAGCAGGCATGAATATCTATAATATTACATTCAAAATGGATATTAGAGAGCGCACCTGCAGTGAGAAGTGGTAAAAGTATCACCCAACTAGGGTGTAATTTACAGAATCAGTTGAAACTCTTGAAAATCATAGAAGAACCTGACCTGCACAAATCTGATGTATACTTTCCATTGGACACTAAGAAGTCTCTAAAAGGAAAAGCCAATGTGAAAGCCATCATTAGTTCATATCAGAAGATTGATGCTGAAACAGAGAACAAGGAATGTCAATTTTTTTTCTTCTGCCACATTACTGTCTTTTCCTTCTTCTTGTGCCACATTACTGTCTTCTCCTTCTTATTATGTGCGCGTGCAAATTCAATGAAAGCAGAAACTCCAGTGACAAACTTAGGTTGCATACGTTGTTGCCAATTCACATATATCCAGTCCTTAACCCTGACGTACTCATGGGTCATGTTAGACTGTATCATATAAATTGTAGGTTATGATGACTATATTGAGAAATCTAAGAACGGGATGGTTACTGACAAAGGAGAAAATCCGTGTATATGCTTTGTGTGTGCGTTTGTCGTTGAAAAGAATAAATTATCGATAATTAAAGTTAGATTTGAGGATACCCATGTATAAGTTGTATTCTATATATGTGTGTTTCAATTTATGATTTCGTTTAAGTGTAGGGTTGTTTTTACTTAAATGCATACATACGCACATATCACATAAACACATGCATACATATCACATGTCACATATGTTCTCCGCCGAAAGACGCAACCGGGACGTTAGGACGTCCGGGCCTGAACTTCGAGGCAGATGCTATTTTGTATTTTTTTTTTGAAATAGAGAAAGAGGACATCTCATACCTATGAGTTCTAATAACATGTACATTAACTCTTCCTTTTGTACATGTCCAAAGTTCAAGTGAAGATGTAGCTCTAACATGAAACCATTTGATTCGTGTCTCGATAATTATGTCCTCCACAACCTTTAGTATGGTCGGCTTCCAAGTTAATGCGACAAGCACTTAAAGAAGTATCACCATCTACTATATATCAAAAAATGTAGCAAACTAGGACTAGAACTCATTTAACATTATCAACTAGTGAGATTTCAATGTCGAAAACTCCCTAAAGAGGAAAATTACTAAAAGGAAAAGACTCTTTGAACAAAACGCATCCACTAGCAATAAAAGAGATTGTATCTTGCTTTAGTACCAACACACAAGCACCTACATCTTGCTATGATCATAACAACATCATGATGATTTGTCAATTGCCTTGCTCATATTATGAAATTATGAACACCAAAACTCTAATCAAATCTCCATCTCAATAATTAAGCCGACAATGGGAAAAATAATAACCAAAAAGAGGAGAGAGTCTTAATTTGCATGCCCAAAGTTTCATGATAGACAGAGACCAGGAGAAAAGGAGAGAGAGGAGAGAAAATATCACAAGCAATGAAAAAGTTGGGAAAGTGTTGAACATCATCTTTGTAACTTGTAATATGTGGCCATTTGTCATCGATATCTAAGCTTTTCTTTATCAATGTAGAATCATTGAGTTTAGAAGAAGATTCAAAATTAATATACTTTAAGAAGTTTTACCACCAGCTATTCGTCTAACGTCCAGTCTTTGGTGTCACACCAAATTCTTGAATCAATATGATCCTGAGACTCGATCAAGATTCTCTGGACTACAAAATTCCAAGGAATTGCTATTTGAATTACGTTAATTTGGAACACGTTTGTATGATTGAAGCTAAGAAACAAATATATTTCCATATTATATCATGCATTGTTTTATCAAAAATAATTTTATCACATACCTAGCTATGTGCTGAAGTAGGCTATATATCTCTACAGAGAGAGAAATTTATAACCAACATGCCACGAATATTGAGATTGTAAATATTTATATATATATATATATATATATAAGTAGACATTTGAATCTAGACAAATAGAAAACAAAACTTTATTGCTCCCTTGTCTCTTATCAAAATCATTAGAAATGTTCATTTTTAGGGGGCTCAAAATTTCCTTCACAAGCTTTAAAAGAAACCTAGAAAAATTCTCACCCCCTGCAGCAACCCCCTGCCACAACCCTAACCCTAAGCCTAACCCTAACCCTAACCGCAACCCCGTGCCGAACCCCAACCCCAACCGCAACCCCAGCCCCAGCCCCAACCGCAACCGCAACCCCAACCCAACCCCAACCGCAACCCTAACGCTAACCCCAACGGATGCCTCATCGGTATCCAAATCATGAACCCTAGCCCTAAAATAATAAAAAATTTGTTTAATTTAAGATTTCCTAACCTGTGCAGTGGAGGCGTCGACGATCGATCGGAGGCGACGACGAAATCGGAGATGAGGAAGAACCAGACGGTGGCGACGACGAATCGGCCTGCGCTGGCGACGACGAGAACGGCGACGAAACACAGGCGATCGGCGGGAACGAGGGTTTGGGGATTTTAGGTTCGCGGGCGATGGAAAAATAAATTTTAGGTAATGAGCGTAGGGATCGATCCGTGCCTTTTTAATTAAATCTCTATTTAGATGCCCCTACGGATAAGTCCGTAGGTACTTGGTTTGCGGCTCCGTAAGGGCAAACAACAATTTATGATTTAATATTTTTTAAATTAATATGTAAGGACCGTAGGTGCAACCTTTTAGCCCTACGGAGTAATCCGTAGGGCCAAACTAAATCTGCCCCTACGGATGTTGTTATCCGTAGGGGCAACCCCCTATTTTAGTAGTGTCAGAATTTCTTGTAACTGCTTCACAATTCCAAACTGGTTTCTGCCCAAAATATATCCTTACCTAGAACAGGCGCCTTGATTCAAAATGAACTTTCCTGTATGCATGATTCAACATATTTCTTCGATATTTTTTGAACAAGTATTTCCTTTCCGATTTGTTATATTTGTAAATTGCATATACCTTTGACTTTACTGAGATAAGAGAATTGACCTAACATGCACCTTTAGAATTGACAACCTGTGAAGTTAGAGGTATAGCATAGTAATAATAGTTCTCTATCTATCCCTGTGATTGTCAATCATGAAAATCTTTTTGGGAACTGTTTCTGATTCTCTCAAGTGACAACAGCAGTGGTCTTAATCCATTATTATAATAATTGATGGAGCTCATGATCTCCTTCAGATGCTGTCTTCCATTCATCTGCTGCAAGCGTTGATGAAAGGCTGAGATTAGATTTGAAGGTTGCCTCTTGATGCGTGTGGATCTCAGTGGGCTTGAGTTGGAATGAAGCCGAGCTACCGGCAAAGAAGTCCCGGGGTAGTTGTACCACCATGGACCCTCCGACGATCAAGTTAGTCGAGGTATTTGGGCAGAGTAGCGGTCTATTGGGCAAATGGAACTTCCTTCTATTATTTAATTCACTTCAACCTATAACTTTTATATTTTATTATAAAAGAAAAATTCTTCAAGCCAAAAAAATACTTTTGACTCTTTTGGTTGAAAAGCCGATTAGACTCAATTTTTACGCATACCAAAATTTTTATTTTATGTTTCATCTCAGCTTTTATTTTATCTTTTTATAGAGTAAGGTTATATTAGTTTTGTATAGAAATGATTTGCAGGATGTCTCATCCATTAAAATCCATATAATATAATATTTGATTATCCAGAAAATAGATCGATTCCTTCTTTCTTGTTACTTCGTAAGAGTTAATATTATGGAGGAACGACATAGCCTATAATAAATCAATCAATAGAAATACATTCAGTTCAATTCCATTGTTTTAAAAAAAACATTCTAATTATAAGGAACAAAGGAGTGGTTTGAAAGATCAGAGCAAAGGATCCTGAAGATCTATACAATGATTGGGTTGCAAGTTTTATATGGCTTGCTATTGTTGTTTCTTGAACCGTATCCAACATTGTCCATTTTTATTGTTTAAAATTGTTATAAATATAATTAGCTTTAGTATTTAGTCCCACATTACCTGTAATAGGAGAGGTGGTCTAGTACACCTCCTATATATATGTAATAGGAATTCTCATATTATTATGCCAATAAAATATTTCTTCTTGATTCTTTTCATGATATCAGAGTTTTGAAAAGAATTGAGAGGAAACCCTAATTTCCCTAACCCTAATCCTCTTTCTCAATCACCCTCCCCTTTCTACTTTTCGTATTATGTTGCTTTCTTTTAATTTATTAGAATTTAGTTGTGAGTCATGTATTCTTGGGAAGTATTATCGCCTCTCTTTTTCTCCAGTTAATAAGAGACATGATTTACCTTTTGTATTAGCTCACTCCGATATTTTAGGTACTTTTAAATTTCCTAGTGTGTTTGGTTATAAATATTTTATGACATTTATTGATGATCATTCCCGCATAACTTGGCTGTATCTCCTGTATAATAGGCCTGAACTTTTGTCTAGTTTTAGAATCTTTGTTGCTGAGGTTACTAATCAAATGGTGTTTTGGTAAAGGTTCTTCGTTCAAATAATCCTAAGGAGTATATTAACATGAAGTTTACTGTATTTTGTAAGACGTGGAATATTGCATTAAACTTCATATTCTTATACTCGGCAAAATGGGATTGCCGAACGAAAAAACTGATATTTGCTTGAGGTAGCTCATTCTCTTCTTTTGCATATGCATATCTCTAAATGATTGTGGAATTTTGCAGGTTTAGTTGTATGCTTTTATATTAATCGCATGTCTTCTTCGGTCCTAGGCAATCAGCCTTCTTTCTCAGTTTTGTTTCCACATGGCAAACATTTTCATATTCCTCCTAAGGTGTTTGGTTGCCTATGCTATCCTCATATAGTAGGTCCTCATGTAGACAAGCTTGATTCTCGAGCTACCTGTATGGTGTTTGTAGGTTAGTCACGATCCCAGAAAGGACATGTTTGTTTTGACCCTGCCATATCTAAAGTTTGTATTTCATATGATATGACCTTCTTAGAAGATCAAGTCTATTTTCAACCACCTGTTAAGGACCCCACTCCTACTATCCCTGTTCCTTACCTTCCTCGAAGATTGATTTGTTTGTTCAACCCGTGTGTCCTAGTTTTAAGGATGTGTCCCCTTATCCACAGGTCTATCACCGTCGTAACCAAGTTGTCCCACGCCCTCCCACCATTTTTTCTTCTAACGATTCTTCTGCAGGTACTCCGATACAATCCACTGTTCCCGATTCTCCACCACCGCTGCTTTTAGAGGAAGATCTTTATTTTTATTGCCTTACGCAAAGGTAAGTGTTCCTGTACTACATCACATCCGATTTCTAATTTCGTTTCCCATCATAGACAAGCACGCTTGTTTCTTTTTTGTCTGCCATCACTATTCTTTTCTTTGTTCAGAAAGCTCTTCTACACTCAGATTGGCATGTAGCTATGTTAGAGAAGATTGCCGTACTGCATTCTAATCAGACTTGGAAATAAGTGACCAGATTCAGAGGAGATAGAGCCGAGCCCGGAGGACTTGGACCAGTTTGCTTCTCAGCCTGACTATTAGCTCGTTCTTGTATTTACTTCCAGTATGTCATTATTTAGGCATTTGCATTATCATTGTATCTTTTTATTACAAACAGTTGTATGTAAATTTAAATGTAAATAAAGTTGTTGTTTCATCTTATTACTCTTGTTATTCTTGTAAATTGTTATATTACTTAATTATGCTTAAAGTGTTCTCATACTCAATACGTTGCGGGCTTGCCACGTCACCGTTTTTGTCTACTGGGAAGCAGGGCGTGACAGATTTTATTGCTCCGCCTTCAGATAAAAAGGTTGCCGGCTGTCGATAAGTCTTTGCTGTCAAGCATAATTCCGATGGGACGATTGATGGTCCCAAATCTCGATTGGTTGCCAAAGGCATTACTTAGCAGTATGGTTTGGATTATATTGAGACCTTTTCGCCAGTTACCAAATTGATATCGGTTCGTATTCTTATATCCTTAGCTGGTTTTAAGGCATGGTCACTTCATCAGCTTAATATAAAAAATGTCTTTCTTAATGGCGATCTATCGGAGACTATTTACATGAAGCAGCCTCTTGGCTTTGAGCGAACGGGGGGCTTTATGGTTTGTCTATTGGGGTAAAAAATTACACCCTACGGCCGAAGTCAAAAAATCAAAGTCAAGGCCCAAAAAGTGGCACGAGCCTAAGCTCGAATCCAAGTCAAGCCGGGCCCACGCCCGAACCCAAGTCCATGCAAGTGGGCCCAAGCCCAGACCGGTCCAAGCTTAAGCATGGGACCGATCCCCATGCCAAGAAAAGAATTAAGATGTGGTAAGTATGTGTAATATGTAATAAGTAGAAATAATGTAAGGATATTTAAACCCAACAAGATGATTGAATTAAAAAGTTTTTCTCTTCCTATAAAAATACTAGGATTTATGCCTCCCTCTTCTTTTTCTTCATGCCCTTCTTCTTCTCCAATTAAATCTAGAGAAACCTTCTTTGTTCAAAAAATAAATAGATTTTGGACACAAACTTATTGAAAAGAGAGTGAATCTTCCATCAAATCCCAAAAATGAAAGATTTTTGCATCCTTCCTTCTCCCTATCCAAAAAGGGAAGAGGAAGAAGAACCCATCCAAAAACCCCTGTGGCAAGATCTAAGGCTTAGAAAAGGAAAAAATGCCCCCATTTTCATCATTCAAGATCCAAACTCAAGGATTTGAAGATTCAAGAACACATTTTTGGATAAAATAGAAGAAGGTTGGGGGTGACCCCATCAAAGAAAACACCTTTGGGCTTTTCACTTGGAGAAATCCCAGGAGCTCAAGCTCCATATCTGGGAGCTCAAGCTCCGCAGTGGTGCAAGCATCAATCCACTGTTTGCGCCAACGCCAACCAAAAACATGTGCACGGCACGTGGCGCATCGCCAATCCTACGTGCGATTGCGCCACACCAGGAGCGCATGCTCCACCAAACCACGTGCTTCGCACGTGGCACAGTGCCACTCTTGTCTGCGCTTGCGCCCATACTAGGAGCGCATGCTCCACTGCCAGTTTCGTTGCATGGGCACTTGCACTACACCCGGAACGCCAGCTCCGTTGCACCACGTGCAATGCACGTAGTGTAGCGCCAATTGCATGGGCACTTGCGCCACACTCGGAGCGCCAGCTCCGTTGCACCATGTGCAAAGCACGTGGCACAGTGCCAAGTGCATGGGTACTTGCGCCACACCCAGAGCGCCAGATCCATTGCACCACATGCAAAGCATGTGGCGTAGCGTCAATCCCAAGAGAGCTTTTGCCAAATCCTAGGAGCACTTGCGCCAAGCATGCTCAAAACACTTCCCCATGATCGCATGACTCCCGAAAACTCTGCGAGGCCCCCGATATGCCCAAAGCGTCCTCAAAATTATTTTCAAAAGACAACAAGCGCATATTTCATATTGAGTTCGCATGATCACATGACTCGTTAATCGGAGGTTCTCCCGCCTCAAAGCGAGAGGTAATTAACGGCAGTTTTGTCCGCGGCTGCCAGAGATCGAAATCCCTACAATCAACAAACCCTTGCCTATCAAGGGGGCATGGGGAATCTTTACACATCCGAAATACGAGCGCATCCATCTCAACAGGGTGACGAAAAACGCTCTGCATTGTCTCCTACATAAATCGTTATACGGATTGAAGCAGTCATCGTGTGCCTGGCTTGAAAACCAAACGCAGTAGCGTCGACACATCTCTCCTTACGCATAGTCGTCATCAGGGTAAGGTGATTGTGCTGGTGTATGTTGATGATATTATCATTACTGGAGATGATTCTGCTGGTATCTCCAAAATGAAAGAATATTTGGCTTCACACTTTCATACGAAGAACCCTGGACCACTCAGATACTTTCTTGGAATTGAAGTGTCACAGAATTCTGGTAGATTAAAACTCTTTCGGCACAAGTATGCACTCGATTTTCTATTTGAGACATGATTTCTAGGATGTAGACCAGCAGACACTCCTGTGGATTCCACAGTCAAGCTACCTCAATTGAGCTCTCCCTCAGATCCTCCACTGCCTGATCCAGGACGATATCGACGTCTGGTTGGAGAGCTTATTTACCTTACTGTTACTCGTCCTGATATTGCATTTGCCATTAGCAGAGTAAGACAATATATGCAGAATCTTTTGACTTCTCACATTAAAGCAGTTGAGTATATTCTCATATACATCAAAAGTTCTTCAGGACATGGTCTTCTCTACAAACCATCATCTACATTGTCACTCACAGCCTTTGCAGATGCTGACTTTGCAGGATCCATTGACGATCGTCGTTCCACTAGTGGTTACTGTGTCTTCTTGAGAGGAAACCTGGTTACGTGGAGAAGTAAAAAGCAGAATATAGTGGCTCGTTCTTCTGCCGAGACTGAGTAGAGTATAGATCCATGATATATACAGTTGCTGAGTTGGTATGACTTACCTCACTCAATAGATTTTGGGGTCCCTCTTTATTTCCGACTATACTTTTCTGTGATAACAAGGCCGAGATCCACATTGCTGAGAATCCAGTTTTCCATGAAAGAATCAAGCATATCGATATAGATTGCCATTTCATTCGTGACAAGGTGACAGATAAGGTGATTGCACTCCAACATATTTTCTCTTCTGCTTAACTGGCACATATCCTTACCAAAGCTCTTTCTCGACCAGTTTTCACTCGTCTTCTGTCTAAGCTCGGCATGATTGACATTTATGCTCTAGCTTGCGGGGAGTGTTATGAATATAATTAGTTTTAAGTCTTTAATTCCACATTGCCTGTAATAGGAGAGGTGGTTTAATACACCTCCTATATATATGTAGTAGGAACTCTCATATTATTATGCCAATAAAATATTTCTTCTTGATTATTTTCAAAAATAAAGTTAGATCATCTTTATTTGATTTTCTCACTGACTAATGACAACTAAAGAAATAATTCTGTTGTTTCGCTTTGCAAATCATCTGTTGAAGCGAAAAGAAATAATTAAGGTTATGTACTGTGAATTCTTAACACTTCTATGCCACTGTCAAACTGCTGTGATACAGTCAACACTATTTTCAATGTTAAATTCAACATTTTACCTCTTATTCCATGCTTACCTGTTGTATCTGTCAAGACATTGACAATATCTGTGTTAGGTAATTGAAGAAAGATTTGGCCTGGTAAAAAAATAATTAAGGAATAAGATAAGAAGTTTGCAGGGAATGTACGATGAAGATTCTGGAATAAGATCGGTGATGCTAGTAAAAGTACCAATATCAATACTCAGTACAATTGTCCATCTTCTTAAAGACGATCTTTTTGTTGCGTCATAAAAGAAAGCGGTTAGATCTCAAGACTAGCTTTACGAATGCATTGCATTTATAACTTATTATCAGAATTCTTAGGAGATGCTTTATTATAAGGATGAGATTATACGCAAAATAGTTTCTGATGGCTTATATACATAAGCTTAGCTGCTCAATCATCTGTACAATCACAACAATCTGTCGCCACATGCATTATACAGGCAACTGAAATTAATAGTGAATGTACATGCTCTCTTATCTATGTTTACATTTTGATTGTGATCAGAAACATGTGTTACTCTTTAATAGGAGTTTGGGTGAGATCACTGAGATGATCCAATAGATCAAATTGCCAACCCTTTGCTAGAGGAATGGAATATATGTGTTCTTGATCAACTTTGAGTTGTCCTGATCACCATAGTACTTTGGATCTACAATATATTTTGCTTCTTCCTGTCGAACCATTCGAGTTATTGGCTCGTCTGAGCTGGCCTTTAAATAATAAAGATGGTGACTAGCTAACATTGGCAAAACGCTTTCTTGCAGTTAATGTACAAACATGCATAATTTGTTTGCTTATTTGAACAAAGACAGTGCATATTGGTTGAAATAACTAAGTCAAGTCTTGTATTGAAATACAAATACAGCGTTTATTCTAACCAGACCACACATACTAGTTCATATAGCTAGGCTTCATTCTTCATTAGTTCCAATGGTTCCCTAGTTGTCCATCCAAAATTGAGCCAGGAGATAGTCAACTACTTTCTTGTCCATCTGAAACGCCTTCGCAAGAACATCAGCAGAAATGGACGGCTTCGACCCGAACACTGCATTAGCTATAGTGATCACACCTGGATTCTGGCTGCTAAGCCCAGCAATGGCCACTGCATCGGTCTTGCCAACATTGAACTGGAAACGGATGAGTCCTTCACGGAACACAAACACGTCACCCTTGTAGAGAACCTTAGAGAATAGCTTGTAATCAGGATTTGATGTCACAAATCCAACGTAGAGCGAGCCTTCTAATACTGTTAGTATTTCGGTGGCTCTTGGGTGTGTGTGAGGTGGGTTGAGCCCATAGATTGCGTAGTCTATGCGAACCAAGGAGACACCTAGGGTGTTTAAGCCTGCAACTTGAGCCACATTGACTTGTGTCACGTTCGACCCTACTGTGTTTGCTGTGTTTCCTGGCTTGTCGAGACCGGAGAAGAAGAAATCGTCGGCTGTGACAAGCTTCGGGTTCTTGCAGACAAACCCATTCACAAATACTGCAAAATAAGGTGAGCACAAAGTTGGTTATGAAGACAACCGGCCACATAAATTTAATATTAAAAACAATAGATCAAACCATTTTTTATAAAAAAAAATGCACAAAATGGGTCTTGAAACTGACCATTGGACATTTTTTCAGCAACACAGAAGTCTTGTAGAGGACCCGGATCCTTAGCAAACACAAGAGAAGAGGCAAGGGAGATAAGAACAACACAAAAAAAGTGTGAAACCTTCTTCTATAGTCAGGTACTGGAAAAATCTAAAGAAGATGGAGATTAGTGAGCAAGATACTTGGTAGGATGGACTGAAAGTATTCAAGATATATACCTAGCATATATATAGAGGGAGAGTAACATAGGATTTTGATTCTTTGTGAGATATATCTGTTGAATTGGTCTTTGTTCCATATTTCAGCCGGAGAATTTTCTACAAGTTTAGGTAGTTTCTCTCTTTATCTGATCTATTTATAAATAATGTTATTAGTTATGGTTGTTGTGTACTGACGTTAGACATAGTCCTTGTGCTGCTGGGTATCAACTTTGAGCAAGTTAAATGGTTTTGTGCAACATGGTTCAACCATGCTGCAGAAAGTACATGTGAAAATGCTGCAGATGCAAGTTTTACCATCTAATATGTATAGTGAATGAGCTATTAGATGTGCAATTAAAATTTGGACCATAATTTACACGACTTAGATAAACACTACATATCTTTTTCCACTATCTTTTTTGATGAATACATTTTCCTTCAAATTTTCAGCCATGATACCTGCCGCTGTACCAACTTGAACATTTTGCATACACCTTTCTGTTCGTGTAACCTGCACGTATAGAATTACTGACCTTCTAGAACTAAATATAGACTAGTAATTATAGTACTATATATAATTATGTTACTGATGATTATTTTTTTCTGAAATCTGCCTGGATTTTTTCCTCTTTAATGTAAATCTGTACCAGTCAAGTCCATTACATCATAAACTTTTCACATTTCATACACCATACATTATTATGAATTTTTCGGATCATTATGGTGGCTATAGATTATTATATTGTTATATACAACAGATGGAAGGGTTATTAAGGCCTTAAGGCAACTCCTAAATAGATTGGCAATATCTGATAAATGCTTATGTATTGTATTTCTGTATAAATGACATATTTCATCTATTAATTGTCCTTTTTATATATCCTTTCAAGTGAAGTGGCAGATCTATTTGATTTTATATAGTAAAGTTTCAACAAATTTTTCGATGACAATGGATCAGATACAACTCATTTAGTTAACTCACTCATGTTGGCTAGCAAATGCTGTTGTTGCTTCTCACTAATAATATTAGAGGTTGGTATGGAATTAGATGGCCAATGTCATAACTGCTGTTGCTTCTCACTAACTGACATCCTCTGCCAAAAGAAAACCGATCTAGTTATCTTGAACGATTTCTACATTATCTTAGGTGGAGTCATATCTTGCCTGGTGCAACAATAGGAATGGAGTCATATCTTACCTGTTCAGTGATGACGAGGCAGAGAAGAAGCTTGTTGGAATAATGGAAGAGACAATGAAATATGATGAAAAGATGAAGAGAGGAGAATACACTGTTTCAACCTCGTTAATATATATTCATTGAACTTTTTTTTTTCTCTTATGCTTATAATCAGCAGTACATATGTTTATATATAGGCCAGACCTTAGACTATTCAACATGAGTCAACATAGAAATAAGAGTAAGACCCACGTAGGAACTTACAAGAGACTCTTTGGTACTGCACATTATTGGTACCAGCACAATTATTAATTTCAGCACATTTAACTTAGGTTCAATGTATCAAGACAAAACATTAACTTCAACACTCCGCCTTAATGTTTTGTTTCTGAACTTTCATCATTTCCCGGAAATAGAAAAACTTTTATTTTGGAAGCGCCTTGGTGAAGATATCTGCTACCTGATCTTCTGTAGGGCAATACTTCAGCTCGACAATTCCATTCTCCACTGCTTCTCGGATGAAATTGTGCTTCACATCAATGTGTTTTGTTCGACCATGGAAAACTGGATTTTTTGTCATTGAGATTGCAGATTTGTTATCACAAAACAGTGTTGTAGCTTGTTGTTGTTGTTGTTCTTCAGCATCACTCAAAATCTTTCTTAGCCAAAGCACATGTGAAGTGGCTAAGCTGGCTGCAACGTACTCAGCTTCAGCTGAAGATAAAGCCACGGTTTCTTGCTTCTTTGACAGCCACGAAATTACACCTGAACCAAGAGAAAATGCATAGCCAGAAGTACTTTTTTGTCATCGAAACTTCCTGCCCAGTCACTATCACAAAAACCAAACAGTTTCAGCTTTTCTCCCTTCTTGTACATGATTCCAAAATCTGTTGTTCCTCTTAAGTATCTTAGGACCCTTTTAGCAGCCCCAAGATGCACTTGACTTGGCCTGTGCATAAATCTGGACAACAAACTTGTTGCATACATAATATCTGGTCTTGTTGCCGTGAGATACAGCAAATTTCCAACCAAACTTCGATACAATGTAGCATCCACTTCTTTACTTCCATCATCTTTCGTGAATTTTTCATTTACCACTAATGGTGTAGCAACTGGTTTGCATTTTTGCATGCTGAATTTTTCCAGAATGTTCTCACAATACTTCTTTTGACAAATAAAAACTCCATGAGCATCTTGCTGAACTTCTATACCCAAGAAATAATACAGAAGCCCCATATCACTCATTTCATATCTTTCCATCATTTCTTTCTTAAAATCAAATATCATATTCTCATTATTTCCGGTATAGATTAAATCATCAACATACAAAGACACAAGAAGGACAATGTTTTTACCTTGAGTCTTAATGTACAAAGTCGGTTCACTCTTACTTCTTTGGCATCCTTTCTCAATGAAATAGCTATCAATCTGACTATACCAAGCCCGAGGTGCTTGTTTTAGTCCGTACAATGCCTTTTTCAGCTTGTACACTTTATCTTCATTCCCTTTTTTAACAAAACCTTCTGGCTGTTCAACATAGATCTCCTCTTGCAATACTCCATTCAGAAAAGCTGATTTCACATCTAGTTGATACAAATTCCAACCTTTGTGCATTGCTAATGCCACAAGAGTTCTAATGGTGTCAAGCCTTGCAACCTGAGCAAATGTCTCGCTGAAATCAATACATGGCTGTTGTGCATAGCCTTTCGCTACCAGCCGCGTCTTGTTTTTGTTAACACTTCCATTTGGATTGTGCTTTACTTTGTAAACCCATTTTACACCAATGACATCTTTATCTTTGGGTTTGTCAACCAATTCCCATGTTTTGTTTTTCACAATCATGCCAATTTCTTCTTTCATTGCCATTTGCCAAGCTTCTTCTTTTATTGCCTCCTCAAAATTTCCAGGTTCAATTCCACAATAATTACATCGCTGATAAAGATCAGAAATACTTCTAAACTTCTTTGGAGATGGTGACTCTGCTGTACTTTACTTACTACTTTCCGAATTAGAGCTTGAACTCTCTGCCCTTGGTATTGAATGATATTCTTCCTCTGTTTCTTCTGCATCATTTGTCGAGTGATTCTTTACAGCATCAATAACAACCTGTTTTTCAACTTTATTTTCTTCCCAATTCCATGCAGCTTTTTCATCAAAAATTACATCTCTAGAAATGATAACTTTGTTACTCTTTAGACTATACAAACGATAGCCTTTAGAGTGTAAGCTATATCCAACAAAGATACATTTTTCACTTACTTCATCAAGCTTGTACCTTTTTTCTTTAGGCACATGAGAATAGCAAATGCATCCAAATACCTTGAAGTGATTTACTGAGGGCTTTCTTCCACTCCAAGCTTCAAATGGAGTTCGATTTCCAAGTGCTTTCGTAGGACTTTGATTGATCAAATAAACTGTCATGTGCACTGCTTCAGCCCAAAATGATTTTGGCAATCCCTTTTCATAGAGCATTGACTTCGCCATCTCTTCAATTGTTCTATTCTTTCTTTCGGCTAATCCATTTTGTTGTGGAGTATAGCCTACAGTTAGCTGCCTTTCCAAACCAATATCTTCACAAAAATTTTGAAATTCATTTGAGTTGTATTCCCCACCGCGATCACTTCTCAATTTCTTAACAAGATAGCCACTTTGTCTTTCAACAAGATTTTGCCACTTCTTAAAAATCACGAACACTTCAGATTTTTCTCTCATAAAATAATTCCAGGACATCCTTGAATAATCATCAATAAAAAGAATAAAGTACCTATTTCCGGCATGTGATAGATTTGTCATAGGTCCACAAACATCCGTGTGAACAAGCTCAAGTGGGAATGTAGCCCTCCATGCCTTCTCCTTTGGAAATGCATCACGATGGTGTTTCCCAAGAACACAACCTTCACAAACATCCTTTGTGCTATGAATATTGGGCAGACCATAAACCATCTGTTTTTGTTGCAAAGCCTTTAAATTTTCGAAATTCAAGTGTCCAAATCTTTTGTGCTATAACCATGATTGATCATCAGTTTCCATCCTCAATGCCTTATGCATTCCATAGCGCACCGTGAGAGGAAAGTTTATATTTTTCTCCATTTGAACAGTTGCTATAATCTGCCTGCTTCCATCTTTGTCAAAAATCTTGCACTTCTTATCTTCAAAATGAACATGATACCCATGCTCCACAAGTTGTCCCACACTAAGTAAATTTTGCTCCAAATCAGGAACTAGTAATACATCTTGAATATACTTTGTTCCTTTGTTTGTTTGGACAACAATTGTTCCTTTTCCTTTCGATTCTACAAGAGAACCATTCCCCATAATCACCTTTGTTGTTGTTGCAGAATTTATATCAACAAAAATCTCTTTGTTGCTGGTCATGTGGTTACTACAACCACTATCCAAGTACCACACATCATTTCTTCGTTCCACGGCAGCTTGACAAGCGTAGAACATGTTCCCATCGGATTCATTCTCCTCGATAAAGTTCACTTGCTGATTGTTTTTGAAGAAACAATCCTTTTTTGCATGACCAAATTTACCACAGTTGTAACATTTAGGCTTGCCTTTGTACCAACAATCTCTCTCCAAGTGACCTTTTTTATCACAAACTCGGCACTTTTTTTGATCACCTTCTTGCTGAAAATTTTCAGTTTGTGGTCTCCTGTCAAAACAACTCCTTCCTCTGCCTCATCCTCTTGAATATGTGTTTCTTCCTCCTCTACCTCTTGAGTGTTGTGCTCGATCATTATTCCATGCCCTTCTATCCAGATTTTTGTTGTTGATGTTGAGTTTTGATTGAAACGCACTCTCAACAGATTTTTCAGAGTGACGTTTCATCCTCTACTCATACGATTTCAAGGAACCCATGAGACTTTGAACGCTTAATGTTTCCAGATCCTTAGTTTCTTCAATAACAGACACTATAGGATCAAATTTGTCTGGGACACTTATCAATATTTTCTGTATAATCTTTTTATCATCTATATCATCACCACAAGATTTCATTTGATTGACAAGTTCAATGAATCTGGAAGAAAACTCACTGAAACTTTCATTCTCTTTCATTTTCATGTTCTCAAAATCTCTGCAAAGAGATTGAAGTTTAACAGCTTGTACCTTATCACTTCCTTGGAATTCTTGTTGAAGGATGTCCCAAGCTTCTTTTGCCTTGTTTGCTCGCATAATCCTTGCAAAAATGGAATCTGAAACTCCAGATTGAATTTTCGAGAGAGCATCCGCATCCTTTTCTTGATTCTCCTTTAACAACTTCTTTTGAGCCACCGTCAAATCTGCCGTTGTTTCTGGTTCATCGAATCCAACATCGACAAAATCCCATAGGCCAAGTGAACGGAATATTGTCTTCATTTTTATACACTAGAAATCATAATTTTCTCCATTAAAGATGGGGATGGTGGTGGTCTTTGAATTTGTACTCGCCATGGACAGTTTTGATACAATACTTTCAGAGATACGCCCAAGAAAGATGAAGATCGAACAAGCTCTGATACCAATCTGTTGGAATAATGGAAGAGACAATGAAATATGATGAAGAGATGAAGAGAGGAGAACACACTGTTTCAATCTCGTTAATATATATTCATTGAACTTTTTTTTCTCTTATGCTTATAATCAGCAGTACATATGTTTATATATAGGCCAGACCTTAGACTATTCAACATGAGTCAACATAGAAATAAGAGTAAGACCCACCTAGGAACTTACAAGAGACTTTTTGGTACTGCACATTATTGGTACCAGCAAAATTATTAATTTCAGCACATTTAACTTAGGTTCAATGTATCAAGACAAAACATTAACTTCAACAAAGCTATATATGTAGATATATAGAAGGAAACATGGCAGTTATTAATTTTCTAAAACACCTGTCTCTTAACAGTTGCTGGTGTACATATACGTATGTGCTTACATGTACATATACGTATGTATATTTATGTACGTATGTATCTACACACACATGCATGCATGCGTGTATGTGTGTGCGCGCGCGCACATTCATGCATGCATGTATACATGTATGAATGTGTATATCTATAAACACCGATGTTGAAAAAACTCATTATTTTGCGCTATGTATTGGGATAAAAGGCCCAGTTGTTGTTGTTTGTTGTTCGCACTATGTAGAATAGCTCAAACTATGTACCATGTAACTTAACAAGATAACTTAAATACAAAGTAACTAATGTGATCTTTACAAATAGCTTATGCTTTGCTAAGCATTGGTTGCAATAGCAGCTATGCTCTTTGTAAACAAGATTTTAGATAGGGAGTTTTGATATTAAATTGGATTTTTAACTTCAATAGATCAAGTGAACCAAATATTTATGCCACACATCCTCCAGGTTTCAATTCTCTATAAACTAAAGATAAAAAAAACTAATTTTACTCGACTTTGAATACCTAAATATGATTGTAAACTAGTAAAACCGAAAACTATGAATTTGTAACGTTAATTGCTAGTAAGCTACACTAGTAAAATAGGGGGTTGCCCCTACGGATGGCAATATCCGTAAGGGCATATTTAACTTGGCCCTACGGATTAATCCGTAGGGCTAAAAGGTTGCCCCTACGGGCACTGACGTCCAAGAATAAAAATATTAATTCTTAATTTGGTGTTTGCCCCTACGGAGCCGCAAACAAAAGACCTACGGGTATGTCCGTAGGGGCAAGTAAATATCGTTTTAAAATAAAGCCAGATCGATTGCCTATGCTCACTTTCTCTCTCTCCCTCAAACGCGCGAGAAAAAACCCCAAATCGCCTAGCCGTCGTTGCCACCGTCGCCACCGTCGTCGCCACCGCCGATTTCGTCGCCACCGTCGTCGCCACCGCCGGTTTCGTCGCCACCGTCGTCGCCACCGCCGGTTTCGTCGACAAATCGCCACCGTCGTCGCTCCGGCCCACCAGCAGCCGTTCAGGTATAAATCTCGAGGTAAATTAAAGCATTTTTGGATTATTCATGGCTGGGTCTGGGTTGCGCGCGCGAGAGTTGGGTTTGGGCAGGGGTTACGCGCGCGAGAGTTGGGTTTGGGCAGGGGTCGCGGTGGCGGTCGGGGTCGGGGTCGGGGTAGGGTTAGGGTTGGGGTTCGGCTGCTGCTGGGGTGGGGCTGGGGTTAGGGTTACGGTGGGGCTGGGGTTAGGGTTACTGTGGGGCTGGGGTTAGGGTTACGGTGGGCTGGGGTTAGGGTTACTGTGGGGCTGGGGTTAGGGTTACTGTTGGGTTGGGGTTAGGGTTACGGCACCTGTTCTTCATTTTGTGCTCTATTTGCATGAGATATGGTCCCTTGTGAAGTGCAAGTAAAACGCTTAATTCATTCGAGATATTAATTGAATATCTTTTGTAAGATTTCTATCTAAGATTTTATGGTAATTCGTATCGCGTCCATTTGCCTATATCTTGTGAATCCAATCCACACATTAGTATATACTATAATGGTCCCTTTTCTATCGGAAAATACATAAAGTTAAAAAAGAAGAAAAACGGGAAAAAAATAATAATGATAACTGATATGTCAATAAATATTTAAGACATAGGTCAGCCCGCAGAAAGAATCTCCAAATTGGATTGGAGGTAGCTACTAATTTGACCCTCTAGCCCTAAGGAGGTCACCAAGATGGTTTTTTCCCAAAGGCCGTAAAGATAGTTACTTTTATTTATTGTCTTATGAATTTTGGTAAGCTAATAGCGGTAGAGGAAACAATCTTTGCACCTGCCATTCAGTACTACTAACTGTCCAAGACATACGGCCAAAGTTCTCCCAGCTCAGCTGCTAACAAACAAAATGTTAAAGAGCATGCCATTTCTTTTCCAAGAACTAGAGATGTAAACGGACTGAATTATCTGTTTTGGTCCATCTCACCCGACTTGGCATCCTATGGTCTTCCAACAAGGTCGGATGGTCTGATCCTGGAATCGTTAGCAATCGTCGGATATGGTGTTACCATATCCGCATCCGGCAATCCTATATGGTGTATAATATCTAGTAGCAGATGCTAGGCATATAGACTAAAGAATAGTTGTAAATGAACCGCTAGCAAGAAAATCCTATAATTATACACATCGCTTGACGCATGAAGCCTGAAGCTCTTTCTTTTGGGGGATAAAACTAGTTATATTCCTGCATTGCCTAGAAATAGCAGTGAGTTGGTTAAAACCTTTCAAACACAACCCCCCACCCCCAAAAAAAAAGAAAGAAAGAAAGGGCAAGGAAAAAAAAGAATAGCAACAAGCAATACAGGCTAGCAACCATAAATAACTGCTGAGATTATGTCTACCTTGGCAATTTGAACAATGACGGTCTTGTCTGGATTGTTAAGATCCACTTTATGGGGGTGAGGAACACATTTTGTAACTGTATTTATGATTTTCATTCTGTCAAGTGTTGAAATAAAAATCAACACTTGAAAATCAATCCAAGATGCTCAATAACTTGCTTCAAAACCATAATCTAATCTTGATGATGCTCAATATTAGCGATTTCCATGATCACGACACGTGGCAGATGACGTGTCTCATAACGCTTTATGATATCAGTATCCTATATTTATAGTTTTAATTGTTGATTGTTATAGATGTATACCATTACAATAATAGTTTTTGGTTGATGAATACTATTGCAATGTAGGATGATCAGTTCTATCAATCTTGATCTCAATGATTTAAAATCATGTTACACATACAACACGAATGCACAACAAACGCATAATTAGAGAGCGACTCGAGATATTCAGGTTAAAACCAATATATGATACTCGATGATAATATGAAACCTTCATATTCCCATCGATACCCATATATGAAACTAAAAGCGCCACTTAGTCCCCGTCTATCGGTTAACATACGTGCGATGCTCGTCGTGACCTAGAACTATACGAAGGTTGTTAAATATCGGACAGTATAGCTCGATACTAACAACCGTCGTATAGTCTACGCGACGAGAAAATTCAATCGTATGGTAACCCATAGATTTGTCCCGTGTGGACAAGTTAAGAATGTATAAAGCAAACGCCTTCATTCACTTGTGTTTTCATCCGTTTCGAGATATTTCGTCGGTATCTTTCCGCTGGTTCTCCGTGTACAAAGATAGATTAGATGTTCATTTCAACGTTGTTTCACAGCTTTGAACTGATTATCTATTCTATTACAGTGTACTCGGAGAACAGCGGGGAGGTGCTGCCGAAATTTACTCGAAACGGTTGAAAGCACAAGTGATGGGCGTTAGAAATGACATCGACGATGAAATCCAAGTAGATATGTATGATGCGCCCACGAAACGAAAAAGGTTATCAGTAATGTTATATTATTACTTCACATTTTACGCTCTAGATCATATATACTCAATACTTTTAATGATTGTCTAATGCGTCCACGAACCGTTTATCTAGATTTGATGACGATGTCGGGAGCAGCGAGGGGCGGCAGGAGCTCCAGCCGCGGCAGAGGCAGAGGCAGAGCGGTTCCGCCGCCCGGAGAGCTCCGTAGGGAGCTTCAGAGGGCCGGTCTTGCACCCAGATCGGAGACCCCTTCGGATGCCTCCTTCCGTGTGGATTTTGCCACACATCCAGGTATACTGCACGCATATCCATTTTCAATTTAATATTACAGATATTCATGCCTGTTTATGTCAAAATTACTTATATTGTCAATGTTTGATTGTCTAGTTGTTGGTGATGCGTCCACATCTGGGACAGAGGCCACCCCCGCTCCTCCAGGTATGTTTATATATCATATAGTGTATGTATATTGATTTAGAATGCTATATCATAAATATACACATTCCTTTTGCTCTTACTTAGCAATTTTTATTATTGTCTAGCTGTAGGTGGTGACACCACCGCACCTGCGGGTATGTTTATATGTCCTATAGTGCATGCATATTGATTTAGAACGTTATATTATTGATCTACACATTCTTTTTGCAATTACTTATAAAATCTATTTTTAATTGTCTAGTTGTTGGTCCTGCGTCCACATCTGGGACAGAGGCCACCCCCGCTCCTCCAGGTATGTTTATATATCATATAGTGTATGTATATTGATTTAGAATGCTATATCATAAATATACACATTCCTTTTGCTCTTACTTAGCAATTTTTATTATTGTCTAGCTGTAGGTGGTGACACCACCGCACCTGCGGGTATGTTTATATGTCCTATAGTTCATGCATATTGATTTAGAACGTTATATTATTGATCTACACATTCTTTTTGCAATTATTTATAAAATCTATTTTTAATTGTCTAATTATAGGTGGTGCGTCCACACCTTCCACAGGGGCCACTCCTGCCGCTTCCGTACCCTCCGCATCGTCTGCAGGTTAGTATGAATAAATTTAAAATATTTATTTATTTTACATATGCTATATAGAATAAATATGAACTTCATGGAGATTTAGCGTCGATGTTTATTTTATAGTTGGAGGGGATGCGTCCGGGTCCGGGACCCCGGTTGTTCCTCACCGGAGGAACTATCGTCCCGCTCGTGCTGCTGCTCGGGCCCAGGCTCGTGCGCTAATCACCGGAGGTATATATCACACTTGAATTTTTGTTTAACATTGATTTCTTAATACAACTTTGTCTTATTATTGATTGTCTTGATATTTCGTGCAGACGCAGGGCCTCTCCATCCCCAGAGGGGGACTCGAGGCCCGAATCAGTCCCATAGGCTGAGGCCTGATAGAGCTAGGGGGGAGGCAGCATTCCCCCTATTTTTTACCCTTGACTATCGCTATACCGGTCCTCATGCCGAGAGGTTCGGCCGGTATTTGGGAGACGAGAGCCGGATCGTGAAGAACTATCCACTTCACGTTGAGTGGGGCGAGCAGCACCAGCGCTCATTCGCCCTCTTCTTTGATCAGGCTCGGGTATGTATTAATATATATTTTCATTTGATCTATCCAATATATTTATTATTAACACTTGCAATCTAATAACAATGTTTTTTTTTGTATTTTCAGTTGGATTACGATTTTCAGCCTGTAGCCGACCCTGATCACTCGGGGAGGGTGCTCGACCTTCATGCTCTGTACAATGGCCTGATGAAGAACATGCAGGCCAAGGTCCGATACAACAGGAATGAGCTGAAGGCCGACTGCTACTCCCTGTGGATAGCTACCCCCGAGGCAGAGAGAGCGGCCCTCCTATCTACTCCGGCGTTTGCGAGAGTCGACGTAGAGACATGGCCTCTATTGTGCGCTTATTTCGACTCCGAACGCAAACAAGTATGTATTTTAAATTTAATTCATTATTTATGATATAATTTATTTCTTTGTGTTTCTTAATTAGAAAACTAAATGTTAATGCGTTGTGCAGAAACAGGCCGCTCAGAATATGGAGAACAGGAAGTCGGCGAAGAGGGGTCGCCCCACTTACACAGGTGGCTCGAGGAACATTACTCGAGCCATGGAGTTATCGGTAAATTAAGAGTTATTCTCTAATATTCTGCAATATTAAGAGTTATTCTCTAATATTTCTAATATTAAGAGTTACTTTCTAATATTGCAGACATCTCGGACCGTGGCATCAGGTGGTACACCGAGCGTGCTGTCCGCATATCTTGCCGTCCACGGCACCTCGACAGATCCCGCCACGGGCGAGCTTCGATGTCCCGACGTCACTACCCAGGAGTACTGCGTAAGTGTTAATATTTTTTCTACCCAAATTTGAAATTTTAGTTTTGGAAGGTTCAAGTTTAAATTTTATACTTATACTTTACTGCTTAATGTGGGTGTAGGAGCGGGTGGTTGAGCAGGCCCAGGCCTCGGGGATCGATTTTACCGGACAGAACGATCCGAGGCTGCTGACCCCAGTTCTGGACGCCGCACACGGAGGGCACCACGGAGGTTGGGAGAGAGGCCGGGGATTGGGCCCTAGCAGGGCCCATATGAGGTTGGACTCCACCCCGGCGGTTACTTCCTCCGTCTCCAGTGACCGGCATGTCCATCAGGAACTGGATAGCTTGAGGGCCACCGTTCAGGAGTTGAAGGAGATGCTGGTATGTATACTACTTTATAGTAAAATATCATTTCATATTATATACATATCAACATATCCATAATTAGTACGTAGCTTGAGCTTATTTGGTTTTAGACTTAAGTTTGATTAATCATACATACATATGTAATTAAAATAAACAACGCTTTTCCAAACTAGATATCCAAACAGGGTTTCGAAATAACTTAATAATGAAACGAATTCGAATAATACACAGTTCTTACACGCTTCTTACACACGTTATGTCCAGACGCGACAGGGTAGATCGGCCGAGCCTCCACATGCATCTCCTTCGGCTGCGGCTCCGCAAGCTACTACATCGGCTGCGGTTCCGCAGACAGTTCCTGTAGCTCCACCGCCCACTCAGACTCCCGCAGCCGCGGCTCCGCAAGCGACTACCTCGACGGCGGCTGCGCAGACCACATCGCCAGCTCCACATGCCGCTCAGACTCCCTTATATGTAGCATTGGAGAGTGTATTTACCGAGGAGCAGGCGCGCGTTATTCTAACGTTATTCGGAGGTGGAGCTGGACCGAACTAGGGTAGCTTTTTGGTTCTTATTTTTTGAAACATGTATTTATTTATATCACATTGTACTACATTTTGAAACGATATTGATATTGGTTTGTATTTATATCATATTCAGTTTTTGGGTTTCTTTTGTATATTATATATATGCGTGAGATGTGATTATGAATACTGCAATATATGATTTGATTGATGTATATAGTATTGTGCACAGGGCGGGAAAAAATCTAGCAGCCCATTTTTTTAGAAAAAACACAGACAATATGTACCTACGGCTTAATCCGTAGGTACATATGTTGCCCCTACGGAGTTATCCGTAGGGGCAAACTATCAGGAAACCTGATATTTTCCCACCTGATATCAGTGCAGGGTGTTGGGGGTGCCCCTACGGATATGTCCGTAGGGGCCACTGTTTATCCCCTACGAATTTATCCGTAGGGGCAAAATATCAGGTTTCCTGATATTTTTCCCCCCGATCTCAGTGCAGTGTGTTGGGAGTGGCCCCTACGGACATATCCGTAGGGGCTACTTTATATCCCCTACGGAGGTATCCGTAGGGGTCTAAAAAGGACCTACGGGTATATCCGTAGGTATATACAATATATTCAAAAAAAAAAATTACATATATGATTTTATTACCCCTACGGGGTACTCCGTAGGGGCTATAGCACCTACTGATATATCCGTAGGGGCATAAATTTGTCCGTAGGGGCAAGTTCAGGGCCTCAACTTGCACCTGCGGCCTTTGCACCTACGGGGTCTTTTTTCGCCCCTACGTATATATCCGTAGGGGCAGTGGGTTGACCCTACCGATAAATCCGTAGGGGCAACCCTTATTTGTAGTAGTGCTAGGAAGCACGAACACTTCTGATTGCTCACTGTGTTCGTGTTCGACACGTATTGGACACTCGGATATTCCGTTGGACGTCGTGTCCGACACGTTTGCACCGTGTCCATCCAAATTAGATGTGTCTAACACTTCTACACTTCTACATAGTGTAAAGAGTTGAAAATTAAGAGCGTGTGGATGTATGTGAACTACTTTGATACCTTGTTACAAGAATATAAAAAATTTCAATATCTTTCATGTCGAACTAGATCTAGAAATAAAGATTCAAATTGATGTAAATAATGAACTTGGATCTATGAAAGTCGACTTCAATTAAAAAAAGTTAATATTTTGTTTGTTTTTACTATAGTAATTTTTTTCTTGCGTCTTTTAGCTTCAGTTTTATATATGTATTTGTTTGTAACGTTAATAATAATCCATGTAGCTTATGCTTTGTGCAACGCTTTGCGCTTTTCAGAGATGGAACGCTATGCTTTGTACTTTTGCTATTTTCAACATTGGCCTTAACTAGTTACGCCCAAATGCAATCCTCATTAGTTTTTAGTTGACCTTAACTCTGGAGTTTTAGTGCAGTACGTAGCAGCGACTGTATGAGGTATGCAGAAAAATTCACCCATCCTCATGCCTTCACCCATTTTATGATTTATATTGAAAGATAAGATTGTGCTATTACTTTATTTGATCTTGCACCATACTTTTCTTCATGTCATATCTTAAATTATTAAAGAAGATAACCTAATTTTTAAAAAAAAATCATTTATTGCAGTAAACATACAAACATGCATAAATGCTTGCTTATTCGAACATGATGGTGCATATTAGTCGATATAGTTAGGTACCATTCTTCATTAATTACAAATTCTTTTAATTGTTCACCCAAAACCGAGCTTGGAGACGGTCAACTATTTTCTTCTCCACTTGAAATGCCTTTTCAAGAACATCGGCAGAAATGGGCAGGTTTGACCCGAACACCACATTTGCAATAATGATCACACCTGGATTCTGGCTACCCAGAGCCGCAACCGCTACTGCGTTTGTCTTGCCAACATTGAACTGGAAATGGATGAGTCCTTCTGGGAACACAAACACATCACCCTTGTAGAGAACCTTAGTGATGGAGCTCCTTTTCAGGCCTCCGTCAGATGTTGTCTTCCGTTGATCCCGCGTTGGACTTAGTTGATTATCCTCCGTTGCGTGTGGGTCTCAATGGGTTTTTGGAGGAAGAGGTGAAGTGAGGGAGTTGATATCGAGTACTTGCAAAGAAGTTTCGGCGTGGTTTGGTACCACCAAGGACCCTCCGACACTCAAGTTAGTGATGAGATCCGAGCAGAGTAACGGCTTAAAAGAGTAAAGAATGGCTTTTCTGAACCCTCTGTGATGGGGGTTTATATAGCGGTGGTGGCATGCAGCAGCAGGCGCGAGAATCTCGCCGGCAGTTACGCTCCCGACGTCACGCCCGCGTAAAGAGCGGATCGCCCGTTAATGGGGATCGTGATGGCGTGGAACGTGGGATGTTGCCAGCGGAGAATCTGCGCATGGCGAGATTTGCGGAGCGGCGGTTATGCCTGTGAGTGGTGGAGTTGGTCGGTCGGAGGGACCGAGGAAGACGGCCTCGGCTGGGGAGCTCAGAGGCGAGCACGAGGACCGAGGAGTGTCGGTCTTGCGGCAGCTCGGCGCGAGCTGAGAGGCCGAGGAGGCCAATTTGCAAGGGGTCTGAGGAGAGCCAGCTTGGGCTTGCAAGCCGGGTAAGGGGGTGGCCTGGTCGGCCGCTGTGGGCCCTCTCCTATGAGTTCTGGGACGCATCATCTGCCACGTGTCCTAATCTTAGAGATCGCCAATATTGAGCATCATCATTAGCCCCCCACTCTTGTCTCGACCGGCTAGTGGGTCGGGTCAAGAGTGGACTGCCAAGCCGTCTGGGGTAAGCTCTCTCCTAAGGTTTCGTCGGGACGCGTCCCCGGGCTGTCGGCTGTCTTTTCTGCCAGCTTGTCGAGGCGAGATCTCTGCATTTAGGGAAGGTGCGCCGGTTCGTGCGTCATGCCACTGAAGTGACGGTCCACGTGTCGAGCGCCGGTTGGCCGACGCGACGTGTGCAGACCTGTGGACTGATGGGGCGTAGCCCAGTATGGGCGTGACATGTGGAGCGATCGGTCATCGAGTTGATTTTGATCACTTGCTGAGTGTGCCAAGCGCTGCTGAGAATGAGGCATCTCCATGGCCCCGAAGTCGAGGGGGGATTACTTAGACTTGGATAGACCTGATGTCTCTTGTTGGGGCTTCGGATCCGCTGCATGTGATGGGCTCAGTGGCCTCGTTATGAGGGCTACAAACCCGCAGCATCTGTTGGCCAGGAGGATGCCTGCCGGGGATGACAGAGTAGGGATACTGCTCGGTTGATCTTGTCAAGGGCCTTGACCCCTGGCGTTGCGAGTAGGGAAGCTACCGGCCAGGGATAGTCGAGTCTGGAAGGACTCTGATCCTTGTCTTTGTTGGGTAGGAAGCTACCCGCCGGGATGCGCCGAGTAGGAAGGGGCTCGGCATTCTCGCGAAGAGGTCTTTAGATCCTCAGCGTCTGATGGGCAGGAGGACGCCCGCTGGGGATGCGCCGAGCAGGAAGGAACTCGGTGGCCTCGCGATGAGGGCTTCGGACCATCAGCGTCTGATAGGCAGGAGGATGCCCGCTGGGATGCGCCGAGCAGGAAGGAACTCGACGGCCTCGCGATGAGGGCTTAAGATCCTCAGCGTCTGATGGGCAGGAGGATGCCCGCTCGGGATGCGCCGAGCAGGAAGGAACTCGACGGCCTCACAATGAGGGCTTCAGACCATCAGCGTCTGTTGGGCAGGAGGATGCTCGCTAGGGATGCGCCGAGCAGGATGGAACTCGACGGCCTCGCGATGAGGGCTTCAGACCATCAGCGTCTGATGGGCAGGAGGATGCCCGCTGGGATGCGTCGAGCAGGAAGGAACTCGGTGGCCTCACGATAAGGGCTTGAGATCCTCAACATCTGATGGGCAGGAGGATGCCCGCTGGGGATGCGTCGAGCAAGAAGGAACTCGGCGGCCTCACGATGAGGGCTTGAGATCCTCAGCATCTGATAGGCAGGAGGATGCCCGCTGGGATGCGCTGAGCAGAAGGAACTCGGCGGCCTCGCGGTGAGGGCTTGAGATCCTCAGCGTCTGATGGGCAGGAGAATGTCTGCTAGGGATGCGCCGAGCAAGAAGGAACTCGACGGCCTCGTGATGAGGGCTTCAGACCATCAGCGTCGAAGGGGACGTGGGAGTCCTGCTAAGGATGGCCGAGCAGGGTAGCTGCTCGGTGCTTCTTTTCGAGGGCTTTGACCTTTAGCGCTGGAAGGGCCGTGAGAGGCCTGCTAAGGATGGCCGGGCAGTGAAGCTGCGCAGTTGCCTCTTGGCGAGGGCTTTGATCTCTAGCGTCATGGGTAGGCAACTACCAGCCTGGGATGACCGAGTGGGGTAGCCGCTCGAATGTCTCTTGCGAGGGCTTCGATCCCTGGTGTCATGGGTAGGGAGCTACCAGCCGGAGATGACCGAGCAGGCCAGCTGCTCGGTTGCCTCTTGCGAGGGCTTTGATCTCTGGCACTGGAGGGGCCGTGAGAGGCCTGCGAAGGATGGCCGAGCAGGGTAGCTGCTCGGTGCCTCTTGGCGAGGGCTTTGATTCTTGACGCTGGAGGGGCCGTGAAAGGCCTGCGAAGGATGACCGGGCAGTGAAGCTGTGCGGTTGCCTCTTGGCGAGGGCTTTGATCTCTGGCGTCGTGGTTAGGCAACTACCAGCTTGGGATGATCGAGCGGGGTAGCCGCTCGGATGCCTCTTGTGAGGGCTTTGATCCCTGGCGTCGTGGGTAGGGAGCTACCAGCCGGAGATGACCGAGCGAGGGTCGGGCTCGGTTGCCTCTTGCGAGGGCTTTTGATCCTTCAGGACGGGGACCGAGCAGGGTTTCTGCCCAGTGCCTCTTGGCGAGGACTTTGATCCCTGTCGGTTGTGGTAGGAAGCTACCAACCGGGGATAGCCGAGCAAGGACCCGACTGCCTCTGATATGACTTTGGTTCTTGGCACGGGAAGAGCTATAGGGCTGTAAGAAGCCTACCAAGGACCCTTGGCCGGGCAGGGTTACTGCGCAGTGCCTCTTGGCGAGGGCTTTTTTCCTGAAGGATAGCCGAGCGAGAGATCCTCGGGCTCGACTGCCTCTGGGAGGGCTTTCTGATCCCTGGCGTTGCGGTAGGGAAGCTACCCGCCACGGATAGCCGAGCGAGGGATCCTCGGGCTCGACTGCCTCTGGGAGGACTTTCTGATCCCTGGCGTTGCGGTAGGGAAGCTACCCGCCAGGGATAGCAGAGCGAGGGATTCTCGGGCTTGGCTGCCTCTGGGAGGACTTTCTGATCCCTGGCGTTGCGGTAGGAAAGATGCCCGCCAACGATAGATGAGCAAGGTAGCTGCTGGGCTGCCTCTTAGTGAGGGCTTAGATCCTTGGGCGAGTTGGCCCTCGCGCCGCCGTGGCGAGCCTCCTCTGTGCGACCCCGTCAAGGGAGGGGGTGTCGGTCTATTCGGCCGGCGAGAGCGTTGATGACGGCCGCCGGAGGAGGTTCATCCGCGCCTCCGGTGAGGGGGAGGCGGCGGCTGGTATCTGGATGTTCAGGGTGATCGCTTGCCATGGGGATGAAGATCGGAAGGCTAACTTTGTTTTTTTTTTGGGGAGTTCCGTTTCCCACAGACGGCGCCAACTGATGGAGCTCCTTTTCAGGCCTCCATCAGATGTTGTCTTCCGTTGATCTCGCGGTGGACTTAGTTGATTATCCTCCGTTGCGTGTGGGTCTTAATGGGTTTTTGGAGGAAGAGGTGAAGTGAGGGAGTTGATGCCGAGTACCTGCAAAGAAGTTCCGGGGTGGTTTGGTACCACCAAGGACCCTCCGACGCTCAAGTTAGTGATGAGATCCGAGCAGAGTAACGGCTTAAAAGAGTAAAGAATGGCTTTTCTGACCCCTCTGTGATGGGGGTTTATATAGCAGTGGTGGCATGCAGCAGCAGGCACGAGAATCTCGCCGGCAGTTACGCTCCCGACTTCACGCCCGCTTAAGGAGCGGATCGCCCGTTAATGGGGATCGTGATGGCGTTGAACGTGGGATGTTGCCGGCGGAGAATCTGCGCATGGCGAGATTTGCGGAGCGGCGGTTACGCCTGTGAGTGGTGGAGTTGGTCGGTCAGAGGGACCGAAGAAGACGGCCTCGGCTGGGGAGCTCAGAGGCGAGCACGAGGGCCGAGGAGTCTCGGTCTTGCAGCAGCTCGGGGCGAGCTGAGAGGCCGAGGAGGCCAATTTGCAAGGGGTCTGAGGAGAGCCAGCTTGGGCTTGCAGGCCGGGTATAGTGGTGGCCTGGTCGGCCCCTGTGGGCCCTCTCCTCTGAGTTCTGGGACACGTCATCTGCCACGTGTTCTAATCTTGGAGATCGCCAATATTGAGCATCATCACTTAGTGAATAGCTTGTTATCGGGATTAGATGTCACGAATCCAATGTAGAGCGAACCATCTAATACTGTTAGTATTTCAGTGGCTCTTGGGTGTGTGTGAGGTGGGTTGAGCCCATAGGGTGCATAGGCTATGCAGACCAAGGAGACACCTAGGGTGTTTAAGCCTGCAATTTGAGCCACATTGGCTTGTGTCACGTTCGACCCTACTTTGTTGGCTGTGTTTCCTGGCTTGTCGAGACCGGAGAAGAAGAAATCGTCGGCTGTGACAAGCTTTGAGTTCTTACAGACAAACCCATTCACAAGTACTGCAGCAATATAGGTATATTCTTTGTTAGAAAATGTAAAGATAAAAAATGTATTCCTAATTTGTGTAAAATTGATAGGTCTGCTTACCATTGGACATCTTGTCAGCATCACAGAAGTCTTGGAGAGGACTCGGGTCTGATGCAAACACAAGAGAAGAAGTTAGCTTAAGGCGATAAGAACTGCGCAGAGTAATTGTGAGACCATCTTCTTTATGGCTATGTATGAGAAAAATCTTATCAAGGAGGAAATTGGATACCTGATACTTGATGATAGGATGGTTTGAAGGTGTTCAGGACATCTAGAGTATATATAAAGGGTTAGTTGCATAGGATTTTGAATTATATGATATATTTGTTGAAATGGACTTTCTTCTCTATTTCACTTGGGAAAAATTCTGCAAGTTTTGGTAGGTTCTTTTTATTTCCTGGTTAAAATAATGCGGATTTTCATTGGTTATCTACTTAGGATAGAACTAGTCCTTGCTCGTTAAGTGCAACTCTGATTAAGTTTTGTTTTGGTGTTCCCATGGTTATCCAACACTGTAGAAAAAAGACATGAGTAGATCCAGGGATGAAGCGAGGTGAATAGAAACACAAAAGTACATAAAGTTTTTTTATTTTATTTATTATAACAGTGTAGCACGATCGTATGTTATTTAATGATATTAACTGGTATTTTAAATTTCTTTAATTATTATTGTTCGGGTTGTGATTGGTTTGAATAGTATGTGTTTATCTGACCTGACCCGCATGCATGAATCCATTATAATGCTAAAGTATCTTTTATTAATATTTATCAGTAGACTAAATCCATATAAATCTTAAATAACAAAAATATAATATTTAAATTATATGTATATATTTTCTGGTAGCCATACGTTAGGGATATTTTTATATATATTAATTGTCATCATGTTATTTAAACATCTCATGTTATTTATTGACGATTATCTTTTACGCCTAAATTTTAAACATCTTAAATACCAGATTTATATTATATTAGAATATATTATTTCAACACTTTAGATTATGGTTTAAGGAGGCTACGTGGTGTATATTATTTCCAATATATTTCCCGTGAGATTTAGTAGAGACGGATCGGAGATTTGTATTATCTTTTATATATTGTTAGTTATATATATAAACTATATACATATATAAGTATACATATACAATATAAACCATATTATATTTATTTTTCTTTTAAAAAAAACAAACCCCCTCTCTCTCCCCCTCTTCTCACAACTCTCTCTCTCTCTCTCCCGCTCTCTTTCCTTTCTCTTTCTCCCTCTCCGATTCATCACGTCCCCGACTCCATCACCCATGTTGTCGCCATTCTCCATCACCTTTGTCTTCGTCTTCTTCCTCTCGAGCAACCCATAGTGCCACCTTCTCCTTCCCCGAGACTTCACCTCGCTAAAACCTAATTGCCTTCGTCAACCTCTACGCGCGCCGTTCTCATCGTGCTCACACGATGTCCCTTCGTGATGATGCTCACAAGTGGTGTCTCCTCAGATTACAACACGTGGCGGATGATGTGTCCCAAAGGCTACGGGGGTGGAATAAATGAGTTGCATCGGGGACATTCCTCGGGATCCCCTTATCGAGGAATGTATCTGACCTTTCGAGACCTCCCTGAATACATTCCACCCTCACCTAGAAAACTACCAACAGCTCATCTCCGAGCTTTCTCAGTCTCCTTGCTCGTCTCCAAGCCGTCTGACATGCCGAGCTTCCTCGGCCTCCCGACTCGTCTCCGAGCCTTCTGATGTGCTGAGCTTCCTTGGCCTCCCAGCTCATCTCCGAGCTCCTGACGTGCCGAGCTTTCTCGGCCTCCCCTGATCAACCAAGAGCGTGGATCCCATGCGCCCCGCAACGGCTCCGCGTATATCACAAGGGTGAGATATCCGTCTCCCCACGATTCGCGTCCCACGCTAGCGCATCCCTCCATTAATGGGCGTATCCCTTCATTAATGAGCGCATCCCGCCATTCAAGGCGAGGATAACGTTGGGGCATAACTGACAGCAGTGATCTCGCGCATGCTCGCTCCACGCGACCGTTATATAAACCCCTCTCTCAGACGACTCAAGTAACTCGAATTTATTTCAATACGTCGTTACTCTGCATCTATACCTTGGCTCTAATTTGATCGTCGGAGGGTCCTACGGTAGTCACCCACCCCAGGACTTCTTTGTAGGTAACTCGGCGTCCAACACCAACCCATTAAGATCCACACTCAACAACTCTCAAAAACTAATCTCAGCCGTCAAAGACCGCCATCACTGGATCGACGGAGGATAGCATCTGAAGGAGATCCGAAGCTCCATCAGTTGGAGCTGTCTATGGGAACGGGTAACTTTTTTGTTCCACCATAAAAGTTGATCTTTCACCTTCGACCTAATGGCGAGCGACAACCGCGACGATCCAAATACGAGCCGCCACAGCGGAGGCGGGAGCGGCTCGTCTTCTCCTCCTCCCCATGTCATCCACGCCTTGTCCGCCCGGATAGACAGGCTCACATCGCTGGTGGATGCCCTTGTCCGCGTTCAAGCGGAGGGCCCTGTCCACCAGACCGTGGCTCCCCTCCCCGGGATAACGACGTCTGCCGTAGGACGGACGGGTACACTCAAGTCCTTGATCTCCCTCACCCTCATCATAGCGCCACCGAGCGCCGGCGGGCCGACTCCGGCCACCTTAACCCGCACGTGGCGATTGATTCCATGACCCGCTGGACGCCGGACAGCTCAACGCCATGGTCCCAGGGAAGACTGGGCCATCGCTCCAATGCCCGTCACGCGTTCTCTCTCCCTGAGGAGGTGTCGATCAACTCGCCTGCTTCCAGGCATAACCGACGCCCACACTCTCGCCGGGATTGCGCGAACAACGAGCATAGGGACTACTTAAGGAGGGCCTCACCCGAGGATTTGAGACACCTGATAGAGTGAAATTGAAGCCACACCTTCGCACAAACCCGGAGCGGGGGTAGCCACCACTCCGACTGTGAAGAATCCTTGGGGTACCACCACTGACTCGAAGCCCTCGAGAAGAAAATCGAGGGCATACGACGAGACGGCCATGCGTCCGGCGAAGGGGCTAAATACTCCGTCGATTCATCGACGAAGTCTTTTACAGAAGATCTGCTGACCGAACACGTCTCGTACAGGAACAAACCGCCCAAGGTGGTCCTCTTCGATGGGAAATCTGACCCGAAGGACCACCTAGACGCATTTACTATGGGCATGAGCTTCCAGGATAACTCCAACACGGCTCAATGCCGAGCTTTCC
The DNA here is from genome assembly GCA_030015575.1 of Agapanthus africanus. NCBI lineage: Eukaryota > Viridiplantae > Streptophyta > Magnoliopsida > Asparagales > Amaryllidaceae > Agapanthus > Agapanthus africanus. Next base: position 5,866,309 of record CM057341.1, on the reverse strand, counting down.
CCACCAACCTCATCCGGGCTGGCTGGGACTGGTTCCGAGGACTCACGCCATGCTCCATCTCGACCTTCGATGAGCTGGCCACCCAATTCCTCGGTCACTTCGTCGGGAATCGACAATAGAAGAGGACGGTCGACTACTTGTTCACCATCAAGAGCGGAGACAACGAATCCATCAAAGGATATGTCACCCGCTTCTACAATGTGTTCCTCGAGGTCCCCGAGCACCGCGATGAAACGGTCATCACCGTGCTGAGGTCAGGTCTTAGGAACAAAGAGTGGCTTCGCTCTTTTGCATTAGCGCAACCTCAGACCATGGCCGAGGTGAAAGCTTGGACCGAGCGAGAAATCCAACTCGAGTCCGAGATGAACTCAAACCTGCCCCGAACCGATCAGGCGGACAGAAAGAAAAAGGACAGGGAGGAGAAGAAGAAGGTCGACCGTCCGAAGCCTTACTCACCGAGGTTTCAGGAGTACACTCCCCTGAACATCTCTCAGACCGAGCTGCTGGAGGAAGCTAAGGGTGAGAGGTTCTTTAAGCTCCCGCCAGTCACCCAAAGGGCAGGCAAACACCTCCGCGGCCCATACTGCGCCTTCCATAGGACGCAGGGCCACCCGACTAAGAACTGCAAACAACTCCATAACTACATCGAGGAGTTGACCCGCTCAGGCCACCTGGCGAAGTACCTGAGGGACAAGCGGCAGGCGGAGCAGGAGCAAAATGATCAAACCCCTCCCGGGGAATTAACGATAGGGCATAGCATGGTCGTTACCTCAGATCCAGCTCAAGAAAGCGAGGGGAATCACCACATTCTCCCAATCGAAGGAACAAGCGGTATGCCACACAAGAGGTGCAGGAGGGACGAGCTGATCACTTTCACCGATGAAGACCTCCATGGCATATCGTTCCCTCACAATAACCCACTTATATTAATAGCCAGAGTCCACTGTTACGAGGTCCAAAGGATATTGGTCGACTCAGGGAGCTCAGCAGATATCCTATTCCACGACTGCTTCCAAAGTATAGGGCTTGGACCATCCGACCTCCGACCTACCTTCCATGTCCTTTCGGGGTTCACCAATCATTCTGTCCCTGCCGAGGGATTGGTCACCCTCCTCCTCAACATCAGGGAAGCGGGCAATACGCGGACAGTACCGGTGGACTTCCTCATCGCCAAGGTCCCCTCATCCTACAACATTCTCCTGGGACGTCTGACCTTAAACGCTCTCCGAGCCCAGATCTTGACTTATCACTCTGCGATCAAGTTTCTTTTAGATCAAGGGGGAATAGGTCGGGCCTACGGAGACCAGCAAACTGCTAGGATTTGCCTCGCCTCGACGTCCACCGCAGGAGATCAAGGCGACGATTTTAAGGACATACCCGACTTCCAGAGGTCTTTAGATACGCGCAACGACCAAATGGAAGTTAGAGGTGCCCCGGTAGAAGCATTAACGGAAGTACCCCTCGAAGAAGGGGTTAATGGCCGAGCAGTCCAGATCGTCTCTCTCCTGACTGGGGATCGCCGCGAATAACTAATCCAGTTCCTCCGAGATAACTCAGACGTATTCGCTTAGGCGCCGGCGGACATGCCCGGAATTGATCCTAGAGTGATCTCCCACAAGCTCGGGGTCGACCCAAAAGCAAAGCCCATCCGGCAAAAAAAGAGAGGCTTTGTGCCAGCAAAGCAAAGAGCAATAGAGGACGAAGTGGATTGGCTGCTCGCCGCTAACTTTATCAGGAACCTAAACTACTCTGATTGGCTGGCGAACGTAATTATGGTCAAGAAAGCGAACGGGAAATGACGCATGTGCGTCGATTGCATGGACTTAAACAAGGCATGCCCCAAAGATAACTATCCCCTCTCTCGGATAGACCAGCTGGTAGACAGCTCGGCTGACCATGAACTATTGAGATTCATGGACGCCTTCTCAGGTTATAATCAGAGGATGAACCCGGGCGACGAAAAACTTACTGCCTTCACCACTGACCGGGGTGTATACAACTACAAAGTGATGCCCTTTGGACTCAAGAATGCCGAGGCTACATATCAGCAACTGGTCAACAAGCTTTTCAAACCTCAGATCGGCAGAAACATGGAAGTCTACGTCGACGACATGCTCATAAAATCCATCTCATCAGCAGGGCACACTAAAGACCTCGGGGAGACATTTGACGCCCTGCGCAAGTACAAAATGAAGCTGAATCCAGCTAAGTGCGTATTCGGAGTCACCAGCGGGAAGTTCCTCGGGTTCATAGTAACCCACCGAGGAATCGAAGCAAACCCTGAGAAGATCAGCGCCATCCTTAATATGGCAACGCCCGGGAGCAATGTCGAAATCATGCGGCTCACGAGGAGGGTCGCTGCCCTGAATCGATTTATGTTCAGGTCCGGAGAGAAGTGCCTCCCATTTTTCAAAGCCCTGAGGAAGATCCCTAAGTTTGAATGGTCTAAGGAATGCCAGAACGCTTTCGAGCAACTTAAAGCACATCTAACAACCCCACCGCTACTCACCCGACCAGTCGAAGGCGACAAACTGTTGCTATATCTGGCCATCTCCGACCAAGCAGCAGACTTGGTGCTTGTTAGGGAATTCGAAGGCATACAGAAGCCAGTCTATTACGTGAGCCATGTCTTCAAGGACGCAGAAACGAGATACCCACCAATAGAGAAGATAGTCCTGGCACTTGTCGTCGCCTCCAGAAAACTTCGACACTATTTTCAGGCATACACAATCCTTGTCCTTACCGAGCGGCCTTTAGGGGCATTCATTGCCTCCCCCGAGTCATCAGGACGTCTGGAAAAATGGAGGTGGGAACTATCCCAATTCGATATCAAGTACCGATCCCCAACAAGCCATCAAAGCGCAGGACTTGGCGGATTTTATTGTCGAATGCACCATCCCCACTAAGGAAGGAGTGTCGAAACGGGGCCCTAAATCTCGTCCTACAGTCGAGGAGGTGCCAGACCCCATCCCGGATTGGGTGCTCTATGTGGATGGATCCTCTACCGAGGAGGGGAGCGGGGCTGGCCTGATCATTCGCGGCCTGGGTGAAGCAGAAATGGAATACTCCTTAAAACTTGGGTTCAGAGCATCAAATAAAGCCGTGGAATACGAGGCCTTGCTGGCAGGACTTCGAATCGCCTCCGGAGTAGGACTGAAGACCATCAGAATTTGCAGCGACTCCGCATTGGTCGTCTTCCAAGTAACCGGGCATTTCGAAGCCCGGGAACCGCTAGCCGAGGTAAAAATGCTTCAGAAAAATTTCAATGAAGTCTAAGTGGAGCAAATCCCCAGGAACTTGAACATTCGTGCCGACGGTTTGAGCAAGCTCGCTTCTTCCAACTCAGCCACCCATAAAAGAAACATCCTCTTCGAAGTCTTGCCACGACCCAGCATGGAAGAAGGAGAAGTAACGTTCCGGATCTACGCAACCCAAGAAGAAGACCAAGATTGGAGGAAACCCCTCATGGAGTTCCTGAAAGATGGTGCACTACCTGAAGACCGAAGAGAAGCTCGTCGGCTGCGGGCCAAAGCGCGCCATTTCGTCTGGAACAACAGCAACCTATACAAGAAGTCGTACACTCAGCCTCTACTCCGATGCCTCGACCCCCACGAGGCTGACTATATTCTATGAGAAATTCATGAAGGGGACGGGGGAGCGCATCAAGGAGCTCGCACCTTAGTCCAGAAGACGCTACTCCAAGGGTACTACTGGCCAAATTTACACCATGACGCCTAGAAGCTGGTCAGAAGATACAAGAACTGCCAACTCTTCGACAACATATCTCATCTTCCCGCCACCGAACTTGTAACACCCGAGCCCAATACTACTATTTCTGTTACTGGTTGAGTGTTAGATATTACTCATTTCATTTATCTTGCTTGTTTGGGTCTTATTGTAAAATTTTAACTGGCTAAGTCATTTCTGCATATAACAAATTTTAGCACCTAAAACAAAATTAAAAATATCTATCTTGGCCTACTCGTCACCCCTAGCCGCGTGGTAGTGTCCGTGCGTCGAGTTCTCATCCCGTTCGGTGAAACGGGCGAGTTTGGACGACTACGCGCGCGTGCAGATGTCCGACTTGGGGGCATGCTTTTTAATCAAAAAACATTTCATTTTAAAATTTGGAACCCGCTTAAAATCCTATTATTTAAATTTCAAATTTTTGGACCCAACCCAGACGCGATTTGGAAATATTTCATTTAGCGCCAAAATCCCAAATTAATAAAATATTTGAAACCATATAAAATTTCGTTTATATTATAATCCTACTGTTACTATATATATTTTTTATTCATAATCTTTTCACTGTGTTATGATTATAATCTTTGAAATCTTTTTTTTTTGATTTCTGTTAAAGCTTTCAGCCAATCACGAGCCCGTGGGCCCCTTCATTATTCCGATCTCTCTCTTTCTCTCTCTCCCTCTAACGTCTCTCTCTCTCTCTCTCTCTAATTTCCATAGCCCTCTCTCTCTCTAACCCTCTCTCTCCTCTATATATATATATATATGCTTCCTCGTCTTCTTCATTTATTTTCCAGAACCCTTCACGAGAATACCCCACGGCATAACCCTAGCCACCGTGCCGTCGCCGCCGCAGCCCCAACGCCGGCGCTAGCACCGCCGGGATCCGTGCCTCCTCAACCTCGCCTCATCCTTCCTCCTCTCCCCACGTTCCCGTGCACCCTATGCCATTGCCGCGGCCACCTGCACCCATCCCTGCTCACCCGTCGCCGCCGCAACCTCGTCGCCGGCACCACCCTCACCTCCGCCTCCTCTTTCCAACCTCGACGCCCCCTCCTTCTCCCCGGGTGCTCGGCGCCGCAACAGAGACCTCCGGCCAACCCGTGCCTTCTCTGTTTGGCCGGAAAACCCCGTCGGCGACCCTCGTCGTCGTCACCTGCGCCACCGCCGACCACCTCCTCTTCACCTGCGCACCAGACTCGACCACTTCCTCTTCCTCTCCACCTTCTTTCCTCCTCCAGTATCCGCAGCCATAGCCTACCGCCTGCAGCATCCTCGCCGGCGCCCCATCGCCGTCGACCCCATCGCTGTCGCAACCTCTGCTTTCCCAGTAAGCCTTCCTTCATCTTCCTCCTTCCTTTTCCCCTCTGGTTTGTCCTTGGCTATGCTTTACATTTCTGATTTTGTTGTCGCTGTTTTTGCATCTCGCCGGAATCCGGCCGTACCGACGACTTGATCCGACATTCCAGCAAGGTACCCCGATCCGCGTGGTCCCATTGTTCGTTGTTTGGGTTCAATCCGTGAACCGTGCGTCCGTCGCGTGTTTCCCCGCCGACGTTACGTCCGTTTTTCCCGGTTCGCGACCCGTCGAGGCAAGTATCACTTGCTACATGCTATACTATACAATTATATATGTTTTGACTCATTAAACCTGCAAAACTTAACTCGGTATGGTTATTTTCTCATTTGGTTGCAATATGACATATATCATATCACAGTTAACCTAAAATTACAGTTTGCCACTTTAACCCTAATAACGAAGTTTACCCGTTAATCACATGTTACCGTTTAAAGGATGATAGCCTTTACACATGTAGTTCTATTACATTTGGATATTAATGTAACGGTATTGCACCATCAGTTAATCTATTGCACCGCGAAGGGTGCTCAAAACCTGTTAATATGATAAAACGGCTGCACTATATTAATGCACTATTGTGATTGAATGAACTGCTTATTGTTGTTTAATTTATTGCTTATTTCCTGCTGTTAATCCCATGTTCGATTTCATATCTGTTGTGAGCACACCCACGATATTGTTACATCTTGACCTGACTTTGCTACACATGATATATACTGATGCACCTGACATGGTACCTTTTACTATTGACTTGACCTGATGTAACATGACCTGACCTGTCACCTGATCTCATGCCTAACGCCAACAAACCTGACATGGAGTCCTCATGGACCAATCTTGTTGTCTATCCAGACAAACCTACTGTTACCTGAACTTGTGTTGGCATTAGTTCTTGATTACTGAATACCTGACCTGACACATATAACTTGGGGGTATGGGGAAATCAAAAGTGTAAACTAAAGTGTAACTTAAAAGGGTATTACTTGATCCGTGGTCCCGGGGGGTAACGGGACAGAGCCATTCGTGACTCTTACATTTTCCTGATCCGTGGTCCCGGGGGGCAACGGGACAGAACCACTATTGGTTCCCATCTTCCTGATCCGTGGTCCCGGGGGGTAACGGGACATATCCTTTGAGTTACATGGAGGATTACTCGAATTGATTTCAAAGACTTTAGAATAGAAAACCCGATAAAACAGTTTAGTTACCCACTGCACACTACCCTGCACTGCTTGTTTCATACTATTGCTTCATTCATATTTATTTCTGCATTGCCTATTACACTGTTCATATTATATTATTGGTTGACATGACGCGCTGACGTCTGGGTTTTGCATGGCCCAGATTCTTTACCACTGTCGCTATCCGAGCAGGAGTACTTCAGCCAGCAGGCTGAGTTGTGAGTTCTGTAGTGGTTAGTTTTATTTCCTGCATTTTTATTTCCAGATGTGAGCCCGCCTTATGGGACATACTTTTCTATTATTGTATTGGATCATTTGCTTCCGCATTTATTTATCATTGACTCTTGTTATTCTGGATTGTGGACATGTGTTAGATAGTTTTATCTTGTTCTTGATATCTCTACAGCCGTAATGTGACTGTGGATGGATACTTCCTACCCATAGGTAGCATGGTTGGCTATGTCACGTGCCCAATCTTGCGTACTCTGGAAAGCGGGGCGTGACAGAACTAACGCCACTCAGTTCCCCCAGGCCGTTTGAACAATGGGGGATGGACATGGTCGGTCAACTCCCCGTCGGCACGGGCGGACATAGGCTTATCCTCGTCTCCGTGGACTACTTCACAAAATGGATAGAGGCGGTACCCATCAGAAAACCAGACGCCACCTCTACGATAAAGTTCCTGCAAAACAACATAATTTCCCGATTCGAGATCCCGAGGTGTATAGTTACCGATCACAGGACCAACTTTGAAAATGATAAGGTCAAAGAGTTCTGCAATGACTACCACATACTAATGAAGTTTGCCGCAATCGCGCATCCTCAATGCAACGGGCAGGCCGAAGTAGTGAACCGAGGCGTCATCCGAGGTCTCAGAGCCCGCTTGGAAGGAAGGCAGGGCGGCTGGGTCGAAGTGTTTGATTTGTAGTAGCGCCTCTAGTTGGGTTACAACATCATAAAGTAGTGAACTTTCATTTTAAAGAGGGCTATTACAAACGAACTACAAATCGTAACTAGAGATTAGGGTAATATCAACATTATGTGAAGTCTAAACTAAAGGAAAAGGAAATACAACCTTTGTAGTCAACTCCTTCGGTCTCTAAGACTCCTACGGCTTTGCACAAGGTTTGGAACGACTCCGCTCGAGGTCCTTCGTCGTCTACGATGATCCACCCGGAGATTCCTAAATCAAGCTCTTACCTTCACAAAATGAAGCAAACACTCTAAACTAAAGGGCTAGGGTAGTGTAGAATGGTTGTGTGGTTTGTAAACTCACTTAAAAACCCTTTCTTTTTAAGTTCCTCACTCAAAACAAAACTCAAGAGAGCTAGGAGAAGGAGGAAGGGGAAGATGGCAAAAGCTTTTGTGAATAATAATGAAAACTTATTTCTAAAATGAAAAAGAAAGAATATATATGAGAATTCTCAAATATAACTATAGTTAACTAAATATCTAGATATTTTGTAGATGGGTTAAAGAACAAAGAAAATTAAACCATGGTTAAAGTGAATGGTCAAAGAAGAAGTGTGTAGAAAATGAGTCATTATACTAATTTCCTTTTTCCTTAATTCATTAACAAAAATCTAGATATTTATCAACCATGTAAGTCTTGCATTGCCATCTCCTTTGTATCATCAACCATGACACATATGTATGCGTGTATGTGTGCATGCACATCATCATGTGTATGTGTGAACATACATGCATACATCCAAAAGAAAAAAGGTTAATTAAAAGTGAGCTAAAAGATAATATTAAATCAACACTTGATTTAATAAATCAGTCATATCAAATACGACCCAACTAATATTGAACGTCCGATTAAAATACGGTATCACATATTCGTATTTAATCGAGCTCCTGCGCATATCACATAAGCACACCACGTCATTTTGCCTGAGCTAGAAAAATTCTGTGTGGGACTCTAAGACTCGTCAATACGCCAGCAGTAGGTGATGATCATATCAAAACACCTACAAGCCGCAAGCGGTCAGCTAAACGTAACGGCCACCCGGGTATTGAGCGATCAGAAGAAAAACAAGCGAACCCGTCAAAACTCCCGTCGAGCCATTGGCAACACTTACCGTACAGTCCGGTCTCTTCGTATGATATGCTGCATATCAAGTCTAGGGATGGAATCGTCGAGCCCTAATAACTCAATAAGTCATGTCAATATGGTCTATGACCGATCGAGAAACTACTGATAACACTTATCTGTAAATCTCATCAGCCATGGCCAGGGACTTCAAGTCAGAGCCAATCGCACATAGCACAACATCAACTCCCAATACCGGGAGAAACGAAACCCCTCCTATCGCTCACTGTCTCCATGTGTCTCGGAACTATACCCAAAAGCCACCTGTTTGCACGACTCAGTAGAGCCGTAGTAGGGTGGAAATCAAAGTACAGTAGGAGAACACACAAGACTCTATGACGATCTCGGGTCTACAGACTAACCTGTACCAGTGTCACCAGAGAACTGCTATCCGATGATAGATATAATACCATATAGGAATTCTCTGTGAGTCCGTTCAGTGTACCCAGTCTCCACTGAGCACCCGTATACAATCTTCGATGTCACAACACCAATGGATATGGGATCATCCATCGCCCATCATATGGGTCAAGAAACGTATACGCTAGTCTACTCTGGAATATCGATGTCCTATCTCGATATACCTACGACTAGGAACATTTAAGGATATACTTATAGACTACACATGCCCCACTAGTATGATCTCCATCATAGCCATAGAAGTCAAGCAAATATTCTTAGGGCTTTATCAACATGTATCAAATGAACAGCATCAAGTAAACATGTCAGATAAAGTAAAACCAGATAGCATACTATCATGTCGAGCAAGAAAGTCATATATCAAAATATACACACATATATATATACATATATATATATATATATATATATATATATGTCCAAGAATCCACTATACATATAATGGCCTCTAGGGCATACATATATCCAACAATCTTCCACTTGCACTAAGGCCAATTATTGGTGTATCTCATACCCAACATCTCAAAAAGTCGCTCATGTTGCGGCTGTGGAAGTGCTTTGGTGAGTGGATCCGCGGTGTTGTCCTTTGTGTCTACTCTCCGAATCTCGATCACATGGCGATCAACTATCTCCCGGATCAAATGATATCGCCTGAGGATGTGTCTGGACTTTTGATGGGATCTGGGTTCTTTGGCCAACGCTATAGCTCCATTATTATCACAATACAATGGTATTGGATCAATAATGGTTGGAACTACTCCTAGCTCCACAATGAACTTCCTCATCCAGACGGCTTCCTTGGCAGTATCATTTGCAGCAATATACTCAGCTTCTATCGTGGAGTCTGCAACGGTATCCTGTTTGGAACTCTTCCAACTTACCGCCCCTCTATTGAGGGTAAATACAAACCCTGAGATAAATTTACTGTCATCCTTATCACTTTGGAAGCTGGAATCGGTAAAGGTCTCCATTTGGAGATCCCCATTACCATACACCAAGAACATTTCTTTAGTCTTTCGCAAGTACTTAAGAATGTTCTTCACGGCTATCCAGTGTTGCTCCCTGGGTTGGATTGATACCTGCTTACTATAGCTAGTGCATAAGCTACATCAGGGCGAGTACATATCATCGCATACATTATAGATCCTACGGCTGAAGCGTAAGGTATAATGCTCATGCGAGCTCTCTCTTCATCAGTCTTCGGACAAAAGTCCTTAAAGAGAGTGATTCCATGGCAAGCGGGCAAGGCACCATGCTTAGAATCTTCCATACTAAACCTTTTTAGAACGGTATCAATGTACTTTGATTGAAACAATCCCAATAATCTCTTGGATCTATCTCTATAGATCCTAATGCCCAAAATGTACGAGGCATCACCCAGATCCTTCATGGAGAACCTTTATGATAAGAATAATTTGATCGATTGTAGCATAGGAATATCATTTCCTATCAAGAGAATGACATCTACGTACAATACGAGGAATGTGACAGTACTCCCTACAATCTTCTTATAAATGTATGGTTCATCTATATTTTTTATAAAATCAAAATCTTTGATTGTATCATCAAAACAGATATTTCAGCTCCGAGATGCCTACTTTTAATCCATAAATGGATTTAAGCAACCTACATGCTTTTCCGCTGCTCCCACTGTCAATGAAGCCCTCTGACTGATCCATAAAAACGCACTCTTCTAAATCACCATTTAGAAATGCAGTCATAACTTCCATCTGCCAGATTTCATAGTTGAAGTGAGCGGCAATAGTAAGTAGGATCCGAATGGATTTAAGCATTGCTACTGGAGAGAAAGTTTCATCATAGTTCATTCCTGGTCTTTGACGAAAACCTTTCGCTACAAGCCTTGCTTTATAGGTCTCTACCTGTCCATCAACACCAATCTTTCTCTTAAAGATCCATTTGCACCCTACGGGTTTTATCCCAGGAGGTGCAACGTCCAAAGTCCATACTTTGTTGGTGTACATGGACTCCATTTCGGATCTCATGACATCCAGCCACTTCACTGAGTCACCACTCGTGATAGCTTGCTGAAAACTAGTAAGGTCATCATCATCCATGATGCAATCTTCTCTATCACCATCAATGAGAAAACCATAGTATCTCTCCTGTGGGCGAGAAATTCTACTAGATCTCCGGAGCGGCTAAGGTTCTTGATGTTCTACTGCAACATCAGATTCAACCAATTCGTCCTGAGTAATTTGTGTCTCTAGAACCTCTTCTAGTTCTACCGCATTGCCATCAATATTATTTGTAAGAATTTCATTTTCCAAAAATGTGGCATGTTGAGAAACAAACACCTTTTGTTCCTCCTTGTGGTAGAAAAGATATCCATATGAATGTTTTGGATATCCTACAAATTTACATATGACCGATCGTGTCTCGAGTTTATCCGGATTCTGCTTTTTGACATAAGCCGGACAACCCCATATCCCAACTCTTTTAAAAGATGGTCTCTTTCCACACCACATCTCATATGGAGTGGTAGACACGGTCTTTGATGGAACCCTATTCAATAGATAAATTGCTATCTCTAATGCATGTCCCTAAAAGAAAAGTGGTAACTCAGCATCACTCATCATGGACCGTACCATATCTAATAGGGTACGATTCCTCCGTTCTGACACACCGTTGTGCTGTGGTGTGTACGGAGGAGTGAGCTGAGAGAGAATCCCATTCTCTTTAAAGAAGTCTGAAAACTCAGTGCTTAAATACTCTCTACCTCGATCTGATCGAAGTTTCTTGATACTCAAGCCAGTTTGTTTTTCTACTTCAAGTTTGTACTCCTTGAATTTCTCGAAAGCTTTGGATTTATGTTTCAATAAAAACACGTGTCCGAATCTTGAGAAATCATCAGTAAATGTGATGAAGTATGAAAAACCGACTCTAGCATGTGTAGACATTGGTCCGCATACATCACTATGTATGAGGCTTAAGAGTTCTGTAGCTTTCTTTCCGTATCCTATAAATGGAGTTTTGGTCATTTTACTTTTGATACAAGACTGACAAGTCGCATAAGATTTATATTCAAAAGGTTTTAAATATCCATCTTTATGTAGCTTGTTTAGTCTTGTTTCATTAATATGACCAAGTCTACAATCCCAAAGAAAAGGTTCATTTATATCTGAAATTTTTCTTTTATTTGTATGTTGTATATTGAATACTGTGTGTTGGTTTAGGACGTAAATTCCGTTACTTAATGTACCATACCCAATCAACTGTTGATTCAAGTTAATGTTCATAACATTATTTTGCAACACAAAATGATATCCTTCATTGTCCAACAAAGATACAGATATTAAATTACACAGCATACCAGGTACAAAATAACAAGGGTTCAAAACCAAAATAAATTCTGAAAGCAACCCTAGATGATACTCTCCTACGGATACAGTGTAGGGTGTTTTTCCTCACCCCATTGAGATGGGAATACGCGCACGCTTGTCAGACGTACTACAGATTCTCCCTGCTTAGGCTAGGCCAGGGTTTATTGATTGTGGGGATCTGAATCTCCGGCAGCCGCGGACTAAGCTGCCATTAATTACCCCTCGCCTTTGGGGCGAGAGAACCACCGATTAATGGGTTAAACTGGTCATGCGAACTCAATGTGCAGTGTCGTGTTTTGGAGGGGTTTTGGATATATCGAGGCCCCGCAGAGTTTTTACGGGGGTCCCACTACCCGGATAGCGGGTTGGAGGTCAAGGGGGTTAGCAGCCCCCTTACGGGGTGCGGGGCAGCGCCCCGGCCTAAAAATTTTTTTGAGGGGGACAGTGTTATGGAGTGTGTGAGTATATATATATATATATATATATAAAGGGGAAAAGCGCCCAAAGGACACGTGGGAGAAAGCGCCAGCGCTTTGGGTGCTAGCGCTTCGAGCGCAAGAGCGCTAGCGCCCCACGTGCCAGGCACGTGGACGCTTGGGCGCTAGCGTTCTGAGCGCAAGAGCGCTAGCGTTTTGAGCACTAGCGCCCCACGTGTCAGCACGTGGGCGCTCGGGCGCTAGCGCCCTACGTGCCAGCACGTGGGCGCTCGGGCGCTAGCGCTTTGGGAGCGCAACGGCGCTAGCGCTTTGAGCGCTAGCGCCCCACGTGTCAGCATGTGGGCGCTCGGGCGCTAGCGCTTTGGGAGCGCAACGGCGCTAGCGCTTTGAGCGCTAGCGCCCCACGTGTCAGCATGTGGGCACTCGGGCGCTAGCGCTTTGAGCGTTAGCGCCCCACGTGTCAGCACGTGGGCGCTCGGGTGCTAGCGCTTTGGGCGCTAGTGCTTTGAGCGCAAGGGCACTAGCGTTTTGAGCGCTAGCGCCCCACGTGTCAGCACGTGGGCGTCCGGAAGGCAAAAGGGACTTGGTCCCTGCAATGGGAGTTGTACTCTCAGAAAGGAGCACTTATTATTCTGTGTGTGTGTGTGTGTGTGTGTGTGAGAGAGAGGAGTTAAACTCCTACGATATTTTGAAGCTGATGAAGGGGCTGCTCCCCTTGAGCCCTGGATCTTCCCTAAAGTGGGGTTCCTGGAGATGGGTCTCTTTCTTCTTCCTCTGTTGGCAGGATCTTGAAGATCATGAAATATGAGATTTTAAAAATCTCTCCTTTCTGAGATCCGATGGCAGATCTGAGTTCCTCTTTGTTGGTTTTGTGGTGAAAAACTGTTTAGTTTTGGAAAAGGAAAAGTAGAACTCTTGGTTTAATTCAAAAGAAAGAAGAAAGTTTTAGAACCTTGAGAAAGGAGAAAGAGGCACAGGCCCTAATTTTTGGGGAAATGAAAAGTATTTTAGATATTTTCATCATGTTGCCTTATATAGGCTTACATATTTACATGTAGCCCCTTGGGCTTTACAAAATGGCATTTTGCCCATCCCATGGATCATGTGCCATTTCTTTTTGCATATAAGCCATGGGCTTACAAAAAATTTGGCTTTATGCCCATTTTGTTTACATTCATGCATAAAAAATTACATAAAAATTATTTATTACATGATTTCATTTTGGCATGGGAGAGGGCCGGCCGCTTCATGTTCGGACTTGACCTGGGCATGGGCCCGCTTGACCTGGGCTTGGGCCCACCTGGTTTGGGGTTGACCATGACTTTGACTCGGTCAACCGGGGTGCAAATTTTGACCCCAACAAAGTGCCTCCCATCAATAAATGCACACCACATATGTGAGTCGTGTGCATGAAATTGATGGACCTTCTTTCACGTGGAGGCGGCTTGCTTTGGTTCCCACTTTTTAGGATGCACTACCCTTTTTACGATATGGACGGTCGATGTTTGCGTCTTCGAGGCGGAGTGTCCGTAATAGACATTTTCCTGGCCTGGATGTAAGTCTACGGTAGCGCCCGGGCCTTCTGTCCGAGGCCAAAATGCGGAAACGAAAACTTTTTCAAAACTTTAAACCGGCGCTATTGCAGACTTTAATCCCGGATCGAACCATTAACCTATAACTACCAATCTAGAGGAAGTTAGGAAAGGCTATACCGATCGATCCGTGACTTTCGGTCTTTAGCCACCATCCCAAGCTCCTCGCGGCATCTACGATCTCCGGCCCCCTAGTCGGAAGGGCACCACATCAAAGAGTCTTTTTACGGGCTCCCACCTCTGAACCGAGGCAACTCGGATGCGAAGTTTGCTAGCCGACGTGTCCAAGATTGCTGTAGACTAAGTGTAGAACGCTTTGCCTCGAGGGTTAATCGAAGTTGCCACAAAAGAGGGAAGATCAAATGAGCTTTGAAATTGAGCTAAGGTTTTTGTTGCAAGAATGAGATGAATCAATTCCTCACTCACAAAAATGAGGGGCTGTCCAAAAATGGTGCTCGGCCATTATTTGAGAGGAGGGAGGTGAGTGTAGGAAAAAGCAAGAGGTGATAATAAGCAAAAATGTCACAACAATGTCTATTTCAATCCATTCATCATAAAAGCAAGCAATGATGCACAAATTAATCAATCTCGTCAAGAATATTCCAGAAATCTGCTGGAGACCCATCCACCACAAAAAACCCCTTGCATTTTGCTAAATGCCACTTTTGCAAGAAACCCCTTTTCAAAGCAAAAATTCAGCCATGAAGGAAGAGAAGGAAAAATGGCCCAAACGGAATGCAAACTGGCAACTTTAAAAAGCGATCCCGTAACAAATTACGGGATAACCCCACGACTGTATATACATACCCGCATTTGTATTCCAACCGAATACAAATGCAATGAGACAAAATCTACACAGTATAATACTAGGCTCCGGCTTAAACCAAAGCCCTTTAGTATTATCCGTCCGAACCATGACATGTGCACAAGTGCACGCGTACGTTCGAACCCTGCCATAAATCCATACGGCCTCTACAACGTTTCGTCCGAAACTTGAGAAACTGTCTGTGGGGGACTCTAAAAACCCGTCAATACTTTGGCTATGGATTTAACCACTAGCACGTCAGAGGTACTAGCCGTACGTAACGGGCTACCAGGTATTGACCAAAAGGGAGGTCGATGAGCGAATTCATCCTGACACCCTACTGAGCCTATCAGTGACAATATCCATACAGTCCAGTCCGTTCGTCTATGAGTATCGCATGTCGGGTCTAGGGGGGTGGTAAAAGTCAGACCCCCAAAAGCGGTACAAGTCGTGTCGGAGTGTAGCCCAGAACACCCTGAGATACTACTGGAATACCTACCAGTAAATCTCCTGCCTTGGCCAAGGACTTCATGTAATGGCTCTCCTAGACACAGCGCGATCTCACCCCCAAAACCGGGAGAGACGAAACCCCTGTCGATCCGCTCACTGCCTCCATGTGGCTCGGGACTATACCCAACTAAAACATGTTTACACAACTCCTTTGAGTCGTGGTAGGGTAGTAATCAAAGCACAGTGGGAACTCACACGAGACAAATGACGATCTCAGGTCGATGAACTAACCTGTACACATGTCACCAGGGAACTGCTATCTGACGCTAGGTATAATACCGACTAGCATGTTCCCGGCGAGTCCTGTCCGGTGTACTCATAACCCAATGAGCACCTGTATACATCTTAGGTGATCCAACTGACACCAATGGCTTGTGAGACCGGCCACCGCCCCTCGTCGAGGTCTCGACTGTATACACTAGTCTACTCTGGAGTATCGATGCCCTGTCTCGAAAACTCCCTAGACTAGGGACCTTTCGAGGATGTGCTTATAAACCCCAGCTCCCACGTATATGATCGCCATCATACTGCTGGCCGTCAAGCAAGAATCCTAAGGGCTCTATCAACGTGCAATAGTGACCTGTAATGTCACCTAAAGCATGTACACGATGATAAAGATGAACCAGATAGTATACTATTATCTTGAGTAAGACTGTCCTACCGGCATAGGTCCTCCCTCAATCATTGCAATCACATGCCTACGATCCAATAATTGACTTTGAGGGCACTATATCCAGGACTGGAGTGATATGGTTCCTGCTTTGTAGGAAGCCTGCACTGCCCATTTTACGACATGGACGGTCGACGCTCTGATCCGGAGCGATTTGGTTCCCGATTTGTGGGAAGCCTGCACTGCCCTTTTTGTGACATGGACGGTCGACGCTTGACGCGTCTCCGAGACAGAGTGTCCGTGGTAGACGTTTTCCTAGCCTGGAGTGATCTGGTTCCTGCTTTGTAGGAAGCCTGCACTGCCTTTTTACGATATGGACGGTCGACGCTCTGATCCGGAGCGATTTGGTTCCCGATTTATGGGAAGCCTGCATTGCCCTTTTTGCGACATGGACGGTCGACGCTTGACGTGTCTCCGAGACGGAGTGTCCGTAGTAGACTTTTCTCTGGCCCGGAGTGATCTGGTTCCTGCTTTGTAGGAAGCCTGCACTGCCATTTTTGCGACATGGACGGTCGACGCTCTGATCCGGAGCAATTTGGTTCCCGATTTGTGGGAAGCCTGCACTGCCCTTTTTGCGACATGGACGGTTGACGCTCTGATCCAGAGCGATTTGGTTCCCTGCTTTGTAGGAAGCCTGCACTGCCATTTTTGTGACATGGACGGTCGACGCTCTGATCCGGAGCGATTTGGTTCCCGATTTGTAGGAAGCCTGCACTGCCTTTTTTGCGACATGGACGGTCGACGCTCTGATCCGGAGCGATTTGGTTCCCGATTTGTGAGAAGCCTGCACTGCCCTTTTTGCGACATGGACGATCGACGCTCTGATCCGGAGCGATTTGGCTCCCGATTTGTGGGAAGCCTGCACTGCCATTTTTGTGACATGGACGGTCGACGCTCTGATCCGGAGCGATTTGGTTCCCGATTTGTGGGAAGCCTGCACTGCCCTTTTTGCGACATGGACGGTCAACGCTTGACGCGTCTCCGAGACGGAGTGTCCATGGTATACTTTTTCCTGGCCCGGAGTGATCTGGTTCCTGCTTTGTAGGAAGCCTGCACTGCCATTTTTGTGACATGGACGGTCGGCGCTCTGATCCGGAGCGATTTGGTTCCCGATTTGTGGGAAGCCTGCACTGCCCTTTTTGTGACATGGACGGTCAACGCTCTGATCCGGAGCGATTTGGTTCCCGATTTGTGGGAAGCCTGCACTGCCCTTTTTGCGACATGGACGGTCGATGCTTGACGCGTCTCCGAGACGGAGTGTCCGTGGTAGACGTTTCCTTGGCCCGGAGTGATCTGGTTCCTGCTTTGTAGGAAACCTGCACTGCCCTTTTTACGACATGGACGGTCGACGCTCTGATCCGGAGCGATTTGGTTCCCGATTTGTAGGAAGCCTGCACTGCCTTTTTTGCGACATGGACGGTCGTCGCTCTGATCCGGAGCGATTTGGTTCCCGATTTGTGGGAAGCCTGCACTGCCATTTTTGCGACATGGATGGTCGACGCTCTGATCCGGAGCAATTTGGTTCCCGATTTGTGGGAAGCCTGCACTGCCTTTTTTGCGACATGGACGGTCGACGCTTGACGTGTCTCCGAGACGGAGTGTCCGTGGTAGACTTTTCCTTGACCCGGAGTGATCTGGTTCCTGCTTTGTAGGAAGCCTGCACTGCCATTTTTGCGACATGGATGGTCGACGCTCTGATCCGGAGCGATTTGGTTCCCGATTTGTGGGAAGCCTGCACTGCCCTTTTTGCGACATGGACGGTCGACGCTCTGATCCGGAGCGATTTGGTTCCCGATTTGTGGGAAGCATACACTGCCCTTTTTGCGACATGGACGGTCGACGCTTGACGCGTCTCCAAGACGGAGTGTCCGTGGTAGATGTTTCCCTGGCCCGGAGTGATCTGGTTCCTGCTTTGTAGGAAGCCTGCACTGCCCTTTTTACGACATGGACGGTTGACGCTATGATCCGGAGCGATTTGGTTCCCGATTTGTGGGAAGCCTGCACTGCCCTTTTTGCGACATGGACGGTCGACGCTCTGATCCGGAGCGATTTGGTTCCCGATTTGTGGGAAGCCTGCACTGCCCTTTTTGCGACACGGACGGTCGACGCTATTTGACTTGCTCTACTTCTTGCAGTGTCAGGGGTGGACTTGACTTGCTCCGCTTCTTGCTGTGTCGAGATTGGATTCTGACTTGCTTCGCTTTCTGCGGTGTCGGAGTTGAAGTTGACTTGTTGATTGTGATTTGGGTTGACGTCAGCATCGCTATACTGGAATATGGTACCAGGAGCGAATCATTATCTTTCTTTGAGAGGATTTTGGGATTTTGGTTTTTATTTGGCATCTGCATTGATGCACTGGAATAATGCTAGGAGCAACTCATCATTTGCCCCGAGAGGATTTAGGAATTGGTTTTTGCTTGGCATTAATATCGCTACGCTGGAATATGGTACCAGGAGCGAATCATCATTTGCATCTTCTTATCAGGAAGCGATGGCTTAGGAGACAGGTTTTAGTTCCCTATCACCTAAGACTTTTCAATTTTGTGAGCCGTAAGGGTCTCACAAAGCATTTTCTCCCTATGGGTCGTAAGGATCCCGTAGGTGTATTTTCTCCTTAGGAGTCGTGAGGACCCCCAAGTGTGTTGCTCCTTTGCGAGTCGTAAGGATCTCACGCGGGAATTTTCTCCTCACAAAGTCGAGAGGACTTTGCGAGTGCATTTCATCTCTTTTTCACGAGTTTGCGCCCTTTCGGGTTTTCACAAACTCGCCGGCAGTCCTGCTGTTTTTACTCACGGAGCCCTTTCGGGTTTTCATCCGTGCCCATTTTGCTTGTGGACATACCTTTTTTATTTTTTTTATTTTTATTTTATTATTTTTTGTGGGACTTTGAATGTGGTCTCACCGGTAGGACTTGGGAGAAGATGGGATTGTTTTACGCCCGTGGATTGTATACGGTTTTGCATGATGTATGATCCAGACCGTAGGGCCGGAAAAATTTTGGGACTTTGTTGGCGTCTGCATCGCTGCACTGGAATATGGCACCAGGAGCAACTCATCATTCGCCGTTGGGGTATGGAATTTGGAATTTGGTTGGCGCCTGCATCGCTGCACTGAAATATGGTATCAGGAGCGACTCATCATTCGCCATTGGGGTATGGAATTTAGAATTTGGTTGGCGTCTGCATCGCTGCACTGGAATATGGTACCAGGAGCGACTCATCATTCGCCGTTGGGGTATGGGATTTGGAATTTGGTTGGCGTCTGCATCGCTGCACTGGAATATGGTATCAGGAGCGACTCATCATTCGCCGTTGGGGTATGGGATTTGGAATTTGGTTGGCGTCTGCATCGCTGCACTGGAATATGGTACCAGGAGCGACTCATCATTCGCCATTGGGGATTGGGGAGCGATGGCTTAGGAGACAGGTTTAGATCCCTGTCACCTAAGGCTTTTAAATTTTTTAGGCCGTAAGGGTCCCATAAAAGCATTTTCTCCCTACGAGTCATAAGGATCCCATAGATGCATTTTCTCCTTAGGAGTCGTGTGGACTCCCAAGTGTGTTTTTCCTTTATGAGTCGTAAGGATCCCACAAAGGTTTGTTCTACTCATGTATCGTGAAGACACATGAGTGGGTCTTCCCAATGGACCATAATTCCGAAGGCGGAGACCAGCCATGTAACTGGTGATTGCGGTGGGGCATAGGTATGGTGAGAATTATTTGAGCCCGTGGATTATATACAGTAGTCAATTTGGGGGACCACCCGTAGGGCTGGAAGAGTTTTGTGAAACTGGATTTTGGTTGGCGTCTGCATCGCTGCACTAGAATATGGTACCAGAAGCGACTCATCATTCGCCATTGTTTTGTTTTTTGTTTTTTTTTTGTTTTACCGCAATTGCTCTATCATTTCAGGTTTTCTTATCGCGAAGATCACGATTGCCCTATCATTTCGGCTTTTATTCGCGGTTGCCCCATCATTTCGGCTTTATTTTCATCTTTATTTTACTCGCTGATTTTTATTGCGAGTTGCCCCATCATTTCGGCTTCTCTTTATTTTTCTTTTATTTACACATTTTTTTGTTTATTCACACATATATTTATATTTTTTTTTACATTCCCAGTTTAACGACTTAGAGGTCGATTATTCCCAGTTTAATGACGTGGTGGTCAAATGTTCCCAGTTTAATGACGTGGTGGTCTACTGTTTCCAGTTTAACGACTTAGAGATCATCTGTTTCCAGTTTAACGATGTAGAGGTCGTCTGCTTCCAGTTTAACGACGTAGAGGTCGTCTGCTTCCAGTTTAACGACGTAGAGGTCGTCTGTTTCCAGTTTAACGACATAGAGGTCATCTGTTTCCAGTTTAATGACTTAGAGGTCATTTGTTTCCAGTTTAACGACGTAGAGGTCATATGTTTCCAGTTTAACGACTTAGAGGTCATCTGTTTCCAGTTTAACGACGTAGAGGTCATCTGTTTCCAATTTAACGACTTAGAGGTCGTCTGTTTCCAGTTTAACGACGTAGAGGTCGTCTGTTTCCAGTTTAACGACGTAGAGGTCGTCTGCTTCCAGTTTAACGACGTAGAGGTCGTCTGTTTCCAGTTTAACGACGTAGAGGTCATCTGTTTCCAGTTTAACGACGTGGTGGTCATCTGTTTCCGGTTTAACGACTTAGAAGTCATCTGTTTCCAGTTTAACGACTTGGAGGTCATCCGACGGGAGCTTAGAGAAGATACCCGATTGAGCAGTTGTCAAGGGCACCGCTGGAGCTTGCATGAGATGCCTTATTAGTTTGTCGGTGTTGATGGCCTTGCCCCCAGCTGGGGCCAAGGAAATTCGTTCAAATACCGACTTGCGTTCGAAGATGGCAATTGGAAATTGTTAACCCTGCATAAAAAAATCATGATTTCAATACAGGCAATTGATATGCATATTAATTGAGTTCGCATGAATGCTTAACCCGAAATATGAGAGGAGAGATAGAGTCCCTCCGAGCGTGCCAGAATCTGTAGAGTGTTTTTCCTCACCCCATTGAGATAGGAATACGCGCACGCTTGTCAGGCGTACTACAGATTCCCCCTGCCTAGGGTAGGTGGGGGTTTATTGATTGTGGAGATCCGAATCTCCGGCAGCCGTGGACTAAGCTGTCGTTAATTACCCCTCGCGTTTGGGGCGAGGAAACCTCCGATTAACGGGTTAAACTGGTCATGCGAACTCAATGTGCAGTGTCGTGTTTTAGAGGGGTTTTGGATATATCAGGGGCCCCGCAGAGTTTTAATGGGGGTCCCGCTACCCGGATAGCGGGCTAAGGGTCAAGGGGGCTAGCAGCCCCCTTGCGGGGTGCGGGGCAGCGCCCCGGCCCAAAAAATTTTTTGAGGGGGACGGTGTTGTGGAGTGTGTGAGTATCTATATATATATATATATATATATATATACACATGTATACATATATATATAAAAGGGGAAAAGCGCCCAAAGGACGCATGGGAGAAAGCGCCAGCGCTTTGGGTGCTAGCGCAAGAGCGCTAGCGCCCCACGGCGCTCGGGTGCTGGCGCTAGCGCTTTGAGCACTAGTGCCCCACATGTCAGCACGTGGGCGCTCGGGCGCTAGCGCTCTGAGCGCAAGGACGCTAGCGCTTTGAGCGCTAGCTCCCCACGTGTCAGCACGTGGGCGCTCGGGCGTGGGCGCACGGGCGCTAGCACTTTGGGCACAGGTGCTCTGAGAGCAAAGGCGCCAGCGCTTTGAGTTCTAGCGCCCCATGTGTCAGCACGTGGGCGCTCGGGCGCTAGCGCTTTAAGCGCAAGAGTGCTAGCGCTTTGAGCGCTAGCGCCCCACGTGTCAGCACATGGATGCTCATGAGCTAGCGCTTTGGGCACTAGCGCTTTGAGCGCAAGGGCGCAGCGTCCCACGTGTCAGCACGTGGGCCCCGGAAGGCAAAAGGGATTTGGTCCCTGCAATAGGAGTTGTACTCCCAGAAAGGAGCACTTATTATTCTCTCTCTGTGTGTGTGTGTGTGTGTGTGTGAGGAGTTAAACTCTTAGGATATTTTGAAGCTGATGAAGGGGCCGCTCCCCTTGAGCCATGGATCTTCCCCAAAGTGGGGTTCCTGGAGATGGGTCTCCTTCTTCCTCCTCTGTTGGCAGGATCTTGAAGATCAAGAAATATGAGATTTTAAAAATCTCTCCTTTCTGAGATCTGATGGCAGATCTGAGTTCCCCTTTGTGGGTTTTGTGGTGAAAAACTGTTTAGTTTTGGAAAAGGAAGAGTAAAACTCTTGGTTTAATTCAAAAGAAAGAAGAAGGTTTTAGAATCTTGAGGAAGGAGAAAGAGGCACAGGCCCTAATTTTTGGGGGAATGAGAAGTATTTTAGATATTTTCATCATGTTGCCTTATATAGGCTTACATATTTACATGTAGCCCCTTGGGCTTTACAAAATGGTATTTTGCCCATCCCATGGCTCATGTGACATTTCTTTTTGCACATAAACCATGGGCTTACAAAAAAATTGGCTTTATGCCCATTTTATTTACATTCATGCATAAAAAATTACATAAAAATTATTTATTACATGATTTCATTTTGGCATGGGGGAGGGCCGCCCGCTTCATGTTTAGACTCGACCTGGACATGGGCCCGCTTGACCTGGGCTTGGGCCCACCTGGCTAGAGGTTGACCATGACTTTGACTCGGTCAACCGAGGTGCAAATTTTGACCCCAACATACAGCATGTACATTGGAACCATTTTCAACCCGTAGAGTGTGGTTTCCAGTCTTCAAAACTCTATTGTTTCTCAATTCCTGCATACAATTACAGATGTGAGAACCAGAACCGGTATCTAATACCCAAGATGTAGAGTTTAATGAAAAACAGTTTTCAGTTACAAACACACCTGAAGCGGAAGTATCAACATGCTTCTTCTTCTTGAGATCTGCAGGGTACAAACCACAATTGCATTTCCAGTGTCCCGATTTGTGGCAGTAAAAGCATTCTCCTTTTCCACTTCCCGCGGTCCCAGATTTGTCTTTCCCCTTCGCCTTTTCAACTCCACCTTTCGGCTTGGTGGGATTCTTCTTCTTCTTTCCTTTGGCCTTGGCTTTCGGGACTGAAGAGGAAGATGGCCCATAAAGCAGAGCGGGAGTTTTCGCTGTCTTAAGCGTGCTCTTTGCATTTCTCAACATATTAAGAAGTTTAGGCAATGATTTCTCCATATCGTTCATATTGAAATTCACTATGAACGGAGCAAAGGCGGGGGAGAGAGACTGTAAAACAATATCTGTATATTGCTCATTATCCATATTCCATCACAGTTCCTCAAGTTCTTCTATAAGACCAATCATCTTCAGAACATGGTCTCCTACTGTTGCACCGGGGGCCAACCGCATCTGAAACAGCTTTTGAGATGCGTCGTAGCGTAAAGTACGAGATTGCTCTTCATACAACTCATTTGTATGAAGAAAGATGGATTGTATATCCATCTTCTCGTGTTGTTTCTGATGGATACTGTCCATAGAAGCAAGTGCGAGGCACGTGGCCGTGTTGCAATCAATATCCCATGTTTTTCGGATCTCCTTATCCGAAACAGATGATTCAGGTCCTGGGACGGGTGGGGCTTTGGTAGTGAGGACATATGATACTTTATCATATGTGAGTGCAATGTTCAAGTTCCTCAACCATTCTTTATAATTTGGTCCAATCAGTTTGTTTTTCTCTAAAAGAAACTTAAGTCCCGTCATCGGTATCTGCCATTAGGAGAGAGAAAAGAATACACTCAGCGAAATGCTCTTGCAAAGATCAGATTAGTTATTATCTTATCTAATCGATGTCTCCCACTGTTTTTATCAAATTTTCTTTCAAACCTGAAAAGAAAACTAGCTAGGATTAATTACATTCTACAGTTTCGCTAACCGGTCAGCCAGGCCAGTGTCGGTATTTTAAGGGAGGTTCCCCGTGCATACGCACGGACCTAATTAAAATAAAACTCGTTTTTCCCAGAGGTTAAAAACCCCGTTAACACCTTTCTAGACACCTACTGGATTAGCTAATTGTAAAGTGCAAAATTCTCCCGGGAGTAACTCTTACTCACAGTGGGATCGGGATCCAAATATCATATAGATGGTATGCAATCTCATTGCAAATTTCAACTCTTGAAACTCCCGATATGGTTTTTACCCCTAGATGCTTATGACCTTGGCTATGGTCAATATATCATAAGCACTAGTCAAGTTCTACCCATCATTTCGTGATTAACTAGACCCACCCATATGACCCTTAACTATGATCAACATAATCACATGAATGTCCTAACTTATCGCATCATATGCTTTGTAGAAAAACATCACTTAGCTACCGTACACTGCGCCTTGACTATAATCAACATGCGTAGCACGAATACTAAGTACTTTGCTTCCTAAAATGACAGGGGGGTTGCGGATGGTTTTTTATGAAAACCTTTAACATTTTGAACTTGATTTCGTTGTAGAATCTAAATAGTTTTTAGAAAAGGAGTGGCTTAAGCTCCGCATCTTTTAAAACTTACTTTTTCATAAAAGAGCCGAGTGGGTTTCAAATCTGATTCTACAACATCTTTAGGTTTCTTTTCTTTTACATTAATCTCATTAATGTATTCCCATCATTTAAATTCCTAAGCCATTACAGAAAGAAACGAAAAGCAGTATTACATATCACATATATAACAATATCACATTCGTCTCAGATATTGTGCAATCACATCACAGAATAATCAGCAGCAGAAACACATATATGAAAATATAGGATATACTAGAAACTCCGTATTTTCTATTTAGCCTACGATAGAAAATACGGATTTCATGGTCATGATGAATAGCCAAGCCCACACCCTTAGACCCCTACGAGAGCGACAAGTGACCCTTTCAATTCTAGAGTTTAGGAGACCCGGTCTCGACTCCTTAAGATGGCCTCCCACTGAACTCCAGAACCCGGTCACTCGTGCTCCCCTCCTTAGGTCTATCCTAATGCGGAAAAGTAAAATATACATCAAATGAGACATCATCCTCAACCCGGATATGCCCCAATAAAAGAATAATATATACAATGAATTTTACATGAATGAAAAGATAAACTCTCGTCTCACATAAAACCCCCGGCCATTCGATCACGACGATCCTATACATCATATCACATCAACAATTGAAAAGTATAGATGACGTTAAAATATATCAATCAACACATCAACATACCCACTGTTGTAATAGATTTCAACACTTGAACCTGCATAAAAATTCCCAGAGAGCATATATGGTACTTACGGATCAACGCAAGAGTGCACGGTCTAAGCCTCACCAACGGCGCCGCGGAACCGCCGCAAATACACCTATTTGGCCGCGGTTCCAGGGTCGTTGTGTTGAGTTAGGCGCTCGTTTTTCTTAGGGATCCATAGAAAACCCTGCTCTATTTTCGGCATATTTTTAATTACAACAATTCCAACTTTTGAAAAAATTTCCATTGAGCATGCAAAAATATCGTTTTTCATGTTCGATTGAGTTTTTAAACGTCGTCCGATTTACTCTAAAGTTCTAGCTAGGCTCTGATACCATGTTTGGTTTATAGTAGCGCCTTTAGTTGGGTTACAACATCATAAAATAGTGAACTTTCATTTTAAAGAGGGCTATTACAAACGAACTATGAATTGTAACTAGAGATGTCACGCCCCGCTTCCCAAAATACGGAAGACAAGGGATGACTAAGGCAGCCATGCTCCTACGGTCAACGAATAATCCCACCGTAGTCACATTTCGGCTTCTAGCATTACATGGTAATCAGTAAAAAAAGCACAAAAGTAAAGAAAATACATCACTAAATTATTACATCAACTTCCATTGTTCACAATTTACAATAAAACAAGAAAAGAACAACTAACCAAGTTTGAATACAAGGTCTCTTTTAGCAGTAAAAGTGAAGGAGGTCCTCTCGACTAAATCTCCGTAAGCTCGAAGGGTAAGTCTGACTCCTGCGCTGGTTCTTCCTCGAGATCTGAGCATGCATACTCAGGTCGTCAGAGCAACGTAATAGCAATATTATAATAGTGACAAGTAACAAGCACAGAAGGTAATAACAGTGGAAATAAAATGCAAGTAATCAATATGTCACTAACTGATGCAAAGTATGATCTGTGTCCCTATCAATCTCTAAGTCATCTTTGAAATCGAGTTGTGGAAAGGAGGATCATGTTTAACGAGGGTCTCGTACATACCCGAGACTACGGCCCGCATCGCCCGCGATATAACCCTGTCAGCCGGACCGCTAGGCCCTACCTAATATATATAAGAGTCGTTGTTCGAATGATCATCCTTTAAATCACTGTCCTCGCTAAATACGATGCTCTTTCCACTTCGATTTCTCCTTTTTCCCCAGGTTTACACTATTGATGAGTATAGTCTAGTCGTGTACAAGTATGCACCAATAACACGGTTTTGGCTGTCACGAATCATTCACTTTTCTATTGGCGTACTTGACACTCCTAAACCAATACCGTTCACGCATGATAATGCATTGTACACTGAATAATAACGCGCACTATCACTATGTGTATGGCAATCGGGTAATATATGTGCATTTATGCAGTTAACAAGTCATGTGTAATATGAACTATTATACACCTTATGAGCTTATAAAAATTGCAGTAAATTATACGTTCAAAATTAAGTGAAACGATACAAAGACGGTAATAAGTATACTCAGTCAGAAGTTCAGAAAAATTTATTTCAGTGCAATCGGATTTCGGGTTTGCAAGTTACAGCCGTTTCATTTTAAGTGTTTGCTGCAGGAAATTCAGTTTCTGAACTGAATGTCCGTTTTACGGCACAATTTTTACCCTGTTGGGATCAGAATTTAGAGACGCTATAGTTGAATGAAATCTAGGTTTTTCAATAAGGTTTCTAACTCACTAGACATATTCTCAATCTCACCTCTACGTCAGAAGTTATGCACTGTACAATCATAGGGTGTCAGTTCTGTTTCAGTTTGGGACTGCTATACGTCCTGTTCGTTTAAATTACAGTTTAAATAGTAAACGATGGTAAAAAGGGGTGAAACCACTTTAATTATTTATCTAACTGTGTCATATTCACTAAATTATAGGGTTACGCAATATACAAGTTCAAACATCAAAGGGGTAAGCATTACGAGATAGAAATCAACAGCCAGACCTGCTCTGGACTGCAGTCCAGAGCCGATCTCCGAATCAGTTTCCGTCGTATTTTCAGTATAGAAACAATTTAAAACTTTTATGAGGTTCCAGATCGTTGAGTTGGCTTCGATTTGAGCCCTCGAACTCATCATTTCAATGTGCACCCAATTAATTATGATTTTTACAAGTTTCAGATGCGGGAAATTTTCAGTTTTTACGGGTGTAATCGGGGATGATCGTTCAAGTCAATAACGATCAAAATTTTCAGTCAAATTTTAACATGATGTTCGTTACCACACAGGCCAGCTTATATGGTCAAGTTCTGTTAGTTTAATGGAAGGTTTTCGTTCGGGTTTTGCATCAAACGCTTATATCATATAAACTTTCACGATTTATAAACATGGAATTAATAGGATTTTTGAATTGTAACAAAATAATCTAGCATGTAGCAAGTAGGGTACTTACCTGGAGATGCGTTGACGACGCATGGCAGCGGCAACGGCACGAACACGCAACGAACGGCACGGTTTGGGTTCACGGCCTCGGCTTGAGTCCGGGTTCGTCGTCGGTGTTGCCCGGGGGATGGCTCGTGATCACTGGAGGCGGAGTGGGGTGCTGTGGACCTCCTGGGAGTGTGCTCGGGTCGGCGGTGGTCGGGTGTTTGGGCGCGGGCTTTAGGGGAATGGGCTGGGGAGTTGAATTGGATTAATTTATATTTGCTTGGTTTTATTTTTTTTTTTTTGGGCTGGGTTTGGGTATATATATATTTTTGATTAATTAATTTTGGTTTATTTTCTTTTCTCTCAGTGGGTTGGGCTTGGTGTTGGAATTTAATTATTTATTTAGTTTTGGGCTTTGATTTTAATCATTTAGGAAAATCAATTATTAAAACTTTAGCAACCGATTACCTACAAAATTACGAGAAAAAGGAAAACAATCGGGGGACTAGGAAAAATCTAAGATTTTATTGATGGGAACGGGGATTTACATCATTCCCCCCTTACAAAAAATTTCGTCCTCGAAATTTAAAAAGAGACAACGAAACAACAGTACTAAACAAAGAGATGTGGAAAACGTGCACGGATATCTTCCTCCCTCTCCCAGGTAGATTCTCCTGGGGAACGACCGCCCCAAAACACTCGGACTAACGGAATGACCTTGTTCTTCAGCACTTTCTCTCTGCGGTCGAGGATGGTGGTGGGCTGCTCCTCGTAGGATAGGTCGGTACCCAAAGCTAACTCCGAATAGTCCAGAACATGGCTCTCATCCCAAACATAATGCTGCAACTGAGACACGTGGAGGGTATTGTGCACACCAGCTAGTGATGGAGGCAAGGCAAGTCGATAGGCCACCTCTCCTACTCGCTCTAGCATCTCAAAAAGTCCGATGAAACGGGGACTGAGTTTCCCGCGACCTCCAAACCTGATAACTCCGCAGGCAGGGGAAATCTTCAGGAATGCGTGATCTCCGACTTCAAATTCCAGTGCTCTCCTGCTGGTATCCGCCCAACTCTTCTGTCGATCATGAGCCGTCTTAATACGCTGCCTGATCATTTGGACCTTGTCAACTGTCTGAACAATGAGCTCGGGACCCAGTAATCTTCGCTCTCCTACATCATCCCAACAAACTGGGGATCAACACTTCCGCCCGTAAAGTGCTTCGAAAGGAGCCATCTGGATACTAGCCTGATAACTGTTATTATAAGAAAACTCGACTAGATGCAGATGATCTTCCCAGGAACCCTGAAAATCCAACATGCAGGCTCTCAACATGTCCTCGAGCGTCCGAATCATACGCTCGGATTGTCCGTCCGTCTGCGGGTGATAAGCTGTACTGAACTTGAGGCGGGTACCCAAATTCTCCTGTAAGCTCCTCCAGAAGTGCGAAACAAATCTAGTGTCTCAATCTGACACAATGATGACTGGAACTCCGTGAAGTCGTACTATCTCCTGCATGTATCTTTCTGCCAGTGACTCTGTCGACTGTCCCACTCGGAATGGTAAGAAGTGTGCAGCTTTCGTGAGGCGGTCGACGATAACCCAAATGGAGTTGTTGCCCCTAGGGCTCCGTGGTAAGGCCGTCACGAAATCCATAGTAATGTGCTCCCACTTCCATTCTGGTATCGGGAGTGGTTGTAACAATCCTGCTGTTCTTTGATGTTCCGCCTTCACCTGCTGGCACACCAAGCACCTGGATACAAACCGCGCAATTTCTCGCTTCATCCTGTTCCACCAAAAATGCTGCTTTAGGTCCCGATATATCTTCGTATCTCCCGGATGCACAGAATAAGCTGAACTATGCGCCTTAGCCAGTACCTCTTCTCGAACATCCCTCTGGGGTACGCAGAGTTTGCTACCGAATTTCAGAGAACCGTCTTCATGTATGATTAAGTCCGTTCTCAGCCCAGCTTCTACTTGCGCTCTGAAATTTTGCAATCGAGGATCATCCGCTTGTGCAGCCTTGATGCGATCCACAAGGGAAGACTACACCTGTAGTTGTCAAAATTGACTGATTGCGCTCGATGTGACGACTTCAAGCTCGAGTCTCTGAAAATCCTCAATGATGCTCCTCTGACTGGTCAGCATCATGACCGCTGGCTTGCGACTGAGAGCATCTTGTACAACATTTACTTTTCCCGGGTGATACTAAAGGTCTAAGTCGTAATCCGCCATCAGTTCTAGCCATCGGCGCTGTCTCATGTTTAGTTCTTTCTGAGTAAAGACGTACTTCAGACTTTTATGATCCGTGTACACGTCCACCTTCTCGCCCGACAGGTAATGCCTCCAAATCTTCAACGCAAAAACCACTGCAGCTAACTCCAAGTCATGCGTAGGATAGTTCCTGTTTCCTCCAATCAGAGCAAAGCTCTGTTCAAATTCCAATGCGGGAAATGAAGCGACGCTTTTGTTTCTCCCAATCAGAGCAAAGCTCTATTTGAATTTCAAAATTAAAAAATTGAAGCAACGCTTCAGATTCCTTGCGCTGCACGCTGTGCGCCACGTGTCAAAAGCAGACACGCCAGCGCAAGGAGCGCTGCGCCCAAGGCAACGCACCTCCAATTAGAGCAAGGCTCTGTTTTAAAATTCAAATTTTAAAGTAAATGAAGCAACGCTTCAAATCGCTAGCACAGTTGCGCTGCGCTCTGCGCTGCGCGCCACGTGTCAAATAGTGGTGCGCTGGCGCAACTGCGCTGCGCGCTGCATATCAAACACAGGCGCGCGAGGCGCTCTGCGCTGCGCGACACGTGTCTAGCGCAGGTGCACTAGCGCCAATTGCACCAGCACTGGAATTTAAATAATAAATTATTAACCAGAATTAAAATTCTAGAAAGATCTTTCCAATCTTATTAAAATAAAAAGATTATCTTCTGTAAAACAGAGGCCTTAGGATCAAAGATCCAACGGTGGGGAAATATCCCTAGATCAATCAGAGAAAGATCTCTGTAACTAACCTAACAAACCAATTGACCCTATATAAAGGCCTCTAGACTCTAAGTCTCACATGGACAGACATACAGAAAAGAGAAAACTCTCTGAAAAATTTGAAAGCGAAGCTTTTGAAGAAAGAAGATCATCTTCTTCATCTTTGAAGGTAAAGAATTAAATTCTTGGAAGAGATGAAAACACCTCACAAAAGCAAGAATTTCTTCTAAAAGGATCAAAGATCTAAGAACAAGATCAAGATCTTCAATATAAAAATATAGATCATAAAAGATTAAAGAAGTAATTTACTTCATCCCTAGATCTTTTGATCTATATAAAGGCACAGCCTTTTGATGAACCATTGGTTCTTGAATCTTAAGGTAGAACCTCTTTAGAACAAGAAAAACTTATTTCTTTGATCTTAATTGGATCAAGATACGCTCTGCGCTATTGTACAGTGCCTTGCACTTTTGAAATGAACCTTTGCGCTCCTTAGATTGGCGCACTGCGCCAGAGAGCGCCACGTGTCAACCATAGACACAATCTGCGCTCTGTGCTCCTAAATATAGCGTACTGCGCTCTTGGAATGGCACACTGCACCAGGGCACGCCACGTATCAGCAGCGCACTAGCGCAGCGCACTGGCGCAGCGCACTGCGCTAACAGACTTGCGCTCACCAGAGCGTGACACGTGTCACCTCCACATGCTCTGGCTCCTTGCGCTCTTTAATTGGCGCAAAGCGCCTGACAGGCCACGTGGCGCACTGTCAGATTAGTAAATGCTATGCATTGTTTAAAAAGGTAGAGCCCAATTAAAAGTCTAACAGACCAATTCAAATGCTGTACAAGCCAATATAAATGCTATGCATTATTAAAAGGGCCGAGCCCAAATAAAGGCTCAACAGCCAGAACAATAAAATGTTCAACTCATATCAACTGAGCCCATATGCTCATAAGCCTTCAAACAGACTTTAGTCCCAAATTGGACTATAGATCTCCCAACCAACATTGGTTCAAGGGTACATCTCTGAACTCCTCTGATATTTGTCGTTGTAATCCTTCAACGTCTTCAGAGAGGTGATGGATCCCGACAGCCATATATCCCACGGACTTTGATGGACCACCATGCCCCTAAACTGGCAATCGACCGCAATGTCTCTAAACTAAACAATAGAGCCCAAATGCTCCCTTGTTGGATCTAAATGATCTTGTTAAGTTGATCTTAGTCTGGTAATTAGACTAACGTATTCTTAACAAACGTTTAACTTGATCTTAGTCCAAAAATGAGACTAACGTATCCTTAAACCCAAAATCCCAAACCCAAATCTAAGAAAATACAGATTTGGACTAATCCACGTCTTACGGACGACAACGTAAATTAGTCTCCGTATACAATCCACGGGCAACCACAAACAAAACAAACACCCATGACACGAAGTGACCATATGGAGAAGGAGAAAGTTGTTACCGCGATGCAGTAGCTTAATTAACTGCAGGGGCTTGCTCCTGTAGGGAAGAGCGTCCCCACAATCAAAAACCCCTCGAACGAGGGGGAATCTGACGAAGTCTGCTACATCGACCGCATCCGTTTAAACCTTCGGTACATGGTGCCATAAATCAACTTGGCGTCTTCGGAGAGGTGGACGGATAGCACCTATTAGCATCTGCCCCGAATTTCAGGTAAGATGTCCGCCGCGCCTTCTGCGCCGTCTTTCGGAGGGGAACAGATTCTGGCACGCCCGGTGGGACCTTTTCCTCTTTCCACTCCACACTTCATGTGTCGTATTCGCGAACGAATCGCAGTTTGTTAATGGTTGCCCTCGAGTTTCAAGTTACTAAGATTTGGTCTCTTGCTTGGCGCAGAAAGCAAACAGCAATGGCGTTCAACTGCTCGAACTGCTCCAACTGCAACTGCAACCGACGCTCCGCCTCACCTGGAGATGTAGCCTATGGATCTCAGGCGGCATCACTGTTCACGATGCCGGTGGAACAAATTACCCAGGCTACTACTGGACCATTTTTCGAGACCATGCTCCCGCCAATGAGCTTCGCTGCCCCAGTGACCGTACCAGAAACTCCTAAGAAGTCGGTCTTCGATCGACTTACAGCTGCTGCGGCCCCTCTCAATGGGTCGCCCAACACCAATACCTTGGTCTTCTCCAGATTAGGCCAAAACTCCTGTGGGCCCACGATGAAGCTTGCGGTCCCAGAGAAGGTTATTCAAAAGAAAGTAGCCAAACCTACTCCTGAAGTCGTCAAGGCGGCTTCTCCTGCTAAGAGATCGGTCTTTACAAGACTGACCGTCCCAACTCCCACTCCCGCTCCTGCTGCTCAGAAGGCATCAGTCTTTAATAGGATGACACCGGCAGCAGCCCCTCACCTGAACAGGGGGCAAGATAAGGCCATCCCCGTCACCGAGCCAATTCCATCAGCGCGGCACGCTCGACGTCGCCATTGGTGCCGCGTGAGGAAGGCTGGGGGCAACTCCCCCTCTGGGCTAACTCCGCCAGCTCCGATGGTGGAAATCAATACTGCTGTTCCGACCGGGAATAGCTTTGAACCGCTAAGAAAGGTGCGCAAAAACTCGCCAATTGCCGTATTGAAAAGATCTCTTACACCTGTGGATAATGCCCCAAAGGTGAAGCTGGAGCAACCCCCTCAACGGCAGTCCTCTAAAATTTACAAGGTCTGGCGTCAAGTCCAAGACTCCGTAATGGATCAAGACTATCTCCGCCGACAGAAAAAGATGAAGGATCGGCAGGAGAAGGACTACTCTGTCAAGCCAGAAAAAGCAATAGCTACTTGGATGCCTACTACAACGGCCCCCTCAACTTCGACCACTCACAAAAGAAGGAGGTCGGAGAAGATCCCTGTGTCTTTGGCAAATCACAAAGACACTGAATCTAAACGCCCCGAGTCTGGGGACATGGTGGTGCACACTGTTTATATGACATCCGGAAAAGGGGATAGCCATACCTTTACGGGCCATCGACCACTTACCAGATCCATAACAAAGGCCCAGGAGCAGCAACAGAAGCTCCAAGAGATGCTAACACAGATGGCCGCACTCACTGAGCCAAAAGAAAGCCCGGAGGCGTCAACCGAACAGCGTCAAGAACAAGAAACCGATGCTGAGTTCCTTCGCAGGATCCTCGAGAAGAAGGACAAAGAGGCAGCAGAACAAGCTGCCAACATAAAACAAATGGCACTTCTCTTTCAAGACTTGGTAGGAATGATGTTACAGCCGGCCCCTCCAGCTGAAGACCCTCCGATCATTATTGAAGACGATAGAGGGGAGATATCTAATCCTCCTCCGGCTCATTCAGCAGCCAAGGAGGAAACCATTTCCAAAGCTGCATTAGACGACTACATAGCTCAGCAGATACGAGTTCATCAGGCGAATGAAGCTGCTGGACAAATTGTTAGAACCGGACGGCCCTATCCGGGCTGGTATGACCAAATCAGTTACCCGCTGGGATATATGATCCCTAAATTCTATGTGTACAAGGGGACAGGAATCTACATCAGCATGTCGCTCAATTCAGAGCCTTATGCGGCAACACTGGAGGCGACGACAAACTGTTGCTTCGCCAATTCATCGGCAGCCTAGCAGAAACGGCCTTTGAATGGTATTCGGAGCTACCTAACGACTCTGTCAAAACATTTGCGGAGATGGAGCTACTGTTTACACAAATATTCGCGAGTGCTAGTGAACGCACCCCGATAACGGCACTGATTAATGCCAGGGTGAAGCCAGGCGAGACGTGGGTTCAATATGCAATACGATGGCGAAACTTATGGTCGAAGTGCGAACAACGCATCGAAGAAGCACCTGTGGTAGGCATGTTCATGGGCACTCTTGATCCGCAAGCAACCATCTCGCAATTCATGATGTTCTTCAAGCCAACTACTTTTCAGGCCTTGATCGACAAACTGGCCTGAATGGACCAGATGGATCACAGACCGTCTCCTCCAAAGCCAGACTCTCGAAATGAGAAAGGAAAAGGAAAAGCAATCGTCGTCGCCAATACTCAACAACAGCCGAGCAACTCAAAGCCGGTTGTTCGCCAAAACAACGTGCGTCCATGCCCATCCCTCGAGGAGAGACTGGGACGTCCTTACTCGTTTCCTCAGGATAAAACGAGGAGACTGTTCGAGCTGGCAGTGCGCAACAGACTCATCAATCTGCCGAGTTTGAAACGTCCGTTGCAGCCAGGCGATGTCAACGATCCTAATTACTGCCCTTACCACCGAGCAGTAAGCCATCCGATCGAAGATTGCTTCATCTTCAAAAACTAGGTTGAAGACCAATACCAATAAGGCAAGTTCGCGTTATCCGAAAACTGGAAGGTGAACCCACCGCAGCCCCATGCTCCTAAAAAGGTGGACACGTCGGGGGCATCGTGCTCTTTTGTTGAAGAGGCCCCATGTGAAGTGGCCCTTTCGGCCAAAACCAAAAAGATGCTGAATGATCGCGAGACATGCCCGGCGATTAGATGGAAGAACCCGCTGGAACCCCAGATTATCGAAGGGATGCTGAAGCCACGCCCAACTCCAAAGATTGGTGGTGACAGCCAAAGTGTTCACACCCAGCCGTCGAAATCTTCGAAAAAGAAGAAGAAATCCAAGAAGCCCGTGAAGCCTGGCGACAAGCGCACGGACCTACAAAAGCAGATTGACGCGCTGGAAGAGTATAACCAGAAGGCGCGGACTCCAATCATGCTCCAAGAATTCCTCAGCCACGTTCTTGAGGACGGAAATGATGGAGAAGAATCGTCGGACGAATCTGAGGATTACGTGGCAAGTTGCCTTGTGATCTCCCATTCATCGCTAGACAATGAAGAGACTCCTTGCACAAAGAAACTGGGGGCAGAGCCTGAATCGGAACTTCTGGGACCGTCAGATGAAATGATCGACGCATTCCTAAACGAAGCTCTCTTGAGAAGCAAAGCTGATCGGGAGCGTGAGATGGCCATATTTGAAAAGGCCAAACGCCGGCGACTGGACAAAAGGGTCGAAACACTCCCACCAGATCAAAGTACATCCGCCGCAAATGAAAGCAGGATCAAGACAAGGAAACGATTCGCCAAAGCCATATCGATGGGGATGAGGCTGCCCTCTTTCAGAGAAAATTCTCCTGGTGGGATACATCTTGATGAAGCGGACGTACATCCTAACTTCTGCTTATATCATCAGAAGATCGCACATCCTACTGAAGACTACAACTCTTTTAAGTGTTGGTGGCAAGAATATGTCACTCACAGGCAACACTTCAACAGGACAAAGCGTGAAGCTCGTAGACGACGGAAAAATGCGACAGATGAGTATAAAAGAACTGCCGGCAATTGTCATAGGGTTGATCCCGAGGGACCGTGAGTTCTCACCTTTGGGAGCGGCTCCGACGAAAAAGTAGCCCTCGGCCCTCTCTTCAAGGAATCCATCTCTGAAACGAAAGAATTGAGGAGTTGCGAGAACCTTCATCCGTGCAATTGCATGCTACCCGGAAAGAATCTCAGACCCGCAAACAAGGGTTCGAATAAAAAGGATAAAGGGAAGGAAAAAACGGCCTTCATCGCCAACGCTCAACAACAATCGAGTGACCCTAGATCGGTTGTTTTCCAAAGTAACAAGCGGCAACCCCTCTATGAGAAATTGAAACGTCTTTACTCATTTTCCCGGGATGAAACAAGGTGGCTGTTCGAACTAGCAGTGCGCAACAGGCTTATCACTCTACCGGAGCTGAAATACCAGCTACAACTGAATGAGATCAACAATCCTAATTACTGCCCTTACCACCAAGTATTGGGCCATCCGATCAAAAACTGCTACGTTTTCAAAAACTGGGTTGAAAACCAATACCAACATAGTAAGTTCGTGTTGTCCGAGAACTGGAAGGTGAGCTCGCCACAACCACATGCTCCGAGAAAGATGGATATGCCGGGGGCATCATGCTCATTCATAGAGGAAGCCCCATAGACTGAAAAGTCAGTAAACTAGAGATTTGCCTCAAATACGGCGACGGCGGACCGAAACGTCCTTAAACTAACAGTGGACCGAAATGTCCCTAAACTAACAACGAACCACTATGTCCTAAAACTAGCCGTTGACCGAGACGTCGATAAATTACGATTGCAGCGTCCCAAAGCTGATTAAAAAAAAGAATAAAAATAAAAATAAAAACGGTATGTCCATAAGAAAAATGGGCACGGATGAAAACCCGAAAGGGCTCCGTGAGTCAAAACAGCAGGGCTATCCGCGAGTGTTTGTGAAAACCCGAAAGGGCGCAACCTCGTTATATATAAAAAAAGAGAAGAATAAAAAAAATAAAAACGGTATGTCGATAAGCAAAATGGGCACGGATGAAAACCCGATGTTCCCCTCCGAAAGACGGCCGCACAGGACCGCGATGTCCTGAACGCTGAGATTCGGGGCAGATGCTATTTGGTTTTATCCGTCCACCTCTCCGAAGATGCCAAGTTGATTTATGGCACCGTGTATCGGAGGTTTAAACGGATGCGGCCAATGTAGCAGACTTCGTCAGATTCCCCCTCGCTTGAGGGGTTTTTGATTGTGGGGACGCTCTTCCCTGCAGGCGCAAGCCCCTGCAGTTAATTACGCTACCGCATCGCGGTAACAACTTTCTCCTTCTCCAGAATTTCACTTCGTGTCGTGTGTGTTTGTTTTGTTTATGGTTGCCCGTGGATTGTATACGGAGACTGAGTAATGCCGTCGCCCGTAGGACGTGGATTAGTCCAAATCCGTATTTAATTTAGATTTGGGTTTGGTGTTTTTTAGTTTAAGGATGCGTTAGTCGCGTTGCGGCTAAGATCAACTTAAACGTTCGCCAAGGATACGTTAGTCCTATTTTGGACTAAGATCGACTTGAACGGGATCGTTTAGATCCGAAAGAAGAGCAATTGGCTCTATTGTTCCAGTTTAGAGACGTGGTGGTCCATGTTCCAGTTTAGGGACGTGGTGGTCCGTCATTAGTTTAGGGACGTTTCGGTCCGATATTAGTTTAAGGACGTTTCGGTCCGATATTAGTTTAAGGACGTTCCGGTCCACGAGTTTAAGGACCCCGCAGTCCATATGGGTGTGTGGTCGTCGGGACCCGTCACCTCTTTGACGTCGTTGAGGAATTACAACGATGGATGTCAAAGGAGTTCGGAGATGTACCCTCGAACCGGATGTAGATTGATTTAGGAGAGCCAATTTGCTCAGTCAGTTTAATTTAAGGACTTATGACCACTATTGGGCTAAGTCCAGTTGAAAATGTCCAACATTTATTTGCTTTTGCATTGCATTTCTCTTTATTTTTATTTGGGCAATTTGTTTTGGGCTCTGCCCTTTATAAATGATGCAAAGCATCAATTTCATTTGGGCTCTGCCCTTTTTATTGCTTTGCAACTTATTTTGGCCTGCTAGGTCTTTTTTATTTGGGCCTGGCCCTTTAAGTAATGCATTGCATTTGTGCAAAGCACCAAGAATCTTTTAGATTCAAAGCACTTTTTATCCCTTGATCTAAATTTGGATCAAAGAAAAACAAGTTTTTCCTTGTTTCAGAGAACCAAAGGTTCATAGCAAGTGCAAGGCACTATTTTTATTATTTTTATTTCTTTATTTATTTGTTGAAGATCACTGATCTTGTTCTTAGATCAATGATCTATTCCTAAGAAAATTTTCTCTTGTTTTAAAGGTTTTTTTACCTTCTTTTTTGTGTTCTCAAGGAGTTCTCAAGAGTTCTCTTCTCTCTTCTTTTTTTTTTTTTAGAACCAGATGTGTGTTTTTGAAATGAGGTTTGGGGTCCTTTTTATAGTGCTCAAAAATTAGTTAAATTTGTTGAAAAGATCTTTTTCTGAGTGATTTGGGGAATTTTCCCCACCGTTGGATCTTTGATCCAAAGGCCCCTCTTTTACAGAAGAAATCTTCTTGTTTTAAAAAATTTCCTTAAATCTTCATTCTGTTTTTTTTTGCGCAACTCCCCAGCGCGTGACACGTGTCGCGCAGTGAAGCGCTTGCGCAACTGAGCTTGCGCAACTGCGCGGACACGTGTCGAACAGTGAAGCGCTTGCGCAACTGCGCTTGCGCAACTGCGCAGACACGTGTCGCGCAGTGGAGCGCTTGCGCAACTGAGCTTGCGCAACTGCGCAGACACGTTTCGCACAGTGGAGCGCTTGCGCAACTGCGCTTGCGCAACTGCGCAGACACGTGTCGCGCAACGGTGCACTTGCGCAACAGTGTTTGCGCAACTGCGCAGACACGTGTCTCGCAGCCGTGCGCTTGCGCAACTGCGCAGACACGTGTCGCGCTGCGATGCGCTTGCGCAGTTGTGCTTGCGCAACTGCGCAGACACGTGTCCCGCAGCGCAGCGCTTGCGCAACTGAGTGTTGCTTATGTTTTTTAAAGAGCCTTGCTCTTGCTTTGATTGGACGCACTGCCTTGGGCGTTGTGCTGCCGTGTCAATTTCTGACACGTGGCACGTTGCGCGCAGCGCACGGGATCTGAAGCGTTGCTTCAAAAATTTGAATTTTTGAAATTCAAACAGAGCCTTGCTCTGATTGGGAGAACAAATGCCCCCCCACCGTTGCGCTCACGTGGCGCGCACGTGAATGCAGCGGTGGCATGATCCCGACCGTTGGATCAATTGACCAGTTGAAGGGGCGCAGGCGCTTATAAATAGGACCCTTGGTCCTTAGTAAATGTTTTACCATTTTCAAGAATCTTGAAATTTCAGAGCCTTGCTCTTGTTTAAGAATTTCAGAGCCTTGCTCTTGCTTTTTCACAAGAACTCCAGAGTTCAGAATTTGAAAACATCTTAGGTATTAATAATAATAAAATTAAATTAAATTAAAATTGATTAATAGAGCCTTGCTCTCACAGATCTTTGATCTAAAACCCTTTTGGGGTTTCATCAGCAGAGCCTTGCTCTGGAAAGTTCATAGATCTACAGAGATCTTGTTCATGGGTTTTAACTCATGAACAGAGCTTTGCTCACGGATCAAATGTAGATTTTTTTTTTTGATCTGAAAATGGAGAACTCCTAAAAGTTTTCATTGATCTTTAAAATCTCAAATTTTAATCTTTTAAGGGTTGAAGTTTTCTTTTTGATGGATTTTCCCTCATTAATATAAGGCTAGGCTCTCCTTAAAGAAATTTCATTCCCTTGAGACCAGAGTTTGACAAATGTCACTCTGTGACAGAGCTTTGCTCCAAAAGAGAAGATCTTCTCCTTGTCTCTAGGGATTTCCCACCAATGAGGATATTCTCCTGTGGATCTTTTCATGAATTGACAGTCTCATCTAATGATGGGATTGTCTTATTAAATGATACACCGTCATCCAGATTTTGTGGGTCCCTCTTTGGTCCCCTATCCACTGCATTGCAGTGTGATGTAGGACTTTAAAATGTGAAGCATTGGAACACTAACGGTTATTATTTTCTTGCTTTTTCTACAGGAAACATGTCTGAAGATTTGTCTTTCCCTTTCGTTCGCTCGGAAGGAGGGTTCCCCCATTTGCCAGTGGACCGGGTGGCGTTCGCTCTCATTAAAGATCATGACCCTGAGTGCAAAAAGCTCCACCTGTGGGGAAGGTGGTATAGTCAGATCATCCAAGACCGTCGCAGCTTCAGTTCCGCCTCGTCGTCTGAGCCTATAGTCACGATCCCCTACGCAGACGAACCCCCAGTGAAGTATGCCGTGGAGGTTAAAAACTGGAATTCTGATGACCTCCTCCAGCCTGCGATCGGTGCCATTCCCGTGCAGCCGCCGCCAGCAATAGACATTCTGGGGAGGCGAATCTGTCAGGGTGAAGCACGCCCTTGGGGACAGGCTCACAATATTGGACTGATCCCGCGACCCCCCGCCGGATATTTGCAGTGGGCCCGGTATATTTTATCGGCGAAAAGGACTCATCTAACGAGGATTGGTTTATATCCGGCCATCTACGTTTCGCTTTTCGAGTATCCCTCTCCTCCAACGCGGTGGGTCAAGGCCTTCATCGAACAATGGAATATCCCCACTCACACCTTCCTGATGACGGATAGGGAAGTCTCTATCTCCTTGGAGGAATTTGTTGAGATTTCGGGTTTACCAATGAGGGGAGAGCACTACGAGGAGCTGCTTCCTCCTGACGAGTACGTCTTTGCTACCAAGCAGCTGGTGTTTGACTTGACTCCGGAGAACGCCATTCAGCATCAGTATCCGGGCTTGGTGAAGGTATTGGAGATCTATGAGGAACTCCATCTAGAATCGGGCGACCGGGGCGTCAGTTTCGCAGATTTTATTGCTCGCTTCATTCGCCCAGAGTTCCTATCAGAGGAGGGTGAGAAGTTTGCTCAGCTTGGTGACCCTTTTGGTTTCGGCTTGGACCGCCGACCCGTATCGGAAAATAACCAGAAGGATTTCTATCTCCCCAACGCTGCCATTGCTGCTTTCTCGGAAATCGCCGTCCCAGGCATGGATGAGGAAACTTTTTTTATTGGATTCTTGGGCTTGTGGCTATGCAACTTTGCACTCCCCATGCACCCCCGCCTCATGCGGCCCTCTGTCTTTTACCCAGCGCATCGGATGGTGGCTGGTTTGCAGTTATCGGTAGGAATTGCCGGGTTGGCTTACCTTTATCATGGACTTAGCGTAGCGGCGGA
The DNA here is from genome assembly GCA_030015575.1 of Agapanthus africanus. Taxonomy (NCBI): domain Eukaryota; kingdom Viridiplantae; phylum Streptophyta; class Magnoliopsida; order Asparagales; family Amaryllidaceae; genus Agapanthus; species Agapanthus africanus. The sequence continues at coordinate 5,824,918 of CM057341.1, read as the reverse complement.
CGCCAGTGAGCCCGGGGTACAGCCTGCTAACTTTCCGATGCACTACTTCACTTCTTGGATGGAGATGCATGTGCGAGGGGTGTTTGGTGCCCACAAGACTCCTCCGTTCTTCGAGAAATACAGACTCCCGAGAGTCATGCGGTTGGTTGGGGCTTCAATTGTGGTTCCAGCCCCGCGGGAGTCTAGAGGGCTGCTCCTTCGTCCACACCTGGTCGGAGCGAAGGTTTCTTTTGTGGACAAGGTTATAACCATAGGCTCAGAGACCACCAAGTTAGTGGTGTCCCTGCGTGATAACTTCAAAGATGGGGCTTCTGTATTGAAAGCTCGGGAAATCCTCCATCTCTACTCCATCCGGCCGGGCTATCTAGTGTTCAGGCAGAATAAGACAGCCTTGTTTATGAGATATAACCCACATCGATTTGCCCGGCAGTCAAGCTACAACCAAGGGATCCCGCTGGAAGCTTTCTTGGAAACGCCCGTGGTCGGCCCAGAGGGGATAAAGAATGCGATGCATCATTTTACACGGCTTAACACAGGTTCCTATTTCTTCATTAGTGAACCCAGCTGTGCCCCTAAGATGCTTAATTCATATGTGGCCGGTATGCGCACGCGATGGGCCCAATTATCTTAACGGAAAAGCGTATGCTGGTTGACCGTAGGGGTGCGCCTCCCGGCGGCGATCGCAAGGCCCCTTTGCAGCCAAGGCTCCCGGTCGTCCCTCCGCTAAAAGATGCTGGAGTCGATCGACCACGCGTGTTGAGCCCCCCGCGGGGATTGCCGCTGCCTGCTACGGTGGATGCACCATCGGTGCCCCATGCTCCCACGAAGGCGGATAATGTAGTATCGCCTGAGCCAGGCGTAGGAGCAGATATTGGGACCCGCCGCCCTAAAGTGACTGCCAAGCGCAAATCTACTCCGGGTGGGTCTAAATCTGGCGAACAGAAGAAGAAGAAGAAGAAGTCCATCCTTTCCCTCGATGCGATCCTCATCTTAAAGCCTGCGGCTCCTCCCACCGAAGGCATATGTGAATATAGCAGTAATGAGGACTTCTTGGTAGACCCTGCGGACACCAATTTGGCTGCCGCCATTGCAGCTTCTGAGCGATCGGCGAGGCTCGAAGCGATGTTAAGCAAACTCGCTGAGTTCGGTAATCATCAGCCGCTTTATTTGTCATTTTATTGCGTTTTTTATTATTATCTTTAACTAATATTTGCTCCATTTTCAACAGGTGTCTCTACTGAAGAGGCTATTGCTGCCTCCCTGAAAACCTTCCAGGAGGAGGAGGAGAAGCGTGCCCTAGGAGGCGTCGGTATGTTTAACCCCTTTCTCTTTATAAGGAAAGTTTGTCGTCTTTTTCTGATGGTTGACCTAACCCTCTTTTGTTTCTTTGCAGGGGTTGTATCAATTGATGCGGGGATCCTTCCTGGGCCTGTTGCTGAAGTCCCGGCTTCGTCGAAATTGCGGCAAGAGCCTCGGCTTGACAAAACGACGAGGGACGCCCTGAAAGATCTGGAGGCATCCTTATTCACGGACGAAGAAGCCTCGCTCAAAGAAGCCCTAGTAGCATCCGCCTCAACGGCCCGAGAGGAGAGAAAGCGGTTAAGACGCGAAGCGGAGGCCCGCAGAGCTGCTTTGGCCACGGGAGCGGGCCTTAGCACTATTCCTCGAGCCGACACTCCTTCTGAAGAGGCCCCTACCGCCCTGTCTACTACTCATAGGCGAGTGACGCGCGCAGCCCGGAGTGCAAACGGTAAATCCTCTTCAGGTAACATTTCTTTCCGAACCTCGTTGTAAGAATTATAAAGCCATTGGCTCATATGCATTCCATCTTGCAGGGCCAAGTCCGACTGAGGGGGAGGCGGAGACCGTCGAACCCCGGGGAGCGGAGGAAGCGGTACTTGCCGAGCCCGAGCCGACAGTGAGCAACGTCATCGGGGCCACGGGGCCTGAAACAGAGGTTGAGGGGTCCGCCGCCGAGAGGGTCATTGATGCCGCACCTGAAGTGGCGGCAGATGAGATGATTGTCTTAACCGAGCCGAAAGCAGTAGAGGGCGAGGCGCTTGAGGCTGGAGACGTCACGGTGCCGATGGATGAGACAACCGCGACCGCAGGACCCGAGGGAGTATCGGGTGAGGCGGCCACGATTCCTGAGGAGGAGCCGACCGCTCTTTCCCAGGAATTTGGTAATACTCCAATCATAGCCCTCCCCGCGTATGGTTCCTTGCTATCTCCAGGGCTCACGAGCACAACAACGGTTCCCATCGAGTCGGGTGATGAGGCTACGGGTGGTGGTCTCATGTCAATGGAGGAGGGGATTGCTTCAGTTTCGGCTGGCAGCTCGTCGGGTAAATTTTGAGTCACCAGCGTTCCCCTCTTTTTTATATATCTTGCGATCTCTTCTAACAAGCTTGTCTTTGCAGGTGCGGCTAGTGCCGACGCTCCATTGCTCGAGGGAGCACCGTCGACTACTGCTTTGGTGGTGGTCACCTCCCCGCCTTCCCTTGTACCATCGCGGATGTTGAAAGGTATGGATTTACGACTCATGCCTTAATCTTTCAAAAATGTAGCTTTTGTACTAACGTTATACCATTGTGCCCTTGCAGGAGTGCTCTTTGATCATTTATATCAGGTGTTGCTCCCACACTTCTCTTTCCCATCCGAACTCGCTTCTCCCTCTAGTGGCGCCGGTGAGTATACTTTCAGTATAATGTCTTTATTTGCTCCTTTTTTCTAGCAATGGGATAATTTCTGACTTTTCCTTTTCTTTATTGCAGTGCCACAAATCGAAGGAGGGGATGCAAGACCTACCGCGCTACCGGCCCTTCCGGCTTTGCCGTCCGTCGCAGCTGGTATAGTAAATTTCCTTTTTGGTAACTCTTCAACATCTCTTGAACCATCGTTTGACCATGTTTTGTTTTGCAGCTATTGTTCCGGCTCCGGTCCCTTTTGAGTCTCGCGTCCTTTCACCGGCAGGCCCTTTCTTGAAACGTCCATCTTCAAAGGGTGCTGTGATGAGTTTGGGCATGCTGAGCGGGTACATCGAAGAGCTCAACATGGATGCTCTCCCTTCTGCCGTAGATTTCGCTGTGGAGGTTAACCCGATATTGGCGGCGCTCGTAAATTTTCACAACGAAGGCGTCGTCGAATCTTGGGTTAGTCACTGCAGGGGGATTGAGGCATGTCTATATCGGCTGGAGTCGACACGCCCTTCTCCCGAAGTTTTAGCCCTGAGCACCCAACGAACAACTTGGCTCGAGCAAAGCACTTCTCACTTCCGCCATTTGGAGCAAGAAGCAGCTTTAAAGCTAAGGGAATGCCAAAAGACCTCGAACGAAACGGCCCAACTGCGCGCTGAGGTTGAAGCAAATGCTGCCCAAGTGAAGACTATCTTTGAGGGTCTTTTGGAGCGCATCTCCCATGGGCTAAACTTGAAGCGGAAGCTCAACGTAGCTGAGCGCAATACCCCAGGTCGGGAAGCTGCTTATCAGATCGTCAGGGAGCAGCTTGCGTCTGTCTTGCAGCAACGAGCCCAAGTGGAGGCAGAGCTGGCGGTGGTAGCCGATCAAGAGAAGGCGTGGAAGGAAGTATGCGAGCAATTGCTAAATCTATGCAAGACGCTTCCTTCCCAGTAATCCTCCTTGTATCATTTGTACTTGTAAAATATATGTATATTTTTTTTATTCTTTAGTACAATGTATCATGTACCCGATTAATACTTATGAATAAAAGATACACATTTTGTAATGTCCTGTGTCATTTCTTTGCCTTTTTCATTCTTTTCAGCATGATATCTTTAATGCACCTTATTGGCAGACAACTTTATTTTTCCCAGAGATAACGATGGCTTAGACTGCGGTTTTAGATCCGCTGCCTAAGACTTTTCAACTCTATGAGCCGTGAGGGTCTCATAGAGGCTTTTCTCCCTGCGGATCGAAAGGATCTCGTAGGCGGATTTTCTCCTTAGGAATCGTGAGGATTCCTAAGTGTAGTTTTCTCTTACCAGTCGTAAGGATCCTGCAAGAGAATTTTTCCCTCTCACGAGTCGAGAGGATTCGTAAGCGGTTGTTTCCCTCTTCGTCGAAATTCGACTTCGGAGAGCGAGACCCGTGAATAATATGCAAGAGACCATTTTGTATTGACTTGCAGGGCCCCATTGCTCAAGAAGCAAGTTTTTCAATCCTTACTGCCTGAGACCTCATCTTGCAAATTAAGAAGTAAGTTCAATTTGTTGAAGAAATCCCTTTTCTGAAAGATTTGGCGAGATTTCCCCCACCGTCAGATCTTTGATCCAAGGGCTTCTGTTTTACAGAAGATAATCTTCTTATTTTAACAATAACAGAAAAGATTTCTTCAGAACCTTAATTTTTGTTTAGCGCAAATGTTCCAGGGTATGACACGTGTCGCACAGCGCACAGTGCAGCGCAACTGCGCTAGCGCATCTGCGCCGACACGTGTCACGCAGCGCACGGCGCATACGCCGCTGAAGCGTTGCTTCCTTTAGTTTTGCTTGAAATAGAGCTTTGCTTTGATTGGGTGCGCTGTTTTGGGCGTTGCGCTGATGCGTCTGCGTCAGACACGTGGCGTATTGCGCAGCGCAAATAGTCTGGAGCGTCGCTTCATTAAATTAATTTTCAAGACAGAGCTTTGCTCTGATTGGGGAAAGACGAAGCGTTGCTTCATCTCCCGCCTCGGAATTTGAACAGAAGTTCGCTCCGATTAGGGTAAACTGCCGTGACAACTCTTGGAAGTCGAAGAGGCACTTGATGCCTATAAATAGGACCTTTGGTCCCCCCTAGATACTTATCATCTTTCCGATTTCTATTTTCGAAGACTTCAGAGCTTTGTTCTTGCCTTCAAGAACTCCGGTGCCTTGCTCCCCCCCCCCTTTTTTTTAAGTTTTTAGGAAAACTTTAGGTAAAATCGATTCTTAGATTAATCTTAACCAGCAGAGCTTTCATCCAGGGGAATTTATCCTTGAACATAGTTTCGCTCTCTAGGAATTTAGTCCTCTATGTGTATTATTGCTTTTCTATTGCTGATCTTCCTGTAATATTTCCTCCAGGCATAATGGCGGCGGTGCATCTATACAGCTTGCACGAGTTTATTACCTACGACGATATCCGCGCTCAGGGTCGTCAACAAAACCAGGAGTTTACAGACGCTGAATGTGCAGAAGTCATGGGTCGTCTGAACGCAAGCGGTGGTTGGCTGTTGCCTCATCGTTCGGCCCTTTTGAAAGTCGTGTTGGGAGCCATATGGAGAGCACTTCCGGGTCTTCATGAGGCCTTACCGCTCAACGCGCTGGATGATGCTGAAGACAAGGTGCATTCAGTGTACCTGACAGGGTTGATTTCAAAGAAACGACGGAACAGCCTTATTGACATCCTACACCAAGTCTTACAGCAGACGACGATAGTTGCTGCTTATCAAAGGCCAGGAGGGCTCGCCGATGATCTCGATACAGAGGAGCGAGAAAGACTGCGCATAAGAATAATTAGAAAGGCCAGAAGAACTCTGGATGGCCTTACTTTTGATTTCCTCAATCCGTGCCCCGGATCTGAGGTTATACCGTTGTAATAATTTGAATAATGTTTCTTATGCTTGTAAAAGAAAATTTTTTTTTTTTAGCAGTATGAATGGAAACCCTTCCCTTTTCTATTTCAGCTTGTCTTATTTCTCGTCCTGAGTCTTCTGCCCATGCATAAATGAATGCGTCACGCACGCCAGATCAAATGTAGACCGGATATTCTTTCTGTCATCTTCTTTTTTTTTTGTCAGCAGGCTGTCTTAATAACCATGGTTGATGGATGTCCAAAACGAGTATTCCGACTTCCTTAGGAAATAGCGATGGCTTAGGCCGCAGGTTCTGGTCTGCTGCCTAAGATTTTTCAACTCTATGAGCCGTGAGGGTCTCATAGAGGCTTTTCTCCCTACGGATCGAGAGGATCTCATAGGCGGATTTTCTCCTTAGGAATCGTGAGGATTCCTAAGTGTGGTTTTCTCTTATAAGTCGTAAGGATCCTATAAGAGAATTTTCCCTCTTACGAGTCGAGAGGATTCGTAAGCGGTTGTTTCCCTCCTCGTCGAAATTCGACTTCGGAGAGTGAGACCCGTGAATAGTATGCAAGAGACCAGTTTGGATTGACTTGCAGGGCCCCATTGCTCAAAAAGCAAGCTTTTCAATCCTTGCTGTCTGAGACTTCTTCTTACAAATTGAGACGAATCGGGAATTTGCTCGTGGTTGTAGCGGAACAGTCGACATGAGTTAAGAAGCTCTCGTCACGGAGTGTTTGTATCCATGAGTCGAGGAGTTTGCTAGGGATTATTTGTTTCCCAAGCGCCAAGGATTATTTGTTTCCTTGGGGTTTGAAACGAGTCGAGGGTTCCCATAGAGGCTCTGGTGGCTCTGCGAGTCGACGCGAATCAGAAGGCTCTCGTCAAGGAGTGTTTGTATCCGTGAGTCGAGGAGTTTGATAGGGATTATTTGTTTCCCAAGCGCCAAGGATTATTTGTTTCCTTGGGGTTTGAAACGAGTCGAGGGTTCCCATAGAGGCTCTGGTGGCTCTGCGAGTCGACGCGAATCAGAAGGCTCTCGTCAAGGAGTGTTTGTATCCGTGAGTTGAGGAGTTTGCTAGGGATTATTTGTTTCCCAAGCGCCAAGGATTATTTATTTCCTTGGGGTTTGAAACGAGTCGAGGATTTCCACGGAGGCGCTGGTGGCTCTGCGGATCGACGAGGATCAGGAGGCTCTCGTCAAGGAGTGTTTGTATCCGTGAGTCGAGGAATTTGCTGGGAGGGTATAGTTCCCTCTTTGTTTATGCCCTTGGATTGTATACAGGGATCGATGTGATCTTAACTGTAGGGCAAAAAGTTTCATTCTTTCATTTTTTTTATTCTTTCCGCGATGCTCTATCATTTCAGCTTTTATATCGCGAAGGTCGCGATTGCCCAATCATTTCGGCTATTTTTCGCGGTGCCCAATCATTTCGGCTGTTTATTTTATTTCCACTCGCTGCTTTTTATTGTGAGTTGCCCAATCATTTCGGCTATTTCGCATGCATACATTTTACTTGCTGCTTTTTATTGCAAGTTGCCCTATCATTTCGGCTATTTCGTATGCATGTGCGGCTTACTGGCTTTTCGCCGTAAACCTGAACTTGGACACTGATTTCGGCATCAGCACCGCTACAACTGGGATATCGCCAGGAGCGAATCATCATTTGCTTCTGTCATTGTCGAACAAAGGAGGCTTAGCGACCAGGGTTAGGGTCCTGTCGACTAAGGCTTTTGACTTTATGAGCCGTAAGGGTCTCACAAAGCTATTTCTCCCTACAAGTCGTGAGGATCTTATAGGTGTATTTTCTCCTTAGGAATCGTGAGGGTTCCTAAGTGTTTTGTTCCTCTGTAAGTCGTAAGGATCCTACAGGAGGGTTTTCTCTTTGTAAATCGAGAGGATTTACAAGGGTTATGCGAACATATCCCCAGTCACGGATGGACCTTAGTTAGGGAAATGTTTATTCACGCCCGTGGATTGTATACAAGGGTCAGTATTGAGCCACTTGTAGGGCAATATCGAAGGTTGTGGGGGTTGCTTAAGCACAGGTTTAGATCTCTGTAACTTAAGACTTTCAAATCTTACGAGCCGTGAGGGTCCCATAAGAGCGTTCTCCTTACGAGTCGTGAGGATCTCGCAAGTGTATTTTCTCCTTAGGAATCGTGGGGACTCCTAAGTATGTTGTTCCCTTATGAATCGTAAGGATCTCACGCGGGTGGTTTCTCCTTATAGGGTCGAGAGGACCCTACAAGTGTTTCTTAACGAGGTTGCGCCCTTTCGGGTTTTCACAAACACTCGCCGGTAGTCCTGCTGTTTTTACTCACGGAGCCCTTTCGGGTTTTCATCCGTGCCCATTTTGCTTATGGACGTACCGCTTTTATTTTATTTTTTTTTTATTTTCTTTTTCCCTCTTTTTTTACGAGGTCGCCCCCTTTCGGGTTTTCACGAACACTCGCCGGTAGCCCTGCTGTTTTTACTCACGGAGCCCTTTCGGGTTTTCATCCGTGCCCTTTTTTGCTTATGGACATACCGTTTTTATTTTATTTTATTTTTATATATTTTTTTATCTCGTCAGCCTAAAGATGCTGCGGTAGTAGTTTAAAGACGTTTCGGTCTGCTATTATTTTAAGGACATTTCGGTCCGCTGTTAGTTTAAGGACATTTCGGTCCGCTATTAGTATAAGGACATTTCGGTCCGCTGTTGAGAAGCTGGCTACTGCTTATAAAGTTTGAGCTTAGGAAGATAGCGAGCGGACATAGTCGTCGTCATCTATCGTTGACCTAGGCTGTGGCTCATTAAGCGTAGTATTTCTTTAGGAAGCGACCGTTTATTGGTCTGAAAGGCCTTTCACCGTGCATGTCCATGAGTAGATAGGCCCCACCCTGGTAAACTTTATCTATGATGTACGGGCCTTCATAGTTCGGCTCGAATTTTCCCCGCTTGGCGCGATTGGGGATCATAGGCCTTTTGACCACTAGCACGAGTTCGCCTTGGTGGAATGTCCTCGGTCGGGTCAATCTTTCGTATGAGCGCATCATCTTTGCTTTATAAGCTTCTAGATTTTGTTGCGTTATGAGCCTAGTTTCATCAAGGGCGTCAAGCTCCTCAAGTCGAAGGTGAGCATTTTCTTCGTCCGTTAGCTCGTGGTGAACTGCCACTCGTAGAGAGGGTAACTCTATCCCGAGAGGGAGTACTGCTTCCGTACCGAACACCAACGCGTACGGCGTTGTGTTCGTGGCCGTCTTGAATGTAGTTCGGTATGCCCAAATAGTTTCTTGCAGTCTTTCGTGCCAATCTTTCTTATTACGGGACACCGTTTTCTTTATGATTTTTGTCAAGGTCTTGTTGAAGGCCTCGGCGAGACCGTTAGCTCGTGGATTATAGACTGAGGAATATCTCCAGTCTATGTTATGCTGCTGTGCGAAGCGGCTGATTTTATGACTTCGGTAGGCTGGCCCGTTATCGGAGATGATCCGCCTCGGAGTTCCAAACCGATATATGACGTGTGTTTTGAAGAAATGGAGGATATTCTCCATCTTCACTTCTCTCAATGGTACTGCTTCTGCCCACTTAGAGAAGTAGTCAGTCGTCGCTAGGATGAAACGATGTCCTTTAGACGATGCTGGTTCGATGGGGCCGACTATATCAGTCCCCCACATTTTGAATGGCCAGCTAGCTACCGTTGGATGCAACGGATTTGGGTGCTGGTGGATGAAGTCCCCATGAATCTGGCATGAGTGACATTGCTTCGCATATTCGATGCAGTCTTGAATCATCGTGGGCCAGTAATAGCCCATCCGTTTGATCTTCAATTTCATCTTTGGACCTGCTTGGTGAGAACCGCAGATTCCGTCATGAACCACCTGAACGACTCTTTCCGATTCGTCCGGTCCTAAGCATCTCAGCCACAGAGAATCGAATGACCTCTTGTATAGAGTATCATTGACGAAGGCGAAAGACAGAGCTCGTTTTATGAGTTGATGTCTTGCGGACGCATCTTCGGGCATTTGGTGGGACTTGAAGTAGTCTATAAAGACTTCCCTCCAATCCTCAACCTTCTCATGATCTTTTATTTGCAAGGTCGCTTGTTCAGTCACTCCCTTCTCTTCGGGTGATTCCGAAGGTATTTCTGCGGGGGCGAGCACCCGACGACTTTGTACCAAGATTCTAACGTCATCGAGGTTCTCGTCAGCCATTTCTTTAGCAAGTTTGGCCAACGCGTCCGCTTTGCTGTTATCCGCGCGTGGTATGCTTTCCAAAGTATAGAAGGGAATTTGGGTTAGCAGTTGTTGCACCTTTTCACCGTATTTTACCAATTCCGGTTTGCATGTTTGGTAATCACCGTTTACTTGACTAACGACCAGTTGCGAATCTTCGTATATGAGGAGGTTTTCAATTCCCATGTCAATGGCGATCTCGAGGCCTGCTATCAGAGCTTCGTATTCGGCTTCGTTGTTTGTCCTCGGTTCCATCAGGGAGAACGCGTAGCGCATTATCCCTCCTTGTGGAGTTATAAAGATGAGTCCTACCCCTGATTTGATTATAGGGGTACTTTGTTTGCGCTTCTTCACGGAAGATGCTCCGTCAAAATAAAGATCCCATCGGGTATTATCACCATCGATCGCATCAAACGCATGTTCGTCTGGAAGATCGCAGTTTAAAGGAGAGTCGGCCGGTATCGGGTGCTCAGCAAGGAAGTCGGCGATGGCCTGGCCTTTTACTGCTTTGAGTGGTCAATATGCTATCGAGAACTCCATTAAGAGCAGGGCCCATTTAGCGAGTCGTCCCGTCAATATGGCCTTTGACATTAGATATTTGAAAGGGTCCACCTTTGAAATGAGATGGACTTCATGCGCTAATGCGTAATGTCTAAGCTTTGTTATTGCGAAGATCAACGCCAGGCAGTGTTTTTCAATGGGGGAGTAATTGCTTTCTGCCCCCAGCAGCACTCGACTTAAGTAGTAAAGTGCTCTTTCTTTCCCCTGGTCATTCTCTTGTGCCCATAATGCGCCCAAAGAACCTTCAAGGGCGGCCGTGTAAAGAATGAGAGGCTTTCCCTTCACTGGGGCAGCCAACACTGGAGGGTTTTGCAAATACTGCTTGATCTCATCCAGTGCGCCTTGGCATTTGTGATCCCAAACGAATGGGGTTCTCTTCTTCATCAGGTGACTGTAAGGACGGCACTTTCCTGAAAGATTGGCTATAAATCGCCGTATGTATGCGAGCTTCCCTTGGAGAGACCGCAACTGTTTGAGATTCCTCGGCGGAGGCATTCCCATGATTGCCTTGATCTTGGACGGATCTATCTCGATACCTCGGTGTCGAATGATGAATCCCAGGAATTTGCCCGAGGAAACCCCGAATGCACACTTCAGAGGGTTCATCTTCAAGTTGTATTGTCGAAGACGTTGAAATACGGTCTTCAGATGCTCGAGATGTTCCTCATATGATTTGCTTTTAACAACAAGGTCGTCGATATAGCATTCAACGATTTCGTGTATAAGGTCATCGAAAATCTTCGTCATGGCCCTTTGGTAGGTTGCACCGGCGTTCTTTAAACCGAAGGGCATCACCTTGTAACAGAATATTCCCAAAGGAGTCCGAAAAGCCGTATGTTTCTGGTCTTCAGGATGCATTTTTATTTGATTATATCCTGATGAACCGTCCATGAATGAGAAAATCTCATGCGTGGACGTATTGTCTATCATCAGTTCGGTGACTGGTACTGGGAAATCATCCTTCGGGCAGGCTTTGTTGAGATCCCGAAAGTCCACGCATATGCGCACTGTCCCATTTTTCTTCATCACTGGGACGATATTAGCAATCCATTCAGGGTATTGAACCTCCTGGATAAAGCCAGAGTCTATCAGCTTTTTGACTTCAGCGTTGATGCTCATCTCGAGCTCAAGCCGCATTCTTCTCGGCGCTTGTTTAACTGGCTTGACACTCGGGGATATTGCCAGTCTATGTACAGCAACTTCTGGATCAAGTCCTGGCATCTCGGAATAGTTCCATGCGAAGCAATCTTTATGCTGTACAAGGACGTCCTTTAACGTAGCCACCTTTTCTTCAGACAGCAGCTCACTGACGAATGTCGGTCGCGGATCGTTTATCGTCCCCAACTCAATTTTCTTGAGGTTATCTGCAGTGGTATGTATTCCATCCTCCAGTTCTTTCGGAGCTGGGGGAAATTCTGAGATCACCTCATCATTGCTGTTTTCGAGGCACCAGGGAAGGCTGTCCATGTTCTCGGATTCTTCTTGTAGTATTGTTATCATGTGACAGGTACGAATTCGCTTCCAATCCCAATGTGGAACTGGTTTTTCTTTCGTGGCCTTAGGCTCGTGCTTTTGTGGTGGTGCTACCCTCCAGTTGTTGGACAGAGCGAATTTACCAAGCTGATATTGATCTTCGACCCAATTCTTGAAGGTGAAGCAATCTTCAAGAGGATGACCCACTACTCGATGGTAAGAGCAATAGTCTGGGTGTGAGGCTTCGCCTGCTTGTTCAGGGTGTTTAGACTCCGGCAGCGCGAGCATCTGATGTTTTAGAGCAAGCTCAAATATCCTCTTTGTCTTATCCCGAGGAAAAGAGTATGCTCGACTCATTTTCTTCATGAGGGATAGGTCAATAACGCTCGATTCCCGTTTGCGTGGCTTCTTAGCCCTGCTTTGCTGTTGTTGAGCGTCTTTTTGGCCTTTCGGCTTATTTTTGCTTTTGCGTCGAGCCTTCTTTATATCAGGTTGACAAGGAGCGGCATTTTCATCCTTTACGGCCTGTTGGAGAAGGCGTTGCGTCTTAGCTTTCTCGTAGATGGCCGTCTCACGGTTGTGATCATCTCGGACTTTTTGACCAGCTTTCTTTATAAGTCTGTCCATTTGTTCCTCGAACGACGGACTGGGCTCTCTTGCATCTGGAACCTTCACTGGCTTAGGATTAGCGTCCTCCCATTGAGCATCCGCTTCTTCATCAAGGTCATACACGACGTAGCAGCCGGGTAGTAACTCTCGTTTCTTTGACCGGATGTATCCGAGCCCTCTCGTTTCCATTCTCCCATTAGGCAGTTTGCGTTGAGTCCCGGGCACATTCCAGACCCTGTCATAGAATTTGGCCTCTCTAACGGTCTTTTTGAAGGATATCCCCTGGCGTTTCAGCAGCTTCTTCAAACCCTCTGTATAATATCTGGGAAGACGGATAGGCTGAAACCTGTCGAGCGCAGGATCCGCGCCATGCTAGATTTCTTTTTCCACCTTGGTTTCTTCAGAGCGGTAGAACAAAATTGCTTTCTCGCTTTCTCGCCTGGGAGGGATGTAGAATGTCCGCAGCTCTTCTATACTGTAGATATTAAGTGCGTCCAGTTCTTTATGATGTTTAGGCGGCACTATGGCGACTTGCAGACTTTGCTCTTCGTCAGCGGAAGCTTGTATTGAAGGTCGAGCAGAGAATACGACATGGACCTCATCCTCCGAGTCACTACCAAAGACCAATGTAGGAGTGGACGGTCCTGGCTTGTTATGTTGGGGCGGACCCGAATAAACGATCTCCTCTTCTTCCTCGGTATCACTGCCGAAGACAGGGATGGTGGCGTTAGTTTTATTTTCCGGCTTGTGACACTTCTCCGTGTCTTCGAAATCCGGCAAGAAGTATTTGGCATCTTCGTATTTGCGGACCTCGTTCACAGAGAACGGGTTCAGTTCTCCCGTCACGGTATACTCGAAACCATCCTTAAAATACTTCATACACTGATGTTGTGTAGAAGGGATGATGTTGTACTCGTGTAACCATGGTCGGCCGAGCAAAGCGTTGTAGCATGTCTTGGCATCTATGACGTGGAACTTAATGTCCGTGACGAGTAGTCCGAAGCGTAGCGTCAGTATCACAGATCCAAGAGTCTTTGACGATTGGGAGTCGAACCCGGATATGGTGATCTTGTCCCGAGCAAGGTGCTGGACGCTCATGCAGATTTCCTTCAACACCCGCACGTTGAGTAGGTTAACAGACGACCCGTTATCGATCAGGATTTTGCCTATCTTTATATCATGGCAGTATCCCGAAACATAGAGAGGGCGATTGTGTTCGCAAGTCCCAAGTAGAAGGTCTTCATCGCCAAAAGTAACATCAGCCGTGTGTACTTCCTCTAACTCATCCTTCATCTTTTCCTCGGCCAGGCATGCCTGGAATTGTTCCGGGTCTTGGAGTGCCTTAATCAACGAATCTCTCGTCTCTTTTGATAGCAAAAGGGCGTCAAGAATGCTGAGCTGTGAGGGCAGCTTCCTCAGATGTGCTAAGACGTTGTAATCCACCTTATTCTTCTTTGGTGGGTTCTTAGCGGTTAACTCTTCCGCAACTTGGTCATCGAGAGTAATATCCTCAGAGACCTTTTCTTTCCCTTTATCTTTTCTGTTCAAGGGTCCGAGGTTCTTTTCAGGCAGTGTCCGATTCCGCAGCCGGATATTTTTGCAGACCTTCGGTTCTTCTTCTTTTCCTGAAGCGGACTCTTTAAAGAGAGGGGAAAGTTCTAGCTCTTCATCAGAATCACTCCCGAATGTAGGCACTTGTGATCCATCGATGTTAACCATGCGACAATCGCCAGCAGTTCTTTTAAGCCCTTTGGTCGTATTTCTCTGCTCCCGACGAGTTTTACGTTTTTCCCGCTTAAAGCGTTGTCGATGAGCAACGTATCCTTGCCACCATCTATCGAAAGCTTTGCACTCTTGAGTGGGGTGCAAAATCCTCTGATGATATAAGCAATACGAGGGGTGCGTTTCCACTTCACCGGCGATGTTTCCTTCAGAGGATGGTAGCTTCATGCCCATTGATATGGCTTTAGCGAACTTTTTCCTCATCCTGAGTTGGCTTTTGTCGGTAGTGGAGGTGTTTTGCTCCAGCGGGATCGTCTCAGCTACTTCATTAAGTCGCTGGCGCTTGGCCCTTTCAAATATAGCCGCCTCGCGCTCCCGATCAGCTTTACTTTTCAACCGAGCTTCATTAAGGAGTGCGTCAATTACTTCATCTGATGGCCCCAGAACTTTTGGTTCAGGATCTGCCCCCAGCTTTTCGGTGCAAGGAATCTCCTCATCATTCGTGATCGAATGGGAAATCATATGACAGCTCGCCACATATTCCTCGGATTCATCTGATGAACTTTCTCCCTCATCCTCCTCTTGAAAGACATGGCTGAGGAACTCTTGGAATGTAATGGGGGTTCGTGCCTTCTGATTGTATTCCTCCAGCGCGTCAATTTGCTTTTGTAAGTCCGTGTGCTTGTCGCCAGGCTTCACGGGCTTCTTAGATTTCTTCTTCTTCTTTTTCGAAGATTTTGACGGCTGGCTATGAGCGTTTGGGCCACTTCCACCAATCTTTTGAATCGGACGAGGTTTTAGTACTCCCTCCATAATTTGTGGCTCCAATGGGTTCTTCCACTTTACCGCTGGACATGTCTGAAGATCGTTTAGCATCCTCTTTGTCTTGGCTGATAATACGACCTCCCAAGGAGCTTCTTCGATGACGGAGCATGTTGCCCCTGACGCATTCGTCCCCTTAGAGGTGTGGGGCAGCGGGGGATTCACCTTCCATTTGTCAGATAACGCGAACTTGCCCTGTCGGTATTGGTTTTCAAGCCAATTCTTGAAGACGTAGCAATCTTCGATCGGGTGGCCTAATACTCGATGATAAGGACAGTAGTTGGGCTCGTTGACGTCACTTGGTTGCAACGGACGTTTTGGATCCGGGAGATTTATGAGTCTGTTGCGCAACGCCAGCTCGAATAACCTCCTCGTTTTATCGTGGGGGAAGGAATAAGGACGTCCCATCCTATCCTCAAGGGGTACGTACGGGCGCGTATTGTTTGGACGAGCAACCGGCTTCGAGTCGTTCGGTTGTTGTTGAGCATTAGCGACAACGATCGCTTTTCCCTTTCCTTTGTCATTTCGGGAATCCGGCTTTGGGAGAGGGGGTTTATGGCCCATCTGGTCCATCTGCGCTAGTTTGTCAATCAAAGCCTGGAAGGTAGTCGGCTTGAAAAACATCATAAACTGTGAGATGGTTGCTTGTGGATCAAGGGTTCCAACAAACATTCCCACCGCAGGGGCTTCTTCTATGCGCTGCTCACACTTCGACCATAGATTACGCCACCGTATAGCGTACTGAACCCATGTCTCGCTGGGTTTTACCCTAGCGTTAATCAGTGCCGTCATCGGGGTACGTTCACTTGCACTTGCAAAGCGTTGGGTAAACAGCAGCTCCATTTCCGCGAAGGTTTTAATAGAATCATTAGGGAGTTCAGAGTACCACTCGAACGCCATATCTGATAGACTTCCAACGAATTGGCAGAGCAAAAGCTTGTCATCGCCGCCGGTGTTACCGCACAGCGCCCTGAACTGGGCAACATGCTGATGGGGATTGCCGGTCCCCTTGTAGACATGGAACTTGGGAATTGTGTAACCCGGCGGGTACTTGATTTGGTCATACCAGCCTGGATATGGCCGCCCCATTTTTACGACATGGCCGGCTGCTTCGGCCGCATGATGAACCCTTATTTGCTGGGCTATGTATTCCTCCAGATCAGTTTTAGAGATTGTATCCTCTTTAGCCGTTGATAGAATGGGCTGAGGATTCGATGTCTCTCCCCTATCGTCTCCAAGGACGATCGGAGGTTCTTCATTCGGGGGATCTTGTTGTATCATCATCCCTATCATGTCCTGGAAGAGGAGGCCCATACGCTGTATGTTGGCCGCTTGTTCAGCAGCCTCTTTTTCCTTCTTTTCCAATATTCGGCGAAGAAACTCGGCGTCGGTCTCTTCGTCTCAGCGCTCATCTAAGGATGCTTCAGGGTTTTCTTTTGGCTCTGTAAGCACGGCCATAGCATTCATCATCTCCTGGAGCTTTTGTTGCTGCTCCTGAGCCTTGGTCACTGATCGGGTGAGCGGTCGGTGACCCGTAGAAGTGCGGCTTTCCTCCTTTCCAAAAGCCATATAAACCGTATGAACTGCTATGCCCCCTGACTTGGGGCGTTTAGGTTCACCGCTTTTAGACTTTGCCATTGACGCGGGGGTTTTCTCTGGCCTCCTCCTTTTGTGGGCCGTTGAGGTTGAAGGAACCATTGTAGGGGACACCCTAGCAGCTGCTGTCCTCTGCTGTTTAATGGGACAATCCTTGTCTTTTTCCACCTTCGCCTTTTTCTGGCGACGAAAGCGACCTGGGTCAATCACAGAGTCTTGAACCCTTCGCCAAACTTTATAAATCTTTGAAGACAGCCGTTGAGGGGGTTGTTCTTGTTTTGTTTCCGGAGCCCTCTCCGTAGGCGGAGGAGATCTTTTTAGTGTAGCGGTTGGAGAATTCTTCTGCACCCTCCTCAGCAGTTCAAAGCTGTTCCCAGTTGGAACAGCAGTATTGACCTCCACCATCGGAGCAGGTGGAGTTAGCCCCGAGGGGGAATTGCCCCCTGCTTTCCTCACTCGTTGCCAATGGCGACGTCGCACACGACGAGCCATTGGGACTGGCTCGGAAATTGAGATGGTTTCTTTTTGCCCCCTGTTTGAGTGTGGGGTGACTGCTGATGTCAGCCTATCGAAGACTGATGCCTTTTGACCAGCAAGGGCAGGAATGGGAATCGTCAATCTTGCGAAGACCGACTCTCTGATGGGAGAAGCCGCTTTAACAACTTCCTGAGCAGCGGCCGTTGCCCTCTTTGGGACGGCCACTCTATGATTCTGATCCAGTCTGGCGAAAACGGAGGTTGTTGGTTTGGTAACGGGCGACCCGTTGACAGGGGCCGTCGTAGCAGTGAGCCGGTCGAAGACCGACTTCTTGTTCGCCTCCGGTGTATGTATCGGCATAGAGAAGCTTGTCGGTGGGATCATGGTCCCGAAGAATAAGCCAGTGGTGGCTTGGGCCACCTGGTCTACCGGCAGAGTGAGGAAAGAGGCCGCTGGGGCCCATATGCTACACCTCTAGGTGAGGTGGAGCGTCCGTTGCAGTGGCACTTTGAGCAGTTGGTGCTGTTAGAGGCCATTGAATCTTGAATTCTACGCCAAATAAAAGACCAAATCTTAGTAGCTTGAAATCCGAAGACAACCATTTAACAAACCGCGATTGGTTCGCGAAGACGACACACGAAGTGTGGAGTGGAAAGAGGAAGAGGTCCCACCGGGCGTGCCAGAATCTGTTCCCCTCCGAAAGACGGCCGCACAGGACCGCGATGTCCTGAACGCTGAGATTCGGGGCAGATGCTATTTGGTTTTATCCGTCCACCTCTCCGAAGATGCCAAGTTGATTTATGGCACCGTGTATCGGAGGTTTAAACGGATGCGGCCAATGTAGCAGACTTCGTCAGATTCCCCCTCGCTTGAGGGGTTTTTGATTGTGGGGACGCTCTTCCCTGCAGGCGCAAGCCCCTGCAGTTAATTACGCTACCGCATCGCGGTAACAACTTTCTCCTTCTCCAGAATTTCACTTCGTGTCGTGTGTGTTTGTTTTGTTTATGGTTGCCCGTGGATTGTATACGGAGACTGAGTAATGCCGTCGCCCGTAGGACGTGGATTAGTCCAAATCCGTATTTAATTTAGATTTGGGTTTGGTGTTTTTTAGTTTAAGGATGCGTTAGTCGCGTTGCGGCTAAGATCAACTTAAACGTTCGCCAAGGATACGTTAGTCCTATTTTGGACTAAGATCGACTTGAACGGGATCGTTTAGATCCGAAAGAAGAGCAATTGGCTCTATTGTTCCAGTTTAGAGACGTGGTGGTCCATGTTCCAGTTTAGGGACGTGGTGGTCCGTCATTAGTTTAGGGACGTTTCGGTCCGATATTAGTTTAAGGACGTTTCGGTCCGATATTAGTTTAAGGACATTCCGGTCCACGAGTTTAAGGACCCCGCAGTCCATATGGGTGTGTGGTCGTCGGGACCCGTCACCTCTTTGACGTCGTTGAGGAATTACAACGATGGATGTCAAAAGAGTTCGGAGATGTACCCTCGAACCGGATGTAGATTGATTTAGGAGAGCCAATTTGCTCAGTCAGTTTAATTTAAGGACTTATGACCACTATTGGGCTAAGTCCAGTTGAAAATGTCCAACATTTATTTGCTTTTGCATTGCATTTCTCTTTATTTTTATTTGGGCAATTTGTTTTGGGCTCTGCCCTTTATAAATGATGCAAAGCATCAATTTCATTTGGGCTCTGCCCTTTTTATTGCTTTGCAACTTATTTTGGCCTGCTAGGTCTTTTTTATTTGGGCCTGGCCCTTTAAGTAATGCATTGCATTTGTGCAAAGCACCAAGAATCTTTTAGATTCAAAGCACTTTTTATCCCTTGATCTAAATTTGGATCAAAGAAAAACAAGTTTTTCCTTGTTTCAGAGAACCAAAGGTTCATAGCAAGTGCAAGGCACTATTTTTATTATTTTTATTTCTTTATTTATTTGTTGAAGATCACTGATCTTGTTCTTAGATCAATGATCTATTCCTAAGAAAATTTTCTCTTGTTTTAAAGGTTTTTTTACCTTCTTTTTTGTGTTCTCAAGGAGTTCTCAAGAGTTCTCTTCTCTCTTCTTTTTTTTTTTTTAGAACCAGATGTGTGTTTTTGAAATGAGGTTTGGGGTCCTTTTTATAGTGCTCAAAAATTAGTTAAATTTGTTGAAAAGATCTTTTGCTGAGTGATTTGGGGAATTTTCCCCACCGTTGGATCTTTGATCCAAAGGCCCCTCTTTTACAGAAGAAATCTTCTTGTTTTAAAAAATTTCCTTAAATCTTCATTCTGTTTTTTTTTTGCGCAACTCCCCAGCGCGTGACACGTGTCGCGCAGTGAAGCGCTTGCGTAATTGAGCTTGCGCAACTGCGCAGACACGTGTCGAACAGTGAAGCGCTTGCGCAACTGCGCTTGCGCAACTGCGCAGACACGTGTCGCGCAGTGGTGCGCTTGCGCAACTGCGCAGACACGTGTCGAGCAGTGGAGCGCTTGCGCAACTCCGCTTGCGTAACAGCGCAGACACGTGTCGCGCAACGGTGCACTTGCGCAACAGTGTTTGCGCAACTACGCCGACACGTGTCGCGCAGCAGTGCGCTTGCGCAGTTATGCTTGCGCAACTACGCCGACACGTGTCGCGCTGCGATGCGCTTGCGCAGTTGTCCTTGCGCAACTGCGCAGACACGTGTCCCGCAGCGCAGCGCTTGCGCAACTGAGTGTTGCTTATGTTTTTTAAAGAGCCTTGCTCTTGCTTTGATTGGACGCACTGCCTTGGGCGTTGTGCTGCCGTGTCAATTTCTGACACGTGGCGCGCAGCGCACGGGATCTGAAGCGTTGCTTCAAAAATTTGAATTTTTGAAATTCAAACAGAGCCTTTCTCTGATTGGGGGAACACCCGAAAGGGCTCCGTGAGTAAAAACAGCAGGGCTACCGGCGAGTGTTTATGAAAACCCGAAAGGGCGCAACCTCGTTATATATAAAAAAAGAGAAGAATAAAAAAAAAGAAAACGGTATGTCCATGAGCAAAACGGGCACGGATGAAAACCCGAAAGGGCTCTGTGAGTAAAAACAGCAAGGCTACCGGCGAGTATTTTTGAAAACCCGAAAGGGCGCAACCTCGTTGTATATATAAAAAAAGAGAAGAATAAAAAAAAAGAAAACGGTATGTCCATAAGCAAAATGGGCACGGATGAAAACCCGAAAGGGCTCCGTGAGTAAAAACAGTAGGGCTACCGGCGGGTGTTTGTGAAAACTCGAAAGGGCGTAACCTCGTTAAAAGACACTTATAGGGTCCTCTCAACTTTGTGAAGAGAAACCACTTGCGTGAGATCCTTACGACTCACAAGGGAGCAACACACTTAGGGATCCTCACGATCCCTAAGGAGGAATTACGCTTGCGAGATCCTCATGACTCGTAAGGAGAATTCTCTTATGGGACCCTCACGACTCATAAGATTTGAAAGTCTTAAGTTACAGAGACCTGAACCTGTTCTTAAGCAACCCCCACAACTTCCGATATTGCCCTATAAGCGTCTCAATGCTGACCCTTGTATGCAATCCATGGGTGCGAATAAATTTTTCCCTAACAAAGCCCCATCCGTGACTAGGGATACGTCCATATGGTAAACAACCCTTATAAGTCCTCTCGACTTAAAAAGAGAAAACCCTTTTGTAAGATCCTTACGACTTACAGGGGAATATGCACTTAGGAATCCTCACGATTCCTAAGGAGAAAACGCACCTACGAGATCCTCACAACTTGTAGGGAGAAATACCTTTGTGAGACCCTTACGGCTCATGAAGTCAAAAGCCTTAGTCTACAGAATCCTAACCCTGTTTACTAAGCCACCTTTATTCGACATCGACAGAAGTAAATAATGATTCTCTCCTGGCAATATCCCAGTTGTAGCGATACTGATGCCAAAATCGGTGTCTAATTCCAGGCTTACAGCAAAAAGCCAGCAAACCACGCATGCATACGAAATAGCCGAAATGATGGGGCAACTTGCAGCAAAATCAGCAAGTAAAAAAAATGTATGCATGCAAAATAGCCGAAATGATTGGGCAACTCGCAATAAAAAGCGGCGAGTAAAAATAAAAAAAATATAGCCGAAATGATCGGGCACCGCGAAAAATAGCCGAAATGATTGGGTAATCGCGATTTTCGTGATATAAAAAGCTGAAATGATAGAGAATCGCGGAAAGAATAAAAAAATTAATTAAATTATTATGAAAGAATGAAACTTTTGCCCTACAAGTGATATCACATCAATCCCTGTATACAATCCAGGAGCGCAAGTAAAGAAGGAATCACGCCTTCTGATCAGTCGAAAATATTGCATCTTTTAACCGGCAATTTTCTTATCATTTGCACTCATTTAGAAGTGTTCGGTATTCATATTTCACATATTAGCAAATCAGTCGTTAAATATCAGATTGCATGTGTTAGACTCTAAAACCGGCACTTTAAGGGAAATTGACCGCATTTCATGGCATCGCATCATCTCTGTATTTGCGCAACACTTGTCTCGAGATTTTTGCAGGAAATTGCAGGAGCAAAGTCAAAAGAAGCTGATAAAAAATACACCAACTCCATGTTTTCAGATCTGGTAGAAATATAGAGGGAAAAATACAATTCAACATATCAAAAAAAGGCCCACAACTCAAGCCCAACAAGCACCAGAGAGCCCAAGCTCCAACTCTTCAAAAGAGCCGCAGAACCGCGGCGGGAGCCGGCTTGCGCCGCGGTTCCACGGCGGTTTGGTCAGATCAGCAAATTATTTTTAGTGCAAAATTCATATCTCAAGGCCTACAGCTCAGAAAGATATGTCAAATTCCAGAATTCTCGCGAAGCTACTGCCAGATCAGCAAAGATCATTAAGCAAAGCTAATCCTAATAAAGCTCCTAACTAACCTCTTCTAGAAGTTCCCTCCTAACTAATCACATCTAGAAACTTCTCCTCTAACTAACTTTTGGAGGGAAATTCAAATTTCATCCAACAAACTTTTGGAGGGAAATTCAAATTTCATCCAACAAACTTTTGGAGGGAAACTTAAAATTCAAATCCTAGATCTAGGGTTTTGATGGCTATAAATAGGAACCTAGATCTAAGGGTTCAGGAGTTGATTAGTTCATCATTAGTTGTTAATCTCTCCCATTCCTAAATCTCAATTCTTCATCTTCTTCCACAAGTCTAGTGACAAGGCTTGTGCGAAACCCTAACCCTAATTCCACTCCAAATTCAAGATCTTGAGTACCAATCAAGCAAGAAGCCTTCAACCTTTTAGGAGCCGAGCCGATCTTCAATCGGGCAAGTGATCCAAGCTGATCCGCGACCCACGGAAACGAGCGAAGCCAAATCGACGATCGAGTTCTTCCTCTTGTAGTTCTTGAGCGAATGTAATGAAATTGTTGATATAAATAAAAGGTGAAATTCTTTAATCTTGCTTTCTTTTAATTCTTGCATCATGATTAGATCTCAATTTGTAATTGTTGTTCTTGTTGTGATGTTTGAGTAAAACTCCGCTCGTAAAGGAGCCGAGACGATCAATAGAATGATGATGTAACAAATCTTAATACGATTCTTGAGTCCTACGAGCTTTGTAAACCCTAGCAAGTTCAAGAATCGATGACCTAGTTTCGTTGCGATACTTTCTTGATTGTGATCGCTCGAAATTAGGGATCTACGATCGTTTCTTGAATTTACTAGAGGCTAGAATGTGAATGATATCGACGAAAGAATAAGGGATAAGATGAAACCCTAGTTTCATAAGAAATCCCTAATTCTCGATCAACCATCATCGATCTAGTATCAATTCATCGAAGGATAAGAATACGTAATTGTAAGATTACATCACATCTATAGATCCGATCGATTCCTACGAGCCTCATTTCGATTCTTGATATTTGGTTTGGAAAAATAATCAAACTATCAATTCTTGATTCTATCTTTTCTTGTTATTAGATCTAGATTTTCTAATTCTTGAACTTCAAATATAAAATCATGAATTGTTTGTTTTCTTTACCTTTAAAGTTTCAACTCATCTAAATTCGAAAGACGAACTATTACACTGTCCCTGTGGACGATCCGCACTCACTTACAATCTACATCCGACACCGTAGTTGATTGCGGTCAAATAATTTTTGGTTGTGATTTCTTTACAATTTCTAAATACTACACAAACAAGAATTCTCTACAATCACCTTCCCTCCTCAGGCTCCATCCGAAAAAGAGCCAAGTCTCGATGGTTCACAAACAACCTAGAGACCATCTCGACATTCGTCTCAATACACCAGACGCGATGTCAACAACGGCGTTCTTTCACACTCCAGCAGGATGTAGATGCAACGTCAACGAAAGACCCCATGGTCGAAACAAAGCGGAGTGACGGCAAAATCCTGGCTCTATCTCAGCATTTGTCTCGTTACAGCAGACACAATGTCAACAACGGCGTTCCTTCGCATTCCAGCAGGATGCAGATGCAACGTCAACGAAAGACCCCATGGTCGAAACAAAGCGAGTGACGGCAAAATCCCAGCTCCACCTCGACATTCGTCCCGTTACAATAGACGCAATGTCAACTATGGCGTTCCTTCGCAATCCAACAGGATGCAGACGCAGTATCAAAACAAAGCGGAGTGATGGCAAAATCCCAACTCCACCTCAGCATTCGTCTCGATATAACAGGACGAGATGTTAACAATAGCGTTCCTCCTCATTCCAACAGGACTCAGACACAATACCAAGCAACGGAATCACGGCAAAATCCCTAGTTCCAAACCTCGACGGTTCACCAACAACTTAGAGACAACCGCGACATTCGTCTCGATACAGCAGACGGAATGCCAGCAAACGAAGCGAAGGCCAAATTCCTAGCTTCAGGGTCTTGACGGCAACTCATATAAAACCTGAAAGACTATCGGAGATCACCCCACACTAGCGCGGAGTGGTCACCACCTTGGCATTCGTCTCGATACAGTAGGCAAAATGTCACTGCAGCATCCTTCCTCCAACAGGATTCGGACATGACAAAACAAACGAAGCAAAGGCCAAATTCCTAGCTTCAGGGTCTTGACGGCAACTCATATAAAACCTGAAAGACCATCGGAGATCATCCCACACCAGCACGGAGTGGTTATGACTCATCAGGGCTCTCCAAAATGAGCCTAACCTCAAGTAAAAAGCAGCTTGGCAAAATTCCTAACGCTTGCTCTTCCGACGGTCAAACTGCCTAGGAGGATTGCTTGAAGACGTCTTGTCCACCCCCCGAAGGGATCAGAGACACGACAATCGCAAGGCTACTCGAACAGCAAGGTTGCCTATCGAGGAATACATCAGCCGACGCAACGGTACAACGGACAAAACCCTAGTACCACAGACCCTAACGGACCTCTGTCGTAAAGAGCAGAGGTTAACTGTGACGTTAGGATATCCTTGCGAGAAATGCTCGATTCATCTCGACTCGTGAGGTAAAGCCTTAGGCAGCGGGGATTAAAAAACCTGTTTCCTAAGCACTGGGGCCCTACAAGTCAGTCCAAAACAGACTCTTGCATACTATTCACGGACCACACTCCCCAAAGTCGAATCTCGACAAGGAGGGAAACAACCGCTTACGCGTCCTCTCGACTTGTAAGAGGGAAAATTCTCTAGTGAGATCCTTACGACTCTCAAGAGAAAACGCACTTAGGAGTCCTCACGACCCCCAAGGAGAAAATGCACCTATGAGATCCTCTCGACTCGTAGGGATAAAAGTCTTTATGAGACCCTCACAGATCATAAAGTTGAAAAGCCTTAGGTAGCAGATCTGAACCTGCTTCCTAAGCCATCACTACTCCCCAAAGTATTCAAGACAGAATGTTCTATATCACCTACAGGCTATGCTTACTTAAGGAATATGCCAATAACAAAGCAGAAAATAAAAGGAAGGAGGCAAAAGATTTATCATTCATACTTGGAAAATTCTTACATCAATAAAGACAATAAACAAAAACAACATTATTGAAATGTTTACAATGGCAAAACCTCAAATCCAGGACATGGATTGAGGAACTCGAAAGTGACCTTGTTCAGGACTTTCCAAGCCTGGCGAACCATCCTAGTGTGCTTTCTTTCGCGAGCACGAGCGTCGGGATCCCCACTGATGTCCTCCACCCTCCGATAGGCAGCAAGTATGGCAGACTGTTGAAAGGCCTGGTGCAGGAGATCGACAAGATTGTCTCGCCGTCTCTTCGAGATTAGGCTCATCAGATACACCGAGTGCACCTTATCCTCGGCGGCATCCAATGCCCTAAGTGGCACACCAATACAGAATAGGGGAAGCGCTTCCCAAATTGCTCCCACAATAAGCTTCAGGAGAGGGGAGCGTCAAGGAAGCAGTTGACCGTTATAGGCGTCAAAGCGACTCATAATTTCGGCACATTTGGCGTTTGTAAATTCTCGATTCTGAGAACGGCCGAGTCGGCGGATGCCTCCGTAAGAGATGATCTCATCAAGGTCATACATGTGGGCGTCCATTACTCCTGTAAAAGAAAATCAACAAAATTAGCAGACAGACTGATTAAGTAAGATGATATAATTCATCAAAAGATAAAATGCCATCTTTAACCTCCAAGATCCATGAAAAACTCTTAAGAGTTCTTCTATATGATTTGGAAGGAGCAAATCTCCATTAATGAATTAAGAAAACACAAGAAAAATCCTTTTAGAGAGCAGAGCTCTATTAATGGAACCCTAATAGGGTTCTCTTTAATTCTCTTTAGATCCCTTTAGACCTATAGAGCAAAGCTCTGCTAAGTGAAACCCTAAATGGGTTTTTTTTAGATCAGGGATCTATTAAGAGCAAGGCTCTTAAAATTAATTTAATTTAATCTAATTTAATTTTTACCTAAAAATTTTCTAGAGTTCTAACTCTTAAAAGTTCTCGAAAGAAAGAGCAAGGCTCTGAATAAAAATTCTCAAGGAGGTGATGAAAATCATCTAAGCGACCAAAAGTCCTATTTATAGTCATTGAGAGCCGTTTTAACTTTCAAAAGTTGACCCAACGGTTGAGATTCTGCCACCGCTGCGCTCACGTTTGGGGCCACATAAGCGCAACGGTGGGGGGGCATTTGTTTCCTCCAATCAGAGCAAAGCTCTGTTCAAATTCTAAGGCGGGAAATGAAGTGACGCTTTTGTTTCCCCCAATCAGAGTAAAGCTCTGTTTGAATTTCAAAACTAAAAAATTGAAGCAACGCTTCAGATTCCTTGCGCTGCGCGCTATGCGCCACGTGTCAAAAGTAGACACGCCAGTGCAAGGAGCGCTCCGTCCAAGGCAGCGCACCTCCAATCAGAGCAAGGCTTTATTTTAAAATTCAAATTTTAAAGTAAATGAAGCAACGCTACAGATCGCTAGCGCAGTTGCGCTGCGCTCAGCGCTGCGCGCCACGTGTCAAACAGTGGTGCGCTAGCGCAGTTGCGCTGCGCTCTGCACTGCACGACACGTGTCAAGCGCAGGTGCGCTAGCGCCAATTGCGCCAGCACTGGAATTTAAATAATAAATTATTAACCAGAATTAAAATTCTAGAAAGATCTTTCCAATCTTATTAAAATAAAAGGATTATTTTCTGTAAAACAGAGGCCTTAGGATCAAAGATCCAACGGTGGGGAAATATCCTCAGATCAATCAGAGAAACATCTCTGTAACTAACCTAACAAACCAATTGGCCCTATATAAAAGCTCCTAGACTCTAAGTCTCACATGGACAGACATACAGAAAAGAGAAAACTCTCTGAAAAATTTGAAAGGGAAGCCTTTGAAGAAAGAAGATCATCTTCTTCATCTTTAAAGGTAAAGAATTAAATTCTTGGAAGAATAGAGATGAAAACACCTCACAAAAAGAATAATTTCTTATAAAAATATCAAAGATCTAAGAACAAGATCAAGATCTTCAATATAAAAAAGAAAAAAGATCATAAAATCATAAAAGATTAAAGAAGTAATTTACTTCATCCCTAGATCTTTTGATCTATATAAAGGCACAGCCTTTTGATGAACCATTGGTTCTTGAATCTTGAGGTAGAACCTCTTTAGAACAAGAAAAACCTGTTTCTTTGATCTTAATTGGATCAAGATGCGCTCTGCGCTATTGTACAGTGCCTTGCACTTTTGAAATGAGCTTTTGTGCTCCTTGAATTGGCGCACTGCGCCAGAGAGCGCCACGTGTCAACCACAGACACAATCTGCGCTCTGTGCTCCTAAATATAGCGCACTACGCTCTTGGAATGGCGCACTGCACCAGGGCGCGCCACGTGTCAGCAGCGCACTAGCGCAGCGCACTGCGCTAACAGACTTGCACTCACCAGAGCGTGACACGTGTCACCTCCACATGCTCTGGCTCCTTGCGCTCTTTAATTGGCGCAAAGCGCCTGACAGGCCACGTGGCGTACTGTCAGATTATTAAATGCTATGCATTGTTTAAAAAGGGCAGAGCCCAATTAAAAGTCTAACAGACCAATTCAAATGCTGTACAAGCCAATATAAATGCTATGCATTATTAAAAGGGCCGAGCCCAAATAAAGGCTCAACAGCCAGAACAATAAAATGTTCAACTCATATCAACTGAGCTCATATGCTCATAAGCCTTCAAACAGACTTTAGTCCCAAATTGGACTATAGATCTCCCAACCAACATTGGTTTAAGGGTACATCTCTGAACTCCTCTGATATTTGTCGTTGTAATCCTTCAATGTCTTCAGAGAGGTGATGGGTCCCGACAACCATATATCTCACGGACTTTGATGAACTACCATGTCCCTAAACTGACAATCGACCGCAATGTCTCTAAACTAAACAATAGAGCCCAAATGCTCCCTTGTTAGATCTAAATGATCTTGTTAAGTTGATCTTAGTCTGGAAATTAGAATAACGTATCCTTAACAAGCATTTAAGTTGATCTTAGTCCAAAAATGAAACTAACGTACCCTTAAACCCAAAATCCCAACCCAAATCTAAGAAAATACAGATTTGGACTAATTCACGTCCTACGAACGGCAACGTAAATTAGTCTCCGTATACAATCCACGGGCAACCACAAACAAAACAAACACCCACGACACGAAGTGACCATCTGGAGAAGGAGAAAGTTGTTACCGCGATGCGGTAACGTAATTAACTACAGGGGCTTGCGCCTGCAGGGAAGAGCATCCCCACAATCAAAAACCCCTCGAACGAGGGGGAATCTGACAAAGTCTGCTATATCGGCCGCATCCGTTTAAACCTTCGATACATGGTGCCATAAATCAACTTGGCATCTTCGAAGAGGTGGACGGATAGCACCTATTAGCATCTGCCCCGAATTTCAGGAAAGACGTCTGCCGCGCCTTCTGCGCCGTCTTTCGTAGGGGAATAGTTCCTTTCGTGATTTCTCTACTGTCTAAAGGCGTAAGCAACCACCCGACCGTGCTGCATCAGAACACAGCCTAAGCCCTTTCCTGAGGCATCACTATGTATCACCAAACCATCGGAACCATCTGGTACTGTAAGAATGGGCGACGTGGTTAACTTCTGCTTCGGTGTCTTAAACGACCGGGTACATTCCTCGATCCACGCAAACGATACATCCTTCCGTGTCAGCCTCATCAACGGTTCAGTGATTTTTGAAAATTCTTGGACGAACCGCCGATAATATCCTGCCAGTCCCAGAAAGCTTCTGATCTCGGCCACTGACTTTGGTGTTGGCCAATTTCCTATCTTTTCCAGGTCCACCGAGATGCCTTCGCCTGAAACAATGTGTCCCAAGAACTGAACCTTGTTGAGCCAGAATTCACACTTGCTCAATTTCGCGTACAGCTTCTCTTCCCGAAGAATTTGTAAAACTGTGCGCAAATGCTCGACATGTTCCTCCCGGGTCTTCGAGTAGACTAGTATATCGTCGATAAATACAATGACAAACGTGTTCAAGTACTTTGCAAACACCCTGTTCATCAAATCCATGAATATCGCTGGAGTGTTGGTAACACCGAACGACATCATAAGGAACTCATAATGTCCGTATCGGGTCCTGAAAGCCGCCTTGCATACATCCTCGACTTCTACTCTGATCTGATGATAGCCAGAACAGATATCCAACTTCGAAAATACCTTGGCCCCACTTAACTGATCGAATAAGTCGTCGATGCATGGAATTGGGTACTTGTTCTTTATTGTGACTTTGTTCAGCTCTCAATAGTCTATACACATCCGCAGCGATCCATCCTTCTTCTTCACTAACAGAACTGGTGCACCCCACGGTGAAACGCTTGGCCAGATAAATCCCTTCTCCAGGAGCTCTTCAATTTGCTTCTTCAATTCTGCCAACTCAACCGATGCCATTCTGTACGGGGCCTTGGAAATTGGTGTTGTACCTGGAGTCAAATCAATCAAGAATTCCAAGACGCGTGGAGGTGGTAGACCTGGTAAATCTTCAGGAAACACGTCCAGAAAGTCCCGAACAATCTCTGGGGCTGGGCTCTCATCAATCCCCATAGCTGACAACTCCTTTGACTTGGCTCTATACTTAGCTGGCTCCAAAGATTCGCTTCTGCCTTCGAAAATAAACTCCGGGTGATTGGGAATGCGGAAGATCACATTCCTTGCTCGGCAATCAATAACTGTATGGAAGGTACTCATCCAATCCATCCCGAGAATTGCGTCATACCTTCCTGTCCCGATCAAAAGGAAATTCGTATAGAATCCCTACCACACACTACAACCAGACATGATCTACATTCTCGACTAGATACTATAACACCATTACCCGTATGTATTTCCCAACCCTTGGTTAATGGTTCATGTGGTATGAAGTGTGTATCAACGAAATGCGCAGATATGAAACAGTGCGATACTCCATAGTCAAATAGTACTCTAGCCGGCATGGAATGTATGAGTAGAATACCTGTGACAACTTCGCCTGAAGTCTCTACCTGCTCGGCGGTCAAGGTGAAAGCCCGTCCCTGACCGCGGCCTGTGTAGGGTTGCCTCTGCTCCTGTGATCTCTACTGCTGTGGTCCAGACCCTACCTGTAACTCTGTCCGCTCGGGGCAACCGCTAACTCTGTGCTGACTGGATCCGCAAATCAAACACCGTCCCTTGGCGCGGCGACAGTCCTTCTGGGTGTGCCCATCTCTGTTGCAGTAGCCGCAAACTACGTTCTTGCTCTGGGGGCGATGCTGGGGCACGAATGGACGCTTCATCTGTGTCGTTCCTGGCCTGTGAACTGGTATGACTCCTCGAGAAGGTGCGTGGGTGCGTGCTGGAACAACTGGGGGCTTCCTGAATTTGTTGATCAGTTTCTCCTGAATTCGCGCCGCATTGAGTACCTGTGCAAAAGTCTGCAACTCGAGTGACGCGATCGACTGCTGCAGCTCGAAATCAAGTCCCTGTAAGAAGCATCTGGCCCTGGTGGTCTCTGAAGCGACCATGTACAGAGCAAATCGGCTCAGACGGTTGAACTCTGCCGCATATACGTCCACGGGATGGCCATTCTGCTTCAGTAGAATGAATCTTTCTTCCATCTCTGCCTTGGCGGTGGAAGGGAAATAGTGATCCAAGAAGCACTCCTTGAATTTGCTCCATTCAATTGGCCTTTCTAGTCCACTGACCACCATGTACGGGCTTCATTTTCCAACTGGATCTTTATCACATTCACTTTATCTTCCCCTGGTACCCTGGCGGCCGTCAGTAAGTTCTCCATATTAACCAGCCATTGCTCGGCCTCGAGTGGTTCGGCTAGGCCCGTAAATGCAGCTGGATGCAACCTCCGGAAATCTGATACGGTGCCAGCCCTGGCAGAAAAAGCTGGTGGAGCAGTGCCCTCGGGGGCGGTAATGAGGACGGAGGGTCCCCCTACTGTGGTAATAGCCCTGAGTCCCTCGGCGAGTAGGTCCGTCTTTCTCTCCTGAGCTTCTGCGAGAGAGGTTGGTGCACTAAGTATCCTCTCCGTGTGATCCTGAGAACTTGAGTCTAAGGAGTGGTCGTTCGGGGACGTTATATCGCTGGAAGATATTTAAAAGGATATGATTAGATACAAGGATGAAAGTCAGGAACAGTGAAGCGAAAATTATATAACACAAAGTAGTTAATGTTATCCCTTACTACTAAACACGGCTCTGATACCAACAAAACCATGTCACGCCCCGCTTCCCAAAATACGGAAGACGAGGGATGACTAGGCCAGCCATGCTCCTACGGTCAACGAATAATCCCGCCGTAGTCACATTTCGGCTTCTAGCATTACATGGTAATCAGTAAACAAAGCACAGAAGTAAAGAAAATACATCATTAAATTATTACATCAACTTCCATTGTTCACAATTTACAATAAAATAAGAAAAGAACAACTAACCAAGTTCGAATACAAGGTCTCTTTTAGGAAAAGCAGCAAAAGTGAAGGAGGTCCTCTCGATTAAATCTCCGTAAGCTCGAAGGGTAAGTCCGACTCCTGCGCTGGTTCTTGCTCGAAGTCTGAGCATGCATACTCAGGTCGTCAGAGCAATGTAATAGCAATATTATAATAGTGACAAGTAACAAGCACAGAAGGTAATAACAGTGGAAGTAAAATGCAAGTAATCAATATGTCACTAACTGATGCAAAGTATGATCTGTGTCCCTATCAGTCTCTAAGTCATCTTTAAAATCGAGTTGTGGAAAGGAGGATCGTGTTTAACGAGGGTCTCATACATACCCGAGACTACGGCCCGCATCGCCCGGGATATAACCCTATCAGCCGGACCGCTAGGCCCTACCTAATATATATAGGAGTCGCTGTTCGAATGATCATCCTCTAAATCACTGTCCTCGCTAAATACGATACTCTTTCCACTTCGATTTCCCCTTTTTCCCCAGGTTTACATTATTGATGAGTATGGTCTAGTCGTGTACAAGTATGCACCAATAACACAGTTTTGTCACTGCTCACTGTATTATTCACTGTCGCGAATCATTCACTTTTCCATTGGCGTACTTGACACTCCTAAACCAATACCGTTCACGCACGATAATACATTGTACACTGAATAATAACGCGCACTATCACTATGTGTATGGCAATCGGGTAATATATGTGCATTTATGCAGTTAACAAGTCATGTGTAATATGAACTATTATGCACATTATGAGCTTATAAAAATTGCAGTAAATCATACGTTCAAAATTCAGTGCAATGATACAAAGACGATAACAAGTAGACTTAGTCAGAAGTTCAGAAAAATTTATTTCATTGTAATCGGATTTCGGGTTTGCAAGTTACAGCCATTTCATTTTAAGTGTTTGCTGCAGGAAATTCAGTTTCTGAACTGAACGTCCGTTTCGCGGCACAATTTTCACCCTGTTGGGATCAGAATTTAGCGACGCTATAGTTGAATGAAATATAGGTTTTTCAATAGGGTTTCTAAGGCATCAGACGGATTCTCAATTGCGCCTCAACGTCAGAAGTTATGTACTGTATAATCATAGGGTGTCAGTTCTGTTTCAGTTTGGGACTGCTATACATCCTGTTTGTTTAAATTACAGATAGTAAACGATGTTAAAAAGGGGTGAAACCACGTTCATTATTTGTCTAACTGTGTCATATTCACTAAATTATAGGGTTCCGCAATATACAAGTTCAAACAGCAAAGGGGTAAGCATTACGAGATAGAAATCAACAGCCAGAGCTGCTCTGGACTGCAGTCCAGAGCCGCTCTCCGAATCAGTTTCAGTCATATTTTCAGTACAAAAACAATTTAAAACTTTTATGGGGTTCCAGATCGTCGAGTCGGCTTTGATTTGAGCCCTTGAACGCATCATTTCAATGTGTACCCAATTAATTATGATTTTTACAAGTTTCAGACGCGGGAAATTTTCTGTTTTTACGGTTGTAATCGGGGATGATCGTTCAAGTCAGTAACGATCAAAATTTTCAGTCAAATTTTAACATGATGTTCGTTACCACACGGGCCAGCTTATATGGTCAAGTTACGTCAGTTTAATAGAAGGTTTTCGTTCAGGTTTTGCATCAAACACTTATATCATATAAACTTTCACGATTTATAAACATGGAATTAATAGGATTTTTGAATTGTAACAAAATAATCTAGCATGTAGCAAGTAGGGTACTTGCCTGGAGACGCGTTGACGACGCGCGGTAGCGGCAACGGCACGAGTTCGGGTTCACGGCCTCGGCTCGAGTTCGGGTTCGTCGTCGGTGTTGCCCGGGGGATGGCTCGTGATCACTGGAGGCGGAGTGGGGTGCTGTAGACCTCCTGGGAGTGTGCTGGGGTCGGCGGTGGTCGGGTGTTTGGCGGGGGCTTTAGGGGAATGGGCTGGGGAGTTGAATTGGATTAATTTATATTTTCTTGGTTTTATTTTTTTGCTTTGGGCTGGGTTTGGGTATATATATATATTTGATTAATTAATTTTGGTTTATATTCGTTTCTCTCTGTGGGTTGGGCTTGGTGTTGGAATTTAATTATTTATTTAGTTTTGGGCTTTGATTTTAATCGTTTAAGAAAATCAATTATTAAAACTTAAGCAACCGATTACCTACAAAATTACGAGGAAAAGGAAGACAATCGGGAAACTAGGAAAAATATAGAAAGATTTTATTGATGGGAACGGAGATTTACAAGAGAATAGGGTAATATCAACATTATGTGAAGTCTAAACTAAAGGAAAAGGAAATACAACCTTTGTTGCCAACTCCTTCGGTCTTTAAGACTCCTACGGCTTTGCACAAGATTTGGAACGACTCCGCTCGAGGTCCTTCGTCGTCTACGATGATCCACCCGGAGATTCCTAGATCAAGCTCTTACCTTCACAAAATGAAGCAAACACCCTACACTCAAGGGCTAGGGTAGTGTAGAATGGTTGTGTGGTTTGTAAACTCACTTAAAAACCCTTTCTTTTTAAATTCATCACTCAAAACAAAACTCAAGAGAGCTTGGAGAAGGAGAATGGTGAAGATGGCAAAAGCTTTTGTGAATAATAATGAAAACTTATTTCTAAAAAGAAAAAGAAAAGAATATATATGAGACATTCTCAAATATAACTATAGTTAACTAAATATCTAGATATTTTGTAGATGGGTTAAAGAACAAAGGAAATTAAACCATGGTTAAAGTCAATGGTCAAAGAAGAAGTGTGTAGAAAATGAGTCATTATACTAATTTCCTTTTTCCTTAATTCATTAACAAAAATCTAGATATTTATCAACCATGTAAGTCTTGCATTGCCATCTCCTTTGTATCATCAACCATGATACATATGTATGTGTGTATGTGTGCATGCACATCATCATATGTATGTGTGAACATACATGCATACATCCAAAATAAAAAGGGTTAATTAAAAGTGAGCTAAAAGATAATATTAAATCTACACTTGATTTAATAAATCGGTCATATCAAATACGACCCAACTAATATTGAATGTCCGATTAAAATACGGTATCACATATTCGTATTTAATCGAGCTCCTACGCATATCACATATGCATACCACATCATTTCGCCTGAGCTAGGAAAATCCTCTGTGGGACTCTAAGACTCGTCAATACGCCGGCAGTAGGTGATGATCATATCAAAACACCTACAAGCCGCAAGCGGTCAGCTAAATGTAACGGCCACCCGGATATTGAGCGATCAAAAGAAAAACAAGCGAACCCGTCAAAACTCCCGTCGAGCCATTGGCAACACTTACCGTACAGTCCGGTCTTTTCGTCTGATATGCTGCATATCAAGTCTAAGGATGGAATCGTCGAGCCCTAATAACTCAATAAGTCATGTTGATATGGTATATGACCAGTCGAGAAACTACTGATAACACTTATCAGTAAATCTCATCAGCCCTGGCAAGGGACTTCAAGTCAGAGCCAATCGCACATAGCATAACATTAACTCCCAATACCAGGAGAGACGAAACCCCTTCTATCGCTCACTGTCTCCATGTGTCTCGGGACTATACCCAAAAGCCACCTGTTTGCACGACTCAGTAGAGCCGTGGTAGGGTGGAAATCAAAGTACAGTTGGAGAACACACAAGACTCTATGACGATCTCGGGTCTACAGACTAACCTGTACCGGTGTCACCAGAGAACTGCTATCCGACGATAGATATAATACCATATAGGAATTCTCTGTGAGTCCGTTCAGCGTACCCAGTCTCCACTGAGCACCCGTATACAATCTTCGATATCACAACACCAATGGATATGTGATCATCCATCACCCATCATATGGGTCAAGGAACGTATACGCTAGTCTACTCTGGAATATCGATGCCCTATCTCGATATACCTATGACTAGGAACATTTAAGAATATGCTTATAAACTACACATGCCCCACTAGTATGATCTCCATCATAGCCATGGAAGTAAAGCAAATATCCTTAGGACTTTATCAACATGTATCAAATGAACAGTATCAAGTAAACATGTCAGATAAAGTAAAACCAGATAGTATACTATCATGTCGAGCAAGAAAGTCATATATCAAAATATACACACACATATATATGTCCAAGCATCCACTATACATATAATGGCCTCTAGGGCATACATATATCCAACACGAAGAACTGCCATGAGTGCTATGGGCACTACGAACATCGAAGAAGACACCCACGGGAGAAACCCCCTTCAGCCTCTGCTACGGCACCGAGGCGATGGTCCCCGCAGAGATTGGACTGTCCAGTTACAGGTTCGAACACTTTGAGGATGAAGCCAACACTTCTGCACTCCGAAGCAACTTGGACATCTTGCTGGAGAAGCGGGACCGAGCACAAATCAGAGCAGCCGCCTATCAGCAACAAACCACTCGCTACTACAATGCCCGAGTTAAACATCGGGCCTTCAGGCCTTTAGGACGGGAGATTTTGTCTTACCAAGAAATGAGTTCGTGGGACAAGGGAGGCTACACAAATTCTCCCTGAAGTGGGACGGACCATTTCTCGTCACAGAGGTTTTGCCCGGGAGGCATACCGCCTGCAAGACGCTAGGGGGCATAACTTCCCCCGGCCTTATTACGCTGAAATGCTCAAGTTGTATAAATAGAAAATGTATCCTCTTTTGAAATAATATAATTCCTGTTGGCGTTTAGTTAAGTCCATAAATGTACGAAGAGAAAAGAAAAAAGGAGACAACACACTACTGCCAAAAACATGATTTATTTATTGATTAAAGGGTAATATGGGCTCCCCAACCTTACAATAATTACAACAGAGGGGGATGAGGATCGAGGAAGCACTGTTTATGGTACTCCGAGAAAATCTCCTGCAGCTGAGCCTGAGCTTCCTCAACCCGCTCCTTCTGACGGTGCCCGCGGACCCTAGATGCCACGGAAGCGCCGGGGACCCCATCCGCCGGGCAGGAAGTAATGATCAGCCTTTTCTGGAAACACTCCAGAAGAAGACCTACTGATCGTCCCCGCCTGCTCTGCTAGATCAGACCGAGGTGGTAGAGCGTGTGCACCTTGTCAAGCGCCGCGTCCCTCAGCTGCCGAGACAGGGCGTTGTGCAGACCCGAGGACATCCTCTAGATCGCATAAAGGAGCACTTTGAGGAGAGTAGATCGTTGGGGAAGTAGGCAACCAAAGTGTCCCTCCACACAATCTATCACTGCCTCGTACATCTGCTTGGAGCGATCGAGGCACTAAAGGTACAAGTCATCACGAGAAATGATCTCCCCGATGGTAAAAATGCGCCCGACCATCTTTAGGAAAGCAATGCTAGAAAGAAACCAACATGCCTTCGCTATTTATAGCCTCAACAAAAATTTTCCAACGGCTGAACTTTACTCACGCAGCGATGCGAATCACGGGATGTCTCAATTTCCCGATATAGAACTGCCACGTGTCAGTCGTGCCAGTATTCACAAAACGACGCTCTCACTCCCGCCTATGCGGGCCACGGAAGGTTAAGAGAAGCTCTCACTCCCGCCTATGCGGGCTACGGAAGGTTGAACGCCGCCAACACTCCCACCTATGCGGACTGCTGAAGGTTGAACGACGCACCACGAAGGCGCAAGGGAGTCTCAAAAGCCCTCCTAATGAGGCCACCGAGCAGCTTCCTACTCGGTCCATCTGCAGTGGGTAACTTCCTGCCCACCTACGCTAAGAATCTAAAGCCCTCCTTTCGAGGCCACCGAGCATCTTCATGCTCGGTCCATCTGCAACAGGTAGCTTCCTGCCCAACTTACGCTGTGAGTCGAAAGCCCTTTTCGCGAGGCCACCGAGTAGTTTCCTGCTTGGTCTATCCCTAGCGGGTAGCTTCCTACCCATCAACGCTAAGGATCTAAAGCCCTTCTCTCGAGGTCATCGAGTAGCTTCCTTCTCGGTCCATCTGCAGCAGGTAGCTTCCTGCACAACTTACGCTGTGGATCGAAAGCCCTCCTCGCGAGGCCACCGAGTAGCTTCCTGCTCGGTCCATCCCTAGCGCGTAGCTTTCTGTCCATCAACGCTAAGGATCTAAAGCCCTCCTCTCAAGGACACCGAGCAGCTTCCTGCTCGGTCCATCTGCAACTGATGGCTTCCTGCCCAACTTACGCTGTGGATCGAAAGCCCTCTTCGTGAGGCCACCGAGTAGCTTCCTGCTCGGTCCATCTGCAGTGGGTAGCTTCCTGCCCAACTTACGCTGTGGGTCGAAAGCCCTCTTCGTAAGACGATCGAGTAGTTTCCTGCTCGGTCCATCCCTAGCTGGTAGCTTCCTACCCATCAACGCTAAGGATCTAAAGCCTTCCTCTCGAGGCCACCGAGCAGCTTCCTGCCCAGTCCATCTGCAGCGGATAGATTCCTACCCAACTTACGCTGTGGATCGAAAGACTTCCTCGCGAGGCTACCGAGTAGCTTCCTGCTCGGTCCATCCCTAGCGGGTAGTTTCCTGCCCGTCAACGCTAAGGATCTAAAGCCCTCCTTTCGAGACCACCGAGTAGCTTCCTGCTCGGTCTATCTGCAGCGGGTAGCTTCTTGCCCAACTTACATTGTGGATCGAAAGCCTTCTTCGTGAGGCCACCGAGCAGTTTCCTGCTCGGTCCATCCCTAGCAGGTAGCTTCCTGCCCAACTTACACTGTGGATTGAAAGCCCTCTTCGCGAGGCCACCGAGTAGTTTCCTGCTCAGTCCATCCCTAGTGGGTAGTTTCCTGCCTATCAATGCTAAGGATCTAAAGCCCTTCTCTTGAGGCCACCGAGTAGCTTCCTGCTCGGTCCATCCCTAGCGGGTAGGTTCCTACCCATCTATGCTAAGGATCCAAAGCCCTCCTCTCAAGGCCACCGAGCAGCTTCCTGCTCGTTCCATCCGCAACGGATGGCTTCCCCAACAATCTTGTAGATTGAAAGCCCTCACCACGAGGCAGCTGAGTAGAAAGGAAGATACCGACCTTCCTACACCATCAACGCGCGATAGCCACCTCAACTTCGGGGAAAAGGAGGGTATCAACTTTCCTACACTTGGCGCCATCGTTCGTCACTACTCGACGAAAGGTCAACAAGTGCGGGGGGGAGGGAGGACGCCGGCCTGACACTTACAAGATAAGAAGACCTACGAGCTAAAAATACTTGCAGAATGAAGATTCGAACAAAAGTATACGAGCTAAAAGTACTTGCGCAGCAAGCAAACATTTGGGCAAAGAAAAAAGGAGTACTTTATTTATAACCAAAAATAAATACAAGGTATTCTGGGATCCTCAGCCTTACAAAAATGCCCGGAGGCTTACAAAAATTAGGAAAAAGAAAAAAAATCCCCAAGGAAGGAAAGCTCAGGCCGTCCGCTCGGGGAGGTTCTCGCCCTGCTCAACGCCGGCCTCGGGGACCAAAACTGCGACCTTTAGGTCGGCGCTTCCACTGGCAGCCTCACCCCAACGGCCGCCCCGGCAACTTCCCCTTGCGGCTTCTCCTCGGCCATGGGATATTTAGCGTGGAGTCCACTGATATCAATCCCCAGCACAGACTCCTTGATGGCGTTGAGGGCGCTGTGTCACACGACGGCCGCGGATTCGGCGAGATCGGCGTAGAATTGGTCCGACGTCTTGTACGCCTCCACGGCCTTCTCCACCCGGCACTCGGCGAACTTCACTGCGTCCAAAGCCACTCGGACATCCCTCTTAAGGGCGTCCCTAGACTTCTTCACCACGTGGTAGAAGCCGTTCACCTCCTCCAACTTGGCCTGAATAGCCCGGTTGGACTCGTCCAGAAACCGATGAGACTCCTTTAGCTTAGAGTTTGTCAGTGTAACATTTTGAAATATTTTAGATAATTAATTAAATTATTTAATTAAATAGATAATGTTATTTAATTTTTATTATAGTAAAGATGGCTTTTTAAATTAAAGTGTAAATAAATTAGTAAAGAAAATAGTGCTTATATAATAATATGTGTAATGAAGGGTTTATGTGAGAAGGTTAGTTTCATTATGATAATTAGAGTTGTATAAGGGTTTTTATGCAAAAAGGGGGTAGGACTTGGTTAAGGTTAACTTAAACACTTAGTGTATCATAACATTATGTATACACCTTCTTCTTGCATGTACACCTCATGCACACACCTCATCGTTGCATGAAAACCCCACGTCCTTTTTGGTGATACCTCCTCTTACAACTTATAACTCACTCTCCTTACCTTCTACAATTGTTCAGTTCATATAATCAATTTAAAATCAGTTAATTAGCAAAAAGAAAGGAAAAGGAAATCTTAGAACAACAAAGAAGAGAAAAGAAAAGAGATAAGAGAAGAATGAACTAGGTGCTAAGGATTTTCACTACCACCATCAAACTAGGATCTTTGAGTTGTGCATCTTGGAGGAATCCTTTTCAGTAATCTTCTGTGGGTATAATCTCTAAACTCTATAGAATTTTAGATCAGTACTGTTTTAATGTAGAAATCGGGTATCGGATATATCGTATTTTGTGAAATATAGGCTCTGTGTTAAATCTGCTATAGTTTAGATGATAATAAAAATAATCAAACAGTGTCTTCATCTTATAAATCGGACTTAGAATAACTCATAGGAAGATGGACCCATTCCCTCGGATTTTGGTTGGCGACAATTGCCAAAAATCCAAGCTCGCCAGATTTTTATGGGAGTTGGGTGTTGGGATTTTTAGGATAGCTCTATGTATATGTATTAGGATATTTGGTATTGCTAGTTTAAGTTAGTTTATCAGTATAGGAAATCTGGAAGCTAATATCTGTAAAGGGGTTAAAATTCTAAAATACGACACGGATGTTTCGTAACACGTTTCTGTTTTCTGTTATGAACAGCGAATGGTTAAAAATCCAGTTAGTATAAGTATTAGATAGTTTACAATAGTCGTATGTAGTATAGTTAATACATAAAACTTGTATTTTCATGTTTTCGCCGTATCGGAGTTTAGCCGTTTCTTATACGAGTTAATGTCGATGATAGATTCGAGTACGGAAACTTCGGAGGACGCAAGTAAAGGAAAGGAATTGATGATTTCTGAATAGATTTGACGTATTCCGGTGCGTAGACTAAACATCTACCAGGGATTTTGTATGGATGACGTGATACGCTATAATTGTTCCTTTGTATATAAGGTTTGATCGTATGCATTCAAATATAAATATCGTTATGTTAATAATTGTTAGAACACTGCACAAATTATCGACGAGTCATACTGCACGTGCACACATCTATATGTTACACTACATCTCGTCGATATTAAAATGTCGCATACGCACTTAGTACTTGTTATGTTAAATATTGTTCATATCATACCTTAAGCATCACTAATGATAGTCATTTTGCATAGATGTTAGCATGTTTCATATTCAAGTATTAGTAATATTGACATAAGATGAAATGGATTATTTCGGATTCATGGTTTTGAGTTTTTTTACCTTATTGAATAAGATTCAGTGATTCTTCGTGTTGATGTAAGATGTCCACCATGAGATGTTTTTATGATTTGGTTTTATTCCGGACCAAGTGGGGGAGCTATACGGTCGCGGACTTTTACGTTATCCGGACTGAGTGGGGGAGCTATACAGTCGTATTCATGGTGGATCCGGCTGAGACCGAGGGGCAGGAAAGCCGTATTTTGAGGCGGGGAGCCTAGCGAGGATACTCGATACCGGAGACAGTTGTGAAACACGGCGGATATCTAGATGATACCGACCGGTGTTATTGGATGACAGGATCGTTCGGGGAACAATACCTGATGGAAATAGAAGATTTGTGTCGATATTGGACACGGAAAAATGAACCTTATTTGGAAATAATTGATGGGATTTCGGTTTTGATTTATATACTTAGTAGTATGTGTTCATGCCGCAAACTTTTATCATGCATTATATTCATCCTTATTGATATTAGCTCTAGTTCGTCATACTTACATTATCAGCCGATATATGTTAGTTTTATTCACCGAGTTAACAACTCACCCTCGTTGTGCCATACTTCCTTGCAGGAGTCGTGTGGACGCGTAGCAGCAGTGCGGATCCACTTATCAGCTTTTATCGCTTCTTTTTGCTTGGTGGGTTACCTACGCAGTAACCTCCCATTTTGGTTTATGTATATTGAATCTAGTATTACTCCATCAGACCCTATATAATTGACTTAGAACGAGATGTGGTTGTATGTATCTTAATTCGACTGATGAGATCGTTTAGTTG
This sequence comes from Agapanthus africanus, assembly GCA_030015575.1. Taxonomy (NCBI): domain Eukaryota; kingdom Viridiplantae; phylum Streptophyta; class Magnoliopsida; order Asparagales; family Amaryllidaceae; genus Agapanthus; species Agapanthus africanus. The sequence continues at coordinate 5,783,282 of CM057341.1, read as the reverse complement.
TGTTAAATTATATTTCTTTTACTTATGCAAGAGATTCTTCATTTTGAGTGCCGTATTATTTTTGTGTATTGAATTCCGCTGTTTGGCATCGATTTGCTCCCAACTAGGGATGCAACCTATTCACACACTCTATAATTGCTTTATTAATAATTAAAAGGGAGTACTGTCAAAATTTTAAAACCAGTTGTTTAAATTTCAATTATTAAAAACCATTCGGCATGCTACTTTATTCTTTTACTTAAAAACTAAAATTTTCTAAATTCCGCAAAAAAGGTTTTTGATCTTGGTTTTTGGCTTACTCAGATTGTGTCGATATCTTTAGATACCATACAATCTAAGTGCCGGTCACATCCAAACTTTGGGTCATGACAGTCAGCCTCTCGACGATCAGACGAGTGTCAAGGAGAGCCGCCTTCTCCGCCGCTTGCCACAGTTGGAGGTGGAGCTCCTCCTCCAATTTGGAGGACTCACCCGTCTTTTTCATGGCCGGGGTTATCTTCTCGGACTCTATGGCGACGAGGAGCGGGCAGTGGTGGAGGACCTGAAGAAAGCAACAAACGAGTAATGTAACGACTCTAAAATTCCTATACCTTCGTATTGATAAAATACTGTATTTGTATTTTCCGTATATTTTTGTTTACATATTAGTAATTATGTTTAATCCCTGCATCTATTTTCCTATCTAAGTATTTTCCTTTTAAAAAAAACATTTCTTTTTAAAACCAAGCTCATTCCATAAGCCCAGTTTACAAATTCTAAATTTTTCATTTTTCCAAATTCATTAACTCAATTTCTGTTTAAATAAAGTCCAGTCCCCTGATCTTTTATAAAACCAAACCCAAGGCCCATGCAGACCCCAAGCCTAATCCATTCCTTCTCTTTCTAAACTCTCACATTCCCTTTAAAATTCCAACCATTTCAATTAAACCCCATAACTTCTACAGTTAATCTCTTTCCCTTCCCCACTTTTCTCTCCCAACCCTTTAACTTCCCAAACATTTTAATTAAAACACATTCCCTATTAAAATTTCACCATTCTTTTCCCCATTATCCCCTCACTGTTCACCTCCCCATGCAACAACTCCTTAATTGAATTTTCCAATCAATACCATTATCACACTCATTTATATATATATTTCAATCTATGTTAGAGAACATACAGAGATATCTTTCTCTCGCTCTCCCATGACACCATGGCCGAACCTCATTTTCTCCCTTTAAAAAATAAAATAAAATAAAATAAAACCCAAACTATGAGTTGCCTATCAAACAAGGATTTAAACCTAATATCCATCTTCGTTTCATCAACAAATCATCAATCTCAAAGAACACAGAAGAACCCATTGATCAAAATCATTCATCGTCGTCGTCGTCAACGACAGCAGCAGCAGCCGCAACGCACCAACCTCTCAACCGTGTTAGCCAAGTGCCGCCGTTTCGGGCCGAGAGCTGAGGCTTCAGGGCTGGGCTCGTGTCCGCGTGAGCGCAACGATCATTACCATGTCTCCGGATCTTCAATCCGTCGACGTTTCAAATTTGCGCCGGAGGTGTTCGACAAAACGTCCCAATGAGATTCCATCGTCTCTCACGTTCTAATCGCGATGTAAGTCCCATATTATTTTCCCCCATCGATCTTGATCAGTTAAAAAAATGCAGTAGCTTATGTTATAACTAGTAAAGGAGACATTAAACAATACATCCAACCTGAAATATTCATGAAATAACATGTAGTTTACACATTATTAGTATAACAGTGTGTTAGATATGTTTATGGTGATGCACGTTTATAAGTGTATGTACATATTGAGTATTTACAAATTAATCACATAGTAGTTTTTAAACATATGTGTTTATTATGATTCATTCATTATATTTGTTTGTATATCACTATATGTTACTGTCATATAAAAATACACAATATACTAAATTATGATCCATAATACTTATATATGACCTGATCTCATCAGCTATAATTTATTTAAGTCTCTTGGCATGAATTGGGGAATTTGCATGTTTTGGACAGTTACAAACATTTTTTTTAGTGTGGCTACTGCATGTTGTTTTTGTATGGAATCTATTCATGTAAGTGTTAAAAGAGAAATTTACCTCAAACCCTTTTCTTTGCGAATATCGCCTCTGCAACCCTTGTTAGGGGACCCGCTGATGGTGCGGATTATCGCACATCTTTGGGCTGGTAGAGCGAGATGCAGACCTCCTCACGGAGTATTCGGTCTCGAAAGATTTTTAATACGATTTTTTTATAAGAAAATACACAATTTTCTACTTAATAATAAAATTTATTTTTAATAATTATATAAATATTATCAAATCATATATTTTCAATTATAATAAACTTCCATGTTTTCTAAACAAAAATAAAAGAATAGCAAGTTTCATGAAAATACCATCACATTAAATACAAGTCAAATTACAAGAAAATACCATATACTATTCAAAATTAGGTTTATATCCACTAGAATATTTCATTTTATATAAATTACAACTATGAAAACCCTAAAAACGATAAATTAATACTTGAGATTTATTTTGAAAATATATCAAAACTATTTTCGTAAAATCCCCTCAAGTTATACTAATTTACAATAATGACCCCAGTAAACATAGATTTAAGCGGGACCAGTCTCTTAAGCCTCAGGGAGCCGGAGATATGGGTGCTTGCCTATTTAAGGTAGACAACTTAACAAACTGTGTTATCAACACGGTAATCGTCTTTGAAAAAACACAAATCTTGCCGTCCATATGCAGCGGTTATCGATAACACCAAAACTTAATTCAGGATTCAATTTCTTTTTTAATTGTCTGACTCAGAATGAGTCTCATTATAAATAATCTGACTTGAATGAGATACAAGTATATATATAAAAATTCAATATAAATCTATATATTCAATCTGTTCAATTTATCAATCTATATAACTTGACTGAACCGAACCATGGATATATTCCATTTACATGATTATCCAGTACCTCTATTTCCATTTATACGATATCATGGTTTCGGCAAGTCTTCCATTTACAATACAAGTCTTCCATTTACATTTACAAAATAGTACAAACAACACATTTACAATTCAATACAATACAAAACAATACAATCAAGATATCGTGGGGTTTAAGGGATAGATTGGTATGGAAGGTGTTAGAAGTGGCACGAGACTGCAAGATTTAAGACACCTAACATGTATTCCGTTGTTGTTGTACCATGACATAATGGTTCCTTGTACATTCCGTTCACCTTAGTCTCTGGTCTACTGAGACTCCTCTCGTATACACTGGCATCCTTCTTTACCAAGCTACAAACTGTTGGATATATGTATGCCCTAGAGGCCATTATATGATAGTGGATGTATTTATACATACATATATATATATATATATTCAGTGTACATTCTTGCTCGACATGATAGTATGCTATCTGGTTCTTCTTTATCTGACATGTTGATTTGATCATGCTTTTATTCATTCACACATGTTGATAAAGCCCTGAGGATATAGACTTGACTACTGTGATTATGATAGAGATCATACTAGTGGGACATCTGTAGTTTATAAGTATATCCTGGAATGTCCCTAGTCGTAGGTGTATCGAGACGGGGCATCGATATACAAGAGTAGACTAGCGTATATGATACTAGACCCATATGATGGGCGATGGATGTTCCCACATTCATCGATGTTTGACATCGAGATCGTATACGGGTGCTCAGTGGTGACTGGGTACACTGGACGGACTCACCGAGAACTCCTATATGGAATTATATCTATCGTCGGATAGCAGTTCTCAGGTGACACTGGTGCAGGTTAGTCTGTAGACCCGAGATCGCCATAGAGTCTTGTGTGTTCTCCCACTGTACTTTGATTACCACCCTACCACGGCTCTACTGAGTCGTGCAAACAGATGGCCGTTGGGTACAGTCCCGAGACACACGAAGGTGATGAGCGATAAGGAGGGGTTTCGTCTCTCCCGGTATTGGGAGTTGATGCTGTGCTGTGCTCGATTGGCTATATCAGTAAGTCCCTGGGCAGGGCTGTTGAGATTAACTGATAAGTGTTATCAGTAGTTTCTCGATCTGTTATAGACCATTCATCAGCACGACTTATTGAGTTATTGGGGTCGACGTTACCATCCCTAAACTCGATATGCAGTATATTTGACGAAGAGACCGGACTGTACGGTAATGTTGCCGGTTGGCTCGACGGGAATTGTGACAGGTTCGCTTGTTTTCTTCTGATCGTTCAATACCCGGGTGGCCGTTACGTTTAGCCGACCGCTTGCGGCTTGGGGGTGCTTGATATGATCATCATCCACTGCCGGCGTATTGACGAGTCTTAGAGTCCCACAATGGAGTTGCCTGGTCCAGGCGAAACGATGTGGTGCGCATATGAGATATGCGCGTGGACCCGGTTAAAATGCACGTATGAGATACCGTATATTAATCGGGCGGTTTGGTTTTGGTCAGGTCGTATGCGATATGACCGGTTTGCTAAATCAAGTGTTGATTTATCATTGACCATTAGTTTCTCACTTTAAACCCTTTCTTGTCTTTTTTGTTGTATGCATGCATGTATGCATTTATTCTCATTCATGCACATAGGATATGCATGCACACATACATGCATACATAATTCTATTATGATTGTTGGTATAGTGGATGGTGTCAATATAAGACTCACACCATATATAAATATATAGATATTATTTTTTGGAAAAGAAAAATGGAAATGGAAATTGTTATCATGGTTTAATATTTTATTCTTGCACTAACCCTTTGGTTTAACCATGATTCATTTTCTATGGCCATTTTTGTTCCAAACTAAAATATCTAGATATTTTATAACTATGGTTAAGAATGAGAAAGTGAAAATATATATATTTTCATTTCTCATTTTTATTCACAAGTTCATCTTTATATTGAGCTCTTTACAAGCCATCATCTTCTTCCTCCTTTCTCTCTTGCTCTCTGGTTTTCTCAAGTGAGCAAAAGAGTCACCAAGTTAGGATTTTGAAGTGAGAAAACAAACCACATCACCATTCTACACTAGTCTTGCCCATTAGTGTAGAGTGTTAGCTTCCATTTCTTCTCTTGATCTAGTGGAGCTTCAAGCTTGGACAAAGAGGACTCCGGGTGGATCGTCGTTGACCTAGAGGATCTCAAGCGAATCTTTTTCCAACCCTCAAGTAGCCAAGGAGTCTAGCGTAGGGAGCTACAAAGGTTGTACTCTTAAAACCCTAACTTTTACTACTTGTGTTTGTGTTGCCCTAAATTTTCTAGCATGATCCTTAAGAAAGTTTCTTTAGCACCATATAAAATTTAAATATGGCATGTGTGTTGCCTCCAAACCCTTGTAGTGGTGCTGTAGGAAACCCTTCATGGTATCAGAGCCAGGCTAGAGCTTTAGGCTACGTTTAGGCGAAATTAAAACTCCGATCGAACCACGAAATACGGATTTTGACCCTTCTCTAGACATTTTTTAAAACTGTGTTTTTTCTGAATTAAAAATACTTTAAAAAATCAGCAGAGAAATATAAGCAATTCTGTAAAAAACGACGCCATAATCTGTACATACCGCCGCGGAACCGCGGCCAGACCTTGCTTGGGCCGCGGATCCGCGGCCGTACAGAAGTAATATAGCCTCGTTTTTGTACAGTAATGTTCTAAGCTGCTTGTACATATTTTTGGGTATTTTTAATCTGACTCAAGTGTTGAGTGTTCTGGGGATTATTTTGGATTCGTTGATTCGATCGGAAAATTTAATTTCATACTGTTTTCGGGTAATTTAGAAAGTATTAAAAAGGTCGAACGGATATCATTAACTCACTTTTTCCCGGCACGAAAAACTTTCAAGTGTTGAATTTTTCTCGAGTTTAAATCTTTCGGAAATACGTACAAGTAATGTGGTGGACCCTCTAGAAGAACACAAACCTTAACTCGATTATGTGACCGTCTGAACTGCCTCTAAACCTTAGGGTTTGGGGCAGTACGGCATGCCACATGTGAGGCGTTGGCTTGACCCTTCTACGGCTGGACCACTGCTACTGTGGCATGTTCCGGGATTTTTGAACTCCGCTCAAGTGTTGAACTATTTAGGAAATTTTGGGTATTTGATTATTCGATCAGAAAGTTTAATACTGTCTATTTATCTGAAATGTGATACAATATGTGGAATTCATATAGTTAGGCATGAAATGCGAAGTATGTGATATTTCGGATTTACGATGTCTAAAGTGATTGTGGATTCCAAATGTTGTAGTTTTACACTTTCTTTTCTGTGATCGTAAGTGTAGTATGTCGCATATCGCCGGTTTCGTTGCTATACATCAACGACAATCGAGGTACGCATACTTACTTACGTTGATGATATATGATATTATGTGTTGCTGAGATATGATGTGCAGGATTGTCGCGATTGAATAGCCGGGTTTTTTTTTATGTGAGATGAGAGTTTTCTTTTCATTCATGTAAAATTCAAATGTAATATAATATTCTTTTATTTGGGGCACTTCCAGGTTGAGGTTGATGTCACCAGTGTTGTATATTATTTACTTTTCCGCATTATGATAGACCCAAGGAGAGGAGCACAAGTGACCGGGTTCTGGGGTTCAGAGGGAGGCCATCTCGAGGAGTCGAGACTGGGTCTCCTAAACTCCAGAATTAGTAGGGTCGCTTGCCGCTCTCGTAGGGGTTTAGGGGTGTGGGCTTGGCTATTCATCGCGACTGTGGAATTCGTATTTTCTATTGCTGGCTAAATACTAAATACGGACGTCCTAGTATATCCTATATTATCATATCTGTGTTTCTGCTGCCTGTATTCTGTGATGTGATATCTGTAAAGAATGATATATTATATATAAGATATATAGTAGACGTTGCTTATATTTTACACCCACGCTAGTCCCGTCCTGGTATGCCGTTAGTTAAGTAACCTAACGGTGCATAACGGAACATTGCGGCGAATGCGGATGGCATATGCGTACATTGTATTTTCGTTTCTTTTCTGTGGTTGGCTTAAGGACTTAAATGATGGGGCTACATTAATATGATTAATGTAAAGAAAATAAACCTAAAAAGATGTTGTAGAATCGGATTTGAAAACCACTCGGCTCTTTATGGAAAAGCTACATTTCAAAACTGCGGAGCTCAAGCCACTCCTTTTGAAAACCATTTGATTCTACGACGATATCAAGTTCAAAGCGTTAAAGATTTTCTTAAAAATCATTCGCAACCCTCCGTCATTTTAGGAAGTAGAGTACTTAGTATTCGTGCTACATTTGTTGACTATAGTTAAGGCGTAGTGTACGGTAGCTAAGTGATGTTTTCCTACACTGCATATGATGTAGATTAATTAGGACATTCATGCGACTTTGTTGACCATAGTTAAGGGTCATGTGAGTGGGTCTAATTAATCAAGAAATGACGGGTAGAACTTGACTGGTACTTATGATTTGTTGGCCATAGTTAAAGTCATGGGTACTGGGGGTAAAAACCACATCGGGAATTTCAATAGTTGAAATTTGCAATGAGATTGCATACCTTCCATATGATGGTTGGATCCCGATCCCACTGTGGGCAATAGTTGCTCCCAGGAGAGTTTTGCAGTTTACAATTAGCTAACCTATTAGGTGTCTAGAAAGGTGTTAACGGGGCTACGCCTCTGGGAAAACGAGGTTTACTTTAATTAGCTCCGTGCGAAAGCACGGGGAACCTCCCTCAAGTACCGACACTGGCCTGGCTGAACGGTTGGCGAAGTTGTAGACTGTAATTAATCCTGACTAGTTTTCTTTTTAAGGTTTGAAAGAAAAACTTGATTAAAGCAGTGGGAGACATCGATTAGATAAGATAATAACCAATCTGATCTTTGCAAGAGCTTTCGCTGAGTGTATTCTTTTTTCTCTCTTAATGGCAGATACTAATGTCAGGACTCAAGCTTCTACTAGATAAAAATAAACTGAATGGGACCAATTATAAAGACTGGCTGAGGAATCTGAACATTGCTTTGACTTATGATAAGGTATCATATGTCCTCACGGCTCCAGCCCCGCCCGTCCCAGGTCCAAAATCCTCAGTTGCGGATATTGAAGTCCGCAAGACATGGGACGCTGACTGTGCCACGGCCAAATGCCTCGCGCTTGCATCGATGGATAACACACATCAAAAGCAGCACGAGAATATGGACACTCACGCCATATTCCTCCATACAAAGGAGTTGTATGAAGAGCAATCCCGCGTATTACGATACGAAGTATCAAAGAAATTGTTTCAGATGCGAATGGCCCCTGGCACACCAGTAGGAGACCATGTTCTGAAAATGATAGCTTTCATAGAAGAGCTTGAGGACCTTGGATGGACGATGGACGATGAACAATATACGGATATTATTCTGCAGTCCCTCCTCTCCACCTTTGCTCAATTTATAGTTAACTTCAACATGCACAACATGGAGAAGGAACTACCTGAACTCCTTAATATGTTAAGGAGTGCAGAGAGCACACTGAAATCAGTGAAAACTCCCGTTTTGAGTGTTGGGCAATCTTCCTCTTCTCGCCCAAAGGCTAAGGCCAAGGGAAAGATAAAGAAGAAGCCCACCAAGTCTAGGGGTGGAGTTAAAAAGGTCAAGGGGAAGGACAAGTTCAAAGCTGGAGAATCGGGGAAAGGGGAATGTTATCACTGCCACAAAACAGGACATTGGAAGCGCAACTGCACGGAGTACTTAAATCTCAAGAAGAAGCATGGGGATACTTCCGCTTCAGGTGTGTTTGTGACAGAAAACTGTTTTTCAATAAACTCTGCTTCCTGGGTATTAGATACCGGTTCAGGTTCTCACATTTGCAATTCTATGCAGGGGCTCAGAAATAGCAAGGTTTTGAAGACAGGTGGCCATACTCTCCGCGTTGGAAATGGTTCCAATGTACATACAGTTGCAGTGGGAGAGTATCATTTGGGGTTGTCGTCTGGGTGTATATTGGTTTTGAACCCATGTTATTTTGTACCTAGTATGCTTTGTAATATAATATCCGTTTCTTTGTTAGACAATGAAGGATATAATTTGTATTGCAGAACAATATTATGAACATTCACCTGAATCAAATGTTGGTTGGGTATGGTACGCTTAATAACGGGATATACGTCCTAAATCAACACACAGTTTTCAGCATACAACACACTAATAAAGAAAAATTTCAGAAATAAATGAAGCTTTTTTTTGGCACTGTAGACTTGGTCATATTAACGAAACAAGACTAAACAAGTTACACAAAGATGGATATTTAAACCCTTTTGAATATAAATCTTATGCGACTTGTCAGTCTTGTATCAAGGGTAAAATGACCAAAACTCCGTTTACCGGACACGGAGAAAGAGCTACAGAGCTCCTAGGCCTCATACATAGTGATGTATGTGGGCCAATGTCTACACAGGCTAGAGGCGGTTTTTCATACTTCATTACTTTCACTGACGATTTCTCAAGATTCGGTCATGTATTTTTATTAAAGCACAAATCCGAAGCTTTCGAGAAATTCACTGAATATAAACTCGAAGTAGAAAAACAAACCGGCTTGAGTATCAAAATGCTTCGATTAGATCGAGGTGGGGAGTACCTCAGTACAGAGTTTGCAAACTTCCTAAAAGAGAATGGGATTCTCTCTCAGCTCACTCCTCCTTACACACCACAGCACAATGGTGTGTCAGAACGACGGAATAGGACCCTATTAGATATGGTCCGTTCCATGATGAGTGATGCCGAGTTTGTTGCGCCACGGCAGCGCCCCGGCCGTCTTACTCGAGGCCAAAATGCGGAATCAAAATTTTTCCTTACTCGGAAACCGGCGCTACCGCGGACAAAGAAAACCCGGATCGTTTACCATTAACCTAACTAGCAAACAAGAGATGGGATAAGAAGTATACCAAGAGATCCGAGTCCTCCGGTCTTCTCATCATCGCCCCGATCTCCCGCGGAAAGTCTTGCCTCGACATCGTCGCCTCCTCGCCGGAAAGGGCACCACATCGCCTTCGTCTTTTACGGGCTCCCGCCTCAATACCGAGGCAACTCGAGCATGAAGCCGGCAACTCGACATGCTCAAGAATCGCTGTAGGAAGTGGTGTGTAGAATCGTAGTCTCTTTTTGGGGTATTGGAGTTGCCTTGATGGAGGAATAAGGTTAAAGGAAATTGGAGCTTTCAATTTTCCAAAAACAAGAAGAATGAGATGAAGAAATTTGTGTCATGCAAGAATGAAAAATTTCTCTCATCCTCACTCAAAGTGGCCGGCCTTCTCTTGAATGAGAATGGTGGAGGGAACCAAAACTAAATCATATGAGGGAGGTAAGTGTAGGAGAAGTATGTGGTGACCATATCCAAAGTCAATGAAAACTTCAACCATGCTTTCACTTTAAACCCATACCTATATCAAATCACTCAATTCAAAAGCATGGAGCAAAGATATGAAAACTATCATAATCAAACAATATGCAAAGAAACCCCTCACAAAGTGTTATTTGCAAAACTGCAAATAACCCCCTCCATCGGAAAAGTCCGGCCGGGAAAGAACAAAGGAAAACCGGCCGGAACGGAATGCAAACCGGCAACTCCAGAAAACTGGTCCCGTAATAAATTACAGGAAAACCCCTATACTGTGCATACACACCCGCATCTGTATTCCGTCCGGATACAAATGCAATGAGACAAAATCTACACTGTACTAGACTAGGACCGGCTTAAGCCAAAGCCGGCTAGTAAAATCCGTTCGATCCTGATCCGTGCAATACCGCACGTATCTGATCGAACCCTGCCATATAACTATACGGCCACTAGTACAAACCGTCCGATCCTGATCCGTGCAATACCGCACGTATCTGATTGGACCCTGCCATATCTCCATACGGCCTCTACAGCGTTTCGCCCGAAAGCTGAGTAACTGAAAGTGTGGTGGACTCTAAAGACTCGTCAATACTATGGCTGTGGATTTAACCACTAGCACGTCAGAGGTATAAGCCAATACGTGACGAGCCACCAGCTATTGACCAAAAGGGACGTCGATGAGGAAGCTCACCCCGACACCCAACTGAGCCTGTCAGTGACAATATCCGTACAGTCCGGTCCGTTCGTCTATGAGTATCGCATGGCGGGCCTAGGGGGTTGGTAAAAGTCAGACCCCCAAAAGCGGTACAAGTCGTGTCGGAGTGTAGCCCAGAACGCCCTGAGATACTACTGGAATACCTACCAGTAAATCTCCTGCCTCGGCCGAGGGCTTTGCGTAATGGCTCTCCTAGACACAGCGCGACCTCACCCCCAATACCGGGAGAGACGAACCCCTGAAGATCCGCTCACTGCCTCCATGTGGCTCGGGACTGTACCCAACTAAAAACTGTTTGCACGACTCCTTTGAGCCGTGGTAGGGTAGTAATCAAAGCACAGTGGGAACTCACACGAGACAAATGACGATCCTCAGGTCGATGAACTAACCTGTACACATGTCACCTGGGAACTGCTATCTGACGTCTGGTATAATCCCAACTAGCAGGTTCCCGGCGAGTCCTGTCCGGTGTACTCATAACCCAATGAGCACCTGTATACATCTTAGGTGAACCAACTGACACCAGTGGCTTGTGAGACCGGCCACCGCCCCTCGTCGGGGTCTCGACTGTATACACTAGTCTACTAATGGAGTATCGATGCCCAGTCTCGAAACTCCCACGACTAGGGACCTTTTAAGGATGTGCTTATAGACCCCAGCTCCCACGTATATGATCGCCATCATACTGCTGGTCGTCAAGCAAGAATCCTAGGGGCTCTATCAACGTGTAATAGCGACATGTCAGGTCACCTAAAGCAGTACACGATGATAAAGATAAACCAGATAGCATACTATCATCTCGAGTAATACTGTCCTACCGGGATAGGTCCTCCCTCAATCATTGCAATCACGTGCCTGTGATCCAATAATTGACTCTGAGGGCACTATCTCCAACAATCTCCCATTTGCACTCAAGGCTAATTATTGCGATGTCGCATACTCACAGCCCGTGTGATACCAAACACCCAACTCCTCTACTAGTCAGTCCCACAAAGCTCTTTTGTGAAACTATTGCGTTCGAGAAATAGCCTCAGCGAGTGGATCCACTGTGAAGTTTCTTTCTTTGTCTCTCTATATCTCAAGTTCGCGGAGAAAACCATCTCCCGAAATGAGCAATACCTGTCTTAGAATGTCTGGATGTCTGATGGGACCTAGCTCATAAATGAACTTCAAATCCAAACTTCTTAGACTGTATCATCAACTGAACTTAATCAGTATCCTGCGCCATGCCTCCCTCAGTATTGCCTTGGACCACCTGTCCAAAATACTGTCCCTCGTCAGAGGGAGAACAACAACTCTGACAACCTCCTTGTCGTCCATGTCACCTTGGAAGCCTGGAGTGATAACCGTCTCCTAAAGGAGGCAGCCGTTATCATATCCCTAGAACATTCACTTATGTTCTAAAACTGCTTCCGACTGTTCCTCCAGGATTGGATCAATATCAACTTATTGCATCTAGTGCAAGAACAACATCTGGTGTGGTACTTGACATCTCATGATTGACTCAATTGCCTAAGCAAGTGATCTGCCAATCATGAGTATCCTTCTCCACATTAGTCTATAAGACACCTTTAGAGAGGGTGAATCCATCAACTGCAGGTGTACTACCGTGTCAGGAGTCGTCCATTCTAAATACTCATAGAATGCTGTCAAGATACCCAGATTGGGAAACCACCCAAATCTAGATCTAAAACCATAGATCTAGTAACCAGTATGTCTGATATAATATCCAAGTCCCTTGTGGAGAAACCACTGTGTGACGACCAAAGTATAACCGATCGTAGTATAGGAATGTCACTTCCTACTACCTTTTCAACAGATCCATCCCCTATTCTGATGACGTCAAACCTATGACTGTCACATCAGAAATAGATGATCTATCTCCGCTACATCTGCTTTAGTCTATAAATAGACATAAGCCTGATGTCCACCAATGCTTCCGCTGCTCCCACTGACTACGACAACCCTCTGGCAGAGTCATATAGACGTGCACTTCTAAAGCTAGTTTAGAACGACGCTATACTCATCCTCCTGCCGGGTCTCGCAGCCTGGAACAACAACAATGGCAAGTGTGGGTAAACAAGAACTTCCCTGTCACCGTCATTGAGGCTACCGGAGTACCTCTCGGGTGCCTGAAGTTACCCACCTTATCTGCGGAGTGGCCAATGGAATGTCAAATCAGATTGAATCTTTAGGTTCCTTATCAAATCTTCAGTAATCGTTTGTGGTTCTGGAATCACTTCCAGTTCTACCATACTCCCACTACTTTTTCTGAAAAAATCCATTTTTAATAAAAACTGTGGCGAGTCTAGAACAATATTGCTATAGTTCATCCAGATGGTAGAAAGTCAACCCTCGTCATAGCCTGGGTCAACCCACAAACAGCCATTACAGAAACGTGCCTTGAGTTGTCCAGTGTCTGGTTTTAATCATAAGCTGGACAACTCCCCGTACCTTAACATCGTTAAGATATGAACTGTTCTATATCCAATATAGAACCAGAGGCACTGATTCAATTGAACCAGATTCAAATCATGCAACTATCTCCAGTGCATGTCAACTAAATGGAAGGAGGTCGATCAGCGTTACTCAACTTAGGAATGCTTCCAATTATGAGTAACCTGAAAGAGAAGCAATCTGTCTTCATCATTACTATCATCTGAATATCATACACAAGTATCTACATCTTCAATCTCTTTGAAGAATCCCGATACTTGCTACACCTGGTACTCTACTTTATTCAAATACCTATAACTCCTCAAAACTTAGACCCTGTGTTTCCACGAAACAGCTGTCTAAAATCTAGAGAAGTCATAAGTAAACCGAATATAGTACGAGGACCAACCCCTCTGTCCTAATGGACACTGGACAACATACAATACTCTGTATAAGTCCGCTGAGTCTAACAACTCTTTCACTGTGCGTCGTAGGTTGAAAACTGTACTTATGGTTAAGAAGAATTACACCGCTGTTTAATGCTCCTTACCTAACCATCCACTGATATAGGTAAATGTCATCGACATAATATCAAAAGGTATATCTCACTCTATGAAAATAGACGTACAGATATATCAATTTGAAATTGGTGCACAACAGCGGATATTCATAACCAAATATTTGCCGACCGGCAAACAACCCAGGTGACTTCCTCAAATATCACCGATTACAACGAATCCCGATATAATGAGGACGATCACCCAATTCCCAATAACTTACTCCCACTCATCATCTGTGAAACCATACAGATGTGAGAATCCAACCTGGTAAATACATACCCTGGAGTAAGTGTCTAATCGGGAAATCAGTTTTCTTTTAACATTACACAGTGAAACTGAAACATTGAAATGTTTCGATGGGGTATCCTGGTATTCCTAGTAATGCCTCTACCATTATCCAGATTCACAACTGTAACCGTATATCTCTTTGCCATCTTTCTAAATCCCTTTCTGTGTCTTTAGTCATTACCTTCTGTACACCCCTTTAGGCCAAATGGTTTTCTTCCTTCCCTACCGTTCGGCACCAGCCTATGGTTTGGAAGAAGACTATCCAAAAGGCATAAAGGGTGTACTGTCCTAATCCTAGGAACACTCGCAATGCGAGAGAAGGTGAAGATAAAAGACACCTGAATATACTTTATTCCTATTTCTCCTGAACCAGAATCCATCCCCGAACTGGAACAAGTTCCTTTCGAGTTCGTATATAACCATACGATGGAGTATCCAATAAACTGTGGATCTTCGTAGTGATACGGAGTGTCCTGGAGAGATACAAAGGTGATTTAGGATTGGCGAAGAAATACTTGGTTTGGTCGTGAATATCAGTCGCAATTTACTTTGCCCTCCTACTAATCCCTTGCTTTGTCTTAACTTAATACCTTCTGCACACCATCGTTATGCTAATTGGTTTTCTTCATTCCCTACCGATCGGCACCAGCCTAAGGTTTGGAAGAAGACTATCCAATTTGCGTAATAGGTGTACTACTCCTAAGCCAAGGAGTACTCGCAACCTGAGAGAAGGTGAAAAGAAAAGACAACTGAATAGTCCTATCCGTTTTCTCCAGAACCAGAAACCATCCTCGAAGTCCTTCGAGTTCGTATCTAACCATACGATGGTTTTGTCCAATGGAAGTGGACGTTCGTAGTAATACGGGGTGTCCTGGAGAAAAGGGTAAAAGTAGGAGTGGCAATGAGGTCTGCAACTCTGACAATCCAAAAGCCAGTGTTAAGAGGGTTCGGTCAACTTGGTCACTGAGTCATAGTCCAGGGTCGGGTCAATGGTCGCTGCCAAAGAGAGAGAGAGAAAAGAAACACTCATCGTGCACTCTAACCTAGATCAGAATGGTTACCAATTTATCTAATCAGGAAACCTCCCACTGTACCTCAAATTCTCCTCCAAACCTGAAAGAAGAATTAGTCGGGATCACCCGAGGAGTAAACTAACTCATCAGTGGGAATCGGGATCCAACTATCATCGCATGATAACTTGACGGAATCCACTCAAGTTACCACACTCCAGAAGGTATGCGCATGCCTGGCAAGTTTCAGTTCTTTTGAAACTCCCGATGTGATTTTTACCCCTAGGACCCAAGTGACCTTGACGAATAATCAACAAATCAAAAGGTCCTAGTCAAGTTCAACCCGTCATTATCTTGATTGCGTTAAACCCACCCGCACGACCCTTGACGAATAATCAACAAAGTCGCACGACTGTCCTAACCAATCCACATATCCATGCGACAGAAAGCATTACAGAGCTACCGCACACTACGCCTCGGCGAATAGCAACGACAAACGTAGCGCGAATACTAAGCAATACTAATCCGAAATGACGGAGGGCTACGAATGGTTTCTGGCGAAAACCTTTAACGTAATGAACTTGATATCGTTGAAGGAACTGGATAACTTTTATAAAAATATAGTGACGAAAACTTTTACTAAAGAGGTCACTCCCGGTGAAGGGATCTCGGCTCTTTCCCCGTAGAATGAGGTGCAGGATATTCCAACTGAATACCACGATGCAAAGCAAAAGTAATCGGCTATAGTGAAGCTATTGCCCTGACGCAAACTTCTGTCCAAGGGGTCACTCCCGGTGAAGAGATCTCGGCCCTTGCCTCGTCGACTGAGGAGCAGGATATTCCAAATGAATACCACGATGCAAAACAAAAGTGAACGTCCTTGCAATAACAGCCTTTTGAAAAATGTTCCAATAACATCAGAATAGGTTTGTTTAAACTTGCAATGATCCGAATCAATGCAGTCCCATCAATTGATCACACCACAAAGAACGAAAATATACTGACGTACGTATATGCCATCCGCATTCGCCACTGGGTCCCGTCATCACCCGTTAGGTTAGCTAACTAACGGCAGAGCGGGGACTGGACTAGCGCGGATGTAAAACATATACAACATCTACTAATATATATACCAATATATAGTATTTCGCTCAAGGCGTGAATAAAATGCAACATCACAGAAATGTACAGCATCACAGAACAATACAGATATCTGGAAACCCCGGGTTTCACAGAGCCGCTGCTGAAACCCGACGTTCCCCTGGTCGTGTGGATAGCCTGTGCAATGAAATCCTAGACCCCTACGGGCGCGGCAAGTCACCCGCCAAATCCTGAAGCGAGGCAGCCCCCTTCAGCACCGTGAATGGACCACCCAGCACTTCACGGAATCCGGTAACTTGGGCACCCCTCCTGGGTCAGCCTGTACCCCCTACGAGTGCGGCGAATAGCCCGCCAATCCTGGACTGAAGCCCCCTCCGTCTCAATGCCCTGAGATGCGGGCCCGTTGCCCTCCAGAACTCGGCTATCCGTGCACCCCACCGCGGGGCAACCCTAGTACAGAAAGTAAAATATACATACACTGGGTACATCGACCGCAACCAGGTCGTGCCCCAAAAGAATAATACAAACAGGCAGTGACGGCAGTCCACATGTCGGACGCTCGCCCCGCAATATCAAATGTACATAATACAACAAAAACTGTACTAGCATTGCATCCAGGCTATCCCCCACGACCGATCCGCAACATCACAGCATAAACATAGAACATCATCGTGAAAGTCACGTTCGCAAATCCGTCTAACCGGGCTATAGCAGTTAGACCGGATTTACCGATCGAGTGACATTCACGGTCGCAGATATAATGTAAATACTGTGAAATAATGTGTTTAAAATATCCGATCAATCAAACAATTAACAAGTGGGCCCCCAACCAATACTGTAGCAGTCACAGAAAACCTGGGCCCAAATTTAATATCCCAAAAGCCCCAAAATCAAATGCAAGACAATCTGGAGAAAAATGGTACAGTCAATAATTTAAACGGCGGCGGAAGCGCGGCCAAAGCACTGCTTTGGCCGCTCTTCCGCGGTGAAATAATGGAATCAAGATACCAATTTTTCCCAGATCTCTTATATTTCCCTGCACATCATTCTGCAACTACCTGAAAAATTTTTAGACTCCAAAAAAATTCGACAGAAACTGATGTGAAGTAATATGCGGTTTTTGGGATTTCGGTCGATCGGAAATGCAAAACACATTAGAACAAGCTAGGTAAGGTTAATGGCGTGGCTCTGATACCATGTTGCGCCACGGCAGCGCCCCGGCCGTCTTACTCGAGGCCAAAATGCGGAATCAAAATTTTTCCTTACTCGGAAACCGGCGCTACCGCGGACAAAGAAAACCCGGATCGTTTACCATTAACCTAACTAGCAAACAAGAGATGGGATAAGAAGTATACCAAGAGATCCGAGTCCTCCGGTCTTCTCATCATCGCCCCGATCTCCCGCGGAAAGTCTTGCCTCGACATCGTCGCCTCCTCGCCGGAAAGGGCACCATATCGCCTTCGTCTTTTACGGGCTCCCGCCTCAATACCGAGGCAACTCGAGCATGAAGCCGGCAACTCGACATGCTCAAGAATCGCTGTAGGAAGTGGTGTGTAGAATCGTAGTCTCTTTTTGGGGTATTGGAGTTGCCTTGATGGAGGAATAAGGTTAAAGGAAATTGGAGCTTTCAATTTTCCAAAAACAAGAAGAATGAGATGAAGAAATTTGTGTCATGCAAGAATGAAAAATTTCTCTCATCCTCACTCAAAGTGGCCGGCCTTCTCTTGAATGAGAATGGTGGAGGGAACCAAAACTAAATCATATGAGGGAGGTAAGTGTAGGAGAAGTATGTGGTGACCATATCCAAAGTCAATGAAAACTTCAACCATGCTTTCACTTTAAACCCATACCTATATCAAATCACTCAATTCAAAAGCATGGAGCAAAGATATGAAAACTATCATAATCAAACAATATGCAAAGAAACCCCTCACAAAGTGTTATTTGCAAAACTGCAAATAACCCCCTCCATCGGAAAAGTCCGGCCGGGAAAGAACAAAGAAAAACCGGCCGGAACGGAATGCAAACCGGCAACTCCAGAAAACTGGTCCCGTAATAAATTACAGGAAAACCCCTATACTGTGCATACACACCCGCATCTATATTCCGTCCGGATACAAATGCAATGAGACAAAATCTACACTGTACTAGACTAGGACCGGCTTAAGCCAAAGCCGGCTAGTAAAATCCGTTCGATCCTGATCCGTGCAATACCGCACGTATCTGATCGAACCCTGCCATATAACTATACGGCCACTAGTACAAACCGTCCGATCCTGATCCGTGCAATACCGCACGTATCTGATTGGACCCTGCCATATCTCCATACGGCCTCTACAGCGTTTCGCCCGAAAGCTGAGTAACTGAAAGTGTGGTGGACTCTAAAGACTCGTCAATACTATGGCTGTGGATTTAACCACTAGCACGTCAGAGGTATAAGCCAATACGTGACGAGCCACCAGCTATTGACCAAAAGGGACGTCGATGAGGAAGCTCACCCCGACACCCAACTGAGCCTGTCAGTGACAATATCCGTACAGTCCGGTCCGTTCGTCTATGAGTATCGCATGGCGGGCCTAGGGGGTTGGTAAAAGTCAGACCCCCAAAAGCGGTACAAGTCGTGTCGGAGTGTAGCCCAGAACGCCCTGAGATACTACTGGAATACCTACCAGTAAATCTCCTGCCTCGGCCGAGGGCTTTGCGTAATGGCTCTCCTAGACACAGCGCGACCTCACCCCCAATACCGGGAGAGACGAACCCCTGAAGATCCGCTCACTGCCTCCATGTGGCTCGGGACTGTACCCAACTAAAAACTGTTTGCACGACTCCTTTGAGCCGTGGTAGGGTAGTAATCAAAGCACAGTGGGAACTCACACGAGACAAATGACGATCCTCAGGTCGATGAACTAACCTGTACACATGTCACCTGGGAACTGCTATCTGACGTCTGGTATAATCCCAACTAGCAGGTTCCCGGCGAGTCCTGTCCGGTGTACTCATAACCCAATGAGCACCTGTATACATCTTAGGTGAACCAACTGACACCAGTGGCTTGTGAGACCGGCCACCGCCCCTCGTCGGGGTCTCGACTGTATACACTAGTCTACTAATGGAGTATCGATGCCCAGTCTCGAAACTCCCACGACTAGGGACCTTTTAAGGATGTGCTTATAGACCCCAGCTCCCACGTATATGATCGCCATCATACTGCTGGTCGTCAAGCAAGAATCCTAGGGGCTCTATCAACGTGTAATAGCGACATGTCAGGTCACCTAAAGCAGTACACGATGATAAAGATAAACCAGATAGCATACTATCATCTCGAGTAAGACTGTCCTACCGGGATAGGTCCTCCCTCAATCATTGCAATCACGTGCCTGTGATCCAATAATTGACTCTGAGGGCACTATCTCCAACAGAGTTACCCGTCTCATTTTGGGGGCATGCATTGGAGACTACAGCGTTTCTACTGAACAGGGTCCCAACCAAAACCGTGTCTACTACGCCATGATATGGCATGGGAAGAGACCATCTCTTAAGAGAATTAAGATTTGGGGTTGCCCGGCCTATGTTAAAAAGCAGAATCCGGACAAACTCGAGACACGGTCGATCATATGTAATTTTATGGGGTATCCAAAGAATTCTTATGGATATCTATCCTACCACAAGGAGAAACAAAAGGTGTTTGTTTCTCAGTATGCCATATTCTTGGAAAAAGAGTTTTTCCTAGATAAAGCTGATGGCAATGTGGTAGATCTAGAAGAGGTTCTAGAGACACAAACTACAAATGACGACTTGGTTGAACCGGCTGTTGCAATAGAAACTAAGGAACCTCGACCACTCCGTAGGTCTGGTAGGACTTCTCGACCACCGGAGAGGTACTACGGTTTCCTCGTTGATGGTGACAGAGAAGACTGTATCATGGAGGATGATGACCCTACCAGCTTTCAGCAAGCTATCACGAGTGGAGACTCTGTGAAGTGGCTGGATGCCATGAGATCCGAAATGGAGTCTATGTACACCAACAAAGTATGGACTTTGGACATTGTACCCCCTGGGGTAAAACCTGTGGGGTGCAAATGGATCTTTAAAAGAAAAATTGGTGTAGATGGGCAGGTAGAGACCTATAAAGCAAGACTTGTGGCGAAGGGTTTTCGTCAAAGACCAGGTTTGGACTATGACGAGACTTTTTCTCCCGTAGCCATGCTTAAATCCATTCGGATCCTACTTGCTATTGCTGCTCACTACGACTATGAAATCTGGCAAATGGACGTTAAAACGGCATTTCTAAATGGAGATTTAGAAGAATGCGTTTATATGGATCACCCAGAGGGCTTCATTGACAGTGGGAGCAGCGGGAAAGCATGTAGATTGCTTAAATCCATATATAGGTTAAAGCATGCATCACGGAGCTGGAACATCTGTTTCGATGATGTTATCAAAGAGTTTGATTTCATCAAAAATCCATATGAACCTTGTGTTTATAAAAAGGTTGTAGGGAGAGCTGTCGCATTCCTCGTATTGTACGTGGATGACATTCTTCTGATAGGAAATGATATTCCTATGCTACAGTCGGTCAAATCTTTCTTATCACTAAGGTTCTCCATGAAGGACCTGGGTGATGCCACATACATTCTGGGCATTAGGATTTATAGGGATAGATCCAAGAGGTTATTGGGATTGTCCCAAACCAGGTACATCAACACCATCCTAAAAAGGTTTAGTATGGAAAACTCCAAGCGGGGTGCCTTACCCGCTTGCCATGGGGTCACTCTCTCCAAGGACTCTTGCCTAAAGACCGATGAAGAGAGAGCTCACATGAGCATTATACCCTATGCTTCGGCAGTAGGATCTATAATATATGCGATGTTATTTACACGCCTAGATGTAGCTTATGCACTTAGTGTTGTAAGCAGGTATCAATCCAACCCAGGGGAGAATCACTGGATAGCTGTGAAGAACATTCTTAAGTACTTGCGAAGGACTAAATAATTGTTCTTGGTGTATGGTAATGGAGATCTCCAAATGGAGGCCTTTACCGATTCGAGCTTCCAGAGCGATAAGGACGATAGCAAATCTATCTCTGGGTTTGTATTTACCCTCAATGGAGGGGCGGTAAGTTGGAAGAGTTCCAAACAGGATACCGTTGCAGATTCTACGATGGAGGCTGAGTACATTGTTGCGAATGATGCCGCCAAGGAAGCCGTCTGGATGAAGAAGTTCGTCTCGGAGCTAGGAGTAGTTCCAACCATTATTGATCCAATACCATTGTATTGTGATAATAATGGGGCTATGGCGTTAGCCAAGGAGCCTAAGTCCCATCAGCGGTCCGACACATCTTGAGGCGCTTTCATTTGATTTGGGAGATTGTAGATCGCCGTGAGATCAAGATTAGGAGAGTAGACACAAAGAATAACACCGCGGATCCACTCACCAAGGCCCTCCCTCAGCCGCAGCATGAGCGACTTTTTGAGATGTTGGGTATGAGATACGCCAATAACTTGCCTTAGTGCAAGTGAGAGATTGTTGGATATATGAATGCCCTAGAGGCCATTATATGATAGTGGATGTATTTATACATGTATATATATATATATTCAGTGTACATTCTTGCTCGACATGATAATATGCTATCTGGTTCTTCTTTATCTGACATGTTGATTTGATCATGCTTTTATTCATTCACACATGTTGATAAAGCCCTGAGGATATAGGCTTTACTGTGATTATGATAGAGATCATACTAGTGGGACATCTGTAGTTTATAAGCATATCCTGAAATGTCCCTAGTCGTAGGTGTATCGAGACGGGGCATCGATATACCAGAGTAGACTAGCGTATATGATACTAGACCCATATGATGGGCGATGGATGTTCCCACATTCATCGATGTTTGACATCGAGATCGTATACGGGTGCTTAGTGGTGACTGGGTACACTGGATGGACTCACCGAGAACTCCTATATGGAATTATATCTATCGTCGGATAGCAATTCTCAGGTGACACTGGTACAGGTTAGTCTGTAGACCCGAGATCGCCATAGAGTCTTGTGTGTTCTCCCACTGTACTTTGATTACCACCCTACCACTGCTCTACTGAGTCGTGCAAACAGGTGGCCGTTGGGTACAGTTCCGAGACACACGAAGGCGATGAGCGATAAGGAGGGGTTTCGTCTCTCCCGGTATTGGGAGTTGATGCTGTGCTGTGCTCGATTGGCTATATCAGTAAGTCCCTGGGCAGGGCTGTTGAGATTTACTGATAAGTGTTATCAGTAGTTTCTCGATCTGTTATAGACCATTCATCGGCACGACTTATTGAGTTATTGGGGTCGACGTTACCATCCCTAGACTCAATATGCATCATATCTGACGAAGAGACCGGACTGTACGGTAGTGTTGCCGGTTGGCTCGACGGGAATTGTGACAGGTTCGCTTGTTTTCTTCTGATCGTTCAATACCCGGGTGGCCGTTACGTTTAGCCGACTGCTTGCGGCTTGGGAGTGCTTGATATGATCATCACCCACTGCCGGCGTATCGACGAGTCTTAGAGTCCCACAATGGAGTTGCCTAGTCCAGGCGAAATGATGTGGTGCGCATATGAGATATGCGCATGGACCCGGTTAAAATGCGCGTATGAGATACCGTATATTAATCGGGCGGTTTGGTTTTGGTCGGGTCGTATGCGATATGACCGGTTTGCTAAATCAAGTGTTGATTTATCATTGACCATTAGTTTCTCACTTTAAACCCTTTCTTGTATTTTTTGTTGCATGCATGCATAGATTGCATTTATTCTCATTCATGCACATAGGATGTGCATGCACACATACATGCATACATAATTCTATCATGGTTGTTGGTATAGTAGATGGTGTCAATATAAGACTCACACCATATATAAATATATAGATATTATTTTTTAGAAAAGAAAAATGGAAATGGAAATTGTTATCATGGTTTAATATTTTATTCTTGCACTAACCCTTTGGTTTAACCATGATTCATTTTCTATGGCCATTTTTGTTCCAAACTAAAATATCTAGATATTTTATAACTATGGTTAAGAATGAGAAAATGAAAATATATATATTTTCATTTCTCATTTTTATTCACAAGTTCATCTTTATCTTGAGCTCTTTACAAGCCATCATCTTCTTCCTCCTTTCTCTCTTGCTCTCTGGGTTTCTCAAGTGAGCAAAAGAGTCACCAAGTTAGGATTTTGAAGTGAGAAAACAAACAACATCACCATTCTACACTAGTCTTGCCCATTAGTGTAGAGTGTTAGCTTCCATTTCTTCTCTTGATCTAGTGGAGCTTCAAGCTTGGACAAAGAGAACTCCGGGTGGATCGTCGTGGACCTCGAGGATTTCAAGCGAATATTTTTCCAACCCTCAAGTAGCCAAGGAGTCTAGCGTAGGGAGCTACAAAGGTTGTACTCTCAAAACCCTAGCTTTTACTACTTGTGTTTGTGTTGCCCTAAATTTTCTAGCATGATCCTTAAGAAAGTTTCTTTAGCACCATATAAAATTTAAATATGGCATGTGTGTTGCCTCCAAACCCTTGTAGTGGTGCTGTAGGAAACCCTTCATATCTGCAGGAGTCAGAGACAGCCTTTGTAGCTCCCTATTGATTCCTGCCAAAATGAAATGCCGCGCCCCAGCGACTGGCAGGGCTCCACGTGGCGATCGGCCATTGGGGACGTCTTTTCGACTGCAGGAGTCAGAGACAGCCTTTCACTTTCGCCAACTGACGTCCGAAACGTGACCCGTATCCCAACTGGCGATCGGCTGGAACGGCGCCCACTCTTTAAAGCGCGATCATTTCATTGATCCGCTGACGCCATCGGGGATATGCGCGAAGATTCAGGCGAACGACGAGGCGACACGTGGACCCAAAGATCGAAACGACATAACCACCAAACGCCATGCTGTTCCCGGGCGATCCACATTATGATTCCTTAGCGCCAAAATGAGCAAAAGAAAAACCGAGCAGGCCTCTCTCGACCCGATCAATGAATAAGTTTGAACGAGAGTGGGGGGCTAATGATGATGCTCACAAATGATGTCTCCTCAGATTACGACACGTGGTGGATGACGTGTCCCGAAAGTTACGGGGATGGAATAAATGAGTTGCATCGGGGACATTTCTCGGGATGCCCTTCTCGAGAAACGTATCCGACCTTTCGGGAGACCTCCCCGAATACATTCCACCTTCTTCTAGGAAATTACCAACAGCTCGTCTTCGAGCTTTCTCAATCTCCTTGCTCGTCTCCGAGCCGTCTGACGTGCCGAGCTTTCTCGGCCTCCCGGCTCTTCTCCGAGCCGTCTGACGTGTCGAGCTTCCTCGGCCTCCCGGCTCGTCTCCGAGCTCCTGACGTGCCGAGCTTCCTCGGTCTCCTGGCTCGTCTCCGAGCTCCTGACGTGCCGAGCTTTCTCAGCCTCCCCCGATCAACCAAGAGCGTGGATCCCATGCGCCCCGCAACAACTCCGCGTATATTGTCAGGACGAGATATTCGCCTCCCCACAATCCGCGTACGACGCTAGCGCATCCTCCATTAATGGGCGTATCCCCCATTAATGAGCGCATCCCGCCATTCAAGATGAGAATAACGCTGGGACGTAACTGACGGCGGTGATCTCGCGCCTGCTCGCTCCATGCGACCCCTATATAAACCGCTCTTTTGGACGACTGAGATAACTCGAATTTATTTCAATACGCCGTTGCTCTGCATCTATACCTCGACTCTAACTTGATCACTGGAGGGTCCTACGGTGCTCATCTATCCTGGGACTTGTTTGCAGGTAGTTCGGCATTTAAGACCAACCCATTGAGATCCACACTCAACAACTCTCAAAAACTAATTTTAGCCGACAAAGACCGCCATCACACAATCCATGGAGCAAAGCATCTAAATGAGATTCGAAGCTCCATCACATCGACTTATCAAAACCCATCGCTCAGACCCGCACTCCCGTCACCTTCACCATCACCGACTTCTTCTTTCTTCAACCTTCGGCCATCTTCATTGTCACCTTCTTCGACTTCACCTTGCGGCCATGATCGAACCATCTCCCTCGCTTTCTTCCCTCGCTTCTCGTCCGGCCGTCGTTATCGCCGCCTCATGCTCCGAACCCATCTCGCCGCCCTCTTCGTCGTCGACTTCCTCTGCCATCAACCTAACCGAGCCTTTTGGAGCACCGAAGCCAATTCCAGTCTTCGCCTCAAACCCATGGCCACCCTCGCTCCAGACGCCCGCCCCTCGCTGCGACTCCATCGTTATCTTCGCTGTCGTCTCCCTCAGGCCGAGTCCTTCAACCATCGTCTCCTTGTTCTCCTTCGTTCACCATCGCCGTCTCCTTCTCTTGGCTGTTGCAAACTATAGCCTAAGCCGCACCCATCATCCATCGCATCAACCCCGAACCCATCAGCCTTCAACCCTCGCTGTTAACAAACCCGTTTAGCGTCGCTGTCGACCTACTCACCTTCGCCTGCATCTTCTTCAAACCTCGACACCATCTCCTTAGACTCATGTCTCCTTCAACCTCCAAGCCCGCAGCCATACCTCCCCTGCAACCTTCACCCACCGGCGCCGCAATCCTCAACTTTTTCACCGATTCATCGCCAGCGAGAACCCCATCACCGGGCACCCTTGTCGCAGCAACCCAGAGCCCAAACCAACTTGGACCGAGCTAACTCCAACCCTAGCTGAGCCTTCAAGTTTCGTCTTGCTTCTTTTTGCGTCTCCGGATATCCGTCGTCGTGTTCTATCTGTATCCAGGCAAGTTTACAGCTTGCTACATACTAGTTTACTTATATCTATATCTATAGTGTCGTAGTTTATTATTAATTTATCATTTTATTTATATATAATCCGAATTTCATTAGTTAGTTAACGCTAACACGTTTATAATTATAGTTTATAAAGTTAATGCAAAATTATATCTATAACAAGAAATTATACGAACCATTCTAGTTTGGTCAATTGGTAAATCAAATGTAGGAATTAATATGTTTATTTGTTTCGTTACACTATTTATTACACCTAGATAACTGTATTTCATTACGACCCGTTTGCACGATAGTATTACGTATATACACTTTATATAAATTAATATACTAATTTAACACGCTTATAACCGTTATCTTGTTACATATATTGCTATCTTGTACCTACATACCTGTGATATTTACCGATGCCAACAATCTTGACTTGTTGTCCTGCTGGACGTGATCTATTGTCTAGATAGGCATAACCTGTACCTGCATGTGCTTGTATTGGCATTAGGTAGATATTATCCATATCTGACTTGGAAAATGAAATCTGGGGAAATGGGGAAATCAAAAGTATAATTGAAGTGTAACTTAAAATGATATTATTTGATCTGTGGTTCCGGGGGTAACGGAACAGAATCATTCCTGATTCATACTACTTGATCCGTGGTTCCGGAGGGTAACGGAACATATACTGAGTTACATGGAGGTGCACATTCATTGGTTTCAAATACCTGTAAGATAGTTAACCTAGAAACACAGATCCTAGATACACGTGACATATTTGACTACCTATAGCCAGTTGTTATAACACCTGTGATTGTTTGTTTATATTCATACCTTATTTTGCACGTGACATCCTATATAGCACATTGTTCAGTTTATTATTATTATTATTATTACTACTATTATTATAATATTTATGACGCACCGACGTCTGGGTTTTGCATGGTCCAGATACTTGATTTTAGCACATGAGAATCGTGAGTACATCAACAAGATCGTCGATCAAGATCATTCCACCGATATAGTTTTTATTTTTGGTTTATGTATTCTCTTATTTTCTTAGATCTTTACTGCTTCCGCTATCGTTTCCTGTTATTGTTTATCGTGGTTATTGGACATATTTAAAGATAAATAGTTATATTATTGTTCTTGATTACTGATAGACAACCGTAATATGATTATGGAAGGATATTTTCCTAGTCATAGGTAGTATGTTTGGCTTTTTCACGTACCGTATTCACTTATTTTGGGAAGCGGTACGTGACATTTATCCTTTTGGGTTTATCATATGGAAGATAGGCGTTGAGTTTAAACACAAAGACACATAATTTCACTTTTTCCCTTGTCCTACTCCCGCAAGTCATTGCATAAACTAGAGTAATATTGAGACCTTGAATTGTAGAACTTGTCAACCTTCTAGATTGCCATTGGTTTTTTCGGGAAACTGTTTTGAATTTTTTGAAGTTAATAATGTAGCAGTCTTATCGATTGCTATAATAAACCTTTCACGTGTAGTGCAAAACAATTTTTTTTGAATTAGTTGATCACTATATATGGTAGCTTTGGTGGTTTCATATTTTGCCATTTGGAACAAATAGAATATTTAATTAGCTGTGCAATTAAAAATTTGAACCATAACCACTGCTGCTTATTTAAACACTACATATTTTTTTGTATATTTTTTGTTTTTAATGAACACATCTTCCTTATAACGTTCAACATTTTGCATGCACCTATTTGTTTGTGTAACCTGCACGTGTAGCATCGTCTACCTTCTATAGCTAAATTTACTGATTAGTAATTATAGTATTGCATGTAATTGTCATTGATGATCATATTTCTGAAAACTGCCTTTAATATTTTCTTTAAATTTAAAAATGCAGGTGTCTTATACATTATAATAATAAACTTTTCATATTTCAGACACCATGCATTATTGTGAATTTGTCACATCACTATCGTAGTTGTAGTCTTGTAGTTTTTCATATAGCTTTTATACGACAAAATGAATGGTTCTTAAAGCCTTTAAGGCGTGCCCCAAAAAGATTAGCAAAATCTGTTGAATGCTTGCATTTGCATTTCTGTATAGATGACATGTTCCTATGATTTTCTTCTTATATATCATTTCTACATTTCTACTACGGTGGCAGGTCTGTTTGATGTTATCAAGTAAAGTTTTGACCAAGAACTAATATTTTGCTGATGACAGTGGATGAGGTACTACTAATTTAGTTTCTCGTGTTGGTTTGCATATGCTTGCGTCCATAAATGAGATGTTGTTTTGAAGCTTAGCAAAAGAACCGGCGAAATTATTGGACAAGTGATTATTGATCTGCTAAATTTTCCCTTCCTGCCTTCTTAAAGATAACAAATATCTAAATCTTGGACAAATTTGAGAAGTGATATGCAATGGGAGGCTATCATGGAATATGTAGACTTACATCGAATGGATTCTTTGTCCCCCCCCCCCCCCCCCCCCTTTTTTCTTTTTATTTTTTGTGCTTTTGTGAACAATATATGGACAAGCTTGTTCCTGGATTACCTTTAATAGTTTGCTTGTCGTAGTCCAGAATTACCTAAAGTAGTTGGTTCCTTAGGGGAGAACTGCTCTCTATTTTACACAGGTTTGATGCACTAATTCTTCATTAAAGCCAGAATTGTGGAATTAGTGAAGAACTAGGAAGCATGACACCAACATGAATACGGACATGGGACACGACAAATTTGTATAAAGGAGGACAATGGGCACATGTATATACTTAATTGGCTTAATTCCAAAAAAAAAACAACCCAAACCTTTTAGCTAAACTACGAGAAACCTCAATTGTATGCAGATATGTGCTATTTATTGCTGATGTGGCACCTGATTTTTTGGGGGTTTCTTATAGTTTTTGAAAGTTTTTTTAGTAGTTTCTTGAGTATTTTAAAAGTTTGGTGGAGTTCTTGTGTATTTTAAAAGTTTTTGGAGGTTTATCGTATTTAAGCTAAAAGCTTTGGGTATTTTTGGAATTAAGCCTACTTAATTATTATAAACTACAAGACGTGATATATAATAGTATAACCGAACAACACAATAATAAAAAAAAAATCAATGCTATAACTTTCATCCAAAACCATAACTTTATTTGAGCACAAACATATACATATAATTTAAAAGTAAAACACACAAGAATATAATCCATGAGTTAAAAAACAAAACGTTAACCCTTATTTTGCAACTGGCTTTTTCAAAGACCTCACCACTTCATTTGCATCAATTTGGACCTTAACTTCTAGGTGTATTTCATCATGGGAGAGATTTTTAAAATTTTAATATTCTTGTAATCTCAAAGGCATCAAAATTGTTCACACACACACACACACACACAAAGGGTTATGAGACAACGGCCCCTTTTCGAAAAGAGGCCCATGTCTCAACACACACCTATCCCCATGTATTTCACCGATCCAAACCGATCAATTTAATCTACGCATTATGAAATCCTTATGTACAAAAAATCTTGAGATTTCAAGACTTCTAACACGTCCATCAAATGACCGTATTTTTCCTATACCGATAAACCTTTAATTTTTCTATTCATTTGATGAATGCGTTAGAGATCTTTAAATCTCAAGATTTTTTGTATATAAGGGTTTTATCATATGTAGATCAAGATGGCCGATTTGAATCGGTGAAAAATATGCAGGATATATGTGTTTGAGGCGAGAGCCCCTTTTTGTAGAAGGGGCCTCCTCCTCATATCCCTTTTCCTATATATATATATATATACCACATTCTTATCTCTCAACTCCCTACGCTAAGGAGAAGTGTTGGACACAACCCAAGTATGCCGGTCTCAACATAAGTCCGGTGGAGTGTCCAAGTGTACGATATGTGATGGACACGGACACGGAGAGTAAATGGAAAAATTGGTTAGGGGGCGGCCATTATCAATACAACTTATCTCAGATGAAGTTTCATCTTGACTATTTAACCATTTCCAGCGGTTTATGGTCTCTGTGTTTGTCTGCATTGGCATCTATTAGCTATGAACTGATGGATTGAACCCAGCAAGACCGACTGAATTATTTATCAACACTGTTAGTTGAACTGCTATTTTTCCTTATCCGTTTTAAGCTGCACATATATGGATTGTGACCGGTGAAGACCAAACTAAGTATACGGTTATCCTTTTGGTGCGACGGGATGCAATTTCTTTTGTTTATTTTTTTTCCATAATTTTCTGCAACATTTTCACATTTTCACATCCGCTTTATAGCCAAAAAAATCCTTTTTAAATATAATAGGGCCACAGTGTAAAGTTGAGATTATTAGCATTCAAGTATTTTACACTTAGCAGGAGTTATACATAGCTACATAAGAATACATGAAGATTATAGTTCTTCCTAAACACCTGCCTAGGTCTTAAAAACTAATGGTAAAAATATTTTTGGTTTTTCGATGTAGGTTTCGAAGATTGACAACTTTCGATCCCCCCTAACTTTGTTTTTGATACGTATGTTTTTAATATCTTATTGATGCTGAATAGTTCATTGTCGTCTTCATTATATGAGTGGTTACTTCTAGTAACTTTCTTTTGCTTATCTACCTTTGTGCATTCTAAGTTTACACTGAATCATAAGATTTTGCTGTAGTAGCTTATTGGAGTACTATCGTACTTTTTTCGTCGATAAAGCGCTAACCACTGAAAAATCTGCCATTTCTTTTAACAATATTTAAGGTAAACAATCTTTTATTACAGTAAATCATAAAATCATGCATACAATGTTTTATTATTCAAACCAGCCAATACATATCAGCCGATATGACTAGGCGTCATTCTTCATCAACTGTGAAGCGTTCTAATTGTTCACCCAAAACTGAGCCTGGAGATAGTCAACTACTTTCTTGTCCGCCTGAAACGCCTTTGCAAGAACATCAACAGAAATGGGTGGCTTCGACCCGAACACAGCATTAGCTATGGTGATCACACCTGGATTTTGACTGCTGAGCGCAGCAATGGCCACTGCATCTGTCTTGCCAATGTTGAACTGGAAATGAATAAGTCCTTCAGGGAACACAAACACATCACCTTTGTAGAGAACCTTAGTGAATAGTTTGTTATCGGGGTTCGATGTCACAAATCCAACATAGAGTGTTCCTTCTATCACTGTTAGGATTTCAGTGGCTCTTGGGTGTGTGTGAGGTGGGTTGAGCCCGTAGGGTGCATAGTCAATGCGAACTAGGGAGACACCTAAGGTGTTTAGGCCTGCAATTTGAGCCACATTGACTTGTGTCACGTTTGACCCTACTTTGTTTGCTGTGTTTCCTGGCTTGTCGAGTCCGGAGAAGAAGAAATCGTCGGCTGTGACAAGCTTTGGGTTCTTGCAGACAAATCCATTCACAAATACTGCAGCAATATAGATAACTTTGTTAGAAAGAATGTAAGATTAAATTTTTTTCTTCTTAATCTGTGCATAATTGATAGGTTTTATTTACCATTGGACATCTTGTCAGCAACACAGAAGTCTTGGAGAGGGCTTGGATCCGAAGCAAACACAAGAGAAGAGGTAAGGGCAATAAGAACAAAATAGAGGAAGTGTGAAGCCATGTTTTTTTTTTAAACCTAGGTGCGTGAAATATCTAAAGGAAGTTGTTTTAAAGATACTTGATGATAGGATGGCTTGAAAGTGCTCAATGCATTTAGAGTATATATAGAGGGAGATTAACATAGGAGTTTGAATTGGCCAGAGGCTTGTTTGTTGAAATGGTCTTTGTTCTCTATTTCTATTTGGGGGGGTGGGGTGGTTCTACGAGGTTAGGTAATTTCTCTTTTTTGTTTTCCTATCATAGATAATGTAAATTTGTTGCAGTTGTTGTGTTCTACTGTTAGAACTGGTCCTTGGCTTCTTAGGCATTAGTTGTGGTCAAGTATTTGGTTAGTTGTGGTCAAGTATTTGGTTCGGTGTTGTCATGGTCATACAACATAGACATGAGCAGATTTAGGGATGAAAAGGATTAAATAGAACACAAAAGTACATAAACATATATTTTTTCTTTGTTTTTTTGGGTTTATCGTAAATGAGATATTAGGTATTCACTTTGAAGTTTGAACTATAATCCTGTTACATATTTAAACACTACATATTTGCCTTTTTGAATAGATACATGTTTCTTCAATTTTACCCTTGTCATACCTGTCGTTGTATAAACTAGAATAATTTTGCATATTGTAGAATTGCCAAATGCCAACCTTTAAGAGCTCATTGTCATTGGCGATTATTTATTTTGAAACCGTTTTAGATTTTTTTGCCCTCAGGTTAATAATGTACTAGATTTATCCTTTTTTATGACATACCTTTTACATTGTCTGCACAATGCAGTATTGTAGATTATTTGATCACTGTGGTAGTTTGTGGTTTCATTTATATCATTGTTGATGACCCTAGATGAGGTAATTTCTGATTTGTTTGTTTCTTTTTCCTTTTCTTTTTCTTTTTCGGTCTGTTCATGGATATTATCACAGTCCAACAAAATGACTAATTGGTTTATTTGACATCTGGTTATTGATCTAATAAGGTTCTTTCCCATATATTTGAAGATGCATATATGACTGAGAGCAAACAAATCCCAAAATCCTGTTGGATAAATGAGTAGTAAGTTTCTTAGCGGTCGGTAATTTTGTACACCTATTACAATTTGTTCCTTTAGGGAGAGAGACGAAGGTAGCAAACATAACATTACTACTATTGTCGATATTAAAATTTTATATTAGTTAATGATTTATGAACTTGTGTTGTGCTTATAATTTCTTTGTTGACATGGGTAATACTGTACAAAAGAACTGTATTAGATGCACCAATTATTTGCTAGGTTGTTTGCTTGCGATATTGCAATGACATGGTCACATGGCGATATGTTACAAATTGTTGGGAAAAATGCAAACCAATTATTTTTTTAGATAATAGGTGAATTAAATTTGCCACCCCCTCATAAATGGGAGACCCGGACTGGATCCCGGGTCTTCCCAATGGGCTACTCCAAGTCCTTAATGCAAAACAATTATTTCTCATGCATGTCTCATTTTTTCCGAACTTATGTTTTTGGAGAGTACAAACATTTTGCATATTTCAAAACTAGCAAGTTCCAATGACTCTTCAAAAAACTTCATGAGTTTAATAAGGCATGTGTCTATCTGATAGAAGATCATAATTTAAATAGAAATAGTCAGAAAAGGTCCATGACTTAATTTTGGAGGTCCTCCTAAGAAGAGATCCAATCAAATTATGGTGTAATTTACCTAAACAGTTTGGTACCTATTCATTATCATGATAGGATTTTGTCTTTTAGGTCTCATATTAAATAACAAAATTACCATCTTGAATCTTTTAGTAAGTTGTTAGATCTGATATATCATTGTTCTTAAGTTAAAGTTAAAAGCCACATTTTTCTTCTTCTGCTGATTATTTTGTCTACTTCTCTTGTAGAGGTCATCTTAATAATGTCAACATACTTATTAAAGGAAAAGAAGCCAAACCTAATCCTTGATGAGATTTATCTTTCCCATAGGAATACTTCCCCCCCCCCCCCCCTAATCAGCTGGGAGTAAGTTGGTAATATGCTTTGAAATGGTCCTTTTCTCATGAACAAGTTTCTGCATTTGTTTTTAGAAAACTTATTTTTCTCTTCCAATTTTACCTGCCATGATACAAATTGGAAATTTTCATGCATCTTTTTGTTTGCATAGTTTGCATGTGTAGAATTGTCAGCCAGCCTTCTAGCGCTATTCATAAAGATTAGTAATCATTCTAATTGCTACTGTATGCTATTGCCATTTTTTATTGTTTTCTTTTTCAAGTGAACTACAACGCGGTAGATTTATCCTCTGTTTCCATAATGCTTTCGCATTTTATGCACCAGAAATTGCTGTTTTATCATATTACTCTGGATGTTTATGTGGATTCATGTCTTGCTTAATTTGTCGAATAAGAAGAATGGGTATTAAGGCTTTTGTTGCTTCTACTGCATTGCTATAAACATGACATAGTTAAGAATTTGATACACCAATTCTTTGATTAAAACCTAGACCAGATTGTGGAATTAGTTAGAGAAGGAAGAAATTGGCAAGATAGAAAACCAGTGATGGATGATGGCATGGAGCTAGTAAGAGAACAAGATTTATTTTGCTGAGCGCGTGAGTAATATGTTAGAGAAAAATTATATTATAAGGCGCATTATCTGTGGCTAAGTTATTGTTGTTTAACAATGGCATAATAATATGGAATGTAATAGTGGAGAGGGAGGTGTAAAACAATTAATTTCATGCATGTCTCTCTTTCACCAATCTTGTATTTCGTTGAATTTCTTACTCAACATTGCTTCATCGTATTGATGTTTAATAAAGTTCAAATGACTCTTGGATAAGAAACTATATATAGCGATTATAGCACTGCAAGTAATTTTCTTCAATGAATTTTTTTCCCCTCCAAAAATGTTTGTGTTCTTTTATAAGTTTGATGATGCATTTAGTCTTGCAGGGGACCTGGGTCGAGGCGAACACAATAGACGAGGTAAAGACGATAATAAGAATACTGAGAAAGTATTTTATTGAATTTAAGACTAGGAACTTTATTCAGTTTTTTAGGTATTTTCTTATACATTAATTTCTAATAGTTCTAATAAAGTAGGTTTGGCGTGATCGTTGCCTTTATTTTTAGCAGAGAAGCAGACATTTTGAATTAGCTTTCCGCAGATTATACGATTTGATGAGGCCCTGTTTTAAGCACCGGTCAGCTACAAATTAAACAGAGGGCATTTAAATTAGATAAAGAGCTGAAAAGGATTGAAAAGGGATGCTGATTTGCAAAAAAAATATTAGTTCTATTTACAATTTTTTGGTATATTATTCCTTTTGTGATGAGGCTTGATATTGGCGATCTCCCAGATCATGACGCGTGGCAGATGACATGTCCCAGAGCATCCAAAAAAGGACCTACGGTGGCCGACCGGACCACGCCTATCCTCGTCCTACAAACAAACGCTGGTTCGTCTCCGAGCCCCTGCACTACTGACCTCCTCGGCCTCACAGCTCGTCTCCAAGCTACTGCAGAACCAAGATATCTCGGCTCTCCCGCTCGTCCGCGAGCTTTTCCGCCGAGGTCATCTTCCTCGGTCTCACCGACCGACCAATGGCACCGTTCGCAGGCGTAACCGCCATCCCGTGAATCTCTCCATGCACGAGATATCCGCCGGCCACATCCCACGTTCCACGCCATCACGATCCCCCATTAACGAGCTTGTCTCGCCATTAATAGGAGATCTCGCTCATCACGCAAGCGTGACGTCGGGAGCGTAACTGCCAGCGTGATTCTCGCGCCTGCCCTACCTGTTGCCACCGCTATATAAACCCCTTTTCCAGACAGATCAAGTAAGCCATTTTGATTCCACTAAGCCGTTACTCTGCTCGGATCTCTAGTCTAACTTGATCGTCGGAGGGTCCTCAGTGGTACAACCATCCCGGGACTTCCTTACAGGTAATGCGACGCAAACAACCTCAAACCCATTGAGATCCACACGCTTCAGGAGCCAGCCTCCAGATCCAATCGCAGCCACTCATCGCCGCCATCAACATATCAACTGGAGACAACATTTGAAGGAGAATCGGACCTCCATCAGCTGGCGCCGTCTGTGGGAAACTAATTCCACAAAAACAAAAGCCCGTCTTCCGATCTCTCATTAATGATGAGCAATCATCACGATGATCCAAGCACCAGCCGCCGCCTCCCCCTCAACGGAGGCACGGACGAACCTCCGCCGAATGCCATCAACGCCCTCGTTGGACGGATAGACGGACTCGCGTCCGTCGTGGAGGCGCTCATCCGCGTCCAAACAGTGGGGCAAGATCCCTAAGTCGCTGTTCCCCCGCCTCGATAACAGGACCCCTACATGGGGAGAAGAGACTCCGCGCGCGCCGGCACGACCGACGGCCGCCTCACCGTTTCCGACAACCACGGGTTCCCCGGGCCGACGCACCTAATAACCCGGTGGGCACCACTACGTTTGGCTCCGAGGTCTTATGCTAGAGAGTTTCGCCCCGAGTCTCGTCACACCCCTGTCTCTCCCGAGGCGGTGGCGGTCAGCTCGCCTGTTTATAGGCATGACCGGCACCCCCTCTCTCAACGAGGTCGCGCACCCGAGACTCTCCACGGCAGCTCAGAAACAACCCTACTGGGGGGCGTAAGGAACCTCACCAAAAGGAACCAAGGCTCGTCGAAAATCATGGTCAAGACGGCCGGGGTTACGTAGAGTACATACGAGACTCAGCACCCCGCGCCAGCCGCGGAGGCCGACAGCCGTCCAAGGAAGGAGTTGAGGGATAACGAGCCGATCATTTTTTACGACGGAGACTTTCACGGCATATCCTTGCCCCACAATGACCCCCTGGTGATTACGGCCCGGGTCCATCAATACGAGGTGCACAGGATCCTAGTCGACTCGGGAAGCTCAACGGACATCCTTTTCCACGACTGCTTTCTGCACATGGGGCTCACCACAGCAGACCTCAGGCCGACCTCCCACGTCCTTTCAGGATTCACCAACCACTCCATCCCGGCGGAAGGGGTAATCACTCTGCAGTTCAACGTCGGGGAGCCTGGCCATACACGGACAGTGCCGGTGGAATTCATCGTTGCAAGAATCCCATCAGCCTACAACATCCTCCTCGGCCGCCCCATTCTGAATACCCTTCGGGCCCAGATATTGACCTACCACCTGGCGATGAAGTTCCCTCTCGACCAAGGCGGGATAGGCCGGGTCTATGGAGACCAGCGAATTGCAAAAGTTTGCTTCACCGCAACATCTTCTTCGGAGAGGCCGGTCGACGATGTCGAAGGTGAAGGTGACATCAGGGGTTCTCTGGACACTTGAGACGAGCAAAAAGAGGTCCGAGCGACCCCGGTGGAGCCTCTGACAGAGGTCCCCCTCATAGAAGGGGACGACAAAAAACTCGTTCAGGTCGGCTCGCTGCTGACAGGAACTCAGCGAGACGACCTGGTTCATTTCCTCAGAAGCAACTCCGACGTGTTTGCCTGGGCTCCTGCTGACATGTTTGGGATCGACCCCAAAATTATATCTCACAAGCTCCGGGTAGATCCTACGGCCCGACCCGTCAGACAGAAAAAGCGAAGCTTCGTCCCGGTCAAACAGAAGGCTATCGAAGACGAAGTAGATCGGCTCCTCGCCGCCAACTTCATTCGGAACGTGCCCTATTCGGAGTGGCTAGCAAACGTAGTCCTGCTCAAGAAATCAAGCGGGAAGTGGCGCATGTGCGTCAACTTCACCGACCTCAACAAGGCCTGCCCTAAAGACGACTATCCCCTACCTCGGATAGATCAGCTCGTCGATAGCTCGGCAGGCCACGAGCTGTTGAGCTTCATGGATGCCTTCTCTGGCTACAATCAGATCCGTATGAATCCGGTAGACGAAGATCTCACCGCATTCACAACGGACCGGAGGGTATACTGCTACAAGGCGATGCCCTTCGGCCTTAAGAACGCCGGGGCTACATATCAACGGTTGGTCAACCGCGTGTTCAAGCCACAGATTGGCAGGAACATGGAAGTTTACGTCGACGACATGCTCGTCAAATCAGTCTCGTCGACCGACCACGCCAAGGACCTGAGCGAGGCCTTCGAGGTACTCCGCAAGTTCAAGATGAAGCTGAACCCCGCCAATTGCGCATTCGGGGTCACCAGGGAAAGTTCCTCGGTTTCATGGTCACCCACCGTAGGATCGAGGCCAACCCGGAAAAAGTCGACGCTATCCTCAACATGACCGCGCCCAAGACCAACGTCGAGATCATGCGGCTAACCGGGCGGGTGGCCGCTCTTAGCCGTTTCATGTCGAGGTCTGGGGAGAAGTGCCTCCCATTCTTCAAAGCACTAAGGAAAATTCCGAGGTTCGAGTGGTCAGAAGAGTGTCAGACCGCCTTCGACCAGTTAAAGAGTCACCTTGCGACGCCGTCGCTGCTCACCCGACCAGTTGAGGGAGACGAGCTATCACTGTATCTGGCGGTATCCGACCAGGCGGCATGCTCGGTGCTCGTCCAGGAGGTCGACGGAGTGCAGAAGCCGGTATACTACGTGAGCCAGTCTTCAAAGACGCAGAAACGAGATATCCGACCATAGAGAAGATCATCCTGGCTCTCATAGTGGCCTCAAGGAAGCTACGATACTACTTCCAGGCGCACACTATCTTCGTTCTCACCGAGCGCCTGCTGGGGGCTATCCTCGCCTCGCCCGAATCCTCGGGCCGCTTAGAAAAGTGGAGGTGGGAGCTGTCCCAGTTTGACATAAAGTACCGCCTGAGGCAGGCCATCAAGGCACAAGCCCTGGTCGATTTCATCGTCAAGTGCACCATCCCCAGCAAGGAACCAGAGCCCGCGCCGACCCTCATGGCTCAGTAACCAATCATGGAAAGACCCGACTCGGTTCCTGAGTGGGTCATTTACGTTGACGGGTCCTCAACCGAGGAAGGTTGCGGAACCGGCCTCATCATCCGGGGCCCGAACGAGGCAGAAATAGAGTACTCCCTAAAGCTCGGATTCATGGTCTCAAACAACGCGGGGGAGTACGAAGCCCTGCTGGCTGGACTGCGCATGGCCTCCGGGCTGGGGCTGAAGACAATTTGAATCCGCAGTGACTCGGCCCTGGTCGTTGGCCAAGTGACCGGCCACTTCGAGGCTCGGGAACCTCTGATGGTGAAGTATTTGGCTGAGGTAAGAAAACTTCGGAAGAACTTCGACAAAGTCCAGGTGGAGCAAATACCCATGTAGTTCAATGCCTAAGCCGACGCCCTGAGCAAGTTGGCTTCATCCTACTCGGCCAACAACAAACGATCTATCCTCTTCGAGACCTTGCCGCGGCCCAGCGTGGAAGACGGGGCGACAATACTTCACGTGTATACGGTGCAGGAAGATGACCAAGACTGGAAGAAGCCACTCGTGGAATTCCTAAGGAACGGTACGCTCCCGGAAGATCGGGGAGCAGCTCGCCGTCTCCGGGCCAAAGCCCGTCACTTCGTCTGGAGCAATGGGAACCTTTACAAGAAATCCTTCACTCTGCCCCTGCTCTGGTGCGTCGACCCCCGCGAAGCCGACTACGTCCTCCGTGAAATCCATGAAGGGGTCGGCGGCGCACACCAAGGGGCCCGAACCCTAATCCAGAAGGCACTGCTCCAGGGGTACTACTGGCCAACTATTCACGAAGACGCCCAGAAGCTCGTCAGGAGATGCAAAGGTTGCCAGCTCCACGGGAGCATACCCCGCCTTCCTGCTACCGAGCTGACCACGTTAACCGCCCCGTGGCCGTTCGCCCAATAGGGGGTTGGACATGATAGGTCGGTTCCCTACCGGTACGGGCGGGCACAAATATTTCCTCGTCGCGGTAGACTACTTCACGAAATGGATCGAGGCCGTCCCCATCAGGAAACCGGATGCCGCCACGACCATCAAGTTCCTACAGAACAACCTGATACTCCGGTTCGGCATCCCGAGGTGTATCATCACCGACCACGGGACGAACTTCGAAAACGAGAAGGTAAAGGATTTCTGCGGCGAATATCATATCCTCATGAAGTTCTCCGCGATCGCACATCCCCAATGCAACGGGCAGGCCGAAGTCGCTAACCGAGATGTCCTCCGGGGTCTCCGGACCCGCCTGGAGGGACGCCAAGACGGTTGGGTCGAGGAATTGCCCCGGGTCTTATGGGCCCTGTGCACGTCAAAGAAAACCCCCACCGGAGAAACCCCTTTCATCCTCTGCCACGGGACCAAGGCAATGGTCCCAGCTGAGATCGGGCTACCCAGTCACCTGGTCGAACACTTCGACGATGAAGCAAACACCACGGCACCTCGGACCAACTTGGATGTCTTGTTGGAGAAGCGAGACCGGGCCCAGATCAGAGCTGCCGTCTATCAGCAGCAAACCGCCCGATACTACAACGCGAGGGTCAAGCGTCGCTCCTTCAAGACCGGAGGTCTGGTCCTGTGGCGGAACGAATTCGCCGAGCAAGGCAAGCTGCATAAGTTCTCCCCGAAATGGGATGGTCCCTTCCTCGTCTCCGAGGTTCTTCCCGGCGGGGTCTAGTGCTTACAGGACGCGGACAGGCGCAAGTTTCCACGGCCTTACAACGCTGAGAAGCTCAAACTGTACCAGTGAAATGAATACCTACGAGTGTGTACCCCCCTGTTTTCTCAAAGGCAATGTAAATCCTTTTCTTTCCTGAAAAGGTTCTTTCTACTTAAGTAATAAGAAGGGAGCGCTAAAGCCTTGAAAAAAGAGGAATCTTATTTATTCAGAAAGGTACCATGGGCTCCTCAGCCTTACAAGAAAAAGAAAAAGGTTACTGTTGGGGTAAAAATTCACACCCCGGTTGACCAAGTTAAAATCAAAGTCAATCCCAAGCCAGGTGGGCCCAAGCCCAGGTCAAGTGGGCCAATGCCCGGAGCGAGCCCGAACATGAAGCGGCCGGCCTCCCCCCATGCCAAAATAAAAATTTGGTAATAAATAATTTTGTTGTATTTCTTGTATTTTTATTTTATGAATAAATGTAAGAAAATGGGCATAAAGCCAAATTTTTGTAAAGCCCATAGCTTATGTGCAAAAAGAAATAGCACATGAGGCATGGGATGGGCAAAATGCCATTTTGTAAAGCCCAAGAGGTTATATGTAAAGTGTATAGCCTATAAAGGTAAGGATAATGAAAATATCCCAACAACTTTTTCTCTCTCCAAAAACAAATCCAGATCTGTGATCTTCTCCTTCCTCAAGCTTCAAAACCTTCTTCTTTCTTTTGAATAAAATCAAAAGTTTTACTCTTCCTTTTCCAAAACTAAATAGTTTTTCACTACAAAACCCACAAAGGGGAACTTGGATCTTCCATTAGATCTCAAAAGGGGAGATTTTTAAATCTCACCCCCTTTCTTCAAGATCCGGCCAAACGACAGGAAGAAGGAGACCAATCTCCAGAAGCCCCACTTTGGGGAAGATCCAGGGCTCAAGGAGAGAAGCCCCCTTCATCAGCTTCAAAATATCCTAGGAGTTTAACTCCTTACACACACACACACACAAAATAATAAGTGTTCCTTTCTGGGAGTACAACTCCCATTGCAGGAACCAAGTCTCTTTTGCCTCCCGAGCGCGTCCAGAGCGCCAGTGCCCACGTGCCTGGCACGTGGGGCACTTGCGCCCTTGCGTTCAGAGCGCTAGCATCCGAGCGTCCACGTGCCTGACACGTGGGGCGCTAGCGCCCAAAGCACTAGCGCCCGAGCGCCCACGTGCCTGACACGTGGGGCGCTAGCGCTTTTGCGCTCAAAGCGCTAGCACCCAAAGCGCGAGCGCCCACGTGCCTGGCACGTGGAGCGCTGGCGCCTTCTCCCACACATCCTTTGGATGCCCTTTCCTTTTTTCTATACACACACACACACACACACACACACACACACATACTCCACGACACTGTCCCTGTTAGAAAAAAATTTCTAACGGGGCGCTGCCCCGCACCCCGTAAGGGGGCTGCTGGCCCCCTTGAGCCCCAGCCCGCTATCCGGATAGCGGGACCCCCGTAAAAACTCTGCGGGGCCCCCGATATATCCAAAACCCTTTCAAGACACAACACACGTACACTGCACATTGAGTTCGCATGACCAGTTCAACCCGTCAATCGGAGGTTCCCTCGCTCCAAAGGCGAGGGGTAATTAACGGCAGCTTAGTCCGCGGCTGCCGGAGATTCGGATCCCCACAATCAATAAACCCCGGTCTACCCTAGGCAGGGGGAATCTGTAATGCGCCTGACAAGCGCGCGTGTATTCCCATGTCAATGGGGTGACGAAAAACACCCTACAGATTCTGGCACGCCCGGTGGGACCTCTCTCTCCTCCCATATTTCGGATTAAACATTCATGCGAACTCAATCAATATATACATATCGATTGCCTGTACTGAAATGATGTTTTTTTTCCGTGCAGCAATCAACTTTCAATGACAATGTCTCCTGAGATGGATCTAGCTGCTGACGCGACCCCGATTCCGTACGTGGTCAAGATCAATACTTGTGTGGTTCTCCCTGCAAGTCTCAGTTGACAGTGGGAGGAACTGCCCCGCCAGTTTGGTTCCGTCATCATCTACCCTGTCGGAAGCGCTCATCTGGCAGAAATCCCGGCAAAACAGGTGGCCAAGCCGGTCTCAAGGGGCAAAAGGCCGAATGTTGTGATCGCTAAGGCACCACAACCGAAACTTAAGACGATGTCTGAACGACTCTCTGGTGTTCCAGCTGGGAGTAAGACTTCCAGTACAAAGGGCAACATCAAACGTTGCGAACGAGCTCAGGCGATGACTGCAACAAATGCACGATCGGGCGTCTTCTCTGGCCTCTCTATCACTCGGTCTACGGTGGCTTCCCGAAGAGCCGGAGCCTGCCAAGCGCTCAAATCAAAAAAGTTAAGGCAGAAGTGGCTCAGGTATCGAGCCAACAAGAGGGCCAGGACTCCGGCCAGGTGGAATCTTGTGAGGTTCCAAGAGCAAAGTCATCTTGCGACGACGGCTGGGTCGGCCGTAAAAATCAGCAATTCCTTCGAGCCTCTGAAGCGGGTTCAGAAAAATTCTATGACCGCCAGAATCAAGAAGACAGTGGTCCGAAAGTCGCTACAAAAAGACGTGTCTCGGCCCCAACAGATAAAATGTGACACTGTCTCTTCAAGAGTCAATTAGGCGCTCCGTGCTGCGCGAAAACAGCGGGGCAAAACCGAAAAGGAAGCGTCAGCACCATTCAAGAATCCGGCCAGGCCAGCCGCCTTCAGTCGATTGCCCGTTACCAAAACAGGAGGGTCAAGAAAACGATCCGAGAAATCAGCCGCCGATAATGAAAAGACGGCTGGATATATTATCCATACGGTCTATATGGCGGGCGGGCGCCCTAGCGACAACCTTCGCAGCAAAAGCAAGGATGGGGCCACCATATCCCAAGCCCAATCTGGCTTGAATGTGGTTGCCGCTTCCCAAGAACAGCCGCCTCCGCTGGATGAAGAAAATCCTCTCAATGAGGATGATAGGCAGAAATACCCTTCGGTTCATGCAGAGTCAAGCTCGGACAGTGAAGAAGAGCCGACTTTCCGCCCCAAGACCGCAGAGCAAGAGCTGCTTCAAGAGCTTCGAAAACAGCTCAGGAGCAAAGATAAAGAGATGGCCAAGCTCTATACGAAGATTGACGACTTAACGAACGTTGTGATGTAGCTTACGGCTCAAATTGCTCAAGCACCTCCCAATCAAGCACAAGTCGCTACTCATGAGCCGGATGATGACAATCCGAAGTGGCCGATACCTGTCCCTTTGGGTCCAAGATTCGTCGAGCCGCATGAAAGCTGGCCACATTCCGCTTCGGGGGACGCCTTGGCCCCAGATAACACTATCCCTCTAACACAAGATCGAATAATGGATTTGGTCACCAGCAAGGTTAAGACATTAGTGGCCGAAGCTGAAGCCCGGAAAGAGATTGGCAGTAGTGGGCGGCCATATCCCGCACAGTACGATCTGATCGAGTTCCCGAGCGGCTACGTCATTCCTAAGTTCGAAAGATTTGACGAAACGGGAAATGCAAATCAGCACGTCGCCCACTTGAAAGCATCGTGCGGAAATACAGGGGGCAATGATGCGCTCCTTCTTCGTCAATTTGTCAACAGCCTGACCGGTGTCGCTTTTGACTGGTACGCGAGTATACCAGACGGGTCCGTCATTACCTTTGCCCAAATGGAGTCTCTGTTTCGGAAAAGGTTCATGAGTGTCAGTGATAAAATCTCCATTGCCGACCTTGTGAGGACCAAGCCGGGGAAGAATGAAAGCAACTCCGACTTTATCGCCCGATGGCGTAATCTCACGGTCAAGTGCGAACCGCCGCTGGAGCAGGACCAGTCCGTCAGCCTTCTCATTGGGAACCTCAGCAATTGGATGGTCCCAATCTTGTGTACAGCAGGCCTCAAGACATTTCAGGAGCTAACCAAGAAAGTCCAAATGCTGGAACGCTCGAAGCAAGAGTCCCCGCCGAACTCTCAGAGAGACAAGACTTGGAAAAGCAAGCGGGACGACAACCGTAGAAGCGGGAGTTCCAGCAGTACCAATGTCTTCAATGCGTACGAAAATGAAGAAAAGCGCAGGGCGGGCGAATCTAAAACCAACCGGTCTCGAAAACCAGTGCTAGGAGGAGAAGGGCCTTCCCTAGAGGAGAAAAAGAACAAGGTTTACTCTTTCAGGAGGGACAAGGTCCGAAAGATATTTAAAGATGCCTTGAACAATGGTCTACAATTGCCAGAGTCGAAAAGACCTCAAGAAGCAAAAATGATCGACAATCCCCTGTATTGCCCGTACCAGCGAGTAGTGAGCCATGCGATCGAGGATTGCTATATCTTCAAAGACTGGGTCGAGAAGCAGTACAAG
This sequence comes from Agapanthus africanus, assembly GCA_030015575.1. Lineage (NCBI taxonomy): Eukaryota > Viridiplantae > Streptophyta > Magnoliopsida > Asparagales > Amaryllidaceae > Agapanthus > Agapanthus africanus. Next base: position 5,738,555 of record CM057341.1, on the reverse strand, counting down.
GCTGGAGAGATCGAGCTGTCCAAAAGTGTGTTGGTGAACAATCAAGTTGCAACCACCAACTTTATACAGACAGAAGCTAAGCCTTCTGGGAGCAGACAGCCGAACCCTCTGCCCTGAGAAATGAGACCGACTCACCACAGCCTCCTTGGAGTAAGCACATATCTAATAAGACGAAGAAGATGCTAAAGCTGCTTCAGAAAGAGCCCAGGACGGAATGGGAAGGACAGAAGAAGCCTACCAGTCCAGCTGCCAATGCGGCTCCATCAGGCTCAAAATCTAAGAAGCTCAAGAAGAAGAAAAGTGCAGCTCGGCGCGAAAAGGGTCTGCAGGGAGATCGACCATTCAAAAATATATTAATTCCCTCGAAGAATATGAATAGAAAGAAAGAACTCTGATTCAATTGAAGGAGTTCCTCCCTGTACGAGCGGCTGAAATTCTGGAGGAGTTAGAAGAAGACTCCGATGAAGAGATCCTGCTACGCCATCCATCTTGGCAGCGACTCTGAGGAGGAGCTCTGTTTTCCCGAAGAGGACGAGGAGCTCGCCACAAAGGCCAACCAAATCCAGCTTAGAAGCGGCAGGGCTCTACCGCCAAATCAGGGCAGCGCCCCAAAAGGGAAGGAAAAACAAGTCGCTAATAAAGAGGATGGCAGAGAACTTGCTCATGAAGATTCGAGTCCTTCCCCAGTAGACTATAATGTCTTGGCTCACCTCCGAAAGCTTCCGTCTCTCCTTAGCATCTACGATGCCTTGGTTCTGTCTCAAGAGCTTAGAGATGTTCTCATTCATGCTCTACAAAACCCTGAGCGGTATCAGGCTCGCTTTGCGGAAATTAATATGAAAGAAGCTCAGTACACTTTGCAAGCCGCCACATTCACGTTTAAGGATGAAGACCTGCTACTGGGAACGGCTGAGCATAATCGGCCGCTTTACGTGACCGGGTACAGCGACAGAGATCGGATTAATCGCATATTGATTGATCCGGGGTCCTCAGTGAACCTCATGAACTTGCGGACTATGAAGAGTTTGTCAATGGGCATCCGACACCTATCAAGAAAAAGGATTGTAATTCAAGGCTTCAACCAAAATTTCCAGCAAGTTCTGGGGTCCATAGCTCTGCCAATCAAATTTGGGGATCTGCAGACCGAAGCTAAGATATACGTGATCGACGCTAACACGTCTTATAAAATTCTCTTGGGGTGGACGTGGCTCCACGATTACGGCATCGTTCCATCAACTCTCCATCAATGCATGAACTATACTAGAAATGGCGAAGAAAGACGCATTGACGGAGACATCCAGCCGTTCGGTGTGCATGAAGTCCGATATGAAGATTCTCGGTACTTTGTGAAACTCCAAAGCGCTGAGCCACAGCTGACCAAAGACAGAACAACCCGAAACTCAAAAGCAAGTCTGAGCCGGCTGTCATTTTCAAAAGAAGAAACCCCCAAGTGCACCCGCGTTTCGGTAGCGACACTGATGAATCCGATGCTGGAAGTCCATCCTTCCGTAAAACTCGCCCTCATTTCGGTAGCAATACGGACGAATCTGATACTGAAGGCCCATCCGACAGTAAGATCCGCCCTCGTTTAGGCAGTGACACTGAACAATCAGAAGAAGAGGATCCGCCTTACAACAGCTGTGCAAATCGGGATATCGTGCGAACAGCGAAGCTACGAGAGACCTTCGAAGTTACAGAAGGGTCCCTAACCGTCACAAGGGTGCTGGAGCAGATGTGCAAAGAGCTCGATGCATTGTCAGTCTCCACCGTGGACCAGCTGAAAACTTTCTACGTTCCCGGAAGGAAGAATGGACAGAAGGGCATCCTGTTCTATGGGTTAAACTCTGTTGTGCACCCGGACGATTTGTCTGTTGCATGCCTTCCCTATGAGAGAGGCATAAGGGTCGTCCTCAATCCCAGATACTATGCGCCCGAGATGAGAGAATATTTCAAAATGTGGGGATGCCGGTTATATCAAACAGAGTCCGAAGCAAAGTTTTATGAAGGGCTATGGCATCCGCCCCAGGTCCGAGCACTCATCGATGGACGAATTTCAGATAGACGGGGCATAAGCTTCATTCAACCTGATTCCAAAGCGTGCTACATGATCCTGTTGGTGAAGCCAGCGAAAGATCAAATGATGATGACGAGATAGCCGAGCCAGAAGAAGCTCCTCAGGAGCTCGAAGATGGCGGACAAGCAACCTTCAACGAACTAGACGAGATTGACTTAGGAACGCCCGATAATCCAAGGCCGACCTATATCAGCTCACTCTTATCAGAGGAAATGAAAGCGCAGATAATCGCCCTGCTGCATGAGTTCGTCGATTGCTTCGTGTGGACGTACAAAGAAATGCCTGGACTTCCCCTGAAGTGGCCGTGCATAAACTGGCTATATCTCCTGATGCTAAGCCAGTCAAACAAGATCCTCGAAGAATGAGAAGGGAACTAGAAGAAAAGGTCATCGAGGAAACCAAGAAGCTCATCGATGCCGGCTTCATCAGGGAAGAGAAATATGCGGACTGGATCGCATGCATAGTCCCAGTGAAGAAGAAAAATGGGCAGGTTCGAGTTTGTGTCGAATTCAGGGACCTCAACAAGGCATGTCCTAAAGACGACTTCCCGCTACCGGTCATGAAAATGATGGTCGATGACACCTCAAATTATAAGTTGTTCACCTTTATGGATGGCTCGTCTAGGTATAATCAGATCAAGATGTCGCCTGAGGATGAGAAGCTCACAGCATTTCGAACCCCAATCAGAATATACTGCTACAAAGTGATGCCGTTCGGACTGAAGAACGCAGGTGCTACATATCAAAGGGCAATGACCAATATCTTTGATGACCTAATTCATAAGGTCGTCGAATGTTATGTTGATGATCTGGTCGTCAAGACTAAAGCCAAGGCCGATCACATCCAAGATCTTAGGACCGTTCTCACCAGACTGAGGGAGTACGATCTGAAAATGAATCCTCTGAAGTGCGCTTTTAGCGTGTCATCGGGAAAATTCCTGGGCTTCATAGTCCGACATCGAGAGATTGAAGTTGACCCATCCAAGATAAAGGACATCATAGAGATGCCCCCTCCGAAGAGTCTAACGCGGCTAAGATCTTTTCAAGGCAAGCTTGCTTATATACGGAGGTTTATCTCAAATTTATCGGGGAGATGTAGGCCCTTCTCAAAGCTCATGAAGAAAGGAGCTCCTTTTGTCTGGGATGCCGAATGTCAAGAAGCGTTCGAAATCATCAAATAATACTTTTTGCACCCTCCAGTGCTGGCCGCTCCGTTTCAAATAAACCGCTGATTCTCTACACTGCCGCGCTAGATGAGTCACTCGGTGTGCTCCTTGCCCAGAATAACGAGGAGGGAAAGAAAATGCCCTCTACTACCTCAATCGAACTCTAGTCGGGGCGGAACACAACTATTCCCCAATCGAAAAGCAATGCCTGGATCTGATATTTGCTGTGAAGAAGCTGAGGCATTATCTGCTCGCTCATCGGGTTATGCTGATCTCCAAGGTCGATCTGCTCAAACACTTGATGACCAAAGCAAGCCTAGCCGGCAGAATGGCAAGATGGGCTGTCATGCTACTTGAGTTTGACATAGTTTATACTCCTCAGAAAACAGTAAAAGGGCAAGCTCTTGCGGACTTTCTCGCTGCTCATCCCATACCAGAAGGGTCACCACTCAATTGCGAGTTACCCGACGAACAAGTGCTACACCTTGAGAATGACGAGCCATGTTGGGAGCTCTACTTCGATGGGGCCTCATCGATAAGGACCTCCAGTAAATCAAGCATCCCGGAGATAAAAGCAGGGATAGGATTGGTGTTCATCACGCCATCGATGGGAACCCTACGGCGTTCTTTTGTTCTCACCGAGCCTCGCACAAACAACGAGGCTGAGTATGAAGCTCTGATAGCTGGTCTGGAGCTCGCTATAGAAATGGAAATCCTTCGGCTACGGGTTTACGGTGACTCCCAACTTGTCGTCAACCAAGTAAGCGGCGACTATAAGATATACAAACCCGAGTTAGCTCGGTACAGAGGCTGAGGGGTGGAACTCATGAAACGGTTCACTCACATTGAACTAATGAGAGTCCCTAGAGCGCTGAATGGAAAGGCCGACGTACTCGCTCGCTTAGCTAAGGAGCTGGCTGATCCTGACATGGAAGAAATTCTGATCACAGTCAGGAGCCGGCAAATTCTGCCCCCAGTCTCTCTACGAGAAGAGGAAAGTGCGGAACAGAAGAGCAGTCCCGCCAAAGAAGCTTCGATCGTTCAAGACGAGCCCGATTGGAGAGAACCCTTCATGGAGTACTTCCGATATGACAAGCTGCCTGAAGGAAAATCCGCGAGGGTTCAGCTGAAAAAGAGAGCTATCCGATATGTGTTTGTAAATGACACGCTATACCGCAGGTCATATGACCAACTCTGGCTCAGGTGTCTGTCATTGACCGAAGCCCAAAAGGTAATGAAAGAAGTTCACTCGGGCGTTTGCGGTGCTCACCAATCTGGCCCCAAGATGCGACTTCAAATTAAACGGCTTGGGTATTACTGGCCCACCATGATACGGGATTGCGGAGAGCATGCAAAGAAATGTTATATCTGCCAAATTCACGGTGATTTCATTCACAAGCATCCCAATCCATTGCATCTTATGGTGGCGTCGTGGCCCTTCGAAGTCTGGGGAACCGACATAGTTGGCCCAATTGATCCTCCGTCATCTAGAGGCTACCGATTCATACTGGTCGCAACAGACTACTTCTCCAGATAGGCTGAAGCTGTCCCGCTAAAAGAAGTCAAGACAGAAGATATTCTGACATTCTTCCAGCATAGTATTCTATACCGCTTCGGTACACCAAGAAAAATCATTTCTGACAACGGGCCTTCTTTCTAGAGCTTCAAAGTCTCAAGATTCGCTACTCAACACAAGATAGACCGGAGATATTCCTCCATTTATAATCCAAGAGCCAATAGGCTAGCCGAAGCCTTAAATAAGACTCTATGCAAGCTCCTGAAGAAAAATGCTTCAGCCGATAAGAGAGACTGGAATCTCAAGTTTCACGAGGCGTTGTAGGCATATTGTACCACGCACCGTACTCCAACTTAGTCCACTCCATACTCATTGCTCTTCGGAGTGGAGGCGGTCCTCCCCCTCGAAGTCGAAGTTCCAAGCTTAAGAATGGCCGTTCAACACGAATTGACGGAGGAGGAAAACGTCCTCCTTCGGCTGGAAGAGCTTGACGCCCTCGAAGAAAAGAGGCTTGCAGTACAGCAAAATCTGGAGTTGTACCGAGCCCAAATATCACGGGCCTATGACAAGATGACTCGTCTCCGTGCTTTCAAGAAAGGCGAATTGATGTTGGTTCTCAAAAGACCGATTATCCCCAATCGACATGCCAAGGGAAAATTCGAGCAAAACTGGGAAGGACCATACGTCGTCGAGAAAGTGTTCGACGGAGGATCCTACCAACTAATAAGTGTCGAGAGAGAAAGGCCCATGCCACCCATCAATGACCGATATCTTAAGAAGTACTACGCGTGAATGCTCCAAGTCGTAGGTGAATTGAGTACACCGGCCCTACGGTCTAAATCATACATCCTGCAAAACCGTATCCACGGGCGAAAACGACCCCTATCTCTACCAAATCCTGCCGGTGAGACTACTTTTAAAGTCCCACCAGCGACAGGAAAAAAAAAGGTATGTCCACAAGCAAAACGGGCACGGATGAAAACCCGAAAGGGCCTTGAGTAAAAACAACAGGACTACCGGCGAGTTTGTGAAAACCCGAAAGGGCGCAAACTCATGAAAAGAGATGAAATACACTCGCAAAGTCCTCTCGACCTTGTGAGGAGAAAATCCCTGCGTGAGATCCTTACGACTCACAAAGGAGCAACACACTTAGGAATCCTCACGACTCCTAAGGAGAACATACACCTGCGAGATCCTCTTGACTCGTAGGGAGAAAATGCTTTTATGAGACCCTTACGGCTCATACAATTGAAAAGTCTTAGGTGACAGGGACCTAAACCTGTCTCCTAAGCCATCGCTCCCCAACGGGAAATGGCAAATGATGAGTCGCTCCTGGCGTTACGCTTTAGTGTTAGCGGTGCTGATGCCGACCCAAAAACAAAATCCCAAGTCCTCCTAGGGCAAATGATGAGTTGCTCCTGGTATTATTCAAGTGTAGCAATGCTGATGCCAAACAAGATCAAAATTCTAAGTCCCCAAACGGCGAATGATGAGTTGCTCCTGATATCATATTCCAGTGCAGCGATGCAGACGCCAACCAAAATCCAATTTCTCAAAATTCTCCCAGCCCTACGGTTAGTCCCCAAATTGAATACCGCATACAATTTTTTGGTGCACGGCAGCGCCCCGGCCGTCAATCCGACGCCGGAATGCGGAAACGAAACTTTTACGAAACTTGTAAACCGGCACCACCGCGCACTAGAATCCCTGATCGGGCCATTAACCTACTCCTACCTAACTAGAGAAGGGGTAGAGAGATATACCGAGCGATCTGTGTCCTTCGGTCTTCTCGTCGTCGTCCCGATCTCCCCGCGGAATCTCCGGTCTTCATCTCCTCGTCGGAAGGGCACCACATCGCCGGGTTCTTTTACGGGCTCCCACCTCTGGACCGAGGCAACTCGAGCACGAAGTTGGCGAGTCGACGTGCCCAAGGATACTGTAGATGAAGTGTAGAAAGCTTTGTCTCATTGGGGTTGAAGTTGCCATGGTTTTTGGTGGAGGAATGAGATGCAAGTTTTTTGGATGAACAAAGGGATTTTTGTGCAAACAAAATGAGAACAATTCCACACCCAAAAATGGGACAGCCCCCACCCCCTTCATGTGGCCGGCCATACATCAAGAGAAGGAAAAATCTCAAGGGGGGTGAGCACAAGAGAGAGGAGGGTGTGTGAGTGTCATGCAAGAAAGAATGATGAGTGATGATGAGAACATAATCATCACAACAAAGTCTCCTACACATCAACCATCTCATCAAGCAAAGTCAAGCAATGATGAACCAATGAAGTCAATGGATGGTGCACAATCATGAAACTATCATGTGCCATAAAAAGTCTTCTCCTTTGTTAAATGCACAATTGCAAATAACCCCCTCCACCAAATTTCAGCCAAAGAAAGGAAACAAAGGAAAATGGCCGAATGGAAAGCAAACTGGTAACTTCAGAAAAACGATCCCGTAATAAATTACAGGAAAATCCCGCGACTGTATATACATACCCGCATTTGTATTCCGACCGAATACAAATGCAATGAGACAAAATCTACACAGTACAATACTAGTATCCGGCTTAAACCAAAGCCCACTAGTATTATCCGTCCGATCATAATCCGTACAATACCGCACGTATCTGATCGAACCCTGTCATATCTCCATACGGCCTCTACAGCGTTTCGCCCGAAACTTGAGAAACTATCTGTGGGGGACTCTAAAGACCCGTCAATACTTTGGCTGGAGATTTAACTACTAGCACGTCAGAGGTATTAGCCATACGTAACGGGCTACCAGGTATTGACCAAAAGGGACGTCGATGAGCAAACTCATCCTGACACCCTACCGAGCCTGTCAGTGACAATATCCGTACAGTCCGGTCCGTTCATCTATGAGCATCGCATGGCGGGCCTAGGGGGTTGGTAAAAGTCAGACCCCCAAAACCGGTACAAGTCGTGTCGGAGTGTAGCCCAGAACACCCTGAGATACTACTGGAATACCTACCAGTAAATCTCCTGCCTTGGCCAAGGACTTCGTGTAATGGCTCTCCTAGACACAGCGCGACCTCACCCCCAATACCGGGAGAGACGAACCCCTGCAGATCCGCTCACTGCCTCCACGTGGCTCGGGACTGTACCCAACTTAAACCTGTTTGCACGACTCCTTTGAGCCGTGGTAGGGTAGTAATCAAAGTACAGTGGGAACTCACACGAGACAAATGACGATCTCAGGTCGATGAACTAACCTGTACTAATGTCACCATGGAACTGCTATCTGACGTCAGGTATAACACCAACTAGCATGTTCCCGGCGAGTCCTGTCCGGTGTACTCATAACCCAATGAGCACCTGTATACATCTTAGGTGAACCAACTGACACCAATGGCTTGTGAGACCGGCCACCTCCCCTCGTCGAGGTCTTGACTGTATACACCAGTCTACTCTGGAGTATCGATGCCCTGTCTCGAAACTCCCACGACTAGGGACCTTTTAAGGATGCGCTTATAGACCCCAGCTCCCACGTATATGATCGCCATCATACTGCTGGCCATCAAGCAAGAATCCTAAGGGCTCTATCAACGCGCAATAGTGACCTGTAAGGTCACCTAAAGCAGTACACGATGATAAAGATAAACCAGATAGCATACTATCATCTTGAGTAAGACTGTCCTACCGGCATAGGTCCTCCCTCAATCATTGCAATCACGTGCCTGTGATCCAATAATTGACTCTGAGGGCACTATCTCCAACAATCTCCCACTTGCACTCAAGGCTTATTATTGCGATGTCGCATACTCACAGCCCGTGTGATACCGAACACCCAACTCCTCTACTAATCAGTCTCACAAAAACCGTTTGCGAAACTATTGCGTTCGAGGAATAGCCTCAGTGAGTGGATCCGCTTTGATGTTTCTTTCTATGTCTCTCTTTATCTCAAGTTCGCGGAGAAACCCATCTCCCGAAATGATCAATACCTGTCTCAGAATATGTCTGGATATTTGATGGGACCTAGCTCATAAATGAACTCCAAATCCAAACTTCTTAGACTGTATTGTCAACTGAAACCAATCAGTATCCTGTGCCATGCCTCCCTCAGTATCCTCCTGGACCACCTGTCCAAAGTACTGCCCCTTGTCAGAGGGAAAACTATAACTCTGACAGTCACTCTGTCATCCAGGTCACCTTGGAAGCCTGGAACGATAACCGTCTCCCGAATGAGGCTGACGCTATCATATCCCTAGAACATCCACTTATGTTCTAAAACTGCTTCCGAATGTTTCTCCAGGATTGGATCAATATCAACTTATTTCATCTAGTGCAAAAACAACATCTGGTGTGGTACTTGACATCTCATGATTGACTCAATTGCCTAAGCAAGTGATCTGCCAATCATGCACATCCCTCTCCCTTTTAGTCTGTAAGACAACTTTAGAGAGGGTAATTCCATCACCTGTAGGTACACTACCGTGCCAGGAGTCGTCCATTCTAAAACACCTGTAGAATGCTGTCTAAGTACCCAGATTGGGAAACTACCCAAATCTAGATCTAAAACCATAGATCCAGTAACCAGAATGTCTGATATAATATACAAGTCCTATGTGGAGAAACCACTGTGTGACAACTAGAGTATAACCGACCGTAGTATAGGAATTTCACTTCCTACTCTGTGTATGTCATCGAAATACCAGGACATTACACCCTACTACCTTCTTAACAGATCCATCCCCTAATCTGATGAAGTCAAACCTTTGACTGTCACATCAGAAATAGATGATCTATCTTCGCTACATCTGCTTTAGTCTCTTAATAGACATAAGCCACTTGTCCACCAATGCTTCCGCTGCTCCCACTGACTACGACAACCCTCTGGCAGAATCATATACACGTGCACTTCTAAAGCTTGTTTAGAACGACGCTATACTCATCCTCCTGCCGGGTCTCACAGTCTGGAACAACAGCAATGGCAAGTCTGGGTAAACAAGAACCTCCCTGCCACCGTCTTTGAGGCTACCGAAGTACCTCTCGGGTGCCTGAGGTTACCCACCATATCTGCGGAGTGGCTAATGGAATATCAAACCAGATTGAATCTTTAGGTTCTTATCAAATTTTCAGTAATCGTTTGCGGTTCTGGAATCACTTCCAGTTCTACCATACCCCCACTTCTGTTTTCTGAAAAAATCTATTTTACTTAAAACTGTGGCGAGTCTAGAACAATATCACTATTGATCTTCCAGATGGTAGAAAGTCAACCCTCGTCATAGCCCGGGTCAACTCACAAACAACCATTACAGAAACGTACCTTGAGTTATCCGGAGTCTGGTTTTAAGCATAAGCCGGACAACTCCCCGTACCTTAACATCGTTAAGATATGAACTGTTCTATATCCAATACAGAAACAGAGGCACTGATTTAATTGAACCAGATTCAAATCATGCAGCTGTCTCCAGTGCATGTCAACTAAATGGAGAGAGGCCGATCAACATTACTCAATTTTGGAGTGCTTCCACTTATGAGTAACCTGAAAGAGAAGCAAGTTCTCTTAAAACCATTACTATCAACTGAACACCATACACAAGTATCTACATCTTCGATCACCTTGAAGAATCCTGATACTTGCAATACCTAGTTCTCTACTTTACTCTTATAGCTATAACTTCTCAAAACTTGGACCTTGTGTTTCTACGAAACACTTGTCTAAGAACTAGAGAAGTCATAAATAAACAGAATATAGTACGAGGACCATCCCCTCTGTCCTAATAGACACTGGACAATATACAATCCTCTGTATAAGTCCTCTGAGTCTAATAACTCAAACCCTGTGCGTCGTAGGTTGAAAACTGTACTTATAATTAAGAAGAATTACACCGCTGTTTAATGCTCCTTACCTAACCATCCACTGATATAGGTAAATGTCATCGACATAATTTCAAAAAGTTATATCTCACTTCATAAAAATGAACGTACAGATATATCAATTTGAAATTGGTGCATAACAACGGATATTCAAAACCAAATATTCGTCGTCCGGCAAACAACCCAGGTGACTTCCTCAAATATCACCAATTACAACGAATTCCGATATAATGAGGATAATCACCTAATTCCAAATAGCTTACTCCCACTCATCATCTGTAAAACCATACAGATATGAGAATCACACCTGGTAAATACATACCCTGGAGTAAGGGCTAATTGGGAAATCAGTTTTCCTTTAACAGTACACAGTGAAACTGAAACATTGAAATGTCTCGTAGGGGTATCCTGGTATTCCTAGTAATGCCTCTTCCATTATCCAGATTCACAACTGTAACCGTATATTTCTATAACATCTCTCCACATCCCTTCATATGTCTTTAGTCATTACCTTCTGTACACCCTCTTAGGCTAAATGGTTTTCTTCCTTCTCTACCGTTCGGCACCAGCCTATGGTTTGGAAGAAGACTATCCAATAAGCATAATGGGTGTACTGTCCTAATCCTAGGAGCACTCGCAATGCGAGAGAAGGTAAAGATAAAAGACAACTGAATAAAACCTTATTCCTATTTCTCCTGAACCAGAATCCATCCCCGAACTGGAACAAGTTCCTTTCGAGTTCGTATATAACCATACGATGGAGTATCCAATAAACTGTGGATCTTCGTAGTGATACGGAGTGTCCTAGAGAAATACAAAGGTGAAGTGGGAGTGGTAATGAAATACTTGGTTTGGTCGTGAATAGAAGTCACAATTTACTTTGCCCTCCTTCTAATCCCTTTATTTGTCTTAACTTAATACCTTCTGTACACCACACTTAGGCTAATCGGCTTTCTTCATTCCCTACCGTTCGGCACCAGCCTAAGGTTCGGAAGAAGACTATCCAATAGGCGTAACGGGTGTACTATCCCCTAATCCAAGGAACACTCGCAACCTGAGAGAAGGTAAAAGGAAAAGACAACTGAATAGTCCTATTCGTATTCTCCAGAACCGGAAACCATCCTGGAATAAATTCCTTCGAGTTCGTATATAACCATACGATGGTTTTATCCAATGGAAGTGGACGTTCGTAGTAATACGGGGTGTTCTGGAGAAAAGGGTAAAAGTAGGAGTGGTAATGAGGTATGCAACTCTGACAATCCAAAAGCCAGTGTTTAAGAAGGTTCGGTTAATTTTGGTCACTGAGTCATAGTCAAGGGTCGGGTCATGATCGCTGCCAAAGAGAGAGAGAAAATAAACACTCAGCGTGCACTCTAATCTAGATCAGAATGGTTATCACTTTATCTAATCAGGAAACCTCCCACTGTAACGTCAAATTCTCCTCCAAACCTGAAAGAAGAATTAGTCCGGATCACCCGAGGAGTAAACCAACTCATCAGTGGGAATCGGGATACAACTATCATCGCATGATAACGTGATGAAATCCACTCACGTTATCACACTCCAGAAGGTATGCGCATATCTGGCAAGTTTCAGTTTCTTTAGAAACTCCCGATGTATGTTTTTTTTTACCCCTAGGACCCAAGTGACCTTGACACAGTCAACAAATCAAAGAGTCCTAGTCAAGTTCAACCTGTCATTATCCTGGATTGCATTAAACCCACCCGTACGAGCCCTTGACACAGTCAACAAGGCCGCACGACTGTCCTAACCAATCCCATTAATATTCCACAAACGAACACTACTTAGCTACCGTACACTACGCCTTGACACAGTCAACAAATGCAGCACGAATACTAAGTAATACTTATAAGAAATGACGGAGGGCTACGTCTAGTTTTTGGCGAAAAACTTTTAACGTAATGAACTTGATATCGTTGAAAGAACTGCATAGCTTTTTATAAAAATATAGTGACGAAAACCTTTGCTAAAGAGGTCACTCCCGGTGAAGGGATCTCGGCTCTTTCCCTGTAGAATGAGGTGCAGGATATTCCAACTGAATATCACGATGCAAAGCAAAAAGTAATCGGCTATAGTGAAGTTATTACCCTGACGCAAACTTCTGTCCAAGGGGTCACTCCCGGTGAAGGGATCTCGGCCCTTACCTCATCGACTGAGGTGCTGGATATTCATAACCGAATACCACTGTGCAAAACAAAAGAGAACGTCCTTGCAATAACAGCTTTTTGAAAAAAGTTCCAACAACATCAGAATATGTTTGTTTAGCTTGCATTGATCCGAATCAATGCAGTCCCATCAATTGATCACACCAATAAAGAACGAAAATAATGATGTATGTATATGCCATCCGCATTCGCCACTGGGTCCCGTCATCACCCGTTAGGTTACTTAACTAACGACAGAGCGGGGACTGGACTAGCGCGGGTGTAAAACATATACAACATATACTAATATATATATCAATATATAATAATCGCTCATGGCGTGATAAAATACATCACAGAAATGTAATAAGCATTACAGAACAATACAGATATCTGGGATCCCCGGGTTTCATAGAGCCGCTACTGAAACCCGACGTTCCCCTGGTCGTGTGGATAGCCTGTGCAATGAAATCCTAGACCCCTACGGGCACGGCAAGTCACCCGCCAAAACCTGAAGCGAGGCAGCCCCCTTCAGCAACGTGAATGGACCATCCAGCACTTCACGGAATCCGGTAACTTGGGCACCCTTCCTTGGGTCAACCTGTACTCCCTACGAGTGCGGCGAATAGCCCGCCAATTCTAGAGTGAAGCCCCCTCCGTCTCAACGCCATGAGATGCGGGCCTGTTACCCTCTAGAACCCGGCTATCCGTGCACCCCACCGTGGGGTAATCCTAGTACATAAAGTAAAATATACATATAACGGGTACATCGACCTCAGCCCGGTCGTGCCCCAAAAGAATAATATACAAACAGGCAGTGACGGCAGTCCACATGTCGGACGCTCGCCCCGCAATATCAAATGTACATAAACAACCAAACTGTACTACCATTGCATCCAGGCTATCCACCACGACAAATCCGCAACATCACAGCACAACACAGAACATCAACGTGAATGTCACGTTCGCAAATCCGTCTAAAAGGGCTATAGCAGTTAGATAGGATTTACCGATTAAGTAACATTCACGGTCGCAGATATAATGTAAATACTGTGAACTAACATGTTTAAAATTTTCGATCGACTAAATTTACCGAAGTGGGCCCCAAGCACTACTGCAGCACTCAAAATAAATCTGGGCCCAAAAAGAATATTCCAAAAACCCTATTTCCTTGTCAGTGAGCCACTGTAGAAATTTGGTCCAATGAAGAGCAATAATGGCCGCGGAACCGCGGCCAAAATAAGGGTTTGGCCGCGGTTCCGCGGCGGTCCTGAGGAATCAATCTACCAAATTTTCACAGAATGCATAAAAAATCCTGCACGATTTTTTGACATGTACCAAATAATTTTTTGAGCACTGCAAAAATTCGACAGAAAACTGATGCATGAAAACGCGGTTTTTGGAAAATCCGTTCGATCGAATTTGTAAACATGTTAGAGCAAGGTAGACTAGGTTAATGGCGTGGCTCTGATACCATGTTGGTGCACGGCAGCGCCCCGGCCGTCAATCCGACGCCGGAATGCGGAAACGAAACTTTTACGAAACTTGTAAACCGGCACCACCGCGCACTAGAATCCCGGATCGGGCCATTAACCTGCTCCTAGCTAACTAGAGAAGGGGTAGAGAGATATACCGAGCGATCCGTGTCCTTCGGTCTTCTCGTCGTCGTCCCGATCTCCCCGCGGAATCTCCGGTCTTCATCTCCTCGTCGGAAGGGCACCACATCGCCGGGTTCTTTTACGGGCTCCCACCTCTGGACCGAGGCAACTCGAGCACGAAGTTGGCGAGTCGACGTGCCCAAGGATACTGTAGATGAAGTGTAGAAAGCTTTGTCTCATTGGGGTTGAAGTTGCCATGGTTTTTGGTGGAGGAATGAGATGCAAGTTTTTTGGATGAACAAAGGGATTTTTGTGCAAACAAAATGAGAACAATTCCACACCCAAAAATGGGACAGCCCCCACCCCCTTCATGTGGCCGGCCATACATCAAGAGAAGGAAAAATCTCAAGGGGGGTGAGCACAAGAGAGAGGAGGGTGTGTGAGTGTCATGCAAGAAAGAATGATGAGTGATGATGAGAACATAATCATCACAACAAAGTCTCCTACACATCAACCATCTCATCAAGCAAAGTCAAGCAATGATGAACCAATGAAGTCAATGGATGGTGCACAATCATGAAACTATCATGTGCCATAAAAAGTCTTCTCCTTTGTTAAATGCACAATTGCAAATAACCCCCTCCACCAAATTTCAGCCAAAGAAAGGAAACAAAGGAAAATGGCCGAAACGGAAAGCAAACTGGCAACTTCAGAAAAACGATCCCGTAATAAATTACAGGAAAACCCCGCGACTGTATATACATACCCGCATTTGTATTCCGACCGAATAAAAATGCAATGAGACAAAATCTACACGGTACAATACTAGGATCCGGCTTAAACCAAAGCCCACTAGTATTATCCGTCCGATCATGATCCGTGCAATACCGCACGTATCTGATCGAACCCTGCCATATCTCCATACGGTCTCTACAGCGTTTCGCCCGAAACTTGAGAAATTGTCTGTGGGGGACTCTAAAAACTCGTCAATATTTTGGCTGTGGATTTAACTACTAGCACGTCAGAGGTATTAGCCATACGTAACGGGCTACCAGGTATTGACCAAAAGGGACGTCGATGAGTGAACTCATCCTGACACCCTACTGAGCCTGTCAGTGACAATATCCGTACAGTCCGGTCCGTTCGTCTATGAGCATCGCATGGCGGGCCTAGGGGGTTGGTGAAAGTCAGACCCCCAAAGGCGGTACAAGTCGTGTCGGAGTGTAGCCCAGAACACCCTGAGATACTACTGGAATACCTACCAGTAAATCTCCTGCCTTGGCCAAGGACTTCGTGTAATGGCCCTCCTAGATACAGCGCGACCTCACCCCCAATACCTGGAGAGACGAACCCCTGCAGATCCGCTCACTGCCTCCATGTGTCTCGGGACTGTACCCAACTAAAACCTGTTTGCATGACCTTTGAGCCGTGGTAGGGTAGTAATCAAAGTACAGTGGGAACTCACACGAGACAAATGACGATCTCAGGTCGATGAACTAACCTGTACACATGTCACCAGGAAACTGCTATCTGACGTCAGGTATAAGACCAACTAGTATGTTCCCGGCGAGTCCTGTCCGGTGTACTCATAACCCAATGAGCACCTGTATACATCTTAGGTGAACCAACTGACACCAGTGGCTTGTGAGACCGGCCACCGCCCCTCGTCGGGGTCTCGATTGTATACACTAGTCTACTCTGGAGTATCGATGCCCTGTCTCGAAACTCTCACGACTAGGGACCTTTTAAGGATGTGCTTATAGACCCCAGCTCCCACGTATATGATCGCCATCATACTGCTGGCCGTCAAGCAAGAATCCTAAGGGCTCTATCAACGCGCAATAGTGACCTATAAGGTCACCTAAAGCAGTACACGATGATAAAGATAAACCAGATAGTATACTATCATCTTGAGTAAGACTGTCCTACCGGCATAGGTCCTCCCTCAATCATTGCAATCACGTGCCTGTGATCCAATAATTGACTCTGAGGGCACTATCTCCAACACAATTCACGGGCTCAAATAATTCTTATCATACCCATACTCTACTGCAATCACCAGTCCAGCGGCCGGTCTTCGCCTTTGGACTTATGCTCCATTTTGGAAGACCCACTCATGTGTCCTCATGATACATGAGGAGAACCTATTTCCCCAATCAGAGCAAAGCTCTGTTCAAATTCCAAGTTTCGAAATGAAGCGACGCTTCCGTTTCCCCCAATCAGAGCAAAGCTCTGTTCAAATTCCAAGATTTGAATTGAAGCAACGCTTCAGATTCAGCGCTAGGCGCACTGCGTGCCACATGTCAAACACGGGTGCGCTAGCGCTAGGCACGCCGTGCGCCACGTGTCAAACACGGGTACGCTAGCGCAGGCTGTGCTGCGCTCCGCGCTGTGCACCCCCAATTATAGCAAAGCTCTGTTTCCAAGATTGGAAAGCGAAGCAACGCTTCATGAAAAGTGCTAACATCGAATGCGCTAAGAGTCAAAGACTCTGAAACGGCACTCACGTATAGAGCACGAGAGTGCTAAGCGCCAGAAGCGCTTCACCCTTACAAGAATTACTTGCACCTGATTATAGCAAATCAAATTATGCAGCGCATAAGCGCCTTACAAAGAAATAACAAAGAATTAAAAATAAAGGAGCACTTAGCGGATAATAAAATACTTAATTATAAATCTTTTTGTTATTACAATGCAAACAGATCACCAAACATGGGGTCAAAAGGACAGGGGTTTGCAAAGCTAAGAATGAGATTGTCCAATTCCCTCTTCGTCTTCTCCACCATGTCAAAACGGCGATCCTCTCGAAGAGTAGCCATCCATCGATCAACGCCGCACTCCCCAGAGAAAGTGGTGATAACGACCCGACGAGCCCGTATCTGGCTCAGCAAGTGGACAAAGCAATCCCTCAAGGGCTTTAGTGATCAAATGCGCCTCGAAGAAGCACTCGATCTTGTCTTCAGCGGCATCGAGCATTGCCGAGGACATCTTTGCTGGAGGAGGAGGAATATCAGCGAGAACAGACGCAAGGATCATCCGAAGCCAAATAGAGTGTTGGGGGAGAGGAGACCCCACACGAGTCAAGAGCTCGTACAGCGCAGCGTCGCATTGGTCATCCGTAAGAGAAGGATCCACCAAGCGCGCAGCAAAACGAGGAACAATATCCTAGATGGGCACTTCCTATGGTTGTCGACGAGCATGTGGGCGGTTACAAGCCATAATTGAGAGGGTTCTTTGGAGATGAGAAAAGAAAGAAGCTTTGCTTCGAGTTATAAAGACTAGGCACAGAAAATTTTGTGCACAGTGGAGCTATTTCCAAGACTTGGGAAATGAAAGTTCTAGGGAATACAAGTTTGACTTAAAAGGAAGGTGAAAAGACACCTCTGTTGAAGCAACGTTTCAGATCCAGCGCTCTGCGCTGCGCGCCACGTGTCAAACACAGGTGCGCTAGCGCAGTTGTGCTGCGCTCTGCACTACGTGCCATGTGTCAAATGTAGGTGCGCTAGCACAAGGTGCGCCAACGCTGGAATTAAAAATTCCCCACCTTTAGATCAAAGGATCTAATAATAATGATAAATCATTAATTAATCATAATTAAATTCTATTAAGGAAAGATTCCTCAAAATCTTTCCAAACAACAAGATTGTGCTTTGAGCACCGTTGGATCAATGATCCAATGGTAAATAAAAATTACCAAAGACAGAATAAATTCTGCATGGAAAGATTTCTCAATCTTATTAAAACAAGAGAATTATCTTCTGCAAAACAGAAGCCTCTGGATCAAAGATCCAACGATGGGAGGGCATCCCCAAATCAATCAGAGAAAGATCTCTTAAACTAATTTAACAAATCAATTTGCCCTATATAAAGGCCCCAAGACTTCAAGTCTGATATAGAAAAAAAACCTACAAACTTTGAGAAAAACTCAAAGAGAAAGAAAGGCAAGATTTTAGCAAAGGAAGATCATTTCTTCAAGGTAAAAGAGCATGATTCTTGAACACAGAGATGAAATCATCTCATAAAAAGAAGAACTATCTTCTAAAAAAGATCATAGATCTACAAAAGACCAAGGTCTTTGATAAAAAAGAGATCAAAAGATCTTATTATAAAAATAAAAAGAAGTATTCACTTCATTCACAGATCCTTGATCTACAAAGGCAGAGCCCTTTTATAAATAAGAACTTTTGTTCTTGAATCTTGAGGCAAAGCCTCCTCTAAAAAGAACATAAACTTGTTCTCTGATCATAAATTTGATCAAGTGCGTTCTACGCTATTGAAAAGTGCCTTGCACTCATGAACTCCGCTTTTGCGCTCCTTGGACCGGCGCTCAGCTCCAAAACATGCCACGTGTCAACCACAGACACAGCTTGCGCTTTGCGCTTCTGAAATAGCGCGCTGCGCTCATAGCTGGCGCTTGGCGCCAAGCGCAACACATGTCATCCATGTATGCGCCAGCGCAATGCGCTCATGGCCTAGCACTCAGCGCTCACAAACTGGCATCTACGCTTAGCGCAGAGCGCACCACTTACATGCGCGCCACGTGGCAGAAGCGCACTGAACCTTTTTGATTGGCGCAAAGCGCCTAGCGCACCATATGTTGCGTTGAATGAATACAAATTGTTTTTTATCAGAGCCAAGGCTCTGATGAATGCTATGCATTCAATACAAGACAAAAAAATATTGTCAGAAGGGGCCAAGCCCAAATAAAGGCTCAATAGCCAGAACAACAAAATGTTAAACATTTTAATTGGATTTAGCCCAATTCTGGCCATAAGTCTTCAACTTATATTGAACTGAGCCCATCTGCTCATAAATATTCAACAGATCTTAGTTCCAAACTGGGCTACAGATCTTTCAAACAACTCACACCGGTTCGAGGGTACATCTCGTTACTCCTCTGATATGTGTCGTTGTAATCTTTCAACGTCTTCAGAGAGGTGACGGGTCCCGACGACCACACATTTCTACGGACTGTGGGGTCCTTAAACTCATAGACTACGATGTCTTTAAACTACGGACTGTGGGTTCCTTAAACTCATAGACTACGATGTTTTTAAACTACGGACTGTGGGGTCCTTAAACTCATGGACTACGGTGTCCTTAAACTTCATAGACTACGATGTCTTTAAACTATGGACTGTGGGGTCCTTAAACTCATGGACTACGATGTCCTTAAACTTCATAGACTACGATATCTTTAAACTGGACTGTGGGGTCCCTTTAAACCCACGGACTACGATGTCCTTAACCTGGACGGAGATGTCCTTAAACTAACAATGGACTGTAATGTACTTAAACTAATCGACTGCAATGTCTCTAAACTAAACAACAGAAGCCAAACATTCTCTTGTTGGATCTAAACGATCCCGTTAAGTTGATCTTAGTCTAGAAATTAGACTAACGTATCCTTAACAAACGTTTAAGTCGATCTTAGTCTCAAATGAGGCTAACGTATTCTTAAACCCAACCAAAACCCAAATCTAAGAAGATACGGATTTGGACTAATCCACGTCCTACGGGCGACAACATAAATTAGTCTTCGTATACAATCCACGGGCAACCACAAACAAAACAAACATCCACGACACGAAGTGACTATCTGGAGAAGGAGAAAGTTGTTACCGCGATGCGGTAGCGTAATTAACTGCAGGGGCTTGCGCCTGCAGGGAAGAGCATCCCCACAATCAAAAACCCCTCAAACGATGGGGGATCTGACGAAGTCTGCTACATCGGCCGCATCCATTTAAATCTTCGATATACGGTGCCATAAATCAACTTGGCATCTTCGGAGAGGTGGACGGATAGCACCAATTAGCATCTGCCCCCAAATTCAGGCAAGACGTTTGTCTTCCCGGTTTCCGGCGGTAAACAGATTCTGGCACGCCCGGTGGGACCTTTTTTCTCTTTCCACTCCACACTTCGTGTGTCGTGATTCGCGAACGAATCACGGTTTGATATGGTTGCCCTTGGGTTCGAAGTACTAAAATTTGGTTTCTTGCTTGGCGCAGAAAGCGAAACATCAATGGCATCTACTTGCGTGAAGTGTTCCAACTGCAATTGCAACTCGCGCTCCGCCTCATCTGGAGGCATAGCCTATGGGCCCAAAGCGGCCTCCTTGTTCACGATGCCGGTGGACCAGGTGACTCAAGCCACCACCGGACTGCTCTTCGGGACTATGCTCCCACCGATGAGCTTCAGCACCCCTGTACCAACATCAGAAGCTCCCAAGAAGTCGGTCTTTGATCGGCTTGCTAGTACCGCGGCCCCTCTCAACGGGTCGTCCAGCTCCAGCGCCCCGGTCTTCGCCAGATTAGGCCAAAGTTCATGCGGGCCCATGATAAACCCTGCAGTTCCAGAAAAGGTTATTCCAAAAAGGATAGCCATCCCTGCTCCCGAAGTCGTCAAGGCGGCTTCTCGTGCCAAAGGGCCGGTCTTCACAAGACGGACTGTTCCGGCTCCTGCTCCTGCTCAAAAGTCTGTATTTGACAGGCTAGACACTGCTGCTGGACGAACCTCGGTCTTCAAGAGGCTGGTATCAGCGACGCCTCACCAGAACAAGGGGCATGACAAAGCCATCCCCATCACCGAACCAACACCATCGGCTCGACACGTTCGACATCGCCACTGGTGCTGAATAAGGAAGGCTGGGGGTAACTCCCCCTCTGGGCTAACTCCACCAGCATCAACGGTGGAAGTTAATGTTGCTGTTCCAACTGGGAACAGTTTTGAATTGCTGAACAAGGTGCGCAGGAACTCTCCTACCGCCATATTGAAAAAATCTCCTCCACCCATGGAGAATGCACCAGAAGCAAAGCCGGAGCAGCCCCCTCAGCGGCTATCCTCCAAAATCTACAAAGTCTGGCGATAGGTTCAGGAGTCGGTGATTGATCAAGATCACTCTCGCCGACAGAAAAAGGCGAAGGTTCAGCAGGAAGAGAAACGTCCTGTCAAGCCACAAAGGACGACAACTACCTGGGTGCCTGCTGCAACGGCCCCCTCAACGTCAACCACTCAAAAGAGAAAGAAGCCAGAGAAAGCCCCTGTGAACACGGTAGATCGCAAAGACGCTGAGCCTAAACGCCCCAAGTCTGGGGGCATAATGATGCATACTGTTTATATGGCTTCCGGAAAAGAGGAAAGCCGTACTTCGACGGGCTACCAACCGCTCACCCGATCAATAACAAGGGCTCAGGAACAACAACAGCAGAAGCTTCAGGAGATGCTGACCGCAATGGCCGCACTCACCGGACCAAAAGAAAGCCCGGAAGCATCATCAGAGCAGCGTCACGAACAAGAAACCGATGCTGGCTACCTATGCAGAGTCCTCGAAAAGAAGGACAGAGAAGCAGCAGAACAAGCTGCCAACATAAAACGAATGGCGCTTCTCTTCCAAGACATGGTAGGGATGATGTTGCAGCCGGATCCTCCAGCTGAAGACCCTCCGATCATTATTGAAGACGACAGAGGGGAAACATCTAACCCTCCTCCGGCTCTTTCAACAGCTAAGGAGGAAACCGTTTCCAAGGCCGCTCTGGACGACTATATAGCTCAGCAAATACGATCTCACCAGGCGAATGAAGCAGCCGGCCAAGTCGTTAAAACTGGGCGACCGTATCCAGGCTGGTATGACCAAATAAAATACCCGCCGGGATACACAATCCCCAAATTCCATGTGTACAAAGGGACAAGCAATCCTCACCAGCACGTCGTCCAGTTCAGAGCTCTTTGCAGCAACACCGGGGGCGATGATAAACTTTTGCTCCGTCAATTCGCCGGCAGCTTGTCGGAGACAGCCTTCGAATGGTACTCCGAACTTCCAAACGACTCCGTCAAGACTTTTGCGGAAATGGAGCTGTTATTCACCCAACGATTTGCGAGTGCTAGTGAACACACCCCAATAACGGCATTGATCAATACCAGGGTGAAGCCAGGTGAGACGTGGGTCCAATACGCCATACGATGGCGGAATCTGTGGTCGAAGTGCGAACAGCGCATCGAAGAAGCACCGGCGGTGGGTATGTTCGTGGGCACTTTGGACCCTTAGGCAATTATCTCCCAGTTCATGATGTTCTTCAAGCCGACTACTTTCCAGGCCTTGATCGAAAAACTAGCCCAAATGGACCGGATGGGTCATAGACCGTCTCCTCCAAAGCCGGACTCTCGAAATGAGAAGGAAAAGGGAAAAGCAATCGTTGTCGTCAATGCTCAACAGCAGCCCGGCGGTCCGAGACCAGTTGATCACCAAAGTAACAGAACTCGATCTCTCGAAGATAAATTGAGAAGCCCTTGCTCGTTCCCTCGAGATAAGACAAAGAGGTTATTCGAGCTTGCACTGCGCAACAGGCTCATCAATCTGCCGGAGCCAAGACGCCCAGCGCAACCCGGCGACATTAGCAATCCTGACTACTGCCCTTATCACCGAATGTTGGGACATCCGATCGAGGATTGTTTCATCTTCAAAAGCTGGATAGAAGATCAGTACCAGCAGGGCAAATTCATATTATCCGAGAATTGGAAGGTGAACCCGCCTCGGCCACACACTCCCAAGAAAACGGATACACCGAGGGCATCATGCTCTTTCGTAGAAGAAGCTCCATGGGAGGTCGCTCTTTCAGCCAAGACAAAAAGAATGCTAAAGGATCTCCACACATGTCCGGCGATTAAATGGAAGAATCCACTGGAACCTGAGATCATCGAAGGGTTGCTGAAGTCGTGCCCAACTCCAAAGATCGGTGGTGATAGCCAAAACACACACACCCAGCCGTCAAAGTCTTCGAAAAAGAAGAAGAGGACCAAAAAGCCCGTGAAGCCTGGCGACAAGCGCACGGACCTGCAAAAGCAGATTGACGCGCTGGAAGAGTATAACCAGAAGGCGCGGACTCCAATCACGCTTCAAGAGTTCCTCAGCCACGTTCTTGAGGACGGAAATGGTGAAGAAGACTCGTCGGATGAATCTGAAGATTACGTAGCAAGTTGCCATGTGATCTCTCACTCGTCGATAGACGATGAAGAGGCTCCTTGCACAAAGAAACTGGAGGCAGGTCCTGAGCCAGAACTTCTGGGGCCATCAGATGAAATAATTGATGCATTCCTAAACGAGACTCTTTTGAAAAGCAAAGCTGATCGCGAGCGTGAGATGGCTATATTTGAAAAGGCCAAACGCCGGCGATTGGACGAAAGGGTCGAGACACTCTCGCCAGATCAAAGTACATCCGTCGCAAACAAAAGCAGGTTCAGGACGAGGAAAAGGTTCGTTAAAGCCATATCAATGGGAATGAAGCTGCCACCCTCCGGAGGAAATGTTCTTGGTAAAGCAGAAACACATCTTAGTTACTGCTTATATCATCGAAAGATTGCGCACCCCACCGAAGAGTGCAATGCTTTTAAAAGATGGTGACAGGGATATGTTGCTTACCGACAACATTACAAGCGGATGAAATGCAAAACTCGTCGGGAGCAAAGAAGTACGACCGATGAGCGTAAAAGAACTACCGACAACTGTCGCATGGTCAACGCCGGGGGATCACAAGTTCTCACCTTCAGGAGCGAATCTGATGAAGAAATGACTCTTGGCCCTCTCTTTAAAGATTCCACCCTGGGAAAAGTGGAGGAACCGAAGACCTGTGAAAATATTCAGCTACGCAATCGTACGCTGCCCGAAAAGAATCTTGGGCCTTTGAACAATGGGTCAAATAGAAAAGATAAGGGGAAAGAAAAGGTCCCTGAGGATATCATCCTTGATGACCAAGCCGTCGAGAAGCTAACAGCCAAGGACCCGCCAAAGAAAAGTAAGGTGGACTACAACGTTCTGGCACACTTGAGGAAGATACCATCGCAGCTCAGTATCCTCGACGCCCTTCTGCTATCCAAAGAGGCAAGGGATTCTTTAATCAAGGCATTACAAGAGCCCGAGCAATTCCAAGTTTTCCACACCGAAGAAAAGATGAAGGACGAGCTGGAAGAAGTACACACAGCCGATATCACCTTCGGCGATGAAGATCTTCTCCTTGGGACATGCGAGCACAACCGTCCCCTATATGTCTCCGGATACTGTCATGACATCAAGATAGGTAAAATCCTGGTCGACAATGGGGCCTCCGTCAACCTCCTAAACGTAAGAGTGCTAAAGGAAATCTGCATGAGCATTCAACACCTCGCTCATGATAAGATCACCATCTCCGGGTTCGACTCTCAGTCATCAAGGACGCTTGGGTCTGTGATACTGATGTTACGTTTTGGGCTGCTCATCATGGACATCAAGTTCCATGTCATTGACGCCAAGACATGCTACAATGCTTTGCTCGGTCGGCCCTGGTTGCACGAATACAGCATCATCATTTCTACACAACATCAGTGTATGAAGTACTTCAAGGATGGTCACGAGTATACTGTGACAGGAGAACTAAACCCATTCTCCGTGAACAAAGTCCGCAAGTACGAAGATGCAAAATACTTCTTGCCAGACTTTGAGGACACAGAAAGATGTCACAAACTGCAGAACAAAGCTATCACTACTATTCCGGTCTTTGGGAGTGATACCGAGGAGGAAGAAGAGATAGTTTACTCAGGTCCGCCCCAATACAACAGGCCGGGACCGTCCGCTCCTATGCTTATTTTCGGCAGCGACTCGGAAGATGAGGTCCATGCCGTATTCTCTGCTCAGCCTTCAATACAAACCTTCGCTGATGAAGAACAAAGTTTGCAAGTTGCCATGGTTCCGCCCGAGCATCATAAAGAACTAGACGCGCTTCATACCTACAGTGTGGAAGAACTACAGACATTCTACGTCCCTCCCACGCGAGAAGGTGAAAAGGCGATCCTATTCTACCGGTCCGAGGAAACCAAAGTGGAAAAAGAAATCTGGCACGGCGCGGATTCTACACTTGACAGGCTCCAGCCCATCCGTTTGCCCAGATATTATACGAACGGACTAAAAAGGCTGTTAAAGCGTCAAGGCGTACCTTTCAAACAGACTGCTCGAAAAGCTATGTTCTATGACATGATCTGGAACGTCCCCAGAACTCAGCGAAAATTGCCTAATGGGAGAATGGAAAAGACCGGGCTTGGGTATGTTCAATCCAAGAAACGGGAACTACTCCGCGACTGCTACATCGTACTTGACTTTGATGAAGAAGGTGATGCTTTGTGGGGAAGATGCTAACCCTGAACCAGAACGAGCTCCCACCGTGAAAATTTCCAGTCCGTCGTTCGAAGAACAAATGGACAGGCTTATAAGGGAAGCAGGTCAAAAGGTACGAGACGACCATAATCGGGAAATGGCCATCTACGGGAAAGCCAGGACGCAACGCCTCCTTCAACAAGCTGTGAATGATGAAAATGCTCCTATTTGCCAAACTGTTGTATAAAAGGCCCGACGCGGAGGCAGAAACAAACCAAAGAGCGGGAAAGGCGTCAGACAGCGACAAAGCGGGTCCAAAAAGCCACACGATCTGGAATCGAGCGGCCATGACTCATCTCTTACAAAGAAGATGAGTCGAGCATACTCTTTTCCCCAAGACAAGACAAAGAAGATACTTGATCTTGCCATAAAACATCAAATGATTATCCTCCCGGAGTCCAAGCACCCCGAGCAAGCAAGCGAAGTCTCTCACCCGGACTATTGCTCCTATCACAGGGCAATAGGACATCCTCTCGAAGACTGCTTCACATTTAAAGACTGGGTAGAAGACCAGTATCAGCGAGGCAGGTTCGCTCTATCTGGCAGCTGGAGGGTAACCCCGCCGCAGAAACATGAACCCAAATCTACGAGGGTAGAACCAGATCCACATCGGTCTTGGAAGCGAGCTCGTACCTGTCACGTGATAATGTTGTCAGAAGAAGAGCCCGAAAATATGGGTGACCTCCCCCGGTGCTTTGACAACGATGATGACGAGGTAATATTAGAATTTCCACCGGCGCCAAAGGAGCTGGAGGATGGGATACATACTACCGCAGATAACCTCAAGAAAATTGACTTGGGGACGGCAAGTGACCCGCGGTCGATGTTCGTCAGTGAGTTACTGTCTGAAGAAAGGGTGGCTACGCTAAAAGACGAGCTCATGCTGCATAAAGATTGCTTCCCGTGGAACTATTCCAAGATGCCAGGATTAGATCCAGAGATTGCTGTGCACAAATTGTCAATATCTCCAGGCGTCAAACCAATCAAACAAGCGCCAAGAAGAACGCGGCTTGAGCTTGAGATGAGCATCAATGCCGAGGTCAAGAAACTAATCGACTCCGGTTTCATCCAAGAGGTTCAGTACCCTGACTGGATCGCCAACATCATCCCAGTGATGAAGAAGAATGGGACGGTGCGCATATGTATGGACTTTCGGGATCTCAACAAAGTTTGCCCGAAGGACGACTTCCCAGTACCAGTCACTGAGCTGATGATAGAAAATACGTCCACTCATGAAGTTTTCTCCTTCATGGATGGCTCATTAGGATACAATCAGATAAAGATGCGTCCCGAAGACCAGAAGCACACCGCTTTTCGGACCCCTTTGGGTATATTCTGCTACAAGATGATGCCCTTTGGTCTAAAGAATGCCGGCGCCACCTATCAGAGGGTCATGACGAAGATTTTCGATGACCTCATACATGAAATCGTCGAATGCTATATCGACGACCTCGTGGTTAAAAGCAAATCATACGAGGAACATTTAGAACGTCTGAAAACCGTATTTCAACGCCTTCGGCAATACAACTTGAAGATGAATCCTCTCAAATGCGCGTTTGGAGTCTCAACGGGCAAATTCATGGGATTCATCGTCCGACACCGAGGCATCGAGATAGATCCGTCAAAGATCAAGGCGATTATGGAAATGCCTCTGCCAAGGACTCTCAAGCAATTGCGGTCTCTCCAAGACGGACCATCTCCGATAACGGGCCAACCTATAGAATCCACAAGATCAGCTGCTTCGTACAACAGCATAACATAGACTGGAGATACTCCTCAGTCTATAATCCCTGAGCTAACGGTCTAGCTGAGGCTTTCAACAAGACTTTGACGAAGATCGTGAAAAAGACGGTCTCCCGAAATAAGAAGGACTGGCATGAGAGACTGCATGAAGCTCTCTGGGCATATCGAACTACGTTCAAAACGGTCACAAACACAACGCCGTATGCATTGGTATTCGGCACAGAAGCGGTACTCCCCCTCGAGATAGAGTTACCCTCTCTACGAGTGGCGGTTCACTACGAGCTAACAGACGAATAAAATGCTCACCTTCAGCTTGAGGAGCTTGATGCTCTTGATGAAACCCGGCTCATAGCGCAACAAAATCTGGAGGCTTATAAAGCAAAGATGATGCGCTCATACGAAAGATTGACTAGGCCGAGAACATTCCGCCAAGGCGAACTCGTGCTAGTGGTCAAAAGACCTATGATCCCTAATCGTGCCTAACGAGGGAAATTCGAGCCGAACTATGAAGGCCCGTATATGATAGACAAGGTCTACCAGGGTGGGGCCTATCTACTCATGGATATGCATGGTGAAAGACCCTTCAGGCCAATAAATGGTCGCTTCCTGAAAAAGTACCACGCCTGACGAGTCACGCCTAGGTCAATGATAGATGACGACGACTATGTCCGCTCGCAATCTTCCTAAGCCCAAATTTATAAGTAGTAACCGAACAACGGACCGAAACGTCCTTAAACTAACAACGGACCGAAACATCCTTAAACTAACAACGGACCGAAACGTTCTTAAACTAACAATGGACCACTATGTCCTAAAACTAGCTGTTGACCGAGACGTCGATATACTACTGTGGGTTACAGCATCCCAAAGCTGATACAAAAAAGAATAAAAAAGAAGAAGAAGAAAAAAACGGTACGTCCATAAGCAAAAAGGGCACGGATGAAAACCCGAAAGGGATCCGTGAGTAAAAACGGCAGGGCTACCGGCGAGTTTTGTGAAAACCCGAAAGGGCGCAATCTCGTTAGAATAAAAAAAAAGAAGAAAAAAAAAGACGGTATGTCCATAAGCAAAATGGGCACGGATGAAAAACCGAGAGGGCTCCGTGAGTAAAAACAGCAGGGCTACTGGCGAGTTTTGTGAAAACTCGAAAGGGCGCAATCTCGTTAAAAGACACTTGCAAGGTCCTCTCGATCTTGTGAGGAGAAACCACCTGCGTGAGATCCTTACGACTCACAAGCGAGCAACACACTTAGGGATCCTCACGATCCCTATGGAGAAACTACACTTGCGAGATCCTCATGACTCGTAAGGAGAACCCTCTTATGAGACCCTCATGGCTCATAAGATTCAAAAGTCTTAAGCTATAGGAATCTAAACCTGTTCTTAAGCAGCCACCACAACCTCCGATATTGCCCTACAAGCGGTTCAGTATTGACCCTTGTATACAATCCACGGGCGTGAATAAACATTCCCCTAACAAAGTCCCATCCATGACTAGGGATATGTTTGCACGGTGAACAACCCTTGTAAGTCTTCTCGACTCATAAGGAGAAAACACTCTTGTAAGATCCTTACGACTTATAAGAGAACATACACTTAGGAATCCTCACGATTCCTAAGGAGAAAACGCACCTACGTGATCCTCACGACTCGTAGGGAGAAATACCTTTATGAGACCCTTACGGCTCATGAAGTCAAAAGCCTTAGTCGACAGGATCCCAACCCTGTCTACTAAGCCACCTTTGTTCGATATCGACGCAGGCAGATGATGATTCGCTCCTGGCAATATCCCAGTTGTAGCGGTGCTGATGCCGAAATCGGTGTCTAGTTCTAAGTTTGCAGCGAGAAGCTAGCGAGCCACACATGCATACGAAATAGCCGAAATGATGGGGCAACTTGCAACAAAATCAGCAAGTAAAAATGTATGCATGCAAAATAGCCGAAATAATTGGGCAACTCGCAATAAAAAGCAGCGAGTAAAAATAAAATAAATAGCCGAAATGATTTGGCACCGCGAAAAATAGCCGAAATGATTGGGCAATCGCGACCTTCGCGATATAAAAGTTGAAATGATAGAGCATCACGGAAAGAAATAAAAAAAATGAAATTTATGCCCTACAGGTGATATCACATCAATCTCTGTATACAATCCAGGGACGCAAATAAAGAAGGAACCACACCTTCCATCCCCAGGCTCCATCAGAAAAAGAAGCCAAATCTCAACGATTCACAGACAACCTGGAAACCACTTCAATATTCGTCTCATTACAACAGACGCAACGTCATCCATATGGCCCCGTTCGGAAATACGTCATCAACATGGCCCCGCTCGGAAATACGTCATCCACATGACCCCGTTCGGAAATACGTTATCAACATGGCCCCGTTCGGAAATACGTCATCAACATGGCCCCGTTCGGAAATATGTCATCCACATGATCCCGTTTCGAAATATGTCATCCACATGATCCCGTTCGAAAATACGTCATCCACATGGCCCCGTTCAGAAATACGTCATCCACATGACCCCGTTCGGAAATACGTCATCAACATGACCCCGCTCGGAAATACGTCATCCACATGACCCCGTTCGGAAAAACGTCATCAACATGGCCCCGTTCGGAAATACGTCATCAACATGACCCCGTTCGAAAATACGTTATCAACAGGACCCCGCTCGGAAATACGTCATCCACATGACCCCGTTCGGAAATACGTCATCCACATGACCCCGCTCGGAAATACGTCATCCACATGACCCCGTTCAGAAATACGTCATCTACATGTCAATCCCACTAAACACTTACGGGTCCTCTCGATTCGTAAGGAAGAAAACTCTCTTATAAGATCCTTACGACTTATAAGGGAAAACGCACTTAGGAATCCTCATGATTCCTAAGGAGAAAATATACCTACGAGATCCTCACGACTCGTAGGGAGAAAAATCTTTATGAGACCCTCACGGCTCATAAAATTGAAAAGTCTTAGGTGACAGATCATAACCCTGTTTCCTAAGCTATCACCACTCTACAAAGAGTCCAAGATGGACATCTATATACTATCTACAGGCCGCACTTGCTAAAATCATATGGCAACAACACAGCAAAGAGAAGAAAGCGACAAGGAGAACATTTGATTCGCATTCGATTAAGCGCGCGAAGCATACCCATTCACAAATGTGCAAAAGATTCAGTACATAAAATAAAACACGCTGAAATGAGGAATTTGCCATTCATACTTTGAAAAAGTTTTTACAATTATGAAAGCAGTAAATGAAAACATTATCAAAATGATTACAATGGTAAAACCTCAGATCCAGGACATGGATTGAGGAATTCAAAAGCGAGGTTGTCCAGAATCTTCCAAGCCTTTCGAACCATCCTAGTATGCTTTCTTTCGCGATCACAAGCGTCGGGATCCTCACGGATATCCTCCTCCCTCCGATAGGCAGCAAGTATTGCCGCCTGTTGAAAAGCCTGATGCAGAAGATCGACAAGATTGTCTCGTCTTCTCTTTGAGATTAGACCCATCAGATACACCGAGTGCACCTTGTCCTCGGCAGCATCCAATGCCTTAAGCGGCATACCGGCGCAGAATAAAGGAAGCGCTCCTTAGATCGCTCCCACAATAAACTTCAGGAGAGAGGAACGTCGAGGAAGCAGTCAACCATTTTAAGCACCAAAGCGACCCATAATTTCGACACACTGGGCGTTTGTGAACTCCCGGTTTTGAGAACGGCCCAGTGAGCGGATGTCTCCATAAGATATAATCTCATCAAGATCATACAAATGGGCAGCCATAACGTCTGAAAAAGAGGATCAGTGAGAGTTAGTAGACAGACTGATCAGAAAAGCTTATTAAAACAGATATGGAATTTAAAGGACTCTTGATACTCTTATGGAGAAAACAAATCCCAATTATGACACCTAATAAATTCGAATTTGTGAGAAATCCTGAAACGGGAATCTCATTTGATAAGCGACCCTTCGGGTCGAGGAGTTAAACTCCTCGAGAGCAATACTCTGCAGACAGGAATGACACCTGTCAAAGTCAATTATGAAAGGAATTTAAAGAGATTCCTCGAGAATGCTAAGAGCCTGGCTCTGTAATGATGATGGAAAAATCCATCAAGAATTAATTAAAATTAATTTTTATAAATTAAAAATTCTGGGATCTTCAAGATCTGTCACGCCCCGCTTCCCAATGTACGGCGAAGTGGTCGTGACGAGGCCCGCTACGTATGTACTCAGAAGTACATACGCTAAGCGTAACTAAGCAATATAAAATAATCACAAGAGACAAATAAGATTGAGATAACAGCAACTTTTATTAATAACATTCTTTATACAATGCATGAAATGAAAATACAACTGGAATGAAAAAAAGAAAGCAATGCCTAAACAGTGGCATAATAATAAAAGGAAATACTGGAAAGAACAAGTACAAAGTCTAGAGCTTTGGATCTTCTTGGAACTGCTCCAAATCTTCAGTTGTTGGCTCGGTCTCAACTTGGTCCAACGCACCTGACGACATTCAAAGAAGAAAGAAATAGAATGTCGTCAGCGAACAGGTCGCTCGGTAAGTCCCAAAGAAAAGTGGAGTGAGAATGGCAGAGTAATAGTATTTTCTAGAGTATTATGTTGTAGAATATTATGGAATATTGTTTAACGCAGTTGTTTGTAGCTTGGTACAGAAGAATGCCAGTGTATACGAGGGGGATCTCTATATGCTAGAGATCAGTGCAAACGGAGAGTACAAGGAACCGTTATGCCACGGTACAACAGAAACAGTATTCATGTTAGGTGTCTTAATCTGACCACCTCATTCCACTTTTAACATCTTCCGTACCAATCTACCCCTTTAAACCCCGTAATGTTTTAACAGTGTTGTAGTAATGGAATATGTAAATTGAGTGACTGACCAAAACCATGATATCAGTAAACATGTTGCAACTGTATAATCAGGTAAATGGAATATCAGGATAATGGAATGAATATCCATGGTTTGATTCAGTCAAAAATGAATATATTGTTAACTGTATTCAGGGATTCACGATTTCAAGTTGTGTTGGAATATGATTGAAATATAGATTGACTTGAATTATATTCAAGTCAGAATTAGTCAGACTCTAACCCGAGTCAGACTAAAAGAAAGATAATTTGAAGTTCAATATTAGCTAGGGGCCTTATTGTAATTTGTGAAACTTGAGGGGGTTTTATGTAAAAAGTACTTTTGTATAGTTTTCAAAATATACCTCAAGTATTTAATAATCGTCTTTATTATTGTAATGGATGTGAATTTTATTTGTGTTATTCTAGTGAATATATCCTAATAAAAGTATTAATTGTTTATTTGAAATTTGTGGTATTTTAATGTAACTTTTAATCTATGATTTTTAGGAAAAAATGGAAACTTGATATTATAACAAAATAAGTGTTTAAATGATAATTATATATAATAAAACACTTAAATGATTTTTAAATGAATATTTTATTTACAAAAAATATTACTTTCCTTAAATATTGTATTTAAACCTTTCGAGACCGAATGCTCCTTGCGGAGGTCTGAATCTCGTACTACTAGCCTGCGGGTGCACGATGAACCGTGCTATCCCTAACAGGTTCCCCACGAATGGGTTGTAATGGCGCTTTGCTCAGGTTTTATAAATACTTTTAATTTAGGGAAAAGATTTTCTAAATATAGGGTATTTATTTGTAAAAGTATATAGTTCTCCATATTTTAGTTGTTAGGGTTTCCTAGACCATCTAACCTATATTCTATGGTCTAAACGATGAGTCATTAGAAGCCTCAAATCGCCTCTTCACCGTCGAGTGCAGCCAGGTAAGTGCCAGGTAAGTGGGAAGGAACCACAGTCGTGGGCCTAATTAAAAACCACTAGCCTTAGACACACTTGCCTAGACCCACAAGACAGTTTAGATAAACGATCGATGTCCATGACCAATCGTGCTTTCATTTTATATAAGTTTTATTTAGAAAAGTTTACAATTTAAAGGTTAAACTAAAAGTTATAAAGGTTATGGTATTTTAGTGAAAAAGTCCTATAATATCGTATTCTGTATTTTTGTTATTTATCAATTAGGGTTATAATGAGTGTGTGTAAGGGTAGGTCATTACCTCGTGACTTATATTAAATTTTGGTGAAGTTTCAAGGTGAAATAAGCTATGTTAAACTTAAGGGTATTAAGGTGCAAGAATACGGTATTCATAAACGTTATCATTTCATGTGTGAAATTTCATCCAAATTGAATGAAACAAGTTTTGTTATCAAAATAAACATGATTAGGAGTGGGGAATCTAAATAGAACATTAAAATTTAACTTGATGGTATTTTATGCAAGAAATACGGTTTTCTAAAGAACTTGTCATTTCATGTGGAAAAGTACAATTAAATTTGACTTAAGGGTGATTAATAGTCAACATGCAAGAGGGTTGATAATATGTATTAGGTGACAAGTGGAATTTTTAAGAAAAACCGAATCGGAAATCGGTTTGTCCGATTTCCGTCGGGTTTCAAAAAGTCGTATTTTGCAAATATAGAAAAGAGAGGTAGAAGGTTGGGACTTACGGGTTTGGACAAGCTAAGCGTTCTAAAAGGTGTGGTGGTTGCCGATTCGTCGGAAACGTCACGTCGGTCTTGATCCGGTCGCCGGAATCCGTCGTCGGTTTCGGCAGCGCTTCGCTTCTCGCTCTTTGCACCAAGTTCTCAAGAGTTTTAGAGAGTATGCTTAGAGTTGTGAGGGGAAAAGGTAGAGGGTAGGGGCCTTTATATAGGGCTAGGCTAGGGTTAGGGTTAGGGTAGATGAAAAGTTAAAAAATAAAAATGTGATAAAATGTAATAAAAATGTATTAAAAGTGGAGTAATTGGGGGTTTTAAAGATCTCTGGAAGTGGTATTGGGCTGAAACTTTGCAGGTGAGTAGGGAATACCAAAAGACACAACTTTCATGTTGTGACCCTTGCCGGAATCGGCCTAAAAGGGGGTGACTCGGCCGTGACTCGGTCGGATCACTGAGTCGGCCGAGTCAAGGCCGAGTTGGCCGATTCCCGACCGAGTCCGGTGACCTGGATCTCCCCCGGCGGTTCATCTACCCTCTGCAAGTGTTACATCTTTGGGTGTAGTGGGGTTTTTGTGAGATATGCACGTGTAAACTCTTGGTATTCTAAAGGTTTTCTAAAAAAATCAATAATAAAAATAATGTGGGGTATGGGATTCAAACTCTGGTGGCTTATTCAGCAGTGCAAGGTATTACCAATGAGCTACAAGCTCCTTCTTGTAATTATTGTAAAGAGATAGATACTTAAAGTGTTATCAGCAACATTAATACTCCAAGTATACTTCAATTTTAAATTAAATTTTGGTATACAAAAATTGGAGTTGTTACAATCTACCCTCCTTACAAAAAATTTCGTCCTCGAAATTTACAACTTTTATTTAAGGACTAATTTACAAAAAAAAAAGGTGCGGATATCTTGCACGCATCTCATCTTCCCTTTCCCACGTGGATTCTCCTGGAATGTCTTTTCTCCACATTATCCGGACCAAATTAACTTCCTTGTTCCGAAGTGTCTTTACCTTTCTATCCAGGATCTCCACAGGTTGTTGCTCACAAGACAAATCGGGCTGTATCGTAAGCTCGGAATGATCAAGTACATGGCTGGGGTCACTCACATACTTTCTGAGTTGGGATATATGGAACACGTTATGCACTCCTTCCAATGAGGGTGGAAGCGCTAATCGGTATGCCACTTCACCGACTCGTTCGAGTATGTCGAACGGTCCAATGTATCTCGGACTCAACTTTCCCCGTCTTCCAAATCTGATCACTCCGCGGTTCGGAGATATCTTCAAGAATACATGGTCTCCTGGCTGGAACTCCAAGTGTCGTCTCTTTGCATCAGCCCAATGTTTCTGTCTATCTTGGGCTATGCGCATTCTTTCTCTGATAGTACGAACCACATCCACGGTCGCTACTATCATCTCTGGTCCAAGGAGTTCTCTATCTCCGATGTCGTCCCAACTTAATGGCGATCGACACTTCCTTCCATATAATGCTGCAAAAGGTGCCATTCCTATGCTTGCTTGGTAGTTGTTGTTGTACGCGAACTCCACAAGATGCAAGTGATCTTCCCACGATCCCTTGAAGTCGAGCATACATGCTCTGAGCATATCCTCCAAGATCTGAATAGTTCGTTCCGACTGACCATCTGTTTGTGGATGATAAGCCGTGCTGAAGTTCAGACTTGTTCCCAAGCTAGCTTGCAGACTTTGCCAAAATTGCGATCGGAACCTAGTGTCACGATCGGAGACAATGCAGACTGGTACTCCATGAAGTCTCACAATTTCCTGTTTGAGTTCATGGGTATCAGAGATAGTACATTATGAAGAATTTCGTTTAAATCTAAATTAGATTATTACCTCCATGTACTTCTTCGCTAATGTCTCAGTTGATTGGCCAACTCGAAATGGGATGAAGTGAGCCGACTTTGTGAGTCGATCCACAATGACCCAAATCGCATCGTTACCTTTTGTGCTGCGAGGAAGAGCAGTTACAAAGTCCATCGTAATGTGCTGCCACTTCCATTCTGGAATTGGTAACGGTTGAAGTAATCCAGCAGTCCTGTGATGTTCAGCCTTTACTTGCTGACACACCAAACATTTTGCGACACTCCTGGCTACTTCACGCTTCATTCCATGCCACCAATAATTCTGACGTAGATCTTTGTACATTTTGGTACCTCCAGGATGTACTGAATAGGGAGAGCTGTGAGCTTCTTTCATTAACTCTTCCCGAACAGGACCCTTTGGTACACACAATCTGCTGCCGTATCTCAAAGATCCGTCTTCATGGATGATGAAATCTGTTCTGAGTCCATTCTCCACTTGTTCTCTGATCTTTTGCAACTTAGCATCGCTGGCTTGAGCTGCTTTGATCTGATTGACAATGGTTGATTGAACTTGTAGATTCATCAAATTTGAAACGTCACCTGGCATGACTAGTTCGATCTCCATCTGATGTAGGTCTTGCTGAAGCTTCCACTGAGCGGTGAGATTCATTGCTAATGGTTGGCGACTAAGAGCATCAGGTACTACGTTCACCTTTCCTGGATGATATTGCAAATTGATGTCGAAGTCCGCCATAAGTTCTAACCATCTTCTCTGCCGCATATTCAACTCCTTCTGGGTAAACACATACTTCAGACTTTTATGATCTGTGTAGATGTTCACTCGTTCACCAAGTAAGTAGTGGCGCCAAATTTTAAGAGCAAAAATAACGGCTGCCAACTCTAGATCATGCGTCGGGTAATTGCGCTCATGAGTCTTCAGTTGTCTTGAAGCATAAGCCATAACCTTACCGTGCTGATGTAGAACACATCCTAATCCTTTACCGGATGCATCGCAATGTACTTCGAATCCTCCAGATTGATCCGGTAATACAAGAATAGGTGCAGACGTCAGCCTCGACTTGAGTTCTACAAAAGCTTGCTCGCATGCTTCTGACCACACAAATTCTTCATCTTTTCGTGTGAGCTTGGTCAGGGGTGTTGCTATCTTCGAAAAGCCTTCAATGAATCTTCTGTAATATCCAGCTAAACCCAAGAAACTCCGAATATCCTTCACTGATTTTGGTGTAGGCCATTCGCTGACTGCTGAAACTTTTGCTGGATCCACAGAAATCCCTTCTCCTGATACGATATGTCCAAGGAAACCAACTTGTTTTAACCAAAACTCGCACTTGCTGTATTTGGCATAAAGCTTATGTTGTCGAAGAGTTTCCAGGACAATTCGTAAGTGCTCCGCATGCTCTTTCCGGTTCTTAGAATATACCAGGATGTCGTCGATGAAGATGACAACGAACCTGTCTAAATACTCCCGGAAGACTTGGTTCATAAGATTCATGAAAATTGCTGGTGCATTGGTCACTCCAAATGGCATTACTAGAAATTCGTAATGTCCATAGCGAGTTCTGAAAGCTGTTTTGTGAATATCAGCTTCCTTGACCTTCACTTGATGATAACCTGAACGAAGATCTAGTTTAGAGAAGACACAAGATCCACTTAGCTGATCGAATAAATCGTCGATGCGCGGAAGTGGATACTTGTTCTTAATAGTAACTTCGTTCAAGGCTCTATAGTCGATGCACATTCTATATGAACCTTCCTTCTTCTTCACCAGTAGTACAGGTGCTCCCCAACTCGAAGTGCTGGGACGAATCCATCCTTTCGCCAGTAATTCGTCCAACTGTGTTCGTACTTCCTTCAAACCTTCTGGACTTAGTCTATATGGTGCTTTGATTACTGGTTGTGCTCCTGGTACTAAGTCAATGCTAAATTCAAGAGCTCGATCAGGAGGCAAACCTGATATATCGTCAGGGAATACGTCATCGAACTCTCGAACTACCTCTGGTCTTGCTTCTTCTTCTGCATGAGCTGCCGCAACTATTGCTTCCCTTGGCTTTGCTTTGTAAGTGCTTGGCTCCAATGTACGGTCTCCACTCTTAAAGTAAAAGATCGGATGATCTGGAATCTCAAATACTACCCTCCTTTGGCGACAGTCGATGGTAGCATAAAAGGTTCCAAGCCAGTCCATTCCTAGAACCACATCAAAGTTCGGTATGTCCAGTACTTTGAAGTCAGCGTAAAATTCTCGACTGCAGACGATGACCGGACACATGCTGTATCCCATAGTTGCCTTTAGAACACCATTTCCGGAACTGACGTTCCAGCAGGATACGAGCGGTGAGACTGGAATCGCATGGGTTCGGACAAACCGTTGCGACATAAAGCAGTGGGATGCTCCAGTATCAAACAGTGCAAGTGCAGGTAGTGAAGCTACTAGAATTGTACCTAAGGTATATGGGATAGGTTTTAGGTATAGGGAAAGTGTGTAGGTAACCAAAACTAGAAGATAAATTTGGGAAGGAAATTTACCAGTAATGACTTGGCCAGTGGCCTCAGCTTCTTCAACAGACATCATAAAAGCCTGGCGCTTCGGCACATTCCTCCTGGCCTGAGGAGCATTCCTCTGAACGTTTCTTTGTGCTTGATGGAACTGTCGA
Organism: Agapanthus africanus; assembly: GCA_030015575.1. Classification (NCBI taxonomy): domain Eukaryota; kingdom Viridiplantae; phylum Streptophyta; class Magnoliopsida; order Asparagales; family Amaryllidaceae; genus Agapanthus; species Agapanthus africanus. The sequence continues at coordinate 5,700,200 of CM057341.1, read as the reverse complement.
GGAGGTGGTGCAGCTTGTAGTCCTCTAGGTGGGGCAGGCAGTGCAAGTCTGGTAGCAGGTGCTGGAAGAGCTGGTCGCTGCTGATAGTTGTTTGCTGGCCGGTTTGCAGCAACTGAGTTCTGCCTTTGAGGACAAGATCCAATGTCATGAGTGGCTGAACCGCAGATCAAACAAAGGCGGTTGGCTCGACGGCAATCCTTCATCATATGTCCCTTTCTCTTACAGTAGGTGCAAAAGGCTGGGCTAGGGTGATGAGTTGGTACTCCGGGTCGCCTCGGCACGAAGGATGGTCTGGACGTGGCTCCACCTGCCATCTGGTTGGCAGGACGCTTGACTCCTACAGAGTGAGGTCTTCCCCTCTCTTTTATCACTGCCTCGTAACTGCGGGCAGCTTCCAGGGCTTCCTCGTGAGTCAAAAACTTCCCGGTGGCTAGAGCAGCCTTGATTTCGGTGTCCAAACCTTGCTGAAAACGACGGGCTCTGATCTCGTCCGTCGGTATCAGGTGTGCCGCGAATCTGTTTAAAGATTGTGTTAGCTGTGTAGTAGGTGATATTAAAAAATTTGAACTACTGTGACAGATCTTACCGGCTCAACATAGTAAACTCAGCATCATACTCATCTACAGATTTCTCCCACATAGATCCTTGTTGTAGGTGAATAAATTGCTGTTCCATAGCGAACCTGGCGGTCACAGGGAAATATTTCGTGTCGAACTTCTCGCGAAATGTTTTCCATTCAATCGGCTGGGCTAGACGGGTCTCTTCCGCCTTCCACCAATTTCGAGCGTTATCCGTGAGCTGTAGCTTCGCTACACGGACCCAGGCATTATCTGGCACTTGAGCTGCTGCCAGATCATCTTCAATACTTTGCGCCCATTCTTCTGCTTCGAGAGGGCTCCCTTTTCCCGAGAATTGCTTCGGGTGCAACGCTCTGAACTGTTTGATTCCCGGTGCATTTGTCTCAGGACGACTCAGAAGTTGTTGCTGTCCCTCTAGCAGACTGCGGATCGCATCGAAAAGCATGGTTTGCTCAGTGGATGGTGCGGGAACAACTGGAGTGAGAGGTAGTGCTGAAGGGGTGTTGTTGGCATTGGTGCTGGTGTTGTTCGGGGAATTGTTTGGGGAATCCATAATCCTGAAGAAAAATTTGGATTAGGACAGATTCAAATACATGAAATGATAAGATTCAAGGAATAAAGACTTGTAAGATTCAAATAACATGAATTGTAAAGAATGTTTTAGTTGCTGTTTCTTGTGTTACATCGCTTAGGTTGTTCACGCAGACCAGAACTGCATGATAGGGATTCATACAGCTCTGACCTGCATGGGCCACCAACAAAACCTGTCACGCCCCGCTTCCCAATGTACGGCGAAGTGGTCGTGACGAGGCCCGCTACGTATGTACTCAGAAGTACATACGCTAAGCGTAACTAAGCAATATAAAATAATCACAAGAGACAAATAAGATTGAGATAACAGCAACTTTTATTAATAACATTCTTTATACAATGCATGAAATGAAAATACAACTGGAATGAAAAAAAGAAAGCAATGCCTAAACAGTGGCATAATAATAAAAGGAAATACTGGAAAGAACAAGTACAAAGTCTAGAGCTCTGGATCTTCTTGGAACTGCTCCAAATCTTCAGTTGTTGGCTCGGTCTCAACTTGGTCCAACGCACCTGACGACATTCAAAGAAGAAAGAAATAGAATGTCGTCAGCGAACAGGTCGCTCGGTAAGTCCCAAAGAAAAGTGGAGTGAGAATGGCAGAGTAACAGTATTTTCTAGAGTATTATGTTGTAGAATATTATGGAATATTGTTTAACGCAGTTGTTTGTAGCTTGGTACAGAAGAATGCCAGTGTATACGAGGGGGATCTCTATATGCTAGAGATCAGTGCAAACGGAGAGTACAAGGAACCGTTATGCCACGGTACAACAGCAACAGTATTCATGTTAGGTGTCTTAATCTGACCACCTCATTCCACTTTTAACATCTTCCGTACCAATCTACCCCTTTAAACCCCGTAATGTTTTAACAGTGTTGTAGTAATGGAATATGTAAATTGAGTGACTGACCAAAACCATGATATCAGTAAACATGTTGCAACTGTATAATCAGGTAAATGGAATATCAGGATAATGGAATGAATATCCATGGTTTGATTCAGTCAAAAATGAATATATTGTTAACTGTATTCAGGGATTCACGATTTCAAGTTGTGTTGGAATATGATTGAAATATAGATTGACTTGAATTATATTCAAGTCAGAATTAGTCAGACTCTAACCCGAGTCAGACTAAAAGAAAGATAATTTGAAGTTCAATATTAGCTAGGGGCCTTATTGTAATTTGTGAAACTTGAGGGGGTTTTATGTAAAAAGTACTTTTGTATAGTTTTCAAAATATACCTCAAGTATTTAATAATCGTCTTTATTATTGTAATGGATGTGAATTTTATTTGTGTTATTCTAGTGAATATATCCTAATAAAAGTATTAATTGTTTATTTGAAATTCGTGGTATTTTAATGTAACTTTTAATCTATGATTTTTAGGAAAAAATGGAAACTTGATATTATAACAAAATAAGTGTTTAAATGATAATTATATATAATAAAACACTTAAATGATTTTTAAATGAATATTTTATTTACAAAAAATATTACTTTCCTTAAATATTGTATTTAAACCTTTCGAGACCGAATGCTCCTTGCGGAGGTCTGAATCTCGTACTACTAGCCTGCGGGTGCACGATGAACCGTGCTATCCCTAACAGGTTCCCCACGAATGGGTTGTAATGGCGCTTTGCTCAGGTTTTATAAATACTTTTAATTTAGGGAAAAGATTTTCTAAATATAGGGTATTTATTTGTAAAAGTATATAGTTCTCCATATTTTAGTTGTTAGGGTTTCCTAGACCATCTAACCTATATTCTATGGTCTAAACGATGAGTCATTAGAAGCCTCAAATCGCCTCTTCACCGTCGAGTGCAGCCAGGTAAGTGCCAGGTAAGTGGGAAGGAACCACAGTCGTGGGCCTAATTAAAAACCACTAGCCTTAGACACACTTGCCTAGACCCACAAGACAGTTTAGATAAACGATCGATGTCCATGACCAATCGTGCTTTCATTTTATATAAGTTTTATTTAGAAAAGTTTACAATTTAAAGGTTAAACTAAAAGTTATAAAGGTTATGGTATTTTAGTGAAAAAGTCCTATAATATCGTATTCTGTATTTTTGTTATTTATCAATTAGGGTTATAATGAGTGTGTGTAAGGGTAGGTCATTACCTCGTGACTTATATTAAATTTTGGTGAAGTTTCAAGGTGAAATAAGCTATGTTAAACTTAAGGGTATTAAGGTGCAAGAATACGGTATTCATAAACGTTATCATTTCATGTGTGAAATTTCATCCAAATTGAATGAAACAAGTTTTGTTATCAAAATAAACATGATTAGGAGTGGGGTATCTAAATAGAACATTAAAATTTAACTTGATGGTATTTTATGCAAGAAATACGGTTTTCTAAAGAACTTGTCATTTCATGTGGAAAAGTACAATTAAATTTGACTTAAGGGTGATTAATAGTCAACATGCAAGAGGGTTGATAATATGTATTAGGTGACAAGTGGAATTTTTAAGAAAAACCGAATCGGAAATCGGTTTGTCCGATTTCCGTCGGGTTTCAAAAAGTCGTATTTTGCAAATATAGAAAAGAGAGGTAGAAGGTTGGGACTTACGGGTTTGGACAAGCTAAGCGTTCTAAAAGGTGTGGTGGTTGCCGATTCGTCGGAAACGTCACGTCGGTCTTGATCCGGTCGCCGGAATCCGTCGTCGGTTTCGGCAGCGCTTCGCTTCTCGCTCTTTGCACCAAGTTCTCAAGAGTTTTAGAGAGTATGCTTAGAGTTGTGAGGGGAAAAGGTAGAGGGTAGGGGCCTTTATATAGGGCTAGGCTAGGGTTAGGGTTAGGGTAGATGAAAAGTTAAAAAATAAAAATGTGATAAAATGTAATAAAAATGTATTAAAAGTGGAGTAATTGGGGGTTTTAAAGATCTCTGGAAGTGGTATTGGGCTGAAACTTTGCAGGTGAGTAGGGAATACCAAAAGACACAACTTTCATGTTGTGACCCTTGCCGGAATCGGCCTAAAAGGGGGTGACTCGGCCGTGACTCGGTCGGATCACTGAGTCGGCCGAGTCAAGGCCGAGTTGGCCGATTCCCGACCGAGTCCGGTGACCTGGATCTCCCCCGGCGGTTCATCTACCCTCTGCAAGTGTTACATCTTTGGGTGTAGTGGGGTTTTTGTGAGATATGCACGTGTAAACTCTTGGTATTCTAAAGGTTTTCTAAAAAAATCAATAATAAAAATAATGTGGGGTATGGGATTCAAACTCTGGTGGCTTATTCAGCAGTGCAAGGTATTACCAATGAGCTACAAGCTCCTTCTTGTAATTATTGTAAAGAGATAGATACTTAAAGTGTTATCAGCAACATTAATACTCCAAGTATACTTCAATTTTAAATTAAATTTTGGTATACAAAAATTGGAGTTGTTACAATCTACCCTCCTTACAAAAAATTTCGTCCTCGAAATTTACAACTTTTATTTAAGGACTAATTTACAAAAAAAAAAGGTGCGGATATCTTGCACGCATCTCATCTTCCCTTTCCCACGTGGATTCTCCTGGAATGTCTTTTCTCCACATTATCCGGACCAAATTAACTTCCTTGTTCCGAAGTGTCTTTACCTTTCTATCCAGGATCTCCACAGGTTGTTGCTCACAAGACAAATCGGGCTGTATCGTAAGCTCGGAATGATCAAGTACATGGCTGGGGTCACTCACATACTTTCTGAGTTGGGATATATGGAACACGTTATGCACTCCTTCCAATGAGGGTGGAAGCGCTAATCGGTATGCCACTTCACCGACTCGTTCGAGTATGTCGAACGGTCCAATGTATCTCGGACTCAACTTTCCCCGTCTTCCAAATCTGATCACTCCGCGGTTCGGAGATATCTTCAAGAATACATGGTCTCCTGGCTGGAACTCCAAGTGTCGTCTCTTTGCATCAGCCCAATGTTTCTGTCTATCTTGGGCTATGCGCATTCTTTCTCTGATAGTACGAACCACATCCACGGTCGCTACTATCATCTCTGGTCCAAGGAGTTCTCTATCTCCGATGTCGTCCCAACTTAATGGCGATCGACACTTCCTTCCATATAATGCTGCAAAAGGTGCCATTCCTATGCTTGCTTGGTAGTTGTTGTTGTACGCGAACTCCACAAGATGCAAGTGATCTTCCCACGATCCCTTGAAGTCGAGCATACATGCTCTGAGCATATCCTCCAAGATCTGAATAGTTCGTTCCGACTGACCATCTGTTTGTGGATGATAAGCCGTGCTGAAGTTCAGACTTGTTCCCAAGCTAGCTTGCAGACTTTGCCAAAATTGCGATCGGAACCTAGTGTCACGATCGGAGACAATGCAGACTGGTACTCCATGAAGTCTCACAATTTCCTGTTTGAGTTCATGGGTATCAGAGATAGTACATTATGAAGAATTTCGTTTAAATCTAAATTAGATTATTACCTCCATGTACTTCTTCGCTAATGTCTCAGTTGATTGGCCAACTCGAAATGGGATGAAGTGAGCCGACTTTGTGAGTCGATCCACAATGACCCAAATCGCATTGTTACCTTTTGTGCTGCGAGGAAGAGCAGTTACAAAGTCCATCGTAATGTGCTGCCACTTCCATTCTGGAATTGGTAACGGTTGAAGTAATCCAGCAGTCCTGTGATGTTCAGCCTTTACTTGCTGACACACCAAACATTTTGCGACACTCCTGGCTACTTCACGCTTCATTCCATGCCACCAATAATTCTGACGTAGATCTTTGTACATTTTGGTACCTCCAGGATGTACTGAATAGGGAGAGCTGTGAGCTTCTTTCATTAACTCTTCCCGAACAGGACCCTTTGGTACACACAATCTGCTGCCGTATCTCAAAGATCCGTCTTCATGGATGATGAAATCTGTTCTGAGTCCATTCTCCACTTGTTCTCTGATCTTTTGCAACTTAGCATCGCTGGCTTGAGCTGCTTTGATCTGATTGACAATGGTTGATTGAACTTGTAGATTCATCAAATTTGAAACGTCACCTGGCATGACTAGTTCGATCTCCATCTGATGTAGGTCTTGCTGAAGCTTCCACTGAGCGGTGAGATTCATTGCTAATGGTTGGCGACTAAGAGCATCAGGTACTACGTTCACCTTTCCTGGATGATATTGCAAATTGATGTCGAAGTCCGCCATAAGTTCTAACCATCTTCTCTGCCGCATATTCAACTCCTTCTGGGTAAACACATACTTCAGACTTTTATGATCTGTGTAGATGTTCACTCGTTCACCAAGTAAGTAGTGGCGCCAAATTTTAAGAGCAAAAATAACGGCTGCCAACTCTAGATCATGCGTCGGGTAATTGCGCTCATGAGTCTTCAGTTGTCTTGAAGCATAAGCCACAACCTTACCGTGCTGATGTAGAACACATCCTAATCCTTTACCGGATGCATCGCAATGTACTTCGAATCCTCCAGATTGATCCGGTAATACAAGAATAGGTGCAGACGTCAGCCTCGACTTGAGTTCTACAAAAGCTTGCTCGCATGCTTCTGACCACACAAATTCTTCATCTTTTCGTGTGAGCTTGGTCAGGGGTGTTGCTATCTTCGAAAAGCCTTCAATGAATCTTCTGTAATATCCAGCTAAACCCAAGAAACTCCGAATATCCTTCACTGATTTTGGTGTAGGCCATTCGCTGACTGCTGAAACTTTTGCTGGATCCACAGAAATCCCTTCTCCTGATACGATATGTCCAAGGAAACCAACTTGTTTTAACCAAAACTCGCACTTGCTGTATTTGGCATAAAGCTTATGTTGTCGAAGAGTTTCCAGGACAATTCGTAAGTGCTCCGCATGCTCTTTCCGGTTCTTAGAATATACCAGGATGTCGTCGATGAAGATGACAACGAACCTGTCTAAATACTCCCGGAAGACTTGGTTCATAAGATTCATGAAAATTGCTGGTGCATTGGTCACTCCAAATGGCATTACTAGAAATTCGTAATGTCCATAGCGAGTTCTGAAAGCTGTTTTGTGAATATCAGCTTCCTTGACCTTCACTTGATGATAACCTGAACGAAGATCTAGTTTAGAGAAGACACAAGATCCACTTAGCTGATCGAATAAATCGTCGATGCGCGGAAGTGGATACTTGTTCTTAATAGTAACTTCGTTCAAGGCTCTATAGTCGATGCACATTCTATATGAACCTTCCTTCTTCTTCACCAGTAGTACAGGTGCTCCCCAACTCGAAGTGCTGGGACGAATCCATCCTTTCGCCAGTAATTCGTCCAACTGTGTTCGTACTTCCTTCAAACCTTCTGGACTTAGTCTATATGGTGCTTTGATTACTGGTTGTGCTCCTGGTACTAAGTCAATGCTAAATTCAAGAGCTCGATCAGGAGGCAAACCTGATATATCGTCAGGGAATACGTCATCGAACTCTCGAACTACCTCTGGTCTTGCTTCTTCTTCTGCATGAGCTGCCGCAACTATTGCTTCCCTTGGCTTTGCTTTGTAAGTGCTTGGCTCCAATGTACGGTCTCCACTCTTAAAGTAAAAGATCGGATGATCTGGAATCTCAAATACTACCCTCCTTTGGCGACAGTCGATGGTAGCATAAAAGGTTCCAAGCCAGTCCATTCCTAGAACCACATCAAAGTTCGGTATGTCCAGTACTTTGAAGTCAGCGTAAAATTCTCGACTGCAGACGATGACCGGACACATGCTGTATCCCATAGTTGCCTTTAGAACACCATTTCCGGAACTGACGTTCCAGCAGGATACGAGCGGTGAGACTGGAATCGCATGGGTTCGGACAAACCGTTGCGACATAAAGCAGTGGGATGCTCCAGTATCAAACAGTGCAAGTGCAGGTAGTGAAGCTACTAGAATTGTACCTAAGGTATATGGGATAGGTTTTAGGTATAGGGAAAGTGTGTAGGTAACCAAAACTAGAAGATAAATTTGGGAAGGAAATTTACCAGTAATGACTTGGCCAGTGGCCTCAGCTTCTTCAACAGACATCATAAAAGCCTGGCGCTTCGGCACATTCCTCCTGGCCTGAGGAGCATTCCTCTGAACGTTTCTTTGTGCTTGATGGAACTGTCGAGGAGGTGGTGCAGCTTGTGGTCCTCTAGGTGGGGCAGGCAGTGCAAGTCTGGTAGCAGGTGCTGGAAGAGCTGGTCGCTGCTGATAGTTGTTTGCTGGCCGGTTTGCAGCAACTGAGTTCTGCCTTTGAGGACAAGATCCAATGTCATGAGTGGCTGAACCGCAGATCAAACAAAGGCGGTTGGCTCGACGGCAATCCTTCATCATATGTCCCTTTCTCTTACAGTAGGTGCAAAAGGCTGGGCTAGGGTGATGAGTTGGTACTCCGGGTCGCCTCGGCACGAAGGATGGTCTGGACGTGGCTCCACCTGCCATCTGGTTGGCAGGACGCTTGACTCCTACAGAGTGAGGTCTTCCCCTCTCTTTTATCACTGCCTCGTAACTGCGGGCAGCTTCCAGGGCTTCCTCGTGAGTCAAAAACTTCCCGGTGGCTAGAGCAGCCTTGATTTCGGTGTCCAAACCTTGCTGAAAACGACGGGCTCTGATCTCGTCCGTCGGTATCAGGTGTGCCGCGAATCTGTTTAAAGATTGTGTTAGCTGTGTAGTAGGTGATATTAAAAAATTTGAACTACTGTGACAGATCTTACCGGCTCAACATAGTAAACTCAGCATCATACTCATCTACAGATTTCTCCCACATAGATCCTTGTTGTAGGTGAATAAATTGCTGTTCCATAGCGAACCTGGCGGTCACAGGGAAATATTTCGTGTCGAACTTCTCGCGAAATGTTTTCCATTCAATCGGCTGGGCTAGACGGGTCTCTTCCGCCTTCCACCAATTTCGAGCGTTATCCGTGAGCTGTAGCTTCGCTACACGGACCCAGGCATTATCTGGCACTTGAGCTGCTGCCAGATCATCTTCAATACTTTGCGCCCATTCTTCTGCTTCGAGAGGGCTCCCTTTTCCCGAGAATTGCTTCGGGTGCAACGCTCTGAACTGTTTGATTCCCGGTGCATTTGTCTCAGGACGACTCAGAAGTTGTTGCTGTCCCTCTAGCAGACTGCGGATCGCATCGAAAAGCATGGTTTGCTCAGTGGATGGTGCGGGAACAACTGGAGTGAGAGGTAGTGCTGAAGGGGTGTTGTTGGCATTGGTGCTGGTGTTGTTCGGGGAATTGTTTGGGGAATCCATAATCCTGAAGAAAAATTTGGATTAGGACAGATTCAAATACATGAAATGATAAGATTCAAGGAATAAAGACTTGTAAGATTCAAATAACATGAATTGTAAAGAATGTTTTAGTTGCTGTTTCTTGTGTTACATCGCTTAGGTTGTTCACGCAGACCAGAACTGCATGATAGGGATTCATACAGCTCTGACCTGCATGGGCCACCAACAAAACCTGTCACGCCCCGCTTCCCAATGTACGGCGAAGTGGTCGTGACGAGGCCCGCTACGTATGTACTCAGAAGTACATACGCTAAGCGTAACTAAGCAATATAAAATAATCACAAGAGACAAATAAGATTGAGATAACAGCAACTTTTATTAATAACATTCTTTATACAATGCATGAAATGAAAATACAACTGGAATGAAAAAAAGAAAGCAATGCCTAAACAGTGGCATAATAATAAAAGGAAATACTGGAAAGAACAAGTACAAAGTCTAGAGCTCTGGATCTTCTTGGAACTGCTCCAAATCTTCAGTTGTTGGCTCGGTCTCAACTTGGTCCAACGCACCTGACGACATTCAAAGAAGAAAGAAATAGAATGTCGTCAGCGAACAGGTCGCTCGGTAAGTCCCAAAGAAAAGTGGAGTGAGAATGGCAGAGTAACAGTATTTTCTAGAGTATTATGTTGTAGAATATTATGGAATATTGTTTAACGCAGTTGTTTGTAGCTTGGTACAGAAGAATGCCAGTGTATACGAGGGGGATCTCTATATGCTAGAGATCAGTGCAAACGGAGAGTACAAGGAACCGTTATGCCACGGTACAACAGCAACAGTATTCATGTTAGGTGTCTTAATCTGACCACCTCATTCCACTTTTAACATCTTCCGTACCAATCTACCCCTTTAAACCCCGTAATGTTTTAACAGTGTTGTAGTAATGGAATATGTAAATTGAGTGACTGACCAAAACCATGATATCAGTAAACATGTTGCAACTGTATAATCAGGTAAATGGAATATCAGGATAATGGAATGAATATCCATGGTTTGATTCAGTCAAAAATGAATATATTGTTAACTGTATTCAGGGATTCACGATTTCAAGTTGTGTTGGAATATGATTGAAATATAGATTGACTTGAATTATATTCAAGTCAGAATTAGTCAGACTCTAACCCGAGTCAGACTAAAAGAAAGATAATTTGAAGTTCAATATTAGCTAGGGGCCTTATTGTAATTTGTGAAACTTGAGGGGGTTTTATGTAAAAAGTACTTTTGTATAGTTTTCAAAATATACCTCAAGTATTTAATAATCGTCTTTATTATTGTAATGGATGTGAATTTTATTTGTGTTATTCTAGTGAATATATCCTAATAAAAGTATTAATTGTTTATTTGAAATTCGTGGTATTTTAATGTAACTTTTAATCTATGATTTTTAGGAAAAAATGGAAACTTGATATTATAACAAAATAAGTGTTTAAATGATAATTATATATAATAAAACACTTAAATGATTTTTAAATGAATATTTTATTTACAAAAAATATTACTTTCCTTAAATATTGTATTTAAACCTTTCGAGACCGAATGCTCCTTGCGGAGGTCTGAATCTCGTACTACTAGCCTGCGGGTGCACGATGAACCGTGCTATCCCTAACAGGTTCCCCACGAATGGGTTGTAATGGCGCTTTGCTCAGGTTTTATAAATACTTTTAATTTAGGGAAAAGATTTTCTAAATATAGGGTATTTATTTGTAAAAGTATATAGTTCTCCATATTTTAGTTGTTAGGGTTTCCTAGACCATCTAACCTATATTCTATGGTCTAAACGATGAGTCATTAGAAGCCTCAAATCGCCTCTTCACCGTCGAGTGCAGCCAGGTAAGTGCCAGGTAAGTGGGAAGGAACCACAGTCGTGGGCCTAATTAAAAACCACTAGCCTTAGACACACTTGCCTAGACCCACAAGACAGTTTAGATAAACGATCGATGTCCATGACCAATCGTGCTTTCATTTTATATAAGTTTTATTTAGAAAAGTTTACAATTTAAAGGTTAAACTAAAAGTTATAAAGGTTATGGTATTTTAGTGAAAAAGTCCTATAATATCGTATTCTGTATTTTTGTTATTTATCAATTAGGGTTATAATGAGTGTGTGTAAGGGTAGGTCATTACCTCGTGACTTATATTAAATTTTGGTGAAGTTTCAAGGTGAAATAAGCTATGTTAAACTTAAGGGTATTAAGGTGCAAGAATACGGTATTCATAAACGTTATCATTTCATGTGTGAAATTTCATCCAAATTGAATGAAACAAGTTTTGTTATCAAAATAAACATGATTAGGAGTGGGGTATCTAAATAGAACATTAAAATTTAACTTGATGGTATTTTATGCAAGAAATACGGTTTTCTAAAGAACTTGTCATTTCATGTGGAAAAGTACAATTAAATTTGACTTAAGGGTGATTAATAGTCAACATGCAAGAGGGTTGATAATATGTATTAGGTGACAAGTGGAATTTTTAAGAAAAACCGAATCGGAAATCGGTTTGTCCGATTTCCGTCGGGTTTCAAAAAGTCGTATTTTGCAAATATAGAAAAGAGAGGTAGAAGGTTGGGACTTACGGGTTTGGACAAGCTAAGCGTTCTAAAAGGTGTGGTGGTTGCCGATTCGTCGGAAACGTCACGTCGGTCTTGATCCGGTCGCCGGAATCCGTCGTCGGTTTCGGCAGCGCTTCGCTTCTCGCTCTTTGCACCAAGTTCTCAAGAGTTTTAGAGAGTATGCTTAGAGTTGTGAGGGGAAAAGGTAGAGGGTAGGGGCCTTTATATAGGGCTAGGCTAGGGTTAGGGTTAGGGTAGATGAAAAGTTAAAAAATAAAAATGTGATAAAATGTAATAAAAATGTATTAAAAGTGGAGTAATTGGGGGTTTTAAAGATCTCTGGAAGTGGTATTGGGCTGAAACTTTGCAGGTGAGTAGGGAATACCAAAAGACACAACTTTCATGTTGTGACCCTTGCCGGAATCGGCCTAAAAGGGGGTGACTCGGCCGTGACTCGGTCGGATCACTGAGTCGGCCGAGTCAAGGCCGAGTTGGCCGATTCCCGACCGAGTCCGGTGACCTGGATCTCCCCCGGCGGTTCATCTACCCTCTGCAAGTGTTACATCTTTGGGTGTAGTGGGGTTTTTGTGAGATATGCACGTGTAAACTCTTGGTATTCTAAAGGTTTTCTAAAAAAATCAATAATAAAAATAATGTGGGGTATGGGATTCAAACTCTGGTGGCTTATTCAGCAGTGCAAGGTATTACCAATGAGCTACAAGCTCCTTCTTGTAATTATTGTAAAGAGATAGATACTTAAAGTGTTATCAGCAACATTAATACTCCAAGTATACTTCAATTTTAAATTAAATTTTGGTATACAAAAATTGGAGTTGTTACAATCTACCCTCCTTACAAAAAATTTCGTCCTCGAAATTTACAACTTTTATTTAAGGACTAATTTACAAAAAAAAAAGGTGCGGATATCTTGCACGCATCTCATCTTCCCTTTCCCACGTGGATTCTCCTGGAATGTCTTTTCTCCACATTATCCGGACCAAATTAACTTCCTTGTTCCGAAGTGTCTTTACCTTTCTATCCAGGATCTCCACAGGTTGTTGCTCACAAGACAAATCGGGCTGTATCGTAAGCTCGGAATGATCAAGTACATGGCTGGGGTCACTCACATACTTTCTGAGTTGGGATATATGGAACACGTTATGCACTCCTTCCAATGAGGGTGGAAGCGCTAATCGGTATGCCACTTCACCGACTCGTTCGAGTATGTCGAACGGTCCAATGTATCTCGGACTCAACTTTCCCCGTCTTCCAAATCTGATCACTCCGCGGTTCGGAGATATCTTCAAGAATACATGGTCTCCTGGCTGGAACTCCAAGTGTCGTCTCTTTGCATCAGCCCAATGTTTCTGTCTATCTTGGGCTATGCGCATTCTTTCTCTGATAGTACGAACCACATCCACGGTCGCTACTATCATCTCTGGTCCAAGGAGTTCTCTATCTCCGATGTCGTCCCAACTTAATGGCGATCGACACTTCCTTCCATATAATGCTGCAAAAGGTGCCATTCCTATGCTTGCTTGGTAGTTGTTGTTGTACGCGAACTCCACAAGATGCAAGTGATCTTCCCACGATCCCTTGAAGTCGAGCATACATGCTCTGAGCATATCCTCCAAGATCTGAATAGTTCGTTCCGACTGACCATCTGTTTGTGGATGATAAGCCGTGCTGAAGTTCAGACTTGTTCCCAAGCTAGCTTGCAGACTTTGCCAAAATTGCGATCGGAACCTAGTGTCACGATCGGAGACAATGCAGACTGGTACTCCATGAAGTCTCACAATTTCCTGTTTGAGTTCATGGGTATCAGAGATAGTACATTATGAAGAATTTCGTTTAAATCTAAATTAGATTATTACCTCCATGTACTTCTTCGCTAATGTCTCAGTTGATTGGCCAACTCGAAATGGGATGAAGTGAGCCGACTTTGTGAGTCGATCCACAATGACCCAAATCGCATCGTTACCTTTTGTGCTGCGAGGAAGAGCAGTTACAAAGTCCATCGTAATGTGCTGCCACTTCCATTCTGGAATTGGTAACGGTTGAAGTAATCCAGCAGTCCTGTGATGTTCAGCCTTTACTTGCTGACACACCAAACATTTTGCGACACTCCTGGCTACTTCACGCTTCATTCCATGCCACCAATAATTCTGACGTAGATCTTTGTACATTTTGGTACCTCCAGGATGTACTGAATAGGGAGAGCTGTGAGCTTCTTTCATTAACTCTTCCCGAACAGGACCCTTTGGTACGTGATTGCAATGATTGAGGGATGACCTATACCGATAGGACAGTCTTGCTCGAGATGATAGTATGCTATCTGCTTTGTCTTTATCATCGTGTACATGCTTTAGTTCACTATTGCATGTTGATAGAGTCCATAAGATTCTTGCTTGACTGCCAGCAGTATGATGGCGATCATATACGTGGGAGCTGGGGTCTATAAGCACATCCTTAAAGTGTCCATAGTTGTGGGAGTTTCGAGACAGGGCATCGATACTCCAGAGTAGACTAGTGTATACAGTCGAGACCCCGATGAGGGGCGGTGGCCGGTCTCACAAGCCATTGGTGTCAGTTGTTTCACCTAAGATGTATACAGGTGCTCATTGGGTTATGAGTACACCGGACAGGACTCGCCGGGAACATGCTAGTTGGTATTATACATATCGTCAGATAGCAGTTCCCAGGTGACATGTGTACAGATTAGTCTGTCGACCTGAGATCGTCATTTGTCTCGTGTGAGTTCCCACTGTGCTTTGATTACTACCCTACCACGGCTCAAAGGAGTCGTGCAAACAGGTTTTAGTTGGGTACAGTCCCGAGCCACATGGAGGCAGTGAGCGGATCGTCAGGGATTCGTCTCTCCTTGTATTGGGGGTGAGATCGCGCTGTGTTTAGGAGAGCCATTACACGAAATCCCTGGCCAGGATAATCAAGATTTACTGGTAGGTATTCCTGTAGTTTCTCAGGGTGTTCTGGGCTACTCTTCGACACAACTTATACCGCTATTGGGGGTCTGACGTTTACCAGCCCCCTAGGCCCTATATGCGATACTCATAGACGAACAGACCGGACTGTACGGATATTGTCACTGTCAGGCTCAGTAGGGTTTCTGGATGAGTTCACTCGTCAGCTTCCCTTCCGATCAATACATGGGCAACCGTTACGTACAGCTAGTACCTCTGACGTGCTAGTGGTTATACCCAGTGCCAGTTTATTGATGAGTCATTAGAGTCCCCCACAGAAAGTTTCCCAAGTTCGGGCGAAACGTTGTAGAGGCCGTATGGTAATATGGCAGGGTTCGATCATGATCGGACGGATAATACTAGCGGGCTTTGGTTTAAGCCAGATGCTAGTATTATAGTGTAAGAATATTTTTGTCTCATTGCATTTGTATTCAGTCGGAATACAAATGCGGGTATGTATTTATAGTTAAGGTGTAATCTCGTAATTCGTTACGGGATTATTTTGGGAGTTGCCAGTTTTCTTTTTTCCGTCTCAAAACATCTTGATCATTGTGAGCGGTTTGACTATTTGGCTTTGACATTTTCTTCCCATGGATTTCTGGCCGAGCACTGTACAGGGGGCTGCCCATTTATGAGGCATGGCCAATTAGGCGTGGCCATTGTTGAGGCATGGTCTTGATTGATTAAGTGTGAGGTGGCAATTATTCATGGCTGAATTTAGTGGCTGTGGGGGTTCTGTGCATTGCAGCAATTCTTTAGGCATGGGGTTTGTTTATTGGTGGCTGTTTTTGGAAGGTGGGGGGGTTCTTTGCACCTTGCCACATTATGTTTTGTGAGGGTTTTTTTTGTGGTGAAGGGGGCTGCTGTTTCCAGAGAAGAGAGAGAGTTTTTTGTTGCTTGATTAATATATATTGCCACCTCTTCACTTCTTGAATGATCCCCAGAGAGCACTACAATTTCAGCGCCCCCCCACCACAATGGCCGACCTCAATTTTTGGTTGAGTGAGGATTTTTTTCCATATGTATTTTTCCATTGCTCATTTCATCAACTCCTAAAATTAGCAACTTCACTTTTGAGACAAAATATTCTACACCTTCTCTACCTCATTCTTGGACATGTCGGCTAGCAAACTTCATGTCCGAGTTACCTCGGTCTTGAGGCGGGAGCCCGTATACAGATTCATCGACGTGGTACCACTTCGACGGGCGTGATTGGAGAGCGGACTTCGTCGGTGCAGCAGCGGGAGTTTGGTGCGGAGATTAAAGACCGAAGGATACGGATCGATCGGTATAATCTTTTAACTCCTTTTACATATTGCTAGTTTACGGTTAATGGAACGATCCGGGATTTGGGCTGCGGTGGCGTCGGTTTTTGTAAAAAGTTTTTATTCCGCATTTGGCCTCGGTTAGACGGCCGGGGCGTCGCCGTGTCCCAACATGATATCAGAGCCACGCCATTAACCTATACTAGCTTGTTCTAACATGTTTAAAAGCCCGATCAAACAAAATTTCCGAAACCGCAATTTCAATACTAAAGTTTCTGTCGAATTTTTTTTATCATCGAAAGATTATTTTGGGTATCTCTAAAAATCATGCGGGCTTTTTATAGACTACACAAGAAATTTGGGCACTTGAACCCACGAAACCACCGCGGAACCGCCGCATAAGCCATGTCTTTGCCGCGGTTCCGCCGCGGGTTTGGGGCTTCAGTGAACAATTTTTCTTGTGGTGGTTTTTCACTTGGAACTGTGGTTTCTGGAATATTTTGTCTGGGCCCAGATTTTGTTTGAGTACTGGATTTGTACTTAGGGCCCCACTTCGGGAAGTTTTGTCGATCGAGATTGTAAATGTGTTAGTTTACAGTGGTTACATTATATCCGCGACCGTGAATGTCATTTGATCGGTAAATCTTATCTAATCGCTATAGTCCTTTTAGACGGATTTACGAACGTGACATTCACGTTGATGTTCCGTGTTGTGCTGTGATGTTGCGGATTTGTCGTGGTGGATAGCTCCTGTGCAATGGTAGTGCAGTTTGGATTTATTTGTGCATTTGTTATTGCGGGACGAGCGTCCGACATGTGGACTGTCGTCACTGCCTGTTTGTATATTATTCTTTTGGGGCACGACCGGGATGAGGTCGATGTACCCGTTGTATATTTTTTCTTTTCTGTACTAGGATTACCCCGTGGTGGGGTGCATGGATAGCCGGGTTCTAGAGGGCAACGGGCCCGCATCTCATGGCCTTGAGACGGAGAGGGCTTCACTCTAGAATTGGCGGGCTATTCGCTGCACTCGTAGGGGGTATAGATTGACCCAAAGAGGAGTGCTCAAGTTACCGGATTCCGTGAAGTGCTTGGTGGTCCATTCACTTTGCTGAAGGGGGCTGCCTCGCTTCTGGTTTTGGCGGGTAATTTGCCGCACTCGTAGGGGTCTAGGTTTTCATTGCACAGGCTATCCACACGACCAACGGAACGTCGGGTTTCATTTGCGGCTCTATGAAACCCGGGGATCCCAGATTATCTGTATTGTTCTGTGATGCTTATTACTTTTCTGTGATGTTGCATTTATCATACCTGGAGCGATTATTATATATTGATATATATACTAGTAGATGTTGTATATGTTTTGCACCCGCGCTAGCCCAGTCCCCGCTCTGTCGTTAGTTAAGTAACCTAACGGGTGATGACGGGACCCAGTGGCGAATGCGGATGGCATATACGTACATTTTATTTTCGTTCTTTTGTGGTGTGATCAATTAATGGGACTGCGTTGATTTTTATCAATGCAAGGAAAACAAACCTATATATGATGTTGTTGGAACCAATTTTTCAAAAAGCTGTTATTACAAGGGCGTTCTCTTTTGTTTTGCACAGTGGTATTCGGTTATGAATATCCAGCACCTCATTCGACGAGGCAAGGGCCGAGATCCCTTCACCGGGAGTAACCCCTTGGACAGAGGTTTGCGTCAGGGTAATAACTTCACTATAGTCGATTACTTTTTGCTTTGCATCGTAGTATTCAGTTTGGAATATCCTGCACCTCATTCGACGAGGAAAGAGCCGAGATCCCTTCACCGGGAGTGACCTCTTTAGCAAAGGTTTTCGCTACTATATTTTTATAAAACCACTTGGATTCCTTCAACGATATCAAGTTCATTACGCTAAAAGTTTTTCGCCAAAAACCAGCCGTAGCCCTCCGTCATTTCTTATAAGTACTATTTAGTATTCGTGTTATGTTTGTTGGCAAGCGTCAAGGTATAGTGTACGGTAGCTGAATATTACTTATTTGTAGCATGGATATGCGATTGATCGGGACAGTCGTACAGCTTTGTTGGCAAGCGTCAAGGGTTTGTGCGGGTGGGTTCGAGTTAATCCAGGACAATGACGAGTTGAACTTGACTAGTGGCCTATGACTTGTTGGCAAGCGTCAAGATTATAGGTCGTTAGGGGTAACAATCATATCGGGAGTTTCAAACATACAGGAAACTTGCAAGGCTTAAGCATACCTTCTGGAGTGTGATAACGTGAGTGAATTCCATCACGTTATCATGCGATGATAGTTGGATCCCGATTCCCACTGATGAGTTGGTTTACTCCTCGGATGACCCCGACTAATTCTTCTTTCAGGTTTGGAGGAGAATTTGAGGATACAGTGGGAGGTTTCCTGATTAGATAAAATGTTAACCATTCTGATCTAGGTTAGAGTGCCCGCAGAGTGTTTCTTCTATCTCTCTCTTTGACTGCGACCATGGCCTGACCCTATACTATAACTCAGTAACCAAGTTAACCGAACTTTCTTAAAACACTGGCTTTTGGATTGTCTGAGTTGCATACATCATTGCCACTCTTTTTTTTACCCTTTGAGTTTCTCCAGAACACCCCGTATTATTACGAACATCCACTTCCATTGGATAAATCCATCGTATGGTTATATACGAACTCGGAGGACCTTCATCGAGGATGGATTCTGGTTCTGGAGAGATTGAATAGGACTATTCAGTTGTCTTTTCCTTTTACCTTCTTTCAGATTATGAGCGCTCCTAGGATTAGGAGAGGGTACACCTATTACGCTTATTGGATAGTCTTCTTCCAAACCATAGGCAGGTGCCGAAAGGTAGGGAATGAAGAAAACCAATTAGCCTAAGTTGGATGTACAGAAGGTAATAAGTAAAGACGAATAACGGGATCAGAAAGAGGGCAAAGTAAATTGCGACTGTTAACATTCACGACCAAACCATGTATCTCATCGCCACTCCTAATTCACCTTTGTATTTCTCCAGAACACCCCGTATCACTACGAACATCCAATTCCATTGGATAAATCCATCGTATGGTTATATACGAACTCGAAGGAACTTTTTCGAGGAT
Organism: Agapanthus africanus; assembly: GCA_030015575.1. Classification (NCBI taxonomy): domain Eukaryota; kingdom Viridiplantae; phylum Streptophyta; class Magnoliopsida; order Asparagales; family Amaryllidaceae; genus Agapanthus; species Agapanthus africanus. Next base: position 5,680,892 of record CM057341.1, on the reverse strand, counting down.
GGATTATGGTTCAGGAGAAATAGGAATAAGGTTTATTCAGTTGTCTTTTATCCTTACCTTCTCTCAGGTTGCGAGTGCTCCTAGGATTAGGAGAGTACACCTATTATGCTTATTGGATAGTCTTCTTCCAAACCGTAGGCTGGTGCCGAACGGTAGGGAAGGAAGAAAACCATTAAGCCTAACGATGGTGTACAGAAGGTAACGACTAAAAACAAATAAAGGGAATTAGAGAGATGGCAAAGAAATATGCGGTTACATTCATGAATCTGATAATAGAAGAGGCATTACTAGGAATACCCGGATTCCCCTTCGAAACATATTTATGTTTAAGTTTCACTGTGTATTGTTAATAGAAAACTGATTTCCCAATTAGACCCTTGCTCCAGGGTATGTATTTACCAGGTATGATTCTCACATCTGTATAGTTTTACAGATGATGAGTGGGAGTAAGTTATTGGGAATTAGGTGATCATCCTCATTGTATCCGAATTCGTTGTAATTGGTGATATTTGAGGAAATCGCCTGGGTACAGTTTTCAACCTACGACGTACAGAGTTTGAGTTATTCAACTCAGGGGACTTATACAAAGTATTGTATATTGTCCAGTGTCTATTAGGACAAAGAGGTTGGTCCTCGTACTGTATTCTATTTACTTGTGACTTCTCAAGTTTTAGACAAGTGTTTCGTAGAAATATAAGGTCCAAGTTTGAGAAGTTATAGGTACAGGAATAAAGTAGAGAACCATGTGTTGCGAGTATCAGGATTCTTCAAGGTGATCGAAGATGTAGATACTTGTGTGTGGTATTCAGTTGATAGTAATGATTTTGAGAACTTGCTTCTCTTTCAGGTTACTCATAATTGGATGCACTCCTAAGTTGAGTAATGCTAATCGGCCTTTCTCCATTTAGTTGATATGCACTGGAGACAGCTGCATGATTTGAATCTGGTTCTAATTAAATCAGTGCCTCTATTTCTATATTGTATATAGAATTGTTCATATCTTAACGTTGTTAAGGTACGGGGAGTTATCCGGCTTATGCTTAAAATCAGACTCTGGATAACTCAAGACACGTTTCTGTAATGGCAGTTTGTGGGTTAACCCGGATTTTGACGAGGGTTAATTTTCTACCATCTGGAAGATCATTAGTGATATTGTTCTTGACTCGCCACAATTTTAGTAAAATGGATTTTTTCAGAAAACAATAGTGGGAGTATGGTAGAACTGGAAGTGATTCCAGAACCGCAAACGATTACGGAAAATTTAATAGAACCTAAAGATTCAATCAGGTTTGACATTCCATTTGCTACTCCGCAGATATGGTGGGTAACCTCAGGCACCCGAGAGGTACTTCGGTATCCTCAAGGACGGTGATAGGGAGGTTCTTGTTTACCCAGATTTGCCATTACTGCTGTTCCAGACTATGAGACCCGGCGGGAGGATGAGTACAGCGTCGTTCTAAACTAGCTTTAAAAGTGCACGTGTATATGACTCTGCCAGAGGGTCGTTGTAGTCAGATGGAGCAGCGGAAGCACAGTGGATAAGTAGCTTATGTCTATTTATAGACTAAAGCAGATATAGCGGAGATAGATCATCTATTTTTGATGTGACAGTCATAGGTTTTGACTTCATCAGAATAGGAGATGGATCTGTTAAGAAGGTAGTAGGGTGTGATGTCCTGGTACTTGGATGACATACACATAGTAGGAAGTGAAATTTCTACACTACGATCGGTTATACCGTGGTTGTCACACAGTAGTTTCTCCACATAGGATATGGATATAATATCATATGTTGTTTTTTGCACTAGATGCAATAGGTTGATATATTATTCCAATCCTGGAGAAATGTTCGGAAGCAGCTTATGAGCATAAGTGGTTGTTCTAGGGATTTGATAACGACAGCCTCCTTCGGGAGACAGTTATCATTCCAGGCTTCCAAGGTGACCCTGATGACAGAGTGACTGTCAGAGTTATAGTTTTCCCTCTGACGAGGGGCAGTAGTTTGGACAGGTGGTCTAAGCGGATACTGAGGGAGGCATGGTGCAGGAAACTGATTAAATTCAGTTGACGATACAGTCTAAGAAGTTTGCTGGATTTGGAGTTCATTTATGAACTGGGTCCCATCAGATATCCAGACATATTCAAAGACAAGTATTGCTCATTTCGGAAGATGGCTTTCTCAGCGAACTTGAGACAAAGAGAGACATAGAAAGAAACATCAGGGCGGATCCACTCACTGAGGCTATTTCTCGAACACAATAGTTTTACAAACGAGCTTTGTGAAACTGATTAGTAGAGGAATTGGATGTTCAGTATCACACGAGCTGTGAGTATGCGAGATCGCAATAATTAGCCTTAAGTGCAAGTGGGAGATTGTTGGATATAGTGCCCTCAAAGTCAATTATTGGATCGCAGGTACGTGATTGCAATGATTGAGGGAGGACCTATACCGATAGGACAGTCTTGCTCGAGATGATAATATGCTATCTGGTTTGTCTTTATCATCGTGTGCATGCTTTAGTTCACTATTGCATGTTGATAGAGCCCATAGGATTCTTGCTTGACTGCCAGCTGTTTCCTGATTTAAAATCAGGAAAGCTTCTGGGAAAAGCTTCAGAAGAGGGTCACGTGCTTACACGTGACTAGCGGTCACGTGTTGGCACGTGACACCTAAAAACATCGTCAAGGCAAGTTCAGTTTCCTGACTACGTTGAAGAAAATGGGGGTTCAGAAAGAGTCACGTGTTCCCACGTGACCCGGGTCACGTGGCGACACGTGACATTTAAATGCAAGCGTCAAAAGGCAAACCGGTTCCCTGATCAAGTCAAGGAAAAGGGTTCAGAAGAGGTCACGTGCTCCCACGTGACCAGGGTCACGTGTTGCCACGTGACGTTCAAGACAGCAGACTCGTTCTCCAGTTGAACCAAGGAAAGAGAGAGTCCAAACAAGGGTCACGTGCTCACACGTGACCAGGGGTCACGTGGCAGCACGTGACGTTTAAGCAGCAATAAGAAGACGGAGCGCAAAAGAAAGGAAAAGGCTCATTCCAAAGGGGGTCACGTGCCCACACGTGACCATGAGTCACGTGGTCACACGTGACCGGCTTTCAAAGCCCATTTTGTCAAACAGAATTAAAGTCTGAAGGAGAATCAAATCTTTCCAAAGGAAAGCGGCTATCTGGAAACGATCGAATTAAAGATTCAGAGGTGATGAAATATCATCTATCTATGGGAAAATCTCGGGTTTGGAAAGATTTCCCCTTTAAATCTAACCGAAACAACAAAGGAAAAAACCCTGGATTTGAAATCCAATGGTGAATAAAATTCACCCAACAATCTAAAGGTCCAAAATGAATGATGGATGCAAATCAAATCTTTCACGAAGATTCGTCAAAAACTAATTGACTCGGCTGCTTCTCCTATAAATAGGAGCCAAGAGATACAAAAAAGGAGAGACATATATATACAGAGACAGGGAGAGAAAAAGAAAAAGAAGAGAGCTTCGATACTTGGAGAAACTTGGATCTTCTGCAAAAACCCTAGGTAAGAAAGGGAAAAGCTCCTTGAAAGAAAAAGAGAATTTAATTCTCAACAGAGTTTAACTCTGATACATAAAAACAGAAGAATATATTTCTTCTCTCTTTGATAGAGGATCTGCAAAGTGCACATCTCCCCTTAAGGTTGAGAATTTAATTCTCAATGGGTCGAGATCCTGCCATGCAGATCCAAAACATAGAGAGGGAATGCAAGCATGAGAATTTAATTCTCACAGAACTATAGGAATTTAATTCCTTTAAAATAAAATTAGGGCTTGACCCTGTATCATGGGAATTTAATTCCTTCAGAACAAAAGAAACAGGGTTTAACCCTAATTAAGAACTTAGTTCTGTCGAAACAACGGGAATTTAATTCCCTTAATCATCATTTAACAGGGAATGGGAATTCAATTCCTTAAAAGCTTTTTATTAGGGTTTAACCCTATTCAGTCCTTCACATATGCGAGGAATTTAATTCCTACGGAAGATTTAGAGTTCAACTCTATTCAGAATATAAACCTTCAAAAGGAAGTAGGAATTTAATTCCTCTGAAATTTAAAGCTTGAGGAATTTAATTCCTGAAAAAAGATTAACAAAGCCTCTAAACAAAATACATAGAGGCAGGGTCACGTGTCATCACGTGACCCCCCAAGAGATCTACAGAAAGTCCCTTTGAGGCAGCACCCCACGTGATCCACGTGACCCTTGGCAGAAGCTCTAATACATAGGCATTTGAATGCCCATCACGTGATGGCACGTGATGCTCTGAAAGACGCGATAATCTCAGCAGAATAAATGAAGGGAGGGCGCTCTCACGTGCTGCCACGTGACCCCTCTTGCCTTAGTGTTTAACACTAAATTAAAACTCTCGAACCCAGTGTTAAAACACTGTTGGGCCTTAGTGTTCAACACTAATTAAAAAGCTTTATCTGCAGTGTTCAACACTGATCTGTTTTAGTGTTTAACACTAATTTGAAAAGCCTTGTTGCTGGTGTTTAACACCAATTATCTCTTAGTGTTAAACACTAACTTGTCAACCTCATTCCCAGCGTTCAACACTGATTGCTCTGTAGTGTTTAACACTAGGCTTTGGCCCAATTGACTAAATGGATGGAGGCAAAGCCTCTCCTGATTGGACTTAGCCCAAGATGGCCATAAGTCCTCAATTTGCGATTAACTGGACCAATGGACTCATAACATAATTAATTCGTCTTGATCCCAAATTGGGCCAAGGACTATTTAATCCACTCCGGTTCTAGGGTACATCTCTTCACTCCTTTGATACTTGGCATTGTAATCCCTCAATGTCTTCAAAGAGGTGACGGGTCCCGACGACCACACATTGATACGGACTGCGGGGTCCTTAAACCCGTGTTTAATGCAAAATTCCTGGTTACGTGGAACGCGGATAATGTCACTCTTTGACCCCGTGGGAAACGTCCAGAGCGGAGCCTGGTCCTCGCAGAGCACGGCAGCGAACCCGTGTGAAGCATCCAGAGCACATAATGGACTGTGGGGTCCTTAAACCCATGGACTACGACGTCCTTAACCTTGACCGAGATGTCTTAAAACTAACAACGGATTGTGGGGTCCTTAAACCCATGGACTACGACGTCCTTAACCTTGACCGAGATGTCTTAAAACTAACAGTGGACCGCAATGTCCTTAAACTACCCATGGACCGCAATGTCCTTAAACTAGAACAATAGAGCCCCGCATGCTCTTTTGTCGGATCTAAACGGTCCCGTTTAAGTTGATCTTAGCCTCAAAGATGGCTAACGTATCCTTAAGCCTTCAAACAGAGTGGACTATAAATCCCCCCAATTAACTCTGGCTCAAGGGTACATCTCTGAACTCCTCTGACATCCGTCGTTGTAATTCTTCAACGTCGTCAGAGAGGTGACGGGTCCTGACGGCCATACATACGTTGGACCTCTAGGTCCCTAAACTGGAACAATGGAGTCCAAACACTCCTTTATCGGATCCAAGCGATCCCATTAAGTTGATCTTAGTCACAAAGTTAGACTAACGTATCCTTAACAAACGTTTGAGTTGATCTTAGCCTCAAGTATGGCTGACGTATCCTCAAACCAAACCCCCAAACCCAAATCTAAGATAATACGGATTTAGACTAGTCCACGCCCTACGGGCGACGACATAACTCAGTCTCCGTAAACAATCCACGGGCAACAAAACACAAAACAAACACCCACGACACGAAGTGACCAGCTGGAGAAGGAGAAAGTTGTTACCGCAATGCGGTAGCGTAATTAACTGCAGGGGCTTGCGCCTGCAGGGAAGAGCGTCCCCACAATCAAAAAACCCCTCAAGCGAGAGGGAATCTGACGAAGTCTGCTACATCGGACGCATCCGTTTAAACCTTCGATACATGGTGCCATAAATCAACTTGGCATCTTCGGAGAGGTGAACGGATAGCACCAATTAGCATCTGCCCCGAATCTTAGTGCCAAGACACCGCGGTCTTGTGCGCCGTCTTTCGGAGGGGAACAGATTCTGGCACGCCCGGTGGGACCTTTTCCTCTTTCCACTCCACACTTCGTGTATCGTGACTCGCGAACCAATCGCGGTTCGCCAATGGTTGCCCTTGGGTTTCAAGATACTAAGAATTGGCGTCTTGCTTATTGCAGAAAGCAAAGGATCGATGGCTTCTACTTCCATGAAATTCTCCAACTGCTCAGACTGCAATTGCAACCAACGCTCTGCCTCGCCAGGAGGTATAGCCTACGGACCCCAAGCTGCTTCGCTATTCACAATGCCCGTGGAACAGGTCACTCGCGCCACCACAGGATTGTTCTTTGGGACCATGCTCCCGCCGACAAACTTCACCGCGCCAGTACTGACAACGGAAGCTCTTAAGAAGTCGGTCTTTGATCGTCTTACCCCTGTCGCGGCTCCTCTCAACGAGTCGCCCAACGTCAACGCCTCGGTCTTCTCTAGATTGGGCCAGAAATCCTGCAAACCCATCATGGGGCCTACAATCTTAGAGAAGGCTGCTTCTAAGAAAGTGGCTGCTCCTGCTCCCGAAATCGTCAAGGCGGCTTCTCCGGCCAAAAGGTCGGTCTTTACAAGATTGACGGCTCCCGCTCCCGCTCCTGCTGCCCAAAAGACGTCGGTCTTTGACAGGCTAATACCAACTGCGACCCCCCACCCAGACAGGGGGCAAGATGAAACCATTCTTACCGCTGACCCTACACCGTCCGCTCGACACGCTCGACGTCGCCATTGGCGCCGAGTAAGGAAGGCTGGGGGCAACTACCCCTCCGGGTTGACTCCATCGGCCCCGGTGGCAGAGGTTAATGCTGCTGTTCCAACTGGGAACAGCTTTGAAATGCTAAATAAGGTGCGAAGGAATTCTCCTACGGCAGTGCTGAAGAGGTCTCCTCCCTCATTAAAAAAGGTTGTCGAAATAAAACCCGAACAACCCCGATCTCCTCAACGGCTGTCTTCCAAAATCTATAAGGTTTGGCGGCAGGCACGGGACTCGATCATCGATCCAAACTTCTCCCGCCAACACAAAAAGCTGAAAATCCAACCGGAAGCTGGTCACCAGGCTAAACCCCAAAAGGCTGTCTGGACGCCCACCTCAACGGCCCCCTCAACCTCCATGGCTCATAAAAGGAGGAGGCCAGAGAAAACCCCACAGCATGCAACGACGGCTAAAAGCACTGAGCCCAGACGCCCTAAGTCTGGGGGCATGGTGGTGCACACTGTTTACATGGCCTCTGGAAAAGAGGAAAGCCGCACTTCTACGGGCCACCGACCGCTAACCCGATCTGTGACGAAGGCTCAAGAGCAGCAACAAAAGCTTCAAGAAATGATGAATGCTATGGCCGCGCTCACCGGGCCAAAAGAAAACCCAGAAACGTCCTCAGACGCACGCCGGGAGGAAGAAACCGATGCTGAATTCCTTCGCCGGACACTGGAGAAAAGGGACAAAGAGGCTGCTGAACAAGCGGCCAACATACAAAGGATGGGCCTTCTCTTCCAAGATATGATAGGAATGATGATCCAGCAGGACTTACCCGCCGAGGATCCCCCAATCGTTCTTGAAGACGACCGAGGAGAAACGTCAAATCCACCACCAGCCCTCTCAACGGCCAAGGAGGAGGCAATCTCTAAGGCTGACTTGGCTGACTACATAGCCCAGCAAATCCGGGTTCATCACGCGACTGAGGCAGCTGGTCAAGTCGTGAAAACGGGGCGGCCGTATCCGAGCTGGTACGACCAAATCAAATACCCGCAAGGCTATACGATACCAAAATTCCACGTGTATAAGGGGACCGACAATCCCCATCAGCATGTCGCCCAGTTCCGGGCCCTCTGCGGTAACACCGGCGGTGATGATAAACTGTTGCTCCGCCAGTTCGTGGGCAGCTTATCAGAAACTGCGTTCGAATGGTATTCGGAACTCCCGATCGATTCTATCAAAACGTTCGCTGAAATGGAGCTGTTGTTCACTCAGCGATTCGCAAGTGCCAGCGAACGCACTCCAATAACTGCACTGATTAACGCCAGGGTAAAACCGGGCGAAACCTGGGTCCAGTACGCTATACGCTGGCGGAACTTGTGGTCGAGATGTGAGCAACGCATTGAGGAAGCACCTGCGGTGGGCATGTTCGTGGGAACTCTAGACCCTCACGCAACTATCTCCCAGTTTATGATGTTCTTTAAGCCAACCACATTCCAGGCTTTAATCGACAAGTTGGCTCAGATGGACCAGATGGGTCATAGACCGCCTCCCCCGAAGTCGGAACCTCGGAATGACAAGGGTAAAGGGAGGGCAACCTTTGTTGCGAATGCCCAGCAGCAACCTAACGCCCCGAAACCGGCAGATCAACTCGAGGAAAGGCGTCGGTATTATAATGAGAAGATGAAGCGTCCCTACTCGTTCCCACGGGACAAGACGAAACGGCTATTCGAGCTGGCAATACGCAACAGACTTATAAACCTGCCAAATCCAAGGCGACCGCCGCAACCCACCGAAGTGAATAACCCTAACTATTGCCCTTACCATCAAACGGTAGGCCATCCGATCGAAGATTGCTTCGTCTTCAAAGGATGGATTGAAGACCAGTACCTCCAGGGGAAGTTTGTACTGTCCGAAAAGTGGAAGGTGAACCCACCACAGCCACATGCTCCCAGGAAAGCGGATACACCGGGGGCAACATGTTCTTTTATTGAAGAAGCTCCATGGGAGGTCGTGCTATCAACTAAAACCAAAAGAATGCTGAGAGACCTTCATGCGTGCCCTGCGATCGAATGGAAGGACCCTCTTGAACCTCAAATTATCAAAGGAATGTTGAAGCCCCGCCCAATTACGGAGATTCGCGATAAGGGCCCAAATACTCACGCCCAACCGTCAAAATCTTCGAAGAAAAAGAAGAAGAAATCCAAGAGGCCCGTGAAGCTTGAAAACGAACACACGAACTTACAGAAGCAAATCGACGCGTTGGAAGAATACAATCAGAAGGCGCGAACTCCTGTCACACTCCAAGAGTTCCTCAACCACATCTTTCAAGAGGAAGATGATGGAGAGAGCTCGTCGGATGAATCCGAAGGATATATGGCGAGTTGTAACGTAATCTCCCACTCGTTTACCGATGATGGGAAAACTCCTGGCATTGAAAAGCTGGAGACAGAGCCTGTACCAGAGCGTGCATGGCCAACAGATGAAATGATCGACGCTTTTCTAGACGAGATTCGTCTAAAATGTAAAGCGGACCAGGAGCGTGAAATGGCCACATCTGAAGGAGCCAAATGCGGTCAGCTGAACGAAAGAGTTGAACTACCAGAGCGAAAGGCATCCGAAGTAAACAGGAAGATATTCAAGACGAGAAAAAGGTTTGCCAAAGCCATGTCACTGGGGATGAAGCTACCGCCCTCGGAAGGAAACACACACGATGGGGTGGAGAGGCACCCTGATTATTGCGCATATCACCGGAAAATCTCACACCCCACGGAGGAGTGCGACGCCTTTAAGATATGGTGGCAAGGATATGTCGCTCGTCGGCAACATGTTAAGCGCATGAAACGCAAGATCCGTCGGGAGCGAAGAAGTACTGTCGATGGGCATAACAGAACGACTGGCAACTGTTACATGGTTAACGCCAGGGGGTCACAAGTTCTCACCTTTGGGAGCGACTCTGATGAAGAAATGGCTTTGGGCCCTCTCTTTAAAGAATCCGTTTTGGGGAAAGAGGAGGAATCGGAGGCCTGCGAGAACATTCAGCTGCGCAATCGCACACTCCCAGAGAAGAATCTCGGGCCCGGGAATAGAAAGGATACACTTTAGATGACCAAGTCATGAGAGAGCTGGCTGCCAAAGACCCTCCTAGGAAGAGTAAAGTGGACTATAACATCCTCGCGCACCTAAGGAAGCTACCTTCTCAGCTTAGCATTCTCGATGCCCTCCTATTATCAAAAGAAGCGCGAGACTCACTGATTAAGGCGTTACAAGAACCTGAGCAATTCCAAGCCTTCCTCGCCACTGAAAAGATGAAGGATGAACTGGAGGAAGTGCATACAGCCGACATCACTTTCGGTGATGAAGACCTCCTTCTCGGGACATGCGACCATAACCGTCCCCTATATGTCTCCGGATACTGCCATGATATCAAGATAGGCAAGATCCTGGTGGATAATGGATCCTCCGTCAACCTCCTTAATGTTCGGGTGTTGAAGGAAATCTGCATGAGCGTGCAACACCTCGCTCGTGACAAAATCACTATCTCCGGTTTCGATTCACAATCGTCACGGACTCTCGGATCTGTGATATTAACATTACGCTTTGGACTTCTTGTCACAGACATCAAATTCCATGTCATTGACGCCAAGACCTGCTACAACGCCTTACTCGGCCGTCCTTGGCTACACGAGTACAATATCATCCCTTCTACACAACATCAGTGTATGAAGTACTTTAAGGATGGTTTCGAGTATACCGTAACAGGTGAGTTAAACCCATTTTCCGTGAACGAAGTCCGCAAATACGAAGATGCGAAGTACTTTTTGCCAGATTTCGAGGATACAGAAAGGTGTCGCAATCCGGAGAACAAAGCCGCCGCCACCATCCCCGTTTTCGGAAGCGACACCGAAGAAGAGGAAGAGATAGTTTATGCAGGGCCATCTCAACGCAATAACCTGGGGACGCCCGCCCCCGTGTTGGTCTTCGGAAGTGATTCAGAAGATGAAGTTAATGCTGTGTTCTCCAATCGGCTGTCAATACAAGCACCCCCTGGCGATGACTATAGTTTGCAAATCACCATGGTACCGCGAGAACACTACAAGGATCTCGACACGCTTCAGGCTCACAATGTGCAGGACCTGCAAACATTCTACGTCCCTCCCAGGCGAAGGGGTGAGAAGGTGATCCTATTCTACCGATCCTCAGAGTCGAAAATAGAGAAAGAGATCTGGCATGGCGCGGATGCTACACTTGACAGGCTCCAACCCATCCGTCTGCCCAGATACTATACAAATGGATTAAAGAAGCTATTGAAGCGCCAAGGAGTACCCTTAGAACAGACCGTTCGGCAGGCGCGGTTCTACAACAGGATTTGGGATGTCCCCGGGACTCAACGCAAATTGCCCAACGGGAAGATGGAAACACTCGGGCTTGGATACGCAAGAGCCGGAAAACGGGAACGGGCTCACAATAGCTACGCTATATATACCTTTGATGAAGAGGAGGACGCCCTGTCAGGAGATGCCAACCACCCATCAAAACTAGACCCCGCAATTAAAGCGCCGAGTCCGTCGTTTGAAGAGCGAGTGGGCAAGCCTATCAGGAAAATGGGTCAGGAAGCTCGGGAAGACCACAACCGCGAAATGGCCATCTACGAGAAGGCCAGGACGCAACGTCTATCTCAACGTGCTGCAAAAGACAAAGACGCTTATCCTCGTCAATCCGTTGTACGAAAGGCCCGACGCAGAGACGGAAATAAATCAAGAAGCGGCTCGGCTTTGTCCCTCATGAAGAAGATGAGTCGAGCGTACTCCTTCCCCCGAGACAAAACGGGGAGGTTACTTAACCTCGCCATAAAACATCAAATGATCACGCTTCCAGAGTCTAGACATCCTGAGCAAGCTAGCAAGGCTTCTCATCCGAGTTATTGCTCTTATCACCGAGCCATAGGACATCCTACCGAAGACTACTTCACCTTCAAGAACTGGGTCGAGGACCAGTACCGACGGGGCAGATTCGCTTTATCCGACGGCTGGAATGTGACGCCACCGCAAAAGCATGAGCCCAAGGCCGCAAGAGCAAAACCGGGTCCACTTCAGTCCAGGGAGCGGGTTCGCACTTGTTATACGATTACGATATTAGGAGAAGAGCCCGAGAACGTAGATGACCTTTACCGGTGCTTTGAGAACAGCGATGATGAGGTGATCTCAGAATTTCCGCCCGCTCCGAAAGAACTGGAAGATGGTATACATACTACTGCAGATAACCTCAAGAAGATTGAGTTGGGATCGGCAGACGACCCGCGACCGACATTTGTCAGCGAGCTGTTATCCGAAGAGAGGGTGGCGGCGTTAAAGAACGTGCTTCTACGGCATAAAGACTGCTTCGCGTGGAACTACTCCGAGATGCCAGGATTGGATCCGGAGATTGCCGTGCATAGATTAGCAATATCCCCAGATATCAAGCCAGTCAAGCAGGCGCCAAGGAGGATGCGACTCGAGCTTGAAATGAGCATCAACGCCGAAGTCAAGAAGTTGATCGATTCTGGATTTATCCAAGAAGTCCAATACCCCGACTGGATCGCCAATATCGTCCCGGTAATGAAGAAGAATGGGACGGTACGCATATGCGTGGATTTCAGGGATCTCAATAAAGCCTGTCCAAAGGACGATTTCCCGGTGCCGGTAACCGAGCTAATGATAGATAACACGTCCACTCACGAGGTTTTCTCCTTTATGGATGGTTCGTCAAGATACAATCAGATAAAAATGCATCCCGAAGACCAGAAGCACACCGCTTTCCGGACCCCTTTGGGTATATTTTGCTACAGGGTTATGCCCTTTGGTCTTAAGAACGCTGGCGCTACCTATCAAAGGGCCATGACAAAGATCTTTGATGACCTCATACACGACGTCGTCGAGTGCTATATCGACGACCTCGTAGTAAAGAGCATGTCATACGAAGATCATTTAAAGCATCTAGAGACTGTATTTCGACGCCTTCGGCAATATAATTTGAAAATGAATCCCCTCAAATGCGCGTTTGGAGTCTCCTCGGGCAAATTTCTGGGACTCATCGTTCGACACCGAGGTATTGAAATAGATCCGTCAAAGATTAAGGCGATCATGGAAATGCCTCCGCCGAGAACCCTCAAACAGTTGCGGTCTCTCCAAGGGAAGCTCGCATACATCCGGCGGTTTATCGCCAATCTTTCAGGCAAATGCCGTCCTTACAGCCACCTGATGAAGAAGGGAACTCCATTCGTTTGGGATCGCAAATGCCAAGGTGCACTAGATGAGATTAAGCAGTACCTACAGAACCCTCCGGTGTTGGCCGCGCCGGTCAAGGGAAAACCCCTCATTCTTTATACGACCGCCCTCGAAGGTTCCTTGGGCGCACTATGGGCACAAGAGAACGATCAGGGGAAAGAAAGAGCACTTTACTACTTAAGTCGAGTGCTGCTGGGGGCAGAAAGCAACTATTCCCCCATTGAAAAGCACTGCCTGGCGTTGGTCTTCGCAATAACAAAGCTTAGACATTACGCATTAGCACATGAAGTCCGTCTTATTTCGAAGGTGGACCCTCTCAAATATCTGATGTCGAAAGCCATATTGACGGGACGACTCGCTAAGTGGGCCCTGCTCTTGATGGAGTTCTCGATAACATATCAACCTCTCAAGGCAGTGAAAGGCCAGGCCATTGCCGACTTCCTCGCCGAGCACCCGATACCGGCCGATTCTCCTCTGAACTGTGATTTGCCGGACGAGCATGCATTTGATGCGATTAGCGGCGGAAGCACCCGATGGGAACTCTATTTCGATGGAGCATCCTCCATAAAGAAACAGAAACAAGGTGTCCCAATGATCAAATCAGGGATAGGCCTCATCTTTGCAACTCCACAAGGAGGGATAATGCGCTTCGCCTTCTCCTTAACAGAACCGAGGACAAACAATGAAGCCGAATACGAAGCTCTGATAGCAGGCCTCGAGATCGCCATCGACATGGGAATTGAAGACCTCCTCATATACGGGGATTCTCAGCTGGTCGTTAGTCAAGTAAATGGTGACTACCAAACGTGCAAGCCGGAGTTGGTGAAGTACGGCGAAAGGGTGCAACAACTATTGACACAAATTCCCTCCTATACTTTGGAGAACATACCGCGCGCGGAAAACAGCAAAGCAGACGCGTTGGCTAAACTTGCTAAAGAACTGGCTGACGAGAACCTCGATGACGTCAGAATCGTGGTACAAAGCCGTCGAGTGCTCGCCCCAGCAGAAATATCTCCGGAATCATGCGAAGAAAAGGGAACGACTGAGCAGACGACCCTACAAATAAAAGACCATGAGAAGGCCGAAGACTGGAGGGAAGTCTTCATAGACTACTTTAAGTCCCACCGAATGCCCGAAGAAGCGTCCTCAAGACATCAGCTCATGAAACGAGCTTTATCTTTCGCTTTTGTCAACGATATTCTATACAAGAGATCGTTTGATTCTCTATGGCTGAGATGCTTAGGACCTGACGAAGCAGAAAGAGTCATTCAGGAAGTTCATGATGGACTTTGCGGTTCTCACCAAGCAGGCCCAAAGATGAAGTTAAAAATTAAACGGATGGGTTACTACTGGCCCACGATGATCCAGGACTGCCTCGAGTATGCGAAGCAATGCCACTCATGCCAGATTCATGGAGACTTCATCCACCAACATCCGAACCCACTGCACCCGACGCTGGCTAGTTGGCCATTCGAAATGCGGGGGACTGACATAGTCGGCCCCATTGAGCCAGCATCATCCCGGGGACACCGTTTTATTCTGGCGACAACTGATTACTTCTCCAAATGGGCAGAAGCAGTACCATTGAGGGAAGTGAAGACGGAGGATGTCCTCCATTTCTTCAAGACGCACGTCATCTATCGGTTCGGAACTCCACGGCGGATTATCTCCGATAACGGGCCGGCCTACCGAAGCCATAAGATTAGCCGCTTCGCACAGCAGCACAATATAGACTGGAGATATTCTTCGGTTTACAATCCACGAGCTAACGGTCTGGCCGAGGCCTTCAATAAGACCTTGACGAAGATCATAAAAAAGACCGTTTCCAGGAATAAGAGAGACTGGCACGAAAGGCTGCAAGAAGCCCTTTGGGCTTATCGAACTACATTCAAGACGGCCACGAACACAACGCCGTATGCGTTGGTATTTGGGACGGAGGCAGTGCTCCCCCTCGAGATAGAGTTACCCTCTCTATGAGTAGCAGTCCACCACGAGCTGACGAACGAAGAAAATGCTCACCTTCGGCTTGAGGAGCTTGATGCCCTCGACGAAACCCGGCTCATAGCGCAACAACATCTAGAGGCCTACAAAGCAAAGATGACGCGCTCATACGAAAGATTGACCAGGCCGAGGACATTCCGCCAAGGCGAACTTGTACTAGTGGTCAAAAGGCCTATGATCCCCAATCGTGCCAAGCGAGGAAAATTTGAGCCAAACTACGAAGGCCCGTACGTCATAGACAAGGTCTACCAGGGTGGAGCCTACCTACTCATGGACATGCACGGTGAAAGGCCTTTCAGGCCAATAAACGGCCGCTTCTTAAAGAAATACTACGCTTGATAAGCCACAGCCTGGGTCAATGATAGATGACGACGACTATGTCCGCTCGCTATCTTCCTAGGCTCAGACTTTACAAGCAGCAGCCGGCCTTCCCATAGCAACGGACCGAAACGTCCTTAAACTAACGACGGACCGAAACGTCCTTAAACTAACGACGGACCGAAACGTCCTTAAACTAACGACGGACCGAAACGTCCTTAAACTAACGACGGACCGAAACGTCCTTAAACTAACAACGGACCGAAACGTCCCTAAAACTACTACCGCAGCATCTTTAGGCTGACGAGATAAAAAAAGAGGAGAAAAAAAAAATTAAAAAAAAAGAAGAAAAAAAGTGAAAAAGAATTAAAAAAAAACGGTATGTCCATAAGCAAAGTGGGCACGGATGAAAACCCGAAAGGGCTCCGTGAGTAAAAACAGCAGGGCTACCGGCGAGTGTTTGTGAAAACCTGAAAGGGCGCAACCTCGTTAAAAGACACTTACAGGGTCCTCTCGACCTTGTAAGGAGAAACCACCCGCGTGAGATCCTTACGACTCACAAGGGAGCAATACACTTAGGGATCCTCACGATTCCTAAGGAGAAATTACACTTGCGAGATCCTCACGACTCGCAAGGAGAACTCTCTTATGGGACCCTCACGGCTCATAAGATTTGAAAGTCTTAAGTTACAGAGACCTGAACCTGTTCTTAAGCAACCCCCACAACCTTTTGGCCCTACAAGCGGCTCATAATGACCCTTGTATACAATCCACGGGCACGAATAAATATTTCCCTAACAAAGTCCCATCCGTGACTAGGGATATGCTTGTACAGGAAACAACACTTGTAAGTCCTCTCGACTTATAAGGAGAAAACCCTTTTGTAAGATCTTTACGACTTACAGGGGAACATACACTTAGGAATCCTCACGATTTCTAAGGAGAAAACACACCTACGAGATCCTCACGACTTGTAGGGAGAAATACCTTTGTGAGACCCTTACGGTTCACGAAGTCAAAAGCCTTAGTCGACGGGACCTTAACCCTGTTCGCTAAGCCACCTTTGTTCGACATCGACAGAGGCAAATGATGATTCGCTCCTGGCAATATCCCAGTTGTAGCGATGCTGATGCCTAAATCGGTATCAAATTCCAAGTCCTTTCATGGCAGATGATGATTCGCTCTTGGCAATATTCCAGTTGTAGCGATGCTGATGCTGAGATTGGCACCAGATTCCAAGTTCCACACTCGCGATAAAAAAAACAGCGAGCCATACGTGCATACGAAATAGCCGAAATGATGGGGCAACTTGCAATAAAAATCAGCAAGTAAAAAAAATGTATGCATGAAAAATAGCCGAAATGATTGGGCAACTCGCAATAAAAAGCAGCGAGTAAAAATAAAATAAATAGCCGAAATGATTGGGCACCGCGAAAAATAGCCGAAATGATTGGGCAATCGCGATTTTCGAGATATAAAAAGCTGAAATGATAGAGCATCGCGGAAAGAATAAAAAAATGATGAAAGAATGAAACTTTTTGCCCTACAGGTGATGCTACATCAATCCCTGTATACAATCCAGGGGCGCAAACAAAGAAGGAGTCGCACTCCTCCTCCCCAGGTTTCATTAGAAGAAGGAGCCGAATCTCGACGGGCCACAAATAACCTAGTGATCATCCCAACACTCGTCTCGTAACAACGGACACAACTTCAAGCTAAGCGGAACAGCGGCAACTCCCAGTTCCATGGCTCGGTGGTATGCATATCGCCAACAGTCAAACCTTCACCCCGTGAAATGCGGATATATTCAGCAAAATTCCTGGTCACGTGGAACGCGGATAATGTCACTCTTTGACCCCGTGGAAAACGTCCAGAGCGGATCCTGGTCCTCACAGAGCATGGCAGTGAACACATGCGAAGCATCCAGAGCGGAGCCTAGTCCTCGCCTAACGCGGCAGTGAACCCGTGTGAAGCATCTAGTGCAAAATTCCTGGTTACGTGGAACGCGGATAATGTCACTCTTTGACCCCGTGGAAAACGTCCAGAGCGGATCCTGGTCCTCGCAGAGCATGGCAGTGAACCCGTGCGAAGCATCCAGAGCGGAGCCTAGTCCTCGCCTAACGCGGCAGTGAACCCGTGTGAAGCATCTAGTGCAAAATTCCTGGTCACGTGGAACGCGGATAATGTCACTCTTTGACCCCGTGGAAAACGTCCAGAGCGGATCCTGGTCCTCGCAGAGCATGGCAGTGAACCCATGCGAAGCATCCAGAGCGGAGCCTAGTCCTCGCCTAACGCGGCAGTGAACCCGTGTGAAGTATCTAGTGCAAAATTCCTGGTTACGTGGAACGCGGATAATGTCACTCTTTGACCCCGTGGAAAACGTCCAGAGCGGATCCTGGTCCTCGCAGAGCATGGCAGTGAACCCGTGCAAAGCATCCAGAGCGGAGCCTAGTCCTCGCCTAACGCGGCAGTGAACCCGTGTGAAGCATCTAGTGCAAAATTCCTGGTCACGTGGAACGCGGATAATGTCACTCTTTGACCCCGTGAAAAACGTCCAGAGCGGAGCCTAGTCCTCGCCGAGCACGGCAGTGAACCCGTGTGAAGCATCTAGTGCAAAATTCCTGGTTACGTGTGAACGCGGATAATGTCACTCTTTGACCCCGTGAAAAACGTCCAGAGCGGAGCCTGGTCCTCGCCAAGCACGGCAGTGAACCCGTGTGAAGCATCCAGAGCAAATACCGGACTGTGGAGCCCTTAAAATCCACGGACTATGACGTCCTTAACCTCGACCGTGATGTCTTAAAACTAACGATCAACCACCCCGATTCCCTACGGATTCTGCCTTAGTCTAAGGGTACATCTCTTCACTCCTTTGATGCCCGGCGTTGTAATTCCTCAACGTCTTCAAAGAGGTGACGGGTCCCTGCAACCAAACACCGGACTGTGGAGTCCCTAAATCCACGGACTATGAGGTCCTTAACCTTGACCGTGATGTCTTAAAACTAACAGCGGACTGTGGAGTCCCTAAATCCACGGACTATGAGGTCCTTAACCTTGACCGTGATGTCTTTAAACTACGATACCTGGAGAAACCCCTAACTCCGTAAAACACGGACAAGGGTGACCGCATCCAACACTTACAAGTCCTCACGACCTGTAAGGAAGAAAAACTCTCTTGTGAGATCCTTACGACTCTCAAGGGAAAACCCGCTTAAGGATCCTCACGATCTCTAAGAAGAACTCACACCTATGGGATCCTCTCGACCTGTAGGGAGAAAAACTCTTTATGAAACCCTCGTGGCTCGTAAAATGCAAAAGTCTTAGGAAGCAGACCTTAACCCTGAACCCTAAGCCATCACTGTCCTGCAAGGAGATCGAGATAGAATATCCGCAGAATACATTCAATGAAAAGGAGACACATCGTTAAAAAAAAAACGTATCTTTTATTCATAAACCAAAATGGGTACAAAGTACAATTCATGAAAGAAACAAAAAGAAAATACTCTCATCCATGAGTATGTGCAAGAAGGAAGGAAAAGATACAAATGTTTCAAGCCGGCGGGCGATTCAGCAGCTTGGTCAGCTCATCCTACTTTTGTTGGACCACGGCTTCATGACGCAAGATCTCCAAACGACGAGCCTCCGCCTGAGCTTGTTGGGACTGATATGAAGCAAGCCGGGCTTCAAGCTCTTTCTCAATGGCCTTATGAGCCTCGACCCTCTCACGAGTGAACGTGGCAGCCTTATCGAGAGCCACAACCTTATGTTCGCTACATATCGCTCTATCAGGCCACGTAAGCTCGCTTTCGTAACCACAGCCTAGGAAACAAAACATTGACAAGACCATATGAATGGGCTTCCAGTCGACGGGAATAGTCGATCTAAAACGCGCTCACATCGCCTGATGTGAAAGGCAACAAGAAAGGTTTCCGACATATTTCATATGAGTATTCAAAAAGGGAATAATAATAATAATAGCATTTGCAATCGCATGAACGTTCATAATACCCAAAAAGGTCTGATGCGCAGGAAAGTGATGGTAGCATCCGCAATTAAAGAAAGTTCTCATGAGAAGAATACAAAGTTTATTTATGCAAGCGGAAACATACATACTAGCACCAAGCCTACATGGAATCTCGGCATAAAGCGTAAAAAAGGAGGGACTAATTTAAAAAAAAAATGTTCTACGCTAATGGAAAAGGTCACCAAACATGGGATCAACGGCACAAGGGTTAATGAAACAGAGGACAAAATTCTCCATCTCTCTCTCTGCTTTCTCCAGCACGTCAAAGCGACGGTTCTCACGAGGAGTCGCTCCCCACCGATTGGCGCCGTGTTCGTCCGCGAAAGCAGACATAATAGCTCGCCGGGCCTTGATCTGGCTCAGCAGATAAATTGAGCAATCCTTCAAAGCCTGAGTAATCAGGCACGCTTCATGAAAACCCTCGAGCTTTTCTTCTGCCGCGTTGAGCATCGCCAGGGTCATCTCCGCCGGATGAGGAGGGATGTCGGCAAGCACGGCCTTGAGAATCATCCGGAGCCAGATAGAACCCATCGGGAGGGGGGACCCCCTACGGATCGAGAGTTCATGCATGGCTGAGTCGCATTCGTTGTCGGTAAGGAGGGGATCCACCAACCGAGCAGCAAAGCGAGGGACCATTTCCTCAATAGGAACTTCCCATGGCTGTCGACGAGCATGAGGGCGATTGCAGGCCATGGCGCTCGTTTGTTTCTCAAGACAAGTTACTCCAAGATAAAAAAAATAATAATAATATAAATCTCTTTGTGAGAGGAAAAGGGAAGCTATAGCCTCATATATAAGGAAATGCATTAAGTGCTGTGCGCGGAAAATCTTGCATGGTGAAGCTATTTCCAAGACCCAAAAAAGGAAAGGCATCGAAAATCAAGGAGATGGGACTATTTCCAAGGCCCTTTCTTCTGCGTCTAATATTGTGCACTGAAAATAGGGCATGGGAAGATTTTGTGAACAGCCACATCAAGGGACCCCACGTGCAGACTACGTGAGGCCTAAACCTGATGTACACCAAAAAAAATGGAGTAGCACCCTGCATATTGAAAGCACCAACAACAACAATAGCAAAATGATAAAATCCCAGAGAAAAGCATGCAGACATACAAAGACATAATAGAACTTGTCACTCATACTACAAGAGGTTCATACAAATATAGAGGACACATTTACAATGGTAAAACTTCAGATGCGGGACATGGGTTGAGAAACTCAAAATTAACTTTATTCAAAATCTTCCAAGCATTTCGAACCTCCCGAGTATGCTTCCTCTCGCGATCACAAACATCGGGGTCCTCATGAATGTCCTCCACCCTCCGATAGGCGGCAAGTATGGCCGACTGCTGGAACATCTGATGCAGGAGATCAATGAGATTATCCCGCCTTCTCTTTGAGATCAAGTGCATCAGATACACCGAGTGTACTTTATCCTCGGCGGCGTCTAATGCCCCAAGCGGCACACCAGCACAGAATAGAGGGAGAGCCTCCCTGATTGCCAGCACGATCAGCCTCAGAAGAGAAGAGCGACGGGGGAGTAGCCGATGGTTGTACTCATCAAAGCGGCTCATAATCTCGGCACATTGAGCATCGGTGAACTCCTGATTCTGACTGCGGCCCAGTGCACGAATATTCCCATAGGAAATGATCTCGTCAAGATCATACAGATGGGCATCCATGATATCTGAAATAAAGGTCGTGAGATTCATTACAAAACCCCCATCGCATTAATTGCAGAAGAACAACCTCGGGCCAAGAGACCCCAGGAAGCCTCTGTGTGAAGAAATCGAGTTCTTCGTTGGAATTAAATTCCTTATTGAGAAAAGGGAATTAAATTCCCAGAAACATGTTTTTGATGGAATTAAATTCCATGGAGTTGAGACGCCATCATCATCTCCCCAAGGATCATCTAAACCCTAAAAGATCTACAGTTTGAAGATTAAGCAGTTTCATGTTCTTATGGAAAAATATGAAGAGAAAAGGGTAAAGAACCCTTGTTTTGGATTTAAAATCCAGAGAAATGTGAAGGTCCATCGTTGTCCAAGAACATTACCTGAGGAAAAAGGATTCCTTTCGAACAGAGTTAAACTCTGAAGATTGTTTCAAGACAGAGAACTAAGCTCTGAAAGCGAGAATTAAATTCTCAAAGAAGAAGTTCTCAGAAGAAGAAGATGAACAAAGTGAAGGCTCCTATGAAGAGACAGAGGTATTTATAGAAGACAATGAAAACGTTTCGTCTCCCCAGATCCCTAGAGGAATCCAACGGTCACAAGAGGTGACAGCGTTGCACTCACGTGCAGACACGTGAGAACAACGCTGTGGGGGCATTTGTTTCCTGATTTAAAATCAGGAAAGCTTCTGGGAAAAGCTTCAGAAGAGGGTCACGTGCTTACACGTGACTAGCGGTCACGTGTTGGCACGTGACACCTAAAAACATCGTCAAGGCAAGTTCAGTTTCCTGACTACGTTGAAGAAAAGGGGGGTTCAGAAAGAGTCACGTGTTCCCACGTGACCCGGGTCACGTGGCGACACGTGACATTTAAATGCAAGCGTCAAAAGGCAAACCGGTTCCCTGATCAAGTCAAGGAAAAGGGTTCAGAAGAGGTCACGTGCTCCCACGTGACCAGGGTCACGTGTTGCCACGTGACGTTCAAGACAGCAGACTCGTTCTCCAGTTGAACCAAGGAAAGAGAGAGTCCAAACAAGGGTCACGTGCTCACACGTGACCAGGGGTCACGTGGCAGCACGTGACGTTTAAGCAGCAATAAGAAGACGGAGCGCAAAAGAAAGGAAAATGCTCATTCCAAAAGGGGTCACGTGCCCACACGTGACCATGAGTCACGTGGTCACACGTGACCGGCTTTCAAAGCCCATTTTGTCAAACAGAATTAAAGTCTGAAGGAGAATCAAATCTTTCCAAAGGAAAGCGGCTATCTGGAAACGATCGAATTAAAGATTCAGAGGTGATGAAATATCATCTATCTATGGGAAAATCTCGGGTTTGGAAAGATTTCCCCTTTAAATCTAACCGAAACAACAAAGGAAAAAACCCTGGATTTGAAATCCAATGGTGAATAAAATTCACCCAACAATCTAAAGGTCCAAAATGAATGATGGATGCAAATCAAATCTTTCACGAAGATTCGTCAAAAACTAATTGACTCGGCTGCTTCTCCTATAAATAGGAGCCAAGAGATACAAAAAAGGAGAGACATATATATACAGAGACAGGGAGAGAAAAAGAAAAAGAAGAAAGCTTCGATACTTGGAGAAACTTGGATCTTCTGCAAAAACCCTAGGTAAGAAAGGGAAAAGCTCCTTGAAAGAAAAAGAGAATTTAATTCTCAACAGAGTTTAACTCTGATACATAAAAACAGAAGAATATATTTCTTCTCTCTTTGATAGAGGATCTGCAAAGTGCACATCTCCCCTTAAGGTTGAGAATTTAATTCTCAATGGGTCGAGATCCTGCCATGCAGATCCAAAACATAGAGAGGGAATGCAAGCATGAGAATTTAATTCTCACAGAACTATAGGAATTTAATTCCTTTAAAATAAAATTAGGGCTTGACCCTGTATCATGGGAATTTAATTCCTTCAGAACAAAAGAAACAGGGTTTAACCCTAATTAAGAACTTAGTTCTGTCGAAACAACGGGAATTTAATTCCCTTAATCATCATTTAACAGGGAATGGGAATTCAATTCCTTAAAAGCTTTTTATTAGGGTTTAACCCTATTCAGTCCTTCACATATGCGAGGAATTTAATTCCTACGGAAGATTTAGAGTTCAACTCTATTCAGAATATAAACCTTCAAAAGGAAGTAGGAATTTAATTCCTCTGAAATTTAAAGCTTGAGGAATTTAATTCCTGAAAAAAGATTAACAAAGCCTCTAAACAAAATACATAGAGGCAGGGTCACGTGTCATCACGTGACCCCCCAAGAGATCTACAGAAAGTCCCTTTAAGGCAGCACCCCACGTGATCCACGTGACCCTTGGCAGAAGCTCTAATACATAGGCATTTGAATGCCCATCACGTGATGGCACGTGATGCTCTGAAAGACACGATAATCTCAGCAGAATAAATGAAGGGAGGGCGCTCTCACGTGCTGCCACGTGACCCCTCTTGCCTTAGTGTTTAACACTAAATTAAAACTCTCGAACCCAGTGTTAAAACACTGTTGGGCCTTAGTGTTCAACACTAATTAAAAAGCTTTATCTGCAGTGTTCAACACTGATCTGTTTTAGTGTTTAACACTAATTTGAAAAGCCTTGTTGCTGGTGTTTAACACCAATTATCTCTTAGTGTTAAACACTAACTTGTCAACCTCATTCCCAGCGTTCAACACTGATTGCTCTGTAGTGTTTAACACTAGGCTTTGGCCCAATTGACTAAATGGATGGAGGCAAAGCCTCTCCTGATTGGACTTAGCCCAAGATGGCCATAAGTCCTCAATTTGTGATTAACTGGGCCAATGGACTCATAACATAATTAATTCGTCTTGATCCCAAATTGGGCCAAGGACTATTTAATCCACTCCGGTTCTAGGGTACATCTCTTCACTCCTTTGATACTTGGCATTGTAATCCCTCAATGTCTTCAAAGAGGTGACGGGTCCCGACGACCACACATTGATACGGACTGCGGGGTCCTTAAACCCGTGTTTAATGCAAAATTCCTGGTTACGTGGAACGCGGATAATGTCACTCTTTGACCCCGTGGGAAACGTCCAGAGCGGAGCCTGGTTCTCGCAGAGCACGGCAGCGAACCCGTGTGAAGCATCCAGAGCACATAATGGACTGTGGGGTCCTTAAACCCATGGACTACGACGTTCTTAACCTTAACCGAGATGTCTTAAAACTAACAACGGACTGTGGGGTCCTTAAACCCATGGACTACGACGTCCTTAACCTTGACCGAGATGTCTTAAAACTAACAGTGGACCGCAATGTCCTTAAACTTCCCATGGACTGCAATGTCCTTAAACTAGAACAATAGAGCCCCGCATGCTCTTTTGTCGGATCTAAACGGTCCCGTTTAAGTTGATCTTAGCCTCAAAGATGGCTAACGTATCCTTAAGCCTTCAAACAGAGTGGACTATAAATCCCCCCAATTAACTCTGGCTCAAGGGTACATCTCTGAACTCCTCTGACATCCGTCGTTGTAATTCTTCAACGTCGTCAGAGAGGTGACGGGTCCTGACGGCCATACATACGTTGGACCTCTAGGTCCCTAAACTGGAACAATGGAGTCCAAACACTCCTTTATCGGATCCAAACGATCCCATTAAGTTGATCTTAGTCACAAAGTTAGACTAACGTATCCTTAACAAACGTTTGAGTTGATCTTAGCCTCAAGTATGGCTGACGTATCCTCAAACCAAACCCCCAAACCCAAATCTAAGATAATACGGATTTGGACTAGTCCACGCCCTACGGGCGACGACATAACTCAGTCTCCGTAAACAATCCACGGGCAACAAAACACAAAACAAACACCCACGATACGAAGTGACCAGCTGGAGAAGGAGAAAGTTGTTACCGCAATGCGGTAGCGTAATTAACTGCAGGGGCTTGCGCCTGCAGGGAAGAGCGTCCCCACAATCAAAAAACCCCTCAAGCGAGGGGGAATCTGACGAAGTCTGCTACATCGGACGCATCCGTTTAAACCTTCGATACATGGTGCCATAAATCAACTTGGCATCTTCGGAGAGGTGAACGGATAGCACCAATTAGCATCTGCCCTGAATCTTAGTGCCAAGACACCGCGGTCTTGTGCGCCGTCTTTCGGAGGGGAACACCAGCAGTATGATGGCGATCATATACGTGGGAGCTGGGGTCTATAAGCACATCCTTAAAGTGTCCCTAGTCATGGGAGTTTCGAGACAGGGCATCAATACTCCAGAGTAGACTAGTGTATACAGTCGAGACCCCGACGAGGGGCGGTGGCCGGTCTCACAAGCCATTGGTGTCAGTTGGTTCACCTAAGATGTATACCGGGGCTCATTGGGTTATGAGTACACCGAATAAGATTCGCCGGGAACATGCTAGTTGGTATTATGCATATCGTCAGATAGCAGTTCCCAGGTGACATGTGTACATATTAGTCTGTCGACCTGAGATCGTCATTTGTCTCGTGTGAGTTCCCACTGTGCTTTGATTACTACCCTACCACGGCTCAAAGGAGTCGTGCAAACAGGTTTTAGTTGGGTACAGTCCCGAGCCACACGAAGGCAGTGAGCGGATCGTCAGGGATTCGTCTCTCCCGGTATTGGGGGTGAGATCGCGCTGTGTTTAGGAGAGCCATTACACGAAATCCCTGGCCAGGATAATCGAGATTTACTGGTAGGTATTCCTGTAGTTTCTCAGGATGTTCTGGGCTACTCTTCGACACGACTTATACCGCTATTGGGGGTCTAACGTTTACCAGCCCCCTAGGCCCTATATGCGATACTCATAGACGAACAGACCGGACTGTACGGATATTGTCACTGTCAGGCTCAGTAGGGTTTCTGGATGTGTTCACTCGTCAGCTTCCCTTCCGATCAATACATGGGCAACCGTTACGTACAGCTAGTACCTCTGATGTGCTAGTGGTTATACCCAGTGCCAGTGTATTGATGAGTCATTAGAGTCCCCCACAGAAAGTTTCCCAAGTTCGGGCGAAACGTTGTAGAGGCCATATGGTAATATGGCAGGGTTCGATCATGATCGGACGGATAATACTAGCGGGCTTTGGTTTAAGCCAGATGCTAGTATTATAGTGTAGGAATATTTTTGTCTTATTGCATTTGTATTCGGTCGGAATACAAATGCGGGTATGTATTTATAGTTGAGGTGTAATCTCGTAATTCGTTACGGGATTATTTTGGGAGTTGCCAGTTTTCTTTTTTCCGTCTTAAAACATCTTGATCATTGTGAGCAATTTGACTATTTGGCTTTAACATTTTCTTCCCATGGATTTCTGGCCGAGCACTGTACAGGGGGCTGCCCATTTATGAGGCATGGCCAATTAGGCATGGCCATTGTTGAGGCATGGTCTTGATTGATTAAATGTGAGGTGGCAATTATTCATGGCTGAATTTAGTGGCTGTGGGGGCTCTGTGCATTGCAGCAATTCTTTAGGCATGGGGTTTGTTTATTGGTGGCTGTTTTTGGAAGGTGGGGGGTTCTTTGCACCTTGCCACATTATGTTTTGTGAGGGTTTTTTTTTGGTGAAGGGGGGCTGCTGTTTCCAGAGAAGAGAGAGAGTTTTTTGTTGCTTGATTAATATACATTGCCACCTCTTCACTTCTTGAATGATCCACAGAGAGCACTACAATTTCAGCCCCCCCCCCCACCTCAGTGGCTAACCTTAATTTTTGGTTGAGTAAGGATTTTTTTTCCATTGTATTTTTCCATTGCTCATTTCAGCAACTCCTAGAATTGGCAACTTCACTCTTGAGACAAAATATTATACACCTTCTCTACCTTATTCTTGGACATGTCGGCTAGCAAACTTCATGTCCGAGTTGCCTCGGTCTTGAGGCGGGAGCCCGTATACAGATTCATCAACGTGGTGCCACTTTCACGGGCGTGATTGGGGAGCGGACTTCGTCGGCGCAGCAGCGGGAGTTTGGTGCGAAGATTAAAGACCGAAGGACACGGATCGATCGGTATAATTTTTTAACTCCTTTTACATATTGCTAGTTTACGGTTAATGGAACGATCCGGGATTTGGGCTGCGGTGGCGCCGGTTTTTGTAAAAAGTTTTTGTTCCGCATTTGGCCTCGGTTAGACGGCCGGGGCGCCGCCGTGTCCCAACATCAAATGTAGGGACTTTTGTTATTGAATCTTGAGGCAAAGCCTCCTCTAAAAAGAACATAAACTTGTTCTCTGATCATAAATTTGATCAAGTGCGCTCTGCGCTATTGAAAAGTGCCTTGTACTCATGAACTGTGCTTTTGCGTTCTTTGGACTGGCGCTCAGCGCCAAAACATGCCATGTGTCAACCACAGACACAGCTTGCGCTTAGCGTAATGCGCTCATGGACTAGCGCTCAGCGCTCACAAACTGGCATCTGCGCTTAGCGCAGAGCGCACCACTTACATGCGCGCCACGTGGCAGAAGCGCACTGAACCTTTTTGATTGGCGCAAAGCGTCTAGCGCACCATATGTTGCGTTGAATGAATACAAATTGTTCTTTATCAGAGCCAAGGCTCTGATGAATGCTATGCATTCAATACAAGACAAAAAATATTGTCAGAAGGGGCCAAGCCCAAATAAAGGCTCAATAGCCAGAACAACAAAATGTTAAACATTTTAATTGGACTTAGCCCAATTCTGGCCATAAGTGCTCAACTTATATTGAACTGAGCCCATCTGCTCACAAATATTCAACAGATCTTAGTCCCAAACTGGGCTACAGATCTTTCAAACAACTCACACCGGTTCGAGGGTATATCTCGTTACTCCTCTGATATCTGTCGTTGTAATCCTTCAACGTCTTCAGAGAGGTGATGGGTCCCGACGACTACACATTTCTACGGACTGTGGGGTCCTTAAACTCATAGACTACGATGTCTTTAAACTATGGACTGTGGGGTCCTTAAACTCATGGACTACAATGTCCTTAAACTTCATAGACTACGATGTCTTTAAACTACGGACTGTGGTGTCCTTAAACTCATGGACTACGATGTCCTTAAACTTCATAGACTACGATGTCTTTAAACTGGACTGTGGGGTCCCTTTAAACCTACGAACTACGATGTCCTTAACCTGGACCGAGATGTCCTTAAACTAACAATGGACCGTAATGTCCTTAAACTAATCGACCGCAATGTCCCTAAACTAAACAACAGAGGCCAAACATTTTCTTTTTGGATCTAAACGATCCCGTTAAGTTGATCTTAGTCTAGAAATTAGACTAACGTATTCTCAACAAACGTTTAAGTCGATCTTAGTCTCAAATGAGGCTAATGTATCCTTAAACCCAACCAAAACCCAAATCTAAGAAGATACGGATTTGGACTAATCCACGTCCTACGGGCGACAACATAAATTAGTCTCCGTATACAATCCACGGGCAACCATAAACAAAACAAACATCCACGACACGAAGTGACTATCTGGAGAAGGAGAAAGTTGTTACCGCGATGCGGTAGCGTAATTAACTGCAGGGGCTTGCGCCTGCAGGGAAGAGCGTCCCCACAATCAAAAACCCCTCAAACGAGGGGGAATCTGACGAAGTCTGCTACATCGGCCGCATCCGTTTAAACCTTCGATATACGGTGCCATAAATCAACTTGGCATCTTCGGAGAGGTGGACGGATAGCACCAATTAGCATCTGCCCCCAGATTCAGGCAAGACGTTTGTCTTCCCGGTTTCCGGCGGTAAACAGAACCAACTTACGGGATCCTCACGACTCGTAAGAAAACACCTTCGTGGGATCCTTACGACTCACAAAGGAAAAACACACTTTGGAGTCCCCACGACTCCTAAGGAAAAAGTGCACCTACGAGATCCTTTCGACTCGTAGGGAGAAAATGCTTTTATGGGACCCTTACGACTCATAAAATTGAAAAGCCTTAGGTGATAGGGACCTAAACCTGTCTCTTAAGCCACCGCTTCCCAACAGGAAATGGCAAATGATGAATTGCTCCTGGCACATGTGCTTCAGTGTTAGCAACGCTGATGCCTACCCTAACCCCAAAATTCCAAACTCCAATTCAGATGACCTTTAAGTCGTTAAACTGGGAACAGATGACCTCTAAGTCGTTAAATTAGGAACAGATGACCCCTAAGTCGTTAAACTAGAAACGAGGGAGATCCCCAAATCCACTCATGGCAGATGATGATTCGCTCCTGGTACCATATCCCAGTATAGCGATGCTGATGTCAACCCAATTCACATCAAATCAGCAAGACAAGCATCGACCGTCCAAGTCGCTAAAAGGGCAGCACCGACCATCCACGTCGCTAAAATGGCAGCACCGACCGTCCACGTCGTAAAAAGGGCAGCATCGACCGTCCAAGTCACTAAAAGGGCAGCATCGACCGTCTACGTCGTAAAAAGGGCAGCACCGACCGTCCAAGTCGCAAAAAGGCCAGCACCGACTGTCCAAGTCGCAAAAAGGCCAGCATCGACCGTCCAAGTCGCAAAAATGGCAGCATCGACCGTCCAAGTCCCTAAAAGGGCAGCATCGACCGTCCACGTCGCAAAAAAGGCAGCACCGACCGTCCAAGTCGCAAAAAGGGCAGCACGTCCAAGTCGCAAAAAGGGCAGCACTAACCGTCCAAGTCGCAAAAAGGGCAGTATCGACCGTCCACGTCGCTAAAGTGGCAGCATCGACCGTCCAAGTCGCTAAAAGGGCAGCATCGACCGTCCACGTCGCTAAAGTGGCAGCATCGACCGTCCAAGTCGCTAAAAGGGCAGCATCGACCGTCCACGTCGCAAAAAGGGAAGCATCGACCGTCCAAGTCGTAAAAAGGGCAGTATCGACCGTCTAAGTCGCAAAAAGGGCAGCACCGACCGTCCAAGTCGCAAAAAGGGCAGCACCGACCGTCCAAGTAGCTAAAAAGGCAGTACCGACCGTCCACGTCGCTAAAAGGGCAGCAACGACCTCCTCGTCGGAATTACGCTCCGCCTTGGAATCAAGTCAACCAGACACTCCATCTCGGAGGCACGCCAAGCATCGATCGTCCATGTCATGAAAAGGGCAGTGCCAGCTTCCCAAAAATCGAGAACCAAATCAAGTCGCCTCCACATGAAAGAAGATCCATCAATTTTATGCACACGACCCACATATGTTGTGTGCATTTATTGATGGGGGGCAATTTGTTGGGGTAAAAATTTACACTCCGGTTGACCAAGTCAAAATCAAAGTCAACCCCAAGCCAGGTGGGCCCAAGCCCGGGTCAAGTGGGCCAATGCCCGGAGCGAGCCCGAACATGAAGCGGCCGGCCTCCCCCCATGCCAAAATAAAAATTTTGTAATAAATAATTTTGTTGTATTTCTTGTATTTTTATTTTATGAATAAATGTAAGAAAATGGGCATAAAGCCAAATTTTTGTAAAGCCCATGGCTTATGTGCAAAAAGAAATAGCACATGAGGCATGAGATGGGCAAAATGCCATTTTGTAAAGCCCAAGGGACTATATGTAAAGTGTATAACCTATAAAGGCAAGGATAATGAAAATATCCCAACAACTTTTTCTCTCTCCAAAAACAAATCCAGATCTGTGATCTTCTCCTTCCTCAAGGTTCAAAACCTTCTTCTTTCTTTTGAATAAAATCAAGATTTTTACTCTTCCTTTTCCAAAACTAAATAGTTTTTCACCACAAAACCCACAAAGGGGAACTTGGATCTTCCATTAGATCTCAAAAAGGGGAGATTTTTAAATCTCACCCCCTTTCTCCAAGATACGGCCAAATGACAGGAAGAAGAAGGAGACCAATCTCCAGAAGCCCTACTTTAGGGAAGATCCAGGGCTCAAGGGAAGAAGCCCCCTTCATCAGCTTCAAAATATCCTAGGAGTTTAACTCCTTACACACACACACACACACTCACTCACTCTCTCTCACACACACACACACACAAAATAATAAGTGTTCTTTTCTGGGAGTACAACTCCCATTGCAAGGACCAAGTCCCTTTTGCCTCCCGAGCGCGCCCAGAGCGTCAGTGCCCTTACGCTCAAAGCGCTAGCGCCCGAGCACCCACGTGCCTAGCACGTGGGGCGCTGGCGCCTTCTCCCACGCATCCTTTGGATGCCCTTTCCTTTTTTTCTATATATATATGTATATATATACACACATACTCCACGCACACTGTCCTTGTTAGAAAAAAATTTCTAATGGGGCGCTGCCCCGCACCCCGCAAGGGGGCTGCTAGCCCCCTTGACCCCCAGCCCGCTATCCGAGTAGCGGGACCCCCGTGAAAACTCTGCGGGCCCCCCGATATATCCAAAACCCTTTCAAGACACAACACACGCATACTACACATTGAGTTCGCATGACCAGTTCAACCCGTCAATTGGAGGTTCCCTCGCTCCAAAGGCAAGGGGTAATTAACGGCAGCTTAGTCCACGGCTGCCGGAGATTCGGATCCCCACAATCAATAAACCCCAGTCTACCCTAGGCAGGGGGAATCTGTAATACGCTTGACAAGCGCGCGCATATTCCCATCTCAATGGAGTGACGAAAAACATCCTACAGTTACAACAAAGGTGGAACGGGATCGAGAAAATACTCCCGGTGATACTCGGAGTAGATCTCTGTTATCCGGGCCCTAGCCGCTACAGCCCGCTCCTGCCGACGCTGCACGCGGACCCGGGACGCCACGGAAGCACCCGACGCACCGCCCTCTGGGCCTTGGACCACGATGTACCTCATCTTGAAACACTCAAGAATCAGGAGCAAGGACCGGCGGTGCCTAGCTTCCGAGATGAGGACAAATAGGAAGATCGAATGCACCTTATCGAGCGCCTCGTCCAGAAGCTCCTTAGTGAAAGGGTTATCTAACCCCGGGGACCTCTTCCAGATCGCGTACATCAGGAGCTGGAGCAGGGATGATCGCCGAGGGAGGAAGCACCCGAAGTGATCTTCGAGGTGCTGGACCACTCCCCGGTACCCCTCCACCGCCAGAGATTGGTCGTACAAGGAAACATCACTAAGGGTGATAATCTCTCCGATCAAATACACGTGTCCAATCATCTCGAAAGTAAGCGGTGCCGAAGGAATTGCCGCCCCCTTCCCTATTTGTAGCTCCAAGCAGAATCTTTAAGGACCCAGATTCTCGGGCAGGCCAGCGCGAATCTTGGGAACCGCAGCAACTACTCTAATGCCATGCCGCCACGTGGCGAGGCTAACGCGGCATTCCAGAACGTTCTGCCCGACCCGTACATTCATGGCACGTGTCACCAGCGACTGCCCCTCTTCGCCGCTCGATGCGAAATCGAAACGACGCTACTCCGGCGCTTCGCGTTCCACGCGTGATCGTGACATGTGTCGCCAGCGACTGTTCTCCTTCCCGGTATTTACACCAGGAAGGACGGACCGATTCTCGCACAAGAGACAACTGAGCAGCTTCACTACTCGGTCTATCCTTAGCAGCCCTCCCACGGCCCCTCCAAAGCTAGGGATCTAAGCCCTCGCAAAGAGGCAGCCCAGTGGCTTCCCTGCTCGGCTATCCCTGACCGGTAGCTCCCCCACCTCGCAACCCCAGGAATCTAAGCCCTCGCAAAGAGGCAGCCGAGCGGCTACCCAGCTCGGCTATACCTGGCCAGTAGCTCCCTTACCTCGCAACGCCAGGGATCTAAGCCCTCGCTAAGAGGCAGCCGAGTGGCTACCCTGCTCGGCTATCCCTGGCAGGTAGGTCCCCTACCTCGTAACGCCAGGGATCTAAGCCCTCGCCAAGAGGCAGCCGAGCAGCTACCCTGCTCGGATATCCCTGGCTGGTAGCTTCCCTACCTCGCAACACAAGGGATTAAAGCCCTCACAAAGAGGCAGCCGAGCGGCTACCCTGCTCGGCTATCCCTGGCTGGTAGCTTCCCTGCCCCACAACACCAGGGATCAAAGCCCTCGCCAAGAGGCACCGGGCAACAACCCTGCTCAGCCATCTTTAAGGACCAAAAGACCTCGCCAAGAGGCACCAAGCAACAATCCTGCTCGGCCATTCTTAGTAGGCCATTTACGACCTCTCCCGCGCTAAGGATGAAAAGCTCTCGCAAGAGGCAACCGGCCCGCCCTTGTTCGGTTATCCCTGGCTGGTAGCTCCCTACCCTAACAAACCAGGGATCAAAGCCCTCCCAAGAGGCAACCGGGCTCTCTCTTGCTCGGTTATCCCTAGCTGGTAGATCCCTACCCCAACAAACCAGGGATCAAAGTCTTCGCCAAGAGGCACCGGGCAGCAACCCTGCCCGGCCCGTCCTTAAGGATCAAAGCCCTCACAAGAGGCAACCGGGCCCTCCCTTGCTCGGTTATCCCTGGCTGGCAGCTCCCTACCTTAACAAACCAGAGATCGAAGCCCTCGCCAAGATGCACCGAGCAGCTACCTTGCTCAGTACCATCCTTAGTTGGCCAATTACGGCCCCTCCAACAACTAAGGATCGAAGCCCTCGCCAAGAAGCACTGAGCAGCTACCCTGCTCAGCACCATCCTTAGTTGGCCAATTACGGCCCCTCCAACAACTAAGAATCGAAGCCCGCAAAGAGGCAGCTGAGCGGCTACCCAGCTCGGCTATACCTGGCCGGTAGCTCCCCTACCTCGCAACGTCAGGGATCTAAGCCCTCGCCAAGAGGCAGCCGAGCGGCTACCCTGCTCGGCTATCCCTGGCCGGTAGGTCCCCTACCTCGCAACGCCAGGGATCTAAGCCTATGCCAAGAGGCAGCCGAGCAGCTGCCCTGCTCGGCTATCCCTGGCTGGTAGCTTCCCTACATCGCAACGCCAGGGATCAAAGCCCTCACCAAGAGGCAGTCGAGCGGCTACCCTGCTCGGCTATCCTTGGTTGGTAGCTTCCCTACCCCACAATACCAGGGATCAAAGCCCTCGCCAAGAGGCACCGGGCAGCAACCCTGCTCGGCCATCCTTAAGGACCAAAAGCCCTCGCCAAGAGGCACCAAGCAGCAACCCTGCTCGGCCATCCTTAGTATGCCATTTACGGCCCCTCCCACGCTAAGGATGAAAAGCCCTCGCAAGAGGCAACCGGACCCGCCCTTGTACGGTTATCCCTGGCTGGTAGCTCCCTACCCTAACAAACCAGGGATCAAAGCCCTCGCAAGAGGCAACCGGGCCCTCCCTTGCTCGGTTATCCCTGGCTGGTAGATCCCTACCCCAACAAACCAGGGATCAAAGCTCTCGCCAAGAGGCACCGGGCAGCAACCCTGCCCGGCCCGTCCTTAAGGATCAAAGCCCTCGCAAGAGGTAACCAGGCCCTCCCTTGCTCAGTTATCCCTGACTGGTAGCTCCCTACCCCAATAAACCAGGGATCGAAGCCCTCGCCAAGAGGCACCGAGCAGCTACCCTGCTCGGCACCATCCTTAGTTGGCCAATTATGGCCCCTCCAACAACTAAGGATCGAAGCCCTCGCCAAGAGGCACCGAGCAGCTACCCTGCTCGGCACCATCCTTAGTTGGCCAATTACGGCCCCTCCAACAACTAAGGATCGAAGCCCTCGCCAAGAGGCACCAAGCAGCTACCCTTCTCGGCAACATCCTTAGTTGGCCAATTACGGCCCTTCCAACAGCTAAGGATCGAAGCCCTCGCCAAGAGGCACCGAGCATCTACCCTGCTCGGCACCATCCTTAGTTGGTCAATCACGGCCCCTTCAACAGCTAAGGATCGAAGCGCTTGCCAAGAGACACCGAGCAGCTACCCTGCTCGACACCATCCTTAGTAGGCCCCTTACGGCCCCTCTAACAACTAAGGAACATGAACTCAACGAGAGACATCCGGTCTATCAATGTCTTAGCGATCTCCGCCTCGACTTCGGGGCCATGGAGATACCGTCTTCCCGCCGGTCTCCGCACACTTGGCGAAAGATCAGATTCAATTCGACGTGTAATCGCTAGACGAAGAACCGACATAACGTGAAGGCAGTACTGTGCAAATACAAGTGTCTACCAACAAAAGAAAATACGAGCACAAACACTACTGCAAAAACAAAAATCTTTATTCACAAGGTCAAAGGTCTTTACAAGGGTATTGTTGGCTCCCCAGCCTTACCAAATTGCCCAGAGGTTTACAACAAGAGGAGGAAAAACCAAAAAGGACGAGCCGCAAGCCCGGCCTAGACCTCGCTTCCATCATCATTGTCGACCAGGGGAATGACCACTGAAAGTGGGACTCAAGCTCGAAGCTCACCGTCGGCAAACTCCGGAAGCTGCTCCTTGACGGCATCAAGGGCTTTGTTCCATGCGGTGGCAGAGGCCTCACCGAGGTCGACGTAATACTGATCCGACTCCTTGTACTCCACCACCGCCTTCCTAGCCCAGGCCTCGGCAACAACCGTCGCCTAAAGCGCCGCTTCGGCCTCCCGCATGCTGACATCCCTAGCCCTCTTCATGGCTGCATAGCGGTCGGCCAGTTCCGACAACTTTGCCTCGACGATTCGGTGGGACTCACTTAAGCGGTGATAAGACTCCCGACACCTTGAGACGGCGAGCTCCGCGAAGGCTGTTCGAGTTTCAAGGACCGCCGACCTCTCCCTCTCCAGACGCAGGTCAAGTCGTAATGCCTTGACCTCCGGAGAAGACTCTTCTACAGACCTCGCAGCATGAATGGCCCCATCTGCCTCCATACGAGTAACGAGAGCGCAGTGCTGAAGGACCTGGCGAAAAACGGCAAAGAGACTTAGGGACACCCGAACTAAGGAGTGAGCGCTCGAAATAAACACATGAGGGAGTACATACCTGGACCGCCTCCTGTGCAATAGCTGCCATTTGGGCCCTCAGGGTCT
The DNA here is from genome assembly GCA_030015575.1 of Agapanthus africanus. Classification (NCBI taxonomy): domain Eukaryota; kingdom Viridiplantae; phylum Streptophyta; class Magnoliopsida; order Asparagales; family Amaryllidaceae; genus Agapanthus; species Agapanthus africanus. Next base: position 5,645,095 of record CM057341.1, on the reverse strand, counting down.
CCCGCGGCATCTGGCCACCGGCCGACTCCTCCATACCAGCAAGGAGGCTGGCAGCAACGGAAAGCCCCGACGGAACCACGAAGTGGAGGTTCCCCTTCTGCACGGGAATCCCTTCAGGAATTCCCATTGGCGGCGCGCGAGAGACCATCCTCTTCCGCTTGAGAGGAACCCCGTCTTCGTCCTCTCCTGCATCCCTCGTCTGTGGCTTGGGAATCCGTGCACGCCTTTGGCCACCGCCGGAACAATCGTCGGGAGCTCGCGACGGGGCAGATGGTCCCGCCGTTGGAGGCGCATCTGGTACGGGGCTCGAGTCAGCCAGAGGTACGGCCACACCGTCGGCCCCCTCCGGAACTGAGCACCGAAGGCACTGAGAGTCCTGGATCGAACCATCTGTCCTGCTAAAGGAAGAAGTGGCTCGACTCAGAAGAAGAAGAAACGGAAGGAAGAAGAAACAAGACATCTAACCTGATGGGAAGAGATCCTCGAGAAGAGAAAACGCAAGATCCGACCTAAAAAGGGAGAGCGCCGAGCTAACAAGACTCAGAATGAGGAAAATGTGAAGAGAGAGAGAGACCCTAAATTAGGCCTCCCCTCTATTTACGATACCGGCGTCCTCATCCAACGGCGACAGCCATTTCCCGTCAAAATGGTTCAGTGCACTCAACGACCACGATCGCTCCACCTGTCGCAAGCGCATCGGCTGCATCCCATCGGACGCCAGAAGCCTGCGGCATGTCACATCAGCCAACCGGCACCCGACACGTGAGCAGTCTCTTCAGCATCTGTACACACGATCCGGCGCACCCTCTTTAATGCAAAGATCTCGCCCTGATTTGCTGGCGTCATCCAAAAACACAACGAATCGCCCCAGGACACGCCCGACGATATCTACGAAAATGAGCTCACCTCGGATGACCAGGCAGACCGCTCTCGACCTGACCCGTCAGCTGGTTGGGACGAGAGTGGGGGGCTAATGATGAGGCTTGATACCGGTGATCTCCCAGATCATGACGCGTGGCAGATAATGTGTCCCAGAACACCCAAGAAAGGACCTACGGTGACCGACTAGACCACGCCTATGCTCGTCCTACAAACAAACGCTGGCTCGTCTCCGAGCCCCTGCACTAGTAGCCTCCTCGGCCTCACAACTCGTCTCCAAGCTACCGCAGAACTAAGATACCTCGGCTCTCCCGCTTGTCCGTGAGCTCTTCCGCCGAGGACATCTTCCTCGGTCTCACCGACCGACCAATGGCATCGCTCGCAGGCGTAACCGCCATCCCACGAATCTCGCCATACGCGAGATATCCGCCGGCCACATCTCACGTTCCATGCCATGACGATCCCCCATTAACGAGTCTGTCTCGCCATTAATGGGAGATCCCGCTCATCACGCGGGCGTGACGTCGGGAGCGTAACTGCCGGCGTGATTCTCGCGCCTGCCCTGCCTGCTGCCACCGCTATATAAACCTCTCTTCCAGACGGATCAAGTAAGCCATTTTGACTCCACTAAACCGTTACTCTGCTCGGATCTCTAGTCTAACTTGATTGTCGGAGGGTCCTCGGTGGTACAACCACCCCGGGACTTCCTTGCAGGTAACGCGGTGCAAACAACCTCAAACCCATTGAGATCCACATGCTTCAGGAGCCAGCCTCCAGATCCAATCGCAGCCACCCATCACCGTCATCAGCAGATCGATGGGAGTCAACATCCGAAGGAGAATCAGACCTCCATCATTTTGGGTTGATATTACCATGTGTGAGATGTCAGGTGTTGAAATATTAAACTGAACTCTAATGGTTGTATTTCTTGGTATATATATTATTCCTTTTTTTGGTGATACGTGTGATGTATTTCTTGTATGCGGTCGGCAATTTTTATAAAAGAAGCGTTGAAGAGTTTGTTTACTAAACTAGAATAAAATAAAGTCCCCAAAAAATCAAGGCCCTCAAGCGTACCTGGCGGGCCCATGTCGGTGGGACCCACCACAAAGATAAAGCCCTTGCTCTTAAAACCCTCTCCCCCTCTCCCTCCCCCTCTCCCTCCAAGTACCAAGGATCGATCGAAGCCCCAGAGGTCAAAACCCTAGTAGAAGCCATGAAAGTTTAGAGAGGCCCCCCAAATCTGCTGTTTCCCAAAAATGTCCCTCATCGTCCCTCTTCTCCGCTCAAATTTCCTCATGGGCGCTGCTGCTGGATCCCGTCACCTCCTCGGCCCCTGTGGCCGCCTCTGCTGCCCTCGTCTCCTATCCACCAATTTACGAACAACCCCTCGAGGACCGTCCTATTTGCGTTGAAGCCATCCAGATCCAGGTCCCGCCCCCCTCGCCAGCTCTCGCTTCCAACCAGAGAAGGTACTGCTGCTCTCTTAAAGATGCATTCTTTTTCAATTACTTGTCATATAACTTTTGTGAAGTGCACAGAGCTGGGATTATTCCTTAATTCTCCAATTTCATTTTCTTTTCGACATACCTGTTAGTTGAGACATAGTATTTCAACTTCCCTTTTGCTCACTTAGCTTTCCCCAAAATGTTGTTAAGTTCACCTTGCACCACTGGATGCTGAAATGGATATCGACAAGCGATTCAATCTATTGGTAGAAAAGCTCGAGGAACTAGGGTTTCAGCGCGGTGATTGCATCCCTGGGCAGCACAAGAGGATATGCCCAAAGGTACTTCAATTTCTGCTCTAATTTCACTTTCCGTTAGTTGTGTTGCTATCATGGCAGGCATTTACTGTAAGTATTATGACGCCTACGTACTTAAATATGTTTTGTGGATTCTTACTTGGAGGATCCCATTTTGATCCCCAGTCATGACTCATGACAATGTTCCGTTCTTTGATATTGCCGTATCTCTGTCATAGTACTATGCGAAATTAGCGGATCAGAACAAAAATAAGTTGTCTGCATATTTATTCTCCAATGTGCCAGGACCTAAACGTTAGTACCAAGGTTGCACGAACAAATATATACTTCTGTTCTTTAATGACCGCTATGATTAAGCTAGTCAAAGCGTATATGTATACCCGCATACTTCATGTGCAAGTGGTCATGTTTTCTTTAGTTTTACTCTCTTTGTTGTATTATTATGTATACACTTACTTGATATCGAATATATGCAGTGCAAAGGAGGAGAGTCAAAGGAGAAGAGTTTGTATCTTAATATCCGAGAAGATGGGTGAGCTTAGTTTTACTTTGCGAGCATTTCTCCTTTTCTTTAACCTACACAACTATAATCACATGGATTTTAATGTCTATGCCTTTCCTTTGGCAATGTAGAAGGTCTGCAATGTGGACATGCTACAGAGCAGAATGTAATTGGAGTTCTCTTATAAAGGTATCATGCATTTTGAAATTCTTGTCTTTTTTGGATATACAATGTGTCGGAGATACTGATTTTTTTGCATGTTGCCAATGAATACGATTTGGGCCTCTCAGGATGGCAAGATGCTTAATGTAGGTTTGAGTCACACTTCAAATGATAAGCGATACAGGGTACCCACAGAAGAAGAACTTAAGCTAGAGCCGCTGTGTGAAGAGGTAGTTAGATTTCTCAGTTTTGCTTATTTTTTAGGTGTAGTTAAGGTGAATATTTTCATTATAGTTACCCACTTCAATACACTCTCATATAGGCATATCTGCCACTGTCCACAATGCTAAAGATGTAATGTCAGGTTGTCTGATGATATTATTTTTAAAAGATTGCCTGGTAATAATGTACTTTACATAAGCTAGTTTAGTCATTCTGTTGCTTAAATTGCTTAAGCCTTTTGGTTAGAGGCTTCGATATCATGAATAAGTCAAGTGCATCAATGCATGCATCTAGAATCTCATTGAATGTAATATCATTTATGGATGTTATGACTGTTCATCTCGTATTCGAAAGAGAGAGGCGGTCCTTATATTACCAATCTTCCCACGTCATTACTCATGTCTATTACTATAATGCTAGCTTTATACGAGGGAAGTTAGCTATCAGGTAAAGGCAGAGAGATGTGGCACCCTCCAAAGAACCAAAATTGATGGCGGCACCAATACGTGAAAATTTTTCATGTCAGAAATATTTTTGAAAATGCAAGAGCATAACGTGTAAACTAAAGCAATCTATCCTTAAGCATAATCCATGCTTTGACACGAAATAGTGCGCTTCAAGAATTTTAATTTAATTCTACTATAGGCTTTTATTTTCCTTATAAATTATAAAGATTTTTTCTAGGCTCCTATTGATACGATATAAACAATGGTTTCAACTTTACTTCCTTTTTATTAGCATTTTGATGGTTTACCAATTATGAAGAGAAGCTTTATTATACAATTAAATCGTAGATAATACACATCCCAATGAGAATCTAGAGTCTAAAAATTCGATAGCTGTTTCTAAATTCTAGCGATATGAGCCTAGGCAAACACACACGTGCATGCACTCTCTTACACACACACAGTGGATTGCAACCTAATGAGTCACCTTAGGGCCACTTTTCCCTACATATCACACACACACACACATTGTTACATATGTTTAAACTAAAACAATTCCAAATATTTAAACATAGTCAATATGAAACAGTAGGTAACTGATTAAAAACATGGTGAATAAGAGAGGGTATTAGCTTAATGCTGTGAATAATTGGGGAAGTAAAAACTGCAAATTTCTCAATATGGAAAAAACTAGAAGATCTATGCAGTGTAAGTAGAGCTGCCAGTATAAAGCCCGAGAAGGTCGCTTTTGGCGATGGTCAGAAGACTCACAACTGGTCAAGTTTCTTACCACTTGAATGAAGAATATGAGCAGAAGTAAAGAAAAAGGCAAGGGCTACATAGTTATCTTTATACCGAAGGAATACATTTCATGCATAAATCGTAAGGGCACTAGGTTTGGATTAAGTAGCATAAGCTGCACATTCATTACTGCAATCTTCAATTAGCAGAGCTTCACCCTATATACTATGTAGCAAACAGTAGTAAAAGCAGAATTGGAGTGAGTTGTATTATTTTTCTTAAATTTCCTTAACGTACCTTATTATTATTATTTGTAAAAAGCTAGTTTATTTATATTCTTCTATCTTTATTTCCTTTAGATCCTTGCATACCTAAATGAGAGAATGATATCTGCTGAAACGCTTCGAAGGAATGCTGTCATGCAGCGCCGCTGTCGTAATCAGGTGTGCCTTTACACCGCAACTATTTTGGTTCTTTTACATATCGATCATCAGAGATTTCTGACTACATGAAATGCCAATTTTCAGACAGTTATTGCATTTACCTACAGACGCAACGGAAAGCTTGTTAGCTGCAAGTATAGGGGCATTGACAAAATGTTCTGGCAGGTTATGATTAATCAGTTTATTTTATCCTCCAGTTGAAAATCTATAAGAGACAGAATAATATTTACAGTATGTTTGCTTTATATCAGGAAGCAAATACAGAGAAAATATTCTACGGTCTTGATGACATAAGAAACGCTAGTGATGTTATTATTGTAATATTCCATCCTTTCATGTCCTTCACGTTATTAATATTCAATCTTTTTCCTTGTAATTGTTTCCTTCTTTGGACTTGGGATTTATTTTCCTTCATGTTCTTTACCATATAGGTTGAAGGTGAAATGGATAAGCTAGCTATGGAAGAGGCTGGCTTCCGTAATTGTGTTAGTGTTCCTAATGGAGCACCTGGAAAAGTTAAAGATATACCACCAGATGAAGACAAGGTCCAGATGACACTCTTGTATTTTCTTAATACATTTGAAGCATTTCTTGATTATTGATTTGTGGATTGTTATCTTTCTTTGTTAGGAATAAATTTTACACTCCAGTTTTTTGTTAATTATCAATTGTTTGCTTTAATATGCAAGCACCTACTATGATAGCTATTTAAGGTCGAGGTGATTCTTCTTAACCCAATGTTAATCCTTTCTTAGCAGTTTCACAATCTTTAAGTTTGCATTATTAACAAATTTGCATCATTATGGGTTCATTGATATGACAATTCTCTTTCCTGGAAAATTGCATTCTTGAAGTTTAGCTGGAACCTGAGTTCTGAATGTTTGAATTTTGAAATATGGATCTAATCACTGTGCTTTCACACCTCTTTTCTTTTGTGCAGGTTAAACATCTCTTCATTTTGCAGTTTGTCATGTTAAGGTAGACTTCTTAAGTTGAGGACTGACATTCCCTTGATGTTCTTTGTAAAGCTAGGACACAAACTTTCAGTATCTATGGAACTGCAAGGAGTATCTTAATCAGGTAAGCATCTTTGGAGAGCTAAACAAATTAGCATTACTTCTCCTGAAAGACAGTGACATCTTGTTAATCTTTTAGCTGAATACATTTGGTATTTCTAGGCATCTCGCATAATTTTAGCTACAGATGCTGATACCCCAGGCCAAGCTTTAGCTGAAGAATTAGCAAGACGGCTTGGTAAAGAAAGGTCTCTCTCTCTCTCTCTCTCTCTCTCTTGCACGCCACACACATGGTCGTATCCTGTATATGTGGTCCTAATTCAATTACCGTTTGCAACTTTCTCTTAAAATTAAACAGGTGCTGGAGGGTCAACTGGCCAGTAAAATGTGGCACTGAAGTTTGTAAGGATGCAAATGAGGTATGGTCATTAAGTAGAGCCTGAGCGAAGCATTAAAGAGTTTTTATTAAACATATTTCCTAACCTATTATTCTCTTCTTTTGCTCTTTTGATGCACAATAAACCTATTATTACAGCATCTGTCAACTTTACCATGGAAATTTATCTGATTTATTTTGTTAAACTTGACTTCTTTTTCCGTACCCAGGTTCTTATGTATAAAGGACCACATGCTTTAAGGGAATTAATCGATGATGCTGAGTTGTACCCCATACGCGGCCTATTTAACTTCAGCAGTTTCTTCATAGACATTGATGATTATTACTATTGCAGAAATGGGTATGAGCGTGGTGTTTCTACTGGCTGGAGAGCTTTGCATGATTTATATAATGCAAGTATATTGAAACTCAATTCGTTTACTACCTGGGCTTCCATGTAAATGTATCATATTTACTGGTGAAGTAGTAATTCTTTTGCTGCATAACCACTTGATACTTTCATATGTTCCTTAGACAATTCCTGCTGTGTACATTTCTTCTATCCTGTTATCTGAAGCTACCTAAAGTTCTATATACCCCTTGAAACAAAGGGAACCAGAATACATGATGCTCATTGTTCACTGCACATGGTTGCAGGCCATATGATTGGGCTTTCCAACATTTATATAATTAAACATGTAAGTGAATACCCCACCCAATTCACCATGACAACATGGATGGTTAAAATCTAAAAGGGAGAATAGCGAGTGAATTATTAAATTTGTTTTCACATGTATGTATTGGGGAACTTGCTAACTACCACCTTTGGAGTCGAGTGTGACCATGCCTATATATCTGTAGCATGTGTCAAGGAATGTGTTGTGCGGGTGTGTATAGCATATGCATGTTTGTCTTATTCCGTTCAGGTTCTATCTTGAGTAGGTTGTGCCTGGAGAGCTTACTGTGATATCAGGTGTACCAAATTCAGGCAAAAGCGAGTGGATTGATGCCTTGTTGTGCAATATCAATAAAAGTGATGGATGGACCTTTGCTCTCTGCTCCATGGAAAACAAGGCATGCACTCTCCTTTTATTTGTATGTCTGCTTATTCCATGTTCTACAAATATTTTGAACTATTGAATTTACTTGCATTTAGGTTCGGGAGCATGCAAGAAAGCTTTTGGAGAAGTACATTGGGAAACCATTCTTCAATGCTAGGTAAAATTAGATCTATAAAATTTGATTTATATGATTATGTTTATAAAACATACTATCAAGTCCTGTTACCCGCACGTACACACAGACAAAATTCTTCCATCTTTTCTATTCTTTATTTTTTATGCTTATGTCATTTTTTGTGGTGCATTTTGAATACTATTGATGTCAAGCTTAATAATATATTACATAAACAACCAACTTGCTGAAGTATTTATAGCATCATACACGATAGTTTATGTCTAAAACCTAAATTAGAACCTCATTTGGACCATATATCAAGACTCCATATTACTTTGAGAATCTTATTTAAGATGTTTAAGCATCCATAATAATAAAATGGCTGTCAAGTTCTCTCGTGTTCTCTTTTAATTATTCTGCGCTTAAGTCTATATCATTTAATAACTTACAGGAAATAAATTATTTTTTACTCAATCCAATGGATTTAATTTTAGAAACTTGATAAAAGAATTAGGTATGCGTTGCTAGTTCTGGATCAAATTCAGCTAGTGCAAAAGCTGGCTGAAAATTAATTTGGGTCAAGTGAAACTTAAAATTTCAGAAAGGAAGTTATTTGCACCACTACCACTTCAGACTGTTGCATCAATCTTTCTTTAACCTTTGGTGCGGGATAATTGATAGTGATTTGGTTTAGACATTATTTGCTATTTTCCATTTTTTAGTTGTTTTGCAATTTTGAAATGAAGGTTTAAGATGCAAAAATGTTATTGGGATTTTCCCTACCTGCCAAGTTGCTAATATATGTCTGCCATTTTCCAGTTATGGAGGATCAGCTGAGAGAATGACCCCGGAGGAGTTAGAAAGAGGGAAAGAATGGTTGAGCAATACTTTTTATCTCATACGGTGAGTTTGGCATACTTGTGTATGCATATGCTTTTTCTATAATACCAAATTCAATTCTTATTATTGGTAGTGTTGACCAGATTTCTTGTAGACTGAAAGTGAATGGTTGATGGAATTTTTATTAATTCGCGGCCACCAAAACTTTGAAATATGCATCATGTTTCAACCTACATCTCGGTATTGGTACTGGTGTTAGGTGGTAACTTTTGGGATTGGAAACGTCCATATCGGCAGTCGCTGATTGGAAATATTGGATTTTATATCGTTTGACAAAAAGAATTTCTAAATATTAGCGAAATTATCAGACAAACAGTAAAATTAGCTATAAACAGCTTGATAACTACCTTAATAACTAATGATGTATGGGGTAGTTGTCTTAATAATGGTAAAGGTAATTGAATATTATTTGATATTTTACTAACATATAATGTCAAATAAATTGCAATAACCCAATATCCTATTAATGAACCTATCAACACATTGATAAAGCCATTAACCCATTAATCCATTACTAAACTTAATCCTAAAACTCCACTAGGAAAAAACTGTAAATCCAATTTTGGGCAATATCGGATGGTATTGGTATCGAAACGACATTCATTTTTTGGATTGGCATTAGCCATTTCAGGTTGAGATCAGCTGAGATTTCCATCGATGGTTCCATTTTCAGCCATTTTTCAACAATTTGTATTGATTTACGTAGTCTACCATCAATCTGCCTTGTCCATAATCAACAGGACCATGCAAATCATACATGTGTAAACATGCTCATGCATGAAAATGCGCACACTTTTCTTGTATTCAGTTACATATGAATATACGATGATTTCATATATAGTAAAAGTTAATCAATTCGTTTTTGTACAATTTGTATGACATGTTTAACTGTGCAACTAGTTTGGAATTACTTGACCAATCTCTTCTCATCACGTAACAAACTAAAATTAGGTCCAACTCCTATGCTTATTTTACAAGACAAATAAACCAGTCAATTACTTTATAAGCACATAATGGTTAGGAATTAGTTAACAATTAGGTCTAATATCCTGTTCTATGATAGCAAGGCCACTTAACAGTGACTCAACTGGCTTTTAGCGTATAACACCTTCGACCAGGTCAAATTTTCTCTTCCAAGCCACGTTGATTTTTGATACTAAACTCAGGGGTGTTACGTGCTAATAAACTAGTTGAGGGGTGATAAGTGCTATACTAGGTATACATGAGGTGTTATATGCAATTAAATCATAATAAAAAAATATAATTAATACACAATATTAGTAAATACATATCTAAACATGTAATGAGCATGGAAACTATGGAAGTGTATACAATGTTTCAAAGTGTTCAAAAAGTGTCTGAAATTACAAAATATTTTATATTTTGCGAATACGTTTGAGAAATGTCCGACGCTGCGTTGGAAATTACAAAATATATTATCGGAAATGCCCCCCCCCCCCAAAAAAAAGTCTCATTAACCACTGCAGCCCATTGGTTTGTGGAGCAGATGTGAGGATGATTGCTTGCCTTCAGTAGACTGGGTCCTTAAGCTAGCCAAAGCTGCAGTTCTAAGATATGGGGTGCGTGGACTTGTGATTGATCCATACAACGAACTGGACCATCAACGCCCTGAAAATCAGTGAGACATCTCCTGTTGTATTTTATGCATCAGTCAATAATTCTTATGCAGTTATCTTTCTCTTTCCTACAAATTAGCGACTTGAATCTTGTCTTAGTCATGTTAGATCATTTTTCTATATCTATATGTTTCAAAATTCTAGGTAACTCAGAATCACTTTTGAGGATCATTAATATGCTGATCTGAAATTTTCATCTAATGGAACTGGCTTTGTATTGCCCTATTAGTTGCAACTGGTTTTTGGGTTTGATGAACTGTAAATCGTTTTGTTCTTTTTCTTCTTAATGCCTGCAGACCAAGCATATTCCATCTTTAGTACTTCCATTGTTTTAAACTTTTAGTTGAATTTTTAAAAATTTCCACACTTCCTATATTATTCAATGCAAGTAAATTAGGCAGAGAGGGTATCATGCTACGACGGAAGTAATCAAATATTAACCATGTGGCTGGTCTCCTACTAACGAGCTAGCCTTTTGTGTTTAGTTAATGACTTCTCTTGTCTACACATCCTTGATTATGAAATTTGCGTGGTGGATGTTAGGTCAAAAAAAAAGTTTGATCAAGCCATTTGTGGGGATTTATCAATATGATACTTCGATTTTTCCCTGAAAAATGACTCAGAGTAGTCATGACTATAACTTCTAGTAGCATGAGTCTTCTACCCTTCACTGCGATATTAATAATTAATTTTTGCTGTACTATCTTGATAAGTAGCTACATTACTATATGTTTTGCTTTTCCTCAATGTTACAGAACAGAGACCGAGTATGTGAGTCAGATGCTTACTAAGATCAAGCGTTTTGCTCAGCATCATTCATGTCATGTATGGTTCGTTGCTCATCCAAGACAGGTAGTCATTTAAATACAACCATGCACATATGATCGTGGACTAAATTACACTAAACTGTGCTTAACTATTGTTGTTTCATCTCAACTACCTTCAATTTTTTTAATTAAAAAAAATGCTGCATTTAAGGGTATTTTGGTGAAAAGAATTCCTTGAAACCAAAGCTCGAGGGAGTTCATTATAATAGAAGTATATTAAGGTAGTTTGGTAGTTAATGCTAATTTTTGGGTGATTGAGCTTATGGATGCATTTTCCAAAGCAAGATGTAGTTTCTTGACCTAATACCATTTTCCAAAGCTTCAACAATGGAGCGGGGGCCCACCTAATTTGTATGATATCAGTGGAAGTGCACACTTCATCAATAAATGCGATAACGGTATTGTCATTCATCGGAATCGAGATGAAAAAGCAGGACCTCTTAATCGTGTCCAGGTTGGCCTCAGTTTAGTTGCATAGAGCTTTGCAAATTTGCTTTATCTATATATACGTATCACTTAATTACCTAATTATAGGTTTGTGTACGAAAAGTACGCAATAAGGTCATTGGGAATATTGGAGAGACATTCTTATCATATGACAGGTGCGTTTAGTTTCTCCTGGAATTCTTGTTTCTTTTTTCAATCTTTTATGCAAAATTTACATGTGCACGTGATCGCTTGCTTCCTTGTGCTCTTGCTCTCGTTGGTTGGTTTAAGTATGCCACTATGCCTCGTAATGAAAAACCTTATAGTTTTATAAAGAAAAGGCAATTTCCATACATAACTGCACCGTTTTATTTAAAAGAAAATATTTAAATATCGGGATATACATTTACCCATCTAAACTCAATATGATTGCACGACGATTCCTGTGATGTCAGCTACTTCCATGTTAAACATTTGCTTATTAACTTTTACTGATACACATGACCATTAGTGTTTTAAAAGTGGGTTGGGGGGGGGGGCGTATATGCTGGAATGCCTAGCCGCTTAGTCGGCTGGTCAATAATAAAAAATGTCTTATTTTGGTATTGTTTTGTTATTTCTTGTATGTTGTTTGTTGAACTTTGATTGTAATGGATTTTAACTATTTTTAAATATCTAATCCTCTCTCAGTTAAGTTTTGAAGTCAAAATTGATTCTGCTCGAAGTCAAAGTCGAAAACTCAAACCCAAAGCTGCTCGTAAACCCTAGCTATGAAATCAAATCAAAATTAAATCTCCTAGCTTGAAATTGAAGTTTCCGAGTTGAAGACCCTAGTTGCTATAAGTCAAAGCCTTGAAGCTTCTAATTCAAAGTTGAAGTGTGAGACTTGAAGTCGAAGCCTCCATGTTGTCCCCATAATACTAGTTCGATATATTGGTGGGAGAGAAAGAAAACAACATGAAAATAATCGGGGATTGGGATTAATTAGATGTTATTATCACACAAAACGCAATTATATTTTCTCATTCTAAATTTTATAAGGGTGTGTGATAATAGAAGTACCAGAACCATATCCGTAAACCTCTAAATGTACCCCCATCAATAAGAATTGCAGTATAGTTACCCAATTAATCAGGTGAGAACATCATCTCCGCTTAAGTGGTAAAAAGCAGAACGATGGAGAGAGCTCCGCCACTTAATTTGCCACTTCATAATACACCAAGGATCATAATCTGGTCTTCAAATTAGGTTTCATTTAGTAGTTTGCACTTCTACTACATCACTGCAGTTCTCGCAGCAATTAATAAAATTTGATAATCATGGTGCATTTTGACTATAGTTTTTTTTTTGCTCGAAAGTAATTTTTAGGAATTTTATTGATTAGCATCGTATTTTATTATTATTTTCTTTTTCATTTTTTATTTTAATGTCACTAGCACAAGCACATTGCGGTACATGAAATGTATATCCCATTGCATGTATAGGCGACATATGAGGTGAAAGATCGTCGGGGACGAGTTGACGAGTTTGAGACGTGAAGAAGGAAAATTTGGGGGAGATGAGACAAGGGAGGTAGAATTTGGGGAAGAAGACAGAATTTATCACTAATCAGAGTTTAATTGAGAACCCAAAAACTCTTACAAACCAACTCAATTAATCATGCACACCTCTCTCATTCCTCTCCCTTTGCTTTTTGTACAATTCTTATTGCGGGAACTAGTAGAAAATACAAGGACTAAAACACCATCCCTATAACAAAATGCTAGTGGATATGATGAAATCCACTTAATACGGATGTGTATCAGACCTGAACCTAACATTGTAGTTTCCTTCTCCACAATATGAAACTCAACAACCATGTCTTTTTCTTCGGCTTATAATGCAGGATTACTGGAAAGTTCAATGATATTGATGATGATGTTAGAAGAAAGTAGACCACCAAAATACGAAAGACCTGTACCAATTCTGTTTGTGCAAGAGACACCAAATGGCATAACACAGTTTCAGAAGAATCCTTAACGGAAATGTCTTCTCGGGTTTTATATGCAAATCTTTAAAGATGTGGAGGAACCCTTAATTTCTGTTCCTTTGCTGGAAGGGGTTGGGATTTGGAATCTTCAAATTTTGGTGTATAATTAATTTATTATGTAGCAGCTGTATATTTATCTGTATGTCCACCAACTATTTATTTCCTTAGTGATATGAATCAAATGCTAATTGCAGCTCTGGATGCTCTTCAGTTAAAATCATGCCATATTGAGCTTTCATCAATTATGCTGCAACCTTCTTGTGTGCTTAAACCAATTAAGAATGTAGTTTGTTTGCAAGGAAATCATGGATATTTGATTCATTGGTGGGTGTTTTGGAAATGAAATCATGAGGGAAGATTACGAGGAAAATCATAATAATCATTTTTTTGTTTCTCAATTGTTGGGTGTGACCAACTTGATTAGCAAATCTGTAAGGCTGAATTTTTTAGGTTTTCCTTGTCTGCTCCCTGATCCGTCTAGATTATTTGTACGTGCAATGCACATGTATATAAATAGAAGATGTAAGATCCATTGTTTTTATTTTATGATGAAAATCGTGGGTGTCTTTTTCCATTTGTTGGTTGCATATTCGACTTTATTGCATTCTTAAATTTCATGAAGAGGGGGGAAGAAACATAATTAATATGAGGAAAATAAGACATAAATATTAAAAAATAAGGTGGCTATATGCCAATTTTGGTTCTAAACATATGTCATCCATTGAGTTCTAATTATAATGGTAGAGATATAAACTACAAAGTATTAAAAGGGTTTTTTATATTGTTTTTTCGTTTATAGAAACTATTGAAGTATTTTTTTCAATTCCAGAGAAGAGAATGCGAATTCCTAAATGCAATGACCGGTTCTAGAAATTTCCTCATTTCAAGCAGCTTAATAAATCAACATCATTCATAATTCATAAGACGAGGAATTGACAAGTAAGAAGAAAAAGAAGAAAAGTAGCCGTTGCAGTATTCAAAAATTATGAAGAGGCAGAAACAACAACGGCTCTCAAAATATATAGCCGTTACATCTACACTGCTCTCGCTCTCTATCTCTAGCCTATACACCTCTCTTTCTCTCTCTAAATAAAAACCTTTCCTTGTTTTCTCTTTGCTCTCTCAAACCCTATGCGCTCTCTCTCTCTCTAGCTTACTTACAATTCACCTCCCTTTCTCTCTCTAAAAACCTTTTCTTTGTTTTCTTTTTGCTCTCTCAAACCCTAAGCGCTCTCTCTCTCTCTCTCTCTCTCTCTCTCTCTCTCTCTATATATATATATATATAGCTTACTAATCTAATTCCTCCGAGACCATTGAAATCCCTGCTACCGAGGTATAAAATTTCATCTTTACTTAAATATTAGCTTCCATTAGTGTGTGTGTGTGTGTGTGTGTGTTTGTATTCTTCATGAACTTAATCTTCCTAACTAATCTTTGCTTCAACAAACCCCATCTGGTTTTCGAAGAATATTTTGTCAAATGTAAGGGAACAACACCTTAGAATTCTACAAGTATCTGGTTTAGTCTCTAAATTCTATAATTGACTATGCTTCTTAGATGCTGATCTTAGCGAATCAATAAAATTTGATAAATAGTATAAAAAGTCTAGTGTTACATACACACACACACACATTTTTATATAAGCAGTTTAGTTTTCCTTTGATATATTCCAATATTGGCGCTCTTGCGTGATATTGGTTAAATAATAGAGTTTAAGAGTTGAGATTGCTTGGTTCCAATTCTTCTTTCTTTCTGTTGACAAGACAACCAACACTCCGCCGCAACTCATCAAAATTATACTTAGTCTAAAGGCTAAAGTTCAACTTGCTACCATGGACTTTACGTATTTTCCACGAATGATACCATGAACATTTTAAAATGATCGATTGCTACCATGTACTTTTAAAGTATCACAAAACCAAACAAAAAAAAGTTGACTCTTTTTTTTATTAATTTATATAAAAAGGCATTATAGCCATTTTCTAATTTTTCCGTTAACGCCGTTATAGTAGTTTTGTGATATTCTGAAAGTTCATGATAGCAATCCATCATTTTAAAAGTTCACGGTAGGAAGTTGAAATTTAGCCTAGGCTAAATTACACTAAACTACCGTCGACTATCTTTATTTTTCATTATACTTCCTTGAATTTTGGTTTGAATGGAGTTTCCCCCCACTACAGTAAATCTAACACATTCAGGAAGCAGAATGTATTAAAAAAACACTTTGATTTAGCAATAGCTAACGGCATCCTGGTGTATTTTAGCCTTAACCTTCATTGAGTATTAAAGCTAGCCAATTAAGAGCTTAATCCCGCAACATTATAATTTTGATTCTCTTTTTAACTATACAGGGTTGTTTTTATATGAAAACACTGAATGCATGATTTTTCTTTTTCAAACAGCTCTATAATATTTTTTCAAATCAAATTTATTTTCTGGAAAACAGCTGGGGACTACTTTGATATGGGACCTGTCGGTGTTGGGTTGGGAAGTGGACTACAAAGAGGAGTTTGTGCCAGGCGATGAAGGCTCCTGATCATTTAAAAGGAGAGGAAGATCGGCGGGCCCCAAGAACATACAATTCGCAACTCGTTTACAAACAATGAGCCTCGCAAAGTCGTGATATCAATCGCGAATAAAACATTTAGAAAGAATAGTTACGTATATCCGCGTATATACTACTAGTTACTTACTTAATCAGGTGTTGAGATGTTGTGTTGATGAATCTCAAGAATAGTTTTGTTCTTGTTTTGGGATTTAGTCATACATTATCCGCCCGTCTTTTGCTTTTTAATAAAGGTTTCGATTTTGACAAGAATAGTATTCAGGCATCATGCAGTTATTCTATATGTCTAAGTTCTGTTTGTTACTAGTGGTGTAAGAGCTGAAAATGAGACGCGTGCCCAAAGCGTATA
The DNA here is from genome assembly GCA_030015575.1 of Agapanthus africanus. Taxonomy (NCBI): domain Eukaryota; kingdom Viridiplantae; phylum Streptophyta; class Magnoliopsida; order Asparagales; family Amaryllidaceae; genus Agapanthus; species Agapanthus africanus. The sequence continues at coordinate 5,628,633 of CM057341.1, read as the reverse complement.
CATGAGTTCATATGGGAATTGTCTCGCAATTCTTAATTATGCTACTAATTAATGTGTAATAATAACTATAAACCATAGATTGATATTAATTAATTCTATGTAGGTGTAAGATTTTGAAAAATATATGTGCTTTGCTATATATGTGGGATTTTAGTTTGTCCTCCTTGACCTTGCGTTGCACTGTAGGATCGAAGTTGACACCGAGCGCCGCACCACCTGGATGCAGACTGGTGAGATGACTGACGAGGTTTATTATACCGTTTTCCGTCGGACAAACGGCACAGCCAGATTCCCGGCGGGCACTTGTCTAACACTTGGTGCAGGCGGACATATCAGCGGTGGCGATATCGGGTACTCTGGCCAGAATGTATTGCACGACCGCTGATAACGTTATCGATGCTAGGGTTGTGGGAGTGGACGGTCGGGTTTTGGACCGAAAGGGGATGGGGGAGGACTTGTTTTGGGGCTATAAGCGAGTCGATGTTCCGCCGATATTGTCATGGTGTTTAGGGTTAATAACAGGAATTTGAAGGAGGATGCGACCAAACTTGTGACACGGTACTGTGCTTATTAAGTTTTTAATTTTTCCTTTTGACATACAGTCCACGTTATTTCACCTACATATATTGAATATATGGTTTTTTTTAGAAATATGGTATAATAATATTAAAATTATTAAAATAAAATCATTTATTTTATATTTATCAAAATAGGACGGTTTCACATCCCCACCCGCCCCCATAATGCAGAGAGCGGGTTCCAAGAACCCACCCCCACCATTCTAAAGTAGAGGGCGGATTCCTAAAATCCGCCCTCTTCTATAGAGCCGGGGGGGTGTTCTTAAAACCCATCCTTATTAATTAAAAAAAAATTTAAATAAAAAAAAGAATTTAATAAATATCGTTTTAAAAAAATTAATAAATAATAATATTGTTGTTTTTAAATATGAATCTTGTATACACTCCAATACAAAATGAATCCGTCGAATTTATAATACAAAAAAATTATCTGTTTGTAAAAGTATACAATTACCGCTTTCCCTTTCCCTTTCCCAATCCGAGGAGGCTTGACATAAGCCTATACCTTTTGGGATGACTGGACGACCCTCCTGTTTCTTGGGTATATGGCGGCGGCAGCGGCGGCGGCAGCGGCAGCGGCGTCTGCTGCTTCGTCTTCTGCATCGTCTTGGATAGGCTGCTGTTCCGCAAATTCTGAATATGGGACCAGTTGTCAGATATGTACTGCCTCCCAACAACTGTATGTAGGACGAAAAATCCGTCTTCCAACTGGGCTGTTGTTGCGAAGAACCTGTCCTGGGTTCATGCTGCTGCTGTTGCACAAAACCTGACCCCTATGGCTGCGCAAATCCTGACCCCCAAGACTGCTGTTGTTGCGCAAAACCTGACCCTCAAGACTGTTGTTGTTGTGCAAAACCTGACCCCCAAAACTGCTGTTGTTGCGCAAAACCTGTCTCCCAAAACTATTGTTCCTTCGGTTGTTGCGCTTGTTCAGTATGCTAGGGTTGCTACTGACAGTATGATGTTCCGAACCACCGATCCTGCTGCTCTGGATCTCCCTGATGCTGCGGCTCTGGTTCCGGCTCATGCTGCTGCTCTAGCGATGGCGATAAATGTGGAAGTATATTATATGAACTGAATATACCACCAATATATGAGTCAACAGTAGAAAATAAAGCCTGAGTATCTGGACTGGTATCAGTCGGATATGGATCCTGTATCATTGATTGTATATGATGCAACCCACGAGCCTGTCGTTACATTAAAAATAAGAAATAATTATTGACTCATACCGCCGGATATTAAAAAATAATATAATTTAAAGAATTTAACTTACCATTTCTTGTTGCATGTGGCCTCTAGGTTCGTACTGCTGGATGTTTAGAAAGTCTTCAGGGGGAGCAAAAAGATATCTTATAGTGACACGCTTATACCATTAGAGATATGTTTCTGTAGCGTCGGTGGTCGTTTGGTCACCTATTTGCTGTAAGACAATATTACGCTACCTATCCTCTCATCTCAGCAAATATTGATGATGATATTTTCTTCAATCACGCTCCGCCTTTCCTCCTTGCATGTCTCGCTTTATTGTCATAGGCACAGGCGGCGGAACAGGAATATGTTGCAATCTACTGAACTGTCGCAACACCCGGTCCGGTAAGTGCATGACTACAATATTAATGCAGAGTAGTGGGCATCGAGCCCGCCAAACCGGCTCTCTTTCGATACAAATGCCGGGTAATCCTTGCAGACGATATGCTGTATAAGGCGTCCACGTGAACTGCGCAAATAACATAGTACAAAATTGTAATGAAGCTAATTTAAAATTTTTAAACAAAGTTAATTACCTAAGGTATGGTTACCTGAGTCGTCTCCATGCGATCCAACTCATCTCTATAATACTTAAGTACTCGACGAGAAGCCTTATAAGATTTCTTTCCACTCCACCAAGAGCCGAGAGACTTTCCAGAGGTATCCACGGCATAAATATTAATGCGATCTGATCTTCCCATACACATGTGCTCACATTACCAAATCTATATATAAAGTGTCAGATCATAAGAGAAAGAACCAATATTACAATTTTGCAAATGTCTCGCTTTTAAAAATAAGGAATGTACCTGAAGTAATGTAATACAACCACAAATTTTATTGTTCGTAAGAGCACATGCCTTATCTAGTTTCTTGTAACGATAGGCCAGGACCCCTGCTCCCCAAGCATACTGGCCAGACACATCAAAATCCGTAAAAACCCAAGGTATAAAGGATGGACATGCGTTGCCGATTGATTCGGCATCAACCAAGAACCGATCATGTACAGAATGTAGGTACGTGAATGTCTATCCAGGACATTATCGGTAGCTTCATAAGGGATATTAGTAAATGTATCTTTGAGCCAGTTTAAACTGATCTTATACCCCTTAGTATAGCCTCCTGGTGCCTGAATTTTACAAATAATTGTTAATTAATATCACTGTAACTTACTTAAGCTTTTGATTAAAAAATTACGAATTATACCTGTTCGAGAGCAGACTCAGTATATGTATCCCAATATGGGTGCTCGGTATCTGGACCTACAATTTTACCTCCGACCAATCCAAGCCCATTCATCCGTAAACAAAGTAAGATGCCAATATCCTGGAGTGTGATAGTGGCCTCACCCCATCTAAGATGAAAATTGTGGGTCTCTTTTCTCCAGCGCTCAACAAGAGAGGTAATGAGACCATGGTCGATTTGGATATGACGAAGCAATGGAGCTTCATAAAATCCGGCTCTTCGAATCCGCTCGATTATACGTGTCACGCCCCGCTTCCCAGTGTACGGCGAAGGGGACGCGACGAGGTCCGCTACGTATATACTCAGAAGTACACACGCTAAGCGTATCTAAGCAATATAAAATAAATACACAAGAGACAAGAAATAAAAAGAACAGCAACTTTTATTTATTAACATTCTTTGTACAATGCATGAAAGGAAATACAACTGAAATAAAAGATGCCTAAACAGTGGCATAATAAGAAATGAAAAGTACAGAGAGGAAATGTATACAATGAAACTAAAGTGCAGGGTCTTCGGCAAACTGCTCCAAGTCTTCTTGAGATGGCTCGATCTCTGCCGAGTCGAAAACACTTGACGACATTCAAAGAAGAAAGAAACAGAATGTCGTCAGTGAACAGGTCGCTCGGTAAGTCCCAAAGGTAAGAGGAAAGTAGAAAAAGACAGAATAAGAAGATATATTTTAAAGTTGTATTATCCTGTAGTAATGTCGTATTAACACTGTTGTTTGTAGTTTGGTACAGAAGGATACCAGTGTATACGAGGGGAGTCTCTATATGCCAGAGACTAGAGGCACGTGTAGTATAAGAAACCGTTTATGCCACGGTACAACAGCAACTGGATTCATGTTAGATGTATTAAATCTGACCACCTCGTGCCACCTTTAACACCTTTCGTACCAATCTACCCCTTAAACCCCGCGATGTCTTGTTTGTATTGTTATCTTGTAAATTGTATTGGTTGCATGATTGATTGACCGACTGACCGAAATCATGATATTAGGAAACGGTTGTAACCGTAGAGTCATGTAAATGGAATACTGAGAATCATGTAAAAGGAATATATATCCATGGTTCGGTTCAGTCAAGTTGTATAAATTGATAATTGTATTCATGGATTCATGTGTTCATATTGAATTGGAATCTTGTAAATTATAGATTGACTTAAATCATATTCAAGTCGGATTAATCAGACTCAAACCCGAGTCAGACAATCAGAATTGTGAATCTAGGTCTTTTAATTGCTAGGGTCCTTAGGGTAATTTATAAAACTTGAGGGGGATTTATATAAAAATACTTTTATATACTTTTCAAAATACACCTCAAGTATTTATTATTCGTCTTTAGAGTTGTAATGAGGGTGGATTTTATGTTGTGACATTTCTAGTGAAAATATCCTAGTTTTATAAATAAGGGTATTTATCTGTAATATTGTTTATTTGAAGTTCATGGTATTTTAGTGTAAAATTAATTCTTGTGATTTTTAGGAAAATGTGGAAAATTTATATTATAATAAAATAGATATTTAAATGATAAATATACATATGTTTATACAAATATAATTTTAATAAATATTTTATATTCCAAAAAATCTCATTTTCTTAAGATGTCGTATTTTAAACCTTTCGAGACCGAATGCTCCTTGCGGAGGTCTGAATCTCACACTACTAGCCCGAGGGTGCGCGATAAACCGCATAATCCCGAACGGGTTCCCTAAAAATGGGTTGTAGCGGCGCTTTGCAAAGATTGTAAAATACTAATCCTTTAGAAAACGTTTTTATAAAGTAAAAGGTATTTATTTGCAAAATGTAATTTTCCGTATTTTAGATTTTAGGGTATCCTAAGCCAACTAGCCTATTTCTAAATGGTCTAAACGACAAGTCGTTAGAAGCTTCAAATCGCCTCTTCACCGCTAATTGTGGCCAGATAAGTACAAATGAGGAAAGAGGGATCCGCTCACGAATCGTGAGACAGGCCTTTTAAAGTTACCTTTGCTCACTTGCCTAGTCTAGACACCACAAAGTCAGGTTTAGATAAACGATCGATATCTACAACTTATCGTATTTTCCTAATGATAGGTATTTATTTAAAAGTGTATCAAAGCTAAACTTTTAGAATTGATTTTATTAAGAATATGGTATTTAAATGAAAGTATTGTTTTATCGTATTCTAAGTTTTTGATGATGTCGTTTAGGGTTGTATTTGCGTGTGTGTGGAGGTAGGTCATTACCTCGTGCTCTAGTTTAAATGTATAGCAAAGTTAAGGGGTTAAATGTGAAATCGAAACATTATAGTATTAAAGTGAAAAATACGATAAATTGGAAAGGCTATCATTTCATGTGAGAAAACTTGTTCAAATTATTTGTTAAGTGTTTAATAGTCAACAATAAGATGTTTAAGCATGATTGAATTGGTGAGAAGTGAAATTTTATAGAAAACCGAATCGGAAATCGGATTTGTTCCGATTCCGTCGGGTTTTGTAGTTTCGTATTTTAGAGAATAAGAAAGGGGGATAGAATGGGACTTACGGGTTTCGATTAGGCAAAGGAGTGAAGGGGGGACTAGAGAGGTTGCCGAGGCATTGCTTCGTCTCCGGTTGTTCTTAAAAACGTCGCCGGAATTTCCGCCAGAATATCGTCGAAGCTTCGTCGTGCACTTGTTTTCAAATTACACAACTCTTGGAAAATTTTGAGAGAGTGAGTTTAGGGTTTTGGGATGAGAGAGTAGAGGGTAGGGGGTGTATTTATAGGGTAGGCTAGGGTAGGGTAGGTGATTGTCACGCTCTAACTGTGTCGTGTTTAAAAAGAATTCTGAAATTACCGCAATCAAAACGGTGTCGCTTGTAGCGAGCCGCGATGAATACGGGTCGTCCGCAGGGAGATGGTAAGTTTCTTATTGCTTGTTTTAACGAGTTAATTCCGTGTTTTGATTTGTTGGTTAACTAATTGTCGTAATAAAGATATGAATAAAAAGGGCTTGTTAAGGGTAGTAATAAGTTAGATTGTATGAAGGTGATGTTTGCCAATTCCTTATAGCCCCGACTTGGTATTGATACTAAAGCAATAGGTAACAACGCGGATTAGGGAACTTGAAATACGGTATTTGCGGTATTTCGCTAAATCCGTTTTCCTTGTCCTTCCGTTGTTATCTCTTGATTTTAGCCTTCGGCAAACCATGGGCAATCCGGTCATGATTAGGAATCATCACTATCGGGGTAGGATAGGATGCCTAGTGAGCGGAGTTGCGGGTGATTTGCACGAAGTTTCAATAGGCAAGTTTTAGGTTTTAAAGTTTGGACAAAGAAAATCTTCGAATACGATCTAACATATTACACCCTTAACAAGTGAAAAGATTACTCACACATATTTACAAATTAACAAGAAAGAAAAGAGAAGATACATAAAAACATACAATGAAATAAAGAGGAAAAGAGAACCGATGAGTTCAAGCGTTTTATCTCCCAGTGTTCAATCCCCGGCAACGTGTGAGATCCAAATACCAAGCTTTGAGGTTGCAAGCTCACTTAAGAGGTTGCAAGATCAAAGCAAGGCATGAATTTCACAATTGAAATCATGTAAAGTGGAACAAGACATGTAATAAAAATACGAACTTTTATTGAAGAACAAACTTGTTACAAGAGATCTTGAAGTCAAGAACCTAAGCCTTAAGCTTGCAAGTTCTAAATGAGAAGTTGCAAGGTCAAGACAAAGGGGCAAGAGCTCAAGAATGAAAAGAAAAATTACAAGAATTCTAAGATAGAACTAAAGAAAAAGCTACCCTTTCCTCTTCCCTCTGGTCTCTATTTATAGGCTCAGAAAGAAATATTCATATCTGCCCCATTATGGCTCATGCTGATTTGTTTGATTGCCTTTGATTTGAACACATGCTTTTTAGTCTTGAATGCATATAATATCATATGCATATAAAATCATATCCTTGATTTCATATAAAATCATATCCTTGATGATTGCATATAAAATCATATCCTTGATTGCATATAGAATCATATCCTTCATGATTGCATATAGAATCATATCCTTGATTGCATATAGAATCATATCCTTGATTGCATATAAAATCATATCCACATGTGCTTAAAAGTCTTGTATACACATTTGTTGTGTTGGACCATTTAGAAAAAAATGTGTACACAACTTGTTGCATAAAGGAACTCCTGAAGTATCGGTCGGTTAGCGTTTCTGATCGCAGTGTCTTCCCTCAAGTGATATATCCGCGCTGTTGGATGCATTTCCAGTATTTTGTCATGGATACCTGTAATCTGTAATACTGAGCAGACACTGGTCAATAATACCGATAAATACAACAATTAGACAATGAATGAACGGTATTAGAATGCAATTTTCTGATATGAACAAATACCCCCAAACTTATCTATTGCTCGTCCCGAGCAAAACCAATTTATTCACAAAAAATTTCCTAACCTCACTTTCGCAGGGAACGCGATTGCACTGAGCAAGTGCAACAAGCCGTTAAACCTCTAGGTGTCCCTAGTAGGAGGAGTGTTGTCTCCTGAGGGTTTTCAGCGGATACTACCCACAAAATCCGGTCAAGCTAGTTTTGTAAAATAACTAAGATTCAAACCCTAAAGTTTTGTTTCAGAAAATAACAATTCTATTATCCTAGGTCTAGACTATCGACCCTTTATTTTTCACACCTCGCTTCTTGTTTAACTACAGCTTTTATATGTCTTCACGTGCAGAGCAAATAGTGTCGTTAAGTTCCCGAAAGGTCGAATAAAGTCATCATATCACACAATTAAGCCCGGATAAAATTTTTAAAAGGATCACATAAGTTTTATAAAGAGTTAAGCAATTTTTTTCAAGCTTCGTTTTCCAGTAAAAAGTTTCAACTTCAGAATTTCTATCTTCCTTAACAGGAAACTAGGTCTTATTTTTCACTCCACCCTTTCCTTGTTTTCATTTCATACACACCTCTGTGAATCGTGCAATAGTCTTTATCATAGAATAAAACCTTCATATCTCCGCTAAATTTTTTTAAAAAAGCCTGTCTTTTATCAAGATTATTCTCACACAAAGAACCGTTAGGAATTTTAACTCGGAGAGAACACTTGCTTGACTTTGTTTTAATCTGGACTTTCTAGGCTTCTTAGCGAGCTTTGGGCCAATGCACCCACACCAGTTGGTTTTAGGGCATTAGGTGTAGAAACACCCCGGCGGACTTAATTACTCAAGTTACCCAGGTCCAAAAACAAAAGACAGTTTGGCGTGAAAATCAGATGATTTAATACGAACGGAGATATAACCGGCAGTTCAATTATTTTTTGGATAAAAGACGTGTTTAGTGGGTTTGGTGTGTAATCATTCCAATCAAGTTTCAGATGGGTTATTTTTCAGACTTAGTTCCAATTACGGCATCAATAACATTCCTTCATATTTGCTTTACTTCATAAACTATTCTTGACACTACTTATTTCAGAACAAACCTATTTGATCCTCAGAAAATCATTGATCCATTTAAAAGTTTTTCGACATAAAAGACTTATCATCTAATTCCCAAAAACTCACGACACGTGTAGTGTGATGTAAAGACGTATATCAGCTATAGTTAACTTCAAAGGAGAGTTATTTTTCAGGTTTTCAAAATCTAAACATAAGATTTAGTTATTCTTATTTTATCAAACAAAACCGTCGAAATGTTGAATCAGAGTCCTCCCACTAGCTAACTTGACAGAAAAGTTTTTATGTTTTTAGAAAATTTTCAGATTTTTATGGATTTTATGGATTTTAATATGCAGATGCAAAATATACATATGAATGCGAAGGTAAGAAATGCGTACCGAGCGTACCCCCAAACTTAAACTGAACAGTGTCCTCACTGTCATTGCATGAAGAGATCATTTGAAGGGTCAAAAATTGTCGGTTAGCGATACACAATTTTTATTTGTTTTTGTTTGTAAAGAAAAGAAAAAGAAAAAGAATAGAAAAGAATATTCACAAATATATACAAAAGGCTTTATACATACCCCCAAACTTATTTGGAACAGTGTCCACTGTTCTTGGCTGGATAACCGAAGTTTGGAGGTGGGCAGAGGAAGATCAGACAGGGTAAACCGGCTCCTGTAAGAATAGGAGCTCCTCTGTTGGTTCGGCGCTAAGGTACGGTTTTAGTCGGTGTCCGTTCACTTTGAAAAATGAACCGTCCTTTGGATTTTCCAAATCCACAGCGCCCTGCGAATACACATTCCGCACAAAATACGGCCCTTTCCAGCGAGATCGGAGCTTTCCTGGATGGAAATGAAGTCTGGTGTCGTAAAGCAGTACCTGCTGACCAGGTACGAAGGTTTTGCGCAAAAGGTGTTTATCGTGAAACACCTTCGTTCTATTCTTAACGACAACCGCGTTATCGTAAGCCTCATCCCTAAGCTCGCTCAGTTCGTTCAGTTGCAGCTTCCGATGGCTGCCCGCATCTTCGAGAGATAGATTCAGCTCTTTTATCGCCCAAAATGCGCGATGCTCTATTTCGACAGGGAGGTGGCAAGCTTTTCCGTATACAAGCCGACAGGGAGACATGCCAAGGTCGGTCTTATAAGCAGTGCGAAAAGCCCAAAGGGCATCGGTTAGTTTCAGCGACCAATCCTTACGGTTCTTGGAAACCGTCTTCTCCAGTATCTGCTTGATTTGCCGATTTGAGACTTCGGCTTGCCCGCAGGTTTGGGGGTGGTAGGGCGTGGATAGCTTATGATTAATGGAGTATTTCCGCATCAAGGCCTCGAAAGTTTTGTTGCAGAAATGACTTCCATTGTCGCTAATGATCGCTCGGGGGTGCCCAAACCGGGAGAAAATGTTTTCTTTAAGGAACCTAACGACAACCTTATTGTCGTTAGTCCGGCTGGGCACAGCCTCGACCCATTTAGAGACGTAATCAACAGCGAGAAGGATGTATAAGTTCCCAAAAGAGCTGGGAAACGGCCCCATGAAATCTATCCCCCAAACATCGAAAATCTCCACAACCAAGATCGGTTGGAGCGGCATCTCGTTCCTCCGGGATATCCGGACCATGTGTTGGCACCAGGAGCAAGTCTTGCAATAGTCATGAGCGTCTTTGAAGAGTTGTGGCCAGTAGAAACCATATTGCAAGATCTTCTCAGCTGTCTTTCTGGGGCCAAAATGCCCGCCACACGCTTGATCGTGGCAAAACGACAGCACACTCTTGAATTCCTCATCAGGGACACACCGACGAATAATCTGGTCAGGACAGTACTTGAACAGATAGGGTTCGTCCCAGTAAAAATGTTTTACTTGGGATAAGAAGCGAAGTCTGTCCTGACTTGACCATTCAGTTGGTAGTAATCCCGTTGCCAAATAGTTCACAATATCTGCGAACCAGGGTTCGCAAGATACAGTCAAGAGCTGTTCATCCGGGAAAACGTCGTTGATCGGAATTGGAAGCGAAGGCGAAGAAGGAAGTCGTGAGAGATGGTCGGCAACTACATTTTCACATCCTCGTTTGTCCTTAATGACAAGGTCAAACTCTTGAAGCAAGAGGATCCAACGTATTAACCGAGATTTTGCATCTTTCTTCGCAAAAAGATGGCGCAGAGCAGAATGGTCAGTGTAGACAATGACTGGAGAGCCGATGAGGTAGGGCCTGAACTTTTCTAAAGCAAATACAATAGCCAAGAATTCCTTCTCAGTTGTTGTATAATTGAGTTGGGCGTCGTTCAGGGTTTGGCTAGCGTAATAGATTACGTGCGGCATCTTGTTGATGTGTTGTCCAAGGACAGCACCGATGGCAGAGTCGGATGCATCGCATATAATCTCGAATGGGTGCGTCCAGTCAGGGGAAGAGAGAACGGGAGCAGAAGTGAGTGAGTGTTTCAATGATTCAAAAGCAGCCACACAGCTCGAGCTGAAGTCGAATGGCGTGTCCTTGGCCAGAAGAAGAGTCAAGGGCCTAGCGATCTTGCTAAAGTCCTTGATAAACCGTCTATAGAAACCGGCGTGGCCAAGGAAGGCTCGGATATCTCGGACGCATCGGGGAGGAGGAAGATTGGAAATGACCTCAATCTTTGCTTTGTCTACCTCAATGCCTTTCTGCGAGATGATATGTCCTAAGACAATACCTTCGCGCACCATGAAGTGACATTTCTCCCAGTTCAAAGTGAGATTCTTGTCCTTACATCTGGTAAGGACAGCGTCGAGATGCAGCAGACACTCGTCAAAGGAATCGCCAAAGATGGAGAAGTCGTCCATGAAGATCTCCAAGAATTTCTCCACCATGTCTGAGAATATTCCCATCATACACCGCTGGAAGGTAGCGGGCGCATTGCATAACCCAAAAGGCATGCGACGATATGCAAACGTGCCAAAAGGACAAGTGAAAGTAGTCTTGTCCTGGTCTTTTTCGGCGATGGGAATTTGATTATAGCCAGAGTAGCCATCAAGAAAGCAATAGTACTCATGTCCGGCCAATCGTTCGAGCATCTGGTCAATAAAAGGTAGCGGAAAGTGGTTTTTCCGCGTTGCGGCGTTGAGTTTTCGGTAATCAATGCATACTCGCCACCCAGTTTGGGTGTGAGTAGGGATTAACTCGTTCGCCTCGTTGGTTATGACCGTGATGCCCGACTTCTTGGGGACAACATGAATGGGGCTAACCCACTGGTTATCGGAGATAGGGTAAATGATACCACTATCCAGACATTTGACGATCTCCTTCTTCACAGCCTCCTTCATGACTGGATTGAGACGTCTTTGTGGATCCCAGGCTGGTTTGGCATCATCCATCAGATGAATATGATGCTCAACGATCAGGGGACTAATCCCCTTGATGTCCGCCATGGACCAGCCAAAAGCTTGCCTATTGTCGTGTAAGACCGAAAGAAGGGCTTTCTCTTGCTCGGGAGCAAGAGAAGCCGAAATGATAACCGGGAGGGTCTCGTTCTCACCTAAGTAAGCGTACTTAAGGTGAGACGGCAAAGGCCTGAGTTCAAGAATTGGAGGTGAAATGATTGAAGGCTGGATTGGAGAAAAGGTCTCGAACTCAAAGGATTCCATCAAAGGTTCAAAACGAGCGTAAGCTACCGAGTTGGATGGTTCAGGTAACTCATCCGGAAAGTCAAAAGATTCAAACTCGGGTTGTGAGCGGCTAAGATCGTGTGAGAACGTAAAACACTCGTAGTCGTAGTCGGGCGCGGAAGCAGCAGCAGGTTCGAAGAGAAACGTACTAGTGGCGTCAAGGTTATCGCGTTCAAACAGAAACTCCTCGAATTCATACTCTTCCGGGGTGATCTCCTGGATCGAGCAGACGTCCAGTATATGAGCATTAGGTTCGGCGGGCTGATTCCCCAACCTAAAAATGTTGAGTTCAATCGTCATATTTCCAAAAGAGAGGTTCATCGAACCATTGCGATAATTGATCACAGCATTTGAGGTTGCGAGAAATGGGCGACCGAGTATCACCGGAATTTGATTCCGGGGGTTAGCTACAGGCTGTGTATCTAATACAATGAAGTCAACGGGGAATATGAAGTCCCCGACTCTTATCAACACATCCTCTAGCTCACCCCTAGGATGGATGATCGATCGGTCGGCCATTTGGAGAGTGCAGTGCGTGGGTTTCAGCTCTCCGACGCCTAATTGCTCGTATACTGAATACGGAAGCAAGTTAACACTGGCACCAAGATCTAATAGTGCGCGGTTGATGTTCTTATCCCCAATGGTAATTGAAATCGTAGGACAGCCAGGGTCCTTCCGTTTTTGTGGTAAAGATTGGGTAAGGGCATCACTCACAGCACTAGCCAAGAAAATTTTGTTGGGTACCTGAGATTTCCTCTTTTTCGTGCACAAGTCCTTTAAGATTTTCGCGTAAGACGGGACTTGTTGGACATCATCTAAAAGAGGAATGTTAATGTTAACTTGCTTAAATAACTCCAGAATCTTCTCCATTTGAGGATTTTGTTTATTAGATCTCAACCGGTTTGGAAATGGAACATTTTGAAAATTGGTTGAGTCTAATGCTGGAGGAGGAGATTGTGGAGTTGGACCGGATCCCAGAATAGGTGTTTTCGTGGAGTGAGAAGTGGGTCCGTTCATAGAAGAAGAGGAAGGAGAGCCTTGTGAAGAACGGAGAATAGGCTCAGAAGATGAAGAAGAAGAAGCGGGCGGGGTGTCATCGTTGATCCGTGTGCCAATGTTGTTTTGCAGCATCCTCCCCGATCTCAGTGTAGTCACGGCACTCACATTATGGTTTTGTTGTTCAAGAGCAACATGTGCATTATGTGGGTGACCGGGATTTGGAAGTGACTGGGACGGGAGCTTCCCCTTCTCTCGCTCGCTTAAGGCCGCGTTCAGCTGTGCAATCTGGGCCTCGATGGTCTTGATGCTTTGCCCGTGTGCGGCAGTGTGTTGCACTAAAGATTGAATCGAAGACTGGATGTTGGCGGTGGATTGAGTCGATTGTTTAACAAACGCCTCCAGACTTCGCTCGAGCGAGGAAATCTTATCGTTGTTTGACGGAACAAAGTTGTTTGGTGGAAAAGAGTTGTTGGGTGCAAAGTTGTTCGTCTGGTTTTGGAAAGGCTGGGGTTGGAAGGGCTGCTGATATTGATGTTGAGTTTGTTGTTGCGCTTGTTGTTGCGGTGGAGGGGGCCTTTGGAAGTGGTTGCCTTGGAATTGATTCTGATTCTGATTCCAGGCGAAATTGGGGTGGTTCCTCCAACCGGGATTGTACGTGGAAGAGTACGGATCATTCCTTGGTCTTTGCTGAAATGCAGCATTAACCTGATCCTGTTCTTGAGATGGAGAATTGTAAGGACACTCTTCGGTTAAATGAGAGGGATCGGAACAACAAGCGCAGATGGTACGAAGTGGAAGAACAGGGCTAGGAGCAGGAGAAGAAAATTTGCTCTCTATCGCTTCAAGCTTTCTAGTTATTGCAGCCATTTCAGCTTTCATTGCAATAGAGACGTCAAGTTGATGAATTCCTATCCTAGACTGACCGGTAGAAGTGGAGGTAGAAGAAGAAGAAGTCGTCGGTCTCGTGCTCTCCCACTGTAGCGTTTGCTCCGCAAGGTCGTCGAAGAATTGCCATGCTTCCTCGTCAGATTTCGATAGGAAGTGGCCCTGACAGATGGTTTCCAACAACTGCTTCGTTGCTGGGTTCAGGCCCTCGTATAAGGTTTGGCAAAGTTGCCATTTCTCAATACCGTGGTGAGGGCACTGAACAAGAAGGTCTTTATACCGGTCAAAACACTTCCAAAAAGGTTCATTAGGAAGCTGGGAGAATTGGTTGATTTCGTTACGGATCCTCGCAGTTTTATGATTCGGATAGAATTTCTTGAGAAACGCTTTCACAAACTCGTCCCAACTGGTTATGGAGTGGGAAGCGGTGCTATACAGCCATTTTTCCGCAAGATCGCATAAAGTGAATGGAATGACTCGTAGACGTATAGCATCGTCCGACAGTTGGGTGGTTTTCATCATGGCACAGACGTTTTGAAATTTATTAATGAAGATATAGGCATCTTCAGATTCAAGCCCATGAAATCGTGGAAGCATGTTGATGAAATGGGGCTTAATTTCAAAATTATCCCCATTGGCCGGTGGAAGGGAGAGGCAGGTGGGGAGTGCAGAACGGGTGGGATAGAAACGATCCTGGAGCGCGATTCGCTGCGGCGCTACAACAGGCGGTGGTGGTGGGATATTGGTCTCCATAGGAGGTGGAGCCAATCCAGGGGTGGTCAAAGAGATGTTCGGATTAAATCCCGACATCGCGGAAGAAGAGGTTGGTGAAGGTGAAGGTGAAGGTGAAGATTTATGAACAGAATTCCGGTCAACGTTGGAGTTGGCCGGCAAAGGTAGGGGTGAAAGAGGAGTGGACGGAGTTTCGACTTCGGCGTCGATCGCGTAGTCGGTAGCGACTAACGTAACGCGGACTAGACGGGCGCTAGTGTCCCGAGTCCAAGCGGACATACACTAAACGAGTTTAGTATAGTCAAAGCGGAGAAGGTGAGGGTAAGAAAACGTCAATGGAGAAAGGCGATGGGTGATGGGTGAAAAATGGATTTGGCGACAAAGGGCAAGTTTTTATAAAAGTTTTTGATTTTTCCTTTTTTTTTTAGAAGGAGATTTACAGAAATATGTACGGATATACGGCTTAAGCAATCACAAACAAGATATGCACAATCACACCTAGATCTAGGGTAACCTAGGTCTACTAGACCTGCTCCTGAACTTGATTGTCGAAGTTAAACAGCGTCGAGAAACGGGCTTAAAAATACACTGATCACAAGGCCAGGTAAGTGCAGAGATAAGGGGAGGTTGTCCAACGCTTTCGCGAAGTTCCTTAATTAAGTAACCCTTTCTCTTTCGGCGGTTGCGCCTTTAACACTTTCCTAGACACCCCGTAAACAATATACCGTTAAGCGAGGTTCTAAACACGGTTTATCTTCTCCTAATGAGCGCGAAGTCCTTAGAGCTGAAGTCTAGTATTTTTTAATTTACAATGGACAATGCATATGCTTTAGTGATTTTTGGGGTCCTGGGAAGGGTGATGAAATCCCCACCCAATCTGGATTGGTGTTAGAGCCCCTTAAGTCCGTATTAAATGATGCAATGCGCAAAATTCAACCAAGTTTTGTTTTCAAGCAATCAGTTATCGTTTTTTACTTTTAATGCGGCGCCGCAACAAATACGGTTAGTTTTTTTTTTTTGGCTTTTTGCGGCGATTTTTGCTAAGAATCCTGCAAAGACAAGAATATTGGAGCGTCGGGTTTGAGAGGGGAAGTTTAGAAAAATACGTACCAAAAAGCACGAGTTTCAGAAACTCGTGTTGATATTGCCTCCGAGTGGTCGAATGGTTCGCTTGCGCGGGTCTAACTACCCGGATCTTTGGCACTGAGTGTTCACCCTCCTTTGCACTTGAAAATGCCCCTTTGTTCCGTATGATCGCTGCTCAAAATCCGTCAAATCTGCATATGTTGGAAAAATACGGATATTTGAGCCAAAAAGCAGTATTAACAACCACAATTCTGAACACAAATAATTAAGAAAATCAGAGTGTTAGCAGAATTCAAATCCAGAGAAGAAAAGAATTTTATTTGTGTTTGTGGTTGGTTTCAAAAAGAATGGTTATTTGTTTGAATGTGTTAGAAGTTAGTTTTATACAGAATATGCACAAATTTAACCCGAAACTACAAGTATAAAAAGCGTTACCGTCTTCCCGGCAACGGCGCCATTTGATTGTCACGCTCTAACTGTGTCGTGTTTAAAAAGAATTCTGAAATTACCGCAATCAAAACGGTGTCGCTTGTAGCGAGCCGCGATGAATACGGGTCGTCCGCAGGGAGATGGTAAGTTTCTTATTGCTTGTTTTAACGAATTAATTCCGTGTTTTGATTTGTTGGTTAACTAATTGTCGTAACAAAGATATGAATAAAAATGGCTTGTTAAGGGTAGTAATAAGTTAGATTGCATGAAGGTGATGTTTGCCAATTCCTTATAGCCCCGACTTGGTATTGATACTAAAGCAATAGGTAACAACGCGGATTAGGGAACTTGAAATACGGTATTTGCGGTATTTCGCTAAATCCGTTTTCCTTGTCCTTCCGTTGTTATCTCTTGATTTTAGCCTTCGGCAAACCACGGGCAATCCGGTCATGATTAGGAATCATCACTATCGGGGTAGGATAGGATGCCTAGTGAGCGGAGTTGCGGGTGATTTGCACGAAGTTTCAATAGGCAAGTTTTAGGTTTTAAATTTTGGACAAAGAAAATCTTCGAATACGATCTAACATATTACACCCTTAACAAGTGAAAAGATTACTCACACATATTTACAAATTAACAAGAAAGAAAAGAGAAGATACATAAAAACATGCAATGAAATAAAGAGGAAAAGAGAACCGATGAGTTCAAGCGTTTTATCTCCCAGTGTTCAATCCCCGGCAACGTGTGAGATCCAAATACCAAGCTTTGAGGTTGCAAGCTCACTTAAGAGGTTGCAAGATCAAAGCAAGGCATGAATTTCACAATTGAAATCATGTAAAGTGGAACAAGACATGTAATAAAAATACGAACTTTTATTGAAGAACAAACTTGTTACAAGAGATCTTGAAGTCAAGAACCTAAGCCTTAAGCTTGCAAGTTCTAAATGAGAAGTTGCAAGGTCAAGACAAAGGGGTAAGAGCTCAAGAATGAAAAGAAAAATTACAAGAATTCTAAGATAGAACTAAAGAAAAAGCTACCCTTTCCTCTTCCCTCTGGTCTCTATTTATAGGCTCAGAAAGAAATATTCATATCTGCCCCATTATGGCTCATGCTGATTTGTTTGATTGCCTTTGATTTGAACACATGCTTTTTAGTCTTGAATGCATATAATATCATATGCATATAAAATCATATCCTTGATTTCATATAAAATCATATCCTTGATGATTGCATATAAAATCATATCCTTGATTGCATATAGAATCATATCCTTGATGATTGCATATAAAATCATATCCTTGATTGCATATAGAATCATATCCTTGATTGCATATAAAATCATATCCTTGATTGCATATAGAATCATATCCTTGATTGCATATAAAATCATATCCACATGTGCTTAAAAGTCTTGTGTACACACTTGTTGTGTTGGACCATTTAGAAAAAAATGTGTACACAACTTGTTGCATAAAGGAACTCCTGAAGTATCGGTCGGTTAGCGTTTCTGGTCACAGTGTCTTCCCTCAAGTGATATATCCGCGCTGTTGGATGCATTTCCAGTATTTTGTCATGGATACCTGTAATCTGTAATACTGAGCAGACACTGGTCAATAATACCGATAAATACAACAATTAGATAATGAATGAACGGTATTAGAATGCAATTTTCTGATATGAACAGTAGGTGAAGAGTTTTTTTAATTAAAAAAATTGTAAAAATTATAGAAAATTCATTAAAATTTGAGTAAATAGGGTAAATTGAATTCTCGGGAACCGATCCTATTAAATGGTGTATGGAGGGGGTTAAAGTAGGTGAAAAAGCATAAATTTTGTGTTGGAGACTCGGCCGTCCGGTCGAGTCCTGCTGGCGGCGCCGGCCCGAGTCGGGCCGAGTCGGGGCGTGGGTAGGTAGGGGGTCTCCAGGTTAAGACACTGGTATTTTTAGTTTTTCAAGTGTAGTTCAAGTTTTGGGAGTTATGGTCTGTGGACTGTTGGGCTTCCAAAGGATTTAAAACAAAAACAATCTAAAAATAATGTGGGGCAGGGGATTTGAACTCTGGTGGCTTGGTTCAGCAGTGCAAGGTGTTACCAATGAGCTACAAGCTCCTTCTTGTAATTATTGTGGGAAAATAAATACTTAAAGTGGTAACAGCAACATTAAATACCCCAAGTATACTTCAAATTTAAATCAATTTTATGTATACAAAAATTGGAGTTGTTACAATCTACCCTCCTTACAAAAATTTCGTTCTCGAAATTTACAACTTTTATTTGAGGACTAGTTTTTAAAGAGGTGGGGGTATCTTGCACGCATTTCATCTTCCCTTTTCCAAGTGGATTCTCCTGGAGTATCTTTCCTCCACATTACCCGGACTAAGTTAACTTCCTTGTTCCGCAGTGTCTTCATTTTCCTGTCCAGGATCTGCACAGGCTGTTGCTCACAAGACAAGTCGGGCTGTATAGTGAGCTCGGAATGATCAAGAACATGGCTGGGGTCACTCACATATTTTCTGAGTTGGGATATGTGGAACACGTTATGCACTCCTTCCAATGAGGGTGGAAGCGCTAAGCGGTATGCCACTTCACCAACTTGTTCGAGTATGTCGAACGGTCCAATGTATCTTGGACTTAATTTACCCTGTCTTCCAAATCGGATCACTCCGCGGTTCGGAGATATCTTCAAGAATACATGGTCTCTTGGCTGGAACTCCAAGTGTCGTCTCTTTGCATCAGCCCAGTGTTTCTGTCGATCTTGAGCTATGCGCATTCTTTCCCTGATAGTACGAACCACATCAACGGTCGCTACTATCATCTCTGGTCCAAGAAGTTCCCTATCTCCGATGTCATCCCAACTTAATGGTGATCGACACTTCCTTCCATACAATGCTGCAAAAGGTGCCATTCCTATACTTGCTTGGTAGCTGTTATTGTACGCGAACTCCATAAGATGCAGGTGATCTTCCCACGATCCTTTGAAGTCTAGCATACACGCTCTGAGCATATCCTACAAGATCTGAATAGTTCGTTCCGACTGACCATCTGTTTGTGGATGATAAGCCGTGCTGAAGTTCAGACTTGTTCCCAAGCTTGCTTGCAGACTTTGCCAAAATTGCGATTGGAACCTGGTGTCACGATCGGAGACAATGCAGACCGGTACTCCATGAAGTCTCACAATTTCCTGTATGAGTTTCATGGGTATCAGAGATAGTACATTATGAAGAGTTTAAATCTTAAATAAATTATTACCTCCATGTACTTCTTTGCTAGTGTCTCAATTGATTGGCCAACTCGAAATGGGATGAAGTGAGCCGACTTTGTGAGTCGATCCACAATGACCCATATAGCATCGTTACCCTTTGTGCTGCGAGGAAGAGCAGTCACAAAGTCCATCGTGATGTGCTGCCACTTCCATTCTGGGATTGGTAACGGTTGAAGTAGTCCATCTGTCCTGTGATGTTCAGCCTTTACTTGCTGACACACCAAACATTTTGCGACACTTCTGGCTACTTCACGCTTCATTCCATACCACCAATAATTCTGACGTAGATCTTTGTACATTTTGGTACCTCCAGGATGTACTGAGTAGGGAGAGCTGTGAGCTTCTTTCATTAACTCTTCCCGAACAGGACTTTTTGGTACATACAATCTGTTGCCGTATCTTAAAGATCCGTCTTCATGGATGATGAAGTCTGTTCTGAGTCCATTCTCCACTTGTTCTCTGATCCTTTGCAACTTAGCATTACTTGCTTGAACTTCTTTGATCTGATTGACAATGGTTGATTGAACTTGTAGATTCATCAAACTTGAAGCATTACCTGGCATGACTACTTCAATCTCCATCTGATGCAAGTCTTGCTGAAGCTTCCACTGAGCGGTGAGATTCATCGATAATGGTTGGCGACTAAGAGTATCAGGTATTACGTTCACCTTTCCTGGGTGATATTGTAAGTTGATGTCAAAGTCCGCCATGAGTTCTAACCATCTTCTCTGCCGCATATTCAACTCCTTCTGAGTAAACACGTACTTCAGACTTTTATGATCTGTGTAGATGTTCACTCGTTCACCAAGTAAATAATGGCGCCAAATCTTGAGAGCAAAGACGATGGTTGCCAACTCCAGATCATGCATCGGATAATTGCGCTCATGAGTCTTCAGTTGTCTTGAAGCATAAGCCACAACCTTACCGTGCTGATGTAGAACACATCCTAATCCCTTACCGGATGCATCACAATGCAGTTCGAATCCTCCAGATTGATCCGGTATTACGAGAATAGGTGCAGATGTCAATCTTGACTTGAGTTCTACGAAAGCTTGTTCGCATGCTTCTGACCACATAAATTCTTTATCTTTTCGTGTGAGCTTAGTCAGGGGTGTTGCTATCTTTGAAAAGCCTTCAATGAACCTTCTGTAATATCCAGCTAAACCCAAGAAACTCCGAATGTCCTTCACTGACTTTGGTGTAGGCCATTCGCTAACTGCTGAAACTTTGGCTGGATCCACAGAAATTCCTTCTTCTGATACGGTATGTCCAAGAAAACCAACTTGATTTAGCCAAAACTCGCACTTGCTGTACTTGGCATAAAGCTTATGTTGTCGAAGAGTTTCCAGGACAATTCGTAGGTGCTCTGCATGCTCTTTCCAACTCTTAGAATACACCAGGATGTCGTCGATGAAGATGACAACAAACCTGTCTAAGTACTCCCGGAAAACTTGATTCATTAGGTTCATGAATATTGCTGGTGCATTGGTCACTCCAAATGGCATCACTAGAAATTCGTAATGTCCATAGCGAGTTCTGAAAGCTGTTTTGTGAATATCAGCTTCCTTAACCTTCACTTGATGATAACCTGAACGAAGATCCAATTTGGAGAAAACACAAGATTCACTTAGCTGATCGAATAAATTATCGATACGCGGGAGTGGATACTTGTTCTTTATAGTGACTTCGTTTAAGGCCCTATAGTCGATGCACATTCTGTATGAACCTTCCTTCTTCTTCACCAGTAGTACAGATGCTCTCCAACTTGAAGTGCTGGGACGAATCCATTCTTTCTCCAATAATTCGTCCAACTGTGTTCGAACTTTCTTCAAACCTTCCGGACTTAATCTATAAGGTGCTTTGATTACCGGTTGGGCTCTTGGTACCAAATCAATACTGAATTCAAGAGCTCGATCGGGAGGCAAACCTGATATATCGTCAGGAAATACATCGTCGGACTCTCGAACTACCTCTGGTCTTAATTCTTCTTCTTCTTGAGCTGCTGCAACTACTGCTTCCCTTGGCTTCGCTTTGTAAGTACTTGGCTCCAGGGTACGGTCTCCGCTTTTGAAATAGAAGACCGGATGGTCTGGAATCTCGAATACTACCTTCCTTTGACGACAGTCGATGGTAGCATAAAAAGTTCTAAGCCAATCCATTCCTAGAACCACATCGAAGTTCGGTATGTCCAGTACTTTGAAGTCAGCATAAAACTCTCTGCTGCAGACGACGACTGGACACAAGCTGTATCCCATAGTTGCCTTTAGAACGCCATTTCCTGAACTGACATTCCAGCTGGATACAAGCGGTGAGACTAGAATCGCATGGGTTCGGACGAACCGTTGCGACATAAAGCAGTGGGATGCTCCAGTATCAAACAGTGCAAGTGCAGGTAGTGAGGCTACTAGGATTGTACCTAAGGTATATGGGATATGTTTTAGGTATAGGGAAAGTGTGTAGATAACCAAGACTAAAAGATAAGTTTGAGAAGGAAAGTTTACCAGTAATGACTTGGCCAGTGGCCTCAGCTTCTTCCACAGACATCGTGAAAGCCTGGCGCTTTGGTACATTCCTCCTGGCCTGAGGAGCATTCCTCGGAACGTTCCTTTGAGCTTGATGGAACTGACGAGGAGGTGGTGCATCTTGTGGTCCTCTGGGTGGTGCAGCTGGTGCAAGTCTTGGAGCAGGGGCTTGGATGGCTGGACGCTGTGGATAATTGTTTGCTGGCCTAGGTGCAGCAACTGGGTTTTGCCTTTGGGGACAACCCCCAATACCATAAGCAGCTGAGCCGCAGATCATGCAAAGGTTGTTCGCATGCCGGCAATCTCTCGCCAGATGCCAATTTCTCTTGCAGTAGTTACAAAAGGCTGGGCTGGGCCGATGGTTCGGTACTCCGGGTCGCCTTGGCACAAAAGGTGGTCTGGACGAGGCTCCACCTGCCATCTGGTTGGCAGGGCGCTTGACTCCTGCCGACTGAGGTCTGCGCTTTTATCACTGTCTCATAACCGCAGGCAGCTTCCAGAGCATCCTCATGAGTCAAAAATTTTCCTGTGGCTAGAGCAGCCTGAATCTCCGTGTCCAGTCCTGGTTGAAAGCGACGGGCTCTGATCTCGTCCGTCGGTATCAAATGTGCCGCGAATCTGTTTAAGGATGGTGTTAGCTGTGTAGTATGTGATATTTGAAAATTGAACTATTGCGACATATCTTACCGGCTTAACATGGTGAATTCAGCGTCGTATTCATTACTGATTTATCCCACATCGATCCTTTTTGTAGATGAATGAACTGCTGCTCCATGGCAAACCTGGCAGTCACAGGGAAGTATTTCGCGTCAAACTTCTCGTGAAAATTCTTTCATTCAATAGGCTGTGCAAGACGGCTTTCTTCTGCTTTCCACCAGTTGCGAGCATTGTCCGTGAGCTGTAGTTTCGCCACACGGACCCAAGCTATTTCTGGCACTTGTGCTGCTGTCAGATCATCTTCTATGCTTTGTGCCCATTCTTCAGCTTCAAGAGAGCTTCCTTTTCCAGAGAACTGCTTCGGATGTAAAGCCCTGAATTGCTTTACTCCAGGAGCATCAGTCTCAGGACGGTTCAGGAGTTGTTGCTGTCCCTCGAGAAGGATGCGGATCGCCTCAAGTAGCACTGTTTGCTCGGTAGGTGGCGCAGGAACAGCTGGTGTGAGAGGTAGTGTTGGAGATGTGTTGTTGACGTTGGTGCTGGTGTTGTTCGGGGAATCCATAACCCTGAAGAAAATGAAATTGCAAGATTCAAGGAACATGAATTGTAAAGAATGTTTTAGTTGCTGGTTCTTGTGTTATATTGCTTAGGTTGTTCACGCAGAACAGAACTGCATGATAGGGATTCATACAGCTCTGACCTGCATGGGCCACCAACAAAACCTGTCACGCCCCGCTTCCCAATGTACGACGAAGGGGACGCGACGAGATCCGCTACGTATATACTCAGAAGTACATACGCTAAGCGTATCTAAGCAATATAAAATAAATACACAAGAGACAAGAAATAAAAAGAACAGCAACTTTTATTTATTAACATTCTTTGTACAATGCATGAAAGGAAATACAACTGAAATAAAAGATGCCTAAACAGTGGCATAACAAGAAATGAAAAGTACAGAGAGAAAATGTGTACAATGAAACTAAAGTGCAGGGTCTTCGGCAAACTGCTCCAAGTCTTCTTGAGATGGCTCGATCTCTGCCGGGTCGAAAACACCTGACGACATTCAAAGAAGAAAGAAACAGAATGTCGTCAGCGAACAGGTCGCTCGGTAAGTCCCAAAGGTAAGAGGAAAGTAGAAAAAGACAGAATAAGAAGATATATTTTAAAGTTGTATTATCCTGTAGTAATGTCGTATTAACGCTGTTGTTTGTAGCTTGGTACAGAAGGATACCAGTGTATACGAGGGGAGTCTCTATATGCCAGAGACTAGAGGCACGTGTAGTACAAGGAACCGTTTATGCCACGGTAGAACAGCAACTGGATTCATGTTAGGTGTATTAAATCTGACCACCTCGTGCCACCTTTAACACCTTCCGTACCAATCTACCTCTTAAACCCCGCGATATCTTGTTTGTATTGTTATCTTGTAAATTGTATTGGTTGCATGATTGATTGACCGACTGACCGAAACCATGATATTAGGAAACGGTTGTAACCGTAGAGTCATGTAAATGGAATACTGAGAATCATATAAAAGGAATATATATCTATGGTTCGGTTCAGTCAAGTTGTATAAATTGATAATTGTATTCATGGATTCATGTGTTCATATTGAATTGGAATCTTGTAGATTATAGATTGACTTGAATCATATTCAAGTCGGATTAATCAGACTCAAACCCGAGTCAGACAATCAGAATTGTGAATCTAGGTCTTTTAATTGCTAGGGTCCTTAGGGTAATTTATAAAACTTGAGGGGGTTTTATATAAAAATACTTTTATATACTTTTCAAAATACACCTCAAGTATTTATTATTCGTCTTTAGAGTTGTAATGAGGGTGGATTTTATGTTGTGACATTTCTAGTGAAAATATCATAGTTTTATAAATAAGGGTATTTATCTGTAATATTGCTTATTTGAAGTTCATGGTATTTTAGTGTAAAATTAATTCTTGTGATTTTTAGGAAAAGGTGAAAAATTTATATTATAATAAAATAGATATTTAAATGATAAATATACATATGTTTATACAAATATAATTTTAATAAATATTTTATATTCCAAAAAAATCACATTTTCTTAAGATGTCGTATTTTAAACCTTTCGAGACCGAATGCTCCTTGCGGAGGTCTGAATCTCGCACTACTAGCCTGAGGGTGCGCGATAAACCGCATAATCCCGAACGGGTTCCCTAAAAATGGGTTGTAGCGGCGTTTTGCAAAGATTGTAAAATACTAATCTTTTAGAAAACGTTTTTATAAAGTAAAAGATATTTATTTGTAAAATGTAATTTTCTGTATTTTAGATTCTAGGGTATTCTAAGCCAACTAGTCTATTTCTAAATGGTCTAAACGACAAGTCGTTAGAAGCCTCAAATCGCCTCTTCACCGCCAATTGTGGCCAGGTAAGTACAAATGAGGAAGGAGGGATCCGCTCACGAATCGTGAGACGGGCCTTTTAAAGTTACCTTTGCTCACTTGCCTAGCCTGGACATCACAAAGTCAGGTTTAGATAAACGATCGATGTCCATAACTTAACGTATTTTCCTAATGATAGGTTTTTATTTAAAAGTGTATCAAAGCTAAACTTTTAGAATTGATTTTATTAAGAATATGGTATTTAAATGAAAGTATTGTTTTATCGTATTCTAAGTTTTTGATGATATCGTTTAGGGTTGTATTTGCGTGTGTGTTGAGGTAGGTCATTATCTCGTGCTCTACTTTAAATGTATAGCAAAGTTAAGGGGTTAAATGTGAAGTCGAAAAATGATAGTATTAAAGTGAAAATACGATAAATTGGAAAGGCTATCATTTCATGTGAGAAAACTTGTTCAAATTATTTGTTAAGTGTTTAATAGTCAACAATAAGATATTTAAGCATGATTTAATTGGTGAGAAGTGAAATTTTATAGAAAACCGAATCGGAAATTGGATTTGTTCCGATTCCGTCCGGTTTTGTAGTTTCGTATTTTAGAGAATAAGAAAGGGGGATAGAATGGGACTTACGGGTTTCGATTAGGCAGAGGAGTGAAGGGGGACTAGAGAGGTTGCCGAGGCGTTGCTTCGTCGCCGGTTGTTCCTAAAAACGTCGCCGGAATTTCCGCCGGAATTTCGTCGGAGCTTCGCCGTGCACTTATTTTCAAATTACACAACTCTTGGAAAATTTTGAGAGAGTGAGTTTAGGCTTTTGGGATGAGAGAGTAGAGGGTAGCGGGTGTATTTATAGGGTAGGGTAGGTGAAGAGTTTTTTTAATTAAAAAAATTGTAAAAATTATAGAAAATTCATTAAAATTTGAGTAAATGGGGTAAATTGAATTCTCGGGAACCGATCCTATTAAATGGTGTATGCAGGGGGTTAAAGTAGGTGAAAAAGCATAAATTTTGTGTTGGAGACTCGGCCGTTCGGCCGGCGGCGCCGGTCCGAGTCGGGGCGTGGGTAGTTGGGGGGTCTCGGGGTTAAGACATTGGTATTTTTAGTTTTTCAAGTGTAGTTCAAGTTTTGGGAGTTATGGTCTGTGGACTATTGGGCTTCCAAAGGATTTAAAACAAAAACAATCTAAAAATAATGTGGGGCAGGGGATTTGAACTCTGGTGGCTCGGTTCAGCAGTGTAAGGTGTTACCAATGAGCTACAAGCTCCTTCTTGTAATTATTGTGGGAAAATAAATACTTAAAGTGGTAACAGCAACATTAGATACCCCAAGTATACTTCAAATTTAAATCAATTTTATGTATACAAAAATTGGAGTTGTTACAATACGATAATCAGTAACTTGCCATTTGTCAGAATTATGACTGACGATTGTAAGATTATCTCCACCCTGTAAAATTTAATCATATTATTTTCAACTATTAGAATTAAAAGAAATGGGGAATTAAAACAAATTTATAAAGTTTTGAATATTTCCTCCCTGTGTAATATACTGAAAGATATATGTTCGTTTTGATTTATGAGCAGTGATTTGTCGAATGGTTGATTCTCCATTGAAATTATTTTGATATTACAATTACTGAAAGATTGAGACAGTTGTTGGGTTTAAAAGGGAATTTGGATAGAGATAGTGAAATAAAGATAGTGAAAATCAGAGTGAAGAGGGTGGGGTTTTATAGGGAAAGCAGGGCGTGTCCTGAGAACCCGCCCTCACTTTTGCCTACAGAACGCTTCTGTTTTCACCATAAACATTGTGTTGTCAAATCTTTTGTTTTTTTCGTAAAATATATTGTGTTGTCAAATCTTACTTTTAAAAATTATGTGTTGTCATATCATTTTGCAAAGAAGAGGGCGGGTTCTTAGAACGTGCCCCCTTCAATAATTTTATGCCAGCGGGTTCCAAGAACCCGCCCTCATCTCTTCTGTTTTTTCCCAAATCTTTTGTTTTTTCTTAAATCATATTGTGTTGTCAAATCTTACTTTTAAAAATTATGTGTTGTCATATCATTTTGCAAAGAAGAGAGCGGGTTCTTAGAACGCGTCACTTTCAATAATTTTATGCCAACGGGTTCCAAGAATCCGTCCTCATCTCTTCTGTTTTTCTTAAATCATATTGTGTTGTCAAATCTTACTTTTAAAAATTATGTGTTGTCATATTATTTTGCAAAGAAGAGGGCGGATTTTTAGAACGCGCCCCTTTCAATAATTTTATGCTAGCGAGTTCCAAGAACCCGCCCTCGTCTCTTCTGTTTTTTCCTGTCGTGTGTTGTCAAATATTTTGTTTTTTCTTAAATTGTGTTGTCAAATCTTACTGATACAAAAATTATGTGTTGTCATATTATTTTTCAAAGAAGATGGCGGGTTCTTAGAACGCGTCCCCTTCTATAATTTTATACCAGCGGGTTCCAAGAACCCGCCCTCATCTCTTCTGTTTTTTCCTGTCGTGTGTTGTCAAATCTTTTGTTTTTTTCTTAACATATATTGTGTTGTCAAATCTTACTGATAATAATTATGTGTTGTCATATCATACTTTTGTTTTTTTAAAGTAATTTGTTGTCAAATTTATTCTAAGCTAATTTGTAAAGAAGAGAGCGGGTTCTTAGAATATGTCCCCTTCAATAATTTTATGACAGCGGGTTCCTAAAACGCGCCCTCTAAATTAAAATTATGTAATGTAAATAGCCCGTGACTCCCGTGACTCTGACCCATTGTATTGTCAAATCGAATTTGTCACACGGGAATACCGGGTTACAAGAACCCGCCCTCACATTTAAAAAGGAGAAGGCGGGTTTTTGAAACACGCCCTCCTTAATATTTTAAATAATTTTAATTAATTCAAGACAAACCCGTGACCCTTTTACCACCAAACACCAATAAAAACTCCTCTCTCTCCTCCTATTTGCTCTCCATTCCACTCCAATTTGCATCTGTACTCTCCTCCCATTTGCTCTCCATTCTGCTCCGATTTGCATCTGCACCTCCTACAAAATCTCATCCTGCTCCGATTTGCATCTGCATCTCCTACAAAATCTCATCTGCACCCCTTCAAATGTATATAAATTTATTTTAACGTTTATTTATTTTTCAATGAATATAATCATTATATAAGTTGTTAACTCTTTTTTTATTGTTGGCTTGATATTGTTTAATGCAGATAATGGCAAGTTCAAGTTTATTTGCTGTATGTAAATACGATGGCCAGATTGTCACAAGTGCACAAGGTCCCGAGTATATGGGCGGGTGCGCAAGAATTATGTGATTAGAACTATCAACGACTTGTAATGAAATCGAGAATAAAGTGTTTAAAATCACGAAATACGATCCCCGTGGAATTAAGCTTAACTTAAGTTGTATATGGCCTATTTAGTGGAAATGCATTGGTTGAAATTATAGACGATGCATCAATATTTTCGATGATAGACTCCGGTCTGGTAAACATCCAGCATTCTTTTGAACTTTTAGTTCAGAAGGAATAATTGGAAGTATCAGATGTCGCTCCAACGGGTAATTTTGATGGTAATGCCGGAGGTAGTTCCTGGGGGTATGGTCCCATGGTTAACGATGATACCGTTAGTCTCAGTGGATACGACTATACACAATATTATTCAAACCTTCAAACTCAAGGGTAAACATTTTATAAATCCACTTTTTGTAATACCAAAATACTAATATATTTTATATATTAAATACAGATTTTCCCAATCGACTGCTGTAGTTGCATGCACTCCTGAAGAACAATAAGGATTACCATATACAACCTTCCAAAGGTAAATAAATCTGAAACAAGTGACGATTATGTTTATATTATTCGTAATACGAAAATATTAAGGAAAAATTATATAAGAACAATTTATATACTAAACGCATATTTTCACATACCTCCGCATAATTCCAACACGATCCAAGTAGCGCATTCCAAGCATGTCCGTCCACATCTTTCCGGTCTTTTCACCCCGAACATCCACATTACACCGACCTCAACCATCATATATTGCACCCGAGTCTTATGTTGCTACGGGTGATATTGATATGGGTGGCAGTGATGATAATGAAACTGGTGAAGGTCATCAAGGGGAGGATAGCGTAGAATATACCGCTGGATTGAATGAGTAGCATTGATTGATGATATGGCCGCGAATAATGATTTTGTCGAACTAGAAGATCCCGGCCTCGATCCGCTAGAAGATGATAGTTGGGTAGACTTAACCGTGGCAGAAGTAAATACTGAACCCTATTTGGAAGCGACTGTAGCAAGCGAAGACTGCATCACTGTTGGAGATATGTTTAAGGAAAAAAGAGATCTTATTTGTAAACTGAAGTCGTGGGCTATTCAAAAAAACGTTACATTTAAAACCGAAGAGTCAAATAAGACGTACTATACCATGGTATGTACGAAAACTCCTGAATGTAAGTGGAGATTGCATGCATGTTGTTCTAAAAGAGCCAAACCTTGGAAGGTCACGAAATACAACCAAGAACATACTTGCATCAATTCTATTATGTTAAAAGATCACAGGAATTGCATTTCATCTTACATTTGCTCACTAATCATGCCACTAATCTGTACAGATGTCGCGATGACTCCCCGAGAGATACGACTCTATGTCAGCGGAGAGCACAAAATTCAGATTTCGTATGTGAAGGCATGAGATACTCGTAGAAAGGGTTTATGTAAGATATTTGGGGATTGGGAAAGCTCGTACAACTCACTAATCCCTTTTATGGAAGCCATGAAAGCATCAAATCCGGGGTCCGTATACCGGTTAAAAACCACAGAAACAGATGTCGATGGCTGTGTCAGGTTTCAAAGAATTTTCTGGTGCTTTGCTCCTTGTGCGGCTGGTTTCACACACCGTCGGCCGGTATTGTGCGTGGATATGACGTATCTATATGGTAAGTACAGAGGTTTCATGTTAATTGCTACAGGTGTTGATGCTAATAACGGTATATTTCCGTTGGGATTTTCTATTGTCGAGGGTGAAAATATATCATCTTGGTCATGGTTTTTCCGTCAATTCAAAAGTATCCCATCTGTTATTGATAAAACAGATTTATGCATCATATCTGATAGACATCTAGGAATACTAGCTGCAATAAGAGCTGTATTTCCGACGACCCCACATAGGTTTTGCCTGCAGCACTTCAAGCAAAATTTTGATAGAAAATTAAAAAATTCAGATCTACATAAGCTTATGTACAAAGTCGGTGAAGCGTCTGACCCTAATATTCATGACATGTACATGACAAAAATTGGAGAGATGAGTCAAGCCGCGAAAGCGTGGTTAGATGAGTATCCAGTACGCATGTGGTCACAAGCACATGCAGATATCTACTAATGACCACTAATATGTCTGAAAGCTTCAACGGGGTTCTTAAAAGTGTTAGAGGCTTACCGATACAGCGGTTGATTGTTCGAACCTTTTTCAGAGTGAATACTTACTTTGTGCAAAGAAGAGAAAAGTCCTTGCCGACGGAGACTCCACTCACCGCGTATTACAAAGATATATTCCGGAAAAAAGAGCACAGAGCACAATACTACAAATCTGAAAGATTTGACACAGCGGAGTTTCAAGTTACAGGGAGTAATGGGAATCAATATACCGTAAATTTTAGAGATGAAGGGCTCTTTTTGTACAAATACGGTGTTTTCCAGCAACAACATTTACCTTGTGCACACGCAATTGCTGCTGCGAGCAGCATGCATAAGCTACATTACAATTTTGCTTTCCGTTACTATACAGTTTCCAATTACCAAAGCACACACGATCCAAAATTTTATCCTATACCAGAAAGTCGCTATTGGCATTATTATACTAGGAACAGACAAATACCGATTGTATTACCGCCAGACAAAAATATAGGACCCGGTACACCTAAAGTGCGTCGAGATCGAATGACAATGGATGCTGATCCTCAGCAAAAGCACGACAAATGTAGCATATGCAAACAACTAGGTCATTATAGGATCAGATATTCAGGGCAGTCAACAGGGACGGGACCTTCGAGATCGTGACAAGTACACCGGAAGAAAATCGGTTAGCGCTTGTAAAAAAACTTGTACAATTTACCTTTTAGTATAATATGATTTTTTTGTATTATAAAATTGACGGATTCATTTTGTTATTGGAGTGTATACAAGATTCATATTTATAGTAATTCTATATGAACTGTAATAATAATTGTCCGGAACAAAAACAACAATATTATTATTTATTAATTTTTTTAAACGATATTTATTGAATTCTGTTATTTATTTATTTATTTATAATTAATAAGGGCGGGTTCCTAGAACCCGCCATCTTCTTTATAAAAGAGAGGAACCCGCCCTCTACTTTAGAATGGTGGGGGCGGGTTCTTGAAACCCGCTCTCTGCATTGTGGGGGCGGATGGAGGGTGTGAAACAACCCTATTTTGGTAAATATAAAATAAATGATTTTATTTTAATGATTTTATTTTAATATTATTATACCCTATTTGGAAAAAAACCCAGAATATATTTCTATAGGTCTACAAGAAAATTAAAAAACAATTGGATCTAGCATGCATTTAAAAAAAATTATACATATATTAATTGTAAATTAAATAAAGTTTTCTTCTATTTTTCATGCTATTATTATTATTAGCTAGAGATCAGTCACGCATCACATGTCAAACGGCACAAATTAATCTCCCTTGTTTTACCCGCTGGCTGACGAGTGTCAGATGTAATGACATGCAGGTGGCAGCATATTGCACCAAACATGGATCGAAACATGTATATATTACTCTTCAGGTATAGAGGATAACCGATGTCAACAACCAAACCAGTATTCAAGTTTGATTCGAATCGCTTTTCCTAGGTAACAGAAGGCAGCTGCTCTCGCTGATGGGAGAGAGCTTCCCTGAGCTGAACATCGACAAGGCCGAGGACTGCAGTGAGATCATGATATATATATATATATATATATATATATATATATATGATCGAACGTTTCATTATCAGGTGTTGATAATGGACCCTCATGATGGCCGCGTGAGCGAGATCTCACTGTCGATGATCCGTTTTCCACACAGGAAAGTCTTGTACAGCATCCAATACTACATGAGACCGAAAGGAATCACAACCGAGGAAGAGACTCGACGGCATTTGAGTTGGATGAGAGAGCTCTACAGTTGCATGACCCCTTAGGTACGTTTCGAAGGATCCAAGGGCTGCTTAATCACGTCAACTGGCTACAAGGACATTGATCTTGGGAGCTCTGCTGAAGCTGAGCTCTGGGGGGTGATCAGAAATATTTCTATAGGATATAACCCAGAATTTTGAAATAATGGTATGTTATACTCCAATACCATCACTGCAGGTAAAACAAACAAGGAACAAGAATTAACTTATGGTATTTACATGCAACTGACATCTCCGTATATAATGCAAATACCCTGGTTAGAGGTCCACCATTCTCATTTTTTCTCGAAAAAGAGAAAAAATAGAAAAATACTCATCTCTCAAGCCCTCCACGTCATCTCTCTTACCTCTCAAGCCCTCCACGTCATCTCTCTTTCTCTCCTAAAAAACAATTAATTGTTTATCTGGAACCTTCCATATCATCTCTCTCAATATATATATATATATATATATATATATATATAGAGAGAGAGAGAGAGAGAGAGAGAGAGAGAGAGAGAGACGCTCAATCTCTCCTAAAAAACAATTAATTGTTTATCTTGAACTTTTCATATCATCTCTCCCAATATATATATAAGGTCAATGGAGGAAAGGTGCCATAGGAGGGAATTTCCTCCTATGGCGTCGGAAAAATGCATCCTTCATGATTTTTTTCGACGATCAGCATATATCACGTCTATTTTTATCATCTAAAATGTGGATACACCAAATTTCATGTGATTATACAATTTTTTTACCGTTGATTTAGTTGGTCTAAAATTAATGGTTTACCGACAATAGAACTTTTTACATTGCTAATTCAACAGTGGAAAAGTGGTGGAATCACATGAAATTTAGTGTATGCACATCATAGATGATAACGATGATGATGATGGATGTCGATCGTCGGAAAAAATGGTGGAGGTTGTATTTTTTTCGATGCCATAGGAGAAAATCCCCTCCTATGGCCTTTTTCCTCCATTATTCTCTCTCTCTCTCTATATATATATATATATAAAATGTAAATCTCTATATATTGTTGGATATAGTGCCCTCAAAGTCAATTATTGGATCGCAGGCATGTGATTGCAATGATTGAGGGAGAACCTATACCGGTAGGACAGTCTTACTCGAGATGATAGTATGTTATCTGGTTTGTCTTTATCATCATGTACATGTTTCAGACATTACAGATCACTATTACATGTTGATAGAGCCCATAGGATTCTTGCTTGACTACCAGCAGTATGATGATGATCATATACGTGAGAGTTGGATAGTCTATAAGCACATCCTTAAATTGTCCCTAGTCGTGAGAGTTTCGAGACTGGGCATCGATACTCCATGAGTAGACTGGTGTATACGGATCGAGACCCCGACAAGGGACGATGGCTGGTCTCACAAGCCATTGATGTCAGTTGGTTCACCTAAGATAGTATACAGGTGCTCATTGGGTTATGAGTACACCGGACGGACTCGCCGGGAACATGCTAGTTGGTATTATACCTATTGTCAGATAGCAGCTCCCAGGTGACATGTGTACAGGTTAGTCTATCGACCTGAGATCGTCATTTGTCTCGCGTGAGTTCCCACTGTGCTTTGATTACCATCCTACCACGGTTCAAAGGAGTCGTGCAAACAGGTTTTAGTTGGGTACAGTCCCGAGCCACATGGAGGCAGTGAGCGGATCGTCATGGGATTCGTCTCTCCCGGTATTGAGGGTAGAGGTCGCAGTGTGCACGGGTGGCCATTACCAGAAATCCATGGCCAAGATAGTCGAGAATTACTGATTCGGATCAGTAGTTTCTCAAGTAATGATTGGCTTCATACCGACACTGAATATTGCGTTATTAGGGGTCTGATTTTATCCACCCCCTAGACCCGATATGCGATACTCATAGACGAACAAGACCGGACTGTACGGATATTGTCACTGTCAAGCTCAGTAGGGTTTCAGGATAAGTTCGCTCGTCGGCCTCCCTTTCGCTCAATACCTGGGCAGCCGTTACGTACAGCTAGTGCCACTGACGTGTTTGTGGTTGAACCCACTGCCAGTGTATTGACGAGTCTTTAGAGTCCCACACAGAGGGTTTCCCTAGTTCGGGCGAAACGTTGTAGAGGCCGTATGGTTTTATGGCAGGGTTCGATCATATACGTGCACTTGTATACGGATCATGATCGAACGGATCATACTAGTGGGCTTGGTTTAAGCCGGATCCTAGTATTAGATTGTTGGATTACTTTCGTCTCATAATATTCGTATTCAGTTGGAATACGGATGCGGATATGTATATACGGATGATGGGTATTCTTGTAATTCGTTACAAGATTACTTTAATTGATGCCATTTCCTTTTTGGATTAAAACATTTTGGTTTAAATGTTTTATGGTGAAAATTGTGACTCATTCTTGGTATGACGTGTCTTTCGTCATGGCTAAGATATTTGTGAGTGAGCTAAGATATTTGTTGTGAGCGTGTGAGTGTAGAGATATTTTGTGTGTGTGTGTGTGTCTCATTTTCTCACAACAATATATCAAAACACTCACTTTATTAAAATAGGGCAGCCATCTCATTTTTGGGGGGCTTGGTTTTTGCTCACTTGTTTTCTTTCTTGAGCTCACATCTTTCACCATGGGCATCTTTTTCAAGCTCCATTCTATCCCTCTCATGTGCTGAGAATCCTAGAGTGTTATGAGACAAAGTAATCACACACTATCTCTACTTCATCTTAGGCATCTAGGTTAGCAAACTAGTTGCTCGAGTTGCTTCGGTTTTTGAAGCGGGAGCCCGTATAAAGAACTCTCAACGTGGATCTTCTTCGACGAAGGGAGACCGGAGATCGAACTATATCGGGGCAGCCGCGACAAGCTAGGGGCAGAGATTGAAGACCGAATGACACGGATCGATCGGTATAATCTCTTAAACCACTTTATAGTTAACTAGTATAGGGTTAATGGCACGATCCGGGATTTAGGGTTACGTTAGCGCTAGTTTTAAAAGTTTTTGTTTCTAGTTTGGCCTCAGATTGATGGCCGGGGAGCTGGCGTAGCCTTACATGGTATCAGAGCCAACCCATTAACCGCATACTAGTTGTTATAGACAATGTTAAAGTATCGAAACCGAAACAACCCCAAACAATACCCACTGCATTCTAGTTTCTGTCAATTTTCTAAGTGTCTTCAAAAATTATTTTAGTAACTGCAGAAGACTACTGACATGACCTATAGACTATACCCCAAATACGAGCCACTTCCACCAAAATTTGGCCGAGCACATTGCTCATAAAACCGAGCAGGCCGGTTTTCTGGAGGCTTCAGGGTTTCGTTTTTTGGGTGTGGTCTTATTTCTGGAATGTTGGGTTCAGTGGTATTGCTAGTTTAGTCCAGTTTGGATATGGTTTTATCTAGTTGTTTCGGGCTATTCGGGGTTATTTCGAACTCGATATTTATAACATTGTTTAAAGTTTACAGTACATACATTTCTATCTGCGACCGTGAATGCCATTTGAGCGGTACAACTTATCTAATTGCTATAGTCTTTTTAGACGGGTTTGCGAACATGATATTCACGTTGATGTTCTGTGTTGTGCTGTGATGTTGCGGAATCGTCGTGGTGGATAGCTTGCGTGCAATATTAGTACAATTTAGTTTTATTTGTACATTTGATATCGCGGGGCGAGCGTCCGACATGTGGACTGCCGTCACTTCCTGTTTGTATATTTTTTGTTTGGGGCACGACCGAGTTAAGGTCGATGTCACCATTGTACATATTTTCTTTTCTGTACTAGGATTTGTCACGCCCCGCTTCCCAGAGTACGCTAAAATAGGCACGTGACATAGCCAACCATGCTACCTGTGGTTAGGAAAAATCCTTCCACAGTCACATTACGGCTGTAGAGATATCAAGAACAGGAAAGTAAACTAACTATCTAGTACATGTCCATAAGCCAGAGTAAAAGAGTCAAGAAATGCTATAGTATGCGGAAGCAAAAGATCAAATAAACACCTGGAAAGTAAAACTGGATACCGACATGATCCTTACCGCTCGATCTAACAGCGGCAAACTCCTGATCAGTCTGCAACAAAGGTAGAGGATCTGGACCATGCAAAACCCAGACGTCAGCGCGTCATAACATCAAGCAATAGTAAATGAACAGGATACACGAGATATGCAGGCATGAATCATAAATAGTAACAAGTCAACAGGGATGTATAACAGTAAAGTGTATCAGTGTATATAACGTGCAGTGATCAATCTTGTGCTACTGGGTTGTCTACTCTAAAGTTTGTTTGAAATCAATTAATGTAATCCTCCATGTAACTCAAAGGATATGTCCCGTTACCCCCCGGGACCACGGATCAGGAATATATGAACCAAGAGTGGTTCTGTCCCGTTACCCCCCGGGACCACGGATCAAGATGTAAGAGTCACGAATGGCTCTGTCCCGTTACCCCCCGGGACCACGGATCAAGATGTAAGAGTCACGAATGGCTCTGTCCCGTTACCCCCCGGGACCACGGATCAAGTAATACCCTTTTAAGTTACACTTTAGTTTACACTTTTGATTTCCCCATACCCTCAAGGTTATGTGTTCAAGTCAGGTATTCCGTAATCAAGAACTAATACCAACACAGGATCAGGTAGGTGCAGGTTTGTCTGGATAGACAACAGGAATGGTCCGTAAGGACTACATGTCAGGTTTGTTGGCATTAGACTCAGGTAATAGGTAAAGCCATGGTACATCAGGTCAAGTCAAGTAGTGTATTTAGGTGCCAGGTCATGTCGAGAGTGTACGGTACCGTGTCGGGTCAAGTAATATGTGTGTAGCAAGTCATGTCAAGATGTAAAAGATATCATGTGGGTGCTCATAATCGACTAACATAATCATGGTTATAAATAAACAAGCATGGGTATTATCAGAACAGTAAACTGGCACATGTAATATGATATGCGAATAGGTACAGATTAAACTACTTGGATGCACGGTTATCGGTTTGGGTTTAAGAGATAGTTTCAACATTACATGCATGCAGTATAATAAATGTGGATGATAAAATCATATTAATATGTACTAAAACAATCTAGAGATGTGTTTGAATATGAATTAGACTAGATGTATGCAACCGGTCGTCCGATAGGGTATAAACCACAAAAGGGTATTATAGCTATGCAAACAAATGGGATTATAAGATCTAATATATAAATGTGGTTATTAGGTTTAGTAAACTAAATGCGACAGTTAGATTTCAAGTTCTAGATCTGAAATATGTAAACGGGACATCGTGCTGCTAACTTGGAACTCATGGATTTAGATTCTATTTACAGATTTAATAAGAAAATAGATAAATTAATATAGGAATAGTATGAATAGCATGTAGCAAGTTTCACTTGCCTCGACGGATCGCGAAGCGGTAAACGGAACGTCACGCGTCGGCGGGAAAAGTCGTGACGCGCGCACGGTACATGGAATGAGTCCAAACAACGAACAGTGGGATCACCCGGGTCAGATGTCCTCGCTGGGTCGTCGAAATCGTCGACGGCCCGACCGGATTCCGGCGATCTAAAAACAACGGTGAATAAAAGAGAACAGAAAATGCACAAAGAAACAAGAAGAGAAAAAGGGAAAGAAAGGAAGAGGAATGAGACTAAACTGGCTTACTAGGTTGTAGTGGGGTGATCTGGTGATGGCGAGGTGAGGAGACGACGACGAGGCGACGGGCGCGGGCGAAGAAGGAAGACGGAAAAGAAAAATATAATGGGGAAGACGAAGAGGGAGGAGAGAGAGACGTGTTAAAATTTAAGGGTAACAAATCTTTTATGCATGTGCAGAGAGAGAGATAGAGAGAGATATAAACTGTTTAAAAATATAAAATATTTTTTTTTAGAGATAGAGAGAAAATCAGGAGAGAGAGGAGAGAGAGAGAGAGAATCGGGAGAGAGAGAGACGAGACAGAGAGAGAAAGAGAGATTCAGCAGGGAGAGAGAAAGAGAGAATTAAGAGAGAGAGAGAGACGAGAGAGAGAGAGAGAATTAAGAGAGAGAGAAAGAGAGAGAGAGAGAGAATTAAGAGAGAGAGAAAGAGAGAATCGGGAGAGAGAGAGAGACGAGAGAGAGAGATATTTTAATTATATTAAATGATTACAAAATATTTATATAGTTAAAGAAGATTTGAATAATATTATAATATTAGTCCGTTTTGAGATTTTGGCAAATACAAATTTACTCCAAAACACGCCCGGGTCGGGTCTAAAAATTCAGATTTAAAATATGAAAAATATATGTGATTTCCGAATTTCAAAACGAGTGCTCAGGTTACGAAAAAGCATACCCCCAAAAATGGATGCACGTACGTGCGCGTAGTCATCCAAACACGCCCGTTTCACTGAACGGGACGAGAACAAGATGCGCGGATGCTACCACGGGGTTTGGGGTATCATGCAGGCTATGAAATGCAATTTTAAATTATTTTAAGTGATTTAAATTGTTATATGCAAAAGATGCGATACTAGATAAAATGCCAGTATGTAGTATACATGAGATGCACGTGTCTTTATAACAAGTCAGGGTAATCTATAAATATGAATCAACCAGTTTAAGTAAGCGGATCGGGTCGAATGCAATGTAAAAGTAAACTAGCATTCGCATCTAAACATGATAAATCAATAAAATACCACAGACAAACAAATACGGAAACAGAAATTGGTATAACTGAACTCGGTTGTTACATTATACCCAACTGCAAAAAGAATTTCGTCCTCGAAATTCCAAGAACAAGAAAGGATAAACAAACAACACACTACAAGAATAGATGTGGAAACTTCTGCCGAATTTCATCTTCTCGTTCTCAAGTTGATTCTTCATCTGAGCGATTACCCTAAGAAACAAGTACAAGAGAGATAACTTTGTTCTTAAGAACCTTTTCTTTTCGATCCACAATCGATATCAGTCGCTCCTCAAAAGTCAAATCTTCTCGGACAGTCAGCTCCGAAAGATGCAGCACGTGTGTTTCATCTCGAACATATTTATGGAGTTGAGATATATGAAACACGTCATGAACATTCTCCAAAGATTGTAGTAACACCAAACGATATGCCACTTCTCCAACACGCTCAAAATCTCAAAAGGTCCAACGAATCGAGGACTAAGTTTTTCTCGACTTCCGAAACGAATCACCTCTCTAGTCAGTGATATCTTCAAGAATACCAAAACACCCACGGCGAACTCTAGAGGTCTTCTCGACGTATCTGCCCAACTTCTTCTGTCGGTCTTGTGTTGCTTTCATATGATTCCAAATAGTATTAACCTTCTCAACTGTCTGCACAACCAAATCTGGTCCCAACAATCTTCGTTCTCCAACATCGTCCCAACAAGCAGGTGAACGACACTTGCGACCATATAATGCTTCGAATGGAGCCATCTGAATAGTCGCCTGAAAGCTGTTGTTGTAAGAAAACTCCACCAAATGTAGATGATCCTCCCATGAACCCTTGAAATCTAACATGCAAGCTCTCAACATGTCTTCAAGAGTTTGGATCGTTCTCTCCGACTGGCCATCTGTCTGGGGATGATAAGCTGTACTAAACTTCAATCGAGTCCCCAAACTTTCCTGTAAGCTCCTCCAAAAGTGTGATAAGAAACGAGTGTCACGGTCGGACACGATGCTCACCGGTACTCCATGCAATCTTACTATCTCCTGCATGTACCGCTCTGCCAAAGCTTCTGTTGATCGACCAACTCGAAATGGTATGAAATGAGCTGCCTTGGTCAATCGATCAACAATCTCCAAACTGCATTGTTGCCCTTTGGACTCCGCGGTAGAGCTGTCACGAAATCCATGGTTATATGTTCCCACTTCCATTGAGGGATCGGAAGTGGTTGCAATAAACCAGCAACCCGTTGATGTTCAGCCTTAACTTGCTGACACACCAAGCACTTTGCTACAAAGCGAGCAATATCCCGTTTCATGCCTTCCCACTAGAAATGCTGTCGTATATCTCGGTACATCTTCGTGCCTCCTGGATGTATGGAATATGCTGAACTGTGCGCCTCCTTCATAACTTCTTCGCGAATATCTCCTTTTGGCACACACCAACGGCTACCATATCGCAACGAACCATCTTCATGAATTAACAAGTCTGTTCGAAATCCAGCTTCAACCTGTTCTCGAAACCTTTTCAATCTTGGGTTTTTTTGACTGCGCTACTTTAATACTCTCGATCAATGACGACTGTACTTGCAGCGACATCAACTGTCCTGAAGGATGCGGTAGCATGATCTCTTACTCGAATTTTCGAAAGTCTTCGATAAGTTCCTTCCATGCAGTCAACATCCGAATTGCTGGTAACCGACTAAGCGCATCCGGCACAACATTAACTTCCCCGGATGGTACTTAAGATCAAGATCGTAGTCAGCCATCAGCTCCAACCATCTACGCTGCCTTATATTAAGCTCCTTCTGTATGAACACGTACTTTAGACTCTTGTGATCGGTGAAAACTTCGTCCCTTTCGCCCAATAAGTAGTGTCTCCAAATCTTCAAAGCGAAAATCACCGCTGCTAGCTCCAAGTCAGGAGTTGGGTAATTCTTCTCATGGATCTTCAACTGTCTCGACGCGTAAGCTACAACCTTCCCATGCTGCATCAAAACACATCCCAATCCTTTCCCAGATGCGTCGCTGTGAATCACCAATCCTTCGGAACTGTCTGGTATGGTCAAAATAAGAGCGGTTATCAATCTCTGCTTCAACGTCTCAAAAGCTGACGCACACTTATCCATCCACACAAATGGTACTTCCTTGCGCGTAAGCTTGGTCAAAGGCTTAGCCAAACGAGAAAAATTCTCCACGAACCTTCTGTAATACCCGGCAAGTTCAAGCAAGCTTCTGATCTCAACAACGTTCTTCGGAATCGGCCAATCTCGAACTGATGTAATCTTTTCGGGATCAACGGCGATTCCATCTTCGGACACGACATGCCCCAAAACTTCACTTCTTCAAGCCAAAACTCGCACTTGCTCATCTTTGCATACAATCTTTCTTGCCTCAATGTCTGCAGTGCGATCTTCAAGTGTTCTGCATGCTCTTCAATACTCTTTTGAGTGGACCAAAATATCATCAATGAACACCACTATAAATTGGTCCAAGAATGGTGAAAAGATTCGGCTCATCAAGTCCATAAATATCGCCGGTGTATTCGTTACTCCGAAGGGCATCACTAAAACTCGTAATGTCCATACCGAGTTCGAAACACAGTCTTGCAAATATCTTCTGGTTTAACTCGGACCTGATGATATCCGGACCGCAAATCTAGCTTCGAGAATACCCTCGCACCACTAAGCTGCTCGAACAATTCGCCAATGCGAGGGATCGGGTACTTGTTCTTAATAGTCACCCGGTTTAATTCTCGATAATCGATGCACATCCTCTTTGTGCCATCTTTCTTCTTTACTAGAAAAACTGGAGTTTCCCAAGGCGAGTTACTGCTGCGAATCCAACCCTTCTCAAGTAATTCAGTAACCTGCTTCTTGACTTCTTCCAACTCCACTGGTGCCATCGGATAGTACGCCTTTGAGATTGACGCTGCACCAGGAACAAGATCGATCACGAACTCCACATCTCGTTTTGGCGGTAAAACCGATATGTCCTCGAACACGTCCATGAACTCTTAAACTACAGCTGACGCTTCTTCCTTATCTACTTCCATCGACAAAAGGACACTGTTTGTCGGCCTAGCCCTAAACTCGACTAGCCCGACAGAACTGCTTCCTCCTACAAAACAAACTCCGGATGTCCGGAAATCTGAAGAATCACTTTCCTTTCCTTACCATCAATATAAGCGTGGAAAGTGCCGCGAAAATCCATTCCCAAGACCACAACAAACAAGGGATGCACCAGGATTGAATGATCCTAATGCGGGAAAAACAAGAACAAGTAAGATACCGAGATGACTTCATCCGAAGTCAAGATACCGAAGAGGATTAAGCACGGGAAACATAATTCAAGCTGGCGATAAAACAATAGCTGGTAAGCAATGAAACCGAGAAAAACAAGGTAATACAACGATCATGAAATAAGGAAGTGAATCAAGACCAGAACTCCAAGTTACTCAAATAGAGTACCGCATTGTAACCATGCTGCAGTTCATGAGTACAATTACATAACTCCATTCAAGTCGCCTAGATCCTAGTATCAGAATCAAGGAACAGGGAGGGACAACAGTGAACCCAAAAGGTTTCGAGCTGAGATGCAAAGTCGTTTTCATATCGTTAAGAAAAGGATCAAAAGAAAGATATGATTCAAGAATCACGATAACAAGGTGGCAGGACATGTTCCTAATCACGAGTATTTTGATTCGTGTATTGGGTCCAATACCCAACTACAAAAGAATCAAACCCGATTAACCTATATCCCATGGCTCTGATACCAAAAAAACCATGTCACGCCTCGCTTCCCAGAGTACGCTAAAATAGGCACGTGACATAGCCAACCATGCTACCTGTGGTTAGGAATAATCCTTCCACAGTCACATTACGGCTGTAGAGATATCAAGAACAGGAAAGTAAACTAACTATCTAGTACATGTCCATAAGCCAGAGTAAAAGAGTCAAGAAATGCTATAGTATGCGGAAGCAAAAGATCAAATAAACACCTGGAAAGTAAAACTGGATACCGACATGATCCCTACCGCTCGATCTAACAGCGGCAAACTCCTGATCAGTCTGCAACAAAGGTAGAGGATCTGGGCTATGCAAAACCCAGACGTCAGCGCGTCATAACATCAAGCAATAGTAAATGAACAGGATACACGAGATATGCAGGCATGAATCATAAATAGTAACAAGTCAACAGGGATGTATAACAGTAAAGTGTATCAGTGTATGTAACGTGCAGTGATCAATCTTGTGCTACTGGGTTGTCTACTCTAAAGTTTGTTTGAAATCAATTAATGTAATCCTCCATGTAACTCAAAGGATATGTCCCGTTACCCCCCGGGACCACGGATCAGGAATATATGAACCAAGAGTGGTTCTGCCCCGTTACCCCCCGGGACCACGGATCAAGATGTAAGAGTCACGAATGGCTCTGTCCCGTTACCCCCCGTTACCCCCCGGGACCACGGATCAAGATGTAAGGGTCACGAATGGCTCTGTCCCGTTACCCCCCGGGACCACGGATCAAGTAATACCCTTTTAAGTTACATTT
This sequence comes from Agapanthus africanus, assembly GCA_030015575.1. Classification (NCBI taxonomy): domain Eukaryota; kingdom Viridiplantae; phylum Streptophyta; class Magnoliopsida; order Asparagales; family Amaryllidaceae; genus Agapanthus; species Agapanthus africanus. Next base: position 5,585,156 of record CM057341.1, on the reverse strand, counting down.
TAGTTTACACTTTTGATTTCCCCATACCCCCAAGGTTATGTGTTCAAGTCAGGTATTCCGTAATCAAGAACTAATGCCAACACAGGATCAGGTAGGTGCAGGTTTGTCTGGATAGACAACAGGAACGGTCCGTAAGGACTACATGTCAGGTTTGTTGGCATTAGACTCAGGTAATAGTAAAGCCATGGTACATCAGGTCAAGTCAAGTAGTGTATTTAGGTGCCAGGTCATGTCGAGAGTGTACGGTACCGTGTCGGGTCAAGTAATATGTGTGTAGCAAGTCATGTCAGGGTGTAAAAGATATCATGTGGGTGCTCATAATCGACTAACATAATCATGGTTATAAATAAACAAGCATGGGTATTATCAGAACAGTAAACTGGCACATGTAATATGATATGCGAATAGGTACAGATTAAACTACTTGGATGCACGATTATCAGTTTGGGTTTAAGAGATAGTTTCAATATTACATGCATGCAGTATAATAAATGTGGATGATAAAATCATATTAATATGTACTAAAACAATCTAGAGATGTGTTTGAATATGAATTAGACTAGATGTATGCAACCGGTCGTCCGATAGGGTATAAACCACAAAAGGGTATTATAGCTATGCAAACAATTGGGATTATGAGATCTAACATATAAATGTGGTTATTAGGTTTAGTAAACTAAATACGACAGTTAGATTTCAAGTTCTAGATCTGAAATATGTAAACGGGACATCGTGTTGCTAACTTGGAACTCATGGATTTAGATTCTATTTACAGATTTAATAAGAAAATAGATAAATTAATATAGGAATAGTATGAATAGCATGTAGCAAGTTTCACTTGCCTCGACGGATCGCAAAGCGGTAAATGGAACGTCACGCGTCGGCGGGAAAAGTCGTGACGCGCGCACGGTACATGGAATGAGTCCAAACAACGAACAATGGGATCACCCGGGTCAGATGTCCTCGCTGGGTCGTCGAAATCGTCGACGGCCTGACCGGATTCCGGCGATCTAAAAACAACAGTGAATAAATGAGAACAGAAAATGCACAAAGAAACAAGAAGAGAAAAAGGGAAAGAAAGGAAGAGGAATGAGACTAAACTGGCTTACTGGGTTGTAGTGGGGTGATCTGGTGATGGCGAGGTGAGGAGACGACGACGAGGCGACGGGCGTGGGCGAAGAAGGAAGGCGGAAAAGAAAAATATAATGAGGAAGACGAAGAGGGAGGAGAGAGAGACGTGTTAAAATTTAAGGGTAACAAATCTTTTATGCATGTGTAGAGAGAGAGATAGAGAGAGATATAAACTGTTTAAAAATATAAAATATTTTTTTTTTAGAGATAGAGAGAAAATCAGGAGAGAGAGGAGAGAGAGAGAGAGAATCGGGAGAGAGAGAGACGAGACAGAGAGAGAAAGAGAGATTCAGCAGGGAGAGAGAAAGAGAGAATTAAGAGAGACGAGAGAGAGAGAGAGAGAATTAAGAGAGAGAGAAAGAGAGAGAGACGAGACAGAGAGAGAAAGAGAGAATCGGGAGAGAGAGAGACGAGAGAGAGAGAGATATTTTAATTATATTAAATGATTATAAAATATTTATATAGTTAAAGAAGATTTGAATAATATTATAATATTAGTCCGTTTTGAGATTTTGGCAAATACAAATTTACTCTAAAACACGCCCGGGTCGGGTCTAAAAATTCAGATTTAAAATATGAAAAATATATGTGACTTCCGAATTTCAAAACGAGTGCTCAGGTTACGAAAAAGCATACCCTCAAAAATGGATGCACGTACGTGCGTGTAGTCATCCAAACACGCCCGTTTCACTGAACGGGATGAGAACAAGATGCGCGGATGCTACCACGGGGTTTGGGGTATTATGCAGGCTATGAAATGCAATTTTAAATTATTTTAAGTGATTTAAATTGTTATATGCAAAAGATGCGATACTAGATAAAATGCCAGTATGCAGTATACATGAGATGCACGTGTCTTTATAACAAGTCAGGGTAATCTATAAATATGAATCAACCAGTTTAAGTAAGCGGATCGGGTCGAATGCAATGTAAAAGTAAACTACCATTCGCATTTAAACATGATAAATCAATAAAATACCACAGACAAACAAATACGGAAACAGAAATTGGTATAACTGAACTCGGTTGTTACAGGATTACCCCATGATGGAGTGCACGGATAGCCGGGTACTAGAGGGCAACGGGTCTGCATCTCATGGCGTTGAGAAGGAGGGGGCTTTACTCTTTAATTGGCGGGCTATTCGCCGCACTCGTAGAGGGTACAGGTTGACCCAAGGAGGGATGCTCAAGTTACCGGATTCCGTGAAGTGCTGGGTGGTCTATTCACTTTGCTGAAGGGGGCTGCCTCGCTTCTGGTTTTGGCGGGTAACTTGCCGCGCTCGTAGGGGTTTAGGTTTTCATTGCACAAGCTATCCACACGACCACGGGAACGTCGGGTTTCAGTTGCGGTTCAAAAGAAACCTGGGGCTCCCAGATTATCTGTATTTTTCTGTGATGCTTATCACTTATCTGTGATGTTGCATTTATCATGCCTGGAGCGATTATTATATATTGTTATATATATATTAGTAGATGTTGTATATGTTTTACACCCGCGCTAGTCCAGTCCCCGCTCTGTCGTTAGTTAAGTAATCTAACGGGTGATGACGGGACCCAGTGGCGAATGCAGATGGCATATACGTACATCATATTTTCGTTCTTTTGTGGTGTGATTAATTGATGGGACTGCATTGATTCAGATCAATGCAAGGAAAACAGACCTATTCGATATTGTTGGAACAAATTTTCAAAAGCTGTTATTATAAGGACGTTTTCATTTGTTTTGCACAGTGGTATTAGGTTATGAATATCCAACATCTCATTCGACGAGGCAAGGGCCGAGATCCCTTCATCGGGAGTGATCCCTTGGGCAGAAGTTTGCGTCAGGGTAATAACTTCACTATAGTTGATTACTTTTGTTTTGCATCGCGGTATTCAGTTGGAATATCCTACACCTCATTCTACTGGGATAGAGCCGAGATCCCTTCACCGGGAGTGACCTCTTTAGCAAAGGTTTTTCGCCACTATATATTTGTAAAAAGCTATCCAGTTCCTTCAACGATATCAAGTTCATTACGTTAAAGGTTTTTCGCCAAAAACCATTCGTAGCCCTCCATCATTTCAGACTGGTAGCACTTAGTATTCATGCTATATTTGTTGGCCTTCGTCAAGGCATAGTGTATGGTAGCTGCTTGTTACTTTTCTATTGTATAGATAGATGCATTAGTTTGGGACAGTCGTACAGCCTTGTTGTCCTTCGTCAAGAGCAAGTACGGGTGGGTTCAAATTAACGTGGACAATGACGGGTAGAACTTGACATGTGATTTATGATTTGTTGGCCTTCGTCAAGGTCGTAAGAGCATGGGGTAAAAATCATATCGGGAGTTTCAAACATACAGGAAACTTGCCAGGCATGTGCATACCTTCTGGAGTATGATAACGTGAGTGGATTCCATCAGGTTATCATGCGATGATAGTAGGATCCCGATACCCACTGATGAGTTGATTTACTCCTTAGGTGATTTTAGATGATCCCGACTAATTCTTCTTTCAGATTTGGAGGAGAATTTAAGGATACAGTGGGATAAAGTGATTAACCATTCCGATCTAGATTAGAGTGCACGCAGAGTGTTTCTTTTCCCTCTCTCTTTGACAGCGACCATGGCCCGACCTTAGACTATAACTCAGTAATCAAGTTAACCGAACTTTCTTAAAACACCGGCCTTTGGATTGTCAGAGTTGCATACATCATTGCCACTCCTTTTACCTTTTGATTTTCTCCGGAATATTCCGTATCACTACGAAAATCCACAGTTATTGGATATGACCATTGTATAGTTACATACGAACTCGAAGAAACTTGTTTCAGATTCGAGGATAGTTTCTGGTTCTGGAGAAATTGAATATGACTATTCAGTTGTTTTTTCCTTTTATCTTCTCTCAGGTTGTGAGGGCTCTTAGCATTAGGAGAGGGTACACCTATTGCGCTTATTGGATAGTCTTCTTCCAAACCATAGGCATGTACCGAAAGGTGGGGAAGGAAGAAAACCAATTAGCCTAAGTGTCGTGTACAGAAAGTAATAAGTAAAGACAGATAAAGGGATTAGAAAGAGGGCAAAGTAAATTGCAACTGCAATCATTCACGACCAAACTACGTATTTCATCGCCACTCCTACTTCACCTTTGTATTTCTCCAAAACACCCCGTATCACTATAAAGATCCACAGTTATTGGATAATCCATCGTATGGTTATATACGAACTCGAAGGAACTCGTTCCAATTCGAGGATGGATTCTGGTTCAGGAGAAATAGAATAAGGTTTATTCAGTTGACTTTTATCTTTACCTTCTCTCAGGTTGCGAGGGCTCCTAAGATTAGGAGAGTACACCTATTACGCTTACTGGATAATCTTCCAAACCATAGGCTGGTGTCGAACGGTAGGGAAGAAGAAAACCATTTAGCCTAAGGATGGTATACAGAAGGTAATGAGTAAAGAAAAATAAAGGGATTTGAAGAGACGGCAAGGAAATATACGGTCACAGTCATGAATTGGGATAATGGAAGAGACATTACTAGGAATACCCGGATACCCCTTCAAAACATTTTCATGTTTCAGTTTCACTATGCGTTGTTAATAGAAAATTGATTTCCCAATTAGATCCTTACTCCAGGATATGTATTTACCAGGTTTGATTCTCACATCTGTATGGTTTTACAGATGATGAGTATGAGTAAGTTATTGGGAATTATGTGATTATATCCTCATTATATCGGAATTCATTGTAATTGGTGATATTTGAGGAAATCACCTGGGGTTTTGCCTAACGGCAAATATTGGTTTTGAATATCTGTTGTTATGCACCAATTTCAAACTGATATATCTGTACGTTTATTTTATAAAGTGAGATATAAATTTTTGAAATTATGTCCATGACATTTATCTGTATCAGTTGATGGTTAAGTAAGGAGTATTAAACAGCGGTGTCATTCTTCTTAACCATAGTACAGTTTTCAACTTACGACGCACAGGGTTCGAGTTATTCAACTCAGGAGACTTATACAAAGTATTGTATGTTGTCCAGTGTCCATTAGAACAGAAGGGTAGGTCCTCGTACTATATTCTGTTTACTTATGATTTCTCTAGTTTTTAGACAAGTGTTTCGTAGAAATAGAAGGTCCAAGTTTTGAGAAGTTATAGGTACAAGAATAAAGTAGAGAACCACGTGATTCAAGTATCAGGATTCTTCAAGGTGATCGAAAATGTAGATACTTTTGTATGGTATTCAGTTGATAGTAATGATTTTGAGAACTCGCTTCTCTTTCAGGTTACTCATATATGGATACACTCCTAGTTGAGTAATACTGATCGGCCTCTCTCCATTTAGATGACATGCACTGGAGACAGCTGCATGATTTGAATCTGGTTCCAATTAAATCAGTGCCTATGTTTCTATATTGTATATAGAATGGTTCATATCTTAACGATAAGGTATATGAAGTTGTCCGGCTTATGCTTAAAACCAGACTCTGGATAACTCAAGACACGTTTCTGTAATGGCAGTTTGTGGGTTAACCCGGGTTATGACGAGGGTTAAATTTCTACCATCTGGAAGATCAATAGTGATATTGTTCTTGACTCGCCACAGTTTTAGTAAAATGGATTTTTTCAGAAAACAGTAGTGGGAGTATGGTAGAACTGGAAGTGATTCCAGAACCACAAATGATTACTGGAAATTTAATAGAACCTAAAGATTCAATCGGGTTTGACATTCCATTCGCCACTCCGCAGATATGGTGGGTAACCTCAGACGCCCGATAGGTACTTTGGTATTCTCAAAAATGGTGATAGGGAGGTTCTTGTTTACCAGACTTTCCATTACTGCTGTCCTAGACTATAAGACCCGGCAGAAGGATGAGTATAGCGTCGTTCTAAACTAGTTTTAGAAGTGCACGTGTATATGACTCTGTCAGAGGGTTGTTGTAGTCAATGGGAGCAGCGGAAACATAGTGGACAAGTAGCTTGAGTCTATTTATAGACTAAATCGGATATAGCGGAGATAGATCATCTATTTTTGATGTAACAGTCATAGGCTTTAACTTCATCAGAATAGGAGATGGATCTGTTAAGAAGGTAGTAGGATGTGATGTCTTGATATTTGGCTGACATACACAGAGTAGGAAGTGAAATTCCTATACTACGATCGGTTATACTGTGGTTGTTACACAGTGGTTTCTCCACATAGGATATGTATATTATATCAGGCATTATGGATACTAGATCTATGGTTTTAGATCTAGATTTGGGTAGTTTCCCAATCTCGGTACTTAGACAGCATTCTAAAGGTGTTTTAGAATAGACGATTTCTGGTATGGTGGTGTACCTGCGGATTATGGAGTCACCCTCTCTAAAGGTGTCTTACAGACTAAAGGGGAGAGGGATGTGCATGATTGGTATATCACTTGCTTAGGCAATTGAGTCAATCATGAAATGTTAATTACCACACCAGATGTTGTTTTTGCATTAGATGCAATAAGTATATATTAATTCAATCCCGGAGAAACGTTCGGAAGCAGTTTATGAACATAAGTGAATGTTCTAGGGATATAATAACGACAGCTACCTTCGGGAGGCAGTTATCATTCCAGGCTTCTAAGGTGACCTGGATGATAGAGTGACTGTCAGAGTTATAGTTTACCCTCTTTTGAGGGGCAGTAGTTTGGATAGGTGGTCCAATCGGATACTGAGGGAGGCATGGCGCATGATACTAATTAAATTCAGTTGACGATATAGTCTAAGAAGTTTGCTGGATTTGGAGTTCATTTGTGAACAGGGTCCCATCAGATATCCAGACATATTCTAAGACATGTATTGCTCATTTTGGGATATGGCTTTCTCCATGAACTTGAGATAAGAAGAGATATAGAAAGAAACATCAGAGCGGATCCACTCACTGAGGCTATTTCTCGAACGTGATAGTTTCATAAACGAGTTTTGTGAAACTGATTAGTAGAGGAGTTGGGTGTTCGGTATCACACGGGCTGTGAGTATGCGATATCGCAATAATTAGCCTTAAGTGCAAGTGGGAGATTGTTGGATATAATGCCCTCAAAGTCAATTATTGGATCGCAGGCACGTGATTGCAATGATTGAGGGAGGACCTATACCGGTAGGACAATTTTACTCGAGATGATAGTATACTATCTGGTTTGTCTTTATCATCGTGTACATGTTTTAGGTGACATTACAGATCACTATTACATGTTGATAGAGCCCATAGGATTCTTTCTTGACTACCAACAGTATGATGACGATCATATACGTGAGAGTTGGGTAGTCTATAAGCATATCCTTAAAGTGTTCCTAGTCGTGGGAGTTTCGAGACTGGGCATCGATACTCCATGAGTAGACTAGTGTATACGGATCGAGACCCTGACGAGGGGCGATGGCTGGTCTCACAAGCCATTGGTGTCAGTTGGTTCACCTAAGATAGTATACAGGTGCTCATTGGGTTATGAGTACACCGGACGGACTCGCCGGGAACATGCTAGTTGGTATTATACCTATTGTCAGATAGCAGCTCCCAGGTGACATGTGTACAGGTTAGTCTATCGATCTGAGATCGTCATTTGTCTCGCGTGAGTTCCCACTGTGCTTTGATTACCACCCTACCACAGCTCAAAGGAGTCGTGCAAACAGGTTTTAGTTGGGTACAGTCCCGAGCCACATGGAGGCAGTGAGCGGATCGTCAGGGGATTCGTCTTTCCCGGTATTGAGGGTAGAGGTCGCAGTATGCACGGGTGGCTGTTCCCGCCAAAATTTTGGCTCAAAACCCGCTCCTTATAAAATAATAACAATAAAAAAAATAATAAAAAATAAATAAATAAATAAAAATAATAATAATAATAATAATAATAAAAGAGAAAATCTCCTTTTAAGAGCAAAGCTCTGTTTGAATTTCAAAAATTCAAAAATTGAAGCAACGCTTCAGATTCCTTGCGCTGCGCGCAACGCGCCACGTGTCAAAAGCTGACACGCCATCGCTGCGTCCAAGACAGCGCACCCAATCAGAGCAAGGCTCTATTTAAAACAAAATTAAAAGAAGCAACTGTTGGGGTCAAAATTTGCACCCCGGTTGACCGAGTCAAAGTCAAGGTCAAACCCAAACCAGGTGGGCCCAAGCTCAGGTCAAGCGGGCCCATGCCCAAGTCGAGCCCGTGGCCAGCCTCCCCATGCCAACAACAAAATCATGTAATAAATAATTTTTATGTAATTTTTTATACATGAATGTACGCAAAATGGGCATAAAACCAATATTTTGTAAGCCCATGGGTTATGTGTAAAAAATGAAATGGCACACATGAGCCATAGGATAGGCAAAATGCCATTTTGTAAAGCCCAAGGGGCTATATGTAAATATGCAAGCCTATATAAGGCAATATGTTGATGAATAAAAAAAAATACTTTTCATTCCCCCCAAAACTAGGGTTCTTTGTTCCTCCCGCTCCTTCTCCAAGGTTCTAAACCTTCTCATTTCTTTTGAATTAAATCAAGAGTTTTACTCTCTTTTTTTCCCCAAAACTAAGTAGTTTTCCACCACAAAACCCACAAAGGAGAACTCAGATCTTCCATCAAATCTAAAAAAGGAGTGATTTTTAAAATCTCCTACTTCTTGATCTTCAAGATCCGGCCAAACAACAGGAGGAAGAAGAAGAACCCCCTTCATCGGCTTCAAAACATCCTAGGAGTTTAACTCCATACATACATATATATATATAATAAATATTTCCTGTCTGACGCATAGCTTCTGGTTCTGGGATTAAAAGCCCCCTTTTCTCGCCGGCGCCCAAGCGCTCAAGCGCCGAGCTCAAGTGCCGAGCGCCCACGTGCCGACACGTGGCTCGCTAGCGCTCGAGCGCCCACGTGCCGACACGTGGCGTGCTGGCGCTCGAGCGCCCTACGCTCAAGCGCAGAGCGCCTACATGCCGACACGTGGCGCGCTTGCGCTCGAGCGCCCTATGCTCAAGCACAGAGCGCCCATGTGCCGACACGTGGTGTGCTTGCGCTCCAGCGCCCTGCGCTCAAGCGCAAAACGCCCATGTGCCGACACGTGGCGCGCTTGCGCTCAAGCGCCCAGCGCTCGAGCCCAAAACGTGCGCTCGAGCGCAAAGCGCCAACGTGCCGACACGTGGCGCGCTAGCGCCTGAGCGCATAGCACCTAAGCGCACAACGCTCAAGGCGCTGACCCCACGCATCCTTTGGATGCCCTTTCCCTTTATTTTTTTTATATATATGTATATATAAATACACACACACATACACATACTCTACAACACTCTTCCTCCCAAAAAAATTTTTGGGCCGGGGCGCTGCCCCGCACCCCGTAAGGGGGCTGCTAGCCCCCTTGACCCCCAGCCCGCTATCCGGGTAGCGGGACCCCCGTAAAAACTCTGCGTGGCTCCCGTTATATCCAAGCCCCCTCCAAAACAAAACACAACACTGCACATTGAGTTTGCATGACCAGTTTAACCCGTCAATCGGAGGTTCTCTCGCCCAAAGGCGAGGGGTAATTAACGGCAGCTTAGTCCGCGGCTGCCGGAGATTCGGATCCCCACAATCAATAAACCCCGGTCTACCCTAGACAGGGGGAATCTGTAGTACGCCTGACAAGCGCGCGTGTATTCCCATCTCAATGGGACGACGAAAAACACCCTACAGCAACCTTCAGATGATCTGCGCCCAGCGCTGCGCGACACGTGTCAGCGCAGTTGCGCTGCGCTCAGCGCTGTGCGACACGTGTCAGCGCAGTTGCGCTAGCGCAGATGCGCTATCGCTCTGCGCTGCGCGACACGTGTCAGCGCAGTTGCGCTGCGCTCTGTGCTGCAGGACACGTGTCAGCGCAGTTGCGCTGCGCTCTGCGCTGCGCGATACGTGTCAAGCGCAGGTGCGCTTGCACCAACTGTGCCAGCACTAAAACAGAATTAAAATTCTGGAAAGATCTTTCTGAGCTTATTAAAATAATAAGATTCTCTTCTGTAAAACAGGAGCCCTTGGATTAAAAATTCAACGGTGGGGAAAAATCCCTAAATCACTCAGAGAAAGATCTCTTTAACTGATTTAACAAATCAAACTGTACTATAAAAAGGCCCCTAGACTCCAAGTCTAAAACTCATTGAGATTAACACTGAAAGAACTCAGAGAAATCTTCTGAAAACTTCGAAAGAACTCAAAAAAAGAAAAAGGTAAAAACCTTTGAATAAAAGAAGAATTTTCTTCTAAAAAGATCAGTGATTTAAAAACAAGATCAAGATCTTGAATAAAAAAATATATAATAATAAAAAGAAGTAATTTACTTCTTCATTAGATCTTTCTGATCTACATAAAGGCATTGCCTTTTGATGAACCATTGGTTCTGGAATCTTAAAAGATTCTCTTCTTTGATCCAAAATTGGATCAAGATATTGATCAGTGCCCTGCACTTGAAAAAATTGCACTGTTGCGCTCTTGGGTTGGCGCAAGCCACCAGAGAGCGCCACGTGTCGGCCCTAGAACAAACTGCGCTATGCACTTCTAAAACAGAGCACTGCTCTCTTAAAATTGGCGTAAGTCACCAGAGCGCGTCACGTGTCAGCAGCGCAACAGCGCAACGCACTGTCGCATCGCACTGCGCTTGCGCTCACCAGAGCGTGACACGTGTCACCATCACATGAGTTTGCGCCTTGCGCTCCTCAATTGGCGCAAAGCGCCTGACAAGCCACGTGAAGCGCTGTCAGAGCATTTAATGCAATGCATTATCAAGGGCGGAGCCCAATAAAAAAAAGGTCTATCAGACCAAACAAAAGTGCCATGCACTATTAAAAGGGGCAGAGCCCAATTAAAAGGGCCCAATAGGCCAGAAAAAATGCACTGCATTATTAAACAGGGGCAAAGTCATAATAAAGGCCTAACAGGCCAAAAGAAAATACAATCTTGAACATTTTCAACTGGACTTAGCCCAATTCTGGCCGTAAGTCCTCAAAATAAATTGACTGAGCATGACTGCTCTCTTAAATCAATTTACACCCGGTTCAAGGGTACATCTCTAAACTCCTCTGACATTTGTCGTTGTAGTCCTTCAACGTCATCAGAGAGATGACGGGTCCCGATAACCACACATCAATATGGACTTAAGCGTTCTTAAACCAACTCATGGACTTAAGCGTCCTTAAACCAACCTATGGACTTAAGCGTCCTTAAACCAACTTATGGACTTAAGCGTCCTTAAACTCATGGACTTAAGCGTCCTTAAACTAATGGACCACTACGTCCCTAAACTGGAACAATAGAGCCCCAAATGCTCTTTTGTCGGATCTAAACGATCCCGTTAAGTTGATCTTAGTCTCAAACTGGACTAACGTATCCTTAACAAACGTTTGAGTTGATCTTAGCCTCAAATATAGCTAAAGTATCCTCAAACCAAAACCCTAAACCCAAATCAAAGAAAATACGGATTTGGACTAATCCACGTCCTACGGGCGACGATATAAATTAGTCTCCGTATACAATCCACGGGCAACCACAAACAAAACAAACACCCACGACACGAAGTGAAATCCTGGAGAAGGAGAAAGTTGTTACCGCGGTGCGGTAGCGTAATTAACTGCAGGGGCTTGCGCCTGCAGGGAAGAGCGTCCCCACAATCAAAAACCCCTCAAGCGAGGGGGAATCTGACGAAGTCTGCTACATCGGCCGCATCCGTCTAAACCTCCGATACACGGTGCCATAAATCAACTTGGCATCTTTGGAGAGGTGGACGGATAGCACCAAATAGCATCTACCCCGAATCTCAGGCAAGACGTCCCTGTCTTGGCCGCCATTCGGAGGGGAACAGATTCTGGCACGCCCGGTGGGACCTTTTCCTCTTCCACTCCACACTTCGTGTGTCATGTTCGCGAACAAATCGCGGTTTGCTGTGGTTGCCTTTGGATTCAAGGTACTTAGATTTGGTGTCTTGCTCCGTGCAGAAAACAAAAGATCAATGGCTTCAAACCGTACTACCTGCAACTACAACTCTCGCTCCGTTCCTGCTGGAGGAGTGACTTACGGACCCCAAGCGGCCTCTCTTTTCAGGATGCCAGTGGAGCAGGTAACTCAAGCCACCACTGGACTATTCTTCGGGACCATGCTCCCACCGCTGAGCTTCAATGCCCCAATGACGTTGCAAGAAGCCCCAAAAAAGTCGGTCTTTGATCGACTTACCACTGCCGCGGCCCCTCTCAACGGGTCGCCCAACTTCAGTACCTCAATTTTCAACAGACTGGGCCAGAACGTTTACAAGCCCACGATACCCGAAGCTGCCATCCCAAAGCAGATAGCCATTCCGGCTCAAGCGAAAGAGATTATTGAAAAGGCTTCTCCTTCCAAGAAGTCAGTTTTTACAAGGCTGGCCATTCGGGTTTCTGCTCCAGGCGAGGTCCTCAAAGCAGCTTCCTCTGCCTAGAGGGGGCATGATGAAGTCACCCTTATAGCTGAAACAACCTCATCCGCACGACACGCTCGACGTCGCCACTGGCGCCGAGTAAGGAAGGCTGGGGGCAACTCCCCCTCTGGGCTAACTCCACCAGCTCCAACAGTGGGGATTGATGCTACTGTTCCAACCGAGAACAGCTTTGAACTGCTCAAAAAGGTGCGCAGAAACTCTCCTACTGCAGTGCTGAAGAGAACTCCTTTGCCTGTGAAGAATACTCCAGAGAAGAAGCTGGAGCAGCCCCCTCAACGGCTGTCCTCTAAAATTTACAAGGTCTGGCGACAGGTCCAGGAGTCAGTGATTGATCAAGACTATCTCCGCCGACAGAAAAAGATGAAGGTTCGGCAGGAAAATGATTACTCTGTTAAGCCAGAAAAAGCAACAGCTGGCTGGGTGCCCACTGCAACGGCTCCCTCAACGTCAATCACTCAAAAGAAAAGGAGGCCGCAAAAAGCCCCTGTGAACATGGCGAACCGTAAAAGTGTTGAGCACAAACGTCCCAAGTCTGGGGGCATAGTGGTGCATACTGTTTATATGGCATCCGGGAAAGAGGATAGCCGCGCTTCGACGGGTCACCGACCGCTTACCCGATCCGTGACAAAAGCTCAAGAACAGCAGCGGAAGCTTGAGGAGATGATGACTGTGATGGCCGCACTTACCGGGCCAAAAGAAAGCCCGAAGGTATCATCAGAACAACGGCACGAACAAGAAACTGACGCTGACTTCTTACGCAGAGTCCTCGAAAAGAAGGACAAAGAAGCTGCAGAGCAAGCGGCTAACATAAAACAAATGACGCTCCTCTTCCAAGACATGGTAGGGATGATGTTACAGCCGGACCCTTCAGCTGAAGACCCTCCAATCATTGTTGGGGACAATGGAGGGGAGACATCTAATCCTCCTCCGGCCCTTTCAACAGCCAAGGAGGAGACAATTTTCAAAGCTGCACTAGACGACTATATAGCTCAGCAGATACGAATTCATCAGGCGAATGAGGCGGCTGTGCAAATGGTTAGAACCGGACGACTCTACCCGGGATGGTATGACCAAATCAGTTACCCACCGGGATTTACGATCCCTAAGTTCCACGTATATAAAGGAACAGGGAATCCACATCAGCATGTCGCTCAATTCAGGGCCTTATGCGGCAACACTGGAGGCGACGACAAACTGTTGCTTCGCCAATTCGTCGGCAGCTTAGCAGAAACAACCTTTGAATGGTACTCGGAGCTACCTAACGACTCTGTCAAAATATTTGCGGAGATGGAGCTGCTGTTTACACAAAGATTCACGAGTGCTAGTGGACGCACCTCGATAACAGCACTGACCAATGCCAGGGTGAAGCCAGGCGAGACGTGGGTTCAATACGCAACACGGTGGCGGAACCTGTGGTCGAAATACGAGCAGCGGATCGAAGAAGCACCTGCGGTAGGCATGTTCATGGGCACCCTTGATCCGCAAGCGACCATCTCACAATTTATGATGTCCTTCAAGCCGACTACTTTTCAGGCCTTGATTGACAAGCTGGCCCAAATGGACTAGATGGGCCATAGGCCTTCCTTTTCAAAGACGGAGCCTTGGAATGAAAAGGGCAAAGGGAAAGCAACCTTCATCGCCAGCGATCAACAACAACCGAGTGAGTTGAAGCCGGTTGTTCGCCAAAACAACGTGCGTCCACGCCCATCCCTCGAGGAGAGACTAGGAAATCCTTACTCATTTCCTCAGAATAAAAAAAGGAAACTGTTTGAGCTGGCAGTGCGTAACAGATTCATCAATCTGCCGAGTCCGAAACGGCCTTTACAGCCAGGCGATGTCAACGATCCTAATTACTGCCCCTACCATCGAGCAGTAAGTCATCCGATCGAAGATTGTTTCGTCTTCAAAAACTGGGTTGAAGACCAATACCAATAGGGCAAGTTCGCGCTATCCGGAAACTGGAAGGTGAGCCCGCCACAACCACATGCTCTAAGAAAGACGGATATGCCGAGGGCATCATTCATAGGGAAAGCCCCATAAACTGAAAAGTCAGTAAACTAGAGATTCGCCTCAAATACGGCGACGGCGGACCGAAACGTCCTTAAACTAATGATGGACCGCAATGTCCTAAAACTTGCAAACGACCGAAATGTCTTTAAACTACTACCGCAGCATCCTTAGGCTGACGAGATAAAAAAAATAATAATAAAAAAAATAAAAAAATAATAATAAAGACGGTATGTCCATAAGCGAAATGGGCACGGATGAAAACCCGAAAGGGCTTCGTGAGTAAAAACAGCAGGGCTACCGGTGAGTGTTCGTGAAAACCCGAAAGGGCGCGACCTCGTTTAAAAAAAAGAATAAAAAGAATAAAAAAACGGTATGTCCATAAGCAAAATGGGCACGGATGAAAACCCGAAAGGGCTCCGTGAGTAAAAACAGCAGGACTACCGGCGAGTGTTTGTGAAAACCCGAAAGGGCGCAACCTCGTTAAAAGACATTTGCAGGGTCCTCTCGACCTTGTAAGGAGAAACCACCCGCGTGAGATCCTTACGACTCACAGGGAAGCAACACATTTAGGAATCCTCACGATTCCTAAGGAGAAATTACACTTGCGAGATCCTCACGACTCGTAAGGAGAAACCTCTTATGGGACCCTCACGGTTCATCAGATTTGAAAGTCTTAACTTACAGAGATCTGAACCTGTTCTTAAGCAACCCCCGCAACCTCCGATATTGCCCTACAAGTGGCTCAATACTGGCCCTTGTATACAATCCACGGGCGTGAATAAACATTTCCCTAACAAAGTCACACCCATGACTAGGGATATGTCCATATGGTGAACAACCCTGGTAAGTCCTCTCGACTTAAAAGGAGAAAACCATCTTGTAGGATCCTTATGACTTACAGAGGAACATGCACTTAGGAATCCTCACGGTTCCTAAGAAGAAAACACACCTACAAGATCCTCACAACTTATAGGAAGAAATACCTTTGTGAGACCCTTACGGCTCATGAAGTCAAAAACCTTAGTCGACAGAATCCTAACCCTGTTTACTAAGCCACCGTTGTTCAACATCGACAGAAGCAAATGATGATTCGCTCTTGACAATATCCCAGTTGTAGCGATGCTGATGCCTAAAACCGATATCAAATTCCAAGCCTTTTCACGGCAAATGATGATTCGCTCCTGGCAATATTCCAGTTGTAGCGATGCTGATGCTGAGATTGGCGTCAGATTCCAAGTTCCACACTCGCGATAAAAAAAAAATCAGCGAGCCATACATGCATACGAAATAGCCGAAATGATGGGGCAACTTGCAACAAAATCAGCAAGTAAAAATATATGCATACAAAAACATCCGAAATGATTGGGCAACTCGCAATAAAAAGCAGCGTGTAAAAATAAAATAAATAGCCGAAATGATTGGGCAACTCGCAATAAAAAGCAGCGAGTGAAAATAAAATAAATAGCCGAAATGATTGGGCACCGCGAAAAATAGCCGAAATGATTGGGCAATCGCGACCTTCGCGATATAAAAGATGAAATGATAGAGCATCGCGGAAATAAAATAATAATATGAAAATGAATGAAACTTTTGCCCTACAGGTGAGATCACATCGATTCCTGTATACAATCTAGGGGCACAAACAAAGAGGGAACCATACCTTCCCAACAGGCTCCACCAGAAAGCGAAGCCAAATCTCGACGGTTCATAGACAACCTAGAGACAACCTCGACATTTGTCGCAATATTGCAGACGCAATATCAGCAAACGAAGCAAAGGAAGATCCCTAGCTTCAAGGTCTCGACGTCAATATCGACAACTTAAAGATCACCAACGATATTTCTCCTCACTCCAACCAGTGCAGACGTGACGTCAACAACCGACCTCAGAGTCGCAACGAAACGGAGCCATGGCAAAGTCCCTAGTTCCAAATCTCAATGGCCACATCTACGGCCCGAAGATCACCAATGGTGTGCCTCCTCATTCCAGCAGGACACAGATGTTATACTATCAAACGGAGCCATGACAAAATCCCAGCTTCACCTCAGCATTCGTCTCGATACAGCAGACGATATGTCAACAACGACGTTCCTTTGCAGTCCAGCAGGATGTAAATGCAACGTCAACAAAAGACCTCATGGTCAGCAAAGCGGAGTGACGACAAAATCCCAGCTCCACCCCAGCGTTCGTCTAGATACAGCAGACGCAACGCCAAAAGCAAACGAAGCAAAGGCCAAATTCTTAGCTTCAGGGTCTTAACGGCAAGTCATATAAAGCCTGAAAGACAATCGGAGATCATCTCGCCACCAGTGTGGAGTGGTCACCACCTCGACGTTCGTCTCGACACAGCAGACGCAACATCACCAAGCAGAGCCACGACAAAGTCCCTAGTTCCAGGTCCTAACGGTTCACAGGCAACCTAGGAACCACCTCGACGTTCGTCTCGATACAGCAGACGAGATGTCACCCCAGCGTTCTTCCCCCAGCAGGATTCGGACGCGCCAAAGCAAACGAAGCGAATGCTAAATTCCTAGCTTCAAGGTCTTGACGACAAGTCATATAAAGCCTGAAAGACAATCAGAGATCATCTCGCACCAGTGCGGAGTGGTCACCACCTCGACGTTCGTCTCGACACAGCAGACGCAACATCATCAAAAGGAGTCACGGCAAAATCCCTGGTACCAAACCTCGACGGTTCACCAGCAACCTAGAGACAACCTCGACAATCGTCTCGATACAGCTTCAGGAGTTGTCACCCCAGCATTCCTCCCCCAGCAGGATTCGGACGCGCCAAAGCAAACGAAGCGAAGGCCAAATTCCTAGCTTCAAGGTCTTGACGGCAAGTCATATAAAGCCTGAAAGACAATCGGAGATCATCTCGCACCAGCGCGGAGTGGTCACCACCTTGACGTTCGTCTCGACACAGCAGACGCAACATCACCAAAAGAAGTCACGGCAAAATCCCTGGTTCCAAACCTCGACGGTTCACCAGCAACCTAGAGACAACCTCGACAATCGTCTCGATACAGCAGACGAGATGTCACCCCAGCGTTCTTCCCCCAGCAGGATTCGGACGCGCCAAAGCAAACGAAGCGAAGGCCAAATTCCTAGCTTCAAGGTCTTGACGGCAAGTCATATAAAGCCTGAAAGACAATCGGAGATCATTTCGCACCAGCGCGGAGTGGTCATCACCTCGACGTTCGTCTCGACACAGCAGAAGCAACATCACCAAAAGGAGTCACGGCAAAATTCCTGGTTCCAAATCTCGACGGTTCACCAACAACCTAGAGATAACCGCGACATTCGTCTCGATATAGAGGACGCAATGCCAGCAAACGAAGCAAAGGCCAAATTCCTAGGTTCAGGGTCTTGACGGCAAGTCATATAAAGCCTGAAAGACTATCGGAGATCATCCCACACCAGCGCGGAGTGGTTATGACTCATCGGGGCTCTCCAAAATGAGCCTAACCTCAAGTAAAAAGTGACATGGAATATCCCTACGCTTACTCTTTCGACCGTAATATTACCTGGAAGATTACTTGAAGACGTCTTGTCCATCCCCCGAAGGGATCAGAGACATGACAATCGCAAGGCTACTCGAACAGCAAGATCGCCTATCGAGGAATATATCAGCCAACGCGACGGTACGACGGCCAAAACCCTAAGTACCACAGACCCTAACGGACCTCTGTCGTAAAGAGCAGGGGTTAACTGTGACGTTAGGATATTCTTACGAGGAGTGCTCGATTCGGCTCGACTCGTGAGGAAAAGCCTTAGGCAGCGGGGATTAAAAAACCTGTTTCCTAAGCACTGGGGCCCTGTAAGTCGGTCCAAAACGGACTCTTGCATACTATTCACGGGTCACACTCTCCGAAGTCAAAACTTGATAAGGAGGGAAACAACCACTTACGGATCCTCTCGACTCGTAAGAGGGAAAAATTCTCTTATGAGATCCTTACGACTTATAAGAGAAAACGCACTTAGAAGTCCTCACGACTCCTAAGGAGAAAATACACCTGCGGGATCCTCTCGACTCGTAGGGAGAAAAGTCTTTGTGAGACCCTCACGGCTCATAAAGTTGAAAAGTCTTAGACTACAAGAACCCTAAACTTGTCTTCTAAGCCCTCAATTCCATGGCTACTCATAACTTTGCACTACTTCACCCACGTACATACTTACGTGGGCAAAGTAGTGGGGGGCATTTGTTCCCGCCAAAATTTTGGCTCAAAACCCGCTCCTTATAAAATAATAACAATAAAATAAGAAAAAAATAATAATAAAAATAATAAATAAATAAAAATAATAATAATAATAATAATAATAATAATAATAATAAAGGAGAAAATCTCCCTTTCAGAGCAAAGCTCTGTTTGAATTTCAAAAATTCAAAAATTGAAGCAACGCTTCAGATTGCTTGCGCTGCGCGCAACGCGCCACGTGTCAAAAGCTGACATGCCAGCGCTGCGTCCAAGACAGCGCACCCAATCAGAGCAAGGCTCTATTTAAAACAAAATTAAAGAAAGCAACGCTTCAGATGATCTGCGCTCAGCGCTGCGCGACACGTGTCAGTACAGTTGCGCTAGCGCAGTTGCGTTGCGCGACACGTGTCAGCGCAGTTGCGCTGCGCTCTGTGCTGCAGGACACGTGTCAACACAGTTGCGCTGCGCTCTGCGCTGCGCGACACGTATCAAGCACATGTGCGCTTGCGCCAACCGTACCAGCACTAAAACAGAATTTAAATTCTGGAAAGATCTTTCTGATCTTATTAAAACAATAAGATTCTCTTCTGTAAAACAGAAGCCCTTGGATCAAAGATCCAACGGTGGGGAAAAAATCCCTAAATCACTCAGAGAAAGATCTCTTTAACTGATTTAACAAATCAAATGGCACTATAAAAAAGCCCCTAGACTCCAAGTCTAAAACGCATTGAGATTAACACTGAAAGAACTCAGAGAATTCTTCTGAAAACTTTGAAAGAACTCAGAGAAAGAAAAAGGTAAAAACCTTTGATTAAAAGAAGAATTTTCTTCTAAAAAGATCAGTGATCTAAAAACAAGATCAAGATCTTGAATAAAAAAAATATAATAATAAAAAGAAGTAATTTACTTCTTCATTAGATCTTTCTGATCTACATAAAGGCATTGCCTTTTGATGAACCATTGGTTCTGGAATCTTAAAAAATTCTCTTCTTTGATCCAAAATTGGATCAAGATATTGAACAGTGCCCTGCACTTGAAAAAATTGCACTGTTGCGCTCTTGGGTTGGCGCAAGCCATCAGAGAGCGCCACGTGTCGGCCCCAGAACAAACTACGCTATGCGCTTCTAAAACAGAGCACCGCTCTCTTAAAATTGGTGTAAGTCACCAGAGCGCGCCACGTGTCAGCAGCGCAACAGCGCAGCGCACTGCGCTTGCGCTCACCAGAGCGTGACACGTGTCACCATCACATGAGTTTGCGCCTTGCGCTCCTCAATTGGCGCAAAGCGCCTGACAAGCCACGTGAAGCGCAGTCAGAGCATTTAATGCAATGCATTATCAAGGGCGGAGCCCAATAAAAAAAGGTCTATCAGACCAAACAAAAGTGCCATGCACTATTAAAAGGGGCATAGCCCAATTAAAAGGGCCTAATAGGCCAGAAAAAATGCACTGCATTATTAAACAGGGGCAAAGCCCTAATAAAGGCCTAACAGGCCAAAAGCAAATACAATCTTGAACATTTTCAACTGGACTTAGCCCAATTCTGGCCGTAAGTCCTCAAATTAAATTGACTGAGCATGACTGCTCTCTTAAATCAATTTACACCCGGTTCAAGGGTACATCTCTGAACTCCTCTGACATTTGTCGTTATAATCCTTCAACGTCGTCAGAGAGGTGACGGGTCCCGATAACCACACATCAATATAGACTTAAGCGTTCTTAAACCAACTCATGGACTTAAGCGTCCTTAAACCAACCTATGGAATTAAACGTCCTTAAACCAACTTATGGACTTAAGCGTCCGTAAACTCACGGACTTAAGCGTCCTTAAACCAATGGACCACTACGTCCCTAAACTGGAACAATAGAGCCCCAAATGCTCTTTTGTCGGATCTAAATGATCCCGTTAAATTGATCTTAGTCTCAAACTGGACTAACGTATCCTTAACAAATGTTTGAGTTGATCTTAGCCTCAAATATGGCTAAAGTATCCTCAAACCAAAACCCCAAACCCAAATCTAAGAAAATACATATTTGGACTAATTCACGTCCTACGGGCGACGACATAAATTAGTCTCCGTATACAATCCACGGGCAACCACAAACAATACAAATACCCACGACACGAAGTGAAATCCTGGATAAGAAGAAAGTTGTTACCGTGTTGCGGTAGCGTAATTAACTGCAGGGGCTTGCGCTTGCAGGGAAGAGCGTCCCCACAATCAAAACCCCCTCAAGCGAGGGGGAATCTGACGAAGTCTGCTACATCGGCCGCATCCGTCTAAACCTCCGATACACGGTACCATAAATCAACTTGGCATCTTCGGAGAGGTGGACGGATAACACCAAATAGTATCTGCTCCGAATCTCAGGCAAGACGTCCCTGTCTTAGCCGCCATTCGGAGGGGAACAGTGGCCATCACCAGAAATTCTTGGCCAAGGTAGTCGAGAATTACTGATTCGGATCAGTAGTTTCTCAGGTGGTGATGGGTTTCATACCGACACTTAATATTGCGTTATTAGGGGTCTGACTTTATCCACCCCTAGATCCGATATGCGATACTTATAGACGAACGGACCGGACTGTACGGATATTGTCACTGTAGGCTCAGTAGGGTTTCAGGATGAGTTCGCTCATTGGCCTCCCTTTCGCTCAATACCTGGGCAGCCGTTACGTACAGCTAGTGCCACTGACGTGCTTGTGGTTAAACCCACTGCCAGCGTATTGACGAGTCTTTAGAGTCCCACACAGAGGGTTTCCCTAGTTCGGGTGAAACGTTGTAGAGGCCGTATGGTTTTATGGCAGGGTTTGATCATATACGTGTATTTGTACACGGATCATGATCGGACGGATCATACTAGTGAGCTTTGGTTTAAGCCGGATCCTAGTATTAGATTGTTGGATTACTTTCGTCTCGTAGTATTCGTATTCAGTCGGAATACAGATGCGTATATATATACGGATGAGGGGTATTCTTGTAATTCGTTACAAGATTATTTTAGTTGATGCTATTTCTTTTTTGGATTAAAACATTTTGGTTTAAATGTTTTATGGTGGAAATTGTGACTCATTCTTGGCATGACATGTCTTTTGTCATGGCTAAGATATTTGTGAGTGAGCTAAGATATTTGTTGTGAGTGTGTGAGTGTAGAGATATTTTGTGTGTGTGTGTGTGGCTCATTTTCTCACAACAATATATCTAAACACTCACTTTATTAAAATAGGACAGCCATCTCATTTTTGGGGGGCTTGGTTTTTGCTCACTTGTTTTCTTTCTTGAGCTCACATGTTTCACCATGGGCATCTTCTTCAACCTCAACTCTATCCCTCTCATGTGCTGAGAATTCTAGAGTGTTATGAGACAAAGTAATCACACACTATCTCTATTTTATCTTAGGCACCTAGGTTAGCAAACTAGTTGCTCGAGTTGCTTCGGTTTTTGAAGCGGGAGCCCGTATAAAGAACTCTCGACGTGGATCTTCTTCGACGAAAGGAGACCGGAGATCGAACTACATCGGGGCAGTCGCGACAAGGTATGGGCAGAGATTGAAGACCGAAGGACACGGATCGATCGGTATAATCTCTTAAACCACTTTACAGTTAACTAGTATACGGTTAACGGCACGATCCGGGATTTAGGTTACGTTAGCGCCAGTTTTAAAAGTTTTTGCTCCGCGTTTAGCCTCGGATTGATGGCCGGGGCGTTGGCGTAGCCTTACATATATAATCTCTATATATAATGCAAATAGTCTTGGCTAGAGGTCTACCCATCTCATTTTTTCTAGAAAAAATGAGAAAAATTCTCACCTCTCAAGCCTTCCACACCATCTATCTCACCTCTCAAGCCCTCCACGTCATCTCTCTCTCCTAAAAATCAATCAATTGTTTAGCTAGAACCTTCCATATCATCTCTCCCAATATATATATACTCTCTCCCTCTTAAAAAATAATTAATTGTTTATCTAGAATATTCCATATCATCTTTCCCAATATATATATATATAATGCAAATAAGGGTTGGTTAGAGGACCCCTCTCATTTTTTTAAAAAAATAAATAAAACTTTAGAACTTTCCATATTTCTATCTCTTCCATTTTCTTAAATTTTTTAAACTAACACGAGCAACGCACGTGCATAAATTCTAGTGTACCTATAATGGTATTTATCCATAACCATATAATATATGAGAATAATGGAGAAAAGAGGCCATAGGAGGGGATTTCCTCTTATGGCGTGGAAAAAATACAACCTCCGCCGTTTTTTCCGACGATCGGCCCCCATCATCTTCATCGTTATCATCTAAGATGTGCGTACACCAAATTTCATGTGATTCCACAACTTTTTCACCATTGATTTAGCAATGTAAAAAGTTCTATTGTTGGTAAACCGTTAATTTTGAACCCACTAAATCAACGGTGAAAAAGTTGTGGAATCACATGAAATTTGGTGTACGCACATTTTAGATGATAACGATGATGATGATGGGTGCCGATCGTCGGAAAAAATGGCGGAGGTTGTATTTTTTCCACGCCATAGGAGGAAATCCCCTCCTATGGCCTCTTTCCTCCATTAATGGCCTCTTTCCTCCATTAATCTCGTAATATATATATATATATATATATATATATATATATATCCCAAAAGGATGAAAGCTTATTGTATTTTAGTGTAATTCAGCCCCATCAAGAAAATGTAGGCTGTATATATATAAGCATTTGCTAAATTATTTTGGCATTACTGGTATATCCATAATATCAATAAGCATATTGGTTGTATATGTATCATAGGACAGAGCTAATAGAAAAAGGTGCCCCGGGTTCGGGAGTTGTTTAAAAACCCTTGATATTTTTAAAATTGTTGGGAATTAAGGGCTTATGCTAGCTGTTTAAAATCTTTATGCAAAAACCTTTTGAGCCGTATTTTGTTTAGGCCTTTATTCCTTACAACTGCTTAGATATTACAAGCAGCTACTTGGATATTACAGACAACTAATATAAAAGGGATTTTAATTGGGGCCAGGGGGTTACCAAGAGCAAAAGGCCCAGAAGTTTTTACACAAGTTTTAAACGGGACAAGTTTTTTTTTTGGGACAATTTACTCTTAAAAAAATCGGCAACTAAAAAGGCATTTACGAGGCTTCGCTTGAAAGATATAGCGTAAAACAGGGTCCCACATGGGAATTGTTGTTGCTGGACCCTTGTTATGGCCTCCGCGGCAGCATGAAGTAGATATAGCTCTATCGATATGAGGGAATAGATATCGCGCTTTATCGGACGACTGGATAAATCCTAGAAATGCTAGTTAAAAAATTTCGGGTTTCCCCCACAAAAACTCTCCATGAATAGATTCCTCTTTTTCTAAAATTATTTTCAAAGATTAAAAGTTTATGACCAATATATACATTTAATAAGGGGAGAAGGATTGTAGATTGTAGAAGCTTGAAATGGAGACCAGTCATAAAGAGAAGTTCGGAATTTCATGCGCTAAGTTTTTTCTCATTTTATGTCGACACATTTCTTTTTGCTCTATAATACAAATCAAATACTTGGTAGCTAGCTCTAAGGGGAAATGTGTCCACACATGCAAGAGGCCAATTATTCGGATGAGCGGCGATCGATGGTGGTGTCTTTGCATGGGATCCGGATCCGCTGCTCGCATTGCTTTGTGCTTGTGAATTTCGACGGACGAGATCAGTTGAAAACAGGGACCCTGGTGTTTGGTGGGGTCAGGAAGGGGGATCCGACAGCTCCTTCTTGGCAAGCTCCGTACGGCTTGCCAATCTTAGGATCCTAATGCATGTACATAAGAGAGAATAGGGGAAAAAATTCAAATGCTAGCTAATAATTCCCATGCCCACCGCTCATGTTTGCATTGTATGCATATGCATATCATATATGTTGCAAAATGAACAAAGCTACAGCTATAAAGGCCAATGAATCTGTCTTCTTCTTCCAACTTTAATACAAAATCTTGAGCTGGAATTAATGAATGCATGTATATATGCCTCCTTCTCCTTCTATATAAACCCCCCTCCTAATTTCACTTTAATTAAGCTCACACACTTTAATCTCTATAATCAATTTAGCATTGGAAGCTGCAATGGGTAGCCACCACTTCCTCCTCCTCCTCGCGGCTTTCGTTGTCGCGGCCGCTCTCGTTGTTGCCATCGATGCGGAAAGCTTCTCGACGGACTTCGACGTAAGCGGGAATGCACAGGTGCTGGAAAACGGGGACCAAGTGCAACTAACTATGGACCAGTCTGGTGGCTGCAGTCTCCAAACCAAGCAACAATATCTTTACGGAAGGTTCGACATGCAGATCAAAGTCATTCCTGGGCACTCTGCTGGCACCGTCACTTCCTTTTTCGTAAGTGTGGCTATTTGTAATAATACTAATGTGTGTGTGTGTGTTTTGATCAATACAGTTAATTTTATGCTTCTACATATATATGCATGCAGCTTCTATCTCATCGGCCGACCAATGATGAGATTGACTTCGAGCTATTAGGGAATGTAACTGGTGAACCTTATGTATTGCACACCAATGTTTGGACAAATGGGCAGGGTGACAGGGAACAACAAATCTACTTATGGTTTGATCCACGAGATGACTTCCACACCTACACCATCATCTGGAATCCAAGCAACATACTGTTAAGTACTTGCCGATCATGATATCATGACTTCCATTCAAATTTTTATCTTTTTCAAATTGCATATCGATCCATCCAGCAGTGATTTGGTTCTGGATGCACATATATGATTTCTGTATCAAAAATAATCGATCGCAAATATCATAGCAAGGAGGATATACATCCCTTGATCGACCCATTAATGTTTATTTCTGTTCGATATGAAAGGTCAACGGTTACATTCCTATGAGATCTCAAAATAACCCCTGATTCCGTTGAATTTGCCATAATTTCTCGATCTCACACAATTTTTCATCTACTTACATTCTGCCACACTAATTAATAGTCATGCTATTTAAGAGGCTATATATATCTTGAGTATAGTATACTAACAATATGTTAACGCAGATGGTTGGTTGATGAAGTACCTGTTCGAGTTTATAGAAACGCACAACAACAGGGAATTCCATACGTAAATAACCAGTTCCTTCGTACCTATGCTGCCGTGTGGAACGGAGAGGAGTGGGCGACGAGGCAAGGACGGGTCAAGGTGGACTGGAGCCAGGCTCCATTCACGGCATACTATCGTAACTACCAGGCCGACGCATGTGTGTTGTATGATGGCGGCTCATCTTGCTCCGAGAATAGAGGCCAGTGGTATGATTGGATTTTAGATGAAACTCAAGCCGCAAGGCTCAGATCGGTGAGAGAGAACTACTTGGTCTATGACTACTGTCAGGATCCTTATCGATTCCCGCAAGGTTTTCCTGCAGAGTGCTCCATCAATATGTGATATATATATACACACACACACACATACAGACGCAGGAACCAAGTTAAAATAAATTGGAAGGAAGGATCACAAGCTTGGTCTCTACTTTAATAAGACTTGTATAAGGGGCTTTGAAGTCCATAGACTTAAATAAAGCGAAAATAACAAAACTTGTGAGAATTGTTGAGTTTCACATGTGCATGACAAATATTGTGATGGTTATAAATAAGTCCAAACCTTTCATTTTTAATTTATCATCAGTTTGTTATGAAAGAAAAAACTTTCTAACCATAGCACATATTTGAATCTTGATCAATCATTATTTAAAACTTTATAAAAGTCGGATCTAATTTCAGTAAAAACTAAAATTTTCTAACAGTAACAAATTAATTCAAATAAAATATTAATTCTTTTTTGAGGTAAGAGCAGGGTTCACAAAGAACCGGTCCCATGAATATTTTATATAATAAAGTGAAAAATACAGACAAATACTGTAGCATATACACAAAAGCTACAAAGCTAGATACATCATAATGCAATCTCTCAGCAGCGGTAGAAATGAAATTTTTTTATTAAATTTTTTTTCTGAAGGAATAGAGAAGAATTTTTTTTATCATCATCCTATATATCCTCAAATAATATCAAAACTATTAACCAAACTTGCATAACATGCCCAAAATCCTAACTCATTGCATCAAAGAACCAAAGCAGAGTCAGCATCAGAATGATCGATCTTCATAAATCAATCACAAGCTTACATTTTCATTTGAAATCAGTGAAATTAACTGACAAATTAAGTTGATAAAAGTCCCAAAACGTAGCCTACCCTAAAAAGACATATATACAAGAATCATAGCGCTCGCTGGGAAGTTAAATGAATACTTGTAATACCATTAGTATGTCCACACTAGGGTATCAACCGCGCGCAACATGATAAGGAAGTTTTTCAAGGTTAATAAACACTCGATCGGACGGCATTTTTTGAGAATATTGAAACAAGAATAACCAACGTCTTGCTACCTATGCTATTTTATTATGAAGCTGGCGTATATATCCAATGTCTGTATATCCTCACAATACAATACATCGTAATGCAAACATGTCAAGACACAGAAGAAATTTCTCCAAAGTGTCCTTGTACTTTCTTAGTCTCATCACCGTGATACCAAGGTACGTAGCGTAGCATAGGATGCTATTCTTTGATTCTATTTTAGAATCCTAACCACACATCAAGATCACAAGACCACCGGACCATGAGACTGTTGACTTTGATTTAAATTTAACCAAGCATTGGCCCATGAAAGAGAAGCCCATGAGGAACCCAAAATGCTTGACAAGCGTGCGCATGAGATTGTTAATTTATTTAAAAAATTAAAAATAAAAATGTGTGTAAATAAAATAATAAGTAAAGAAAATTTTTCTTTTTGAATAAATAAATCATTTTTGGTCACGGTTTTGCTCTAATAAAATAATGAAATGAACACGCCCCTTTTGCATTATTTTTAAGCACCAACAACTTATATTGAGTTCGCATGACCCGTTCGACCTGTTGATCCGAGGTTCACTCGTCTTCAAAAGCGATGGGTAATTAACGACAGTTTTGCCCGCGGTTGTCGGAGAATTGGATCCCCACAATCAATAAACCCCAGTCTACCCTGAGCAGGGGATCTGTACACCCATGACAAGCGTGTGCATTCCTATCTCAATAGGATGACGAAAAATACTCTACAAATTTTGGCACGTCTGGTAGGACCTTATCTCTTCTCCCATATTCCGGGTCAAACGTTCATGCGAACTCAATATATATATATATATATATATATATATATATATATATATATGAGAATAATGGAGGAAAGTTGCCATAAGAGGGAATTTCCTCCTATGGCGTCGAAAAAACACATCCTCCATCGTATTTTCTGACGATCGGAATGTATCATCTTCATCGTTATCATCTAAGATATGGGTAAACCAAATTTCATGTGATTCTACAACATTTTCACCGTTGAATTAGTGAGTTCAAAATTAACGGTTTACCGACAATAGAACTTTTTACATTGCTAAATCAACGGTGAAATAGTTGTAGAATCACATGAAATTTGGTGTACCCATATCTTAGATGATAACGATGAAGATGATGCTTTCCGATCGTCGAAAAACACGATGGAGAGTGTTTTTTCGACGCCATAAGAAGAAATTCCCTCCTATGGCCTCTTTCCTCCATTATTCTCTCTCTCTCTCTCTCTCTATATATATATATATATTGATTGTCCGTACTGAAATCATGCATATTTGTGCAGGTTAACAGCTTTCAACCATAATCTCAAATTCAACAACTATGTCTCCCAAGATGAACTTTGTCTCTGATGCAACTCCAGTGACCTACGTGGTGAAAATGAATGCACACGTGATTCTCCCAGCAAATCTCATGGGGGCAATAGGAGGAGCCTTCACGTCAATTCATCTCGGTCGTAATCTGCCCAGCTGGCAGTGCTCCTACCGTGGAAATCTCGTCAAGTAAAGTGGCCAAACCAACTTCAAGGTGTAGAAGGCCAAATGTGATGGTCGTGAAGGCACCACAACTCGAGCAATTTGGTTTTTGAATGAATTTTTGTAGTCCCAGCTGGGGGCAAGGCCGTCGAAACAAAAGAAAACGCCAGGCGTCGCGGGCAAGCTCATGCGGTGCCTTCGACAAGTGCAAGATCGGATGTCTTTTCAAGAATCTTTATCAACCAACCTACAGCGGCTTTCCGAAGAGCAGAAGCCTGCCGGGTGCTCAAATCAGAAAAGCTAAGGTAGAAGCGATTCAGGTATAAAGCCAATAAAAAGACGCAGGCTCCGGCAAGGTTGAATTTTGTAAAATTCCAAGAACCGAATTATCCTGCGACGACGACCGTCTCAGCAGTGAAAATCCGCAACTCTTTCAAACCCTTAAAGTGGGTTAAGAAAAACACCATGTCCATCAAAATCAAGAAGACAACGACTCGAACGGTGTTACGAAGGGCTGTGTTCAAGTCCAAACACAAAAGAGATTGAGAGGATATCAGTATTAACTCCACTTACCGATATAACTTTGAAATGGAATTTCAATGAAGAGGAAAAGAGATTGAGAGGGACTTGCTATTTAGTTAGGTTAAGAAGAGGTAGAAGAAGAGAATGTTGTCATCGTGGCATCGCGGAAGTGCCGAAATAGTTTTGATTCTTTACCGGAAGTTGACCGCTTGCTAACTCCTCTTTACTCTACTTGTACTTAGAAAATTTTTGAGAGTTTTGGCTAGAAATTTCAGAATGGTGCTGAGCCAAAGTGTGGGGTGGTATTTATAGTGTAGAATTAGGGTTTGCGAATTAAAATGGTGGATTAAAAAGTATTAAAATTGTGATAAATTGTGAATTGAAGGGTCTCTATTTGATTGCAGGGAAATCAAACAGTGCAGGAGAGTTAGGGGTAGGTGAAGGGGTTTTGTGCAAAACACGAAGCCAAATGGGCTCACTACAGCCGTCGGTGCCGGCCTGATTGTGCATTCCACCGGTCGATTGGAGGCATTTGGCATCGAGATTCGTGTCGGATGATTAAAAACCTATTTACTCCATTTTCCACATGCTTGATTTTCTGACTTTTCATTTTCTGTGTATTGCACGTGCAAATTTTTGGGCTTCCAAAAAGTTAAAAAAAAATCAGAAAAAAATATTATGTCTGATGGGGATCGAACACAGGGGTTACGTCACAGCAGTGCAAGGACTTTACCAGTGAGTTACAAGTTGTTTCTTGCTGTTATTTAACAAAATTAACATATAACCCAAACTCAGGCTGTAAACTCATTTCTGTATATTAAACTGGAAAATTCCATACAGTAAATTCAGAGTCGTTACATACAGATAATAAACGATGCTATAGTTTCGACTAAAAAGTTTCTCGTGTTGCCCGAAAACCAAAATAACACAAACTGAAATCTGAGGCAAAAAGACATGTAACAAAAATCAAGTTTCCATGATTCCAAGTCACTACAAAAAAATAGGGACCTAACAACAATTTTGAGCCGACCAGGTCGGCCAAAGTTTTGAGTTTGGTGCTCAGGTTTTGTGCCATGTTTTCTTACTTAAAAAATTGCTCAAAAATGTCCATCAAAAAAATTTTCAGGTGAGATTTTTAAAATAGACAGTGACTTGGAATTTGAAACTAAATACGGTTAAAATTTTGGTTTTGAATCTATAACATTGCCTACTTCTAGTTCTAGTGTTTGGTTGATCCTGATACCATGTTAGAGTCCCTAGTGCTTGCGCCGCGAGAACCTCGGCCAAGACGAAAGCGAAAACAATTTTTTTTAAGGAGAGCACTAGTGACTACAATCTAGTGATCGTTCCAAACACTAAACTAGCGACTGAACATAGAGATCCATACAAGGTTGAGAACATACAACCTTTGTAGTGTGTCCACCCAATCGTGGAAGACCTCTCTAAGCTCCGTAGGCCATCAGGAACAAGCTTGATAGAAAATTGCTCTTGCCGAAGATGGTCCACTTGAGGGAAACCGTTGCAAGTTCCAGTTTCGCTCCAAAGAAAACTTTGAGGAAGCAATTCACCATTTAAACTTGCTAGAGATAGGGTGTGAGAGATGTAGGGATTTATCACTATCTAAATCTTTCATTTTTTCAACTCAAGAGAGCATATCACTCACGAGAGAAGATGAAGGATGAGGAAAGGAGAGGAGAGAGAACGTGTCATCACATAATGAGCAAAGCGTTGGATGAGATAAGAATGAGATGGATAGTTTAAAACCATCAAAAAATATGTCATGCACTTTTTCCGATTTAAAAATGAGCCCATCCCTCTCAACCATGCTCATCTTTAAACTTCGCCTCGAGCTCATTTCTATAATTTCTAAATAAAAAAAAATCAAATGAGATTTCCTTCTTCTAGAAGTATTCTGTATAAATACGAAATACAACTCCGGTATTTGTATTGTCTACATATACATGTATCCATATAAAAATACTAATAGCCAAAGAGAGAGAAAATGAATAGTGAACATAATACTAGAATATATATATGTGTGTGTGTGTGTGTATGTGTGAATTATTAAATCAATACTTGATTTAATAATCTGACTTAATCCTAAGCCGGTTAGTATTATCAAACGTCCGATTAAAGTCCATGTAGCCTGTACACGTATTTAATCGGACTCCTGCATGTGTGTGTGTGTGTGTGTGTGTGTGTGTGTGACCTTTACATCATATCGCCTGAATCGGGAAAACCCTCTGTGTGGGACTCTAAAGACTCGGCAATACGCTAGCAGTGAGTTACTGGATAAAATCCATAACCACAAACACGTCAATGACACTAGCTGTACGTAACGGTTACCCATGTATATGTCGGAAGGGAGGTCGACAATCAAATCTGTCTATACCTTACTGAAATTGTAAGTGACAATTTTTGTATAGTCCGGTCTCTTCATCTAAGAGTGTCGTATACCGGGTCTAGAGAGTGGATAACGTCAGACTCCTAATAATCCGATAAGTCGTACCGGTGTCAGGCATATGACAAACCAAGAAACTATTGATCTTTTATCAGTAAATCTCTTCAGTTATGGTTATAGACTTATAGTGATGATAAACCGAACATAGCGCGACATCGATTTCCTATACCCGAAGGGACGAATTCTTTCCGATCACTTACTGCCTCTTTGTGGCTCGAAACTGTACCGAATTAAAACATGTTTTCATGACTTCTTTGAGCCATGATAGGATAGTAATCTATGCATAATGGGAATTCACAAGAGACAAATGAAGATCTCATGTCTAAACACTATCCTATACTCATGTCACTAGAGAACTGCTATCTGACGATAGGTATAATACCATCTAGAAGTTTTCAGTGAGTCCGTTCGGTGTACTCACCTCCAATAAGCACCTGTATACAATCTTAGGTACCATATACCAATGGCTGTGAGATCAGCCACTACCCCTCATCGGGGTTTAGAAACGTATATACTAGTCTACTCCGGAATATCGATACCCAGTCTCGATACTCTCTTGACTTGGAACGTTTAAGGATGTGCTTATAAACTACCCAGCTCTCACAATATGATCGCCATCATAATACTAGAAGTCAAGCAAGGATCCTGTAGGCTTAATCATTATGTATTAGCGACACCTAATAGCAAGTAAAATGTATACACATAAATGATAAAAACAAATTAGATACCATACAATCATCTTAAGTAAGACTGTTCTACCTGTATAGGTCTGTCACGCCCCGCTTCCCAGTAGATGGAAACGGTGACGAGACGAGGCCCGCGATATATTTATTTCGAGAAGGTCCCTTCCCGGAATAAATACGCTAAGCGTAAAAGAAGCAATATAAAAAGACAAGAAGATTAACATGAGATTTAAAATTCAACAACTTTATTTACATTCAACTTGATTCATTTACAATACATGATTTCAACTGAAAGAAAATACAAGAATGGAAATGCCTAAATAGGTGGGATACATAAACTGAAAAAGATAGCTAAACTAGTCCTGAGACGTGGTCTGGTCGTGATCCTCCTCGGTGGTGTCCACTTTCTCAGTCTCCACAGTATCTGACGAACATTCCAAGAAAACAAAGAAGGGTGGAATGCCCTTCAACGAACTTTTGCTCGGTAAGTCCCAAAGAAATGGAGTGAAGCATAAAGTATAAAGAAAGTGTAAATCATGAAACAATTGATTATGAGGTATGGTGTGTCAGCATGTTGTTTAAAGTAAATATGGCAAGTTTATTTAGCATGCAGTTCTATATATCATGGTAGCTAACATGAGCAAAATATAATATGGCCGTGTAGTGTAGGTGTAGTGAACATGAAGTGAATGTAAGTGTCTTAACAAGTCTCTACTTGGGTACACTAATTTAACGTAAGTTCAAGGGTGAATGTCAACCAATCTCAAGAGTGTTCTCGAACCCAACAGGCTGTAATCCAGGGGTAAGGAACCATGGGCACGAATCAAGTATTAGTAACTGGACTTCAACCTAGTGTTGAAGTATTCCAAACTCAACAGGCTGTAATTCAGGAGTAAGGAAATACATGCCCTCGTGATAGCTTATGTTAGTAGACATGAATTCATGATCTAGTGGGACTCCTGAGATTTCGTTGGATCTACGCAAGAACTACCCCAACACCCCGTGTATTCTACATTATATTTAAAATTACTGGTCTTGCTCGAATCCATGAATACATCAAGTTTTCAAGATTGAGTTAATGTCAATATCATGTATTCGTGTCAAGTATTCTTGTATTCATGTCTAGTTGTATTCATGGTTCGAGTCAAGTCAGTTTAAATAGCAACCATTGTGTTCTGATATTCATGTTAGGTTCATGTCAATATATAACTAGGGTTTGGTCAAGTCAATATACATATATGGGCTTGATGGTTTGAATTCGAGTGTTCATGTTCATGTTCAAGTATTTAGGTTTGGATTACAGTTTGTATTCAGGTTCATGTTCAACTATACATGTTAGAGTTTGTATTCATATTTGAATTGGTTTCTGGTTTGAGGTTGGATTCAAGTTTGATTTAGACTCAGACTGAATCAGACACTTGCAACTGATTTAGATCCTAAGTTAGGTTTGGGAGTTATCGGTAACTGCTGTACATGGACGGCATGATTTGTGTCTTTTTCTAAGACAATTACCATTGATAACACCGTTAAGTTTTCTACCTTAAATATGTAAGCACTCACTTTCTCCGGCTCCCTTAGGCTCAAGAAAATTGATCCCGCTTAAACCTATATTTACTAAAATCCTTAATTGTTTTTTATATAACTCGATGGGGTTTTATGAAAAATATTTTTAATATAATTTCAAAATAAACCTCAAGAAGTTATTTATATTATTTAGGGTTTGTATGGATGTAAATTTTATAAATTTGAGGTATTTTAGTGATAATAACTTAGCTTGGAAAGTTCATGTTATTTTAGTGTAAAACTTGTCTTTTACTTGGTATTTTGGTGAAACTTGTAATCTTTCATTTTAAAAAAAAATGTAAATTTGTTATATTTTGAAAATATGTAGATTTTTAATATTTATATAATTTATTAAAAATTAATTTTATTTATGTAGAAAAATGCGTTTTTCTTAAAAACCGTATTAAAACCCTTTCGAGACCGAATGCTCCGTGAGGAGGTCTGCATCTCGTTTTACTAGATTAAGGATGTGCGAAAATCCGCACCATCCAATAGCGGTTCTCCTAAAAAGGGTTATAGAGGTATAATCGCAAAGAGATTTAAAATACAATTTAAAAGAAATCCGTTTTTTTATAGTAATGGTATTTTAATGTAATATTGTAATCGTAACAAAAATACGTTTGAAGAGTATCGTGCTATGGAAACATGTGTGTATGTGAAAGGTAGGTCGTTACCTTGTGAATTTTCCTAAAGATATGTTTAAGCAAAACAAATAAAAATGACATATACAAACTTCATGGTATTTTAATGTAAATGTTAATTTAATGTTATTTTTCAAGATATCTTTTTATTAAAAGTTGGTTCTAAGCATTGGTTTCATGATTGTATAATAATATGAATGAAGAATATGTAAAGAAAAGTGAATTTTTAGGGTTTAGAAGAAGATGTTGCTATTTAACTCCACTTCCGACATATATTTTGAAAAGAGATTTTCAAAGATTATGAAGAGGGATTGGGAGGGACTTACAAATTGGTTAGATGAAGAGAAGGTAGAAGAAGAGGGGTGTAGGGTGTTTTTCGTCACCCCATTGAGATGGGAATGCGTGTGCGCTCGTCAGGCACATTACAGATTCCCCTTGCCTAGGGTAGGCTGGGGTTTATTGATTGTGGGGATCCGAATCTCCGGTAGCCGCGGACTAAGCTGCCGTTAATTATCCCTCGCCTTTAGAGCGAGAGAACCTCCGATTGACGGGTCAAACAGGTCATACGAACTCAATGTGCAGTGTTGTGTTTTAAAGGGGGTTTTGGATATATCGGGGGCCCCGCAGAGTTTTACGGGGGTCCCGCTACCCGGATAGTGGGCTAGGGGTCAAGAGGGCCAGCAGCCCCCTTACGGGGTGCCGGACAGCGCTCCGTTAGAAAATTTTTCTAACGGGGGAGATATTTTTAGTGTGGAGTACATGTAAAATGAGGGAAAAATAACGTCCAAAGGACGCGTGAGTGCCAGCGCCTCACGTGCCTAGCACGCAGGCGCTGGACGTGAGCGCGAGCGCTTGGGCGCTTGGACGGGCTAAGCTCTTAGGCGCTGGCGCTAGCGCCTTACGTACTCGGCACGTGGGCGCTCAGGCGCTAGCGCTTTGGACGCTAGCGCCTCACATGCCCGGCACATGGACGCTGTGGCGCTGGTGCTAGCGCGTCACGTGGTGTGCTTGGGCACTGGCGCTAGCGCTTTGGGCGCTAGCGCATCACGTGCCCGGCACGTGGTGCACTTGGGCGCTGGCGCTAGCGCTTTAGGAGCTAGCGCCGCACGTGCCCAGCACGTGGACGCTTGAGCACTGGGCACTAGCGAAAACAAGGGGTTTTACCCCTGAAAATAGGAGTTAAAAACTCCAAAAGAGGATTTTGAGTAGAGTTAAACTCCAAAAGATCTGGATTAGGAGTTAAACTCCTTTGATGATTTGGGTCTAGGAGTTGAACTCCCTAAAAATCTTCAGAGGTTCTTCTCTCTTAAGCCTTGGATCTTTTCCAAAGTAGGATTTTTGGAGATGGGTCTCCTTCTTCCTTCTCTTTGTTGGCCGAATCTTGGAGGAAAAGGGGGGGGGGGTGAGATTCAAAATCTTCCTTTTTTGAGATCTAATGGAAGATCTGAGCTCCCCTTTATGGGTTTTGTGGTGAAAAACTATTTAGTTTTAGAAAAGGGAGAGTAAAAATCTTGATTTAATTCAAAAGAAAGAAGAAGGTTTAGAATCTTGAGGAAGGAGGAGGCACAGATCTTAGGGTTTTTTTAGAGAGAGAAAAAGATCTTGAGATATTTTTATTATTTTTGCCTTTATAGGCTATACACTTTACATATAGCCCCTTGGGTTTTACAAAATGGCATTTTGCCCATCCTATGCCTCATGTACTATTTCTTTTTGCACATAAGCCATGGGCTTTACAAAATTTGGTTTTATGCCTATTTCCCTTACATTTATTCATAGAAATAAAAAAGGAAATACACCAAAAATTATTTATTACAAATTTTTTTATTTTGGCATAGGACGAGGCCGGCCGCTTCATGTTCGGGCTCGACCCGGGCATTGGCCCACTTGACCTAGGCTTGGGCCCACTTGGCTTGGGGTTGACTTTGATTTTGACTTAGTCAACCGGGGTGTAAATTTTGACCCCAACAAATTGCCCCCATCAATAAATGCACACCACATATGTGGGTTGTGTGCATGAAATTGATGGATCTTCTTTCGTGTGGAGGTCGACTCCATTTTGACGACGTGGAGGTCGATGCTACCCTTTTTGCGGCTTGGACGGTCGGTTCTGCCCTTTTTGCGACTTGAAAGGTCGGTGCTGCCATTTTAGCGACATGGACGGTCGGTGCTGCTATTTTAGCGACGTGGATGGTCGGTTCTGCCATTTTAGCGACTTGGACGGTCGGTGCTGCCCTTTTTGCGACTTGGACGGTCGGTGCTGCCCATTTTGCGACTTGGACTGTCGACACTGCCCTTTTTGCGACTTGGACGGTCGACACTGCCCTTTTTGCGACTTGGACGGTCGATTACTTGCTCCGCTTCTTACGGTGTCGGGATTTGATTTGACTTGCTCCGCTTTCCGCGGTGTCGGGATTGAAGTTGACTTGCTCCGCCTCTTGCGGCGTCGGGGTTGATTTGTTTGATTTGATTTATTTTGGAAGTTCCCTACATATCCAGCGGGACTTTCAAGCTTAGAAGTGTTGCCGGGTGGGACTTTGAATTTGGTTTTTGGGTCGTCATCAACATTGCTGCACTGGAATAATGCCGGGAGCAACTTATCATTTGCCGTGAGGGGATTTTCCTCGTTCCCAGTTTAATGACTTAGGGGTCATCTATTCCTAGTTTAACGATTTAGAGGTCATCTATTCCCAGTTTAAAGACTTAGGGGTCTATTGGATTGGAGTTTGGAATTTTGGGGTTAGGATAGGCATCAACGTTGCTAAAACTGAAGCACATGTGTCAGGAACAATGCATCATTTGCCTTTTCCTGTTGGGGAGTAGTGGCTTAGGAGACAGGTTTAGATCCCTATCACCTAAGGCTCTTCAATTTTATGGGCCGTAAGGGTCCCATAAAAGCATTTTCTCCCTACGAGTCGTAAGGATCCCGTAGGTGTATTTTCTCCTTAGAAGTTGTGGGGACTCCCAAGTGTGTTTTTCCTTTGTGAGTCGTAAGGATCCCACGAAGGTGTTTTCTTACGAGTTGAGAGGATCTCGTAAGTTTGTTCTCCTCATGTATCGTGAGGACACATGAGTGGATCTTCCCAAATGGAGCATAATTCCAAGGGCGGAGACCGGCCATGTAACTGATGGTTGTGGTGGGGCATGGGTATGATGAGAATTATTTGAGCCCGTGGATTGTATACGGTAGTCAACTTGGGGACCAACCGTAGGGCTGGGGGAATTTTGGAAAATTGGATTTTGGTTGGCGTCTGCATCGCTACACTGGAATATGGTACCAGGAGAGACTCATCATTCGCCGTCGGGACATTCAGAGTTTGGTTGGCGTCTGCACCTGCACTGGAATATGGTACCAGGAGCGACTCATCATTCGCCCTTCGGGGACTTGGAATTTGGATCTTTTTTGGCATCAATATTTCTGCACTGGAATAATGCCAAGAGCAACTCATTATTTGCCCCGGGAGGACTTGGGATTTGGGTTTTTGGTCGGCATCAGCAGTGCTAACACTGAAGCGAAATGCCAGGAGCGACTCATCATTTTCCGTTTCCCGTTGGGGAGCGATGGCTTAGGAGACATGTTTAGGTCCCTATCACCTAAGGCTTTCCAATTTTATGAGACATAAGGGTCCCATAAAAGCATTTTCTCCCTACGAGTCGAAAGGATCTCGTAGGTGTACCTTCTCCTTAGGAATCGTGGGGATTCCTAAGTGTGTTGCTCTTTTGTGAGTCGTAAGGATCTCACGCGGGGATTTTCTCCTCACAAGGTCGAGAGGACTTTGTAAGTGTATTTCAACTCTTTTTTACGAGTTTGCGTCCTTTCGGGTTTTCACAAAACTCGCCGGCAGTCCCGCTGTTTTTACTCACGGAGCCCTTTCGGGTTTTCATCCGTACCCATTTTGCTTGTGGACATACCATTTTTTTTGGCCGGTGGGACTTTAAATGTAGTCTCGCCGGTAGGACTTTGGGAGAGATAGGGGTCGTTTTACGCCCGTGGATTGTATACGGTTTTACAGGATGTATGATTCAAACCGTAGGGCCGATGTGCTCAATTCGCCTGCGACTTAGAGCATTCACGCGTAATATTTCTTGAGATATCGGCCATTGATAGGTGGCATAGGCCTTTCTCTCTCGGCATTTATCAGCTGGTAGGATCCTCCATCAAACAATTTCTCGATGACGTATGGTCCTTCCCAGTTTGGCTCGAATTTTCCTTTTGCATGTCGATTGGGGATGATCGGCCTTTTGAGGACCAACACCAAATCGTCTTTCTTGAAAGCGAGGAGACGGGTCATCTTGTCATAGGCCCGTAATATTTGGGCTCGATATAGCTCCAGATTCTGCTGTACCGCGAGCCTCCTTTCTTCGAGGGCGTCAAGTTCTTCGAGACGAAGAAGCACGTTTTCCTCTTCCGTCAACTCATGCTGGACGACCATTCTTAAGCTTGGAATTTCGACTTCGAGGGGGAGGACCGCCTCCACTCCGAAGAGCAATAAGTATGGAGTGGACTGAGTTGGAGTACGGTGCGTGGTACGATATGCCCACAACGTCTCGTGAAGTTTGAGATTCCAGTCTCTCTTGTTGGCTGAAGCATTTTTCCTCAGGAGCTTGCATAGAGTCTTATTGAAGGCTTCGGCTAGCCCATTGGCTCTTGAATTATAGATGGAGGAATATCTCCAGTCTATCTTGTACTGAGTAGCGAACCTTGAGACTTTGAAGCTCTTGAAGGAAGGCCCGTTGTCAGAAATGATTCTTCTTAGTGTACCGAAGCGGTATAGAATATTCTGCTGGAAGAACGTCAGAATATTTTCTGTCTTGACTTCTTTTAGCGGGACAGCTTCGGCCCATCTGGAGAAATAGTCAGTTGCGGCCAATATGAACCGGTGGCCTCTGGATGACGGAGGATCAATTGGGCCAACTATGTCGGTTCCCCAGACTTCGAAGGGCTACGACGCCACCGTAGGATGCAATGGATTGGGATTCTTGTGAATGAAATCACCGTGAATTTGGCAGATATGACATTTCTTTGCATGCTCTCCATAACCCCGTATCATGGTGGGCCAGTAATACCCAAGCCGTTTAATTTGAAGTCGCATCTTGGGGCCGGACTGGTGAGCATCGCAAACGCCCGAGCGAACTTCTTTCACGATTTTTTGGGTTTCGGCCAATGACAGACACCTGAGCTAGAGTTCGTTATATGATCTGCTGTATAGCATGTCATTTACGAACACGTATCGGAGAGCTCTCTTCTTCAGCTGAATCCTCACAGATTTTCCTTTGGGCAGCTTGTCGTATCGAAGGTACTCTATGAAGGGTTCTCTCCAATCGGGCTCGTCTTGGATGATCGAAGCTTCTTCGACAGGATTGTTATCTTGTTCTATGCCTTCTTCTTCACGCAAAGAGGCTGGAGGCAGAATTTGCCGGCTTCTGACTGTGATTAGAATTTCGTCCATGTCAGGATCAGCTAGCTTTTTACCTAGGCGAGCGAGTATGCCGGCTTTTCCGTTCAACGCTCTAGGGACTCTCATCAGTTCAATGTGAGTGAACCGTTTCATGAGTTCCACCACTCAGCTTCTGTACCGAGCTAACTCGGGTTTGTATATCTTATAGTCGCCGCTTACTTGGTTGACAACAAGCTGGGAATCACCGTAGACTCGTAGCCGAAGGATTTCCATTTCTATAGCGAGTTTCAGACCAGCTATCAGAGCCTCGTACTCGGCCTCATTGTTTGTACGAGGCTCGGTGAAAGAAAAAGAATGCCGCAGGGTTTCCATCGATGGCGTGATGAACACCAATCCTATCCCTGCTTTTATCTCCGGGATGCTTGATTTACTGGAGGTCCTTATTGATGAGGCTCCATCGAAGTAGAGCTCCTAACATGGCTCACTATCCTCGAGGTGCAATATTTGTTCATCGGGTAATTCACAATTTAGCGGCGACCCTTCTGGTATAGGATGAGCAGCGAGGAAATCGGCGAGGACTTGCCCTTTTATTGCTTTCTGAGGAGTATAAACTATGTCAAACTCAAGCAGCATGACAGCCCATCTTGCCATTCTGCCGACAAGGCTTGCTTTGTCATTAAGTGTTTGAGCGGGTCGACCTTAGAAATCAGCATAACCCGATGAGCGAGCAGATAGTGCATCGGCTTCTTCACAACGAACATCAGGGCCAGGCATTGCTTTTCGATCGGGGAATAGTTGTGTTCCGCCCCGACTAGAGTTTGACTGAGATAGTAGAGGGCATTTTCTTTTCCCTCCTCGTTGTTCTGGGCAAGGATCGCACCGAGTGATTCTTTTAGTGTGGCAATATAGAGAATCATCGGTTTATTTGGAATGGGAGCGGCTAGCACTGGAGGGTGCAACAAGTACTGTTTGATGCTTTCGAACGCTTCTTGACATTCAGCATCCCAGACAAAATGAGCTCCTTTCTTTATGAGCTTTGAGAAGGGCCTACATCTTCCCGATAAATTTGAGATAAACCTTCGTATATAAGCAAGCTTGCCTTGAAAAGATCTTAGCCGCGTCAAACTCTTTGGAGGGGGCATCTCCATGATGGCCTTTATCTTTGATGGGCCAACTTCGATCCCTCGATGTCGGACTATGAAGCCCAGGAATTTTCCCGATGACACGCCAAAAGCGCACTTTAGAGGATTCTTCTTCAGATCGTATTCCCTCAGTTTCATGAGAACGGTCCTAAGATCTTGGATATGATCGGCCTTGTCTTTAGTCTTGACAACCAGATCGTCAACATAGCATTCGACGACTTTATGGATTAGGTCCTCAAAGATATTGGTCATTGCCCTTTGATATGTAGCACCTGCGTTCTTCAGTCCGAATGACATCACTTTGTAGCAGTATATTCCGACCGGGGTTCGAAATGATGTGTGTTTCTCATCCTCAGGCGACATCTTAATCTAATTATATCCAGACGAGTCATCCATGAAGGTGAACAGCTCGTAATTTGAGGTGTCATCGACCATCATTTTCATGACCGGTAGCGGGAAGTCGTCTTTAGGACATGCCTTGTTGAGGTCCCTAAAATCGAAACAAACTCGGATCTGCCCATTTTTCTTCTTCACTGGGACTATGCATGCGATCCAGTCCGCATATTTCTCTTCCCTGATGAAACCGGCATCGATGAGTTTCTTGGTTTCCTCGATGACCTTTTCTTCCAATTCCCTTCTCATTCTTCGAGGAGCTTGTTTAACTGGCTTAGCATCAGGAGATATAGTCAGCTTATGCACGACCACTTCAGGGGAAAAGCCAGGCATTTCTTTGTACGTCCACGCGAAGCAGTCGATGAACTCATGCAGCAGGGCGATTATCTGCTCTTTCATTTCTTCTGACAAGAGTGAGCTGATGTAGGTCAGCCTTGGATTATCGGGCATTCCTAAGTCAATCTCGGTTAGCTCTTCAGAGGTTGCTTGTCCGCCATCTTCGAGCTCTTGAGGAGCTTCTTCTGGCTCGGCTAGCTCGTCATCATCATTTGACCTTTCGCTGGCTTCACCAACATGGATCATGTAACATGTCTTGGAATCAGGCTGGATGAAACCTATGCCCCGTCTATCTGGAATTCTTCCATCGATGAGTGCTCGGACCTGAGGCGGATGCCATAACCCTTCATAAAACTTTGCTTCGGACTCCGTTTGATATAACCGGCATCCGCACCTTTTGAAATATTCCCGCATCTTGGGGGCATGGTATCTAGGATTGAGGATGGCCCTTATGCCTCTCTCATAGAGAAGGCGCGCGACAGACAAATCGTCCGGGTGCACAATAGGATTTGACCCATAAAACAGGATGCCCTTCTGTCCACTTTTCCTCCCAGGAACGCAGAAAGTTTTCAGCTAGTCCAAGGTAGAGACTGACAATGCATCGAGCTCTTTGCGCATCTGCTCCGGCACCCTTGTGATGGCTAGGGACCCTTCTGCAACTTCAAAGGTCTCTCGTAGCTTCGCTGTTCGCACGATAGCCCAATTTGCACAGCCGTTGCAAGACGGATCCTCTTCTTCTGATTCTTCAGTGTCACTGCCTAAATGAGCGAGGATTTTGCTGTCAGATGGGCCTTCAGTATCAGATTCGTCGGTATCACTACCGAAATGAGGGCGGGTTTTACGGAAGGACGGACTTCCAGCGCCGGACTCATCAGTGTCACTGCCGAAACGCGGACACACATGGGGGTTTCTGCTTTTGAAAGTGACAGCCGGCTCAGACTTGCTTTTGAGTTTCGGGGCTGTTCTGTCTTTGGTCAGATGTGGCTCAACACTTTAGAGGTTCACAAAGTACCGAGAATCTTCATATCGGATTTCATGCACACCGAACGGCTGGATGTCTCCGTCAATGCATCTTTCTTCGCCATTTTTAGTATACTTTATGCATTGATAGAGAGTTGACGGAATGATGCCATAATCGTAGAGCCACGGCCGTCCCAAGAGAATTTTATAAGACATGTCAGCGTCGATCACGTATATCTTAGCTTCAGTTTGCAGATCTCTAAATTTGATTGGCAAAGCTATAGACCCCAGAACTTGCTGGCAATTTTGATTGAAGCCTTGAATGACAATCCTTTCCCTTGACAGGTGTCGGACGTCCATTGACAAACTTTTCAGAGTTCGCAAGTTCATGATGTTCACTAAAGACCCCGGATCAATCAATATGCGATTAATCCGATCTCCGTCGCTGTATCTGGTTACGTTAAGCGGCCGATTATGCTCAATCGTTCCCAGTAGCAAGTCTTCGTCCTTAAATGTGACTGCGGCGGCATGCAAAGCATACTGGACTTCTTTCATATTAATTTCCGCAAAGCGAGCCTGATACCGCTTGGGGTTTTGTAGAGCATGAATGAGAACATCTCTAAGCTCCTTAGATAGGACCAAGGCATCGTAGATGCTCAGAAGAGACAGAAGCTTCCGGAGAAGAGACAGAAGCTTGTTGTCCACCAAGGAAGGACTTGAGTTTTCATTAGCCGGTTTTCTGCCATCTTCCTCAATAGCCACCTATTTTTCCTTTCCTTTTGGGGCGTTGCCCTGATTTGGCGGCAAAGACCTGCCGCTTCTGAGCTGGATTTGGTTGGCCCTTGTGGCGAGCTCCTCGTCCTCTTCGGGAAAACAGAGCTCCTCCTCAGAGTCACTGCCAAGATGGATGGCGTAGCAGGTCACTATAGGGATCTCTTCATTGGAGTCTTCCTCTAACTCCTCCAGAATTTTAGCCACTTCTATAGGGAGGAACTCCTTCAATTGAATCAGAGTTCTTTCCTTCTGTTCATAGTCTTCGAGGGAATTAATATATTTTTGAATGGTCGATCTCCCTACAGACTCTTTTTCGCGCCGAGCTGCACTTTTCTTCTTCTTGAGTTTTTTGGATTTTGAGCCTGACGGAGCCGCATTGGCAGCTGGAATGGTAGGCTTCTTCTGCCCTTCCTATTCCGTCCTGGGCTCTTTTCGAAGTAGCTTTATCATCTTCTTCATCTTATTAGATATGTGCGTACTCCACGGAGGCTGCGGTGAGTCCGTTTCATTTCTCAGGGCAGCGGGTTCGGCTGTCTGCTCCCAGAAGGCTTCA
The DNA here is from genome assembly GCA_030015575.1 of Agapanthus africanus. Classification (NCBI taxonomy): domain Eukaryota; kingdom Viridiplantae; phylum Streptophyta; class Magnoliopsida; order Asparagales; family Amaryllidaceae; genus Agapanthus; species Agapanthus africanus. The sequence continues at coordinate 5,541,080 of CM057341.1, read as the reverse complement.
GTTTCTGTCTGTATAAAGTTGGTGGTTGTAACTTGATTGTTCACCAACACACTCTTGGACAGCTCGATCTCTCCAGTCTTGTACTGCTTCTCGACCCAGTCTTTGAAGATATAGCAATCCTTGATCGCATGGCTCACTACTCTGTGGTATGGACAATACAGGGGATTGTCGGTCATTTTTGCTTCGTAGGGTCTCTTCGACTCTGACAATTGTAGACCATTGTTCAAGGCATCTTTGAATATCTTGCGGACCTTGTCCCTTCTGAAAGAGTAAAGCTTGTTCTTTTTCTCCTATAGGGAAGGCCCTTCTCCTCCCAGCAATGGCTTTCGAGGCCGGTTGGTTTTGGAATCCCCCGCTTTTCGCTTGTCTTCATTGTCGGACGCATTGAGGACATTGGTACTGCTGGAATTCCCGCTTCTACGGTTGTCGTCCCTCTTGCTCTTCCAAGTCTTGTCTTTCTGAGAGTCCGGAGTAGGCTCTTGCTTCGAGCGTTCCAGCATTTGGACTTTCTTGTTCAGCTCCTGAAACGTCTTAAGGCTTGCTGTACACAAGAATGAGACCATCCAATTGCTGAGGTTCCCAATAAGAAGGCTGACAGACTGGTCCTGCTCCAGCGGCGGTTCGTACTTGACTGTGAGATTACGCCATCGGGCGATAAAGTCAGTGTTGCTTTCATTCTTCCCCGGCTTGGTCCTCATAAGGTCAGCAATGGAGATTTTATCACTGACACTCATGAACCTTTGTCGAAACAGAGACTCTATTTGGGCAAAGATGATGACGGACCCGTCTGGTATACTCGCGTACCAGTCAAAAGCGACATCGGTCAGGCTGTTGACAAACTGATGAAGAAGGAGCGCATCATTGCCCCCCGTATTTCCGCATGATGCTTTAAAGTGGGCGACGTGCTGATTTGCATTTCTCGTCCTGTCAAATCTTCCGAACTTATGAATGACGTAGCTGCTCGGGAACTCGATTAGATCGTACTGTGCGGGATATGGCCGCCCACTACTGCCAATTTCTTTCTGAGCTTCAGCTTCGGCCACCAATGTTTTAACCTTACTGGTGACCAAATCCATTATTCGATCTTGTGTTAGCGGGATAGTGTTATCTGGGGCCAAGGCGTCCCCAGAAGTGGAATGTCGCCGGCTTTCATGCGGCTCGACCAATCTTTGACCCAAAGGGACAGGCATCGACTGCTTCGGATTGTCATCACCCGGCTCATGAGTAGAGACTTGTGCTTGATTGGGAGGCGCTCGAGCAATTTGAGCCGTAAGCTACATCACAGCGTTCGTTAGGTCGTAAATTTTCGAATAGAACTTGGCCATCTCTTTATCTTTGCTCCTGAGATGTTTTCGAAGCTCTTGAAGCAGCTCTTGCTCCGCGGTCCTGGGGCGGAAAGTCGGCTCTTCCTCACTGTCCGAGCTTGACTTTACATGGACTGAGGGGTCTTTCTGCCTATCATCCTCATCGAGAGGGTTTTCATCATCCAGCGGAGGCAGCTGTTCTTGGGAAGCGGCAACCACATTCAAACCAGATTGGGCTTGGGATGTGGTGGCCCCATTCTTGCTTTTGCTGCGAAGGATGTCGCTGGGGCTCCCACCTGCCATATAGACCGTATGGATAACATATCTGTCACACCTCGCTTTCCAGAGTGCGCTAAGATCGGCACGTGACAGAGCCAACTATGCTACCTGTGGTTAGGAAACATCCCTCCACAGTCACATTACGGCTGTCTATAAGATATCAAGAACAGTAAAATAAAATAAACTATCTAAATATGTCCATCTGCCAGAATAAACGAGTCAAGAAATAATATGCGGAAGCAATGAATCCAATAAACAACAACATCTGGAAAGTACGTCCCAAATACGGGCTTACATCAGGAAATGAAAATACGGAAATAAAACTAAACTAACTAGATACTAACAGGATCCTCACTGCTCGGCCTGTCGACTGAAGTACTCCTGGTCGGCCTGCAAGAGAAATAAAGGATCTGGGCCATGTAAAACCCATACGTCAGTGCGTCATAATATCAATAATAATAAGCAACCAGGAAGTAACGAGATATGCAGGCATGAATAGTATTATGAATGTAATAAGTAAACACGGATATAGAACAGTGAAGCGTATCAGTATATGTGACGTGCAGTGATAAATCTAAACCGTGCTACGTACTGGGTTATCTATTCTAAAATTTGTTTGAAATCAATTAGTGTACTTCTCCATGTAACTCAAAGAATATGTCCCGTTATCCCCCGGGACCACGGATCAGGTAGTGGGAGTCACGAATGACTCTGTCCCGTTATCCCCCGGGACCATGGATCAAGTAAGAATCACGAATGATTCTGTCCTATTATCCCCCGGGACCACGGATCAAGTAATACCCTTTTAAGCTACACTTCAGTTACACTTTTGATTTTCCCATACCCCCAAGGTTATGTGTTCAAGTCGGGTAATGATAATCTAGAACTAATGCCAACACAGGATCAAGCAGGTACAGGTTTGTCTATGTAGACAATAGGATACGTCCGTCAGGAAGACAAGTCAGATTGTCGGCATTAGAAACAATATCAGGTATCAAGTCAAGCAGTGGTGTATCAAGTCATGTCAGGTAGTACACATGTATCAAATGGATGCCCAACAATAAAATGTAGCAAGTATCGAATCACGGTAAAAGTACGGATGTATGGTAAAAATCATGGATGCAAAAATATCTATCAGGGGTTACATCTACAGCTCCATGACTACGTGGGATGCACATTATCAAGCATGTGGTACTAATGTAACAGTAATATGAATTAATATGACATGGCATACAACTAGATGTATAATAAATGATACGGATACAAATGGGTATCCGAAAACACTAAAACATTAATATAGATGTACAATGCACACTACTACAATAGGGGATTGCCCCTACGGATATTGAAATCCGTAGGGGCAGATTTATGTTGGCCCTACGGATTAAGCCGTAGGGCTATAAGGTTGCCCCTACGGTCCAAGACGTTCAAGAATAAAAATATTAATTCTTAATTTGGTGTTTTCCTCTACGGAGCCGCAAACCAAGGATCTATGGACAAATCCGTAGGGGCAACTAAATAGCGATTTAATTAAAAAGGCACAGATCGCCTACGCCCCTTATCTCTTTCTCTCTCTCTCGATCGCGCGTGAACCAAAATCCCTAAATCATTCCCGCCGTTCTCGTCGTCGCCACCGCCGTTCTCGTCACCGTTCTTTCTCGTCGCCGTTTTCGTCGTCGCCTCCGTTTCGTCGTCGCCACCGATCGATCCATCGCACAGGTTAGTAAATCTTCAACTAAACAAATTTTTGATTATTTAGAGCTAGGGTTCATGGCTGGGGCTGGGGTTGCGGTTGGAGTTGGGGTTCGGCAGGGGTTGCGGTTGGGGTTAGGGTTGGGGTTAGGGTTCGGCTGGGGCTGGGGCTGGGGCTGGGGCTGGGGTTAGGGTTAGGGTTGGGGTTTATCTGGGGCTGGGGCTGGGGTTAGGGTTAGGTTGGGGCTGGGCTGGGCTGGGGCTGGGGCTGGGCTGGGGCTGGGGCTAGGGTTAGGTTGGGGTTGGGGTGGGGCTGGGCTGGGGCTGAGTCTGGGGTTAGGGTTAGGTTAGAGTTGGGGTTTGCTGAATTTGGCAAACCTGAGAGGAATTTCCAGCAATATTAGCTTAGTTTGATTACTAAAATTATTGTTGATCGAGAAAATCTTGGGTCCTTCTAATCAAACATTGTTTGTTACTATATGTCAACGAGTAATGATAAAAGAAAAAACCGATTTCAAGTGGAAATTAGGTATGTACAATGTTCTAATATAATTTGTATTTCTTGCCATCATCAAACATATAAAAGTACTAATATGAAATGGAAACTAAATAAATAAATAATCAAAGCTTTGGCATGTATGTAAAATCTCTTGTTACTTTTTCTTGGTTGCCCAACTTTGAAAATTCTATCTATTAAATTAGACATACTCTAAAAAGAATGATATTGCAAGAATTTGACTTGGTGGAGACTTGCATCATTAATAGAAATATGAAAGTGTAAGGACATTCTTTACCTTCGATAGGGTTCGGTTAGGATGGGGCTGGGGCTAGCTAGGGCTTGGGCTTCATCACCTAATATAGCGAAATACAAAGCGTACTTCAGTACACCCGACCTCATTGAGTTTCCTATTGAAGTTCCCGGTCAAACGGCATATGCATATTTTTATTCGCCATGAAATCCCAATTATCAAGCTACCGACGACGAAAAGCCACCTTTGTTAGTCGAGAGTCATGGTAATAGACTTGTCATTATAGATCACAGTCAATTGTTTTTCCTATCATTTTCTTGATCCAGATGCTAATCAACTTGTTAATTAGTTACTGTTTTTATGACGTATTTGTCTATATTTGTTGACAGTGGCCTTTCTTTTGAATGAACATGTTTTTTTGATGCATGTTTCAGTCATGTGAATTCATATGTTGCGTATAACGCTTTATGATATCAGTATCCTACATTTGTAGTTTTAATTGTTGATTGTTAATATGACATGACATGCAACTAGATGTATAATAAATGATACAGATACAAACGGGTATCCTAAAACATTAATATGGATATACAATGCAATCAACATGTGATATTTTTATTCATATGGATGCAAAATATATATTATAGCATGTAGCAAGGTAAACTTGCATGCGACTAGATATGTAAATAACGGTATGGATGCATACGGGTATCGAAAAACTGTAAATTTGTAATATGGATGCACAATGTAATAAACATGTAATATTCTTATTAATATAGATGCGAGTATAATACTATATCCTGTATCAAGCTACATGCATGCAACCAGATATGTAATTAATGATATAGATGCGTACGGCTATCCGAAAACAGTAAAACAATAACATGGATGTACAATGCAGTAAACATGTGATATTTTTATTCATATGGATGCAAATATATATCATAGCATGTAGCAAGATAAACTTACGTGAACGGATCTCACGACGGGGTGCGTACGCTGCGTCCGACGTCGGGTAAATGTCGCAATACACACACGATGCACAGAACATAACTAAGCAAAGCAAGAACACGACCACGCTGGCTGGGGATGTCTACTGGGTCGCCTGGGTCGTCGGCGATGGCATGACTCCGGCGGTGACCGGAATCAAGAATCTAAGAAGAAGAAAAGAGAAGAAAGAAGAAGAAGAAAGAAGAAGAAGGAGAAGAAGAGAGGTTGGTGCTCTGGGTATTGTGTTTGGGGACAGAGGCGAGGCGGGAGGGTTGTTGACAACGGGTAGTGGGTTTTCCGGCGAGGTTTCACGGCCAAGGCAGTGGGTTCTAGGGTTCTTGTCGGGTGTCGGATTTCTGCAGGGAAAGAGTCGGGCAGGAGGTGGAAGAGGAGAGAGGGAGGTGAGAGGTGACGGAGGAGGGGTCGACGACGAGGGCAATGTCGGCGATGGGGTCACCAGCATGAGAGTTTCTTGGGTTCTGGGGCTCGGGAGAAGAAGGGTGGCGTCGGGAGTCGGAGGTGGTGAGGAAGAGGTGATGTGGTCGAGGGCGTGGAGACGAAGTGAAGAGGCGGCGAGGGGTTGCCGGCGTGAGGCGACGGGGTCTGCCGGCGAGGCTAGGGTTCTCGCGAAGGGTTAGAGAGGAAGACGAGAGAGAACGAGAAGGGAGGTGAGGATAGTAGAAATAGGGGGTGACGGGATCTCGTTAGGTGAAAAAAAACTAAATAATAAACTATATGTAGAGAGAGATACAGATAGGTGTGAGGATATTAAAATATTTTGTTATATAAAAGATATATATCTGCAGAGAGAGACAGAGAGCTATGAGATTGAACCAAAAAGATTTTGGATTAAAAAAATCTTTTACAACTGTAGCTTGTTAATTCGTTAAAGAATCTTATATGAAATAGTTAAAGAATAGAGAATTAAAATATTAAGAAAATTTGAGTTTTCGGTTAAAACAAAAATTGTCCAAAACACGCCCGGGTCGGGTCAAAAAATCTAGTTTTAAAATACGGATAATATACGTATCAACCAAAACCAAAGTACGATTCCGGATAACGAAAATGCATACCCCCAAGAACGGATGCACGTAGCGTGCACGTAGCGATCCAAACAGGTCCGCTTCACTGAACGGGACGAGAACACGATATATGGATGCCACCACAGGGTTCAGGATATAGTGCAGGCCATGCTAGATATTTCTAAAATATTTTATTTGATTATATTTGTATTATTAAAAATGCAATGCCAGATATAATGCAGTTATATAACATGAAAGTGCACGGATTCTCAAAACCAGCTGGGGTAAATCATAAATAGGAATCAAGACGGGTTTCCAGCAAGCGGGTCGGGTCGGATGCAAATACAGAAACCAACTATACTATTCGCACCCAAAACAGCGATAAATCAAGAATAGCCATAAATAAAGAAATACCCCAAAAATAGAACTGGTATAAATGAACTAGGGTGTTACATTATACCCAACTACAAAAAGAATTTCGTCCTCGAAATTCCAGAAACAAGAAAAGAAAAACAAGCATGAATCTAGGAATAGGGGTGTGGAAATTTCTGTCGAATCTCATCTTCTCGTTCCCAAGTCGATTCTCCATGTGTGCAATTTCCCCAAGAAACAAGTACGAGAGGGATAATCTTGTTCTTGAGGACTTTTTCTTTTCGATCAACAATCGACTTCGGTTGTTCTTCATAGGTCAAGTCCTCCCTTACAGTCAGCTCCGAATGATCTAGCAAGTGTGTTTCATCTCGAACATACTTACGGAGTTGAGATACATGAAACACGTCATGAACATTCGCCAAAGATGGTGGTAACGCCAATCGATAAGCCACTTCTCCAACACGCTCAATAATCTCAAAAGACCCTACGAATCGAGGACCAAGCTTTCCTCGACTCCCAAAACGAATCACTCCTCTGGTCGGTGATATCTTCAAGAATACAAGATCACCAACAATGAACTCTAGAGGTCTTTTCAATGTATCGGCCCAACTTTTCTGCCGATCTTGTGCTGCCTTCATTTGATTCCGGATAGTATTAACTTTCTCCACGGTTTGTATGATCAAATCTGGTCCCAACAATCTTCGTTCTCCAACATCGTCCCAACAAACGGGTAAGCGACACTTGCGACCATATAATGCTTCGAATGGAGCCATCTGAATAGTCGCCCGAAAGCTGTTATTATACGAGAACTCCACCAAGTGTAGTTGATCCTCCCATGAACCCGTGAAGTCCAACATGCAAGCTCTCAACATATCTTTAAGAGTTTGGATCGTTCTCTCCGACTGGCCATCTGTCTGAGGATGATAAGCGGTGCCAAACTTCAATCGCGTCCCTAAACTTTCCTGTAAGCTCCTCCAGAAGTGCAACAAGAATCGGGTATCACGGTCGAAGATGATGCTCACAGGTACTCCATGCAATCTCACAATCTCCTGCATGTACCGTTCTGCTAACACTTCCGTCGACTGAACAACTCGAAACGGTATGAAATGAGCTACCTTGGTCAATCGATCAATAATCACCCAAACTGCATTGTTGCCCTTTGGACTCCGCGGTAAAGCTGTCACGAAATCCATGGTTATATGTTCCCACTTCCATTGAGGAATCGGAAGTGGTTGCTATAAACCAGCTATCTTTTGATGTTCAGCCTTAACTTGCTGACACACCAAGCACTTCGCTATAAAGCGAGCAATCTCCCTTTTCATGCCTTCCCACCAGAAATGCTGTCGTAGATCACGGTACATCTTCGTGCCTCCTGGATGTACGGAATTCGCGGAACTGGGCGCCTCTTTCATAACTTCTTCACGAATGCCTCCTTTCGGCACACACAAACGGCTACCATATCGCAACGAACCATCTTCATGAATCAACAAGTCCGTTCGAAGGCCCGCTTCTACCTGTTCTCGAAACTTCTGCAATCTTGGATCCCGTGACTGCGCTGCTTTAATACTCTCGATCAACGATGATTGTACTTGCAGCTACATCAACTTTCTCAAAGATTGCGGTAGCACGATCTCCAACTCGAATCTCTGAAAATCTTCGATAAGCTCCTTCTGTGCAGTCAACATCCGAATTGCTGGCAACTGACTAAGCGCATCCGGTACTATATTAACTTTCCCCAGATGGTACTTAAGATCAAGATCATAGTCAGCCATCAGCTCCAACCATCTGCGCTGCCTTATATTAAGCTCTTTCTGCGTGAACACATACTTTAGGTTTTTATGATCGGTGAATACTTCGACCCTTTCGCCTAGTAAGTAGTGTCTCCAAATCTTCAAAGCGAAAATCACCGCTACAAGCTCCAAATCATGACTTGGGTAATTCTTCTCATGGGTCTTCAACTGTCTCGATGCGTAAGCTATGACCTTCCCATGCTGCATCAAAACACATCCCAAACCTTTCCCAGATGCGTCGCTGTGTATCACCAATCCTCCGGAACCGTCTGGTACGGTCAAAATAGGAGCGGTTATCAGCCTTTGCTTCAACGCCTCAAAAGCTGACGCACATCTATCCGTCCATACGAACGGTACCTCTTTTCGCATAAGCTTGGTCAAAGGCTCAGCTAAACGAGCAAAATTCTCCACGAACCTTTTATAATATCCAGCAAGCCCAAGAAAACTTCAGATCTCCGCAACGTTTTTCGGAATCGGCCAATCTTGAACTGCTGCAATCTTCTCAGGGTCAATGGCGATTCCATCTCCGGATACGATATGCCCCAAAAACTTCACTTCTTTAAACCAAAACTCACACTTGCTCATCTTTGCATATAATCTTTCTTGCCTCAATGTCTGTAGTGCGATCCTTAAGTGTTCTGCATGCTCTTCTAGGCTCCTTGAGTAGACCAGAATATCATCGATGAACACCACTATAAACTGGTCTAAGAATGGTGAAAAGATTCGGTTTATCAAGTCCATGAATATCGCCGGTGCATTCTTGACTCCGAATGGCATCACTAAATACTCGTAATGTCCATATCGAGTTCGGAACGCAGTCTTGCAAATATCTTCCGATTTAACTCGAACTTGATGATATCCGGATCGCAAATCCAGCTTCAAGAATACCCTCGCGCCACTGAGTTGCTCGAATAATTCGCCAATGTAAGGGATCGGGTACTTGTTCTTAATAGTCACCCGGTTTAATTCTCGATAATCGATGCACATCCTTCTTGTGCCATCTTTCTTCTTGACTGGAAAAACTGGAGCTCCCCAAGATGAATTACTGCTGCGAATCCAATCCTTCTCTAGCAATTCGGTAACCTGCATCTTTACTTCCTCCAACTCCACTGGTGCCATTGGATAGTACGCCTTTGAGATTGGCGCTGCACCAGGAACAAGATCGATCGTGAACTCCACATCTCATTTTGGCAGTAAACCCGAGATGTTCTCGAATACATCCATGAACTCTCGAACTGCAACTGGTGCTTCCTCCTTATCAACTTCCATTGATGAAAGAACACTGCTTGTCGGCCTAGCCCTAAACTCGACTGGCCCGACAGAACTGCTACCTCCAGCAAAAACAAATTCAGGATGTCCGGGAATCTGGAAAATCACTTTCTTTTCCCTACAATCAATGTGAGTGTGGAAAGTTCCGAGAAGGTCCATTCCCAAGACAACATCATAACTGCCAGTATCGATCACCAAGAAATCTGCAAATAACTCCCGTCCACAGATAACAACTGAACAATCTTTGCATTCACTACAAGATATAATCTTCCCATTCCCAGTGTGTATGTCCCAACAACAAGACAGGGCCATGCAAGCAATCAAGTGTGCAGCAATAAACTTGGACGACATAAAACAATGGGATGCACCAGAATCGAATAATGCTAATGCGGGAAAATCATGAACAAGTAGGATACTTGAAACAACTTCATCTGAAGCCTTGGCCTCTTCGACCGTCAAAGTAAAGGCTCGAGCTTGATTAGGTCCCTGAGTTATCTGCTTCTGCCCTAGAATCTGCCTCTGCGGTGTCTTTTGAGCATCTTCCTTCAAACGTAGCTTCGACGGGCAAACACTAACAGTTTGATCAGCTGATTCGCAAACCAAACAAAGTCCAAGCTTCCTTCGACAATCCTTCTGCAGGTATCCAGGTAGGTGGCGGAATTCACAAAACATCCTTCCCTTCTGCTCGAGTACGACGGGCTTCTTCATAGGCACCATAACACATCGGTTTACCGGAATACCTCTGCGTATAGGAGCTCGGTACGGCGTAAAAACCGGATTCCGTACCACAACTGCCTGCTGCTGTATACCCTTGGTCTTCATCAATAGGCTCTGCTGCTCTCTGGCTGCCTTGAGAACTTGCGAGAAAGTGGTCAATCCCAGAGATATAATGTGCCTCTGGATTTCCACGTCCAAACTGCGCATGAACCTTCGTGCCCTATCAGCATCGTTGGCAACCAAAAGTCCAGCGAATCGACTGAGCCGTGTCCACTCAGCCGTATACGCATCCACTGATCCGCTATTCTGCCTCAAACTGATAAACTTTTCTTCCATTTCCTCCCGTGCAGTCTGCGGAAAGAACTTCTCCAAGAAACTCTGCGAGAAAGTTGCCCAACTGATCGGCTTGGGCAAACGGATCTCTTCCACAAGCCACCACTCACGGGCATAGTCCACCAATTGGATGCGTACAACATCCACTCTCTGGTCCTCCGGAATCTGTGCTGCAATGAGTAGATTCTCCGTATCGACTAGCCACTGCTCCGCTGGCAACGGCTCCTCCAAACCAATGAAAGTGGACGAACCAACCCTCCTGAAATCCGCCACGGTACCCACACACTGTACTGGTTTGGCTGCAACAGTGTTTACGGACTGTTGGACGGTCCGCAAACCTTCCTGAAAAGCTTCGGCTTGCCGCTGGTTCAGCTCGGTTTGCCGCTTCTGGTTCTCCAGCATCCCACGAATTACTCCAAGCAATGCGGCGTCATCAACACGCCTCTGGTACGACCGCAGGTTCCTGTCTTCCATGATCCTGCAACCAAGACACCGAAGAGGATCAATATGATAAACAAGATTCAAAACTTGCGATAAAACATAAACTGATAAGCAATGAAACCGAGAGAAGCAAGCAAATATAACGACCATAAATCAAGAAAATGAATCAAGACTAGGACTCCAAGTTACTTAAATAGAGTGCCGCGTTGTAACAATGCTGCAGTTCATAGTTACAATAACATAACTCCGTCCAAGTCGCCCAAATCCTAATATCAGAATCAAAGGAATAGGAAAGGATAAACAATAAGGAACCAAAAAGATTTCAAGCCGAGATGCAAAGTTGTTTGCATGTCGTCAAGACACAGGGTCAAGAGAAAGATATGATTTAAGAATCACGATAATAATGTGGTAGGATATGTTCCTAATTATGGGTTTTCTGACTCGTGTATTGGGTCCTATACCCAACTACAAAAGAATCAAACCCGATTAACCTAAATCATATGGCTCTGATACCAAAAAAACCCTGTTACGCCCCGCTTCCCAGAGTGCGCTAAGATCGGCACGTGACAGAACCAACCATACTACCTATGGTTAGGAAACATCCCTCCACAGTCATATTACGGCTGTCTATAAGATATCAAGAACAGTAAAATAAAATAAACTATCTAATATATGTCCATCTGCCAGAATAAACGAGTCAAGAAATAATATGTGGAAGCAATGAATCCAATAAACAATAACATCTGGAAAGTACGTCCCAAATACAGGCTCACATCAGGAAATGAAAATACGGAAATAAAACTAAACTAACTAGATACTAACAGGATCCTCACTGCTCGGCCTGTCGACTGAAGTACTCCTGGTCGGCCTGCGAGAGAAATAAAGGATCTGGGTCATGCAAAACCCAGACGTCAGTTCATCATAGTATCAATAATAATAAGCAACCAGGAAGTAACGAGATATGCAGGCATGAATAGTAACATGAATATAATAAGTAAACACGGATATAGAACAGTGAAGAGTATCAGTATATATGACGTGCAGTGATAGATCTAAACTGTGCTACTGGGTTATCTATTCTAAAGTTTGTTTGAAATCAATTAGTATACTCCTCCATGTAACTCAAAGAATATGTCCCGTTATCCCCCGGGACCACGGATCAGGTAGTGGGAGTTACGAATGACTCTGTCCCGTTATCCCCCGGGACCACAGATCAAGTAAGAATCACGAATGATTCTGTCCCATTATCCCCCGGGACTATGGATCAAGTAATACCCTTTTAAGCTACACATCAGCTACACATTTGATTTCTCCATACCCCCAAGGTTATGTGTTCAAGTCGGGTATTGATAATCTGGAACTAATGCCAACACAGGATCAAGCAGGTACAGGTTTGTCTATGTAGACAACAGGATACGTCCGTCAGGACGACAAGTCAGGATTGTCGGCATTAGAAACTATATCAGGTATCAAGTCAAGCAGTGGTGTATCAAGTCATGTTAGGTAGTACACATGTATCAAATGGATGCCCAACAGTAAAATGTAGCAAGTATCGAATCACGGTAAAAGTACGGATGTATGGTAAAAATCCTGGATGCACAAATATCTATCAGGGGTTACATCTATAGCTCCATGACTACGTGGGATGCACATTATCAAGTTTGGGGTACTAATGTAATAGTAATATGAATTAATATGACATGGCATGCAACTAGATGTATAATAAATGATACGGATACAAACGGGTATCCTAAAACATTAATATGGATATACAATGCAATCAACATGTGATATTTTTATTCATATGGATGCAAAATATATATTATAGCATGTAGCAAGGTAAACTTGTATGCGATTAGATATGTAAATAACGGTATGGATGCATACGGGTATCGAAAAACTGTAAATTTGTAATATGGATGCACAATGTAATAAACATGTAATATTCTTATTAATATAGATGCGAGTATAATACTATAGCCTGTATTAAGCTATATGCATACAACCAGATATGTAATTAATGATATGGATGCGTACGGCTATCCGAAAACAGTGAAACAGTAACATGGATGTACAATGCAGTAAACATGTGATATTTTTATTCATATGGATGCAGATATATACCATAGCATGTAGCAAGATAAACTTGCCTGAACGGATCTCACGACGGGGTGCGTACGCTGCGTCCGACATCGGGTAAATGTCGCAATGCACACACGGCGCACAGAACAGAAATAAGCAAAGCAAGAACACGACCACCCTAGCTGGGGATGTCCACTGGGTCGCCTGGGTCGTCGGTGACGGCACGGCTCCGGCGGTGACCGGAATCAAGAATCCAAGAAGAAGAAAAGAGAAGAAAGAAGAAGAAGAAAGAAGAAGAAGGAGAAGAAGAGAGGCTGGTGATCTTGGTTTTGTGTTTGGGGATAGAGGCGAGGCGAGAGGGTTGTTGACGACGGGTTGTGGATTTTCCGGCGAGGTTTCACGGCCAAGACAGTGGGTTCTAGGGTTCTCGTCGGGTGTCGGGTTTCTGTAGGGAAAGAGTCGGGCAGGAGGTGGAAGAGGAGAGAGGGAGGAGAGAGGTGACGGAGGAGGGGTCGACGACGAGGGCAACGTCGGCGATGGGGTCACCGGCATGAGAGTTTCTTGGGTTGTAGGGGCTCGGGAGAAGAAGGGTGGCGTCGGGAGTCGGAGGTGGTGAGGAAGAGGTGATGTGGTCAAGGGCGTGGAGACGAAGTGAAGAGGCGGCGAGGGGTCGCCGGCATGAGGTGACGGGGTCTGCCGGCGAGGCTAGGGTTCTCGCGAAGGGTTAGTGAGGAAGACGAGAGCGAACGAGAAGGGAGGTGAGAATAGCAGAAATAGGGGGTGACGGGATCTCGTTAGGTGAAAAAAAACTAAATAATAAACTGTATATAGAGAGAGATACAGAGAGGTGTGAGGATATTAAAATATTTTGTTATATAAAAGATATATATCTGCAGAGAGAGACAGAGAGAGCTGTGAGATTGAACCAAAAAGATTTTGGATTAAAAAAATCTTTTACAACTGTTGCTTGTTAATTCGTTTTAAGAATCTTATATGAAATAGTTAAAGAATAGAGAATTAAAATATTAAGAAAATTTGAGTTTTCGGTTAAAACAAAAATTGTCCAAAACACGTCCGGGTCGGGTCAAAAAATCTAGTTTTAAAATACGAATAATATACGTATCAACCAAAACCAAAGTACGATATCCGGATAACGAAAATGCATACCCCCAAGAACAGATGCACGTAGCGTGCACGTAGTGATCCAAACATGTCCGTTTCATTGAACGGGACGAGAACACAATATATGGATGCCACCATAGGGTTCGGGGTATGGTGCAGGCTATGCCAGATATTTTTAAAATATTTTATTTGATTATATTTGTATTATTAAAAATGCCATGCCAGATATAATGTAGATATATAACATGAAAGTGCACGGATTCTTAAAACCAGCCGAGATAAATCATAAATAGGAATCAAGACGGGTTTCCAGCAAGCGGGTCGGGTCGGATGCAAATGCAGAAATCAACTATATTATTCGCACCCAAAACATCGATAAATCAAGAATAGCCATAAATAAAGAAATACCCCAAAAATAGAACTGGTATAAATGAACTAGGGTATTACAATATCCAGCCGTCATTTTATTATCGGCGACTGATTTCACGGATTGCTGTCTTGACCCTCCTGTTTCGGTAGCGGGTAGTCGACTGAAGGCGGCTGGCCTGGCCGGATTCTTGAATGGTGCTGACGCTCTCTTTTTGGTTTTGCCCTGCTGTTTTCACGCTGCACAGAGCGCCTGGTAGACTCTTAAAGAGACATTGTCATATTTTTTCTGTTGGGGCCGGGACGCGTCTTTTTGTAGCAACGTTCGGACCGCTGTCTTCTTGATTCTGGTGGTCATGGCATTTTTCTGAACCCACTTCAGAGGTTCAAAAAAATTGCTGACTTTTACGGTCAACTCAGCCGTCGTCGCAGGATGACTCTGCTCTTGGAATCTCACAAGATTCCACTTGGCCGGAGTCCTGGCCTTCTTGTTGGCTCGATACCTGAGCCGCTTCTGTCTCAGCCTATTTGTTTTGAGCACTTGGATGGTTACGGCTCTTCGGGAAGCCGCCGTAGACCGGATGATGGAGGGCTTTGGAGATACGCCTGATTGTGCATTTGTTAGAGTCATCGCCTGAGCTCGTCCACAACGTTTGATGTTGCCCTTTGTACCGGAAGTCTTGCCCCCAGCTGGAGCACCAGAGAGTCGTTCAGACACCGTCTTAAGTTTCGGTTGTGGTGCCTTAGCGATCACAACATTCGGCCTCTTGCCCCTTCAGACTGGTTTGGCCACCTGTTTTGCCGGGATTTCTGCCAGATGAGCTCTTCCAGCAGGGTAGATGATGACGGAACCAAATTGGCGGGGCCGTTCCTCCCACTGTCGACTGAGGCTTGCGGGGAGAACCACACGAGCATTGATCTTGACCACGTATGAGATCGGGGTTGCATCGGAAGCTGGATCCATCTTAGGAGGCATTGTCGTTGAAAGTTGATTGCTGCATGGAAAAAACATTATTTCAGTACAAACATTGGCATATATGTTAAATGAGTTCGCATGAACACTTGACCCGAGATATGGAAGGAGAGAAAGGTCCCATCGGGCGTGCCAGAACCTGTAGGGTGTTTTTTGTCACCCCATTGAGATGGGAATGCGCGCGCGCTCGTCAGGCGCATTGCAGATTCCCCCTGCCTAGGGTAGGCTAGGGTTCATTGATTATGGGGATCCGAATCTCCGGCAGCCGCGGACTAAGATGCCGTTAATTATCCCTCGCCTTTGAAGCGAGAGAACCTCGATTGACGGGTCAAACAGATCATACGAAATCAATGTGCAGTGTTATGTTTTAAAGGGAGTTTTGGATATATCAGGGGGCTCGCAGAGTTTTTACGGGGGTCCCGCTATCCGGATAGCAGGCTGGGGGTCAAAGGGGCTAGTAGCCCCCTTGCGGGATACGGGGTAGCGCCCCATTAGAAAATTTTTCTAACGGGGGAGATATTTTTAGTGTGGAGTACATGTAAAATGAAGGGAAAATGACGTCCAAAGGACGCGTGAGCGCCAGCGCCTCACATGCCTAGCATGGTGGCGCTGGCGCTGGCGCTTTGGGCGCCGGCGCTAGCTCGACACGTGGGCACTCGGGCGCTGGCGCTTTGGGCGCCGGCGCTTCACGTGCCCGGCACGTGGGCGCTCGGGCGCTGGCGCTAGCGCGTCACGTGCCCGGCACATAGTGCGCTTGGGCACTGGCGCTGGCGCTTTGGGCGCCAGCGCGTTACGTGCCCGACACGTAGTGCGCTTGTACGCTGGAGCTACCGCTTTGGGCGCTTGAGCGCTGGATGTTAGCGAAAAGAAGGGGTTTTACCCCCGGAAATAGGAGTTAAACTCTAAAAGAGGATTTTGAGTGGAGTTAAACTCTAAAAGATCTGGATTAGGAGTTAAACTCCTTTGAGGATTTGGGTCTTCGAGTTGAACTCCCAAAAAAATTCAGAGGTTCTTCTCTCTTAAGCGTTGGATTTTCTCTTGAGCCTTGAATCTTTTCCAAAATGGGATTTTCGGAGATGGGTCTCCTTCTTCCTCCTCTTTGTTGGCCGGATCTTGGAGGAAAAAGGGTGTGTGTGTGAGATTCAAAATCTTCCATTTTTGAGATCTAATGGAAGATCTTAGCTCCCCTTTGTGGGTTTTGTGGTGAAAAACTATTTAGTTTTAGAAAAGGGAGTGTAAAACTCTTGATTTAATTCAAAAGAATGAAGAAGGTTTAGAACCTTTAGGAAGGAGAAGGAGGCACAAATCTTAGTTTTTTTTAGAGAGAGAAAAAGATCTTGAGATATTTTCATTATTTTTGCCTTTATAGGCTATACACTTTACATATAGCCCCTTGGGCTTTACAAAATGGCATTTTGCCCATCCCATACCTCATGTGCTATTTCTTTTTGCACATAAGTCATGGGCTTTACAAAATTTGGTTTTATGCCCACTTTCCTTACATTTATTCATAGAAATAAAAAAAGGAAATACACCAAAAATTATTTATTACAAATTTTTTTATTTTGGCATGGGGGGAGGCCGGCCGCTTCATGTTCGGGCTCGACCCGGGCATTGGCCCACTTGACCTGGGCTTGGGCTCACTTGGCTTGGGGTTGACTTTGATTTTGACTTGGTCAACCGAGGTGTAAATTTTGACCCCAACAAGGGGTTAGTAGTCGTGGCGTCGTGGGGTCGCCAGAATTTGCTTTGATTCTCGCCGGAACTTGATCATTTGCTAACTCCTCTTCTACTCCACTTGTACTTAGGAAAATTTGAGAGTTTTGGCTAGAATTTTCAGAATGATGAAGGGATAGGGCATTGGGTAGTATTTATAGTGTAGAATTAGGGTTTTGGAATTAAAAGAGTGAATTAAAATTCATTAATAAGATGATAAATTGTGAATTGAAGAGTCTTTGTTTGATTGCAGGGAAATCAAACAATTCAGAGGAGTTAGAGGTAGGCCAAGAGTCAAGTGTGCAAAGCATGAGGCATTTTAGCCACAGTTGAACAATCGGCGCCGGCCCAGAGGCAATCTCGCCGGTCGTTTGAGGTGAGGGGGCCGGTGGATTGGAGCCATGTGTCCATCTCAGTGTTAATACTCTTTTGC
Source organism: Agapanthus africanus (assembly GCA_030015575.1). NCBI lineage: Eukaryota > Viridiplantae > Streptophyta > Magnoliopsida > Asparagales > Amaryllidaceae > Agapanthus > Agapanthus africanus. Next base: position 5,523,430 of record CM057341.1, on the reverse strand, counting down.
ACATGTTTGATTTTTCTGTCTTTTCGTTTTTATGTGCATTACACGTGTAAACATTTGGGCTTCTAAAAAGTTTAAAAGAAAATCAGAAAAAATATAACGTGTTTGATGGGGTCGAACACAGGGGCTACGTCACAGCAGTGCAAGGGCTTTACCAGTGAACTGCATGTTGTTTCTTGTTGTTCTTAAACAAAATATACTTATAACTTATACTCAGGGTTATAAACTCCTTATTGTATATTAAACTGAAAATTTTGTACAGTAAATTCAGAGTCGTTACAAGGTCCTTCTTCAATTATCATAATTGCCTACCTTCAATTACAATAATTGCCTTGAGGGCACTATAACTGTTCCCCTCCGAAAGGCGGTGCACAGGACCGCGATGTCCTGACGCTGAGATTCGGGGCAGATGCTATTTGGTTTTATCCGTCCACCTCTCCGAAGATGCCAAGTTGATTTATGGCACCGTGTATCGGAGGTTTAGACGGATGCGGCCGATGTAGCAGACTTCGTCAGATTCCCCCTCGCTTGAGCGGTTTTTGATTGTGGGGACGCTCTTCCCTACAGGCGCAAGCCCCTGCAGTTAATTACGCTACCGCATCGCGGTAACAACTTTCTCCTTCTCCAGAATTTCACTTCGTGTCGTCTGTGTTTGTTTTGTTTGTGGTTTCCCGTGGATTGTATACGGAGACTGAGTAATGCCATCACCCGTAGGACGTGGATTAGTCCAAATCCGTATTTACTTACATTTGGGTTTGGCGTTTTTAGTTTAAAGATGCACTAGTCGCGTTGCGGCTAAGATCAACTTAAACGTTCGTTAAGGATACGATAGTCCTGTTTGAGACTAGGATCAACTTAACGTGATAATCCATTTAATATCTGGCCATCGGGACTCGTCACCTCTCTAACGTCGTTGAAGGATTACAACGGCAGATGTCAGAGGAGTTCAGAGATGTACCCTTGAACCAAAGTCAATTTGGATTTTTACAGTCAATTTGAATGTTTAAGGATACGTTAGCCGTGTTTGGGGCTAAGATCAATTTAAACGGGATCATTTAGATCCAGCAAAAGAGCATTTGGAGGCTCTATTGTTCCAGTTTAAGGACGTGGTGGTCCATCGCCAGTTTAGGGACGTGGTGGTCCATATTTCAGTTTAGGGACGTGGAGGTCCATTATTAGTTTAAGGACGTTTCGGTCAATCGCCAGTTTAAGGACGTAGTGGTCCATCATTAGTTTAAGGACGTTTCGGTCCAATATTAGTTTAAGGACGTTTCGGTCCAACATTAGTTTAGGGACGTTTCGGTCCACGAGTTTAAGGACCACGCAGTCCATATCGATATGTGGTCGTTGGGACCCGTTACCTCTCTGACGTCGTTGAAGGATTACAACGACAGTCGTCAGAGGGGTTCGGAGATGTACCCTCGAACCGGATATAAATTGATTTAAGAGAGCAATCTTACTCAGTCAATTTAATTTAAGGACTTACGGCCAAAATTGAGCTTAGTCCAGTTGAAAGTGTTCAACATTTTATTTTCTTTTGCGTTGCATTTCTTTTTATTTTTATTTGGACTTTGCCCAGAAAGGATGCAGAGCATCAATTTGTTTTGTCTCTGCCCTTTATAAATGATGTAGAGCATCAATTTCATTTGGGCTCTATCCTTTTATTGCTTTGCAATTTATTTTGGCCTGCTTAGTCTTTTTGATTTGGGCCTGGCCTTTTTAGGAAATGTATTGCATTTATCAGGCGCTTTGCGCCAATCATAGAGCGCAAGCGCTCATGGTGATGACACGTGTCATGCAGCGCAGTGCGCTACGCTAGTACGCTACGCTTGCGCTGCTGACACGTGGCGTGCTCCGGTGAGTTGCGCCAATTTCAGAGAGCAAAGCTCTATTCAAAAGCGCATAGCGCAAACGGTTCAGACGCTGACACGTGGCGCTCTCTGGTGGCTTGCGCCAATCCAAGAGCGCAACAGTGCAGTATTGCAAGTGCAAGGCACTATAATTTAGGAATCTTTTAGATTCAATAAATAGAAGTGCAAAGCACTGTTAGATTTGTTGATCTAATTTAGATCAAAGAAAAAGATAAGTTTTTTCTTATCTTAAAGAACCAAAGGTTCATGAAAAAGTGCAAAGCACTATTTTTATTTTATTATTTATTCCTTTTTTTTAGTTATGTTTAAAGATCAATGATCTTGTTTTTAGATCACTGATCTGTTCATAAGAGAATTTTCTCTTCTTTCAAAAGTTTTTACCTTCTGTTGTTCTTGAGGAGTTCTCGAGAGTTCTCTTCTCTTCTTTTTTTTTAGAAAGATCTTGATGCCTTTGAATTGAGGTCTGGGGTCCTTTTTATAGTGCCCATAAATTAGTTAAATTTGTTAAAGAGATCTTTTTCTGAGTGATTTGGGAAATTTTCCCCACCGTTGGATCTTTGATCTAAGGGCTTCTGTTTTACAGAAGAAAATCTTCTTGTTTTAATAAGAACAGAAAGATTTCTTTAAAATCTTAATTCTGTTTGGCGTAAATGCCCCAGCGCGTGACACGTGTCGCGCAGCGCACAGCGCAGCGCAGCTGCGCTAGCGCATCTGCGCTGACACGTGTCGCGCAGCGCAGTGCTTGCGCAACTGAAGTGTTGCTTCCTTTAATTTTGCTTAAAATAGAGTTTTGCTCTGATTGGATGCACTGTCTTGGGCGCTGCGCTGATGCGTCTGCGCCAGACACGTGGCGCGCTGCGCTCAGCGCAGAGGATTTGAAGCGTTGCTTAATTTATTAAAACTTAGATTTTGGGCAAATCGGAAGCGTCGCTTCACCTGAGATATCTTTTCATCTCCTTTTTTCAAGTCAAACTTGTATTTCCAAAATTCTGATTTCTCGGGCCTTGGAAATGATTTCATTGTGCACAGAATCTTCTGTACTTGGGTCTATATATAACTCGAGGCTGAGCCTTTTCTTCTCTCATTTTCAGAGAACTTCTTCGATCATGGCTTGCAACCGCCCTCATGCCCGCCGACAACCATGGGAGGTGCCGATTCGGGACATCGTTCCCCGTTTTGCTGCGCTCCTGGTGGACCCTTATCTCTCGGACGAGCAATGCGATGCCACAATGCACGAGTTTTTGACTCGTGTGGGGTCTCCTCTCCCTCCGAATTCCATTTGGCTTCGGATGATCCTTACCTCGGTGCTCGCCGACATTCCCCCTCCTCCAGCAGAGATGTCCTCGGCGATGCTGGATGCCGCCGAGGATAAGATTGAGTGCTTTCTCGAAGCGCACTTGATCACCAAAGCCCTGAGGGATTTCTCCTTCCACTTGCTGAGCCAGATACGGGCTCGTCGGATTGTCATCGCCACTTTTTCCCAGGAGTGCGGTGTCGACCTATGGATGGCAACCCCTCGGGAGGATCGCTGCTTCGACGTGATGGAGAAGACGGAGAGGGAGCTGAATAATCTTCTTTTTCTTTTTGTGAACCCTTGTCTCTCTGATCCCGTATTCGGTGATCTTTTTTAAATGTAATAACAATAATAATGAATAAGTATTTTTCTTTTTAATCAAGTACTTCATTGTCTGTTAAGGGTTCTTTTATTTTAGTTCTCTATTGTGCTTGTGCATGGTATGATTTTAATTTGTTATTATTAAGTGCATGTAATTTTGCAAAGATAAATTGCCTTTGGCACTTAGCCCCTTTTTTTTTTATGAAACGGTGCATCTGCGCTAGCGCATCTGCGCTGACACGTGTCGTGCAGCGCACAGCGCAGCGCAACTGTGCTGACACGCGTCGCAGAGCGCAGCGCGGCGCTTCCTTTAACAGAGCTTTGCTCTAATTGGGCGCGCCTTCTTGGACGCTGCGCTAATGCATCTGCACCAGACACATGGCTCGTCGCGCGCAGTGCAAAGGATCCGAAGCGTTGCTTCATTTATTAAAGTTTAAATTTTCAAAACAAAACTTTGTTTCTGATCGGGGGAAGATGAAGCGTTGCTTCATCTCCCGCCTCGGAATTTGAACAGAGCTTTGCTCTGATTGGAGTAAACAAATGCCCCTCCCGTTGCGCTTACGTGGCCCCAAACGTGTGCGCAACGGTGGCAGAATCCCAACCGTCGCGGCAGCTTTTGGAAGTTGAAGAGGCACTAGATGCCTATAAATAGGACCTTTGGTCCCCCACAGATGCTTATCATCTTTCAGATTTTTACTTTCAGAACTCAGAGCCTTGCTCTCTTGTTTAAACATTTTTTTTTTAAAAGTTCAAACTTTAGAGAATTTTAGGTAAAAATATTAATTTTGATTAAATTAAATCAACTTTAAGAGCCTTGCTCTCAACAGATCCCTGATCTAAAGAAGACCCTTTTAGGGTTTCACTTAGCAGAGCTTTGCTCTAAAGGGGTCTAAAGAGAATTAAAGGGAACCCTATTAGGGTTCCATTAATAGAGCTCTGCTCTCCAAAAGGTTCCCCTTGGATTCTCTTAATTAATGGAGCTTTGCTCCTTCCAAATCATATAGAAGAACTCTTAATAGTTCTTCATGGCATTTGATACTATTATTATTATTATATCATTTTTTTCTCAGAGCAAAGCTCTCAATGTTCTTAGGGAATTTTCCTTAAATTCTCCTCATAACTGGTTTTTGACAGGTGTCACTCCTGTCTATAGAGCATTGCTCTCGAGGAGCTTTAACTCCCTATACCTATTCCTCATTGCTAATCTTCCAATGTTGCTTCCTTCAGGCATTATGGCGGTGCATCTATACAGTCTGCACGAGTTCATTACCTATGAGAATATTCGTGCACAGGGCCGTCAACAAAACCAAGAGTTTACAGACGCCCAATGTGCAGAGGTCATGGGTCGTCTGAACGCAAGCGGTGGTTGGCTGCTACCTCGTCGTTCGGCTCTTTTGAAAGTCGTGCTGGAATCAATATGGAGAGCACTTCCGGGTCTTCACGAGGCCCTACCGCTCAATGCGCTGGATGATGCCGAAGACAAGGTGCATTCAGTGTTCCTGACGGGGCTGATTTCGAAGAAACGGCGGGACAGCCTCATTGACATCCTACATCAAATCTTCCAGCAGACGACGATAGTTGCTGCTTATCGAAGGCCGGAAGGGCTTGCCGAGGATCTCGACACAGAGGAGCGCGAGAGGCTGCGCATAAGAATAATTAGAAAGGCTAGAAGAACTCTGGATGGCCTTACTTTTGAATTCCTCAATCCGTACCCCGGATCTGAGGTTATACCGTTGTAATAATTTGAATAATGTCTCTTATTTATTGCTCTTATGATTGTAAGAATTTTTAGCAATATGAATGGAAACCCCTTTTTTATTTTAGCTTGTCTTATTTCTCGTCCTGAATCTTCTGCCCATGCATAATTGAGTGCGTCTCAAACGCTTGATCAAACGTAAATCGGATGCTCTTTCTGTCATTTTCCTCTTTCTTTTATTGTTAGCAGGCTGTTTTAATAATCGTGGTTGACGGATAATAGAACATGCATCTTGACTTTCTTAAGAATCAGCGATGGCTTAGGCCGTAGGTTCAGATCTGCTGCCTAAGACTTTTCAACTCTATGAGCCGTGAGAGTCTCGTAGAGATTCTTCTCCCTACGGATCGAGAGGATCTCGTAGGTGGGTTTTTTTCCTTAGGAATCGTGAGGATTCCTAAGTGTGATTTTCTCTTATAAGTCGTAAGGATCCTATAAGAGAATTTTTCCCTCTTACGAGTCGAGAGGACTCGTAAGCGGTTGTTTCCCTTCTCGTCGAAATTCGACTTTGAAGAGTGAGACCCGTGAATAGTATACAAGAGACCGTCTTAGATCGACTTGTAGGGTCCCATTGTTCAGGAAGCAAGTTTTTTAATCCCTGCTTCCTGAGGCTTCATCTTGCAATTTGAGACGAATCGGGAATTTTCTCGCGGAGACGCTGGTTTCTCTACGAGCCGACGCGAATCAGGAGGCTCTCGTCAAGGAGTGTTTGTATCCGTGAGTCGAGGAATTTGCTAGGGATTATTTGTTTCCCAAGCGCCAAGGATTATTTGTTTCCTTGGGGTTTGAAACGAGTCGAGAATTTCCCACGGAGGCACTGGTGGCTCTGCGAGTCGACGCGGATCAGGAGGCTCTCGTCAATGAGTGTTTGTATCCGTGAGTCGAGGAATTTTCTAGGGATTATTTGTTTCCAAAGCGCTAAGGATTATTTGTTTCCTTGGGGTTTGAAACGAGTCGAGAATTTCCCACGGAGGCACTGGTGGCTCTGCGAGTCGACGCGGATCAGGAGGCTCTCGTCAAGAAGTGTTTGTATCCGTGAGTCGAGAAATTTGCTAGGGATTATTTGTTTCCCAAGCGCCAAGGATTATTTGTTTCCTTGGGGTTTGAAACGAGTCGAGGATTTTCCACGGAGGCACTGGTGGCTCTGCGAGTCGACGCGGATCAGGAGGCTCTCGTCAAGGAGTGTTTGTATCCGTGAGTCGAGGAGTTTGTTAGGGATTATTTGTTTCCAAAGCGCCAAGGATTATTTATTTCCTTGGGGTTTGAAACGAGTCGAGAATTTCCCACGGAGGCACTGGTGGCTCTGCTAGTCGACGCGGATCAGGAGGCTCTCATCAAGGAGTGTTTGTATCCGTGAGTCGAGGAGTTTGCTAGGGATTATTTGTTTCCCAAGCGCCAAGGATTATTTGCTTCCTTGGGGTTTGAAACGAGTCGAGAATTTCCCATGGAGGCACTAGTGGCTCTGCGAGTCGACGCGGATCAGGAGGCTCTCGTCAAGGAGTGTTTGTATCCGTGAGTCGAGGAGTTTGCTGAAGACACTGGTTTCTTCGGAGTTGGACTGAACCGTCGAGATTTGGCTTCGTCTTCTGGCGGAGCCTGTTGGGAAAGTATGGTTCCCTCTTTGTTTACGTCCTTGGATTGTATACAGGGATCGATGTGATCTTAACTGTAGGGCCAAAGTTTTATCATCATTTTTTTTGTTTTATCTCCGCGATGCTCTATCATTTCAGCTTTTATATCGTGAAGGTCGCGATTGCCCAATCATTTCGGCTATTTTTCGCGGTGCCCAATCATTTCGGCTATTTATTTTATTTTTACTCACTGCTTTTTATTGCGAGTTGCCCAATCATTTCGTCTATTTTGCATGCATACATTTTTACTTGCTGCTTTTTATTGCAAGTTGCCCTATCATTTCGGCTATTTCGTATGCATGTGCGACCTATTGGCTTTTCGCTGTAAACTAATTTCGGCATCAGCACCGCTACAACTGGGATATTGCCAGGAGCGAATCATCATTTGCCTCTGTCGTTGTCGAACAAAGGAGGCTTAGCGACTAGGGTTAAGGTCCTGTCGACTAAGGCTTTTGACTTCATGAGCCGTAAGGGTCTCACAAAGTTATTTCTCCCTACAAGTCGTGAGGATCTTGTAGGTGTATTTTCTATTTAGGAATCATGAGGATTCCTAAGTGTATGTTCCTCTGTAAGTCGTAAGGATCCTACAAGAAGGCTTTCTCCTTGTAAGTCGAGAGGATTTACAAGGGTCGTTCACCATACGAACATATCCCCAGTCACGGATGGGACTTGGTTAGGGAAATGTTTATTCGCGCCCGTGGATTGTATACAAGGGTCAGTATTGAGCCACTTGTAGGGCAATATCGAAAGTTATGGGGTTTGCTTAAGCACAGGTTTAGGTCTCTGTAACTTAAGACTTTCAAATCCTATGAGCCGTGAGGGTCCCATAAGAGAGTTCTCCTAACTAGTCGTGAGGATCTCGCAAGTGTATTTTCTCCTTAGGAATCGTGAGGATCCCTAAGTGTATTGCTCCCTTGTGAGTCGTAAGGATCTCATACGGGTGGTTTCTCCTTATAAGGTCAAGAGGACCCTGTAAGTGTCCTTTAACGAGGTTGCACCCTCTCAGGTTTTCACAAACACTCGCCGGTAGTCCTGCTGTTTTTACTCACGGAGCCTTTTCGGGTTTTCATCCGTGCCCATTTTGCTTATGGACATACCGTTTTTTTTTATTCTTTTTATTCTTTTTTTTACGAGGTCACGCCCTTTCGGGTTTTCACGAACACTCGCCGATAGCCCTGCTGTTTTTACTCACGGAGCCCTTTCGGGTTTTCATCCGTGCCCATTTTGCTTATGGACATACCGTTTTTATATATTTTTTTTCTTTTTCTTTTATTCATCTCGTCAGCCTGAAGATTCTGCGGTAGTAGTTTAAGGACGTTTCGGTCCGTTATTAGTTTAAGGACGTTTCGGTCCGTTATTAGTTTAAGGACATTTCGGTCCGACATTGAGAGGCTAGCTACTGTTTATAAAACTTGAACTTAGGAAGATAGCGAGCGGGCATGGTCGTCGTCACCTATCATTGTCCTAGGCTGTGGCTCATTAAGCGTAGTATCTCTTTAGGAAGCGACCGTTTATTGGCCTGAAAGGCCTTTCACCGTGCATGTCCATGAGTAGATAGGCCCCACCCTGGTAGACCTTATCTATAATGTACGGGCCTTCATAGTTTGGCTCGAATTTTCCTCGCTTGGCGCGATTGGGGATCATAGGCCTTTTGACCACTAGCACGAGTTCGCCTTGGCGAAATGTCCTCGGTCGGGTCAGTCTTTCATATGAGCGCGTCATCTTTGCTTTATAGGCCTCCAAATTTTGTTGCGCTATGAGCCGGGTTTCATCAAGGGCGTTAAGCTCCTCAAGCCGAAGGTGAGCATTTTCTTCATCCGTCAGCTCGTAGTGGACTGCCACTCATAGAGAGGGTAACTCTATCTCGAGGGGAGCACTGCTTCCGTCCCGAATACCAACGCGTACGGCGTTGTGTTCGTGGCCGTCTTGAACGTAGTTCGATACGCCCAGAGAGCTTCTTGCAGTCTCCCATGCCAGTCTTTCTTATTTCGGGACACCGTTTTCTTTATAATCTTCGTCAAGGTCTTGTTGAAGGCCTCGGCTAGACCATTAGCTCGTGGATTATAAACTGAGGAATATCTCCAGTCTATATTGTACTGTTGCGCGAAGCGACTGAACTTGTGGCTTCTGTAGGATGGCCCATTATCGGAGATGATCCGTCGCGGAGTTCTAAACCGATATATGACGTGCGTTTTGAAGAAGTGGAGGATATTCTCCGTCTTTACTTCCCTCAGCGGTACTGCCTCTGCCCATTTGGAGAAGTAGTCAGTCGTTGCCAGGATAAAACGATGTCCCGTAGACGATGCTGGTTCAATGGGTCCGACTATATCAGTCCCCCATATTTCGAATGGCCAGCTAGCCACCGTTGGATGTAGTGGGTTTGGATGCTGGTGGATGAAGTCCTCATGAATTTGGCATGAGTGGCAAAGTTTCGCATATTCGAGGCAGTCTTGAATCATCATGGGCCAGTAGTAGCCCATCCGTTTGATCTTCAACTTCATCTTTGGGCCTGCTTGGTGAGAACCGCAGAGTCCGTTGTGAACTTCCTGGACGACTCTTTTCGCTTCGTCAGGTCCTAAGCATCTCAACCACAGAGAATCGAATGACCTCTTGTACAGAGTATCGTTGACGAAGGCAAAAGACAGAGCTTGTTTCATGAGCTGATGTCTTGTGGACGCTTCTTCAGGCATTCGGTGGGACTTAAAGTAGTCCATGAAGACTTCTCTCCAGTCCTCAGCCTTTTCCCGGTCTCTTACTTGCAGGGTAGTCTGCTTGTTCGCTCCTTTTTCTTCGGATGATTCCGGAGATATTTCTGCTGGGGCAAGCACCCGACGGCTTTGTACCATGATTCTGACGTCATCGAGGTTCTCGTCGGCCAGTTCTTTAGCAAGCTTGGCCAACGCGTCTGCTTTGCTATTTTCCGCGCGCGGTATGTTCTCCAAAGTATAGGAAGGAATTTGGGTCAACAGTTGTTGCACTTTTTCCCCGTACTTCACCAACTCCGGTTTGCACGTTTGGTAATCGCCGTTTACTTGACTAACGACCAGTTGAGAATCTCCGTATATGAGGAGGTTTTCAACTCCCATGTCGATGGCGATCTCAAGACCTGCTATCAAGGCTTCGTATTCGGCTTCGTTATTCGTTCTCGGCTCTGTTAAGGAGAAGGCGAAGCGCATAATCTCTCCTTGTGGAGTTACAAAGATGAGTCTTACCCCCGATTTGATTATAGGGGTACTTTGTTTGCGCTTCTTCACGGAAGATGCTCCGTCGAAATAAAGCTCCCATCGGGTATTATCACCGTCGATCGTATCAAACGCATGTTCGTCTGGAAGATCGCAGTTTAAAGGAGAGTCGGACGGTATCGGGTGCTCAGCGAGGAAATCGGCGATGGCCTGGCCTTTCACTGCCTTGAGAGGTTGATACGTTATCGAGAACTCCATCAAGAGTAGGGCCCATTTAGCGAGTCGTCCCGTCAACATGGCCTTCGACATCAAGTATTTAAGGGGGTCCACCTTTGAAATAAGACGGACTTTATGCGCCAATGCATAATGCCTGAGCTTTGTTATCGCGAAGACCAACGCCAGGCAGTGTTTTTCAATGGGAGAGTAGTTGCTTTCTGCCCCCAGCAGAACTCGATTTAAGTAGTAGAGTGCTCTTTCTTTCCCTTGGTCGTTCTCTTGTGCCCATAACGCGCCTAAAGAACCTTCGAGGGCGGTTGTGTAAAGAATGAGGGGCTTTCCTTTGACCGGAGCAGCCAACACCGGCGGGTTCTGTAGGTATTGTTTAATTTCGTCCAGTGCGCTTTGGCATTTTTGATCCCAGACGAACGGGGTTCCCTTCTTCATCAGGTGGCTGTAAGGACGGCACTTTCCTGAAAGGTTGGCTATAAATCGCCGTATATACGCGAGCTTCTCTTGGAGAGACCGCAACTATTTGAGAGTTCTCGGCGGAGGCATTTCCATGATCGCCTTGATCTTGGACGGATCTATTTCGATACCCCGGTGTCGGACGATGAATCCCAGGAATTTGCCCGAGGAAACTTCGAATGCACACTTGAACGGGTTCATCTTCAAGTTGTATTGCCGAAGGCGTTGAAATACGGTCTTCAAATGCTCGAGGTGTTCCTCGTATGATTTGCTTTTAACCACGAGATGTCGATATAACATTCGACGATTTCGTGTATAAGGTCATCGAAGATCTTTGTCATGGCCCTTTGATAAGTGGCACCGGCATTCTTTAAACCGAAGGGCATCACCTTGTAGCAGAATATACCTAAAGGAGTCCTGAAGGCGGTATGCTTCTGGTCTTCTGGATGCATCTTTATCTGGTTATACCCTGATGAGCTGTCCATGAAGGAGAAAACCTCATGAGTGGACGTATTGTCTATCATCAGTTCGGTGATTGGTACTGGAAAATCATCTTTCGGGCAAGCTTTATTGAGATCCCGAAAGTCCACGCATATGCGCACCGTCCCATTTTTCTTCATCACCGGGACGATGTTGGCGATCCATTCAGGGTATTGAACTTCCTGGATGAAGTCAGAGTCGATCAGCTTCTTGAGCTCAGCATTGATGCTCATCTCAAGCTCGAGCCGCATTCTCCTCGGCGCCTGTTTGACTGGCTTGATATCCGGGGATATCGCCAATCTATGCACAGCGATTTCTGGGTCTAATCCCGGCATTTCGGAATAGTTCCATGCGAAGCAATCTCTATGCTGTAGAAGCACGTCTTTTAACGCAGCCACCCTTTCTTCAGATAGCAGCTCACTGATGAATGTTGGTCGTAGATCGTCTGCCGTCCCCAACTCAATCTTCTTGAGGTTATCTGCAGTGGTATGGATTCCATCTTCCAGCTCTTTTGGCGCTGGTAGGAATTCTGAGATTATCTCGTCGCTGCTGTTTTCGAAGCACCAAGGGAGCTCATCTATGTCCTCGGGCTCTTCTTTTAATATCATTACCACGTGACAAGTACGAATTTGCTTCCAATCCCAATGTGGAACCGGTTCTTCTTTCGTGGCCTTAGGCTTGTGCTTCTGTGGCGGCGTTACCCTACAGTTGTCGGACAGAGCGAACTTGCCAAGCTGATATTGATCTTCGACCCAATTCTTGAAGGTAAAGCAGTCTTCGAGCGGGTGCCCTATTACTCGATGGTAAGAGCAATAGTTTGGGCCAGAGACTTCGCTTGCTTGTTCGGGGTGCTTGGACTCCGGCAGTGTGAGCATCTGATGTTTTAGAGCAAGCTCAAGTATCCTCTTCATCTTATCCCGAGGAAAAGAGTATGCTCGACTCATTTTCTTTATGAGGGATAGATCAATAACGCTCGACTCCCATTTGCATGGCTTCTTAGCCCTGCTTTGTTGCTGTTGAGCGCCTCTCTGGCATTTCGACTTATTTTTGCTTTTGCGCCGAGCCTTCTTTATAACAGGTTGATAAGGAGCGGCATTTTCATCCTTCACGGCCTGTTGGAGAAGGCGTTGCGTCTTGGCTTTCTCATAGATGACCATTTCACAGTTATGGTCGTCTCGGACTTTTTGACCCGCTTCCCTTATAAGCTTGTCCATTTGTTCTTCGAACGACGGACTAGGCACTTTTGCATCTGGAACTTTCATTGGCTTAGGATTAGCGTCCTCCCATTGAGCACCCGCCTCTTTATTAAAGTTGTGCACGACGTAACAGTCGCGGAGCAGCTATCGTTTCTTGGAGCGAATGTATCCGAGCCTGATTGTCTCCATTCTCCCGTTAGGCAGTTTGCGTTGAGTCCCGGGGACGTTCCAGACCCTGTCATAGAATTTGGTCTTTCTAACGGTCTGTTTGAAGGGTATCCCCTGGCGTTTTAGCAGCTTTTTCAAACCTTCCGTATAATATCTGGGGAGATGGATAGGCTAAAGCCTGTCCAACGTAGGATCTGCCCCGTGCCAGACTTCTTTCTCCGCTTTGTTTTCTTCAGAGCGGTAAAATAGAATTGCTTTTTCGCTTTCTCGTTTGGGAGGGATATAGAATGTCCGCAGCTCTTCTATGCTGTCGGTGTCGAGTGCATCCAGTTCTTTATGATGTTCAGGCGGCACCATGGCGACTTGTAGACTTTGCTCTTCGTCAGCGGACGTTTGTATTAAAGGTCAAGCAGAGAATACGGCATGGACTTCATCTTCCGAGTCGCTGCCAAAGATCAATGTAGGAGCCGATGGTCCCGGCTTGTTGTGTTGGGGCGGATCTGAATAAACTATCTCCTCTTCCTCCTCAGTATCACTGCCGAAGACAGGGATGGTAGCGTTAGTTTTATTCTCCGGCTTGTGACACTTCTCTGTGTCTTCGAAATCCAGTAAGAAGTATTTGGCGTCTTCATATTTGCGGACCTCGTTCACAGAGAACGGGTTCAGTTCTCCCGTCACGGTTTACTCGAAACCATTCTTAAAATACTTCATACACTGATATTGTGTAGAAGGGATGATGTTGTACTCGTGTAACCATGGCCGGCCGAGCAAAGAGTTGTAGCATGTCTTGGCGTTTATGACGTGGAACTTAATGTCCGTGACGAGTAGCCCGAAGCGTAGCGTCAGTATCACAGATCCAAGAGTCTTTGACGATTGAGAGTCGAACCCGGAGATGGTGATCTTGTCCCGAGCAAGGTGCTGGACGCTCATGCAGATTTCCTTCAACATCCACACGTTGAGTAGGTTAACAGACGACCCATTATCGATCAAGATTTTGCCTATCTTTATATCATGGCAGTATCCCGAGATATAGAGAGGGCGATTGTGTTTGCACGTCCCAAGTAGAAGGTCTTCATTGCCCAAAGTAACATCGGCCGTGTGCACTTCCTCCAATTCATCCTTCATCTTTTCCTCGGCCAGGCATGCTTGGAATTGTTCTGGGTCTTGGAGTGCCTTAATCAACGAGTCTCTCGCCTCTTTTGATAGCAAAAGGGCGTCAAAAATGCTGAGCTGTGAGAGCAGCTTCCTCAGATGTACTAAGACGTTGTAATCCACCTTATTCTTCTTTGGCGGGTCTTTGGCAGCTAGCTCTTCCACCACTTGGTCATCTAAGACGATATCTTCAGAGGCCTTTTATTTCCCTTTATCTTTTTTGTTCGAGGGTCCGAGGTTCTTTTCGGGCAGCGTGCGATTACGTAGCCGGATATTTTCGCAAACCTTCGGTTCTTCTTCTTTTCTAGAAGCGGACTCTTTAAAGAGAGGGGCAAGTTCTAGCTCTTCATCAGAATCACTCCCGAATGTAGGCACTTGTGATCTACCGGTGTTAACCACGCGACAATCGCCGGTAGTTCTTTCAAGCTCTCCGGTCGTATTTCTTTGCTCCCGACGAGTTTTACGCTTTTCCCGCTTAAAGCATTGTCGATGAGCAACGTATCCTTGCCACCATCTATCGAAAGCTTTGCACTCTTGAGTGGGGTGCGAAACCTTCTGATGATATAAGCAATAGGACGGGTGCATTTCTATTTCATTGGTGATGCTTCCTTCAGAGGATGGTAGCTTCATACCCATTGATATGGCCTTAGCAAACTTTTTCCTCATCTTGAATTGGTTTTTGTCGGTAGCGGAGGTGTTCAGCTCCAACGGGATTGTGTCAGCTCCTTCATCAAGTCGCTGGCGCTTGGCCCTTTCAAATATAGCCGCCTCGCGCTCCCGATCAGTTTTACTTTTCAACCGAGCTTCATTAAGGAGTGCGTCAATTACTTCATCTGATGGCCCCAGAACTTTTGGTTCAGGATCTGCCCCCAGCTTTTCGGTGCAAGGAGTCTCCTCATCGTTCGTGATCGAATAGGGAATCATATGACAGCTCGCCACATATTCCTCGGATTCATCCGATGAACTTTCTCCCTCATCTTCTTCTTGAAAGACGTGATTGAGGAACTCTTGGAGCGTAATGGGAGTCCATGCTTTTTGGCTGTATTTATCCAGCGCGTCAATTTGCTTTTGTAAGTCCGTGCGCTTGTCGCCAGGCTTCACGGGCTTCTTACATTTCTTCTGCTTCTTTTTGAAGATTTTGACGGCTGGCTGCAAGTGCTTGAACGACCACCATCGGTCTTTGGAGTTAGACGTGGCTTCAACATCCCTTCAATGACCTGCGGTTCCAACGAGTTCTTCTACTTGATCGCTGGACATATCTGAAGATCGTTTAGCATCCTCTTTGTCTTGGCTGATAATACAACCTCCCAAGAAGCTTTTTCAATGACGGAGCATGTTGCCCCCGGCGTATTCGTCCCCTTAGAGGTGTGGGGCTGCGGGGGATTCACCTTCCATTTGTCAGATAACGCGAACTTGCCCTGTCGGTACTGGTTTTCAAGCCAAATTTTGAAAACGTAGCAATCTTCGATCGGATGGCCTAGTACTCGATGATAAGGACAGTAGTTGGGTTCGTTGACGTCACTTGGTTGCAACGGACGTTTTGGGTCTGGCAGATTTATGAGTCTGTTGCGCAACGCCAGCTCGAATAACCTCCTCGTTTTATCGCGGGGAAAGGAATAAGGACGCCCCATCCTATCCTCAAGGGGTACGTACGGACGCATATTATTTTGACGAGCAACCGGCTTCGAGTCGCTCGGTTGTTGTTGAGCATTAGCTTCGACGATCGCTTTTCCCTTCCCTTTGTCATTTCGGGAGTCCGGCCTTGGAAGAGGTGGTTTATAGCCCATTTGATCCATTTGCGCTAGTTTGTCAATCAAGGCCTGGAAGGTAGTTGGCTTGAAAAACATCATAAATTGTGAGATGGTTGCTTGTGGATCAAGGGTTCCCACAAACATACCCACTGCGGGAGCTTCTTCAATGCGCTGCTCGCACTTCGACCATAAGTTCCGCCATCGTATAGCGTACTGAACCCACGTCTCGCCGGGTTTTACCCTGGCATTAATCAGTGCCGTCATTAGGGTACGTTCACTGGCACTTGCAAATTGTTGAGTAAACAGCAGCTCCATCTCCACGAAGGTTTTAATAGAGTCGTTCGGGAGCTCAGAGTACCACTCGAACGCCGTATCTGATAAGCTTCCAACAAACTGGCGAAGCAACAGCTTGTCGTCACCGCCGGTGTTGCCGCAGAGTGCCCTGAACTGGGCAACATGCCGATGAGGATTGCCCGTCCCCTTGTAGACATGGAACTTGGGAATTGTATAACCTGGCGGGTACTTGATTTGATCGTACCAACTCGGATATGGCCGTCCCGTTTTTACGACCTGACCGGTTGCTTCAGTCGCATGATGAACCCGTATTTGTTGGGCGATGTACTCATCCAAATCAGTTTTGGAGATTGTATCCTCTTTAGCCGTCGACAGAGCTGGTGGAGGATTTGATGTTTCTCCCTTATCGTCTCCAAGGACGATCGGGGGCTATTCGGCCGGAGGATCTTGTTGTATCATCATCCCTATCATGTCTTGGAAGAGGAGGCCCATACACTGTATGTTGGCTGCTTGTTCAGCAGCCTCTTTGTCCTTCTTCTCCAATATCCGACGAAGGAATTCGGCGTCGGTTTCTTCCTCTTGGCGTTCATCCGAGGACGTTTCGAGGTTTTCTTTCGGCCCTGTAAGTGTGGCCATAGCGTTCATCATTTCTTGGAGCTTCTGCTGCTGCTCCTGAGCCTTGGTCACTGACCTCGTGTGCGGTCTATGACCTGTTGATATGCGGCTATCTTCTTTTCCCGATGCCATGTAAACCGTATGAACTGTTATGCCCCCTGACTTGCGGCGTTTAGGTTCACCATTTTTAACTTTTGCCGCTGACGCGGGAGTTTTCTCTGGCCTCCTTCTTTTGTGGGCCGTTGAGGTTGAAGGAACCGTTGAAGTGGGCATCCTAGCAGCTGCTGTCCCCTGCTGTTTAATAGGACGATTTTTTCCTTCTTGTACTTTCGCCTTGTTCTGTTGACGCGAGCGATCTGGGTCAATTACGGAGTCTTGAACTCTCCGCCAAACTTTATAAATTTTTGAGGACAGCTGTTGAGGGGGCTGTTCTTGCTTCGTTTCTGGAACTCTCTTCGCGGGCGGAGGAGATCTTTTCAATGTAGCGGTTGGAGAGTTCTTACGTACCCTCCTCAGTAGTTCAAAGCTGTTCCCAGTTGAAACAGCAGCGTCGGCTTCCACCACTGGAGCCGGTGGAGTTAGCCCTGAGGGGGAGTTGCCCCCTGCCTTCCTCACTCGTTGCCAATGGCGACGTCGAGCACGACGAGCTGTTGGGACTGATCGGAGATTGAGACATCTTCTTTTTGCCCCCTGTCTGAATGAGGCGCCGCCGGTGTTAACCTCTTAAAGATTGAGGTTGTCTTTTGAGGGGTGATATTCAACCTGTCGAAGACAGATCCTCGAGCAAGGGCAGGAGCAGGAATCGTCAGTCTTAAAAAGACTGACTCTTTGACAGGGGAAGCCACCTTAACGACTTCTAGAGCAGCAGTCATTGCCTTCCTTGGGACAGCCAATTTAAAGTTCTAATCCAGCCTGGCGAAAACCGAAGCTGTTGGTTTGGCAGTGGGCGACCCGTTGACAGGGGCCGTCGTGGCAGTGAGCCGGTCGAAGACCGACTTCTTGTTCACTTCCGATGCAGGTATTGGCATAGAGAAGCTTGTAGGCGGGATCATGGTCCCGAAAAACAGGCCAGTGGTGGCTTGGGTCACCTGGTCTACCGGCAGAGCGAGGAAGGAAGCCGCTTGGGGCCCATATGCTACACCTCCCGGTGAGGTGGAGCGTCCGTTGCGGTGGCATTTCGAGCAGTTGGTGCAGTTAAAGGCCATTGAATCTTGAGTTCTGCACCAGGCAAAAGACCAAATCTTAGTAACTTGAAATCCGAAGGCAACCATTAACAAACCGCGATTGGTTCGCGAAGACGACACACGAAGTGTGGAGTGGAAAGAGCAAAAGGTCCCACCGGGCATGCCAGAATCTGTTCCCCTCCGAAAGGCGGCGCACAGGACCGCGATGTCCTGACGCTGAGATTCGAGGCAGATGCTATTTGGTTTTATCCGTCCACCTCTCCGAAGATGCCAAGTTGATTTATGGCACTGTGTATCGGAGATTTAGATGGATGCGGCCGATATAGCAGACTTCGTCAGATTCCCCCTCGCTTGAGGGGTTTTTGATTGTGGGGACGCTCTTCCCTACAGGTGTAAGCCCCTGCAGTTAATTACGCTACCGCATCGCGGTAACAACTTTCTCCTTCTCCAGAATTTCACTTCGTGTCGTGTGTGTTTGTTTTGTTTGTGGTTGCTCGTGGATTGTATACGGAGACTGAGTAATGCCGCCGCCCGTAGGACGTGGATTAGTCCAAATCCGTATTTACTTAGATTTGGGTTTGGTGTTTTTAGTTTAAGGATGCATTAGTCGCGTTGCGGCTAAGATCAACTTAAACGTTTGTTAAGGATACGATAGTCCTGTTTGAGACTAGGATCAACTTAACGTGATAATCCATTTAATATCTGACCATTGGGACTCGTCACCTATCTAACATCGTTGAAGGATTACAACGGCAGATGTCAGAGGAGTTCAGAGATGTACCCTTGAACCAAAGTCAATTTGGATTTTTACAGTCCATTTGAATGTTTAAGGATACGTTAGCCGTATTTGGGGCTAAGATCAACTTAAACGGGATCATTTAGATCCGGCAAAAGAGCATTTGGAGGCTCTATTGTTCCAGTTTAGGGACGTGGTGGTCCATCGCCAATTTAGGGACGTGGTGGTCCATCGCCAGTTTAGGGACGTGGTGGTCCATATTCCAGTTTAGGGAAGTGGAGGTCCATTATTAGTTTAAGAACGTTTCGGTCCATCGCCAGTTTAAGGACGTTTCGGTCCATCATTAGTTTAAGGACGTTTCGGTCCAATATTAGTTTAAGGACGTTTCGGTCCAACATTAGTTTAGGGACGTTTTGGTCCACGAGTTTAAGGACCCCGCAGTCCATATCGATGTGTGGTCGTTGGGACCCGTCACCTCTCTGACGTCGTTGAAGGATTACAACGACAGTCGTCAGAGGGGTTCGGAGATGTACCCTCGAACCGGATATAAATTGATTTAAGAGAGCAATCTTGCTCAGTCAATTTAATTTAAGGACTTACGGCCAAAATTGGGCTTAGTCCCGTTGAAAGTGTTCAACATTTTATTTGCTTTTGCGTTGCATTTCTTTTTATTTTTATTTGGACTTTGCCCAGAAAGGATGCAGAGCATCAATTTGTTTTGGGCTCTGCCCTTTATAAATGATGCAGAGCATCAATTTCATTTGGGCTCTACCCTTTTATTGCTTTGCAAATTATTTTGTCCTGCTTAGTCTTTTTGATTTGGGCCTGGCCTTTTTAGGAAATGCATTGCATTTATCAGGCGCTTTGCGCCAATCATAGAGCGCAAGCGCTCATGGTGATGACACGTGTCATGCAGCGCAGTGCGCTGCGCTAGTACGCTACGCTTGCGCTGCTGACACGTGGCGTGCTCCGGTGAGTTGTGCCAATTTCAGAGAGCAAAGCTCTATTCAAAAGCGCATAGCGCAAACGGTTCAGACGCTGACACGTGGCGCTCTCTAGTGGCTTGCGCCAATCCAAGAGCGCAACAGTGCAGTATTGCAAGTGCAAGGCACTATAATTTAGGAATCTTTTAGATTCAATGAATAGAAGTGCAAAGCACTGTTAGATTTGTTGATCTAATTTAGATCAAAGAAAAAGATAAGTTTTTTCTTATCTTAAAGAACCAAAAGTTCATGAAAAAGTGCAAAGCACTATTTTTATTTTATTATTTATTCCTTTTTTTAGTTATGTTTAAAGATCAATGATCTTGTTTTTAGATCACTGATCTGTTCATAAGAGAATTCTCTCTTCTTTCAAAGGTTTTTACCTTCTGTTGTTCTTGAGGAGTTCTCGAGAGTTCTCTTCTCTTCCTTTTTTTTAGAAAGATCTTGATGCCTTTGAATTGAGGTCTGAGGTCCTTTTTATAGTGCCCATAAATTAGTTAAATTTGGTAAAGAGATCTTTTTCTGAGTGATTTGAGGAATTTTCCCCACCGTTGGATCTTTGATCCAAGGGCTTCTGTTTTACAGAAGAAAATCTTCTTGTTTTAACAAGAACAGAAAGATTTCTTTAAAATCTTAATTCTGTTTGGCGCAAATGCCTCAGCGCGTGACACATGTCGCGCAGCGCACAGCGCAGCGCAACTGCGCTAGCGCATCTGTGCTGACACGTGTCGCGCAGTGCACAGCGCAGCGCTAGCGCATCTGCGCTGACACGTGTCGCGCAGTGCATTGCTTGCGCAACTGAAGTGTTGCTTCCTTTAATTTTGCTTAAAATAGAGCTTTGCTCTGATTGGATGCACTGTCTTAGGCGCTGCGCTGATGCGTCTGCGCCAGACACGTGGCGCCCTGCGCTCAGCGCAGGTGATTTGAAGCGTTGCTTCATTTATTAAAACTTAGATTTTGGGCAAATCGGAAGCGTCGCTTCACCTGAGATATCTTTTCATCTCATTTTTTCAAGTCAAACTTGTATTTCCAAAATTCTGATTTCCCGGGCCTTGGAAATGATTTCATTGTGTACAGAATTTTCTGTGCTTGGGTCTATATATAACTCGAGGCTGAGCCTTTTCTTCTCTCATTTTCAGAGAACTTCTTCGATCATGGCTTGCAACCGCCCTCATGCCCGCCGACAACCATGGGAGGTGCCGATTCGGGACATCGTTCCCCGTTTTGCTGCGCGCCTGGTGGACCCTTCTCTCTCGGACGAGCAATGCGATGCCGCAATGCATGAGCTTTTGACTCGTGTGGGGTCTCCTCTCCCTCCGAATTCCATTTGGCTTCGGATGATCCTTGCCTCGGTGCTCGCCGACATTCCCCCTCCTCCAGCAGAGATGTCCTCGGCGATACTGGATGCCGCCGAGGATAAGATTGAGTGCTTTCTCGAAGCGCACTTGATCACCAAAGCCCTGAGGGACTTCTCCTTCCACTTGCTGATCCAGATACGGGCTCGTCGGGTTGTCATTGCCACTTTTTCCCAGGAGTGCGGCGTCGACCGTTGGATGGCTACCCCTCGGGAGGATCGCCGCTTCGACGTGATGGAGAAGACGGAGAGGGAGCTGAATAATCTTCTTTTCTTTTTGTGAACCCTTGTCTCTCTGATCCCGTATTCGGTGATCTTTTTTAAATGTAATAACAATAATAATGGATAAGTATTTTTCTTTTTAATCAAGTACTTCATTTTCTGTTAAGGGTTCTTTTATTTTAGTTCTCTGTTGTGCTTGTGCATCGTATGATTTTAATTTGTTATTATTAAGTGCATGTAATTTTGCAAAGATAAATTGCCTTTGGCACTTAGCCCCCTTTTTTTTATGAAACGGTGCATCTGCGCTAGCGCATCTGCGCTGACACGTGTCGCGCAGCGCAACTGCGCTAGCGCATCTGCGCTGACACGCGTCGCACAGCGCAGAGCGCAGCGCGGCACTTCCTTTAACAGAGCTTTGCTCTAATTGGGCGTGCCTTTTTGGACGCTGCGCTAATGCATCTGCGCCAGACACATGGCGCGTCGCGCGCAGTGCAAAGGATCCGAAGCGTTGCTTCATTTATTAAAGTTTAAATTTTCAAAGGAAAGCTTTGTTTCTGATTGGGGGAAGATGAAGCGTTGCTTCATCTCCCGTCTCGGAATTTGAACAGAGCTTTGCTTTGATTGGGGTAAACAATAACCAATAAGAACGATCTGATATATGCCCTGCAAGACAACCCATAGTTGTTGTCCTGAAATTATAATTTTTGTTTTAAACCCTGATATTAATCTGACCATAATTAGAGCTTCTGTAATCCAAATAATGTGGAACCTAGTTGTTTGGATAAGTAGACCAAAATATCTACAAGTTTCTAATAATTTTCGAGATTTGAAAACCGACGGAACATAATGCAAAATGTGTTTTAAAAATATGTGTCGGGACCGGACAGATTTGGATCTGTTCTGCGCAACGATATAAAAACGCGTATTTCTACCAAACGAGTAGTCGTAATTAGGCGAGACTTGAACCCATATTTGCATAATATCTAAGGCTATATTTCTTGTTTATTTTCTGATTTCAATTGACTTAAGTAATTAGTAGCCCACAACACGTCTTTACAGTATTGTTTTCTGGCCATTACGTATAGTTTAACATACGTGGGGGATATTGGGGTAATTTAAGTTGTGAGTTTGATCAACGGAATCTCAGGAGTTCCATTGCTAACTCATAAATGACCACGTGTTTTCTTACCCCTGAATGATAGTCTTGGATATGAGAATACTCCTGCGGTGGCTGACGCTCACACTCTAACTGGTGTTAGATTATACTATCTTGACCTGAACTCGACATAACCCTGACATGAACCACTTGAATACTTGAAACTCATGAACTCGTGAATACATGAATCCGTAAATCTTGAATCTTGTGAACATGAGATGTATAATAGATACTATATATATCATGGGGATGGGGTGGCTCGAAGAATGGGGGTATTTATGTGTAAGAGGGAATCATATTTTGTTTCTCGTGGTACCGGAGAATACGATACATTGCATTAGTTTTACTGTTATTTCGTGGGAATTACGGAATATCCTAATTATATAATAAAACTCCTACAAATCGAGCTTATACTTATAATTAATAACACTTATATATCGAATATCATGATACTCTAGTTACCTTGCACTGATTAACGCATGTTACTTATTTGACATGCACACTACTGTTTACTGTTCACAGTTATTCTCATGCTTTGTGCTGATACTACTAATATATACTTTCTACTGTGTAACCAATTTAGTAATCAATTTATTATATGATTAACACTTGGAATAACATAATCCAATAATGCATATTAAAATAATGAATAGCAGTAACCTTTTTATATATATAACATTTGATGTTAAATAAAATAGAATAATTAGATCATAAAATTGATTTTCACAACATATCTTACATGTCTACACTGAAACATTATATACTTGTTTGATTATACTGCAATAATTAATGATGAATTAGAATATACTTTATAATAACTAGTAATTAAATATCTTGTTATACTATATTATTTAGTTATGTAAAAAACCCGAAAATAATCTTGTATTACCTTTTGTTAAGTTTTAACATATCAGAAACAAAATACCTAGTATTATGTATACCATGTTTCGTTTCAAATATTGTTTTTTGTATAAATGAGGACTTATCGAACTTTAGTTCGCAGACGTTATTCTTGTTTTCTGTTTTCTTTTCTGGACGACATTGAGGCAGGAGAAAAGGCTAGGTATGAGATGGTACCAACTGAGAAAGACAATCAATGATTCAATATCTTTCTAGTCAAGCCGAGCACTAGTTTTCTTTTTCAGTTAGCGTGTTTAAAGATTTAAGGCGTTTTCCTTTAACACTTGTTTATTTATTTAAAGTCGTTAGAATTTTATCAGTGAACTTGAAACTTATAATAAATGTTGATGGATGATATTTATCTATTTTAAATTCTTGTTGGTTTATATTTATCCTGCTTAATCCAGACGTTTAGCGTATTCATATTGGAAAGAGATGCTTCTCGGTATGAATATATCGAGGACCTGTCGTCCTCGTTTCTTGTTTTTGGAAAGTCGTTTCTCGTTTTTGGGAAGCGGGACGCGACAAAAGAGAAGCCCATGAGGAGCCCAAGTCAAGCCCATAAGAGAGAGATAAGAGAGAGAGAGAGGGTATAGAGATCACGTGTGAATGGGTATGTGCAGTGCACACGTAGGGAATTGATCAGTTTGAATAACTAATCATTAAGTTTAAATTTGAAGCATATCTCTAATTAAACTATCTCTACTATATATTTTTTAGATTAATTAAAGCCCTTGCATGTATTTAATCCACATAGCCTTGACTTGAAGTCGGGCGTCTAGGTATTAATCCAACAGAGGGTTTTAATTGCTTGCCGCATGAATTAGAGCTGAGGAAGAGAGAGGAAGAGAGAGGTTTTGTTAGAGAGAATTTTATATTTGGGTGAGATCGAGAGAGAAGAAATTATCTCTTGCAATTCTTCATTGAATAGTGGAAGCAATCCGTCGTTGGTTTGTAAGATTATGTGGAAATGTGCACCGAATCAGGGTAATATCTTGTGTCCGGTGTATTTTTTCTTTTATTTGCGTAGTTGTTGCGTTTCATATTTTTTATTAGTTCTGATTCACGCGTATTGATCATCTGCTGCTGCGTGCTTTGGTATCTATTTACACAACAGAGACCCTCTATTTGACCCTATTGGCCACCGTTGGATCAACAATAACACCAATATCGCTATCCACTCAAAATAGCACCAACCCCGAATCTGATAGCATATATTGGCTTTTTACTTTTATTTATTCTTTTAGTTCCAGCAAAATGACTTCTGAATGATGAAAGATGAGAAGAATTAAACAAACTCCGGTTATAAAAGAAGAACCAAAATATAAAATCAAAGAGAATTCAACCAGGATAGAAATCGATGGCATAAGGATATATAGAAAAAACATACAATGATCAAAGGAAAGGTTCATACTAAATATCAGCCAAGACATGGATCATCTGAAATTTCATCGATCATCTGAACCTGCAGATGGCATAAAGACTAGATCTTTATATCATGCATATATCATTACATTTGAGAAAAAACAAAGATTTAAGGTACCAGAAGGTCGCCTAATGGATAAGGTTCGAGTTCCACCCTGATTGAATGTTGAATATTTCATTTTCTTTTAATTTCTTTTGCGATTATCCAAATGGCAGAGACTTTTCTAGCTATTCTTTTCACATTCCTAAATGTCAAAAAGTCTTTGGTGGTGGTATTTATATTTATATATATATATAGACACTCACACCCACGAGTTGAGAAGGAAAGGGAGAAAAGAATAATGGGGTTAATATGAAAATGTGACACATTTTCAAAGATTTTTGCTTCCATTGTTTTCACAAATGAAGCATCTGAACATGATGGTTTTGTTTGTTTTCTTTTTGGCCAAGGATTTGACTGCCTTTTGTATTCCTACTCATCCATGATCTTGATGTTTATATTAATACAAGTCATTGAATAACTGTTGTGGCTGAGATTAATATTTTACTTTAGGACATGTTTGATTTCAATCCTTTTTTATAATTGTTTAACCATCTAAACTTAAATACTATCAATTCATAATGTTTATATTGATCATCTCAAACAAAAAAAATAACGATATCGACGAATCTTTTATATTGTTATTTTCTTCCCAAAAGTAATAAGATTTATGGTATATCATTTAAATCTGGTAACGAGCTGGCTTGCTCGGGCATAAACATGTACATCTTGAACGTAAGAGATGTTTGTACCATCCTGCTGGTGTCTCTACCGCCAGCGATTAAACATTATGTGCAAATTACTCTTCATTTTGAGTCTCCCATAAATGAAGTCTCCCTATGAATTGTAACAATTCTATTACATATAAAAAAAAAGGATTTATTTGTAGGTAGGTTCTTTAAAAAATTGCTATTTTGAAAGCACTCTTTAAAACTTCATATTTTTAAATACATCCCTTTAAACTCTTAATTAGACTAAATTGGCCTATATGCTTAATTAACATTTTTCCAAAATAGCAATGTTTTATGGTGGCCATGTGAAAAAATAACACATGCAAAATAGGCTTTGCGTTATAATGATGATTTGACCAAATTAATGCAAATTAATATCCCTTGGAATGGAAATATTTCTTCGTATTGCAGCAAGATATTCAATTTTTTCATGTTTATCATGTTTTAAATAATAATTTCACGTCCATTTTATTTGACCTTAGATAAACGTGAACCCCTTAACAAGCAGATGTTTACTCATTCAACAAAATCATACATAATCTCTCTTTATTATAAGGGGAAAAAAAGCAGGAGTTTGCTAGCAAGCCATTCATTTTTGCTACGATTAATTCACATTCAAATGGGAAAAAAAAACATGTCAATAAAAACACGTGGACGCCAGAGATTAGTGGAGGAAAGACGCCACATGAAGGAATTTCCTAAAAGATACATCCTTTATGACATTTTTCGACGATCGGTGCCCATAACCATCATCTTTATCATTTAAGATATGGATATACCAAATCTTATGTGATTCTATCACTTTTTCACAATTGAATTAGTAATGTAAGAAGTTATATTATCGGTAAATCTTTAATTTTTCATCCACTAAATCAATCAACGGTGAAAAAGCTGTAGAATCACATAAGAATTGGTGTATCTACGCTGTCATCATTGATATAAAAATGAAGATGAGGTGGCGTGCAAAATTGAAGCACGCTTGGAAACAAGAACCATGAACTTAAAACATTAATAGGAAAAGTCAGAAGGGCTCTCTTTTAATTTGACCCTCCAAAATTCAACTCAAAACCTCTCTATATAAACCCCACGAGCATTTCATACGATCAAACATCAAACAAAGAGAAAATATGGCATTAACAATATCCCCCTCAAAAACCCTCACCACTCTCATAATATTTTCCCTCTTCACAATTTCATCATTTGCACAGCAGCTTTCGTCACCCCTTGAATCCTTCACCGAATGCTTCCTAAACAAAACTCTCTCCCCGCAACTCATCTACACAACAAGCTCCAGTTCTTACCAATCCGTCCTTCAATCTTCTGCTCAAAACCTTCGGTTTTTGGTCTCATCGACCACTAAGAAACCCGCCGCCATCGTTACCGCCGCCACCGAATCCCACGTATCTGCAACCGTAGTCTGTGCGCATGCAAACAGACTGCAGTTGCGTACACGCAGCGGCGGGCATGACTACGAGGCCATGTCATACGTTTCATTAGGAAACGAGTTCGTCATCCTCGAACTTGCTGCCCTTCGCAAGGTCGATGTCGACACCCAGCATCGCACTGCCTGGGTGCAGGCTGGTGCAACGCTTGGTGAAGTTTATTACAATGTTTTCGGTAGGACAAACGGCACCGCCGGGTTTCCAGCAGGCATTTGTCCGACGGTTGGAGTCGGCGGACACATCAGCGGTGGTGGTATCGGAACAGTGTCAAGAAAGTTTGGGACGGCTGCTGATAATGTTATTGATGCTAGGGTCGTAGGGGTGGACGGACGGATTTTGGACCGGAAGGGGATGGGGGAGGATTTGTTTTGGGCTATTAGGGGAGGTGGAGCGGCTAGCTTTGGGGTGGTTGTCGCTTATGAGATTCAACTGGTGGACGTTCCGCCTGTTGTGACCGTATTTGGTGTTAACAGGAACCTGGGACAAAACGCGACCAAACTCGTGACACGGTAATTAAGCACAAAAACTAAATTATTTATATATCGTCGACCATGGATATAACAAAAAGCGAAAAATAAAATAAAAACCATGGATATAACAAAAAGTGAAAAATAAAATAAAATAAAAATTGGTCTAGCACCCCTTGCTGCTAAAAATCAACTTCTAACCTGCTGCAACCTTGTAACTACATATATGCAGGTGGCAACAAATTGCACCAAGCTTTGACAGGAACCTCTTCATCAGAACTGTGGCACAACGAACAACCGACGGTAACAATCCGAGCATTCAAGCTCGATTCGAATCGCTTTTCCTCGGTAACAGAAGCCAGCTGCTGTCACTAATGGCAAAGAGCTTCCCTGAGCTGAATCTAAGAGCTGAGGACTGCACTGAGATGAGCTGGTTGCAGTCTGCCCTCTTCTTCAATGGCATGCAAAACCAAGGAGTAGAAGCTCTGCTGAATAGGGCCCCACAGACGAACAGCTCATTCAAAGCCAAGTCAGACTTTGTGAATAAACCCATTGGTGAAAATGGCTTGGAGAGCATTTGGAAGTTTCTCATGGATGCGCCAGACGAGCCATTGGTAATTAATTAAGAGCCTAACTTAATTTTTGATTCATTCAGCTCCTCACACACACACACAGACACACACTATATATATATATATATATATATATATATATATATATATATATATATATATATATATCAGGCTAATTTAAACTCTCTCGATCAACAGGTGATGATTATGGAACCTTTCGGCGGTCGCCTGAGCGAGATCTCACCGTCGGCGACCCCATTTCCCCACAGGCAAGGAGTTGTGTACAATATCCAATATTTCATGAGATGGTTGGGAACAAGCAGCCAAGAAACTCAAAAGCATTTGGATTGGATGAGAAAGCTGTACAGCTTCATGACCCCTTACGTTTCAAAAAATCCGAGGGCAGCTTATTACAATTACAAGGATATAGACTTGGGGAGTAACCCAGATGAAGGGGCTGTAAGCTACGCAAAAGCCAGGGTTTGGGGTGAAATGTATTTTAAGGGTAATTTTATGAGATTGGCTTCTGTGAAGGGTAAGGTTGATCCGGAGAATTTCTTCAGGAATGAGCAGAGTATTCCGCCTCTTCTCGCTTAATTAATTAGTCGACACATAGAAAGTATGTATGTATGTATGTATGTATCGATTTCTGTTACTTTTCAATATACACAGTCGTCATATTACATGTATAGCCACATAAAACTTGTACACCATTATTTATTTGTTTAGTGCATGGTTATTAAATAAAAGTCGATTATTCAAATAAATGCAATGTATTAGCCTAGTGATTCAGGCTGGCTACCGTAAAAATTAATTTGAATTGCAAAAGTTAATAAATTAATATCCGGGTCTTTTTTTCCCTTCCTATTTTAGTTTAAAGATTTAAGCTCAAATTCTGGTTAAAATCTATAAATAAATTGACTGAATTCTTTCTTCCTCAAAGCCAATGGATTTTCTTTGAGAATTATCGGGATTCCACGGCATATATATAACTTTTAACCTCAATAATAATACATGAATATACATATAGAACGGTTATGGGTTAGTTTACCTCATACCATTCAAAATTCAGGCGGCACAACTCTCTACCAAAGGAAATATAATATGTACATATAATTTGGGTAAACACCAAAATTACCAAACGGGGACAAAATTACCAAACAGAGGCAAGATGTGCAAGTATTGAAGCACATAACCTATTTATAAACGATTCATAATTACCAAACGGGGACAAAATTGATAAACACCAAAATCTCAAAGTGTGATGTTTAACTATTAAAAGCATGCAAGCAAGTATGTGAATACAAATTGAATTAAAAACATATATAGTTTGATAAAAAAGAAACGAAAAGAAAAGTCAATCTAGTACTCATAGAGTTAATTATTCTCAATTCATAGAGTGGTACGTAAGAGATCGAGTCACAAGGGCCTGCTCCTCTACCAGCTGGAGGCTCTTCAATTAAACATGTCAATCTAGCTCAAAATGGGAGAAATTAAATCCTGTAAAATCAAAACTCTGATATATATATATGACTAAATCTCTCTTATATATTCATGTCCACACTCATGAAATTCATAATCTAATATGCTAGATCAAATTGAGTCATATGGAGAATAAAATTAATTAGCTCTTTTTCAAATTGAGTCATATATACGAAACCCACGAGCTCTTTTTCATTGAAATCAGCATGCATGCATTGCATAGGGCCGGCTATACCTTACTCTTCTTCATTTTTTTCTCTCTTTTCCTTTCACATGAGAGCCTAATTTAATGTATAAATGCACGTGCAGGATACACTGTGCTGTCATTAGGGCACATCGTTCCTTTAGCAACATCGCTTATGGATAGCTAGCTAGCTAGCTTATTAGAGTTAGTTCCTCGAGTAAATTATGGGATTAGCCAGATTAGCAGAAAAAGTATATATAATGATAACAAATTGCCATGTTTTCCCATATATATCAGACTCCAAACTCAATATATATATATATATATATATATATATATATATATATATATATATATATATATATATATATATATATAGATGTTTGCTGAATGTAGAACTAGTAAAAAGATCTTTAACAAATAGCGATGTTTGCCCCGATAATCGTGTCTCGATATAAAGGAAACGAAACCGCGAACCATTCATCTCCATTTGATCTTGTTTTGTTAATCTTCTTAATTCCTTATTGTTTTCTTCCATTGACTGTGATAGTAGGATTTTAGTGATTTAAATGGAGTTATGTGATTATAACTATGAACTGCAGCATAGTTATAATGCGGTACTTTACTTGAGTGACTTGGAGTTCTGCCTTTGATTCTCTTTTTTCTTGATTTAGCTATATTCTACTGCGTATCTTTATCCTTGATTATCGAATCCTATTTTCTTTGTTAACTTATATCCTTCCTTGAATTTTAAATTCGATTTTCATCATTATCTTTGTACCATTCTTGACAATTCAATCATCAATTACGTTTCTTTTATTCGAGTGCTTGCTTGCGGCTTTCTTTTAAACAACTCTTGATTATCCCAATAGCATTTTCTCGTCTTCCTGATTGACTTATCGCGAATTACTTAGAGTACCGACTGATAGAGCGCAACGACGAAACGCGACAGTATCATCCTAATCTTGTTTTCTTATCCCATTGCAACATTTTTCTTGAGTAATTTCGAGAACGAAATTATTTTTAAGGAGGGTAGGATGTAACGACCCTAATATTACTATATCTTCGTATTTTCTTTTTTTAATATAATATTGTATTTATTTATTCTTAGTATTTTCCGTATATTTTGTTTTCTACTAAATATATTATTTTATTATTCTGTCTATTTTTTCCAAACCCATTTCTTTAAAACTAAATCTTAACCTATTTCAAATTAAACATAAGACCTAACTCAGCCCATAACTCAAATTGAATCTGATTTTCATTTTCTTTGATAAAACTATGAGTACAAAACCCTACTTTCTTTTCAAGCAATAACATATATTTAATTCTTGTTAAATATATGTATGGACAATCTTATAGCTTATTGGTTAAGTTTTTGTATTATTATTCTATAGGCCACATGTTCGAATCTCGTGTCTTGTAATTATTTTTATCTATTTTTTTAAACTCTCTCATAAGCTATAAATAAGACCTTTCATTTTCTTTAATTTAACTCTCAAAATGAATGCATATAGCGAAGCTGATTGCAAAGGAGGGTAAATCGGCGGTTATGGTTATGAATTGTTATAATGGTCATATTAATATTGTTTTATATGTTCTCTTTCTCATTCTTCATCCTCCTTTCATCTTACTTCATACATTATTTCAAATTTTCATTCTTAGAACTCTTAAAGTTTCGGCGTTACCAGAATTCACTTCATCTCTAAGAATTCAAGACCAAAATATTGTACCATTCACAAACTTCGTAAGTGTCGCTTTCCTTTCCTTTTCTTTCCTCTCAAAATTTCCATACAGAATACTTTTAGAAACTAACTTGATCCTTGTATTGGTTGCTCGAGCCTAAATTACCGAGACTTGTTTTGCCGATAGAATCGAATCAGTGAGCCGTTTGTTATATCGACTCACACAACCCGTAAGTACCCTCTCTCTTTCTCTCCCTCTATCTCTTTCTCTTTCTCTTTCTCTTTCTCTTGTCATATTGCCATGAAACACTTCCTTTATCATATTATAGTTTCTAAATGAATAAAAATATTGTTACATATATAAATATTGGAAACACACCAAAACACACACTTATAGTTATATAATTTCGATTATACTTGTGATTGTCTCTTGTTCAAATTATGTTGTCGTTTAATTGTATTATAACTTTCCTTTATATTTTGCATATAGATTTACCATAATTAATAATGCTATGAACCTAAAGGAAAATAATATGACATGATACACATTCATATATAAGTTCTTAGGAAAATAGGTTTTGTATCTATTTTGTTGCTATACACAATTCATATGTTAAGATTGCGGAGACCAATTAGGATACATCGTTTATCGCTGTATTTTAAATTGTTTTATTTAAAAAAAATTTAATAGAAAATAAAGTTACGAATAAATACCATCATTTTTGTTATTCACACACACGATCTTAAGATACCTTTATATTCGAATTAAAGTCTAGAGATCAATTTTGATTTCTGGAAATTCTATAAACATTAGGATAAAAATTAGATAGAATTTCATGTCTACAGCAAAATTTTTAGATTGGATCGAATAACGGTTTAAGAGTTATGTAGTTTTTATTTGTTGTTTTAAAAACAGAAAACTGCATTTATCAGTCAATTTCTAGAACACATGACTTGGTATAACGATATCCAAATTGAGAAAACTCAAGTATTTTGAATATCTACATCGAAAGATCTAGATTTTCTTAGTTTTAAGTTTTACTGAAAATCGACGTAAAATATAGAAAAACTGCGTTACAATATTTAATGACGAATCTGGACAGAATCTGTCCAGATTCGCACACTGTTTTTAGATAGAACATAATTCGAACTCCCGATATCCGTTCCTGATTAACTTTAGATGTATAGATGCACAATTGATAGAACTATAATTTACCGTATACTATATTATTTAGAAATGCATGAAACAACCCGATATAGGGTTTGTAATGCAATATATAGTTGTTGTCAAGAAATTAGAGACCTCTTAGGACACTGACATTCACTTCATGTTCACTATACCTACACTATACGGCCATGCTATATTTGTCTGCTATACTCATGTTATATTGTCATGCTTAAATAGTTTCATTAACATTACCATGTTATATTTGTTTATATTTCATTTCCATTCATACTATATCACATGCCACATTGCATATTCATTTATATACATTCACACCTCACATTTTTTGGGGACTTACCGAACGAACGCTGACGTGCATTCCACTCATATTCTTTTTTTTGGAATGTTCGTCAGATAATGTAGATACTAAAAAGGTGGAACCTATTTCAGAGGACTGCTCACAGTTTGAAGCCCAGGCCGACTATTAGTCCTTCAGCAGTTATTTTTTTCCATTCCAGTATACCACGCACTTTCTTTGCACTTTTCTTTTAACTTATCTTGTATCAGTATAAACTTTATAAAGTTGAGAATGTAAATATATAAAGTGCTGGATTTTATTATCGCTTGTCTATTCTTGTCAATATTATACTGCTTACTTTATGTTTAGCGTATTTATTGCGAGAAAAGACATTCTCAGAATAAATACGTCACGGGCCTCGTCACATTTTCTGCTCCCATCTTTTGGAAAACGGGACGTGACAGAAATATTTGATATTGAAAGTTTATATGTGAAAGTTACCATTTAAAAAGGCGTAAGACCTCATCTTCATTATGAATATCATACTCAAACCATGTAAATTCTGTAGATTCTAGAGTAAACTTATTAGAGAAAATAAATAAATTAAAATATTATGAATTTTAATTTAAACAAAAGTTATTATGCATTAATAAGAATATCTACTTGAGAACACAAAAAATAGAAATATAAAATTAAACCTTCATAACAAATGGTGTTTAGACCACTTGAGATCACAGCTTTTCGTCGTAGATAAACATCTGTAAAATATTACATCTCTCCTTGGATTATATTGTCCCACACAATAAGAGATATATATAACATGATCATAATATGTGTCATCTATCACAAACATTTCAACATATTTTTGAATCCTCTATTCTTCATTGGGGCTAATATCGACAATGAATATCAAAATATCTGAAATGTTAAAAACTCAAATTAGTATATAAAAATTAAACAGCATGCTAATATTATCGTAGATAGATGAACAAACCAACTAAAACCGTCGATATCTTCTTGCATGCTGATAATTGTTGTAGTTTCTTAATATTGGAAATCCATGATAAATGAATTAGCATTAGATCGATATGTAATTCTCTGATGCTTGACGTTTTTGTCAACTGAAGATACCAATATTTATTTATTATCTTATAGCGAGTGTTCGAAGCACATTTAATCAGATTGGTAATCAGTACACATGGCCTTTCAATACTTTGTCATAAAAATATTGAGATAATTCATCAGAAGCCAAAATTTCAACCTCACAACCCTAAATTAGAAAACAGTTAAGTTACAAAATGATTTATTTTAATTAAATATGAAGCAAAGTTACTCACAAATATATCTTTTCCAATGAAACTAAAAGAGGGGAAACTATGTTCATCATATAATACGCTATATCAACTCCGACTTACTCGAATTACAATTTTATCAAGTTTTTCTATTATTTTCATATAGGAAGTGGACGATTTTTTTTCAGATTTTATGTGATGCCAGATATAATGGGATACTTGGAAAATGAATGAAGTGACCTTATATAAGAGAGTAAGACTTCAAAAAGTAATAGCAAAATAGTATATCAATAAGTATTTCATTTTAGTTTGTTAATAAGGTATTACTTTTTGAACTCTTACTCTTATCATAATTCACTCTGCATATGAATGGTTTTCAATAAAGTAGATTTGAAAAAATATAATTTGAATGATTTGATAGTATTGTAACTTGAGTAAATTAAATAAAAATATTTGGAAAAAATAATGTTTGATGTTTTCTAGTGGTGAAGAAGACAACAAAAAATAAACGGCGCCAATATTTCCGATTTCAATGTTTTCGTCTGAAACTATCATCATTCAATAACAAACTAAAACCGGTTATGATTTGAAAATTATATTTAGAAATAAAAGGAGATGTTGGTTTCTTACTTACAAAAATGAACCATTACAAAGTGATCACAGATTTTAACATACTACTCAACAAATATGGCACATTCTTCTGAAACTTAAAATTTAAAAAAAGTTCAAAAACATAATCAGTTAAGAGATGGTAGCAATGTTTCCTTTGGAATTAATTTTCAAATAATTTGTAGCACTCGTCCATCCATCGATAAAACTGGCCGCAAAACGCCTTCGGAAGTCGATCATTATCAACCTAGTAACCATCGCTTTTTGTCATCACAACTCTTCCACAGAGCTTATCTTAGCATGGAGGTCTCGGCTCGATCATCAACATTGCACTCATCCAACTTTTATTCGTAATCTTCAAACCCTCTCTTATGCATTTGTCTACTATCGAATTGCCCGATCTCGTGCACTCTTTAACTTCATGACCAGTGCAGAAAAAATCGCCGTAAGAAACTTTGTTCAGGATTTCCATGGTGTGTGCCCGTTTATAGGCATAAAAAAACAGCATGATCCCGACCACGTTTGCCATTGCAAAGTGGCCACCGGTCATCGCCATCTTAAGATGCTCCATGCCCAAAGTCATTCTTCCTAAGTTGTATATTTCTTCCTATAGGTTTAAAGGAAAACGCAACATCGATGAAATAGGCAATTAATACACACACACACACACACACAATATAAGTAGCAAGATATGTATTAAATCAAATTATTTACCAGTATAAGAATAAAGTTGGCATCAAGATTGCCGCTAGTTGCACAGTTTCGATTTGAAGCAAAGTTAGATATGTACCATTTTCCCACCAATACATCCTCAAGTACTCATTAATCACCGAGATTGAACGCCCGACCATCTTATCTATGGTGGCCCGATAAAAACTCTTACATCTAAAATGGATATGAAATGAAATTAGATAATTCATATGTTGGTTCTGAAATTATAAAAAAGTAAGAAATGCTTACGTTGCACGTAGGCTTTTAACGTCGTCGAAAGGAGTCGAGGACTTGGAGATGACTTGTCACGCCCCGCTTCCCAGTATACGGAGAAAGGGACGTGACGTGCTGCGATGTATTTACTCAGAAGTAAACACGTTAAGCGTAAATAAGCAATATAAATGAATACACAAGAATAACAAGAGATGTAAAATAACAACTTTTATTAACATTCTTTCTTTACATTACAACTGATTTGAAAAGAAATGTACAATGATAAAAGCAATGCCTAAACAGTGGCATACGAATGAAAAGGAAATAAGTACAAGTAGTCTAGAAGTCTGGCTCCTTTGTGAACTGATCCAAGTCTTCCTGGCTGGGCTCGGTCTCTTGAGAGTCGGGTCCTTCTGACGAACATTCAAAAAAAAAAGAAACAGGAATGTTGTCAGCGAACTAGCGCTCGGTAAGTCCTAAAAGAAAGAAAAGAATGGAACAAGTAGATAGGGAAGAACCGATAATTTATACATGTATATGTTTGTTAAACTAACGTAGTTGTTTGTAGTTTGGTACAGAAAGTGTCAGTGTATACGAGAGGAGTCCAACTTTCCCCGTGGACTAAAGTAACCCGGTAGTACAAGGCCCCGTCAAGACCCATGAGACAACAGCACGGATGTTTATCTACGTTTTTTAGTGTCCATTATCGTGCCACTTTTAACACATTCTGTACCAGCCTACCTCTTTAAACCTAGTAATGTATATTTTACTGATTTGTAGTTATCAGACTTGCCGGGACCATGGGTATAAGTTGTTCATCTAAACGGTTTCAGGATGTATCAAGTAGTCATGTAATCAAGTCAAGATATAGCCATGGTTCGGTTAAGTCAAGTTATGTTTGCATGTTGTTATTGTTCCGGTATTAAGGTTCAGGTTCAAGCATATATGTTGGATATATGTTAAATTTGGATTCATGTTTGGATTGGATTTAGATTGAGTTAGAATCAGATTGATTTAGACTTAGGCTTGAGTCAGACACATAGAACTGATTTGGATCCTGAATTAAGTTCGGGAGTCATCGGTAACTGCTGCACATGGACAACAAGATTTATGTCTTTTTCCAAGACAATTACCATTGATAACCCCGTTAAGTTTTTCTATCTTAAATAGGCAAGCACTCACTTTTTTTGACTCCCTGAGGCTCAAGAGAATTGATCCCGCTTAAACATATATTTACTAAAGTCCTTAAATGTAATTTTATATAACTCGAGGGGGTTTTATGAAAAATAATTTATATATACTTTCAAAATAAATCTCGAGTAATTATTTATATTTTTTAGGGTTTCCATGGATGTGAATTTTAAAGAGTGAGATATATTAGTGAATAGTAACTTAGCTTGAATAGTTGTAACACCCTAGAATGCGATTAGAGGTTATTATGCTTTAATGTGGGGGTTTTAGTAAAAAGTTTGCCAAATCGGTTTTCAAATATTTTATAAGATTTAATGAACATTTTATTAGAATTTAATTGGGCTTGTATACACATGTGCATGTAAATTAGGGCTAAGTTTAGGGTTAATCCATGTTTAGGTAGCCATGGTAAACTAAAACATTTCATTAGGATAATGTGAAGTTAATTAAGTGTATTAGTTTTTTTAAAAAAAAATTTAAATATAATTAGTTGTTTTAGGGGTTGACTTGGGACTTTAGGGAGAGAGAGGGAATGATGGGCATGAGTGAAGCATGCTTGGTAATGATGAGAGAGAGAGGAGGGAAAGGGGGTTGACTCTCATCTCACATTTCTTTTTTCAAACCACTCACACACTCATCACATCTTTCTCCCTCTCATTTTTCCCTTCACAGCATCATCATCATCAACAGCATCATCATCATCATCATCAACAACAACAGCATCATCATCAACAGCAGCAGCAGCAGCACCTCAGCAGCAGCAGCAATAGCAGCAGCATCACCAGCAGCAGCAAAACCCCCCTTCTCTTCTTCTTCTTCTTCTCTTCTTCTTCTTCTTCTCTTGCATCCTAGGACCAGCTTGAGGTATAATATTAAACTGAATTTCCATTTTTGCTAAACTTGTAGTTTATTTAGCATAATTTAAGGTTTAAGTTGATTTTAGTGCTAGTTTTGTGATTTAAGTGGAGTTTAGGCCAAGTTAGGATTTTTATGGCTAAAGTAGCTTAACTAAGTGTTATTAAGGTCATCTAATCCAAGTTTTTGCACCAGATTTCACAAAAATACCATATTGTATCATTTTAGTGTTAATTAGTGTTTTAGTTAGGATTTGGGTTCTTTTTGAGATCTGCTTTTGACCCGGGTACTTCAGGAAAAAGTTGCAAATACTGGAGCTTAGTGACTGGGGTAGGACCCCACACCTGAAACACGAGACCCCCTTTCCCCTTTTAGGCCGCACTTTTAATGTTTTTGGCCGCAATTTGCGGCCAGAGGGTGGGTGTGGATGTTGGTTCTAGGTTTGTAGGAGTCTGCTATATATCTAAGGTTTTTGGTATATACAACTTTTGCTTTTTCCACTCGAGTCAAAATATGGAACCTAAAACCTCGTTTTCAATACCTTTTAACTTGTGCGACACGTGCGTTATGTGAGTTGGGTTTGTTGTTCACTGCGCGTCACAGCGAGTCGGGGTGGTTTCAGGCGAGGTTACACACGTTTTGGCGTATCGAGTGCACACGCGTTTAACTTTCAATGCGAGTTTCTCTTTTGATCTTGATATTGCATTTTTGGCAGGATTTTAGCCTTAAGTGTGTTGCTTGTGTGTTTCTAGGATCGATCGCGGGGACGTCGGATGCGGCGCGGAAGGGAAAAGTGGTGGTTGGACCTGGCTAGCACGAGATCATGGGTGAGTAGATGTACACATCTACGGAGGAAATCGTATGGATGGCGCGAGGCACCCGATAGTTTTAAAAACTTCTAGTAGTACAGGCGTTTTGCGTATAGTTCCCCGTTATTCATTTTGCTGCATTGCATGATCCTTATATCCCTATATATGTTAGTTCATTATATAGAACCATTGAACCATTAATATGAGACATGTGACACGAGTACTATATGACTTGCTTAGTTCATCCTGTAGAACCTTTGAACCATTAAAAATGAGTATGTGGCATAAGTATTAATTAACTTTCTAAATTGAGAAATTACAATCATTGTATCATCATTTATGTACAGTTTTCTAGCTACATATTGCAGTTCGTATTGTCAATACCATAGGTTCATTCTGGCTGGCATGCGTGCTTATGGTGATTTTCTGAGGATTTTTGCACTTGTGATTTATGAGTTTTTGGGGGAAAACTGCAAGGGTTTAATAAACCAGATATCATTTTTAAATATTGCAAGTTGCGGTTTTCTCATAATTGATATATATGTCGTCCACCATGGGTTTTCTGTTAGTTTTCGAGACCCGATTCGAGGAGTAGGATGAACCGTTTCGGGTACATGGTGGGCCCGGTAAGATACCCCGGGGCAAGAAGATCGAGTTGTAGACGATGAGCCTGGCAGGGGCAGACTACCTATCGGTGATTGTTGGCACGGCGGATATCCAGAGGATACCGACAGTGGTCGTAAGATATTGAGATATTGATACTTTGAGATGGGCCAGCCGGACGGCTGGGGCCCGAGATATTGTGATACCGATACTTGAGATTTTGAGATAGTCATTTGAGGTGTCGATACTGGACACGGATTTCTGTTGATTCCATTGATATTATGTTAATATTTCAAAAGAGTTTTTCTAAGATGAAAATAATAATTTTCTCATATCAACATATTCAGATCATGAGTTAAACTTGATTCATGTTGCATACATACCTGCTAGTACATCATGCCAGATTAGTATTGTAAAATTGATTCATGTTGCATACATACCTACTAGTATATCATGCCATATCAGTATTGTTGAGTGATGACACTTTGCATGCATGCTTACGATAGGCTTTATAGATGTTACTTATTACTCACGAGTTGGCAACTCACCCCCGTTGTACCACAGCCTTTTTGCAGGTCCGATCCGTCAGCACTGTAGCTGCGGACGCACTTCATCCTTTTGCTCCTTTTGCTTAGATTTGAGACTTTTGCTCGTAGGTGGGTTGTGAGATTATTTTGTTTCCACCTTGTATATTCATTGTATCTAGTGTACTCCATCTACTGTACCTGCTACTTGTATTGATGTACTATGACCTAGAGACGAGACAATGAGATTTGTGGACATTTATGTTGTTTCTCTGGGTCGAGCTCACTTGAGCCGACGTGATGCTTATTACTTGGGTTTTTACATGCTTATTTTTGCACAGTACTGATTTTTATTGCATGTGATGTTGAGACCGCTTTTGGTGAAAAGCTAGCTCCCGCTTGGGGATGCCTTATTCATGATTATATGTATATTCTTGTTTTTTACCC
This sequence comes from Agapanthus africanus, assembly GCA_030015575.1. Taxonomy (NCBI): domain Eukaryota; kingdom Viridiplantae; phylum Streptophyta; class Magnoliopsida; order Asparagales; family Amaryllidaceae; genus Agapanthus; species Agapanthus africanus. Next base: position 5,483,761 of record CM057341.1, on the reverse strand, counting down.
GTTTGGGGCCAGTTTTTACGAAGGAGACTCTGCCGAAAATTTGGAAAAAAAAGGTGAAGTTGTTTTTAAATGATTTTGATGTGACTTATTTGGTTTTCCTTCACTCTATTGTTTAAATGGGTTTTGATTTCTGGGTTTTGACTTACTTAGATTACGTACGCCTTAAGACGTTTCGTAATTTAAGTACCAGTCACGTTCCGTATTTTTCGGGTCGTGACAAAGTTGGTATCAGAGCGATAGGTTTTACCTTTCTGAGTATAGGATGACCTTTGGAAAAAAAGTAAGTGACTTAAGCAGGGTAACGTAGCGTGTGTATGTCCGTGGCATACTTGTGATACGGTACTCCGCCTAGGTGACTTTAGGATATACTTGCTTGAAATTCCTTCTTCAATTCCGTGTATCCTATGATTCTATTGCACTGTTCTTATTATCCTGTTTCCTGTACCAGCCATAATGCCGCCGAAGGCTACGAGAGCGCAGAGGGCCGCCGCCCAAGATGAGATCCGAGCGGGCTCGTCCGAGATGAGGACCGATCAGGACGGCATACCTACCCCTCAGGGACAGACCGATCCGCCTTCCCCAGGCCGCATGGATAGGCTAGAGTCTGGTATGCAGGAGTTACGACAGATGGTGGGAGGTATGCAGGAGTTACGAAAGATGGTGGGATCCTTAGTTGAGACCAGTCATGCACCGAGATCGGAGGACTTACCTACCACAGCACAGACTACGATTGTACCTGCTGTCCAGATAGTTGCTCCTACTACTACCGTGGCTATTCCTGTATCACTATAGGGTTTCATGAGGCTGAGACCCCCAGTCTTCACTGGCACAGATGCAGCGGAGGATCCGCAGACATTCCTTGACAAATTAGCTAGGATTTGCCGTTCGCTCAGATGTTCCGACGATAGATAGGTGGAGCTTACGAGTTTCCGTCTAGAGGGCCTTGCGCAGACGTGGTGTGAGTCGGTCGAGAGAGGTTGTTCAGTTTATAAAACTGCACATTTAATATGACATTTTTCCTACTATTTCTATATAATAAAAGGTGTCTATTATAATATATAACACATATAAGGGTTTATCTGTAAAAATAATATTTTCATGTGTTTATATATTATAATTAAACATTTGGTAAGAAAAAGTAAGCATATAATATCTATGTAACATTTGGCCCACTTAAATATGCTTACCTTATTAAAAGCCTTTAACCAATTCTTAATGGTTAAGTTAATATCTCCATAAAATAAACTAATATTATATGTTGAGTTATTGTGCAGAATTTGCAGGGCTGAAATCAAGGAAATCAAAGTTGTTAAAACAAACCTGCATAATTAAGAAAATAAACTAAAGAAATCAATTCTGGCAGTGACGTAGAAACGATTTTCAGTTTCTAGAGATTCAAAAGATCACCACGTGTCACCAGAAGAAGCCACAAGAAGAATGAGCCCAAGATCTCACCATTAAGCCGCGTATCCGCGGCCAAACCCACTTATTGGCCGCGGATCCGCCGCGGTTCAGACGATTTGGGGGTTGAGATTTCAGTGTTAGGATCTTAACCTCTGGTTTCCAAATTAGGAAGCTAGGGTTCTGGCTTTGGGACTATAAATAAGGACTGAGAGTCTCTTGGAAAAATCATCAAGCTGAAGAGATCACGAAGTCCAAGATGGCTCACGCATCCAGGCTGATCATCAACGGTTCATCTACCTCCTTAGAAGAGACCGAAAAGCAAACTAGTATTTTGTAATCATTTTCTATGGGAATAAAGTGTAAGTGAATTTTGTTGATTAATAAAGGTAGTTTTCATTATGATTTTCCTTTCCATCTCTTCTTCTCTCAACACGCGCGAGTAATTCTCCGCTTGTTAGGGTTCGTAGGATTAGGGTAGATTAATGGATGATGAAGATCCTTAAACTCTTTTTACGTCTTATAAAGTTTATAAACTTTATCAAAAGAATCATTAACATCCTAATCGGGCGCGCTATCAATTTATTGTTAGTCTCGACGGCGATTAGAGATTAGATTAATGATTGTTTTGGTAAAGGCTAGACATGAACGGAGTTCCATGTCAAGATAGGGGTTAAGAGTGGGAACTCTTTTCTCTCCAGAAACCCTAATCTACATGCATCATTGTCGTTCTAGTTTTAAATCTATTAAAGGATAAAAAGATTAATCTTTAATTAATCATCCATAAGTACTAAATCCTAACGAACCCTACAAGCCCTTTTTTTATATTAAACTTACATCCATAATTAATCTAGACCTATATTCTGCATCCGTGTTTGACGTAGATCTAGAACCTACAAACATTCTTTATTCTTCCTCCTTTCTTTCTCAACACGCCTAAAGTAAGAATAAAATATTCAACGTTTCCCAGAGGACGACCTGTACTCATCTCGGTCTAGCTACACGCGACACCGTTCTGATTGCGGTTAACTACTACATAAAAATATCACATCAATCAAATGGCGCCGTTGCTGGGGATACGTGCGTAATTTTTTATTCTTACTATTTGTGTTGAATTCTTATTCGATCTATATCATAATTAAAACAAAACTGCAAATTGTATATTTAAAGAATTGTGTGTGAATTTTGCAAGGAGATCTAGAGTCGCAGACTTGAGGAAACAGAAAGACAGAGACATTCATCGAGATCCAGAGGAGTACAGGAGGCCACGTAGCAAACTTCATCAATTGATCCTTCCTTATCGCGGCGGATCCGCGGCAAATAAGCCACAATAGCGGCGGAAGCGCGGTAGGATTGAGGATCTAGGGTTCCAAACTTCTCTGGTAAGATTCTCAACTCTTTCTCTCTCCTCTGAAATCCAATAAAATATCTTTTCTGTAGGATTCTTTGCAAAATATCGCCGCTCAAAAATCTTTTTGCAAAATTTTGTGATTGGTTTGTTTTGCATATTTTAATACGGGCTTTAAGGGGCAAAGACCAAATCCAGATTAGGTGAGGATTTTATCACCCTTCCTAAGCCCCACAAATCACAAACCGAGTATCTGCATCAACCCTACATTAATTTAAAAAATATCTAAACAAGACTCTAAGGACTGTCGCGCTCAATAAGGACAGAGGAAGGTCGTGGGTAATCTATCGCTTATCCGCATTACTTTTGTGGTGTCTAGGCAAGTGTGTCTAAGGCAAGTGGTTACTTAATTAGGCCCACTACTTACGTAGTGGATACCTCCCACTTACCTGGCCACAAGAGTAGTAAAGAGGTGGTAGAGGATTGATCTTACGGCTTGTCCTTTGGAAGTCTAAGAGCAGTCTAGAGACTGGACCTAGGTAACCTTAGTTCTAGGGTTGTTTATGCATTTTTGTGTGATTTGTCTAAATCCGACACACTTTTCAAAACAGATCATTTTTAAAAAGTACACACGCTGCCACTTGCGCTAAAACCGTTTAGTGTATGCTCGGCTGGACACGGGATTCTAGTGCCCGTCTTGTCCGCGTTTCTGCTATCGACTCCGAGGTCGGTACTTCTTCATCTTCTTTTTCCCCACAATCTTCCACATCGACCAAGATGGACGGTACTCCATCAAATTATAATACCACGCTGCTACCGCCCGTAGGTGCGCAGAATCCACCGCGCATCTCTCTCCAAGAGAGATGCTAACCTATCCGTGGTCCACTTCCCACTTGTCTATCTATTCCACCAGCTAACGGGGATAATTTTGAAATTAAACCCCACTACATCAATCTGTTGCTCAAATTTCACGGGCTTGAGTCTGAAGACGCGTACGTTTTCATCACTAAATTCGAAAACGTATGCGCAATGATGGGTACTTCACAACTGACTGTGGATGCTATGCGCTTGCGTTTTCTCCTATTCACTCTGTGCGACTTGGCAGAAAAATGTCTTTATAATACTACCGCACACTCTATCACTAACTGGGATGAATTCGTAATTGCATTTCTTAAGAAGTTTTACCCAAACCCTAAGACTGCCTATATTAGGAGCGAGATCAACTAGTTCACCCAGCTTCCCAATGAACTATTTTGGAAGTGCTTTGAACGTTTCAAGGATCTGCTTGTCCAATGTCCTCATCATGGAATACAAAGATGGGATTTGTGCCGAATTATATATGAGGGCATTAATCCAGCGACAAAGCAGATGCTTGAAACAATGTGTCAATGCAATTTCATGTCCAAAGACAATGGTGAAGCTTGGAAATATCTGGAAGATCTCGCCGAAAACACTTTGCAGTGGGAAAGTATAAGACCACCTTCATCTAGGGGAGGTATTCATCAGCTTGATGTTTCCATCGCAGTAAAAGCCGAAATGGCAGCGATGCAGAAGAAACTTGACGCTATTGAGAACAAATTCTCATCAGTCTTCCTAAATCAGGTAACGCTTCCCAAGACCGTGTAGTTGCTGTTCAGATCCTTCACACTTGACGGAAGAATGTCCTATGAATACACTGTTTCAAGGTCATGAGAAAACTAATGCTGCTTTTCAGCAGCGACCTAGAAACGATCCTTATTCTTCCACGTATAATCAAGGATGGAGGAATCATCCTAATTTTGCTTGGAACCAAAACCAACCCCAAAATCAAAACCAGTTCCAAAGCAATTATCAAAGACCTCCTCCACAGCAACCACAACCACAAAGTCAGCACCCCTTTCAGTCACAAAATTTTCAAAATCCGGCCAACACTTCTGCACCGCAATTGGCCGGTACTGATAACTCTTCACTCGTACAAACTTTGGATTTGTTTATGAAACATACCATTCAAATGTCGGCTGATATGAAGTCTTTTATTGATACCATAAAGAAAGACTCCGCCTCCCACGGTGAGAGTATTAAATCAATAGAAAACCAAATTGCACAGTTGAACGCCGCAATGAGTGCGAGAGAGAAAGGGAAACTCCTATCTCAACCCTTACCGAATCCTGGCCATTCACAAAGTTATAATGTGAGTGTCGTTACTACGTTGAGATCGGGAAGAGTGCTGGATAACCAAGTGGGTGAACAAGTTGATGATGTTAGTGATACCAATGATACCCCGGCTTCTACTTCTTCCCCTAATTCGTCTAGTCTTCCACCTTCTTCCGAGCCTATTCTCCATTTTCCCCAAGGCTCGAACCCTCAGCTCACTTCCACAAATCTATCTAAAACGATCCCCACTCCAATTCTGGGATCCATTCCATCCCCATAATCCTCTCCAATGTTGGACCCAACCCTTATTGATAAAGCACCTTATCCAAACAGGTTAAGGGGCAACAGACCAAGTCCACAAATGGAGAAGATTGTGGAAATTTTTAAGCAAGTTAACATAAACATTCCTCTCCTAGATGCTATTCAACAAGTTCCATCTTATGCGAAAATACTAAAGGACTTGTGCACTAGGAAGAGAAAAGTTCAAGTACCTAAAAAAGTTTTCCTTACGAGTAATGTAAGCACTGCTTTTACACAACAACTACCCAAGAAACGAAAGGACCCCGGAAGTCCTACAATTTCTATTTCTATTGGGGGTAAAAATATCAATCGTGCTCTACTCGATTTAGGTGCTAGTGTTAACTTGCTTTCGTATTCTGTTTATGAGCAATTAGGGATCGGAGAGTTAAAACCTCCGCATTGCACTCTTCAGATGGCCGATCGATCTATCATCCAACCTAGGGATGAGCTAGAGGATGTGTTAATCAAAGTCGGGGAATTTATATTTCCTGTGGACTTTATCGTTATAGATACACAACCTGTAGCGAACCCACGAAACCAAATTCCGGTGATTTTAGGTCGACATTTTCTTGCAACTTCCAACGCAGTAATCAATTGTAGAAACGGCTCTATGACCCTATCCTTTGGAAAGAAGTCAATTGAGCTTAACATTTACAAGTTGGGAAGTGAACTCTCCGAACCCTATGCTCATGTGTGTTATGTCGAATTAATGGATATCGACAGCAGCGAGTTTGATCAACCTTATGATACTGACTCTTTTCATATGTTGTTGTTTGACCCAACCATGTATTATATATACACGGACTCTTCCACCAAGTTGTCCGAGTCAACATCTAACGCTGATGAGGAACTTTTTATAGAGTCTGATGATCACCCCATTTTTTCTGATGACATTATTCTTCGGGGTATCGATGAAAGCTTTGAAGAAATCTTCGCTGATGAACTCGCATTTTTAACAAACACGGGTGTTGAGATGAATTATCTACAAAACAAAGAAATTGAACCTCCAACCCTTCTTCTGGACTATAAAGAGAATGCGAGTAATCCATCACAATCATTGAGTCGTCTCTCCAAACTGAGATGCAAATCCATTCCATCCCACCACTTATCTTTTCCCCATTTCTTCTTGGCTCTTTTCAACTTGTTCTTCTACCAACCGGTGCACTACACTGATAAAATCTTCGAATGGTTAGTGTTGACTTTTGGTCTTTGCAAAGCTTGGCATTGACCAATGACTTTGACCCCCTCGTGTGATTTTAAAAGATTAATATTGTTTAACTCAAGTTTAGGGGGAGGGGTATTTCGGCTCTTGAAAATAAAATTTGTCCTCAAAATTGTGAGCAAAAAATAAGTTTGGGGGATGATTTTCACTTTCAATTTTTGTTGCCCCAGTTAATAATCTTTTCTCCTAAGTCTACAGGTTTTTGAGATTTAAAAGAAACAACAGTGAGGACACTGCTGCAAACAGGTTTGGGGGAGGTTTGTGTTTATTTACGCATTACTTTGTATTATACTATATATAAGCACACAAAATTTTTTTTGATAATAAAATATTAGATAGTGAAAAATTACATCCAAAAGATTGGAAAAATTTAAGAAAACCTAGAAAATTAGAAGTTTTCATAAACGAAACTAGTAATAAGTAGTTATGAGCCGTTGTCCCAAAGGTTAGTAAGATGAAATAAGTCACTAATCTGAGCATAAAAATAAGTCTGAAAAATAGTTCTTCTGGAAGCCAAACATTTGAACGTTGATACTCTACTATACGCACTTACACACGTCTTGAAACTCGGGATAGTAGAGGATACCTTGAAATGCTCTTGTTTAAAAGCCAAAGTATGAAGGAAATTATAAATGAATAAAAGATAAAATGGTGGAGAAAAATGAACACTGGTTTTGTTATCACCAAGGCAGCAATAAAAAAATATAGCGAGGGCGCTTCATCACCTAGTGCCTTAGACCAACTGGTCTGGGAGTCACTGCTAAGCCTTAGGTGGTGCAAGACGAGGAAAATACTAATACACCTAATCAGCAAGCATATGAGTAATCGGTCGGTTAGTACCTCAAGAAGTATTAACGGTCGCATGAAAAATGTGCGAGCAAATCCATCCAAATATTCATCAAATTAAAAAGTACTGAGGTAGATGGACAAGAGTATGATAGCTTGAATTGAATTCTCCGAGTGTAGGGATGTTCTATACACACACGTAGGGGTATATGATCAATATTTGGATGAAAGGTAGGAATGAAGAATAAAAGACGATGTTTTATTGAGGGATGATGTGATTTCTAACGTCTTTTCATGACTATTAAGATAGGGCTCATGACAACTGAAAAGCTAGTGTAGTTGGAAACTCTAAGTTTTCAAAGTCTTTCTTTTATGGTTCTTATCTTTATATATAACTTTAACCATCTTTCTTTTGTTATAGGATTTTGTGGGTGTAATCCGCTGAAAACCCTTAGGAGACAACACTCCTCCTACTAGGGACACCTAAAGGTTTAACGGCTTGTTGCACGTGCTCAGTGCAATCGTGTTTCCTACGAAAGTGTGCTTAGTTTTCACCTTTTTTTTCTCCTTCTTTTGAATAAACTAGTTTGCTCGGGACGATCAAAGATAAATTTGGGGGTATTTGTTCAGTTGATAAAACTGCATATTTAATATGACATTTTTCCTACTATTTATATATAATAAAAGGTGTCTATTATAATATATAAAACATATAAGGGTTTATCTGTAAAAATAATATTTTCATGTGTTTATATATTATAATTAAACATTTGGTAGGAAAAAGTAAGCATATAATATCCATGTAACATTTGGCCCACTTAAATATGCTTACCTTATTAAAAGCCTTTAACCAATTCTTAATGGTTAAGTTAATATCTCCTTAAAACAAACTAATATTATCTGTTGAGTTATTGTGCAGAATTTGCAGGGCTGAAATCAAGGAAATCAAAGTTGTTAAAACAAACCTGCCTAATTAAGAAAATAAACTAAAGAAATCAATTCCGGCAGTGACGTAGAAACGATTTTCAGTTTCCAGAGATTCAAAAGATCACCACGTATCACCAGAAGAAGCCACAATAAGAATGAGCCCAAGATCTCACCATTAGGCCGCGGATCCGCGGCCAAACCCACCTATTGGCCGCGGATCCGCCGCGGTTCAGACGATTTAGGGGTTGAGATTTCGCTATTAGGATCTTAACCTCTGGTTTCCAAATTAGGAAGCTAGGGTTCTGGTTTTGGGACTATAAATAAGGACCGAGAGCCTCTTGGAAAAATCATCAAGCTGAAGAGATCACGAAGTCCAAGATGGCTCACGCATTCAGGCTGATCATCAACGGTTCATCTACCTCCTTAGAAGAGATCGAGAAGCAAACTAGTATTTTGTAATCATTTTCTAAGGGAATAAAGTGTAAATGAATTTTGTTGATTAATAAAGGTAGTTTTCATTATGACTTCCCTCTCCCTCTCTTCTTCTCCCAACATGCGCGAGTAATTCTCCGCTTGTTAGGGTTCGTAGGATTCTGGTAGATTAATGGATGATGAAGATCCTTAAACTCTTTTTACATCCTATAAAGTTTATAAACTTTATCAAAAGAATCATTTACATCCTAATCGGGCGCGCTACCAATTTATTGTTAGTCTCGACCGCGATTAGAGATTAGATTAATGATTGTTTTGGTACAGGGTAGACATGAACGGAGTTCCATGTCAAGATAGTGGTTAAGAGTGGGAACCCTTTTCCCTCCAGAAATCCTAATCTACATGCATCACTGTCGTTCTAGTTTTAAATCTATTAAAAGATAAAAAGAGTAATCTTTAATTAATTATCCAGAACTACTAAATCCTAACGAACCCTACAAGCCCTTTTTTATATTAAACATACATCCATAATTAATCTAGATCTATATTCTGCATCCGCGTTTAACGTAGATCTAGAACCTACAACCATTCTTTGTTCTTCCTCCTTTCTTTCTCAACACGCTTAAAGTAAAAATAAAATATTCAACGTTTCCCAGAGGACAACCCGTACTCATCTCGGTCTAGCTACACGCGACACCATTCTAATTGCGGTTAACTACTACATAAAAACATCACATCAATCATAGGTCGAGCTGCAGGTTACCTCCTATGATTTGGGATGAGTTCACAGCAGTATTTCTAGACCGTTTCCTTCCAGAGAGCGTTTGTGATGCTCGAGCTCGTAGTTTTGAGGCTTTGCGCAAGACTCCAGGGATGACAGTGTTCGAGCATGATATCCAGTTTACGCAGTTGTCCAGATATGCTCCGTACTTGGTTGATACTGAAGAGAAGAGGGTAAAGAGGTTTATGCAGGGACTCGACACACAGTTATTCCTTGCCATCGGCGCCCAGCACTTCATGCAGCTGTTATGGACACGGCCTTACGGATGGAGGTGCGCATTCCATAGACTTCGGACGTTTCTGGGCCGAAGAGGATTCGTACCGATATGCCAGCTCAGAGGCATCGTGATAGATTCTTTCCGAGAGATGGTGGCGGCAGAGGAATCAGACGGGGTCAGCTACTCGGTTCTTTTCCGTAGGGCCAGCAGGTGTCGCCAGGATCTTTTCGGTGCGGGAGTCCGTACCATCGTATCAGAGACTGTATGGTGAGACGACAGGGAGCGGAGATAGTTCCACACATGACTTTACTACCTTCACCACCTCCTCAGAGGGCTCTACTTCCTACCCCAGGTGATGCTCCATGCCAGTTAGACGCCCCCAGAGGCCGTGGACGCAGCTAACCTGATCAGAGAGGACGAGGAGGCAGAGGCAGAGGCCGAGGAGGAGGACAGCCAACTATTGGTGGGGGACAGGCCCTAATATTCGCTTTGACTCCGCAGGATGCGCAGGAATCCAATGCCGTTGTGACAGGTACCTTGCCAGTATGTTCTTTCGACGCGCGGGTATTATTTAACCCAGGTTCCACACATTCGTATGTATCTACACACTTTGCACCGATGTTGGGCCACGAGTCATCGTCGTTAGATCAACCACTTGTTGTTATTACTCCAGTATGCGAGTCTTTTGTCGCTCGTTTTGTGTTTCGATCGTGTTCAGTTTGTATCGAGGAGAGGGATTCATCGGTTGATTTGATTCTCCTCGATATGTTGGACTTTGATGTGCTTCTGGGCATGGACTGGCTAGCCACTTATTATGCATCTGTGGACTGCCGTGAGAAGGCAGTCAGATTTAGCTTTCCGGGAGAGCCAACCCTTATTATTCAGGGAGACCGCAGCGTCACCCTTCCCAGCTTGATTTCGTCTCTTCGCGCCGGTCAGCTCTTACGGAAGGGATGTCAGTGATTCTTAGCTTATGTTTGTGATATTCGAGCTGCAGAGGTCCCGCTGGCCCAGGTCCCGATTGTTAGTAAGTTCCCTGATATTTTCCCTGACGAGCTGCCTGGGTTACCGCCTGAGCGCGATATTGCTTTCTGCATTGATTTGATTCCCGGCACGGGGCCTATTTCCATACCGCCTTGTCGGATGGCCCCGACGGAGCTTAGAGAGCTGAAGGATCAGTTGCAGGATTTGTTAGATAAAGGGCTTATTCGACCTAGTGTATCTCCGTGGGGTGCTCATGTCCTGTTCGTCAAGAAGTTGGACGGCAGTTTGCGCTTGTGCATTGATTACTGCAAGCTGAACAGGGTTACCCTACGGAACAGATATCCCTTACCACGTATAAATGATTTGTTCAACCAGCTTTAGGGTGTGGGATACTTTTCGAGGATTGAGTTGCGATCGGGTTACCATCAGTTGCGGGTGCGGCAGGAGGATATTCCGAGGACGGATTTTCGCACACGTTACGGGCATTATGAGTTTTTGGTGATATCGTTCGGACTCACCAATGCACCAGGTGCGTTTATGGATTTGATGAACTGCATTTTCAGGCCGTATCTAGATCTGTTCATCATCGTGTTTATTGAAGACATTTTGGTTATTCCCGGAGTCGAGAGGAGCATGAGCAGCACCTGCGGATCACATTGCAGACTTTGAGGGAACACCAGCTGTTCGCGAAATTCTTCAAGTACGCTTTTGGATTGACAGCGTTGATTTCTTGGGTCACGTGATTACGAGAGATGGCATATGTGTGGACCCGAAGAAGATCGAGGCCATTCAGTATTGGCCCAGACCAGCATCAGTTACAGAGATCCGCAGCTTCCTAGGCCTGGCTGGCTACTGCCGACGATTTATTCAGGACTTCTTCCGTATCGCTGCACCGTTGACCGGGTTGACCCGGAAGGGAGTTCTTTTTGATTGGACCAAGGTGTGCGAGTATAGCTTCCAGTAGTTGAAGACTCGTCTGACTACTGCACCAGTGTTGTCATTGCCTTCGGGATCGGGCGGGTTCGTGGTTTATTGCGATGCTTCTCGAGTGGGACTAAGTTGCATGTTGATGCAGCACGATAGGGTTATCACGTATGCTTCTCGGCAGCTGAAGAAACATGAATAGAACTATTCTACCAAGATTCAGAGATGGCTGCAGTGGTGTTTGCACTCAAGGTATGGAGACATTACCTATACGGAGAGTTGTGCCAGATATTCACGGACCACAAGAGCTTGAAGTACATATTTCAGCAGCGAGACCTGAATCTGAGACAGAGCCGTTGGATGGAGCTGGTGAAAGACTATGATTGCGAAATCCTTTACCATCTGGACAAGGCGAACGTGGTGGCAGATGCTTTCAGTCGGAGGCCCGGAGGTAGTTTATCTTGTTTGAGCACCGTACAGAGGCAGTCGTCAGCAGATTGGAAGATTCTATGCGACAGCCGAGTGGAGTTCTAGTTCACTCCGACCGGGGGACAGCTTGCGCATATTCGTGCACGTCCGCAGTTGCTTGACCGTATTCAAGAGGCGTAGCCCAGTGATGACCGTCTTTCAGAGATCATGGAGCAGATTAGGCAGGGTAGAGATTCTGAGTTCGTGATCGATGATCAGGGGGTACTGCGATTTGGGACTCGATTGTGCATACCAAATTCTGAGGGAATGCGGCGTGAGATTCTTGAGGAGGCACATAGATCGATATACATCGTTCATCCCGGTTCCACCAAGATGTACCGCGATCTAAGAGATGTTTATTGGTGGGATGGAATGAAGAGGGACATCACAGACTTCGTGTCGAGATGCTTGAATTGTCAGCATGTCAAGACCGAGTACCAGAGGCCCGCGGGAGAGTTGCGGCCTTTGCCCATTCCGGAGTAGAAATGGGAGCGGATTTCTATGGACTTCATTGTGGGTCTACCCAGGACCAGTCGAGGGTATGACTCCATTTGGGTGATCATGGATCGATTGACGAAAGCGGCCCACTTTCTTCCAGTGAAGACCACTTTCGGTTTTGTTCAGTATGCCCAGATTTACATCGATGAGATCGTACGGTTGCATGGCGTCCCGACTTGTATCGTGTCAGACCGAGGCACCCAGTTTACCAGCCGACTATGGCAGAGACTTTAGAAGGCGTTGGGCACCCGTTTGAGTTTCAGCACAGCATTTCATCCGTAGACCGACGACCAGTCAGAGCGGACTATTCAGACTCTCGAGGACATGCTCCGAGCGTGCATATTAGACTTTGGTGGTAGCTGGGATCATCATTTACCCTTAGTGGAGTTCTCTTACAACAACAGTTTCCAGGATACTATTCAGATGGCACCTTTCGAGGCCTTGTATGGGAGGAGATGTAAGTCGCCCGTCTGTTGGACTGAACTCAGTGAGAGCAGTATTTTGGGGCCGCAGATCGTGCAGGAGACGACCGAGAAAGTACAGTTGATTCAAGATCGGATGAGAGTGGCTCAGAGCAGGCAGAAATCGTATGCGGACAGACGTCGTCGCAGACTTGAGTTTGCAGTTGGCGATCATGTTTTTCTGAAGGTCTCTCCGATGAAAGGCATAATGAGATTTGGGCGAAAAAGAAAGCTTAGTCCCAGATTTGTGGGTCCCTTCGAGATCCTCGAGCGTGTCGGCGCAGTTGCGTATCGTTTGGCTCTTCCGCCCAGCTTTCCAGATATCCACCCCGTATTCCATGTGTCGATGCTTCGCAGATATCTTCATGACCCTTCTCACATGATTCAACATCAGTCCGTTCGGCTTGAGCATAATCTTTCGTTCACCGACCAGCCAGTAGTGATATTGGATCGGCAGGTGATGAAACTTCGATCAAGGGTCTTACCATCTGTGAAGGTTCTTTAGCGCAGCCCGAATGGTGAAGAGATCACTTAGGAGGTCGAGGGCGAGATGCGGAAGAAATTCCCTCATCTCTTTGAAGGTACGCGTAGCTATATTTTAAATTCGGTGACGAGTTTTCTTTAAGGGGGAAGATTGTAACACCCTAGAATGCGATTAGGGGTTATTATGCTTTAATGTAGGGGTTTTTAGTAAAAAGTTTACCAAATCGGTTTTCAAATATTTTATAAGATTTAATGAACATTTTATTAGAATTTATTTGGGCTTGCATACACATGTGCATGTGTTGGGGTAAAAATTTACACCCTGGTTGACCGAGTCAAAGTTCTTTCTTTGAATTAAATCAAGAGTTTTACTCTTCCTTTTCCAGCATGTAAATTAGGGCTATGTTTAGGGTTTAGCCATGTTTAGGTAGCCATGGTAAACTAAAAAATTTCATTAGGATAATGTGAAGTTAATTAAGTTCATTATTTTTTTTAAAAATTTAAATATAATTAGTTTTTTTGGGGTTTGACTTGGGACTTTGAGGAGAGAGAGGGAATGATGGGCATGAGTGAAGCATGCTTGGTAATGATGAGAGAGAGGGGGGAAAGGCGGTTGTCTCTCATCTCACATTTCTTTTTTCAAACCAGTCACACACTTATCACATTTCTCTCCCTCTCATTTTTCCCTTCACAGCAGCATCATCATCAACAGCAGCATCATCATCAGCAACAGCAGCAGCAGCAGCTCAGCAGCAGCATCACCATCAGCAGCAGAAGCAAAACCCCCTTTCTCTTCTTCTTCTTCTTCTCTTGCATCCTAGGACCAACTTGAGGTATAATGTTAAACTCAATTTCCATTTTTGCTAAACTTGTAGTTTATTTAGCATAATTTAGGGTTTAAGTTGATTTTAGTGCTAGTTTTGTGATTTAAGTGGAGTTTAGGCCAAGTTAGGATTTTTATGGCTAACTTGTAGTTTATTTAACTAAGTGTTATTAAGGTCATCTAATCCAAGTTTTTGCACCAGATTTCACAAAAATACCATATTGTATCATTTTAGTGTTAATTAGTGTTTTAGTTAGGATTTGGGTTCTTTTTGAGATCTGCTTTTGACCCGGGTACTTCAGGAAAAAGTTGCAAATACCGGAGCTTAGTGACTGGGATAGGACCACACACCCGAAACACGAGACCCCCTCTCCCCTTAGGCCACACTTTTAATGTTTCTGGCCACAATTTGAAGCCAGAGGGTGGGTGTGGGTGTCGGGTCTTGGTTTGTAGGAGTCTGCTATATATCTAAGGTTTTTGGTATATACAACTTTTGCTTTTTCCACTCGATTCAAAATCTGGAACCTAAAACCTCGTTTTCAATACTTTTTAACTTATGCGACACGTGCGTTATGTGAGTTGGGTTTGTTGTTCACTGCGCGTCAGAGCGAGTCGGGGTGGTTTCAGGCGAGGTTACACATGTTTTGGCGTATCGAGTGCACACGCGTTTAACTTCCAACGCTAGTTTCTCTTTTGATCTTGATATTGCATTTTTGGCAGGATTTTAGCCTTATGTGTGTTGCTTGTGTGTTTCTAGGATTGATCGCGGGGACGTCGGACGCGGCGCGGAAGGGAAAAGCGATGGTTGGAGCTGGCTAGCACGAGATCACGGGTGAGTAGATGTACACATCTACGGGGGAAATTGTATGGATGGCGCGAGGCGCCCGATAGTTTTAAAAACTTCTAGTAGTATAGGCGTTTTGCGTATAGTTCCTCGTTATTCATTTTGCTGCATTGCATGATCCTTATATCCCTATATGTGTTAGTTCATTATATAGAACCATTGAACCATTAATATGAGGCATGTGACACGAGTACTATATGACTTGCTTAGTTCATCCTCTAGAACCTTTGAACCATTAAAAATGAGTATGCGGCACAAGTATTAATTAACTTGCTAAATTGAGATATTACAATCATTGTATCATCATTCATGTACAGTTTTCTAGCTACATATTGCAGTTCGTATTTTCAATACCATAGGTTCATTCTAGCTGACATGCGTGCTTATGATGATTTTCTGAGGATTTCTGCACTTGAGATTTATGAGTTTTTGGGGGAAAACCCCAAGGATTTAATAAAACAGATATCATTTTTAAATATTGCAAGTTGCGGTTTTCTCATAATTGATATATGTGTCGTCCACCATGGGTTTTCTGTTAGTTTTCGAGACCCGATTTGAGGGGTAGGATGAACCGTTTCGGGTACATGGCGGGCCCGGTAAGGTATCCCGGGGCAAGAAGATCGAGTTGTAGACGATGAGGGCAGACTACCTACCGGTGATTGTCGGCGCGGCGGATATCCAGGGGATACCGACCGTGGTCTTGAGATATTGAGATATTGATATTTTGAGATGGTCCAGCCGGACGGCTGGGGCCCGAGATATTGTGATACCGATACTTGAGATTTTGAGATAGTCGTTTGAGGTGTCGATACTGGACACGGATTTCTGTTGATTCCATTGATATTATGTTAATATTTCAAAAGAGTTTTTCTGAGATGAAAATAATGATTTTCTCATATCAACATATTCAGATCACGGGTTAAACTTGATTCATGTTGCATACATACCTGCTAGTACATCATGCCAGATTAGTATTGTAAAATTGATTCATGTTGCATACATACCTGCTAATACATCATGCCATATTAGTATTTTTGAGTTATGACACTTTGCGTGCATGCTTACGATAGCCTCTATAGATGTTACTTATTATTCACGAGTTGGCAACTCACCCCCGTTGTGCCACAGCCATTTTGCAGGTCCGATCCGTCAGCACTGTAGCGGCGGACGCACTTCATCCTTTTGCTCCTTTTTCTTGGATTTAAGACTTTTGTTCGTAGGTGGGTTGTGAGATTATTTTGTTTCCACCTTATATATTCATTGTATCTAGTGTACTCCATCTACTGTACCTGCTACATATATTGTTGTACAATGACCTAGAGACGAGACAGTGAGATTTGTGGACATTTATATTGTTTCTTTGGGTCAAGCTCACTTGAGCCGACGTGATGCTTATTACTTGGGTTTTTACATGCTTATTTTTGCACAGTAATGATTTTTATTGCGTGTGATGTTGAGACCGCTTTTGGCGAAGAGCTAGCTCCCGCTTGGGGATGCCTTATTCATGATTATATGTATATTCTTGTTTTGTACCCGTTTGGGGCCGGTTTTTAAAAAGGAGACTCTGCCGAAAATTTTGGAAAAAAAGATGAAGTTGTTTTTAAAAGATTTTGATGTGACTTATTTGGTTTTCCTTCACTCTATTGCTTAAACGGGTTTTGATTTCTAGGTTTTTGCTTACTTAGATTACGTATGCCTTGAGACGTTTCGTAATTTAAGTGCCAGTCACGTTCCGTACTTTTCGGGTCGTGACAATAGTTCATTGTATTTTTGTGTAACTTGTCTTTTATGGATACTTGATGGTATTTTAATGAAACCTGTCATTCTTTTATTTTCTAGAAAACATGGAATTTTATTATATATTAAAAATATATGGTTTGCTAATATTTATATAATTATTAAGAATTAATTTTATTTATTAAGTAGAAAATCTCGTTTTTCTTAAAAATCGTATTAAAATTCTTTCGAAATCTTATGCTCCGTGAAGAGGTCTGCATCTCGCTCTACTAGTCCCGAGGATGTGCGATAATTCGCACTATCCATTACCGGGTTCCCCAAAATGGGTTGTAGAGATTAATTGCAAAGAGTTTGATAATACAATTCAAAGAAAACGTTTTTTTATAGTTCAAGGTACTTTAACGAAATGTTGTATTTGCCACAAAAATTATGTCTCAGGAGAATCGTGCTATGTCAATATGTATGTATGTGAGAGGTAGGTCATTACCTCATGAAGTTTTCTAAAGGTATGCTAAGAAAATTATTTAAAAATAACGTATATAAACTTGTAACACCCTAGTTCATTTATACCAATTCTAGTATTCTTTATTTATGGTATTTTCTTGATTTATTGTGTTTTGGGTGCGAATAGTGTATTTGACATTTGTATTTGCATCCGACCCGACCCTCATGCTTGAAACCAGTCTTGATTCAAGTTTATAATTTATCCTGACCTGTTACATGGACTCGTGCGCTTTCATTTATTTGTACATAGCATACTCTCATTTTATTTAGCATCTGCATTTTAATATAACATTTTAAGTCGCATAAAATATTTTAAAAATATATTGCATGGCCTGCATGATACCCCTAACCCTGTGGTAGCATCCGCATCTTGTTCTCGTCCCGTTCAGTGAAACAGACTTGTTTGGATGACTACGTGCACGTGCGTGCATCCGTTCTTGGGGGTATGCATTTTTTCGTTACCTGGATATCCAACTTTAATTTTGGTCGACATGTATATTTTTTGTATTTTAAAACTGAATTTTAAACCCGACCCGGGCATGTTTTGGACTATGTTTGTATTTACCAGAATATCAAATTTTATTT
This sequence comes from Agapanthus africanus, assembly GCA_030015575.1. Taxonomy (NCBI): domain Eukaryota; kingdom Viridiplantae; phylum Streptophyta; class Magnoliopsida; order Asparagales; family Amaryllidaceae; genus Agapanthus; species Agapanthus africanus. The sequence goes on along the minus strand of CM057341.1, from coordinate 5,465,903 downwards.
ATATAATATTATTTTTTTTAAACTGATACAAATTAAAATTTAGTTAACTAATAAAATATTTTTTTAACTTTAAATCTAAACTAATTTCCTAACAAACTAACAACCCCTTTCTCTCTCTCTCTTCTGCATATATATATATATATTTATATATATTTTATTTTTTTCTTCCTTATTTAATACACAATCTCTTCTTTTTACTTCTTCTTCTTTCTTCTTTCTTTTTCTTGATCTTGTTTCATGATTCCGGTGATCACCGCTGGAGCCGTGCTCATCGCTGACGATCCGAGTGATCCAGTGAACGTACCTTACCTGTGTGATCACCCTCTTGCCTTGCCTGGACCCGTCCCGCGTGCCGCGTGTCCGTTGCGATGATTTACCGACGTCGGACGTGCCGTGCGTATCCGCCGCGTGATTCGATCGAGGCAAGTTTATCTTGCTACATGCTATGATTTATGCTACATCAATATTAATAATAATATTTCATGTTTAGTGTATTGTACATCCCCTGTTATCATTTTACTATTTTACGACGTCCGTTTGCATCCGTATAATTTATTTCATATCTACTGCATGCAAATTTATCTTGTTACATGCTAGACTACAATATATTGCACCCATTTGAATAATAACATCATATAATGTTTAGTTATGCATCCGACATTACCATTTTACACTTTTACTGTCTTCGGACATCCGTATGCATCCATATCAATATTTACATATCTAGTCGCATGCTAATTCATCTTGCTACATGCTATGTATCTTATTTTGCATCCATATGAATAAAAATATCACATGTTGATTGCACTGTACATCAATATTAAGGTTTTACCATTTTCGGATACCCGTTTGCATCATATCATTTAAAATATATATCGTCGTAATATTTCTTATTATTATCTTTAATTAGTTTATAATCTGTATTTTATAATATTATACAAAATATAGTTTGAAAATATTATAGTTTACACATGAAACGTCGTTGCAAAGCGGATACGACAAATCTGAAATTTACTGTACACCATACCTTATAAAATTCATTATAAATCATAGAAAAATTATTAGTATACGTTCTTTAGTTCGTTAAGAATCTAACTCAGAATAATATAACAATATGAAATATTTACTTGCAAAATAAATTGTTTATATAACGTAAAATGCAAATGAAAATATCTCTAAACTGCTGTCCAGGGAAATTCCAGCAGCAAACTTTCAATTTCGAATGTTCATAGATTTTTTTAGGAACAACCTGAGATACTTCAACTTATAAAAATGAAAACCTTATTGAATTATCTTTGTTTTGGTATAAGACACGTCCCTTTTGGAGAATGTTTGTTATTTTTAAGCTATTTTACAAATCAGGGTGACGCTGAATTTCTGAACGGAACTTTCTTGTGCATGGTTAATCAATACCATTTTTATAGTTATTAATCGGTTTGAATATGTTATCCATGTTAATATTATTATATAAATATCTATTTAATAAATAATAGTGCTTGTGTTTTAATATTCAGCAAATTTTACTGATTTACAGTTTTATAGTATCTGTCTATATCCGTACGTTTTATTACATATCTAGTTGCACACCGAGACCATATTATTTCATGTTACTGTTGTATTAGTGCACCATGCTTGATAATTGTGCATCCTACTTAGTTATGATGTGGCCCCTGATCGATATTTGTGTATCCATCCTTTTATTGTACATCCGTACTTTCACCTTGATTCAATACTTGCTACAGTTTGATTATGAGCACCCATTTGACACATGTGCACTACTTGACATGAACTGATACACCACTACATGACATGAATTGATACATGTGCACTACCTGACATGATCTGATATATCACTACTTGACATGTTACCTGATCCTGTTTCTAATGCCGACAATCCTGACATGTTGTCCCGATGGACATATCCTGTTGTTTGTATAGACAAACCTGTTCCTGCTTGATCCTGTGTTGGCATTAGCTTCAGATTTATCAATACCTGATTTGAACACATAACTTAGGGGTATAGGGAAATCAATGATGAAACCTTACTTGTAACTCGATAGTTCGATTCTTATACTGATCAGTTTTACGAGCTAGGCCAGCCCCGGGATGCTGCTGCTGACATCATTCGTCTGTACATGTTACCTGTTTACTGCCTAGTGGCACGTCTCGGATTCAGCCCGAGAGTCTTGACCGTGGTCCCGGGTATGCACGGGATACTATTGAGTTACATCGACGATTCATTAAATTGATTTCAAAGACTTGATAGTAATTAACCCAGTAGCTTAGTTCAGATTACTCACTGCACATCACATATGCTTTTACCCTTTACTGTTTCTTATTCATATTACCGTTCTACTTTTATTACTTTCATACTCGTGCCTGCATGTCTTGCTACCCCCTGATTATATTATTGTTGATATTATGACGCACTGACGTCTGGGTTTTGCATGGCCCAGATCCTCTACCTTTGTCGCATGCTGATCAGAAGTATTTCCACCGTCAGGCCGAGCAGTGAGGATCCTGTTAGTATCCAGTTAGTTTAGTTATTTCTGTACTTTCCAGATGTTACTGTTTATCGGATTTATTGCTTCCGCATATTATTTCTTGACTCGTTTATTCTGGCATATGGACATGTACTAAATAGTTTATTTTACTTTCATGTTCTTGATATCTTATAGACAGCCGTAATGTGACCGTGGAGGGATGTTTCCTATCCACAGGTAGCATGGTTGGCTCTGTCACATGCCGATCTTAGCACACTCTGGGAAGCGGGGCGTGACAGGGTTTGTTTGGTATCAGAGCCATGAGATATAGGTTAATCGGGTTTGATTCTTTTGTAGTTGGATATTTGACCCAATACACGAATCGGAAAACTCGTAATTAAGAACATGTCGTACCACCTTGTTATCGTGATTCTTGAATCTTATCTTTCTCTTGATGATATGAAAACAACTTTGCATCTCAACTTGAAACCTTCTCGTTCCCTATTGTTTCTTTCTATTCTAATACTAGGATTTGGGCGACTTGAACGGAGTTATGTGATTGTACCCATGAACTGCAGCATGGTTACAATGCGGTACTCTATTTAAGTAACTTAGAGTCCTGGTCTTGATTCATTTCCTTGTTTCATGGTCATTTTATTACCTTGGTTCTCTCAGTTTCATTGCTTACCAGTTCATGTTTTGCAGATTCTTGGTGATTGATACCGGCAACTATGATGTTGTCTTAGGAATGGACTTTCTTGGCACTTTCCACGCTCACATTGATTGTAGGGCAAAGAAAGTGATTTTCCAGATTCCCGGACATCCGGAGTTTGTTTTGCTGGAGGTAGCAGTTCTGTCGGGCCAGTCGAGTTTAGAGCTAGGCCGACAAACAGGTTCTTTCGACAATAGAAGTTGATAAGGAGGAAGCTCCAGCTGTGGTTCGAGAGTTCATGGACGTGTTCGAGGAAATCTCGGGTTTATCGTCAAAACGAGATATGGAGTTCACGATCGATCTTGTTCCTGGTGTAGCGCCAATCTCAAAGGCGTACTATCCGATGGCACTAGTGGAGTTGGAAGAAGTCAAGAAGTAGGTTACCGAATTAATTGAGAAGGGTTAGATTCGCGGCAGCAATTCGTCTTGGGGAGCTCCAGTTCTTTTAGTAAAGAAGAAAGATGGCACAAGGAGGATGTGCATCGATTATCGAGAATTAAACCGAGTGACTATTAAGAACAAGTACCCGATCCCTCGCATTGGCGAATTGTTCGAGCAGCTTAGTGACGCGAGGGTATTCTCGAAGCTGGATTTGCGATCCGGATATCATCAGGTCCGAGTTAAATCAGAGGATATTTGCAAGACTGCGTTCCGAACTCGGTATGGACACTACGAGTATTTAGTGATGCCATTCGGAGTCACGAATGCACCGGCGATATTTATGGACTTGATGAACCGAATCTTTTTACCGTTCTTGGACCAGTTTATAGTGGTGTTCATCGATGATATTCTGGTCTACTCGAGGAGCCTAGAGGAGCATGCAGAACACTTGAAGATCGCACTGCAAACATTGAGGCAAGAAAGATTATATGCAAAGATGAGCAAGTGAGAGTTTTGTCTTGAAGAAGTGAAGTTTTTGGGGCATGTCGTATCCGGAGATGGAATCACCGTTGATCCTGAGAAGATTGCAGCAGTTCAAGATTGGCCGATTCCGAAGAATGTAGCAGAGATCAGAAGTTTTCTTGGACTTGCCGGATATTACAGAAAGTTCGTGGAGAATTTTGCTCGTTTGGCTGAGCCTTTGACTAAACTTACGCGTAAGGAAGTACCGTTCATATGGACGGATAAATGTGCGTCAGCTTTTTAGGCGTTGAAGAAGAGATTGATAACCACTCCTATTTTGATCGTACCAGACAATTCCGGAGGATTGGTGATTCACAGCGACTCATCTGGTAAATGTTTGGGATGTGTTTTAATGCGACATGGGAAGGTTATAGCTTACGCATCGAGACAGTTGAAGATCCATGAGAAGAATTACCCAACTCATGATTTGGAGCTAGCAGCTGTGATTTTCGCTTTGAAGATTTGGAGACACTACTTATTGGGCGAAATGGTTGAACTGTTCACCGATCACAAAAGCCTGAAGTACGTGTTCACACAGAAAGAGCTTAACATGCGGCAGCATAGATAGTTGGAGCTGATGGCTGACTATGATCTTGATCTTAAGTACCATCCGGGGAAAGTTAATGTTGTGCCGGATGCATTTAGTCGGTTGCCAGTAATTCGGATGTTGACTGCACAGAAGGAGCTTATCGAAGACTTTCGGAGATTCGAGTCGGAGATCGTGCTACCGCATTCTTCGGGACAGTTGATGCAGCTGCAAGTACAGTCATCGTTGATCGATAATATTAAAGCAGCGCAGTCACAGGACCCAAGATTGCAGAAGTTTCGAGAACATGTTGAAGCTGGACTTCGAACGGACTTGTTAATCCATGAAGATGGTTCGTTGTGATATGGTAGCCGTTTGTGTGTGCCAAAAGGAGACATTCGTGAAGAAGTGATGAAGGAGGCGCACAGTTCCGCATATTTTGTACATCCAGGAGGCACGAAGATGTACCGCGATCTACTACAGCATTTCTGGTGGGAAGGCATGAAAAGGGAGATTGCTCGCTTTGTAGCGAAGTGCTTGGTGTGTCAGCAAGTCAAGGCTGAACATCAAAGGGTTGCTGGTTTATTGCAACCACATCCGATTCCTCAACGGAAACGGGATCATATAACCATGGATTTCGTGACAGCTTTACCGCGGTTTCCAAAGGGCAACAATGCAGTTTGGGTGATTGTTGATCGATTGACCAAGGTAGCTCATTTAATACTATTTCGAGTTGGTCAATCAACGGAAGCGTTGGCAGAACGGTACATGTAAGAGATTGTGTGATTGCATGGAGTACCTGTGAGCATCATGTCCGACCGTGACACCCGATTCTTATCGTACTTCTGGAGGAGTTTACAGGAAAGTTTGGGGACACGATTGAAGTTCAGCACCGCTTATTATCCTCAGAAAGATGACCAGTCAGAGAGAACGATCTAAACTCTTGAAGATATATTGAGAGCTTGCATGTTAGATTTCAAGGGTTCATGGGAGGATCATCTATACTTGGTGGAGTTTTCTTACAACAACAGCTTTCAGGCGAATATTCAGATGGTTCCATTCGAAGCATTGTATGGTCGCAAGTGTCGTTCACCTATTTGTTGGGACGATATTGGAGAACGAAGATTGTTGGGACCGGATTTGATCGTGCAAACAGTAGAGAAAGTTAATACTATCCGGAATCACATGAAGGCAGCATAAGATCGGCAGAAGAGTTGGGCCGACACATCGAGAAGACCTCTAGAGTTCGCTGTTGGTGATCTGGTATTCTTGAAGATATCACCGACTAGAGGAGTGATTCGTTTTGGGAGTCGAGGCAAGCTTAGTCCTCGATTCGTGGGGCCTTTCGAGATTATGGAGCGTGTTGGAGAAGTGGCTTATCGATTGGCGTTATCACAATCTTTGGCGAATGTTTATGACGTGTTTCATGTATCTCAACTCTGTAAGTATGTTCGAGATGAAACACACGTGCTGGATCATTCGGAGGTGACTGTAAGGGAGGATTTAACCTTTGAGGAACGATCGATGTCGATTGTTGATCGAAGAGAAAAGGTCCTTAAGAACAAGGTTATCCCTCTCATACTTATTTCTTAGGGAAATCGCTCACACGGAGAATTGACTTGGGAACGAGAAGATGAGATTCGATAGAAGATTCCACACCTATTCTTGTAGATTCTTGATTGTTCATCTTTTCTTGTTTTGGGAATTTCGAGGACGAAATTCTTTTTGTAGTTGGGTGTAATGTAACACCCTAGTTCATTTATACCAATTCTAGTATTCTTTATTTATGGTATTTTCTTGATTTATTGTGTTTTGGGTGCGAATAGTATATTTGACATTTGTATTTGCATCCGACCCGACCCTCATGCTTGAAACCAGTCTTGATTCAAGTTTATAATTTATCCTAACCTGTTACATGGACTCGTGCACTTTTATTTATTTGTTTATTGCATGCTCGCATTTTATCTAGCATCTGCATTTTAGTATAACATTTTAAGTCGCATAAAATATTTTAAAAATGCATTGCATGGCCTGCATGATACCCCTAACCCTGTGGTAGCATCCGCGCATCTTGTTCTCGTCCCGTTCAGTGAAACAGACTTGTTTGGATGACTACGTGCACGTGCGTGCATCCGTTCTTAGGGGTATGCTTTTTTTCGTTACCCGGATATCCAACTTTAATTTTGGTCGACATGTATATTTTTTGTATTTTAAAACTGAATTTTAGACCCGACCCGGGCATGTTTTGGACTATATTTGTATTTACCAGAATATCGAATTTTATTTATATAATATTAATTTTATAAACTGATACAAATTAAAATTTATTTAACTAATAAAATATTTTTTAACTTTAAATCTATACTAATTTCCTAATAAACTAACAACCCCTTTTTCTCTCACTCTCTCTCCTCTGCATATATATATTTATATATATTTTATTTATAAACACAGCCTTTTCTTCTTACTTCTTCTTCTTCTTTCTTCTTTCTTTTTCTTGATCTTGTTTCATGATTCCGGTGATCACCGTTGGAGCCGTGCTCGTCGCTGACGATCCGAGTGATCTAGTGAACGTACCTTGCCTGTGTGATCACCCTCTTGCCTTGCCTGGACCTGTCCCGCGTGCCGCGTGTGCGTTGCGACGATTTACCGACGTCGGACGTGCCGTGCGTATCTGTCGCGTGATTCGATCGAGGTAAGTTTATCTTGCTACATGCTATGATATATACTACATCAATATTAATAATAATATTTCATGTTTAGTGTATTGTACATTCCCTGTTATCATTTTACTGTTTTACGACGTCCGTTTTCATCCATATAATTTATTTCGTATCTAGTGCATGCAAATTTATCTTGTTATATGCTAGACTACAATATATTGCACCCATTTGAATAATAACATCACATAATATTTAGTTATGCATCCGACATTACCATTTTAGAGTTTTACTGTCTTCGGACATCCATATGCATCCATATCAATATTTACATATCTAGTCGCATGCTGATTTATCTTGTTACATGATATGTATCTTATTTTGCATCCATATGAATAAAATATCACATGTTGATCGCACTGTACATCCATATTAAGGTTTTACCATTTTCGGATACCCGTTTGCATCCATATCATTTAAAATATATATCGTCATAATATTTCTTATTATTATCTTTAATTAGTTTATAATCTGCATTTTATAATATTATACAAAATATAGTTTGAAAATATTATAGTTTACACATGAAACGTCGTTGCAAAGCGGATATGACAAATCTGAAATTTACTGTACACCTTACCTTATAAAATTCATTATAAATCATAGAAAAATTATTAGTATACATTCTTTAGTTCATTACGAAACTAACTCAGAATAATATAACTCTATGAAATATTTACTTGCAAAATAAATTGTTTAAATAACGTAAAATGCAAATGAAAATATCTCTAAACTGTTGTCCAGGGAAATTCCAGCAGCAAACTTTCAATTTTGAATGTTCATAGCTTTTTGTAGGAACAACCTGAGATACGTAAAATTATAAAAATGAAAACCTTATTGAATTATCTTTATTTTGGTATAAGACACGACCCTTTTGGAGAACGTTTGTTATTTTTAAGCTATTTTACAAATCAGGGTGATGCTGAATTTCTGAACGGAACTTTCTTGTGCATGGTTAATCAATACCACTTTTATAGTTATTAATCGGTTTGAATATGTTATCCATGTTAATATTATTATATAAATATCTATTTAATAAATAATAGTGCTTGTGTTTTAATATTCAGCAAATTTTACCGATTTACAGTTTTATAGTATCCGTACGTTTTATTACATATCTAGCTGCACGCCGAGACCATATTATTTCATGTTATTGTTGTATTAGTGCACCATGCTTGATAATTGTGCATCCTACTTAGTCATGATGTGGCCCCTGATCAATATTTGTGTATCCATGCTTTTATTGTACATCCGTACTTTCACCTTGATTCAATACTTGCTACAGTTTGATTATGAGCCCTCGTTTGACACCTATGCACTATTTGACATGACATGATACACCACTACTTGACATGACTTGATACATGTACACTACCTGACATGACCTGATATATCACTACTTGACATATTACCTGATTCTGTTTCTAATGCCGACAATCCTGATATGTTGTCCCGATGGACATATCTTGTTATCTGCAAACCTGTTCCTGCTTGATCCTGTGTTGGCATTAGCTTCAGATTTATCAATACCTAACTTGAACACATAACTTGGGTGTATGGGGAAATCAATGATGAAACCTGACTTGTAACTCGACAGTCCGATGCTTATATTGATCATTTTTATGGGCTAGGCCAGCCCCGGGATGATGCTGCTGACATTATTCGTCTGTACATTTTACCTGTTTACTGCCTAGCGGCACGTCTCGGATTCAGCCCGAGAGTCTTGACCGTGGTCCTGGGCATGCACGGGATACTATTGAGTTATATCGACGATTCATTAAGTTGATTTCAAAGACTTAAGAATAATTAACCCAGTAGCTTAGTCCAGACTACTCACTACACATCACATATGCTTTTACCCTTCACCGTTCTTTATTCAAATTACGGTTCTACTTTTATTACTGTTCATACTCGTGCCTGCATGTCTTGCTACCCCTGATTATATTATTGTTGATATTATGGCGCACTGACGTCTGGGTTTTGCATGGCCCAGATCCTCTACCTTTATCGCAGGCTGATCAGGAGTATTTCCACCGTCAGGCCGAGCAGTGAGGATCCTGTTAGTATCCAGTTAGTTGAGTTATTTCCGTACTTTCCAGATGTTACTGTTTATTGGATTTATTGCTTCCGCATATTATTTCTTGACTCGTTTATTCTGGCATATGGACATGTACTAGATAGTTTATTTTACTTTCCTATTCTTGATATCTTATAGACAGCCGTAATGTGACTATGGAGGGATGTTTCCTATCCACAGGTAGCTTGGTTGGTTCTGTCACGTGCCGATCTTAGCGCACTCTGGGAAGCGGGGCGTGACAAAACTTCATGGTATTTAAAAGTAAAAGCTTAATTAAAGTTAATTAACATGGAGTTTTAGAGTGAAAGCTATTTATAAACCTTTATAATAGTGTTACAAATATTGTGTAAAATTTTGTTGAACAATATGTAAATGAAAAGTGAGATTATAGAGTTTAGAAGATTTATATCGGTAATAACTCCACTTACCGATACTTTGTTTTGAAAAGAAAATTTAGAGAAGAGAAGGAGGAAATAGAAGGAACTTATAAACTAGGAGGAGAGAGGAGAGGTAGATGAAGATGTCGTATCCTTCATGACATCGTGGGGTTGCCGGAATCACCTCTAATCCTCGTCGGAATTTGACCTTGGGCTAACTCCACTTGTACTTAGAAAATTTTGATATTTTTGACTAGAATTTTCAAAATAAGGAGGGGCTAGGGTATGGGGTTGTATTTATAGTATGGAATTAGGGTTTTGGAATTGAAAGATTGAATTAAAAAGCATTAAAAATGAGATTAAAGATGAATTTTTATTCTCTGTTAAATTGCAGAGAAAACAAATAGAACATGGGTAACGGGGGTAGGCCAAGAGTCAAGTGTGTGGAGTATGGGGACTTTTCCCCATGGGGGGACCATCACTGCTGGCCTATACCTTCATCCCTCCGGCCAAATGTTTGAGTTGGGCCGTTGGATTTGTGCCACCTGTCCTCTTCAGCACATACAACATTTTAAACATGTTTGTTTTTCCTGACTGTTCATTTTTGTGTGCAGTGCATGTGTAAACTTTTGGGCTTCCAAAAAGTTTAAAAGAAAAATCAGGAAAAATAATATGTGGCTGATAGGATTCGAACACAGGGGCTACGCCACAGCAGTACAAATCTTTACCAATGAGCTACAAGTGTTTTCTTAATGTTCTTAGACAAGAATAACTTTTAAATTGTGCTCAGACTTGCAAGCTCCTTTCTGTACTTTAAGAAGAAAAAATTTGTACAGAAAATTCAGGGTCATTACATTCTACCCTCCTTATAAAAATTCCGTCCTCGAAATTTATAGAAGGAAGTTGTAACAGAATCACGAAAAATTTGATTACAGTGGTGGTGAAAGAGCTGCCGAAAGTGCATGAAAAATATATTTCAAAGAAGGATGTAAGGGTTTTGAAAGAAGAAGGATTACTTGTGTTACCCTGATCTATAGATTCGGCTTCTACGACCGCTAAAGTGAAAGACTGACGTCGGGATACATTCCTCCTAGTTGGAGGCACATTTCTCTATCCTTGGGGCATGTTTCTCTGCCTTTGAGACATGTTCCTCATTGCGTGGTGGAACTGACGAGGAGGCTGTGCAGGAGGTCCACGAGAAGGTGGAGCAGGTAGGGCAAGACGAGGTGCATGAACCTGAATAGCTGGCCGCTGCGGAAAAGTGATGTGTGCTGGAACTGGGCTGCGTCTATGAGGACATGTTCCAATGTTGTGAGTGGATGTGCCACAAACTAAGCACAGGCCGTTTGCACGCCTGCAGTCTGTAGGGTGTTTTTTGTCACCCCATTAAGATGGGAATACATGCGCGCTTGTCAGGCGCATTACAGATTCCCCCTGCCTATTGTAAACGGGGTTTATTGATTGTGGGGATCTGAATCTCCGGCAGCCGCGGACTATGCTGCCGTTAATTACCCCTCACCTTTGGAGCGAGAGAACCTCCGATTGACGGGTCAAAACAGGTCATGCGAACTCAATGTGCGGTGTACGTGTGTTGTGTTTTGAAAGGGGTTTTGGATATATCGGGGGCTCCGCAGAGTTTTTACAGGGGTCCCGCTACCCGGATAGCGGGTTGGGGGGTCAATGAGGCTAGCATCCCCCTTGCGGGGTGCGGGGAAGCGCCCTGTTTTTCTAACAGGGGATAGTGTTGCAGAGTGTGTGTGTGTGTGTGTTTATATATATAAAAGGAAAAGGGCATCCAAAGGATGCATGGGAGAAAGCGCTAGGGCGCTAGCGCCTCACGTGCCAGGCATTTGGGCGCCGGCGCTTTGGGCGCCGGCGCTTTGGGCGCCAGGGCGCTGGCGCCTCACGTGCTAGGCACGTGGGTGCTCGGGCGCTAGCGCTTTGAGCGCAAAGGCGCTAGTGCTTTGGGCGCTCGGACGCTTGCGCTTTGGGCGCTAGCACATTAAGCGCCAGGGCGCTAGTGCCTCATGTGCCAGGTACGTGGGCGCTCGGGTGCTAGCGCTTTGGGCGCTAGCGCCACGTGCCAGGCACGTGGGCACTCGGGTGTTAGCACTCCACGTGCCAGGCATGTGGGCGCTTGGGCGCTAGCGCTTTGAGTGTAAGAGCGCTAGTGCCTCACGTGCGAGGCACGTGGGCGCTCGGGAGGCAAAAGAGACTTGGTCCCTGCAATGGGAGTTGTACTCCCAGAAGGGAACACTTATTATTTTGTGTGTGTGTGTGTATGAGGATTTAAACTCCTAGGATATTTTGAAGCTGATGAAGGGGGCTTCTCCCCCTGGATCCCTGGATCTTCCCTAAAGTGGGGTCTTTGGAGATGGGTCTCCTTCTTCCTCCTCTGTTGGCCGGATCTTGAAGAACAAGAGGTATGAAATTTAAAAATATTTTCTTTTTGAGATCTGATGGGAGATCTGAGTTCTCCTTTGTGGGTTTGGTGCTGAAAAACTATTTATTTTTGAGAAAGGAAGAGTTAAACTCTTGATTTAATTTAAAAGAAAACGAGGAAGGTTTAAAACCTTGAGGAAGGAGAAGGAGACACAAAAAGCCTAACCTTTTCGAGAATGAATTGTGTCTATTTTATTCATCATCATGTTGCCTTATATAGGCTTACGTATTTACATATAGCCCCTTGGGCTTTACAAAATGGCATTTTGCCCATCCCATGGCTCATGTGCCATTTCTTTTTTGCACATAAGCTATGGGCTTTTACAAAAATTTGGTTTTATGCCCATTCATGGATAAAAAATTACATAAAAATTATTTATTACATGATTTTTATTTTGGCATGGAGGAGGGCTGGCCGCTTCATGTTCGGACTCGACCTGGACATGGGCCCGTTTGACCTGGGGTTGACCTTGACTTTGACTTGATCAACCGGGATGCAAATTTTGACCCCAACAAAGTGTCCCCATCAATAAATGCACACCGCACATTTGAGTTGTGTGCATGAAATTGATGGATCTTGAAGCTGGACTTCGAGGTGGAACATCATTCCGGGGGCGGAGCATCCCTCGGGGAGCACGATTCCCTGGGATCGGAGCATCATTCCGATTTGCGGAGCATAATTCCAGAGTTGGAGTATCATTCGAAGAGTCGGAGCATAATTCCGAGGATTGGAGCATAATTCTGAAGAGTAGAGCATGATTCCAGGGATCGAAGCATCATTCCTGAAGAGCGGAGCATGATTCCATGGATCGGAGCATAATTCCGATGAGCGGAGCATGATTCCAAATGGTCGGAGCATAATTCCGACGAGCATCAAACATTCTGACCGAAGCATAATTTCGATGCAGAGGTTGATTCCCAGGAGAATCATAATTCCAAGGATCGGAGCATAATTCCGAGGATCGGAGCATGATTCCGAAGAGCGGAGCATGATTCCAGGGAGCGGAGCATCATTCCGAAGAGCGGAGCATGATTCCAAAGGGTCGGAGCATAATTCCGATGAGCGGAGCATGATTCCAGGGATCAGAACATCATTCCGAAGAGCGGAGCATGATTCCAGGGATCGGAGCATCATTTCGAAGAGCGGAGCATAATTCCAAAGGGTCGGAGCATAATTCCGAGGATCGGAGCATCATTCCGAAGAGCGGAGCATGATTCCAGGGATCGGAGCATCATTCCGAAGAGTCGGCAGACATTCTGACCGAAGCATAATTTCGATGCAGAGGTTGATCCCCAGGCGAAGCATAATTCTGATGGGGAAAGCAGATAATCCGAGACGAAGCTTGATTTCGACACGGGGGTACATTCTGAGACGAAGCATGATTTCGACGCAGAGCTTGCTGGTTGATTCCGAGCCGAAGCATAATTCGGACAGGGATGGCAGATACACCGGGGCAAAGCTTGATTTCGACGCGGGGTACACTCTGAGACAAAGCATGATTCCGGTGCAGAGCTTGTTGGTCGACTTGATTCTGAGGCGGAACTTAATTCCGACGAGGAGGTCGCTGGTTGATTTCGAGCCGAAGCATAATTCCGATAGGGAAGGCAGATACACCGAGGCGAAGCTAGATTTCGACACGGGGTAAATTCTGGGACGAAGTATGATTCCGCCGCAGAGGTTGTTGGTTTGATTTGATTTGGGTTGACATCAGCTTCGCTATACTGGAATATAGTACCAGGAGCGAATCATTATTTACCATGAGTGGATTTGAGGATTTCGGTTTTTGTTTGGCATCTGCATTGCTGCACTGGAATAATGCCAGGAGCAACTCATCATTTGCCCCGGAAGGATTTGGGAATTTGTTTTTGTTTGGCATCTGTATTGTTGCACTGGAGTAATGCCCGGAGCAACTCATCATTTGCCCGGGAAGGATTTGGGAATTGGTGGCTTAGGAGACAGGCTTAGATCCCTATCACCTAAGACTTTTCAATTTTATGGGCCGTAAGGGTCCCATAAAAGCATTTTCTCCCTACGAGTCGAAAGGATCTCATAGGTGTATTTTCTCCTTAGGGGTCGTGGGGACGCCTAAGTGTGTTTCTCCTTTGTGAGTCGTAAGGATCTCACGCGGGAATTTCCTCCTCACAAAGTCGAGAGGACTTTGCGAGTGCATTTCATCTTTTTTTTACGAGTTTGCGCCCTTTCGTGTTTTCACAAACTCGCCGGCAGTCCTGCTGTTTTTACTCACGGAGCCCTTTCGGGTTTTCATCCGTGCCTATTTTGCTTGTGGACATACCCTTTTTTTTATTTTATTTATTATATATATATTTTTTATTTTTATTTTTGGTGGGACTTTGAATGTGGTCTCACCGGTAGGACTTGGGAGAGATTGGGATCGTTTTACGCCCGTGGATTGTATATGGTTTTGCAGGATGTATGATCCAGACCGTAGGGCTGGAAAAATTTCGGGACTTTGTTGGCATCTGCATCACTACACTGGAATATGGTACCAGGAGTGACTCATCATCCGCCATTAGGGTATGGGATTTAGAATTTGGTTGGCGTCTGCATCACTGCACTGGAATATGGTACCAGGAGCGACTCATCATTCGCCACTTGGGGATTTGGATTTGGCCGGCGTCTGTATCGCTGCACTGGAATATGGTACTAGGAGCGACTCATCATTCGCCATTGCCTATTGGGAAGCGATGTCTTAGGAGACAGGTTTAGATCCCTATCACCTAAGGCTTTTCAATTTTATGGGCCGTAAGGGTCCCATAAATGCATTTTCTCCCTGCGAGTCGTAAGGATCTCGTAGGTGTACTTTCTCCTTAGGAGTCGTGGGGACTTCCAAGTGTGTTTTTCCTTTGTGAGTCGTAAGGATCCCACGAAGGTTTGTTCTCCTCACGTATCGTGAGGATACATGAGTGGGTCTTCCCAATGGAGCATAATTCCAAGGGCGGATACCGGCCGCTAGACTAGTGATCGAGGTGGGGCATGGGTATGATGAGGATTATTTGAGCCCATGAATTGTATACGGTAGTCAATTTGGGGACCAACCGTAGGGCCAGAGAATTTTGGGAAATTGAATTTTGGTTGGCGTCTGCATCGCTGTACTGGAATATGGTACCAGGAGCGACTCATCATTCGCCATTGGAGAGTAAGTTTTTTTTTACCGCGGTTGCTCTATCATTTCAGCTTTTCTTATCGCGAAGGTTGCGATTGCCCTATCATTTCGGCTTTTATTCGCGGTTGCCCTATCATTTCGGCTTTATTTTTCATCTTTATTTTACTCGCTGATTTTTATTGCGAGCTGCCCCATCATTTCGGCTTTTCTTTTTATTTATTTATTAACACATTTTTTTACCTTCCCAGTTTAACGACTTAAAAGTCGATTGTTCCCAGTTTAATGACGTGGTGGTCGATTGTTTTCAGAGAAAGGCAGATATTTGTATGAAATTGGCGGTCACAGCTGGATTGTTTGTTAACACGCCTTTAGACAGTTCTATCTCTCCTGCCTCGTATTGCTTTTCGACCCAATCTTTGAAGATGAAGCAGTCCTCAATGTCATGACTTATCACTCTGTGATAGGGGCAGTATTTGGGGTCGTCGGTTATATTCGCTTCCTGCGGTCTTTTTGACTCTAGCAGTTCTAGACCGTTCCTCAGGGCGTCTTTGAATATTTTACGGATTTTGTCCCTTCTGAAGGAATAGACCTTATCTAGCTTCTCTTTCAGTGGAGATTCTCCTCCCTCTCCGAACACTGGCTTCCGGGGCTGGTTGGCATTAGGCCTGCTCATCCTTTGCTTATTTCGGTTAGCCGAAATGTTAAAAGATTCAGAATCGTCGGAATTTCCGCCTTTGCGATTATCGTCATTTCAGTTTCTCCAGGACCTATTGTTATTTTGGGAATCCGCGGAGGATTCCTGCTTTGTGCGTTCCAATATCTGGACTTTTCTGGTCAGCTTTTGGAATATTTTGAGACCCGCGGTGCATAGAAACGGGGCCATCCAATTGTTGAGATTTCCGACAAGGAGACTGACAGATTGGTCCTGCTCTATTGGCAGTTCATATTTGACGGAGAGATTGCGCCATCGAGTTATAAAATCCGTGCTGCTTTCGTTGTTCTTTGGCTTGGTCCTTACGAGATCGGCAATGGTGATCTTATCGCTGACGCTCATGAACCTCTGCTGAAACCGAGACTCCATTTGGACGAAAGTTGTGATGGAGACATCCGGTATGCTCGCGTACCAGTCGAAAGCAACATCAGCCAGGCTATTAACGAACTGGCGGAGGAGAAGCGCATCATTGCCCTCAGTATTCCCGCATAAGGCTTTAAAGTGGGTGATATGCTGATTCGCATTTCCCGTCCTATCGAATCTTCCGAATTTAGGGATGACATAGCCACTAGGAAATTCTACCAGATCATACTGAGCAGGATATGGTCTCCCACTACTGCTGATATCTTTTTGCGCTTCGGCTTCGGCTACCAAGGTTTTGACTTTGCAGGCAACTAAATCCATGATTTGATCTTGAGTTAGCGGGCTACTGTCATCGGTAGCCAAGACATTTCTCGAGATAGGATGCGAATGACTTTCATGCGGTCCGCCACCTTTGGATTTGAGGGAATAGGCGTAGGCTGTCTCGGGACACCGCTTCCCGATTCATGAGCAGATCCCTGCGCCTGATTGGGCGGCTGAGAGGCAAGTCGGGCCGTGAGCTGCATCACGACATTTGTTAAGTCGTCAATTTTTAAGTAGAGCTTGGCCATTTCCTTGTCTTTACTTCTGAGCTGTTTTCGGAGCTCTTGTAGAAGTTGCTGCTCTACGTTCTTGGGACGGAAGATTGGCTCATCTTCGCTTTCCGAGCCCGACTCCTCATGAACCGACGGATCTCTCCGCTTATCAGCTTCACTGGGAGGATTTTCATTATCTTTCGGAGGATGCTGTTCTTAGGAAGTGACAGCTATATTCACACCAGATTGGATTTGAGATGTGGTGGCCCCATCCTTGCTTTTGCTGTGAAGGTTGTCGCTGGGACGCGTGCCCACCATGTAGACGGTGTGGATAACACATTCAGCCACCCTTTCATCACTGACAGCTGGTTTCGCGGAACGGTCCGAGCTTTGGAAATTCATAAACTTTAACATGACCAGAGCCCTAGCCCTTTTGTTGGCTCTATATCTGAGCCGCTTCTGCCACAGCTTCTATGCCTTGAGCGCTTGGCAGGCTTCTGCTCTTCAGGAAGCCGCCATAGACTGAGTGATGGGGAGGCTTGAGAAGACATCCGCCCGTGTGTCCGTCAAAGGTATCGCTTGGTCTTACCTGCGACGTCTGGCAACTTCTTTTATTCTGACGGCTTTGCCCCCAGCTAGGGCCATGGAGAGCCGTTTGAACACCGACTCGCGTTTAGGTTGGGGCACCCTCGAGATCACCATATTTGGCCTCTTGCCTTTCGAGGACGGTTTGTCGGTTACCGGGGCTTGAGGAGCAGAGATGGTGCTAGCTTGCACGAACAGAATAGAGCCAAATGGTAGCGGCGGCTCCTTCCACTGTCCCCCGAGACTGGCCGGGAGGACCGTCCTGGCGTCCATCTTCATCGTGTAGGAGATGGGAGCTGTGTCGAGAGCTGAGTTTGGCCTTGGAGACATTTTTGAAAATTGATTGCTTGAAAACCTGCATGAAAAAGCATTATTTTAGTATAAATATAGATATGTATATTAATTGAGTTCGCATGGATATTTAACCCAAAATATGGGAGGAGAGATGGGTCCCACCGGGCATGCCAGAATCTGTAGGGTGTTTTTCGTCACCCCATTGAGATGGGAATACGCGCGCCCTTGTCAGGCGCATTACAGATTCCCCATGCCTATTGTAGGCAGGGATTATTGATTGTGGGGATCCGAATCTCCGGCAGCCGTAGACTAAGCTGCCATTAATTACCCCTCGCCTTTGGAGCGAGAGAACCTCCGATTGACGGGTCAAAACAGGTCATGCGAACTCAATGTGCGGTGTATGTGTGTTGTGTTTTGAAAGGGGTTTTGGATATATCGGGGGACCCGCAGAGTTTTTACGGGGGTCCCGCTATCCGGATAGTAGGCTGGGGGTCAAGGGGGCTAGCAGCCCCCTTGCGGGGTGCGGGGCAGCGCCCCGTTAGAAATTTTTTCAAATAGGGGACAGTGTTGTAGAGTATGTGTGTGTGTGTATATGTATACATACATACATACATACATACATATATACATACACATATATATACATGCATATACACACACACACACACACACACACACACACACACACACACACATATATAAGGGAAAGGGCATCCAAAGGATGTGTGGGAGAAAGCGCTAGTGCTTTGGGCGCCAGGGCACTAGCGCCTCACGTGCCAGGCATGTGGACGCTCGGGCTGTAAGTCGACGTTAGACACCCCACATGATGCGGGGAGGCGGAATATGTAAAACAATCATTTTGTTTGAGTTAACATCGACTAACTTTACGGATCTTTGCTAAACCCTAACTAACAATTATCAAGAAGTGATTAGCTACTATGATAGATGATTATACCTAAAGATTCAAGTCCTTCTTGTTCTTGTAGTTCACTTCCTCGTCGGCCTCCTTGATGTGATAGAAGATCTACCCGAAAGCTCTTTCTTCAAGCTTTAACCTCTCACTTGAGGTAACTAGGTGGCTATGAGTGCTAATCAAAATAACTTAGAGTATATAGAAAAGGATTAGGGATCTATTAGTCTTGCTAACCCTAGGATCTCAACACATGAGAGGATTAGGGTTAGGTTTTTGAAGAAAGAGAGCTTGAGGAGAGAGAATATGAAAGTGAGAATCAAATGAATTATCACTCATTTGTGAATATATGAAGCATGATAATTATCTAAATGAATAACATAATAATAATATCAACCATGCTTCATTAATTCACTTTGGATGAATCACCTCATGAGTCATTAAGCAATGAATGCTTCATTAACTCATTTGGATGAATCACTTCATGAGTCGCTAATCCATTTAATGCAAATACCACCTAAGCTCTCCACCTCATCTTTCTTCTAGAAGCTTCTCGACTAATTACGAGAATGCCCCTCCATCCGTGAAAACATGGAAATACTGAGACTGTATAAATCCAATAATCTAATACTAGAATCTGGCTTAAACTAAAGCCCGCTAGTAAAAACTGTCCGAACATCATACGTGCATAAATATACGTATGTGTCCGAACCTTGTCGTAAAACCACACGACCTCTATATCGTTTTGCTTGAAATAGGGAAACTCTCTGTGTGGGACTCTAAAGACTCGACACTACACTGGCAGTGAGTTTAACCATAGGCCGCAAGCGGTACTAGCTGTACGTAACGGTCCCCAGATAGATGTCGATAAGAAGGCCAATGAGGAAACCCATCCGAGCTCCTACTGAGCCTGATGTGACAATCTCCGTAAAGTCCGGTCTGTTCATCTAGGACTATCGCATATCGGGCCTAGGGGGCGGCAATCGTCAGTCCCCTAAAAGCGGTATAAGTCGTGTCGGAGTGAATCCCATTACACCTTGAGAAGCTACTGGAAATCCTACCAGTAAATCTCGTTTGCCCTGGCCAGGGACTTTGCGTAATAGCTCTCCAAACACAGTGCGATATCAACTCTCAATACCGGGAGAGACGAATCCTATCTAACCGCCACTGCCTCCAAGTGCTTCGGGACTGCACCCAACTGCTACCTGTTTGCATGACTCCTTTGAGCCGTGGTAGGGTAGCAATCTAAGAATAGTGGGAATACACTCGAGACGAAGCAACAGTGTCAAGTCTGCGGACTATGCTGTACTCATGTCACCTGGGAACTGTTAACTGACGACGGGTATAATACCAACCAACAGTTCCCTGCGAGTCCTGTCCGGTGTACCCATAACCCAATGAGCACCTGTATACTATCTCCAGTACAACGTACAGATGGCTGTGGGACAGACCATCTCCCCAACTGGGATGAGAAGCGTACACACCAGTCTACTCCGGAGTATCGATACCCTGTCTCGATAATCCTACGACTAGGGACCTGAAAATGGATGTGCTTATAGACTACCCAGCCCCCACTAGTGTGACTGCCTTCACAAAGCTGGTAGTCAAGCAAGATCCTAAGGGCTCTATCAATATGTATTCGCGATATTCTAACATATAAACATATTAAGATAGACATAAACCAAGTAGCATACTGCTATATTGAGCGAGACTGTTAATATAACTGTGAATATACAAACTTCCATTAAGTAATATACAAACTAGTATGATACACTAACAATCTCCCACTTGCACTAGCGCCATGTACTGGCGTATCGAAGACCTATCATCTCAAGTAGCCTCTCGAACTGAATCTGAGGTAAGGCTTTTATGAATGGATCTACAGTGTTCTCCTCTGTAGCAACTCTCCGGACCTCGATCTCCCGGCGATCTATGATCTCCCTGATCAGGTGATACTGCCTTAAGATGTGTTTGGACTTCTGATGGGACCTGGGTTCCTTTGCTAAAGCTATAGCCCCGTGGTTGTCACAATACAGAGGTATTGGATCAACAATGGATGGAACCACCTGAAGTTCCGTGAGGAACTTTTTCATCCAGACTGCTTCTTTTGCGGCATCGCAAGCAGCTATATACTCCGCTTCCATCGTCGAGTCAGCAACGGTGTCCTTCTTGGAACTCTTCCAGCACACCGCCCCTCCATTGAGGGTAAAGACATAACCTGACATGGACTTGGAGTCATCCTTGTCACTCTGGAAGCTGGAGTCGGCAAAAGCCTCGATTTGGAGGTCTTTTCTGCCATAAACCAAGAACATATCCTTAGTCCTTCTCAGGTACTTAATAATGTTCTTTACTACCATCCAGTGCTTCTCCCCTGGGTCTGACTGATACCGGCTTACCACGCTCAGTGCGTAAGCTATATCTGGTCTAGCGCACAACATCACATACATTATAGAGCCTACTGCAGAAGCGTAGGGTATAACTGACATGCGATCCCTTTCCAAATCAATCTTGGGAGACATCTCTTTGGATAGGGTGATTCCGTGACAAGCCGGTAAATTACCACGCTTAGAATCTTCCATACTGAATTTTTTCAGTATAGTGTTGATATACCTGGACTGCGAAAGTCCCAACATCCTCTTAGATCTATCACGATAGATCTGGATCCCCAGAATGTAAGAGGCATCACCCAGGTCTTTCATGGAGAACCTTTGTGACAAGAATCTTTTGACAGATTGTAGCATAGGAATGTCATTTTCTATCAAGAGAATGTCATCCACGTACAAGACGAGGAATACGATATTTCATGCTACAATTTTACTATATATACATGGTTCATCTGGATTTTTGATAAAGTCATATTCTTTGACCATTTCATCAAAACAGATGTTCCAACTCCGCGATGCCTGCTTCAGTCCATAAATGGACTTAAACAACTTGCACACTTTCCCGCTGCACCCACTCTAATTGAAACCTTCTGGCTGATCCATATAGATGCACTCTTCTAAATTACCATTTAGAAAAGCCGTCTTTACGTCCATCTGTCAGATCTCATAATCATGGAAGGTGGCAATGGCAAGAAGGATCCGAATGGATTTGAGCATAGCCACTGGAGAAAAAGTTTCTTCATAGTCCAAACCAGGACTTTGACGAAAACCCCTTGCAACAAGTCTAGCCTTATAGGTTTCCACCTGTCCATCTACACCAATCTTTTTCTTGAAGATCCACTTGCATCCTATGTGTTTTACCCCATCTGGAGCAAATTCCAAAGTCCATACTTTGCTGGTGTACATGGACTCCATCTCGTTCCGCATTGCATCCAGCCATCTTACTGAGTCGCCGCTCTAGATGGCCTGCTGGAAGCTAGTAGGTTCATCATTATCAACGATGCAATCTTCTCTATCCACGTCTATGAGAAAACTGTAGTATCTCTCAGACGGATGAGACGGCCTACTACTCCTGCGAAGGGGTGCGGGAATGTCCTATTCTTCTTGAACTTCTGTTTTTACCAAACTTTCAGTAGTGGTTTGTGGTTCTGGAATTTCTTCCAGTTCTATTGCGCTCCCACTTGTTTCCTTTTCTAAAAAATGCTGTTCTAAAAAATGGGCATTACGAGAAACAAAAACCTTTTGTTCCTCTGCGTAATAGAAAAAATACCCCTTGGAGTTCTTTGGATATCCCACAAACTGACACTGCACTGATCGTGCCTCTAGTTTGTCCGCATGCTGCTTTTTAACAAAAGCTGGACATCCCCATATCTTCAGATACTGAAGATAGGGTTTCTTCCCACTCCACATCTGATATGGTGTGGTAGGCACAGTCTTGGTAGAAGCCCTGTTCAAAAGATATGCAGCTGATTCTAGTGCATAACCCCAGAAAGATCGCGGTAACTCAGCATTACTCATCATGGAACGTACCATATCTAATAGAGTTCGGTTCCGTTTTTCCGATACACTATTATGCTGTGGAGTGTATGGAGGAGTAAGCTGAGAGAGAATTCCTTTCTCTTTTAGGTAACCCAGGAACTCGGCACTTAAGTATTCACCACCTCTATCAGATCTCAGTGTCTTGATACTTTTGCCGGTTTGGTTTTCTACTTCATTCTTATATTCTTGGAATTTCTCAAAGGCCTCGGATTTATGTTTCATTAAGAAAATGAATCCATACCTAGAGTAATCATCCGTAAAAGTAATGAAATATGAAAAACCTCCTTTTGCATGTGTAGACATTGGACCACATACATCGCTGTGTATGAGTCCTAAGAGCTCGCTCGCTCTTACTCCATGTCCAGTGAATGGAGTCTTTGTCATCTTTCCTTTAAGATATGATTGACAAGTGGCATAAGATTGATATTCGAACGGATCCAAATATCCTTCTCTATGTAACTTAGTTAACCTTGTCTCATTGATGTGACCTAGTCTACAATGCCATAAGAAAGCCTGATTTATATCTGGAGACTTTCTTTTTAGTGTGTTCTGGACATTGAAAATCTGTAATTGGTTTAACACGTATATACCATTATCTAGTGTATCGGACCCAATCAAACCATGATTAAGGTGGATGTTAACAACATCGCTTACAAACATGAAATCATAACCTTCTTTTGATAACAACGATACTGATATGATATTACACGTTAAACTGGGTACACAAAAAAAGTTGCGCAAAACCAAAATATATCCACTCGTCAATCCAAGGTGATAATCCCCTACGGACACAGCACTCATGTTAGCTCCGTTAGCAACCTGGATGGTCATATCACCAACCTTCAACACTCTACGGTTTCTCAGTGCCTGCAATGAATTGTATATAGGAGATCCTAATCCGGTATCCAATACCCAGGAAGTAGAGTTGATTGACAGACAATTTTCAATTACAAACACACCTGAAGTCGAAGCCACAGCTTGCTTCGGGTCCTGGTTCTTGGTGATCCAAGCTTTGCAATTTTTCTTCCAATGGCCTTTCCTACGACAGTGGAAGCACTCGTCCTTTACCACTACTGGCACCACAACCTTTGCCTTTCCCTTGACTCCCACCTTACCAACACCACCTCTCGGTTTGCTAGCGGCCTTCAACTTCCTTCCTTTGGCCCTTGCCTTGGACCTGGAAGAGGAAGCACCACAAACAAACATAGTGGGTGTTTCCCTTACTTTCTGCAAGGTGCCCTTTGCATCCCTCAACATGTTAAGGAGTTCTGGAAGTTCAACTTCTTTACCTTGAATGTTGAAATTCAAGATAAATTGGGTGTAGGTGGAAGGAAGGGACTGAAGAACCAAGTCTGTATATAGCTCGTTCTTGAATGTCGTCCCGAGGTCCGCGAGCTCTTCTATATAGCCAATCATCTTAAGGACATGTTCTCCTACAGATGATCCGACGGCTAGCCTCGACTGAAACAAGTTCTTCGAGGTCTCGTATCTAGTTATACGAGATTTCTCTCCATACAAATCCTTGGTGTGGAGAAATATGGATTCTAGATCCATATTCTCGTGCCTCCTCTGATGTTCATTATTCATAGAGGCAAACACGATGCATTTGGCCTTCGCGCAATCTATCTCCCAGGTCTTGCGGATTTCCTTATCCGCGACACTGGATTCTGGACCAGGGACAGCAGGTGCCTTAGTGGTAAGGACATACCCCAATTTGTCATAAGTAATTGCTATCTTAACATTCCGGAACCAATCTTTATAGTTTGGCCCTGTCAAAATATTTTTATCTAATAGTAACTTAAGGCCTGTCATGTTCTGGGTCGCTACAATTAGAGAGAGAGAGAGAGGGAACACTTTAGCATGATGCTCTTGCAAGTTTAGAGTGGTTTTTAGTTTATCTAAACAGGATGGCTCCCACTGTTTCTCGAATCCCTCCTCAAACCATAAAAGAAGAAGTAGTCAGGACTATTCTCACCGTACAATACTTGCTTAACCGTTCAGCCAGGCCGGTGTCGGTACTTCGAGGGAGGATTTACGACGCCTTCGCGAAATTCCTTAATTAAATAACCTCTTTTCTCTGGGGGCGTAGTCCCACTGACACATTTCTCGACACCTACTTGGTTTATAGCATTGATCGTTAAGTGACGAATCTCCTGATGAGTAGCGGATACTCACAGTAGGATCGGGATCCAATTATCATCGTGTGATAAAGCTGAAGGAATCCTACCAAAATTATCACACTCCAAATGGTATGCAACTCTTAGCAAATTTCAGTTTCTTTAGAAATTCCCGATATAAATTTCTGCCCTATGCTCTTATGACCTTGGTGTTGGTCAAAATGTCATAAGTCACATGTCAAGTTCTACCCATCATTATCTTGTTAATTGAACCCACCCATACATACCCCTGACGTTGGCCAAATGATAGTACGACTGTCCCAAACCAACTCATCTATCTATGCAACAAATGAATACCCAGCAGCTACCAAACACTATGCGTTGGCGTTGGTCAAAATACATAGCTTGAATATTACTGAATACCCAAATGAAATGACGGAGGGCTACGAATGGTTTTGGTAAAACCGTGAACGTAGTAAACTTGATATGATCGAAGGAACCTGATAGCTTTTAAAAGGAGTGGCTTAAGCTCCGCAATTTTAAAAAATATCTTCTGTTTTAAAATAACCGAGTGGTTTCTTTTAAACTGTTCTAACGATTCAACTTTGGTTTATTTTCTTTGCATTAATATAATGTGTCCCATCAATTAACCTATCATTGCAGAAAACAATGAAAATACACCGTCTTCTTATGCCATCCGCATTCGCCACTGGGCCCCGTCATTCACCCGTTAGGTTACTTAACTAACGACAGAGCGGGGGCTGGGCTAGTGCGGGTGTAAAACATAAGTGACGCCTACTAGATATCATATATAGATATTGTACATTCGTCAGACACAATAATAAGCATTCCAGATCACAGATGAACATATTGGATTTTCTACGAATCCGCATTCCTTTTGAGCCTGCAAAGAAAGACGGATTACACAGTCGCAATGAATAGCCAAAACCCCACCCCTAGACCTCTACGGGTACGGCAAACTACCCGCCAAGTACCCGAAGTGAAGCGATCTCCCTCAACAACATGAGTAGGCCACTAAACACTTCAAAGTACCCGATAGTTTGTGCGCCCCATCTTGGGTCTATCCTAGGAGCAGAAAATAGTAAATGAAATAATACAACGGTGGCTACAACCTCAACCCGGATGTGCCCCACAAAAGAATATTACAACAAATTACAATTTACATTTGAATGAAAGAAGCACTCGTCTCACATCCTCGTCTATCCATTCACGACAATCCAACAAGTCCACATTCACAAACCAATAATAACTATTACAAAAATAGGCAACACCCTGCTAACCGACATACTGGCAGTTAGGGGAGGTTTACGAACACATTAAATACAACATAGATATAATCCAGTTAGCCAAATATCTTAGAATTTCGATCAAGCAACACATATGATTCTACTCCAAACAATTCTCTGTGCACATAAAACCTGAGCAGAAACAAATCATCCCAGAAAACACAATATCAACACAGAAGAATAACTGAGCAAATTTGGGTTGACTCGGAGTCAACTCGGCCGCGGATCCGCGGCGGATCGCTTAGATCGGCGGTGGTTCCGCGGCGGTATGGCCGATTCACAGTCCCAAATTTCTTCACAATTCTTAAAATTCCCTGCTTGTATTTTTAAGGGTCCCTGAAAAAATTTTAGACCCCGTTTTAAAATCGGCAGAAACATGGTGAAAATGATGTTTTTTCGGGTTCGTTTTGCGATCGAATTTCTAACAACTTTGCTAACATGTTAGTTATGTTTTATCTAGGCTCTGATACCACTGTAAGTCGACGTTAGACACTCCACATGATGCAGGGAGGCGGAATAGGTAAAACAATCATTTTGTTTGAGTTAACATCGACTAACTTTACGGATCTTTGCTAAACCCTAACTAACAACTATCTAGAAGTGATTAGCTACTATGATAGATGATCATACCTAAAGATTCAAGTCCTTCTTATTCTTGTAGTTTACTTCCTCGTCGGCCTCCTCGAGGTGATAGAAGATCCACCTGAGAGCTCCTTCTTCAAGCTTTAACCTCTCACTTGAGGTAATTAGGTGGCTATGAGAACTAATCAAAGTAACCTAGAGGATATAGAAGAGGATTAGGGATCTATTAGTCTTGCTAACCCTAGGATCTCAACACATGAGAGGATTAGGGTTAGGTCTTTGAAGAAAGAGAGCTTGAGGATAGAGAATGTGAAAGTGAGAATCAAATAATTATCAATCATTTGTGAATATATGAAGCATGATAATTATCTAAATGAATAACATAATAATAATATCAACCATGCTTCATTAATTCACTTTGGATGAATCACCTCATGAGTCATTAAGCAATAAATGCTTCATTAACTCATTTGGATGAATCACTCCATGAGTCACTAATCCATTTAATGCAAATACCACCTAAGCTCTCCACCTCATCTTTCTTCTAGAAGCTTCTCGACTAATTACGAGAATGCCCATCCATCTGTGAAAACACGGAAATACTGAGACTGTATAAATCCAATAATCCAATACTAGAATCTGGTTTAAACTAATGCCCGCTAGTAAAAACTGTCCGAACATCGTACGTGCATAAACACACGTATGTGTCTGAACCTTTTCGTAAAACCATACGACCTCTATATCGTTTTGCCTGAAACAGGGAAACTCTCTGTGTGGGACTCTAAAGACTCAACACTATGCTGGCAGTGGGTTTAACCATAGGCCGCAAGCGGTACTAGCTGTACGTAACGGTCACCAGGTAAATGTCGATAAGAAGGCCGATGAGGAAACCCATCCGAACTCCTACTGAGCCTGATATGACAATCTCCGTACAGTCCGGTCTGTTCGTCTAGGACTATCGCATATCGGGCCTAGGAGGCGGCAAGCGTCAGTCCTCTAAAAGCGGTATAAGTCGTGTCAGAGTGAAGCCCATTACACCTTGAGAAGCTACTGGAAATCCTACCAGTAAATCTCGTTTGCCCTGGCCAGGGACTTTGCGTAATGGCTCTCCAAACACAGCGTGATATCAACTCTCAATACTGGGAGAGACGAATCCTATCTAACTACCACTGCTTCCAAGTGCTTCGGGACTGCACCCAACTGCTACCTGTTTGCACGACTCCTTTGAGCCGTGGTAGGGTAGCAATCTAAGAACGGTGGGAACACACTCGAGACGAAGCAGCAGTGTTAAGTATGCGGACTATGCTGTACTTATGTCACCTGGGAACTGTTAACTGACGACGGGTATAATACCAACCAACAGTTCCCTGTGAGTCTTGTCCGGTGTACCCGTAACCCAACGAGCACATGTATACTATCTCCAGTACAACGTACTGATGGCTGTGGGACAGACCATCTCCCAAACTGGAATGAGAAGCGTACACACTAGTCTACTCCAGAGAATCGATGCCCTGTCTCGATAATCCTACGACTAGGGACCTGAAAAAGGATGTGCTTATAGACTACCCAGCCCCCACTAGTATGACTGCCATCACAACGCTGGTAGTCAAGCAAGATCCAAAGGGCTCTATCAATATGTATTCATGATATGCTAACATATACACATATTAAGATAGACATAAACCAAGTAGCATACTACTATGTTGAGCGAGACTGTTAATAAAACTGCGAATATCCCAAGCTTCTATTAAGTAATATACAAACTAGTATGATACACTAATGGCTCCTCGGGCATATACACTAACACGGGCGCTAGCGCCTCATGTACCAGGCACGTGGGCGCTCAAGCGCTAGCGCTTTGGGCACCAGGGCGCTAGCGCCTCACGTGCCAAGCACGTGGGTGCTCGTGCGCTAGCTCTTTGGGCGCTCGGGCGCTAGCGCTTTGGGTGCAAAAGCGCTAGCGTCTCACGTGCCAGGCACGTGGGCGCTCGGGAGGCAAAAGGGACTTGGTCCCTGCAATGGGAGTTGTACTCCCAGAAGGGAACACTTATTATTTTGTATGTGTTTGTGTGTGTGTGTGTGTATGTATGTATGTATGTATGTATGTATATGTATATGAGGAGTTAAACTCCTAGGATATTTTGAACCTGATGAAGGGGGCTTCTCCTCCTGGAGCCCTGGATCTTCCCCAAAGTGGGGTCTTTGGAGATGGGTCTCCTTCTTCCTCCTCTGTTGACCGGATCTTGAAGAACAAGAGGTATGAGATTTAAAAATCTCTTCTTTTTGAGATCTGATGGAAGATCTGAGTTTCCCTTTGTGTGTTTAGTGGTGAAAATCTATTTATATTTTAGAAAGGAAGAGTTAAACTCTTGATTTAATTCAAAAGAAAAAGAGGGAGGTTTAGAACCTTGAGGAAAGAGAAGGAGGCACAAAAACCCTAACCTTTTTGAGAATGAATTGTGCCTATTTTATTCATCATCATGTTGCCTTATATAGGCTTAACATTTACATATAGCCCCTTGGGCTTTACAAAATGGCATTTTACCCATCCCATGGCTCATGTGCCATTTCTTTTTTGCACATAAGCCATGGGCTTTTACAAAAATTTGGCTTTATGCCAATTCATGCATAAAAAATTACATAAAAAATATTTATTACATGATTTTTATTTTGGCATGGAGGACGGCCGGCCGCTTTATGTTTGGACTCAACCTGGTATGGGCCCGTTTGACCTGGGCTTGGGCCCACCTGGCTTGGGGTTGACCTTGACTTTGAGTTGATCAACCGGGGTGCAAATTTTGACCCCAACACAGTCCTTCACCAGGTTTCCATTCTTCTTGCAGTAGAAGCAAAAGTCTGGACTGGGCCGGTTAAATGTTACTTCCGATCTCCTGGGTGCAAAAGTTGGCATGGAAGAGGCTCCTCCTGCCATCTGAGTGGCAGGGCGTTTCACACCGGCAGTCTGAGGTCTACCTTTCTTCTTCACTACTGCCTCATATCGTTGAGCAACCTTCAGCGCAAAGTCATGGGTTGGGAAATCCCCTGTAGCTAATGCAGCTTGGATCTCCGGATCCAACCCTTACCGAAATCTCCGTGCCCTGATCTCAGCAGTCGGGATAAAGTGTGTCGCGAACCTGTTACGGTCTTGTGTTAGCAGTGTATTATGTGATATTAAGAAATTGAATATTGAGACATATCTTACCTGCTAAGCATGGTAAACTCAGTATCGTATTCATCCACAGATTTGTTCCACATTGAACCTTGCTGTAAGTGGATGAATTGATGTTCCATGTTGAAACGGGCAGTCTCAGGGAAATATTTCGTGTCAAACATGTCGCGAAAAGTCTTCCATTCAATCGGCTGGGCAAGATGGCTTTTTTCAGCCTTCCACCATACTCTGGCGTTATCTGTGAGTTGTAGCTTCGCAACTCTCACCCTAAGCAATCTCTGGCACTTGTGCTGCTGCCAAGTCATCTTCAATGGACTGAGCCCATTCCTCTACCTCTAGTGGGCTCTCTTTCCCAGAAAAGTGCTTAGGGTGCAATGCCTAGAATTGCTTGACTCCGGGTACCTCAGCTTCTGGGCGGTGCAAGAGGATAGCAGTCTGCCACTGGTGACCATCTAGAAGGATCTTTATTGCCACAAGAAATATTGTTTGCTCGTTGATGGGAGCGGTAACGGTAGGTGGTGGTGGTAGAGGAGGTGGTGGGGTGTTGCCATTCACGTTGGTGCTCGTGTTGTTCGGGGAATCCATAATCTTGAGAGAAAAGGAAGGGTTAAGATAGATTCAAGAGATTAAAAATGTAAGGAATGTTTAGTTGCTGATTCTTATAATTCTTTTGATATATTGCTTAAGATTCCATGCAGAACTGACCTGCGTGGGCCGCCAACAAAACCTGTCATGCCCCGCTTCTCAGTATACGGAGAAGTGGACGTAACGGGCCGCAACGTATTTACTTAGAAGTAAACACGTTAAGCGTAAATAAGCAATATAAATGAATACAAAAGAATAACAAGAGATGTAAAATAACAACAACTTTTATTAACATTCTTTCTTTACATTACAACTGATTTGAAAAGAAATGTACAATGATAAAAGCAATGCTTAAACAGTGGCATACGAATGAAAAGGAAATAAGTACAAGTAATCTAGAAGTCTGGCTCCTCTGTGAACTGATCCAAGTCCTCCTGGCTGGGCTCGGTCTCCTAAGAGTCGGGTCCTCCTGACGAACATTCCAAAGAAAGAAAGAAACAGGAATGTCGTCAGCGAACTAGCGCTCGGTAAGTCCCAAAAGAAAGAATAGAATAGAATAAGTAGATAGTGAAGAACTGATAATTTATATAGGTATATGTTTGTTAAACTAACGTAGTTGTCTATAGTTTGGTACAGAAGATGTCATTGTATATGAGAGGAATCCAACTTTCCCCGTGGACTAAGGTAACCCGGTAGTACAAGGCCCTGTCAAGACCCACGGGACAACAACACAGATGTTTATCTACATCTTTTAGTATCCATCATCGTGCCACTTTTAACACATTCTGTATCAGTCTACCCTTTTAAAACCCCGTAATGTATATTGCACTGATTTGTAGTTATCAGAGTTGCCGGGACCATGAGTATAAGTTGTTCATGTAAACGGTTTCAGAATGTATCAAGTAGTCATGTAATCAAGTTAAGATATAGCCATGGTTCGGTCAAATCAAGTTATGTTTGCATGTTGATATTGTTCTGGTATTCAGGTTCAGGTTCAAGCATACATGTTGGATATATGTTAAATTTGGATTCATGTTTGGATTGAATTCAGATTGAGTTAGACTCGGATTGATTTGGACTCAGGCTTGGATCAGACACTTAGAACTGATTTGGATCCTGAATTAAGTTCGGGAGTCATCGGTAACTGCTGCATGTGGACGGCAGGATTTATGTCTTTTTCCAAGACAATTACCATTGATAACCCCGTTAAGTTTTTCTATCTTAAATAGGCAAGCACTCATTTTCTCCGGCTCCCTGAGGCTCAAGAGAATTGATCCCGCTTATACCTATATTTACTAAAGTCCTTAAATGTAATTTTATATAACTCGAGGGGGTTTTCTGAAAAATATTTTATATACTTTCAAAATAAATATCGAGTAATTATTTATGTTCTTTAGGGTTTCCATGGATGTAAATTTTAAAGAGTGAGGTATATTAGTGAATAGTAACTTAGCTTGAATAGTTCATTGTGTTTTAGTGTAACTTGTCTTGGATTGATATTTGATGGTATTTTAATGAAACTTGTCATTCTTTTATTTTCAAGAAAACATAGAATTTTATTATATATTAAAAATATATGGTTTGATAATATTTATATAATTATTAAGAATTAATTTTATTTATTAAGTAGAAAATCTCGCTTTTCTTAAAAATCGTATTAAATTTTTTTCGAGATCATATGCTTCGTGAGGAGGTCTGCATCTTGCTCTACTAATCCTGAGGATGTGCGATAATCCGCACCATCCAATACCGGGTTTCCCAAAATGGGTTGTAGAGACATAATTGCAAAGAGTTTGATAATACAATTCAAAGAAAATGGTTTTTATTATAGTTCAAGGTACTTTAACGAAATGTTGTATTTGCCACAAAAGTTATGTCTCAAGAGAATCGTGCTATGTCAATATGTGTGTATGTGAGAGATAGGTCATTACCTCGTGAAGTTTTCTAAAGGTATGCTAAGCAAAATGTTTAAAATATAACGTATATAAGCTTCATGGTATTTAAAAGTAAAAACTTAATTAAAGTTAATTAACATGGAGTTGTAGAGTGAAAGCTGTTTCTAAACCTTTATAATAGTATTACAAATATTGTGTAAAAGTTTTTTGAACAATATGTAAATGAAAAGTGAGATGATAGAGTTTAGAAGATTTACATCGGTAATAACTCCACTTACCGATACTTTATTTTGAAAAGATAATTTAGCGTAGAGAGAGAGAGAGAGGAAATAGAAGGAACTTACAAACTAGAAGAAGAGAGGAGAGGTAGAGGAAGATGTCGTATACTTAGTGACGTCATGGGGTTGACGGAATCGCCTCTAATCCTTACCGGAATTTGACCTTGGGCTAACTCCACTCCAACTCCATTTGTACTTAGAAAATTTTGATATTTTTGACTAGAATTTTCAGAATGAGGAGGGGCTAGGGTATGGGGTTGTATTTATAGTGTGGAATTAGGGTTTTGGAATTTAAAGATTGAATTAAAAAATTTTAAAATGGGATTAAAGATGAATTTTAATTCTCTGTTAAATTGCAGAGAAAACAGAACATGGGTAATGGGCGTAGGCCAAGAGTCAAGTGTGTGGAGTATGGGGACTTTTCCCCATAGGGGACCCGTCGCCGCCGGCCTATACCTTCATCTCGTTGACCAAATGTTTAAGTTGGGCCGTTGGATTTGTGTCACATGTCCTCTTCAGTACATACAACATTTTAAATATGTTTGATTTTCCTGAATATTCATTTTTGTGTGCAGTGCACGCGTAAACTTTTGGGCTTCAAAAAATTTTAAAAGAAAAATCAGGAAAAATAATTTGTGGTTGATGGGATTCGAACACAGGGGCTACATCACAGCTGTGCAAGGCTTTACCAATGAGGTACAAGTGTTTTCTTGCTGTTCTTAAACAAGAATAACTTTTAAATTGTGCTCAAGCTTGCAAACTCCTTTCTGTACTTTAAGAAGAAAAATTTTGTATAGAAAATTCAGGGTCGTTACACAATTTGCGTGGCTACTTCGATAAGCATGTATTGTGGGAGAGAGGTCACGATTGACGTCTTTTTTTTCTTCTGGCCCTTCTTCATCACCAATGGAGTAAGCTTAAGCTTCATCATGAACAACTCGAGTACTTGAAATATCCAGGCACAAGTGTTTGTGAGAAAATGCTTGATCATGCTTTATGTATATATATAAGTTCAATATGGTAATTATGCTGGTAGGAGTAAGAGTCACCAAGTCAGTTTGAAGTTTAAAATTAGAAAGTCTTTGAATATATTAGGTAACTATTTGAAGTACAGAACATTAATGATGTCTTGTTCTCTCAAATGGTGAAGAAGGCAAGTAAGAAACCAACATCTCCTTTTGACGATGCTACATTTTAAAATGAATGATATCTTGTTTTATCAAATAATGAAGAGTTATGAGGGAAAATTAATGTGATACCATTTTTATGAGGATGGTGAATTAAGAGTGCAACATTGATTTAGGTAGAAAATTGTTTTCTTGAAAAGATAGCCATGACTTGGGTGTTTTTTAATCAATGATAGTATGGCTCATTCATTATCCAATGCACAGGTTGAAAAGACCTTTACGTGTAAATTAAGAAAGATGTGTATGTCAGAGAGAATATATTTGCTGGATATACCAATTTATCCAACGTTGTATATTGTTCTGTCCTGTTAATATATTCTAATGTTCTTAGTTTTGACATCAACTGATTGACAGACAATCATTTCTTTTGGCAAATAGGTACCCGTAAATATTATGAAAAATACTTAATCAACCGGGCTTGAAATCCTACTATAGTGTCACGCCCCGCTTCGCAAGATACAAAAAATTCGGGACGTAATTAAGCCAGCCATGCTACCCATGATAAGGAATCATCTTTCTATCACATTAAGGCTGTCATGCAATAATCAAGCAATAAAATAAAATATCTAATACTAAATGTATGTCCAATACCACAATAAACGATAATAAAAATCAAGGCAATAACAAAAGCAAGAATTGGAATAACAAGTCTCAATATGATCCAAGAGATAAATACGAAACAATAACAATTCTGGCCCTTTATAGGCTTACAAGATAAAACCATTAAGTTTTCAATAATAGAAATAAACCTAACAATAAATAAATAAATAAATGATAAACTCCTCATTGCTCGGCAAGTTTTTCGAAGTAATCTCGGCCCTGCGGTGCTAAAGTCAAAAGATCTGGGCCATGCAAAACCCAGACGTCAAAGTGTTATAAATAACATAATCATGAATATAATCAGAGTGTAATATAATATACCATTATACGAGTAAATGATGTTGTGTGAGTAAACCATAAACAATAGTAATAACAGTAATATAACGAGCAAGTATAATAAGTGTTAGTGATATATGCCCTGGAGGCCATTATTGTATCATACTAGATTGTATATTACTTAATTGGAGCTTGGGATATACACAGATATAGTAACAGTCTTGCTCAAAATGGTAGTATGCTACCTGGTTTGTTTCTACCTCAATATGTATATGTGTTTCTTTTAGCATATCGCTTATACATATTGGTAGAGCCCTTAGGATCTTTTCTTGATTACGAGCGTTATGATGGCAGTCACACTAGTGGGGGCTGGGTAATCTATAAGCACATCCTATACAGGTCCCTAGTCGTAAGATTATCGAGACGGGGTATCGGTACTCCACAGTAGACTAGTGTATACGCTTCTCATCCCAGCAGGGGAGATGGTCTGTCCCACAGCCATTAGTACGTCGTACTGGAGATAGTATGCAGGTGCTCATTAGGTTATGAGTACACTGGACAGGACTCGTCGGGAACTGTTGGTGGGTATTATACCTGTCAACGGATAGCAGTTCCTAGGTGACATGAGTACAGCTTAGTCTGTCGACTTGACACTGCTACTTCACATCGAGTGTGTTCCCATTGTACTTTGATTACTACCCTACCACGGCTCAAAGGAGTCGTGCAAACAAGTAGTAGTTGGGTGCAGTCCCAAAGCACTTGGAGGCAGTGGCGGTTAGATAGGATTCGTCTCTCCCGGTATTGGGGGTTGATATCGTGTTGTGTTCGGAAGGCCATTACACAAAGTCCTTGGCCAAGGCAGGCGAGATTTACTGGTAGGCATTCCAGTAGTTTCTTAGGATGTATTGGGCTACTCTCCGACACGACTTATTGCTCTATTAGGGGTCTGACGATTACCGCCCCCTAGGTCCGATATGCGATACTCTTAGATGAACAGACCAGACTGTACAGAGATTGTCACATTCAGGCTCAGTAAGAGTTCGGATGAGTTTCCTCATCGGCCTTCTTATCGACAGATACCTGGCTATCCGTTACGTGCAGCTAGTACCGCTTGCGGCTTGTGGTTAAACCCACTGCGAGCGTACTGTCGAGTCTTTAGAGTCCCACACAGAGAGTTTCCCTGCATCGGGCGAAAGATGTAGAGGCCTGTTCTCCGCCGAAAGACGCGACCGGGACGTTGGAATGTCCGACCTGAATTTCGAGGGCAGATGCTATTTGATGCTATCCGTCCACCTCTCCGAAGATGCCAAGTTGATTTATGGTACCATGTATCTAAGGTTTAAACGGATGCGGCCGATGTAGCAGACTTCGTCAGATTCCCCCTCATTGAGGGGTTTTTGATTGTGGGGACGCTCTTCCCTGCAGGCGCAAGCCCCTGCAGTTAATTACGCTACCGCATCGCGGTAACCACTTTCTCCTTCTCCAGATGGCCACTTCGTCTTGTGTGTGTTTGTTTTGTTTTTTTTTGTCCATGGATTGTATTCGGAGACTAATTTATGTTGTCGCCCGTAGGACGTGGATTAGTCCAAATCTGTATTTTCTTAGATTTGGGTTTTGGGTTGGGTTTAAGGATCGTTAATCTCATTTGAGACTAAAATCAACTTAAACGTTTGTACGTTAGTCTAATTTTAGACTAAGATCAACTTAACAGGATCATTTAGATCCAACAAAAGAGCATTTGGGATCTATTGTTTTAGTTTAGGGACTTTGCGATCTAGTTTAAAGACATCATAGTCTGTAAAGTTTAAAGACATCATAGCCTATGAGTTTAAGGACCTCACAGTCCATAAAGTTTAAGGACATCATAGTCCATGAGTTTAAGGACCCCACAGTCTATGGAATGTCGAGATCCGTCACCTCTCTGAAGACGTTGAAGGATTACAACGACAAATATCAGAGGAGTGAAGAGATGTACCCTTGAACCAATATTGGTTGGGAGATCTGTAGTCCAATTTGGGACTAAGATCAAAGATTTATGAGCATATGGGCTCAATTAATCTGAATTAGGGATCTTTGGACAACTTGGGCTCGGCCCATTCAGTTAAAATGTTAAACATTTAACAATGCTGGGCATTGTTTTGAGTTTTGACAATTATTTTTGTCTTTTATTGAGTGCTGAGCACTCATCATAACTTTGGGGCTTTATTTTTTAAAGAACAATTTATGTTCTCTCAGCGCACACGTGAGGAGCACGTAGTGCGCTTGGCGTTGTACGCTAGCTAATGAGCGCAGAGTGCTTCTGTTAAGTAGCGCACACTTGAGGAGAACATGGCGCGCTTGGCGCTGTGCGCCAAACAATGAGTGCAAAGCGCTTCTGTTAAATAACGCACACGTGAGGAGCACGTGGCGCGCTTGGCGCTGTGCTCCAGATAATGAGTGCAGAGCACTTCTGTTAAATAGCGCACACGTGAGGAGCACGTGGCGCGCTTGGCGCTGATCGCCAAACAATGAGCGTAGAGCGCTTCTTGTGAAATTTGGAGCGCTAAAGCTCTGCAACGCTGCGCGTTAGTTTTGGAGCGCTGAAGCGCTTCTTTTAATTAGAGCGCTAGGGCTCTTTTTAGGAAGGTTTGTGCTCTGAGAATTAAATTCTCTCTTATAAGAGACTTTGTCTCATGGATCTAAGAACAAAGTTCTTATTTTATAGGAGATGTTTCAATCTTTTATGCTTTTGGTGAAAGGCTTTGTCTTTATGAATCTGTGATCCTAAGAGAATTGAATTATTCTCCCCCCTTTTTATAATGAGATGTTATGATCTCTTTTATGAAAGACAATTTATCTTAAAGATCTATGATCTAGTATAAGAACTAAGTTCTTTTTATGATGAGATGCTTTGATCTCTTTATTTTACCTTGAATAAATTCTTCTTCTGCTAAGAGTTTTGCTCTTCTCTCTGAACTTTCTCAAAGTTTATGTGGGGGGGGGGGTTCCTCTATATCAGGCTTGAAGTCTTGGGGCCTTTATATAGGGCAAGCTGATTTGTTGAATTAGTTGAAGAGATCTTTTCTCTAATTGATTTGGGGATTTCCCCACCTTTGGACCTTTGATCCTAAGGCTTCTGTTTTACAGAAGGTAATCTTCTTGTTTTTAACAAGATTGGGAAATATTTTCTCATGCGGAATTTATTCTACAGCATTATTTTTAGGGTTTTACCCATTAATAGAGCCATGCTCATCTTTAGATCATAATCTTAAAAGTATAATCTTTTTTAGGGCGATTTTAACCCATGAACTGGAATACTGTTCATCTTCCATAAAAAACTCTTAGAGTTTGTTTATAGATCTTGAAGATCTCAGAATTATAAACTTTGCTTTAAGTTTTCTGATGGATTATTCCATCATCTTTACAGAGCATGGCTCTTCAGAATTTTTTTGAGGAACTTTATTCCTTTCATCATCAGAGTTGACAGATATCACTCTGTTCTAGAGAGCTGCTCTCAATGGGAGATTTACTCTTTGGCCCGAGGGGCCCTCATAAATGAGAATCCTCTGAGGATTTCCTCATTTAATGACAGTCTCATCAAATGATGAGACTATTTTATTAATGATGAACTGTCATCTAGAATGAGTGGGTCCCCTTTGGTCTCTTTTCACTGCATTGCAGTGCGGTACGAATTTAAAATACCTAGTGATAGAACTTAAACTGTAGCATTGACGGCTAAAAATTTTGTTCTTTTCCACGCAGGTACTATGTCTTTCGACACTTCTTTCCCATTCGTCCGTTCGGAAGGCGGATTCCCCGAAGCGCCTGTAGATAGGGAAGTCTTCGCGCTGATAAAAGATCACGACCCAGAGCACAAGAATCTTCATCTATGGGGAACATGGTAAAATCAAATTATCAAGGGCCGACGGAGCTTTTCTTGCGCGACACCCTCGGAGCCCATTTCAACGATCTCTTACGCCGACCCACACCTAGTGAACTACACTGTGGAGGAGGTCAATTGGACTTCAGATGGTCTCCTTCATCCTTCTTTGGCTGCGATACCCGTACAACCTCCAATGGCGTTGGATATCTTGGGCGATGTATATGTAAAGGTGAGTCACGCCCTTGGGGACAACCTTATAATATAGGATTAACTCCCCGTCACCCAGCCGGATATTTGCAGTGGGCCCGGTAAATTTTGTCCGCCAAGAGGTTGCAGTTGCTGAGGCTTGGGTTGTATCCCGCGATTTATGTTTCTCTCTTTCAGTACTCCGTGCCTCCTACATGGTGGGTAAAAGCCTTTTTGGAACAATGGAACGTTCCAGCTCACACCTTCCTTTTGTTGGATCGGTAAATCTCAATCTCTCTAGAGTAGTTCGCGGAGATCTCTGGCTTGCCTGTCAGAGGGAGCATTATGAGGAACTACTTCCCCATGATGAGTACGTCTTTGCTTCCAGGTCGGTGATGATGGACCTTACCCCGAAAGATGCCATTCAACATCATCCCCAAGTTTGATTAAGGTGTTGAATATCTACGAGGGCTTATTTCTTGAATCTGGGAGCCGTGGGGTTAATTTCACAGACTTCATCGCTCGTTTTCTCCGCCCGGAAGTCCCGTCGAAGGAAGCCGTGAAATTCGCTTAACTCGACGATCCTTTTGGCTTAGGCTTGGGCAACCTACCGACAGCGGAGGCGGATTAGAAGAGTTTCTTTCTCCCCGACACCCCGGTCGTCTTTTTTGCAGAGCTTGCAGCTCCTGGGATCGACGAAGAAGCGTTCTTTTTGGGGTTTCTCAGGCTATGGCTAAGCTGGTTTGCGCTTCCGATGCACCCTCACCGTATGAGGCTGTCCGTCTTCTACCAAGCTCACCAAATGGTTATTGGGGTGAAAGTGGCCGTCGGGGTCGCTGGGTTAGCCCATTTGTATCACGGCCTCAGCCTAGCAGTAGATACTACCCAACCGGTGGTGCAACCCGTAAACTTCTCGATGCATTATTTCACCTCGTGGCTCAAGTTGCATGTGCTTGGCGCCTTTGAATTTCACAAAAGGCCCCCCTTTTATGAAAGATATAACTTTCCTCGCCTGCTGCGGCTAGTTGACGCTTCCATTTTGGAACCGACTCCGCGAGAGGCTCGGGGCTTACTCCTTCGCCCGCGTACCGTCGGGGATGGCATGACATTCGTTGATAAGGTCTTAAATATCGGTAAAGAATCCGCAAAGACGATGCAGCCGCTGCGGGACACCTTTAAAGACGGCGCCTCTAGCTTGAAAGCTCGGGAGATTCTTCATCTATATTCAATCAGGCCGGGCTTTCTGGTGTTTAGGCAGAATTATGCGGCGTTTTTTATGAGAAACAACCCGCATTGTTTCGCCCAACAATCTGGCTAAAATCAGGGTGTTCCGCTCAAGGCCTTTCTAGCTGAGCCGATTACCACAGAAGAAGGCATCCGCAACGCGTTACACCTTTTCATGAGGCTCAACACCGGGTCTAACTTCTTTATCAGTGAGCCAGGCTGCGTCCCGAAGTTGTTGAACGTGTACGTGGCGTGGTACCAGAACGCGATGGGTGCCGTCATCAGGGAGGAAAAGAAGTTGTTGCTTGATCGTAAGGGTGCAGCCCCTGCTGGTAATCCAGCTATTCCTTTGAAGCAACGGACCGTCGTTCGTCCTCCTTTGAGAGAGGTTGCTGCGGTTGTGGTACCACGTGAGATGCCCGAGCTGCCGCTACCCCGTGCTCCCGTCGAAGTGGCAGCTGTGGTGTCTCCTGAGTCCGGCTTGGGTGCGGAGATCGGGACTCGCCGCCCGAGGTTACCCGCTAAACGCAAGCTCGTGTTACCGGCGGCCGGTACTCGCTCGCAGAAGAAGAAGAAGTCGATTCTTTCTGCAGCCGTCGTATTCGGCCAGGAGCCCTATGCTCCTTATAGCGAAGGCTTAAGCGAATACGGGACCAATGAGGGTTTATTCATGGCGCCGGATGATACTGATCTGGAGGCTGCAATCGCAGCTTCTGAGCGACTAGCTAGCAACAAAGCAGGACTGATCATCCTTGCACATTCAGGTATACTTCCGCCGTATCTTTGTGTGGTTGCATCACACACATTTTTTATTATTATGCTTTGACTGACACTTCTTTTTCAACAGGCGTCTTCACAGAAGAGGCTCTCGCGGCTTCTCTCAAGACTTTCGAAAAGGAAGAGAGGATTCGCATTTCCTTGGGCCTCGGTATATTTCGGCTCATTGTGCCTTCTTTCCCTCCCTTTTTATGGGTAGACTGACCATCCTTTTTCATCTTATCGTAGGCACTACTTTGACCCGAGTTATCCCGTGTGCAGTACCGATTTCGCAGGGTGGTGTGGAGACGCTTCCAAGGCCAGCTACCGAAGTCCCAGCTTCCCTAATATTTCCAAAAGAGGCTTCACTTAAGAAACCGATAACGGACGCCATAACGGCTCCAGAGGTAGCTCCTGGCTCGGACGATGATGTCTCCTTGGTGGAGGTCTTAAGAAGATCAGCTCTCATGGCCCAGGAAGAAAAGAAGCGCAGGAAGCGTGCAGCAAGAGAACGTAACGCCGCCTTGGCTAAAGGTGCAGGCTCGAGCGCTGCTTCCCCTGTCCCTATTTCTCCAGCCGCTCTGTCTACCGCTCATAGACAGGCGGTACACGCGGCTAGGGAGGCAATTGAAGGGTCATCCCAAGGTAACATAACACTGGGTCCTTTTATTAGAGTTTGATCTTTAGATTCTCATATATCATACCTTGCAGGGCCAAGTCCTGATGAGGAGGTGACAGGTGAGATGATGGCAACCACCGATCCTGAAGTGGCCACTCTTTCTCAGGAGTCCGGGACTGCTCCAATTGCTACTCTTTTCCCTTACGGTTCCCTGCCATCACCCGGCATTGCGAGTGTCACGATGACTCTCGTAGAATCGGGGGATGAAGCCACTGGTGCCGAAACCCTTCCAATGGAGGAGAGCGAAGGAGTCGCTGCGCCTAATGATGATCTTGTCGCAGTTTCGATTGGCGACTCATCAGGTAGATTTTGAGTCATCGTTTTCCTTTTTTATTCCGCAATCCCTTTCAATCCCTTCTGACGGCATTTCTTTTGTTTCTAATGTAGGTGTGGTGAGCATTGATGTCGTGCCACCCGAAGAAGCGTCGTCGGTTACCGCTTTGGTGGTCGCCGACCCTTCGCCTTCTCCCGCGTCCTCTCAAATGCTGGAAGGTATAGGTTTGTGATTTAACTTAAATTGAGGATAGCGTTTTTCGTGTACTGACCATTTATCATCGTAATCTTGCAGGAGTTCTCTTTGATCATTTGTATCAAGTGATGAACCCGCACTTCTCCTTCCAGTCGGAAATTAGTCCGCCTGCTGGTGCCGGCGAGTATCTTTTCTAACCGACGTCTTTTCTATTCTTTAACGGATGACCCTGCCGTTGTTAATTGTAAACTGATTACAACACTACAAATTGAAGGAGGGGAAAAGAGAATTGTCGCGCCACCAGTACTCCAAGCTCTGCCACCTGTCGTAGTCGGTATAGTAGCCTTCACCGCTCTTGCATCTTCTTTGCCTATTAAACCGATGTCTGACTATGATTTGTTTTGTAGAAATCACACCGACTCCAGCTCCTTTCGAGTCTCAGATTCCTATGCCGGCAGGGCCTTTTGCTAAATGCCCTTCTTCCAGGGGTGCTACGAATAACCTGTGGATGTTAAGCGAGTTCGTCTAGGACCTTGATGCCGAGGCCTTTGCATCTGCTGCAGATTTTGCCGCTGAAGTTAATCTCATGTTGGCGATGCTCGTGAACTTCCATAGTGAGGGCGTTGTCGAGTCTTGGGTAAACTACTGCAGGAAGATCGAGGCCTGTCTACATAAGATTGAGCTTAGGCGCCCCGTTCCAGAAATGTTGGCTTCGAATTCTCAACGGGCCGCATGGATTGAGTAGAGCGTTCCTTTCTTCCGCCATTTCGAACAAAAAGCGACCTTGAGGCGAAAGGAATGCGAGGAGGATTCAAGTGAATCCGCCCGACTGCGTGCCCAAGTTGAAGCAAACGCTGCGCAATTGAGGGCTGTCTTTGACAATTTGCGACAATGCATTTCGGACGGACTAGCACTAAGGCAAAAGCTCGACCTTCTGGAGCGGGTTACGCGGAATCGTGAAGTTGCTCAACGGGAAATCGATGAGAAACTTTCGTCGGGCTTGGAGCAACGGGCTCGGGTCGAAGCGGAGTTAGCCGTAGCGGCTGACCATGAAAAGGAGCTGAGAGGAGCGCGCGAGCAACTGGCTGACTTATTGAAAACGCCTCCTTCTTAGTAGCTGCCTTTGTATCAATTAAACATTTGTAATCTTTGAATAACATGTATCCATTTTTTATTCTTTTGTATGATTCTTCTTGTATTCAATTGAATTCATTAATAAAAGATACACACATTTTTTATCTCCCACTGTTGCTTTCTTCTCTTTGCTGTGTTGTTGCCATATGATTTTAGCAAGTGTAGCCTGTAGATAGTATGTAGCTGTTCATCTTGGACTCTTTACAGGGTGGTGATGGCTTAGGAAACAGGGTTAGGATCTGCCACCTAAGACTTTTCAACTTTATGAGCCGTGAGGGTCTCACAAAGACTTTTCACCCTACGAGTCGAGAGGATCTCGTAGGTGTATTTTCTCCTTAGGAATCGTGAGGATTCCTAGGTGTGCTTTTCTCTTGAGAGTCGTAAGGATCTCACAAGAGAATTTTCTTCCTTACAAGTCGAGAGGACTCATAAGTGATTAATGATTTGACCTGCTCCCGAATCAAAGCATTGCTTTGACGAGGAGGTCGAGGGTTGACTTTGGCCGTTTTCCACGGGGTTAGGATTGACTTTGGCCGTGTTCCACGGGGTTGGGGGGTTGACTTTAGCCATATGGCGTCAGGATTGACTTTAGCCATACGGGGTCAGGACTGACTTTAGCCATACGGGGTCAAGACTGACATTAGCCATATGGGGTCAGGATCAACTTTAGCCATACGAGGTCAGGATTGACTTTAGCCATACGAGGTCAGGATCGACTTTAGCCATACGAGGTCAGGATTGACTTTAGCCATACGAGGTCAGGATTGACTCTCGGTTGTCTGTGCACCGCCGAGTCATGGAACTGGGAGCTTTGCCGCGGCTCCGAGATAGTCTCTAGGCTGTAGATATAGCCATCGAAATATGGAACTAGAGACTTTGCCATGGATCTGTTTGGTGGATGTCGCGTCCGTATCCTGCTGGAATGAAGAGGAACGCCGTTGATGATCTCTAGGCTGTAGATGTCGCCGTTGAAATCTGGAACTAGGGACTTTGCCATGGCTTCGTTTGGTGGATGTCGCGTCCGTATCGTGCTGGAATGAGGAGGAACGCCGTTGATGATCTCTAGGCTATAGATGTCGTCGTTGAAATTTGGAACTAGGGACTTTTCCATGGCTCCGTTTAGTGGATGTAGCATCCGTATCCTGTT
This sequence comes from Agapanthus africanus, assembly GCA_030015575.1. Classification (NCBI taxonomy): domain Eukaryota; kingdom Viridiplantae; phylum Streptophyta; class Magnoliopsida; order Asparagales; family Amaryllidaceae; genus Agapanthus; species Agapanthus africanus. The sequence goes on along the minus strand of CM057341.1, from coordinate 5,421,765 downwards.
GGAATAAGAAGGAAATCCATTGATGATCTCTTGAGATACAGATGTTGCCATTGAGACTTGGCTCTCTTTCTGATGGAGCCTGGTGGGATGATATGGTTCCCTCTTTGTTTGTGCCCCTGGATTGTATACAGGGATCGATGTGATCTCACCTGTAGGGCAAAAGGTTTCATTTCATTTTTTTTCTTTCCACGATACTCTATCATTTCAGCTATTTATATTGCGAAAGTCGCGATTACCCAATCATTTCGGCTATTTTTCGCGGTGCCTAATCATTTCGGCTATTTTTTTCTTTTTTACTCCCTGCTTTTTATTGCGAGTTGCCCAATCATTTAGGCTATTTTGTATGCATATATTTTACTTGCTAATTTTGTTGCAAGTTGCCCCATCATTTCGGCTATTTCATATGCATTTTTGGCTCGCTGATTTTTTATCGCGAGTATGGAACTTGGAATCTGATGCCAGTCTTAGCATCAACATTGCTGCGACTGAAATATTGCTAAGAACGAATCATTTGCCATGAAAGGACTTAGAATTTGATTCTGATTCAGGCATCAGCATCGCTAAAACTGGGACATTGCCAGGAGCGAATCATCATGTTCCTTTGTCGATTTAAACAAAGATGGCTTAGCAAACAGGGTTAGAATTCTGTCGACTAAGGCTTTTGACTTCATTAGCCGTAAGGGTCTCATAAAGGTGTTTCTCCCTACGAGCCGTGAGGATCTCGTAGGTGCGTTTTCTCCTTAAGAATCATGAGGATTCTTAAGCGTATGTTCTCTTATAAGTCGTAAGGATTGTTCCCCTCCGAATGGCGGCGCACAAGACTGCAATGTCTTGGCACTGAGACTCGGGGCAGATGCTAATTGGTGCTATCCGTCCACCTCTCCGAAGATGCCAAGTTGATTTATGGCACCATGTATCGAAGGTTTAGACGGATGCGGCCGATGTAGCATACTTCGTCAGATTCCCCCTCGTTTGAGGGGTTTTTGATTGTGGGGATGCTCTTCCCTGCAGGCGCAAGCCCCTGCAGTTAATTACGCTACCGCATTGCGGTAACAACTTTCTCCTTCTCCAGATGGTCACTTCGTGTCGTGGGTGTTTGTTTTGTGTTTTGTTGCCCGTGGATTATTTACGGAGACTGAGTTATGTCGTCGCCCGTAGGGCGTGGACTAGTCCAAATCCGTATTATCTTAGATTTGGGTTTGGGGGTTTGGTTTGAGGATACGTCAGCCATACTTGAGGCTAAGATCAACTCAAACGTTTGTTAAGGATACGTTAGTCTAACTTTGAGACTAAGATCAACTTAACGGGATCGTTTAGATCCGACAAAGGAGCGTTTTAGGCTCCATTGTTCCAGTTTAGGGACATAGTGGTCCATCGTATGTATGGCTGTCGGGACCCGTCACCTCTCTGACGACGTTGAAGAATTACAACGACGGATGTCAGAGGAGTTCAGAGATGTACCCTCGAGCCAGAGTTAATTGGGGGGATTTATAGTCCACTCTGTTTGAAGGTTTAAGGATACGTTATCCATCTTTGAGGCTAAGATCAACTTAAACGGGACCGTTTAGATCCGACAAAAGAGCGTTTGGGCTCTATTGTTCCAGTTTAGGGACATAGTGGTCCATTGCTAGTTTAAGGACATTGCGGTCCATAGGTAGTTTAAGGACATTGCGGTCCATTGTTAGTTTTAAGGCATCTCGGTCAAGGTTAAGGACGTCGTAGTCTATGGGTTTAAGGACTCCATAGTCCGGTATGTGCTCTGGATGCTTCACACGGGTTCACTGCCGTGCTTGGCGAGGACCAGGCTCCGCTCTGGATGCTTCATACGGGTTCACAGAGTGACATTATCCGCGTTCCACGTAACCAGGAATTTTGCATTAGACATGGGTTTAAGGACCCCACAGTCCATATCAATGTGTGGTCATCGGGACCCGTCACCTCTTTGAAGACATTGAGGGATTACAATGCCAAGTATCAAAGGAGTGAAGAGATGTACCCTAGAACCGGAGTGGATTAAATAGTCCTTGGCCCAATTTGGGATTAAGACCAATTAATTATGTTATGAGCCCATTAGCCCAGTTAATTACGAATTGAGGACTTATGGCCAGCTTGGGCTAAGTCCGATCATGTCTGGAATATTGGCTTCTTGTTGGTCCATTGAAGGAGAGGCTTTGCCTCTATCCATTTAGCCAATTGGGCCAAAGCCTAGTGTTAAACACTACAGAGCAATCAGTGTTGAACACTGGGAATGAGGTTGACAAGTTAGTGTTTAACACTAAAAGATAATTGGTGTTAAACACCAGCAACAAGGCGTTCAAATTATCATAAACACTAAAACAGATCAGTGTTGAACACTGGCAATGGAGATCTCAGATTAGTGTTAAATACTAAGGTAATCAGTGTTGAACACTGCGAATAAAGTTCTTTGATTAGTGTTGAATACTAGGGCCCAACAGTGTTTCAATACTGGATTCGAGAGTTCCAATTTAGTGTTGAACACTAAGGCAAGAGGGGTCATGTGGCAACACGTGAGGGCGCCCTCCCTTCATTTATTCTGCTGAGATTATCGCATCACGTGCCCTCACGTGAAGGGCATTTAAATGCTTATATGTTAAAGCTTCTGCCGAGGGTCACGTGGGTCACGTGGGGTGCTGCCTCAAAGGGGCTTTCTGTAGATCTCTTGGGGGAGGTCACGTGGTGACACGTGACCCTGCCTCTATGTATGTTGTTTAGAGGATCTGTTAATCTTTTCCAGGAATTAAATTCCTCGTAGGGTTAAACCCTGACAGTAATTTCAGAGGAATTAAATTCCTACTTCCTTTTGAAGATTTATATTCTGAATATAGTTGGACTCTGAATTTTCTGTAGGAATTAAATTCTTCATATATGTGAAGAACTAAATAGGGTTAAACCCTAATAAAAGCTTTTAAGGAATTAAATTCCCATTCTCTGTTAAATTATGATCAAGGGAATTAAATCCCCGCTGTTCCAACAGAACTAGGTTCTTAATTAGGGTTAAACCCTGTTTCTTTTTGTTCTGAAGGAATTAAATTCCCATAACACAGGGTCAAGCCCTAGTTTTATTTTAAAGGAATTAAATTCCTATAGTTCTGTGAGAATTAAATTCTCGTGCTTCCGTTCCCTCTCTATGTTTTGGATCTGCATGGCAGGATCTCGACCCATTGAGAATTAAATTCTCAACTTCAAGGGGAGATGTGCACTTTGCAGATCCTCTATCAAAGAGAGAAGAAATATGTTCTTCTGTTTTATATATCAGAGTTAAACTCTGTTGAGAATTAAATTCTCTTTCTTTCAAAAATCCTTCCCTTTCTTACCTAGGGTTTTCTTTTTGCAGAAGATCCAAATTCCTCAAAATATCAAGGCTCTCTCTCCCTTTCTTCCCTCTGCGTATATCTCTTTTTTTGTGTCTCTTGGCTCCTATTTATAGGAGAAGCAGCCGAGTCAATTAGTTTTTTACGAATCTTCATTGAGAGATTTGATTTGCATCCATCATTCGTTCTGGACCTTTGGATTATTAGGTGAATTTTATTCACCATTGGATTTCAAATCCAGGGATTCTCTTTTGTTATTTCTGTTAGATTTAAAGGGGAAATCTTTCCAAGTTCGGGATTTTCCCATAGATAGATGATATTCAATCAGCTTTAAATCTTTAATTTGATTGGTTCCAGATAATTGCTTTCCTTTGGAAAGATTCGAATCTCTTTCAGAATTTAATTCTATCAACGAAATGGGCTTTGAAAGCTGGTCACGTGTGACCACGTGACCCATGGTCACGTATGGGCACGCGACCCCCTTGGAACGAGCCTTCTTCTTTCTTTCTGTGCTCTGCCTTCTGGTTGCTGTTTAGCTGTCACGTGCCACCACGTGACCCCTGGTCACGTGTAAGCACGTGACCCTCGTCTAGAGTCTTTTTCTTGCTTTGACCGGAGAATGAGCCTGATGTTTTGATCGTCACGTGCCAACACGTGACCCTGGTCACGTGGGAGCACGTGACCTCTTCTGAAGCTTTTTTCCTTGATTTGATCAGGAAGCGTTGGGTCTTTGCTGCTGCTTTTAAATGTCAAGTGCCGACACGTGACCCAGGTCACGTGGGAGCACGTGACCCTTTCTGAAGCTCCTTTCTTTGATGTATTTGGGAAACTGAATTTGCCTTGTCGATACTTTTAGGTGTCGCGTGCCCACACGTGACTGCTGGTCACGTGTAAGCACGTGACCCTTTTCTGAAGCTTTTCCCATAAGCTTTTCTGATTTTAAATCAGGAAACAAATGCCCCCACAGCGTTGTTCTCACGTGTCAGCACGTGAGTGCAACGTGTCACCTTTTGTGACCGTTGGATTCCTTTAGGGATTTGGGGAGATGAAGCGTTTCCATCGCCTTCTATAAATACCACTGTCTTTTCAGAAGAGCCTTCACTTTGCTCATCTCCTTCTTTCGAGAACTTTTTCTGAGGATTTAATTCTCTTCTTCCAGAGCTTAGTTTTATGTTGTGTCTGTGCAGTGCCACCTTATTTTCCAATCAAAGGCCAGTGCTCACGTGTTGCGCATGCAGGGATCTGCTTGATGAGGACGTTTCATTTCCCTAACCTAATTCCAATGCGTCGTTGGATTTCATTTCCAACACGCTCCCCTTCTTTCCGGGATTTGAGAATAGTCCCACCATGCATATCATTTTTTATGCATAGCATTAAATGTTCCCCTTTATAACCTGAACCCCCATACCTTACTTCTTTTCTTCACAGAGAAACCCATTCATACCTTAAGGTGATCATCTTTGATAACCCGATCAATCGCTATGGCTTGCAATCGTCCCCATGCTCGTCGGCAACCATGGGAGGTTCCCCTTGAGGAGATAGTCCTTCGCTTCGCTGCGCGGCTGGCGGATCCCCTTCTCACCGACGTTCAATGTGACACGGTGATGTACGAGCTACTGACTCGTCGGGGCTCTCCTTTTCCCGTGGGCTCCATTTGGCTCCGGATGATCCTGCTGTCTGTGCTTGCCGATATTCCCCCTCATCCGGCGGAGATGACTTCGGCGATCCTTGACGTGGCGGAGGACAAGCTTGAGTGCTTTCACGAGGCTTGTCTAATCACTCAGGCTCTGAAGGATTACTCAGTTCATATACTGAGTCAGATAAGAGCCCATAGAGCTGTCATGTCTGCTTTCGCTGATGAGCACGGCTCCAACCGATGGGAAGCAACTCCTCGCGAAAACCGTCGTTTTGACGTGCTGGAGAAAGCAGAGAGGGAGCTGGAGAATTTTGTGTTTTGCTTTGTTAACCCTTGTATTTTTGATCCCTTGTTTGGTGATCTTTTCCCAGTAGTGTAGTATGTTTGAATTAATGTACTCCTTTTGTCATTGGCGGTTTGTATGCTTTCTGTTGAATTTTCATGCTTGTCGGATAGTCGCACGTGTGTCTTGCTTGCGTAAATGAGCCGTTTGTTTTTCTTTAATTACGAGCACCATCGTTACGTTGCATGCACATCAGTGCCTCAGGCAACATTTCCTTTTAAACATTCGTACAGTTGCAAATGCGTGCCTGATAGGATACAGATCAGAAACTTGCCACGTTATCTCCCGTATCGGGTGGTTTGCGCTGGCTTTAGATCGAGTATTGTTTGTTGAAGGGAGGTTTATAAATGAAGACATATTCTTCTCTTCAATGGTGTGTCCCCTTTTTATTGAATGTACTCTGCGGATATTCTATTTCGATCTCCTTGCAGGACAGTGATGGCTTAGGATTCAGGGTTAAGATCTGCTTCCTAAGACTTTTGCATTTTACGAGCCACGAGGGTCTCATAAAGAGTTTTTCTCCCTAAAGGTCGAGAGGATACCATAGGTGTGAGTTCTTCTTAAAGATCGTGAAGATCCTTAAGCAGGTTTTCCCTTGAGAGTCGTAAGGATCTCACAAGAGAGTTTTTCTTCCTTACAGGTCGTGAGGACCTGCAAGTGTCGGATGTGATCATCCTTATCCGTGTTTCACGGAGTCAGGGGTCTCTCCAGGTATTGTAGTTTAAAGACATCGCGGTCAAGGTTAAGGACCTCATAGTCCGTGGATTTAGGGACTCCACAGTCCGATGTTAGTTTTAAGACATCACGGTCAAGGTTAAGGACCTCATAGTCCGTGGATTTAGGGACTCCACAGTCCGATGTGTGGTTGCAGGGACCCGTCACCTCTTTGAAGACGTTGAGGAATTACAACGCCAGGCATCAAAGGAGTGAAGAGATGTACCCTTAAACCAAGGCAAAATCTGTAAGGAATCGGGGTGGTTGATCGTTAGTTTTAAGACATCACGGTCGAGGTTAAGGACGTCATAGTTCGTGGATTTTAAGGACTCCACAGTCCGGTATTTGCTCTGGATGCTTCGCACGGGTTCACTGCCGTGCTTGGCGAGGACCAGGCTCCGCTCTAGGCGTTTTCCGCGGGGTCAAAGAGTGATGTTATCCGTGTTCCACGTAACCAGGAATTTTGCACTAGATGCTTCACACGGGTTTACTGCCGTGCTCGGCGAGGACTAGGCTCCGCTCCGGATGCTTCACACGGGGTCAAAGAGTGACGTTATCCGTGTTCCACGTAACCAGGAATTTTGCACTAGATGCTTCACACGGGTTCACTGCCGCGCTCGGCAAGGACTAGGCTCCGCTCTGGATGCTTCACACGGGTTCACTGTCGTGCTCTGCGAGGACCAGGATCCGCTCTGGACGTTTTCCACGGGGTCAAAGAGTGACATTATCCGCGTTCCACGTAACCAGGAATTTTGCACTAGATGCTTCACACGGGTTCACTGCCGCGCTCGGCGAGGACTAGGCTCTGCTCTAGATGCTTCACACAGGTTCAATGCCGTGCTCTGCGAGGACCAGGATCCGCTCTGGACGTTTTCCACGGGGTCAAAGAGTGACATTATCCGCGTTCCACGTAACCAGGAATTTTGCACTAGATGCTTCACACGGGTTCACTACCGCGTTAGGCGAGGACTAGGCTCCGCTCTGGATGTTTTCTACGGGGTCAAAGAGTGACATTATCCGCGTTCCACGTAACCAGGAATTTTGCACTAGATGCTTCACACGGGTTCACTGCCGCGCTCGGCGAGGACTAGGCTCCACTCTGGATGCTTCACACGGGTTCACTGCCATGCTCTGCGAGGACCAGGATCCGCTTTGGACGTTTTCCACGGGGTCAAAGAGTGACATTATCCGCGTTCCACGTAACCAAGAATTTTGCACTAGATGCTTCACACGGGTTCACTGCCGTGCTCGGCGAGGACTAGGCTCCGCTCTGGATGCTTCACACGGGCTCAAAGAGTGACGTTATCCGCGTTCCACGTAACCAGGAATTTTGCTGATTGTATCCGCATTTCACGGGATGGAGGTTTGACTGTTGGCGATATGTATACCACCGAGCCATGGAACTGGGAGTTGCCGCTGTTCCGCTTAGCTTGAAGTTGTGTCCGTTGTTACGAGACGGGTGTTGGGATGATCTCTAGGTCGCTTGTGTCCCGTCGAGATTTAGCTTCTTTCTTTGGTGAAACCTGGGGGAGGGAGGTATGTTCCCTTTTTGTTTATGCCATTGGATTGTATACAGGGTGTGATGGAACATCACCTGTAAGGCATACATTTTATTTTTATTTTATTTCTTTTTCCACGATGCTCTATCGTTTCAGCTTTTATATCGCGAAGGTCGCGATTGCCCCATCATTTCGGCTATTTTTCGCGGTGCCCAATCATTTCGGCTATTTATTTATTTTCTACTCGCTGCTTTTTATTGCGAGTTGCCCCATCGTTTCGGCTATTTTCCATGCATACATTTTTACTTGCTGCTTTTTATTGCAAGTTGCCCCATCATTTCGGCTATTTCGTAGGCATGTGTAGCTTGCTAGCTTTTTCGCCGCAAGCTTGGATTTTAGACACCGATTTCGGCATCAGCACCGCTGCAACTGGGATGTTGCCAGGAGCGAATCATCATTTGCCTCTGTCGATATTGAACAAAGGTGGCTTAGTAAACAGGGTTAAGGGTCCTGTTGACCAAGGCTTTTGACTTCATGAGCCGTAAGGGTCTCACAAAGGTATTTCTCCCTACAAGTCGTGAGGATCTTGCAGGTGTATTTTCTCCTTAGGGATCGTGAGGATTCCTAAGTGTATGTTCCTCTGCAAGTCGTAAGGATCCTACAAGAGGGCTTTCTCCTTATGGGTCGAGAGGACCTACAAGGGTTGCTCATCATATGGGCATATCCCTAGTCGCGGGTGGGACTTTGCTGGGGAAATGTTTTTTCGCGCCCGTGGATTGTATACAAGGGTCAGTATTGAGCCTCTTGTAGGGCAATATCGAAGGTTGTGGAGGATTTGCTTAAGAACAGGTTTAGGTTTCTGTAACTTAAGACTTTCAAATCTCATGAGCCGTGAGGGTCCCATAAGAGAATTCTCCTTACGAGTCGTGAGGATCTCGTAAGTGTATTTTCTCCTTAGGAATCGTGAGGATCCCTAAGTGTGTTGCTCCTTTGTGAGTCGTAAGGATCTCACGCAGGTGGTTTCTCCTTACAAGGTCGAGAGGACCCTACAAGTGTCTTTTAACGAGGTCGCGCCCTTTCGGGTTTTCACAAACACTCGCCGGTAGTCCTGCTGTTTTTACTCACGGAGCCCTTTCGGGTTTTCATCCGTGCCCATTTTGCTTATGGACATACCGTTTTTTTTTATTCTTTTTCTCTTTTTTTTTTACAAGGTCGCGCCCTTTCGGGTTTTCACGAACACTTTCCGGCAGCCCTGCTGTTTTTACTCACGGAGCCCTTTCGGGTTTTCATCCGTGCCCATTTTGCTTATGGACATACCGTTTTTTTATTCTTTTTCATATATTTTTTTTATTATTTTTTTTTTTCCCTTCTTTTTTATCTCGTCAGCCTAAAGATACTGCGGTAGTAGTTTTAGGGACGTTTCGATCCGTCGTTAGTTTAAAGACGTTTCGGTCCGTCGATAGTTTAAGGACGTTTCGGTCCGTCGTTAGTTTAAGGACGTTTCGGTCCGTCGTTAGTTTAAGGACGTTTCGGTCCGTCGCTATGGGAAGGCCGGCTGCTGCTTGTAAAGTCTGAGCTTAGGAAGATAGTGAGCGGACATAGTCGTCGTCATCTATCATTGACCCAGGCTGTGGCTTATTAAGCGTAGTATTTCTTTAAGAAGCGGCCGTTTATTGGCCTGAAAGGCCTTTCACCGTGCATGTCCGTGAGTAGGTAGGCTCCACCCTGGTAGACCTTGTCTATGATGTACGGGCCTTCATAGTTTGGCTCAAATTTTCCTCGCTTGGCACGATTGGGGATCATAGGTCTTTTGACCACTAGTACGAGTTTGCTTTGGCGGAATGTCCTCGGCCTGGTCAGTCTTTCGTACGAGCGCGTCATCTTTGCTTTGTAAGCCTCTAGATGTTGTTGCGCTATGAGCCGGGTTTCGTCGAGGGCATCAAGCTCCTCAAGCCGAAGGTGAGCATTTTCTTCGTTCGTCAGCTCGTGGTGGACTGCTACTCGTAGAGAGGGTAATTCTATCTCGAGGGGGAGCACTGCTTCCGTCCCAAATACCAACGCGTACGGCGTTGTGTTCGTGGCCGTCTTGAATGTAGTTCGATAAGCCCAAAGGGCTTCTTGCAGCCTTTCGTGCCAGTCTCTCTTATTCCTGGAAACGGTCTTTTTTATGATCTTCGTCAAGGTCTTATTGAAGGCCTCGGCCAGACCGTTAGCTCGTGGATTGTAAACCGAAGAATATCTCCAGTCTATATTGTGCTGCTGTGCGAAGCGGCTAATCTTATGGCTTCGGTAGGCCGGCCCATTATCGGAGATAATCCGCCGTGGAGTTCCGAACCGATAGATGACTTGCGTCTTGAAGAAATGGAGGATATTCTCCGTCCTCACTTCCCTCAGCGGTACTGCTTCTGCCCATTTGGAGAAGTAATCAGTTGTCGCCAGGATAAAACGGTGTCCCCGGGATGATGCTGGCTCAATGGGGCCGACTATGTCAGTCCCCCACATTTCGAACGGCCAGCTAGCCACCGTTGGGTGCAGTGGATTCGGATGTTGGTGGATGAAGTCTCCATGAATCTGGCACGAGTGGCATTGCTTCGCATACTTGAGGCAGTCCTGGATCATCGTGGGCCAGTAGTAACCCATCCGTTTAATTTTTAACTTCATCTTTGGGCCTGCTTGGTGAGAACCGCAAAGTCCGTCGTGAACTTCCTGAATGACTCTTTCTGCTTCGTCAGGTCCCAGGCATCTCAGCCATAGAGAATCAAACGATCTCTTGTATAGAGTATCGTTGACGAAAGCGAAAGATAGAGCTCGTTTCATAAGCTGATGTCTTGAGGACGCTTCTTTGGGCATTCGGTGGGACTTAAAGTAGTCTATGAAGACTTCCCTCCAGTCCTCGGCCTTCTCATGGTCTTTTATTTGTAGGGTCGTCTGCTCAGTCGCTCCCTTCTCCTTATATAATTCCGGAGGTATTTCCGCCGGGGCGAGCACTCGACGGCTTTGTACCACGATTCTGACGTCATCGAGGTTCTCGTCAGCCAGTTCTTTAGCAAGTTTAGCCAACGCGTCTGCTTTGCTGTTTTCCGCGCGCGGTATGTTCTCCAAAGTATAGGAGGGAATTTGGGTCAATAGTTGTTGCACCTTTTCGCCGTACTTCACCAACTCCGGTTTGCACGTTTGGTAGTCACCTTTTACTTGACTAACGACCAGTTGAGAATAACCGTATATAAGGAGGTCTTCAATTCCCAGGTCGATGGCGATTTCGAGGCCTGCTATCAGAGCTTCGTATTCATCTTCATTGTTTGTCCTCGGCTCTGTTAAGGAGAAGGCGAAGCGCATTATCCCTCCTTGTGGAGTTGCAAAGACGAGGCCTATCCCCGATTTGGTCATTGGGATACCTTGTTTTTGTTTCTTTACGGAGGACGCTCCATCGAAATAGAGTTCCCATCGGGTGCTTCCGCCGCTAATCGCATCAAATGCCTCGTCCGGAAAATCACAGTTCAGAGGAGAATCGGCCGGTATCGGGTGCTCAGCGAGGAAGTCGGCAATGGCCTGGCCTTTCACTGCCTTGAGAGGTTGATACGTTATCGAGAACTCCATCAAGAGCAGGGCCCATTTAGCGAGTCGTCCCGTCAATATGGCTTTTGACATCAAGTACTTAAGGGGATCCACTTTTGAAATGAGACGGACTTCATGTGCCAACGCATAGTGCCTGAGCTTTGTTATCGCGAAGATTAACGCCAAGCAATGTTTTTCAATGGGAGAGTAGTTGCTTTCTGCCCCCAGTAAAACTCGACTTAAGTAGTAGAGTGCTCTCTCTTTCCCCTGATCGTTCTCTTGTGCCCATAATGTGCCTAAGGAACCTTCGAGGGCGGTTGTATAAAGAATGAGGGGCTTTCCCTTGACCGGCGCAGCTAACATCGGCGGGTTCTGCAGGTACTGCTTGATTTCATCTAGCGCGCTCTGGCATTTGTGATCCCAAACGAATGGAGTTCCCTTCTTCATCAGGTGACTGTAAGGACGGCACTTGCCTGACAGGTTGGCGATAAACCGCCGGATATACGCGAGCTTCCCCTGGAGAGACCGCAGCTGTTTGAGAGTCCTTGGGGGTGGCATTTCCATGATCGCCTTGATCTTTGACGGATCTATTTCAATACCTCGGTGTCGAATGATGAATCCCAGAAATTTGCCCGAGGAGACTCCAAACGCGCATTTGAGGGGATTCATTTTCAAATTATATTGCCGAAGGCGTCGAAATACAGTCTCCAGATGCTTTAAATGATCTTCGTATGACATGCTCTTTACTACGAGGTCATCGATATAGCACTCGACGACGTCATGTATGAGGTCATCAAAGATCTTTGTCATGGCCCTTTGATAGGTAGCGCCAGCGTTCTTTAGACCAAAGGGCATAACCCTGTAGCAGAATATACCCAAAGGGGTCCGGAAAGCGGTGTGCTTCTGGTCTTCGGGATGCATTTTTATCTGATTGAATCCTGATGAACCGTCCATAAAGGAGAAAACCTCGTGAGTGGATGTGTTATCTATCATTAGCTCGGTTACTGGCACCGGGAAATCGTCCTTTGGACAGGCTTTATTGAGATCCCTGAAATCCACGCATATGCGTACCGTCCCATTCTTCTTCATTACCGGGACGATATTGGCGATCCAGTCGGGATATTGGACTTCTTGGATAAATCCAGAATCGATCAGCTTCTTGACTTCGGCGTTGATGCTCATCTCAAGCTCGAGTCGCATTCTCCTTGGCGCTTGCTTGACTGGCTTGATATCTGGGGATATTGCTAATTTATGCACAGCGATCTCCGGATCTAATCCTGGCATCTCGGAGTAGTTCCACGCGAAGCAGTCTTTATGCCTAGAAGCACGTTCTTTAACGCAGCCACCCTTTCTTCAGATAGCAGCTCGCTGACAAAAGTCGGTCGCGGGTCGTCTGCCGATCCCAACTCAATCTTCTTGAGGTTATCTGCAGTAGTATGTATACCATCTTCCAGTTCTTTCGGAGCGGGCGGAAATTCTGAGATCACCTCATCATCGCTGTTCTCAAAGCACCGGGGAAGGTCATCTACGTTCTTGGGCTATTCTCTTAATATCGTAATCGTATAACAGGTGCGAACCCGCTCCCCGGACGGAGATGGACCCGGTTCTGCTCTTGCGGCCTTGGGTTCATGCTTTTGTGGCGGCGTTACCCTCCAGCCCTCGGATAAAGCGAATCTGCCCTGTTGGTACTGGTCCTCGACCCAGTTCTTGAAGGTGAAGCAGTCTTCGGTAGGATGTCCTATGTCTCAGTGATAAGAGCAATAGCTCAGATGAGAAGCCTTGTTAGCTTGCTCGGGACGTTTAGACTCTGGAAGCGCGATCATTTGATGTTTTATAGCGAGCTTGAGTAACTTCTCCGTCTTGTCTCGGGGGAAGGAGTACGCTCGACTCATCTTCTTCATGAGGGACAAATCCGAGCCGTGCAACACCCGACCACGTAACCCTCTAATCCTGCGTCGTTGTTGTCGGCTCCTCTTTCCGCTTCTTGATTTATTTCCGTCTCTGCGTCGGGCTCTTCGTACAACGGATTGACGAGGATGAGCGTCTTTGTCTTTTGCAGCCTGTTGAAATAGACGTTGCGTCCTGGCCTTCTCGTAGATGGCCATTTCGCGGTTGTGGTCTTCCCGAGCTTTCTGACCCACTTTCCTGATAGGCTTGCCCATTCGTTCTTCAAACGACGGACTCGGCGCTTCAATCGCGGGGTCTAGCTTTGATGAGGGGTTGGCATCTCCCGACGAGGCGTCCTCTTCTTCATCAAAGGTATATATGGCGTAGCTACTGTGGGCCCGTTCCCGTTTTCCGGCTCTTGCGTATCCAAGCCCGAGTGTTTCCATTTTCCCGTTGGGCAATTTGCGTTGAGTCCCGGGGACCTCCCAAATCCTGTTGTAGAACCGAGCCTGCCGAACAGTCTGTTTTAAGGGTACTCCTTGGCGCTTCAATAGCTTCTTTAATCCATTTGTATAGTATCTGGGCAGACGGATGGGTTGGAGCCTGTCCAGTATAGCATCCGCGCCATGCCAGATCTCTTTCTCTATTTTCGACTCTGAGGATCGGTAGAATAGGATCACCTTCTCACCCCTTTGCCTGGGAGGGACGTAAAATGTTTGCAGGACCTGCACATTGTGAGCCTGAAGCGTGTCGAGATCCTTGTAGTGTTCTCGCGGTACCATGGTGATTTGCAAACTATGGTCATTGCCAGGGGGTGCTTGTATTGACAGCCGATTGGAGAACACAGCATTAACTTCATCTTCTGAATCACTTCCGAAGACCAACATGGGGGAGGGCGTACCCAGGTTGTTGCGTTGAGATGGCCCTGCATAAACTATCTCTTCTTCTTCGGTATCGCTCCCGAAAACAGGGATGGTGGCGGCGGTTTTGTTCTCCGGATTGCGACACCTTTCTGTATCCTCGAAATCTGGCAAAAAGTACTTCGCATCTTCGTATTTGCGGACTTCGTTCACGGAAAATGGGTTTAGCTCTCCTGTTACAGTATACTCAAAACCATCCTTAAAGTATTTCATACACTGATGTTGTGTAGAAGGGATGATGTTGTACTCGTGTAGCCAAGGACGACCGAGCAGGGCGTTATAGCAGGTCTTGGCGTCAATGACATGGAATTTGATGTCTGTGACGAGAAGTCCAAAGCATAATGTTAGTATCACAGATCCGAGAGTCCGTGACGATTGTGAATCGAAACCGGAGATAGTAATTTTGTCACGAGCGAGGTGTTGCACACTCATGCAGATTTCCTTCAACACCCGAACATTAAGGAGATTGACGGAGGATCCATTATCCACCAGGATCTTGCCTATCTTGATATCATGGCAGTATCCGGAGACATTTAGGGGACGGTTGTGGTCGCACGTCCCGAGAAGGAGGTCTTCATCACCGAAAGTGATGTCGGCCGTATGCACTTCCTCCAGTTCATCCTTCATCTTTTCAGTGGCGAGGAAGGCTTGGAATTGCTCAGGTTCTTGTAACGCCTTAATTAATGAGTCTCGCGCTTCTTTTGATAATAGGAGGGCATCGAGAATGCTAAGCTGAGAAGGTAGCTTCCTTAGGTGCGCGAGAATGTTATAGTCCACCTTACCCTTCTTAGGAGGGTCTTTGGCAGCCAGCTCTCTCATGACTTGGTCATCTAAAGTGATATCTTCAGTGACCTTTTCCTTTCCCTTATCCTTTCTACTTACGGGCCCGAGATTCTTTTCTGGGAGTGTGCGATTGCGCAGCTGAATGTTCTCGCAGATCTCTGATTTCTCCTCTTTCCCTAAAACGGATTCTTTGAAGAGAGGGCCCAGAGTCATTTCTTCATCAGAGTCGCTCCCAAAGGTGAGAACTTGTGACCCCCCGGCGTGAGCCATACAACAGTTGCCAGTAGTTCTGTTGTGCCCATCGATAGTACTTCTTCGCTCCCGACGGCTCTTGCGTCTCATGCGCTTAACATGTTGCCGACGAGCAACATATCCTTGCCACCATATCTTAAAGGCGTCGCACTCCTCCGTGGGGTGTGATATTTTCCTGTGATATGCGCAATAATCAGGGTGCCTCTCCACCCCATCGTGTGTGTTTCCTTCCGAGGGCGGTAGCTTCATCCCCATTGACATGGCTTTGGCAAACCTTTTTCTCGTCTTGAATATCTTCTCGTCTACTTCGGATGCCTTTCGCTCTGGCAGGGGTAGGTCAACTCTTTCGTTCAGTTGCCCGCATTTGGCTCCTTCCGATGTGGCCATCTCACGCTCCTGGTCCGCTTTACTTTTTAGACGAATCTCGTCTAGAAAAGCGTCGATCATTTCGTCTGTTGGCCATGCATGCTCTGGTACAGGCTCTGCCTCCAGCTTCTTAGTGCCAGGAGTTTTCCCATCATCGGTAAACGAGTGGGAGATTACGTTACAACTCGCCACATATCCTTCGGATTCATCCGACGAGCTCTCTCCATCATCTTCCTCTTGAAAGATGTGGTTGAGGAACTCTTGCAGTGTGACAGGAGTTCGCGCCTTTTGATTGTACTCTTCCAGTGCGTCGATTTGCTTCTGCAAGTTCGTGTGCTCGTCTCCAAGCTTCACGGTCTTCTTGGATTTCTTCTTCTTTTTCTTCGAAGATTTTGACGGTTGGGCGTGAGTATTTGGGTCCTCATCGCGAGTCTTCGTAGTTGGGTGGCGCCTTAGCATCCCTTCGATAATTTGAGGTTCAAGAGGGTCCTTCCATTCGATCGCAGGACATGCATGAAGGTCTCTCAGCATTCTTTTGGTTTTAGTTGATAGCACGACCTCCCATGGAGCTTCTTCAATAAAGGAGCAGGTTGCCCCCGGTGTATCTGCTTTCTTAGGAGTATGCTGTTGTGGTGGGTTCATCTTCCACTTTTCGGACAGTACAAACTTCCCCTGGAGGTATTGATCTTCAATCCATCCTTTGAAGACGAAGCAATCTTCAATCGGATGGCTTACCGTTTGATGGTAAGGGCAATAGTTAGGGTTATTCACCTCGGTGGGTTGCGGCGGTCGCCTTGGATTTGGTAGGCTTATAAGTCTGTTGCGTATTGCCAGATCGAATAACCGTTTCGTCTTGTCTCGTGGGAACGAGTAGGGACGCTTCATCTACTCATTATAATACCGGCGTCTTTCCTCCAGTTGATCTGCCAGTTTCAGGGCGTTAGGTTGCTGTTGGGCATTCGCAACAAAGGTTGCCCTTCCTTTACCCTTGTCATTCCGAGGTTCCGACTTCGGGGGAGGTGGTCTATGACCCATCTGGTCCATCTGAGCCAACTTGTCGATTAAAGCCTGGAATGTGGTTGGCTTAAAGAACATCATAAACTGGGAGATAGTTGCGTGGGGGTCTAGGGTTCCCACGAACATGCCCACTGCGGGTGCCTCCTCAATGCGTTGTTCACATCTCGACCACAAGTTCCGCCAGAGTATAGCGTACTGGACCCAGGTCTCACCTGGTTTTACCCTGGCATTAATCAGTGCAGTTATTGGAGTGCGTTCGCTGGCACTTGCGAATCGCTGAGTGAATAACAACTCCATTTCAGCGAACGTTTTGATAGAATCGTTCGGGAGTTCCGAATGCCATTCGAACGCAGTTTCTGATAAGCTGCCCACGAACTGGCGGAGCAACAGTTTATCATCACCGCCGGTGTTACCGCAGAGGGCCCGGAACTGGGCGACATGTTGATGGGGGTTGCCAGTCCCCTTGTACACGTGGAATTTTGGTATCATATAGCCTTGCGGGTATTTGATTTGGTCATACCAGCTTGGATATGGCCGCCCCGTTTTTACGACTTGACCAGCTGCCTCAGTCGCATGATGAACCCGGATTTGCTGGGCTATGTAGTCAACCAAGTCAGCCTTAGAGATTGCCTCCTCCTTGGCCGTTGAGAGGGCTGGTGGTGGATTTGACGTTTCTCCTCGGTCGTCTTCAAGAACGATTGGGGGATCCTCGGCGGGTAAGTCCTGCTGGATCATCATTCCTATCATGTCTTGGAAGAGAAGGCCCATACGTTGTATGTTGGCCGCTTGTTCAGCAGCCTCTTTGTCCTTTTTCTCCAATATCCGGCGAAGGAATTCAGCGTCGGTTTCTTCCTCCTGGCGCGCGTCTGAGGACGTTTCTGGGCTTTCTTTTGGCCCGGTAAGTGCGGCCATAGCATTCATCATTTCCTGAAGCTTTTGTTGCTGCTCCTGGGCTTTCGTCACGGATCGGGTTAGCGGTCGGTGGCCCGTAGAAGTGCGGCTTTCCTCCTTTCCAGAGGCCATGTAAACAGTGTGCACCACCATGCCCCTAGACTTAGGACGTCCGGGCTCAGTGCTTTTAGTCGTCGTTGCATGCTGGGGGGTCTTCTCTGGCCTCCTCCTTTTATGAGCCATGGAGGTTGAGGGGGTCGTTGAGGTGGGCGTCCAGACAGCCTTTTGGGGTTTAGCCTGGTGACCAGCTTCCGGTTGGATTTTCAGCTTCTTGTGCTGGCGGGAGAAGTTTGGATCGATGATCGAGTCTCGGGCCTGCCGCCAAACCTTATAGATTTTGGAAGACAGCCGTTGAGGAGATCGGGGTTGTTCTGGTTTTATTTCCACAACCTTTTTTAATGGGGGAGGAGACTTCTTCAGCACTGCAGTAGGAGAATTCCTTCGCACCTTATTTAGCATTTCGAAGCTGTTCCCAGTTGGAACATCAGCATTAACTTCTGCCACCGGGGCTG
This sequence comes from Agapanthus africanus, assembly GCA_030015575.1. NCBI lineage: Eukaryota > Viridiplantae > Streptophyta > Magnoliopsida > Asparagales > Amaryllidaceae > Agapanthus > Agapanthus africanus. The sequence continues at coordinate 5,403,998 of CM057341.1, read as the reverse complement.
ATGGAGTCAACCCGGAGGGGGAGTTGCCCCCAGCCTTCCTTACTCGGCGCCAATGGCGACGTCGAGCGTGTCGAGCGGGCGGTGTAGGGTCAGCGGTAAGAATGGTTTCGTCTTGCCCCCTGTCTGGGTGGGGGGTCGCCGTTGGTATTAGCCTGTCAAAGACCGATGTCCTTTGGACAGCAGGAGCGGGAGCTGAAGCCGTCAATCTTGTAAAGACCGACCTTTTGGCCGGAGAAGCCGCCTTGACGATTTCGGGGGTAGGAGCGGCCACTTTCTTAGAAGCAGCCTTCTCTGAGATTGTAGGCCCCATGATGAGTTCGCAGGATTTCTGGCCCAATCTAGAGAAGACCGAGGCGTTGACGTTGGGCGACTCGTTAAGAGGAGCCGCGGCAGGGGTAAGACGATCAAAGACCGACTTCTTGAGAGCTTCCGTTGTCAGCACTGGAGCGGTGAAGCTTGTCGGCGGGAGCATGGTCCCAAAGAACAATCCTGTGGTGGCGCGAGTGACCTGTTCCACAGGCATTGTGAATAGCGAACAGCTTGGGGTCCGTAGGCTATACCTCCTGGCGAGACAGAGCGTTGGTTGCAATTGCAGTCCAAGCAGTTGGAGAATTTCGCAGAAGTAGAAGCCATCGATCCTTTGCTTTCTGTAATAAGCAAGACGCCAAGTTTTAGTATCTTGAAACCCAAGGGCAACCATTGGCGAACCGCGATTGGTTCGCGAGTCACGACACACGAAGTGTGGAGTGGAAAGAGGAAAAGGTCCCACCGGGCGTGCCAGAATCTGTTCCCCTCCGAATGGCGGCGCACAAGACTGCGATGTCTTGGCACTGAGACTCGGGGCAGATGCTAATTGGTGCTATCCGTCCACCTCTCCGAAGATGCCAAGTTGATTTATGGCACCATGTATCGAAGGTTTAGACGGATGCGACCGATGTAGCAGACTTCATCAGATTCCCCCTCGTTTGAGGGGTTTTTTATTGTGGGGACGCTCTTCCCTGCAGGTGCAAGCCCCTGCAGTTAATTACGCTACCGCATTGCGGTAACAACTTTCTCTTTCTCCAGATGGTCACTTCGTGTCGTGGGTGTTTGTTTTGTGTTTTGTTGCCCGTGGATTGTTTACGGAGACTGAGTTATGTCGTCGCCCGTAGGGCGTGGACTAGTCCAAATCCGTATTATCTTAGATTTGGGTTTGGGGGTTTGGTTTGAGGATACGTCAGCCATACTTGAGGCTAAGATCAACTCAAACGTTTGTTAAGGATACGTTAGTCTAACTTTGAGACTAAGATCAACTTAACGGGATCGTTTAGATCCGACAAAGGAGCGTTTTAGGCTCCATTGTTCCAGTTTAGGGACATAGTGGTCCATCGTATGTATGGCTGTCGGGACCCGTCACCTCTCTGACGACGTTGAAGAATTACAACGACGGATGTCAGAGGAGTTCAGAGATGTACCCTCGAGCCAGAGTTAATTGGGGGGATTTATAGTCCACTCTGTTTGAAGGTTTAAGGATACGTTAGCTATCTTTGAGGCTAAGATCAACTTAAACGGGACCGTTTAGATCCGACAAAAGAGCGGTTGGGCTCTATTGTTCCAGTTTAGGGACATAGTGGTCCATTGCTAGTTTAAGGACATTGCGGTCCATGGGTAGTTTAAGGACATTGCGGTCCATTGTTAGTTTTAAGACATCTCGGTCAAGGTTAAGGACGTCGTAGTCCATGGGTTTAAGGACTCCATAGTCCGGTATGTACTCTGGATGCTTCACACGGGTTCACTGCCGTGCTTGGCGAGGACCAGGCTCCGCTCTGGATGCTTCACACGGGTTCACAGAGTGACATTATCCGCGTTCCACGTAACCAGGAATTTTGCATTAGACACGGGTTTAAGGACCCCACAGTCCATATCAATGTGTGGTCATCGGGACCCGTCACCTCTTTGAAGACATTGAGGGATTACAATGCCAAGTATCAAAGGAGTGAAGAGATGTACCCTAGAACCGGAGTGGATTAAATAGTCCTTGGCCCAATTTAGGATCAAGACCAATTAATTATGTTATGAGCCCATTAGCCCAGTTAATTACGAATTGAGGACTTATGGCCAGCTTGGGCTAAGTCCGATCATGTCTGGAATATTGGCTTCTTGTTGGTCCATTGAAGGAGAGGCTTTGCCTCTATCCATTTAGCCAATTGGGCCAAAGCCTAGTGTTAAACACTACAGAGCAATCAGTGTTGAACACTGGGAATGAGGTTGACAAGTTAGTGTTTAACACTAAAAGATAATTGGTGTTAAACACCAGCAACAAGGCGTTCAAATTATCATAAACACTAAAACAGATCAGTGTTGAACACTGGCAATGGAGATCTCAGATTAGTGTTAAATACTAAGGTAATCAGTGTTGAACACTGCGAATAAAGTTCTTTGATTAGTGTTGAACACTAGGGCCCAACAGTGTTTCAATACTGGATTCAAGAGTTCCAATTTAGTGTTGAACACTAAGGCAAGAGGGGTCATGTGGCAACACGTGAGGGCGCCCTCCCTTCATTTATTCTGCTGAGATTATCGCATCACATGCCCTCACGTGAAGGGCATTTAAATGCTTATATGTTAAAGCTTCTGCCGAGGGTCACGTGGGTCACGTGGGGTGCTGCCTCAAAGGGGCTTTCTGTAGATCTCTTGGGGGAGGTCACGTGGTGACACGTGACCCTGCCTCTATGTATGTTGTTTAGAGGATCTATTAATCTTTTCCAGGAATTAAATTCCTCGTAGGGTTAAACCCTGACAGTAATTTCAGAGGAATTAAATTCCTACTTCCTTTTGAAGATTTATATTCTGAATAGAGTTGGACTCTGAATTTTCTGTAGGAATTAAATTCTTCATATATGTGAAGAACTAAATAGGGTTAAACCCTAATAAAAGCTTTTAAGGAATTAAATTCCCATTCTCTGTTAAATTATGATCAAGGGAATTAAATCCCCGCTGTTCCAACAGAACTAGGTTCTTAATTAGGGTTAAACCCTGTTTCTTTTTGTTCTGAAGGAATTAAATTCCCATAACACAGGGTCAACCCTAGTTTTATTTTAAAGGAATCAAATTCCTATAGTTCTGTGAGAATTAAATTCTCGTGCTTCCGTTCCCTCTCTATGTTTTGGATCTGCATGGCAGGATCTCGACCCATTGAGAATTAAATTCTCAACTTCAAGGGGAGATGTGCACTTTGCAGATCCTCTATCAAAGAGAGAAGAATTATGTTCTTCTGTTTTATATATCAGAGTTAAACTCTGTTGAGAATTAAATTCTCTTTCTTTCAAAAAGCCTTCCCTTTCTTACCTAGGGTTTTCTTTTTGCAGAAGATCCAAATTCCTCAAAATATCAAGGCTCTCTCTCCCTTTCTTCCCTCTGCGTATATCTCTTTTTTTTGTGTCTCTTGGCTCCTATTTATAGGAGAAGCAACCGAGTCAATTAGTTTTTTACGAATCTTTATTGAGAGATTTGATTTGCATCCATCATTCGTTCTGGACCTTTGGATTATTAGGTGAATTTTATTCACCATTGGATTTCAAATCCAGGGATTCTCTTTTGTTATTTCTGTTAGATTTAAAGGGGAAATCTTTCCAAGTTCGGGATTTTCCCATAGATAGATGATATTCAATCAGCTTTAAATCTTTAATTTGATTGGTTCCAGATAATTGCTTTCCTTTAGAAAGATTCGAATCTCTTTCAGAATTTAATTCTGTCAACGAAATGGGCTTTGAAAGCCGGTCACGTGTGACCACGTGACCCATGGTCACGTTTGGGCACGTGACCCCCTTGGAACGAGCCTTCTTCTTTCTTTCTGCGCTCTGCCTTCTGGTTGCTGTTTAGCTGTCACGTGCCACCACGTGACCCCTGGTCACGTGTAAGCACGTGACCCTCGTCTGGAGTCTTTTTCTTGCTTTGACCGGAGAATGAGCCTGATGTTTTGATCGTCACGTGCCAACACGTGACCCTGGTCACGTGGGAGCACGTGACCTCTTCTGAAGCTTTTTCCTTGATTTGATCAGGAAGCGTTGGGTCTTTGCTGCTGCTTTTAAATGTCACGTGCCGACACGTGACCCAGGTCACGTGGGAGCACGTGACCCTTTCTGAAGCCCCTTTCTTTGACGTATTTGGGAAATTGAATTTGCCTTGTCGATACTTTTAGGTGTCGCGTGCCCACACGTGACTGCTGGTCACGTGTAAGCACGTGACCCTTTTCTGAAGCTTTTCCCATAAGCTTTTCTGATTTTAAATCAGGAAACAAGGATCTTACAAGAGTGTTTTCTATTTGCAAGTCGAGAGGACTACAAGTGTTTGTTCACCGTGTGGGCATATCCCTAGTCGCTGGTGGGACTCTGTTAGGGAAATGTTTATTTGTGCCAGTGGATTGTATACAAGGATCAATATTGAACCGCTTGTAGGGCGGTCTATGAGTTGTGAGGGCTTAAGAACAGGTTCAGATCCCTGTAACTTAAGGCTTTTGAATCCTATGAGTCGTGAGGGTCTCAAAGGGGAATTTCCTTACGAGTCGCGAGGATCTCGTAAGTGTAACTTCTCCTTAGGAATCGTGGGGATCCCTAAGTGTGTTGCTCCCTTGTGAGTCGTAAGGATCTCATGCAGGTATTTTCTCCTTATAAGATCGAGAGGACCTTGCAAGTGTCTTTTAACGAGATTGTGCCCTTTCGCGTTTTCACAAACTCGCCGGTAGCCCTGCTGTTTTTACTCACGGAGCCCTTTCGGGGTTTCATCCGTGCCCATCTCGCTTATGGACGTACCGTTTTTTTTTTGTTTTTGCGTCAGTCTTGGGATGCTGCGGTCCGTAGTAGTTTATAAACGTCTCGGTCAGGCATAGTATTTCTTCAAGAAACGGTCGTTTATTGGCCTGAAGGGTCTTTCGCCATGCATATCCATGAGCAAGTAAGCCCCACCCTGGTAGACTTTGTCTATGATGTACGGGCCTTCATAGTTCGGCTCGAATTTCCCCCGTTTGGCACGATTGGGGATCATAGGTCTCTTGACCACTAGCACGAGTTCGCCTTAGCAGAATGTTCTCGGCCTAGTCAATCTCTCGTATGAGCCTCAATATGGCTAACGTATCCTTAAACTAAAAAACACCAAACCCAAATCTAAGTAAATACGGATTTGGACTAATTCATGTCCTACGGGCGACGGCATAACTTAGTCTCCGTATACAATCCACGGGCAACCACAAACAAAACAACACACACGACATGAAGTGAAATTCTGGAGAAGGAGAAAGTGGCTGCCGCGATGCGGTAGCTTAATTAACTGCATGGGCTTGCGTCTGCAGGGAAGAGCGTCCCCACAATCAAAAACCCCTCTAGCTAGGGGGAATCTGATGAAGTCTTCTACATCGGCCGCATCCGTCTAAACCTCCGATACACGGTGCCATAAATCAACTTGGCATCTTCGGAGAGGTAGAAGGATAAAACCATATAGCATCTGCCCCGAATCTCAGGCAAGACGTCCTCAGCGTCGTCGTCCACCGTTCGGAGGGGAACAGATTCTGGCACGCCCGGTGGGACCTTTTCCTTTTTCCACTCCACACTTCGTGTGTCGTGATTCGCGAACCAATCGCGATTTGTTAAATGGTTGCCTTCGGATTTCAAGTTACTAAGATTTGGTCTTTTGCCTGGCGCAGAACTCAAGCATCAATGGCCTCTAACTGCACCAATTGCTCGAAATGCCACTGCAACGGACGCTTCACCTCACCGGGAGGTGTAGCATATGGGCCCCAAGCGGCTTCCTTCCTCGCTCTGCCGGTAGACCAGGTGACCCAAGCCAACACTGGCCTGTTCTTCGGGACCATGATCCCACCTACAAGCTTCCCTACGCCGATACCTGCACTGGGAGTGAACAAAAAGTCGGTCTTCGACCGTCTCACTGCTACGACGGCCCCTGTCAACGGGTCTCCTACTACCAAACCGACAGCCTCTGTTTTCACCAGGCTAAATCAGAACTCTAAACTGGCTGTCCCAACAAAAGCAATAACTGCTGCTCCAGAAGTCATCAAGGCGGCTTCCCTTGTCAAAGAGTCAGTCTTTGCAAGACTGACGATTCCTGCTCCTGCCCCTGCTCGAGGATCCGTCTTCGACAGGTTGAATATCACCCCTCAAAAGAAAACCTCAGTCTTTAAGAGGTTAACACCGGCGGCGCCTCATTCAGACAGGGGGCAAAAAGAAAATGTCTCAATCTCCGAGCCAGTCCTAACGGCTCGTCATGCTCGACGTCGCCATTGGCAACGAGTGAGGAAGGCAGAGGGCAACTCCCCCTCAGGGCTAACTCCACCGGCTCCAGTGGTGGAAGTCAACGCTGCTGTTTCAACTGGGAATAGCTTTGAACTGCTGAGGAGGGTACGTAAGAATTCTCCAACCGCTACATTGAAAAGATCTCCTCCGCTCACGGAGAGAGTTCCGGAAACAAAGCAAGAACAGCCCCCTCAATGGCTGTCCTAAAAAATATACAAGGTTTGGCGAAGGGTTCAAGACTCCGTGATCGACCCAGATCACTCTCGTCAACGAAAGAAGACGAAGATGCAAGAAGGAAAAGACTGTCCTATTGAACAGCAGAGGACAACGATCGCTAGGGTGCCCACTGCAACTGCCCCTTCAACTTCAACGGCCCATAAAAGAAGAAGGCCAGAGAAAGTCCCTACACCTACAACAAATATCAGAGGGGATGCACCCAAATGCCCTAAGTCAGGAGGCATTGTAGTTCATACCGTATATGTGGCGTCTGGAAAAGAGGACAGTCGCATATCTATGGGTCATCGACCGCTTACGTGATCAGTGACCAAGGTGCAGGAGCAACAACAGAAGCTCCAAGAGATGATGAACGCTATGGCCGCACTTACCGGACCAAAAGAAAGCCCTGAGGCGTCCTCGGACGAACGTCAGGAGGAAGAAACCGACGCTGAATTCCTTCGTCGGATATTGGAGAAGAAGGACAAAGAGGCTGCTGAACAAGCAGCCAACATACAGCGTATGGGCCTCCTCTTCCAAGACATGATAGGGATGATGATACAACAGGATCCTCCGGCTGAAGATCCCCCGATCTTCCTCGGAGACGATAGGGGAGAGACATCAAATCCTCCGCTAGCTCTGTCAACGGCTAAAGAGGATACAATCTCTAAAGCTGATTTGGACAAGTACATAGCCCAGCAAATACGGGTTCATCATGCGACTGAAGCAGCCGGCCAGGTCGTAAAAACGGGGCGGCCATATCCAAGTTGGTACGACCAAATCAAGTACCCGCCGGTGTTTCCTGATTTAAAATCAGGAAAGGTTACGAAGAAGGGTCGCGTGCTCCCACGTGACCAGCAGTCACGTGTTGGCACGTGACATTTAAAAGCATCGACAAGGCAGATTCAACTTCCCGTACATCAAGGAAAAGGGCTCCAAAAGAGGTCACGTGCTCCTACGTGACCAGGGTCACGTGTTGGCACGTGATACTCAAAAGCAGCAGACTTGTTCTCCAGTGAAATCAAGGAAAGAGGCTTCAGAGAAGGGTCACGTGCTCACACGTGACCAGTGGTCACGTGTTGGCACGTGATGACCAAGCAGCGGCAAAGGTAAAGCGCAAAAGAAAGAAGAGGGCTCATTCCAAAGAGGGTCACGTGCCCACACGTGACCGGCTTTCAAAGCCCATTTTGTTAACAGAATTAAATTCTGAAAGAGATTCAAATCTTTCCAAAGGAAAGCGATTATCTGGAACCAACCAAATTAAAGATTTAAAGATGATTGAATATCATCTACCTATGGGAAAATCCTGAACTTGGAAAGATTTCCCCTTAAAATCCAACCGAAATAACAAAGGAGGATCTCTGGGTTTAAAATCCAACGGTGGATAAAATTCACCTAATAATCCAAAGTTCCAGATGAATGATGGATGCAAATCAAATCTCTCAATGAAAGATTCACCAAAAACCAATTGATTCGGTTGCTTCTCCTATAAATAAGAGCCAAGAGACACGCAAAAAACATATACGCAGAGGGAAGAAAAGAGAGAGAGCCTTGATACTTGAGAGGAATTTGGATTTTCTGCAAAAGAAAACCCTAGGTAAGAAAGGGAAGGTTTCATTGAAAGAAAGAGAATTTAATTCTCAACAGAGTTTAACTCTGATGTAAAACATAAGGACATATTTCTTCTCTCTTTGGTGGAGGATCTATAAAGTGCATATCTCCCCTTGAGTTGAGAATTTAATTCTCAATGGGTTGAGATCCTGCCATGCAGATCCAAAGCATAGAGAGGGAATGGAAGCATGAGAATTTAATTCTCACAGAACTATAGGAATTTAATTCCTTCAAAATAAAATTAGGGTTTGACCCTGTGTTATGGGAATTTAATTCCTTCAGAACGAAAAGAATCAGGGTTTAACCCTAGTTAAGAACTTAGTTCTGTTAAAACAACAAGAATTTAATTCCCTTAATCTTATTCCCCAAAATAATTCTCTAACAGAGAGTGTGGGTTTAATTCCTTAAAGCTTTTATTAGGGTTTAACCCTATTCAGTTCTTCACATATATGATGAATTTAATTCCTATAGAAGATTCAGAGTTCAACTCTTCAAAAGGAACTAGGAATTTAATTCCTTTGAAATTATTGTCAGGGTTCAACCCTACGAGGAATTTAATTCCTGAAAGGGATTAATAGATCTTCTAAACAACTACAGAAAAGCAGGGTCACGTGTCACCACGCGACCCCCCCAAAGATCTACAGAAAGCCTTTTGAGGCAGTGCCTCACGTGACCCACGTGACCTCTGAAGCACAAGGAATAGAAAAGAGCTCTAGGGCGCCCTCACGTGTCACCACGTTACCCCTAGTGAGCATTATAACGCACAGAGCATGGGCTTTCATCACGTGCTCGCACGTGATGGCCACCAGAACTAAAGTGTTAAACACTTACCTGCAGAATAAAATAAGGGGAATCAGGGCGCTCTCACGTGTCCACATGTGACCCCTCTCTCCTTAGTGTTTAACACTAATCTGAAGACTTTGTCCTCAGTGTTTAACATTGATTTTCTTAGTGTTTAACACTAATTTGGAAAACTCTATCTGCAGTGTTTAACACTGATTTGCTTAGTGTTTAACACTAATGCGAAAACTCTGCTCCCAGTGTTTAACACTGATTATCTTTTAGTGCTTAACACTAACTTGCTAATCTTATTCCCAGTGTTCAACACTGTTGGTTTCTAGTGTTTAACACTAGCTTTAGCCCAATTGGCTAAGTTTCAGAGGCAAAGCCTCTCCTTCAATGGACCAGCAGAGGGTCAATGTTTCAAACATAAATGGACTTAGCCCAAATTGGCCATAAGTCCTCAAATCATCTTAAACTGAGCACACTTGCTCTTTCAACAAACTCATTGGTTCAAGGGTACATTTCTGAACTCCTCTGACATCTGTCGTTGTAATCCTTCAACGTCGTCAGAGAGGTGACGGGTCCCGACAACCACACATTAATACGGACTGTGGGGTCCTTAAACTCATGGACTAATGCGTCCTTAAATCAAGATACGGACTGTGGTGTCCTTAAACCCATGGACTACGACGTCCTTAACCTTGACCGAGATGTCTTAAAACTAACAATGGACTGTGGGGTTCTTAAACCCATGGACTACAACGTCCTTAACCTTGACCGAGATGTCTTAAAACTAACAATGGACCGCAATGTCCTTAAACTACCCATGGACCGCAATGTCCTTAAACTAGCGATGGACCACTATGTCCCTAAACTGGAACAATAGAGCCAATCGCTCTTTTGTTGGATCTAAACGATCCCGTTTAAGTTGATCTTAGCCTTAAATATGGCTAACGTATCCTTAAACCTTTGAAACAGACTTTAGTCTCAAACTGGACTATAGATCCCCCCAATTAACTCTGGTTCAAGGGTACATCTCTGAACTCCTCTGACATCTGTCGTTGTAATCCTTCAACGTCGTAAGAGAGGTGACGGGTCTCGACGGCCATACATTAAATGGACCACTATGTCCCTAAACTGGAACAATGGAGCCCAAATGCTCTTTTGTCGGATCTAAACGATCCCGTTAAGTTGATCTTAGTCTCAAATCGGACTAACGTATCCTTAACGAATGTTTAAGTTGATCTTAGTCTCGAATGAGGCTAACGTATCCTTAAACCCAAACCCCCAAACCTAAATCTAAGATAATACGGATTTAGACTAGTCCACGCCCTACGGGCGACGACATAACTCAGTCTCCGTATACAATCCATGGGCAATCACAAATAAAACAAACATCCACGATACGAAGTGAAATTCTGGAGAAGGAGAAAGTTGTTGCCGCGAAGCGGTAGCGTAATTAACTGCAGGGGCTTGCGCCTGCAGGGAAGAGCGTCCCCACAATCAAAAACCCCTCGTGCGAGGGGGAATCTGACGAAGTCTGCTACATCGGACGCATCCGTTTAAACCTTCGATATACGGTGCCATAAATCAACTTGGCATCTTCGGAGAGGTGGACGGATAGCACCAATTAGCATCTGCCCGAACCTCAGGCGAGACGTCCATGTCTCGGCCACCGTTCGGAGGGGAACAGATTCTGGCACGCCCGGTGGGACCTCTTCCTTTTTCCACTCCACACTTCGTGTGTCGTGATTCGCGAACCAAACACGGTTTGCTAATAGTTGCCCTGGGGTTTCAAGGTACTAAGATTCGGCGTCTTGCTCATTACAGAAAGCAAAGGATCGATGGCTTCTACTTCTGCGAAATGCTCCAACTGCTCTGACTGCAATTGCGACCAACGCTCTGCCTCACCAGGAGGTATAGCCTACGGACCCCAAGCTGCTTCATTGTTTACTATGCCCGTGGAACAGGTCACTCGAGCCACCACAGGATTATTCTTTGGGACCATGTTCCCGCCGACAAGCTTCACCGCTCCGATGCTGACAAAGGAAGCTCCCAAGAAGTCGGTCTTTGATCGTCTTACCCCTGCCGTGGACCCTCTCAACGGGTCGCCCAACACCAGCGCCTCGGTCTTCTCTAGATTAGGCCAAGACTCCTGTGGATCCACAATGGGACCTACAATCCCAGAGAAGGCTGCTTCTAAGAAAATGACCAGTCCTGCTGCCGAAGTAGTCAAGGCGGCCCCCTCTGCCAAAAAGTCGGTCTTTATGAGATTGACTGTTCCAGCTCCCGCTTCTGTTACCCAAAGGACATCGGTCTTTGACAGGCTGACACCAGCAGAAACCCCCTACCTGCACAAGGGGCAAGACGAAGCCGTTCTCACCGCTGAACTAGTGCCGTCCGCTCGACACGCTCGATGTCGCCATTGGCGCCGAGTAAGGAAGGCTGGGGGCAACTCCCCCTCTGGGCTAACTCCAGCAGCCCCGACGACAGAGGTTGATGCTGCTGTTCCAACTGGGAACAGCTTCGAGATGCTAAATAAGGTGCGAAGGAATTCTCCTACCGCGGTGCTAAAGAGGTCTCCCCTTCCGCCAAAAAGGGCTATAGAAGTGAAGCCAGAGCAGCTCCAATCCCCTCAACGGCTGTCTTCCAAAATCTATAAGGTTTGGCGGTAGGCCCGAGATTCGATGATCGATCCAAACTTCTCCCGCCAGCACAAAAAGCTGAAAATCCAATCGGAAGCCGGTCACCAGGCTAAACCGCGAAAGGCTGTCTGGACGCCCACCTCAACGGCCCCCTCAACCTCCACTGCTCATAAAAGGAGGAAACTAGAGAAGATCTCCCAGCCTGCAACGACAGCTAGAGGCACTAAACCCAGAAGCCCTAAGTCTGGGGGCATGATGGTCCATACCGTATACATGGCGTCAGGAAAAGAAGACGGCCGTGCATCTACAGGTCATAGACCGCTTACACGGTCGGTGACCAAAGCTCGAGAGCAACAGCAAAAGCTCCAGGAAATGATGAATGCTATGGCCGCACTTACCGGGCCAAAAGAAAACCCAGAAACGTCCTCGGACGAACGCCAGAAGGAAGAAACCGACGCTGAGTTCCTTCACCGAATATTGGAGAAGAAGGGCAAAGAGGCTGCTGAACAAGCAGCCAACATACAGCGTATGGGCCTTCTCTTCCAAGATATGATAGGGATGATGATCCAACAGGATCCACCCACTGAGGATCCCCCGATCATCCTTGAAGACGACAGGGGAGAAACGTCAAATCCACCACCGGCCCTCTCAACGGCCAAGGAGGAGACAATCTCTAAGGCTGACTTGGTCGACTATATAGCCCAACAAATCCGGGTTCATCATGCGACGGAGGCAGCTGGTCAAGTCGTAAAAACGGGGCGGCCATATCCAAGCTGGTACGACCAAATCAAGTACCCGCCGGGTTACACAATTCCCAAGTTCCATGTTTACAAGGGGACCGGCAATCCCCACCAACATGTCGCCCAATTCAGGGCCCTTTGCGGTAACACCGGTGGAGATGATAAACTGTTGCTTCGCCAGTTCGTGGGCAGCTTATCAGAAACAGCGTTCGAATAGTATTCGGAACTCCCGAACGATTCTATCAAGACGTTCGCTGAAATGGAGTTACTATTCACTCAGCGATTCGCAAGCGCCAGCGAACGCACTCCAATAACGGCACTAATCAACGCCAGGGTAAAACCAGGCGAAACTTAGGTCCAGTATGCTATACGATGGCGGAATTTGTGGTCGAAATGCGAGCAACGCATTGAGGAAGCGCCCGCGGTAGGCATGTTCGTGGGAACCCTAGACCCTCACGCCACTATCTCCCAGTTTATGATGTTCTTTAAGCCAACCACATTCCAAGCTTTAATCGACAAGTTGGCTCAGATGGACCAAATGGGTCATAGACCGTCTCCCCCGAAGCCGGAACTTCGGAATGACAAGGGTAAAGGAAAGGCCACCTTCGTCGCGAATGTCCAGCAGCAACCCGATGCCCCAAAGCTGACGGATCAACTGGAAGAAAGACGCCGGTATTATAATGAGAAGATGAAGCGTCCCTACTCGTTCCTACGGGACAAGACGAAACGGTTATTCGAGCTGGCAGTATGCAACAGGCTTATAAACCTGCCAAATCCAAGGCGACCGCCACAACCCACTGAGGTGAATAACCCTAACTATTGCCCTTACCATCAAACGGTAAGTCATCCGATTGAGGATTGCTTCGTCTTCAAAGGATAGATTGAAGATCAATACCTCCAGGGGAAGTTTGCACTGTCCGAAAAATGGAAGGTGAACCCACCACAACCGCATACTCCTAAGAAAGCAGATACACCGGGGGCAACTTGTTCCTTTATTGAAGAAGCTCCATGGGAGGTCGTGCTGTCAACTAAAACCAAAAGAATGCTGAGGGACCTTCATGCGTGCCCGGCGGTCGAATAGAAGGACCCGCTCGAACCTTAAATTATCAAAGGGATGTTGAAGTCGCGCCCAACTACGAAGACTCGTGGTGATGGCCCAAGTACTCACGCCCAGCCGTCAAAATCTTCGAAGAAAAAGAAGAAGAAATCTAAGAAGCCCGTGAAGCCTGGAGACAAGCGTACGAACTTGCAGAAGCAAATCGACGCTCTGAAAGAGTACAATCAAAAGGCGCGAACTCCTGTCACGCTGCAAGAGTTCCTCAACCACATCTTTCAAGAGGAAGATGATGGAAAGAGTTCGTCGGATGAATCCGGGGAATATGTGGCGAGTTGTCATGTGATTTCCCACTCGGAAGATGAAAAAACTCCTGACACTGAGAAACTGGGGGCACGACCTGAACCAGAACTTGCATGGCCAACGGATGAAATGATCGACGCCTTTCTAGACGAGATTCGTTTGAAAAGTAAAGCCGATCAGGAGCGTGAGATGGCTGCATCGGAAGGAGCCAAACGCAAGCGACTGAACGAAAGAGTCGAAGCATTCCCGCCAGATCAAAAGACATCCGATGTAGACAAAAAGATATTCAAGACGAGGAAAAGGTTTGCCAAAGCCATGTCAATGGGAATGAAGCTACCACCCTCGGAAGAAAACACGCTCAATGGGGTGGAGAGGCACCCTGATTATTGTGCATATCATCGGAAAATTTCACACCCCACGGAGGAGTGCGACGCCTTTAAGAGATGGTGGTAAGGATATATTGCTCATCGGTAACATTTTAAGCGCATGAAACGCAAGACTCGTCGAGAACAAAGAAGTACTGCTGACGAGCACAACAGGACCACTGGCAACTGTTACATGGTTAACGCCGGAAGGTCACAAGTTCTCACCTTTGGGAGCGACTCCGATGAAGAAATGGCTCAGGGCCCTCTCTTTAAAGAATCCGTTTTAGGGAAAGAGGAGAAATCGGAGGCCTGCGAGAACATTCTGCTGCGCAGTCGCACACTCCCAGAAAAGAATCTCGGGCCCGCGAGTAGAAAAGATAAGGGAAAGGAAAAGGTCACTGAAGATATCACTTTAGATGACCAAGTCATGAAAGAGCTGGCTACCAAAGACCCTCCTAGGAAGGGTAAGGTGGACTATAACATTCTAGCGCATCTAAGGAAGCTACCTTCTCAGCTTAGCATTCTCGATGCCCTCCTATTATTAAAAGAAGCGCGAGACTCACTAATTAAGGCGTTACAAGAACCTGAGCAATTCCAAGCCTTCCTCGCCACTGAAAGGATGAAGGATGAATTAGAGGAAGTGCATACGGCCGACATCACTTTCGGTGACGAAGACCTCCTTCTCGGGACGTGCGACCACAACCGTCCCCTATATGTCTCTGGATACTGCCATGATATCAAGATAGGTAAGATCCTGGTGGATAATGGATCCTCCGTCAATCTCCTTAATGTTCGGGTGTTGAAGGAAATCTGTATGAGTATGCAACACCTCACTCGTGACAAAATTACTATCTCTGGTTTCGATTCACAATCGTCACGGACTCTCGGATCCGTGATACTAACATTACGCTTTGGACTCCTCATCACAGACATCAAATTCCATGTCATTGACGTCAAGACCTGCTACAACGCCTTGCTCGGTCGTCTTTGGCTATATGAGTAAAACATCATCCCTTCTACACAACATCAGTGTATGAAGTACTTTAAGGATGGTTTCGAGTATACCGTAACAGGTGAGTTGAACCCATTTTCCGTGAACGAAGTCCGCAAATACGAAGATGCGATGTACTTTTTGCCAGATTTCGAGGATACAGAAAGGTGCCGCAAGCCGGAGAACAAAGCCGCCGCCACCATCCCTGTTTTCGGGAGCGATACCGAAGAAGAAGAAGAGATAGTTTATGCCGGGCCATCTCAACGCAACAACACGGGGATGTCCGCCCCCATGTTGGTCTTCGGAAGTGACTCGGAAAATGAGATTAATGCCGTGTTCTCCAATCGGCTGTCAATACAAGCATCCCCTAGCGATGATCAGAGTTTGCAAATCACCATGGTGCCGCGGGAACACTATAAGGATCTCGACACACTTCAAGCTCACAATGTGCAGGACCTGCAAACATTTTGCGTCCCTCCCAGGCAAAAGGGTGAGAAGTTAATTCTATTCTACCGATCCTCAGAGTCGAGAGTAGAGAAAGAAATCTGGCATGGCGCGGATGCTACACTCGACAGGCTCCAACCCATCCGTTTGCCCAGATACTACACAAATGGATTAAAGAGGCTATTGAAGCGCCAAGGAATACCCTTAGAACAGACTGTTCGACAAGCTCGGTTCTACAACAGGATTTGGGATGTCCCTGGGACTCAACGCAAATTGCCCAACGGGAAAGTGGAAACACTTGGGCTTGGATACGTGAGAGCCGGAAAACGGGAACGGGCCCACAGTAGCTATGCTATATATACCTTTGATGAAGAGAAAGACGCCCTGTCAGGAAATGCCAACCCCTCATCAAAACTAGATCCCGCGATTGAAGTGCCGAGTCCGTCGTTTGAAGAACGAGTGGACAAGCTTATCAGGAAAGTGGGTCAAAAAGCTCGGGAAGACCACAACCGCGAGATGGCCATCTACGAGAAGGCCAGGACGCAACGTCTGTTTCAATAGGCTGCAAAAGACAAAGATGCTCATCCTTGTCGACCCGTTGTACGAAAGGCCCAACGCAGAGGCAGAAATAAATCAAGAAGCGGAAAGAGGAGCCGACAACAACGACGCAGGATTAAAGAGTCACGTGAGTGGGCATTACGCGGTCCAGATTTGTCCCTCGCGAAGAAGATGAGTCGAGCGTATTCCTTCCCTCGAGACAAGACGGAGAAGTTACTCGAGCTCATTATAAAACATCAAATGATCACGCTTCCAGAATCTAGACACCCTGAGCAAGCTAACAGGGCTTCTCATCTGAGCTATTGCTCTTATCACCGAGCCATAGGACATCCTACCGAAGACTGCTTCACCTTCAAGAACTGGGTCGAGGACAAGTACCAACAGGGCAGATTTGCTTTGTCCAACGGCTGGAGGGTAACGCCTCCACAAAAGCACGAACCCAAAGCCGCAAGAGCAAGACCGGATCCACCTCGGTCCTGGAAGCGAATTCGCACCTGTTATACGATTACAACATTAAAAGAAGAGCCCGAGAACATGGATGACCTTCCTGGTGCTTTGAGAACAGCGATGATGAGGTGGTCTCAGAATTTTCGCCAGCTCCGAAAGAACTGGAAGATGGCATACATACTACTGCAGATAACCTCAAGAAGATTGAGCTGGGATCGGCAGATGATCCGCGACCGACATTCGTCAGCGAGCTGCTATCTAAAGAAAGGGTGGCCGCATTAAAGAACGTGCTTCTACAGCATAAAGACTGCATCGCGTGGAACTATTCCGAGATGCCAGGATTAGATCCGGAGATTGCTGTGCATAAATTAGCGATATCCCCAGATATCAAGCCAGTCAAGCAGGCGCCAAGAAGGATGCGACTCGAGCTTGAAATGAGCATCAACGCCGAAGTCAAGAAGCTGATCGATTCTGGATTTATCCAAGAAGTCCAGTATCCCAACTGGATCGCCAATATCATCCCGGTAATGAAGAAGAATGGGACAGTGCGCATATGTGTGGACTTCCGGGATCTCAATAAAGCCTGCCCGAAGGACGACTTCCCAGTGCCAGTCACCGAGCTAATGATAGATAACACGTCCACTCACGAGGTTTTCTCCTTTATGGACGGCTCGTCAGGATACAATCAGATAAAGATGCATCCCGAAGACCAGAAGCATACCGCTTTCCGAACCCCTTTGGGTATATTCTGCTACAGGGTTATGCCCTTTGGTCTAAAGAACGCTGGCGCTACCTATCAAAGGGCCATGACAAAGATCTTCGACGACCTCATACATGACATCGTCGAGTGCTATATCGATGACCTTGTAGTAAAGAGAATGTCATACGAAGAGCATTTAAAGCATCTGGAGACTGTATTTCAACGCCTTCGGCAATATAATCTGAAAATGAATCCCCTCAAATGCGCGTTTGGAGTCTCCTCGGGTAAATTCCTAGGATTCATCATCCGACACCGAGGTATCGAAATAGATCCATCTAAGATCAAGGCGATCATGGAAATGCCTCCGCCAAGAACCCTCAAACAGTTGCGGTCTCTCCAAGGGAAGCTCGCATACATCCGGCGATTTATCGCCAATCTTTCAGGCAAATGTCGTCCTTACAGCCACCTGATGAAGAAGGGAACTCCATTCGTTTGGAATCATAAATGCCAAGGTGCACTAGACGAGATCAAGCAGTACCTGCAGAACCCTCCGGTGTTGGCTGCGTCGGTCAAGGGAAAACCCCTCATTCTTTATACAACTGCCCTCGAAGGTTCCTTAGGCGCATTATGGGTACAAGAGAACGATCAAGGGAAAGAGAGAGCACTCTACTACTTAAGTCGAGTTCTGCTAGAGGCAGAAAACAATTACTCGCCCATTGAAAAACACTGCCTGGCGTTAATCTTTGCGATAACAAAACTCAGACACTACGCGTTGGCGCATGGAGTCCGTCTCATCTCGAAGGTGGACCCTCTTAAATATTTGATGTCGAAGGCTATACTGACGGGTCGACTCGCTAAATGGGCTCTACTCCTGATGGAGTTCTCAATAACGTATCGACCTTTTAAGGCAGTGAAAGGCCAGGCCATTGCCGACTTCCTCGCTGAGCATCCAATACCTGCCGGTTCTCCTCTGAACTGCGATTTGCCGGACGAACATGCATTCGACACGATCGGCGGCGGTGATACCCGATGGGAACTCTATTTTGACGGGGCATCTTCCATGAAGAAGCGCAAACAATGTACCCCCATAACCAAATCGGGAGTAGGCCTCATCTTCGTAACCCCACATGGAGGGATAATGCGCTTTGCTTTCTCCTTAACGGAATCGAGGACGAACAATGAAGCCGAATACGAAGCTTTGATAGCGGGCCTCGAGATCGCTATTAACATGGGAATTGAAGACCTCTCTATATACGGGGATTCTCAATTGGTTGTTAGTCAAGTAAATGGTGACTACTAAACGTATAAACTGGAGTTGGTGAAATACGGCGAAAAGGTGCAGCAACTATTGACCCAAATTCCCTCCTACACTTTGGAAAGTATACCACGTGCGGAAAATAGCAAAGCAGACGCGTTAGCTAAGCTCGCTAAAGAACTGGCTGACGCGAACCTCGATGGCGTCAGAATTGTGGTACAAAGCCGTCGAGCGCTCGCCCCGGCACAAATATCTCCAGAATTATACGAAGAAAAGGGGGCGACTGAGCAGACGACCCTACAAATAAAAGACCATGAGAAGGCCGAGGACTGGAGGGAAGTCTTCATAGACTCCTTTAAGTCCCACCGAATGCCCGAAGAAGCGTCTTCAAGACATCAGCTCATGAAACGAGCTCTATTTTTTGCTGTTGTTAATGACACTCTATACAAAAGATCGTTTGATTCTCTGTGGCTGAGATGCTTAGGACCTGACGAAGCAGAAAGAGTCGTTCAGGAAGTTCACGACGGACTCTGCGGTTCTCACCAGGCAGGCCCGAAAATGAAATTGAAGATCAAACGAATGGGCTATTATTGGCCCACGATGGTCCAAGACTGTCTCGAGTATGCGAAGCAATGCCACTCGTGCCAGATTCATGGAGACTTTATCCACCAACATCCGAACCCACTACACCCAACGGTGGCTAGCTGGCCATTCGAAATGTGGGGGACTGACATAGTTGGCCCCATCGAGCCAGCATCGTCCCGGGGACATCATTTCATCCTTGCGACAACTGATTACTTCTCCAAATGGGCAGAAGCAGTACCGCTGAGGAAAGTGAAGACAGAGAATATCCTCCACTTCTTCAAGACGCACGTCATCTATCGGTTTGGAACCCCACGGCGGATTATCTCCGATAACGGGCCAGCCTACAGAAGCCATAAGATTAGCCGCTTCGCGCAGCAGCACAATATAGACTGGAGATATTCTTCAGTTTACAATCCACGAGCTAACGGTCTGGCCGAGGCCTTCAATAAGACCTTGACGAAGATCATAAAAAAGACGGTGTCCCGAAATA
This sequence comes from Agapanthus africanus, assembly GCA_030015575.1. Lineage (NCBI taxonomy): Eukaryota > Viridiplantae > Streptophyta > Magnoliopsida > Asparagales > Amaryllidaceae > Agapanthus > Agapanthus africanus. The sequence goes on along the minus strand of CM057341.1, from coordinate 5,384,530 downwards.
AGAAAGACTGGCACGAGTGGCTGCAAGAGGCCCTTTGGGCCTATCGAACTACATTCAAGACGGCCACGAACACAACGCCGTACGCGTTGGTATTTGGGACGGAAGCAGTGCTCCCCCTCGAGATAGAGTTACCCTCTCTACGAGTGGCAGTCCACCACGAGATGAAAGACGAAGAAAATGCTCACCTTCGGCTTGAGGAGCTCGATGCCCTCGACGAAACCTGACTCATAGCGCAACAAAATCTGGAAGCTTATAAAGCAAAGATGACGCGCTCATATGAAAGATTGACCCGACCGAGGACATTCCGCCAAGGCGAACTCGTGTTAGTGGTCAAAAGGCCTATGATCCCCAACCGAGCCAAGCGGGGAAAATTCGAGCCAAACTATGAAGGCCCATACATCATAGATAAGGTCTACCAGGGTGGGGCCTATCTACTCATGGACATGCATGGTGAAAGGACTTTTAGGCCGATAAACGGTCGCTTCCTAAAGAGATACTACGCTTAACGAGCCACGGCCTAGGTCAATGATAGATGACGACGACTATGTCCGCTCGCCATCTTCCTAAGCTCGAGCTTTATAAGCTGTAGCCGGCCTTCTCCATGTCGGACCGAAATGTCCTTAAACTAACGACGGACCGAAACGTCCTTGAACTAACGACGGACCGAAACGTCCTTAAACTAACGACGGACCGAGACGTCCTTAAACTAACGACGGACCGAAACGTCCCTAAACTACTACCGCAGCATCCTTAGGCTGACACAAAAAGGGAGAAAAAGAAAAATATATATAAAAAATGATGATGATAATAAAAAAAAACGGTATGTCCATAAGCGAAATGGCCACGGATGAAAACCCGAAAGGGCTCCGTGAGTAAAAACAGCAGAACTACCGGCGAGTGTTTATGAAAACCCGAAAGGGCGCAACCTCGTTAAAAGACACTTACAGGGTCCTCTCGACCTTGTAAGGAGAAAACACCCGCGTGAGATCGTTACGACTCACAAAGGAGCAACACACTTAGGGATCCCCATGATTCCTAAGGAGAAAATACACTTGCGAGATCTTCATGACTCGTAAGGAGAATTCTCTTATGGGACCCTCACGGCTCATGAGACTTGAAAGTCTTAAATTACAGAAACCTAAACCTGTTCTTAAGTAAATCCCCCGCAACCTTCGATAATGCCCTACAAGTAGTCCAATATTGACCCTTGTATACAATCCACGGGTGCGAATAAACATTTCCCTAACTAAGTCCCATCCGAGACTAGGGATATGTTTGCATGGTAAACAACCCTTGTAAATCCTCTCGACTTATAAGGAGAAAACCCTCCTGTAGGATTCTTACGACTTACAGAGGAACAATACACTTAGGAACCTTCACGATTCCTAAGGAGAAAATACACCTATAAGATCCTCACGACTTGTAGGGAGAAATACCTTTGTAAGACCCTTACGGCTCATGAAGTCAAAAGCCTTAGTCGACAGGACCTTAACCCTGTTTGCTACGCCACCTTTGTTCAACATCGACAGAGGCAAATGATGATTCGCTCCTGGCAATATTCCAGTCGCAGCGATGCTGATGCTAAGATTGGTATCAGATCCCAAATTCCACACTCGCGATATATAAAAAATCAGCGAGCCAAAAATGCATATGAAATAGCCGAAATGATGGGGCGGCTTGCAATAAAAAAAAACAGCAAGTAAAAATGTATGCATGAAAAATAGCCGAAATGATGGGGCAACTCGCAATAAAAAGCAGCGAGTAAAAATGAAATAAATAGCCGAAATGATTGGGCACCGCGAAAAAATAGCCGAAATGATAGGGCAATCGAGACCTTCGCGATATAAAAGCTGAAATGATAGAGCATCGCGGACAAAGAAATAAAATAAGAATAAAATTTATGCCCTACAGGTGATGTTACATCAACCCCTGTATACAATCCAGGGGCACGAACAAAAAAGAAAGAAAGGGAACATACCTCCCCCCAGGTTTCATCATAAGAAGAAGCAAAATCTCGACGGGCCGCAAGCGACCTAAAGATCATCCCAGCACTCGTCTCGTAACGACGGACACAACTTCAAGCTAAACGGAATAGCGGCAACTCCCAGTTCCATGGCTCGGCGGTATATATATCGCCAACAGTCAAACCTCCATCCCGTGAAATGCGGATACAATCGACAAAATTCCTGGTTACGTGGAACGCGGATAACGTCACTCTTTGACCCCGTGGAAAACGTCCAGAGCGGATCCTGGTCCTCGCAGAGCACGGTAGTGAACCCGTGTGAAGCATCCAGAGCGGAGCCTAGTCCTCGCCGAGCGCGGCAGTGAACCCGTGTGAAGCATCTAGTGCAAAATTCCTGGTTACGTGGAACGCGGATAACGTCACTCTTTGACCCCGTGAAAAACGTCCAGAGCGGATCCTGGTCCTCGCAGAGCACGGTAGTGAACCCGTGTGAAGCATCCAGAGCGGAGCCTAGTCCTTGCCGAGCACGGCAGTGAACCCGTGTGAAGCATCTATTGCAAAATTCCTGGTTACGTGGAACGCGGATAACGTCACTCTTTGACCCCGTGGAAAACGTCCAGAGCGGATCCTGGTCCTCGCAGAGCACGGCAGTGAACCCGTGCGAAGCATCCAGAGCGGAGCCTAGTCCTCGCCGAGCACGGCAGTGAACCCGTGTGAAGCATCTAGTGCAAAATTCCTGGTTACGTGGAACGCGGATAACGTCACTCTTTGACCCCGTGGAAAACGTCCAGAGCGGATCCTGGTCCTCGCAGAGCACGGCAGTGAACCCGTGTGAAGCATCCAGAGCGGAGCCTAGTCCTCGTCGAGCACGGCAGTGGACCCGTGTGAAGCATCTAGTGCAAAATTCCTGGTTACGTGGAACGCGGATAATGTCACTCTTTGACCCCGTGTGAAGCATCCAGAGCGGAGCCTAGTCCTCGCCGAGCACGGCAGCGAACCCGTGTAAAGCATCTAGTGCAAAATTCCTGGTTACGTGGAACGCGGATAATGTCACTCTTTGACCCCGTGAAAAACGTCCAGAGCGGATCCTGGTCCTCACAGAGCACGGCAGTGAACCCGTGTGAAGCATCCAGAGCGGAGCCTAGTCCTCGCCGAGCGCGGCAGTGAACCCGTGTGAAGCATCCAGAGCGGAGCCTAGTCCTCGCCGAGCGGAGCCTCGTATGAAGCATCTAGTGCAAAATTCCTGGTCACGTGGAACGCGGATAATGTCACTCTTTGACCCCGTGGAAAACGTCCAGAGCGGAGCCTGGTCCTCGCCAAGCACGGCAGTGAACCCGTGTGAAGCATCCAGAGCAAATACCGGACTGTGGAGTTCTTAAAATCCACGGACTATGACGTCCTTAACCTCGACCGCAATGTCTTAAAACTAACGATCAACCACCACGATTCCCTACGGATTCTCCCTTGGTTAAAGGGTACATCTCTTCACTCCTTTGATACTCGGCGTTGTAATTCCTCAACGTCTTCAAAGAGGTGACGGGTCCCTGCGACCAAACATCGGACTGTGGAGTCCCTAAATCCACGGACTATGAGGTCCTTAACCTTGACCGTGATGTCTTAAAACTAACATCGGACTGTGGAGTCCTTAAATCCACGGACTATAAGGTCCTTAACCTTGACCGTGATGTCTTTAAACTACGATACCTTGAGCGACCCCTGACCCCGTGAAACACGGATAAGGGCGACCACATCCAACACTTGCAGGTCCTCACGACCTGCGAGGAAGAAAAACTCTCTTGTGAGATCCTTACGACTTTCAAGGGAAAACCCACTTAAGAACCTTCACGATTCTTAAGAAGGAGTTACACCTATGGGATCCTTTCGACCTGTAGGGAGAAAAGCTCTTTATGAGACCCTTGTGGCTCTTAAAATGCAAAAGTCTTAGGAAGCAGATCTTAACCCTGAGTCCTAAGCTATCGCTGCCCTGCGAGGAGATCAAGATGAATTGTCCACAAACACATTCAATGAAAGGGGACACATCGTTAAGAAGAAAAATGTATCTTTTATTCATAAACCAAAATGGATACAAAGTACAATTCATGAAAGAAACAAAAAAGAAAGATACTCTCATTCATGAGTATGTAAAAAAAAGGGGGAGAAAAGATACAAGTCCTCAAGCCGGCGGGCGGTGCAGTAATTTTACCAGCTCATCGTTCTGTTGCTGAGCCACGGCTTCATGACGCAAGATCTCCAAAAGACGAGCCTCCGCCTGAGCTTGCTGAGCCTGATACGAAGCAAGCCGAGCCTCGAGCTCTTTCTCGGTGGCTTTTTGAGCCTCAACCCTCTCACGAGTGAACGTGGCAGCTTTATCGAGAGCCACCACCTCTTTTATGGACTCCTGGAGCACTCGCCAGAGTTCGTATGCTTTGTTGGCCTTGGCTGTGAGGCTGGCCTGAAGCTCGTTCAGCGCCTTAGAAGCCAATTCCCTCTCCGAGAACTTACGGCCAAGCCTCTTCTCGCATGACGTCATGTTAGCCGCACATCGTGCTATCAGACCCCGCAACTCCGCTTTTGCAGCCACGGCTTCCGAGGAAAGGCGAGAACATTCAAGAGCGTGCAAACAAGCCTCCACCTTCCTACAGAACTCTACCCAGACCCGCACCACCTCCTCGCCATGATAGGTGGCGAGAAAAGGAAGAGAGCCGTTAGCCTCAGCAGCAAACGCTTCGGCCGTGGTCGCGCTACCAGCACAGAGCTCCTCGACGAAAGATGATAGGGAGACAAGGCTCAATTGGGCCAAGCGTTCTGAAGCCCGCAAAGCATAAGGGCCGGGCGGCATCACGATGCGCGATTCCAACGCTATGGAGACTGGCAGGGCTGTTCAAATTTGACAAATGATTAGTAAAATTCTTAAACACAGGACGAACGGGATTATAATAAAATGTCACTCACCGACAATCATGCAAGCAGGAGCTGAAGGTTCCCCTGGCCCTTCAACGACCTCGACCTCATCGTCAGCTTCCAAAACTATAAGAGTCATCAACGTCATTTCGCAAGATAGTAACAATGCTATGGTAAAAGAAAAAATGGTGAATGACACTAACCTTGCCCGGAGGAAAGGACAATACGCTGAGGGAAGATCGCCTGCGGAGCCGCCATCTCCAATAAACGCTGAAATGACTGTCGAGGCGACAGATCAGCGATAGTGGCCGCCAAACCACGCAATTCTGGAAAAGATAAAAGAGTTTAGACTATGAAAGGGTGGCTAAATTAAAATGCAGAGAGTTACCTTCAACGCTCCTCCCATTCTGAGCCGAGGGGATAGCAGCTTCAACAGCCTCCGCCATAACGTCAGGATTCAACAAAGGAAGAGTAGTCCCGACTACTTCTCTTCCAGTCTCTGAACCGTCCTCAGTAAGGGTCATTGGGGCGGCGACCTCCAAAGGAACTTCCTCCAAAGGGGCAAGCGCTCCCTGATCAAGAACCACCGCTGGAGGCTCTACCATGAGAGGAGCAGCCTCATCAGTCCCCTCTACATCAAGCGAGGCTTCATCGAGAATTTCGGCGGGCTTTAGTTTTAATGAGCCCGTAGGGAGCTCCCCCAGCATCGAAGATTCTGCAAGATTCAAATAAGAATAAGGATACATATGCACGGGCATAAACAATCTGAAGAACTACGAAAAGAACCACAACGTACCGATGCGCAAAGAAGCCCTCAATATGGCTTCTTCAAGCCGCTGCTCCTTCTCAAGGAGGTGGGCTCGCCGGGGTTCGAGAGTGGACTCATGGCCGCCGGTCCATAAAGAAAGTGCGTCAGCTGCATCTTCTGAAGCGGCCTGCTTCAAAGCCCTCTCCCCGCATTCCTCCAAAGGACCGATAAATCGCCGCCGAATCTACGAAGGGTCTTCGTAAAAGATTACAGCGGGATAGGACTTCTTCGGAACCCTGGCATTATGAGACACATCTTTGGAACGCCGTATGGCCTCAGCCAACTGTGCGGCCTCCTCATCGGCCGAACTCGGGAAAGGAAGTCCAGCGTCTGACTCTTGCAGGGCCAATGGCTCGTCTTCAAGAGTAGGCTCAGCTCCGCCAAAGAATCGAGCGAATTGGTGGCCACCTTCCTTCGACGCTTAGACCCAGAGCCGGTCGCCAAGGATGACCGTTTCCTCCCCCGCGAAGCCTTAGGGCGACGCTGAACCACATCGCTTACGACGCCCTCATCTCTATTACCCTCGCCTGGTGCCACGACCGAGGATGACACTGTCGTTGTCAATGCCACGGGGGGCGGTGCTGCCACAGGCGATGGTGCTACTACTGGGGCCCTTCCACCTCGCGAGCGGGAACCCAGGGGCATACCGGCCGTTGGAATAAGGTTCACCTCCGATTCTCCTAGGATGAGCGCAGTGCCGGTATCCCTTAGAGGGAAGTGGACCGGAGCCCTCGGTCGCAGCTTAGCTCCTGGAACCAGAGGAGGGGCATCGTGGCCAAGAAGCACCCTCCTTTCCTCAAGAATGATTGGGCTGACCCGATGAAGATACCAACCCGTAAACGCGCCCACGCACCGGGCCAGGTATTCAGCTTCAGGTACAATGAAGTGGGAGCCGGTGTTTAGCCTCATGAAATGATGAGCTGCATCGCGAACGGCATCGAGCGAAGGGATTGGGGCGACTATAAAAGCCTCGAAAGGAACACCCTGGTCGTATCCAAGTTGTCGGGCAAATCGATGCGGATTGTACCGCATGAAAAGAGCTGCATTGTCCTGGAGAAACACCAAGTAGCCCGGTCTAATTGTATATAAGTGTGTAGCCTCATGGGGCTTCAAAGAAGGTGCGTTGTCTTTTGACAGATCCCAGAGTTGTTGAACTGGACCTGAGGGAGTAGACAAGACCCGAACATTAAAAACCATCCCGCCAGCGGCAGCGTAAGGAGAAATCAACACCCGAATAGCCCCGAACTGAGTCGGGTCGGCGGCAGAAGCATCCACTAATCGCATAAGTCGTGGAAAGGGGTAGGCATCGTAAAATGAGGGCCTCTGATGCATGGCAAAAGCCCCCAACACGTGCATTTCGATCCAGGACGTGAAATAATGAAGCGAAAAGTTTACCACATCCACGCCAGGAGTAGAGGTATTAGCTGCGGTGCCCAACCCATGATAAAGATGCGTCAACGCCGGGATGCCGATAGCCAATCGCGTCCCCTCAGCAATACGATGAGCCGAGTAGATAACCGAGGCTCTCATGAAGCGGCGATGCATGGGGATAACGAACCAACTGAGCCAAACACTGACAAACCCCACGAAGAATGTTTCCTCATCCATACCGGGTGCTGCAATGGACTCAAAAGACATCGGCGACACGATGGGAATATAGTATTGTGGTAGGTCCGATTCAGCGGTCGGTAGCTTCTTCGGACCGAACCCAAAGGGGTCTTTGATGTTAGCAAACTTCGGAGCAGTCTTCGATATGACGTCCTCACGAAGGAAGCGGGAAATGAAGCTTTTAAAAGTAACACCCTGCTCCTCAGACTCAGTGAACAATCGATCAAAAATACCCAGCGCCTTGATCAAGCTGGGGCGCTTGTGGCGAACGGCGTTCTCAGCAGACAAGCCATCAACCGGTGCAGACTCGGGCTCAAAAACATACTCGTCTCGGGGCAACAACTCCTCATACAGTGCACCCCTGATTGGCAATCCCGAGATTTCATAAAATTCTGCCAGAGAAATCGAAACCTCGCGATCTCCTAAAATGAAAGTGTTAGTAGGGAGATTCCATTGATTCAAGAACGCCTTGACCCACCAGGCATGCGGGGACTTATAATGGAAGAGTGGCGCGTATATTGCCTGATAAAGCCCGACCTTCTGCAGCCGCGCACGATGGGCAGAAAGGATGTAGCGAGCCCAGAGAAGGTAGCCTGTAGGGTGTCGAGGAGTAAGCCCTATCTTATAAATTTGCCCCCACGGGTGGGCCTCACCCTGGCAGATACGCCGCCCCAAAATGTCTATGGCCGGGATCGGATGGTTCGGAATACCGGTCGTCGAAGGCTCGAGCCTCCCCGTTGGAGTCCAGTTGGGCATTTCCACAGCAAAAACCGTCCTCGGAGGATCCATCGGTAAGAATGGGAAAGTGGGCTCCGTCGGTACCGCGCAAAGAAAACTCTGGCGACCCTGAATAATCTGACTATACCAATATCCCTATTGAAGAAGGTTGGTACAGTTCGGGTCATGGGCCCGGATCATCGCCATCGCTTCCTCATCAGATGTCGACTGAGGAAAAGCAGCCTCCGAGCGAGAAAAGGGAAAGCAGGGAACAGAAGCCATCGCACCTGAAATCCAATAAAAGGAGACCGTTAAAAGCAAAGTCAGCGATATATATATCCATGCATGAACATGAAGACTAGCCGAGGGAAACAACAGCAGACTCTTTTATGGGGCCATCGGCTACAAAACGCATGGGCCCCACAGAATCAGGATGACAACTCATCAATAATGAGACCAAGCGGCTATAAAAAAACAAAGGGAATATCCTCATTAAATAAAGACTGAGATTCAGGTGACCCTACACATCCCCCCTAGAAGACAAATCTGTCTCGGGCCCCACAACAGATCCAACAGGATCAAAGGAATTAAATTCCCACAGAAGATATCATTACAAAACTCCTGTTCCATCAATTGCAGAAGGACAACCTCGGGCCAAGAGGCCCTAAGAAGGCTCCATGTGAAGAAACTGAGTTCTTCACAGGAATTAAATTCCTTTTAGAAAAGGGAATTAAATTCCCATAAGACATTTTTGGGAAGGAATTAAATTCCATAGATTGTCATCATTATTTCCCTAAAGACCGCTTAAGCCCTAAGAGAGCTACAGTTTGAAGATTAAATGGCTTCCTGTTCCTGTTGATGAATTTGAAGAAAATGGGTTCATATTAAAAGAGTAAAACTCTTGTTTTGAATTTAAAATCCAGAAGAATGTGAAAGTCCATCGTTTGCCCAAGAACATTACCTGAGGGAAAGAAGTCCTTTCAAACAGAGTTAAACTCTGAAAATTGTTTCAAGGCAGAGAACTAAGCTCTGAAAGAAGAGAATTAAATTCTCAGAGAAAGTTTGCAAGGAGGAAGACAAGCAAAGTGGAGGCGTCCCTGAGATGACCCCTATATTTATAGGATGTGATGGAAACGCTTCATCTCCCTGAATCCCTAGAAGAATCCAACGGTCACAAAGAGTGACAGCGTTGCACTCACGTGCAAACACGTGAGAACAACGCTGTGGGGGCATTTGTTTCCTGATTTAAAATCAGGAAAGGTTACGAAGAAGGGTCGCGTGCTCCACATGACCAGCAGTCACGTGTTGGCACGTGACATTAAAAGCATCGGCAAGGCAGATTCAGCTTACCGTACATCAAGGAAAAGGGCTCCAAAAGAGGTCACGTGCTCCCACGTGACCAGGGTCACGTGTTGGCACGTGATACTCAAAAGCAGCAGATTTGTTCTCCAGTGAAATCAAGGAAAGAGGCTTCGGACAAGGGTCACGTGCTCACACGTGACCAGTGGTCACGTGTTGGCACGTGATGACCAAGCAGCGGCAAAGGTAAAGCGCAAAAGAAAGAAGAGGGCTCATTCCAAAGAGGGTCACGTGCCCACACGTGACCATGGGTCACGTGGTCACACGTGACCGGCTTTCAAAGCCCATTTTGTTAACAGAATTAAATTCTGAAAGAGATTCAAATCTTTCCAAAGGAAAGCGATTATCTGGAACCAACCGAATTAAAGATTTAAAGATGATTGAATATCATCTGCCTATGGGAAAATCCTGAACTTGGAAAGATTTCCCCTTAAAATCCAACCGAAATAACAAAGGAGGATCTCTGGGTTTAAAATCCAACGGTGGATAAAATTCACCTAATAATCCAAAGGTCCAGATGAATGATGGATGCAAATCAAATCTCTCAATGAAAGATTCACCAAAAACCAATTGATTCGGTTGCTTCTCCTATAAATAGGAGCCAAGAGACACGCAAAAAACATATACGCAGAGGGAAGAAAAGAGAGAGAGCCTTGATACTTGAGAGGAATTTGGATTTTCTGCAAAAGAAAACCCTAGGTAAGAAAGGGAAGGTTTCATTGAAAGAAAGAGAATTTAATTCTCAACAGAGTTTAACTCTGATGTAAAACAGAAGGACATATTTCTTCTCTCTTTGGTGGAGGATCTATAAAGTGCACATCTCCCCTTGAGTTGAGAATTTAATTCTCAATGGGTTGAGATCCTGCCATGCAGATCCAAAGCATAGAGAGGGAATGGTAGCACGAAAATTTAATTCTCACAGAACTATAGGAATTTAATTCCTTCAAAATAAAATTAGGGTTTGACCCTGTGTTATGGGAATTTAATTCCTTCAGAACGAAAAGAATCAGGGTTTAACCCTAGTTAAGAACTTAGTTCTGTTAAAACAACAAGAATTTAATTCCCTTAATCTTATTCCCCAGAATAATTCTCTAACAGAGAGTGTGGGTTTAATTCCTTAAAGCTTTTATTAGGGTTTAACCCTATTCAGTTCTTCACATATATGAGGAATTTAATTCCTATAGAAGATTCAGAGTTCAACTCTTCAAAAGGAACTAGGAATTTAATTCCTCTGAAATTATTGTCAGGGTTCAACCCTACGAGGAATTTAATTCCTGAAAGGGATTAATAGATCTTCTAAACAACTACAAAAAAGCAGGGTCACGTGTCACCACGCGACCCCCCCAAAGATCTACAGAAAGCCTTTTGAGGCAGTGCCTCACGTGACCCACGTGACCTCTGAAGCACAAGGAATAGAAAAGAGCTCTAGGGCGCCCTCACGTGTCACCACGTTACCCCTAGTGAGCATTATAACGCACAGAGCATGGGCTTTCATCACGTGCTCGCACGTGATGGCCACCAGAACTAAAGTGTTAAACACTTACCTGCAGAATAAAATAAGGGGAATCAGGGCGCTCTCACGTGTCCACATGTGACCCCTCTCTCCTTAGTGTTTAACACTAATCTGAAGACTTTGTCCTCAGTGTTTAACACTGATTTTCTTAGTGTTTAACACTAATTTGGAAAACTCTATCTGCAGTGTTTAACACTGATTTGCTTAGTGTTTAACACTAATGCGAAAACTATGCTCCCAGTGTTTAACACTGATTATCTTTTAGTGCTTAACACTAACTTGCGAATCTTATTCCCAGTGTTCAACACTGTTGGTTTCTAGTGTTTAACACTAGCTTTAGCCCAATTGGCTAAGTTTCAGAGGCAAAGCCTCTCCTTCAATGGACCAGCAGAGGGTCAATGTTTCAAACATAGTTGGACTTAGCCCAAATTGGCCATAAGTCCTCAAATCATCTTAAACTGAGCACACTTGCTCTTTCAACAAACTCATTGGTTCAAGGGTACATCTCTGAACTCCTCTGACATCTGTCGTTGTAATCCTTCAACGTCGTCAGAGAGGTGACGGGTCCCGACAACCACACATTAATACGGACTGTGGGGTCCTTAAACTCATGGACTAATGCGTCCTTAAATCAAGATACAGACTGTGGGGTCCTTAAACCCATGGACTACGACGTCCTTAACCTTGACCGAGATGTCTTAAAACTAAAAATGGACTGTGGGGTCCTTAAACCCATGGACTACGACGTCCTTAACCTTGACCGAGATGTCTTAAAACTAACAATGGACCGCAATGTCCTTAAACTACCCATGGACCGCAATGTCCTTAAACTAGCGATGGACCACTATGTCCCTAAACTGAAACAATAAAGCCAATCGCTCTTTTGTTGGATCTAAACGATCCCGTTTAAGTTGATCTTAGCCTTAAATATGGCTAACGTATCCTTAAACCTTTCAAACAGACTTTAGTCTCAAACTGGACTATAGATCCCCCCAATTAACTCTGGTTCAAGGGTACATCTCTGAACTCCTCTGACATCTGTCGTTGTAATCCTTCAACGTCGTAAGAGAGGTGACGGGTCTCGACGGCCATACATTAAATGGACCACTATGTCCCTAAACTGGAACAATGGAGCCCAAATGCTCTTTTGTCGGATCTAAACGATCCCGTTAAGTTGATCTTAGTCTCAAATCGGACTAACGTATCCTTAACGAATGTTTAAGTTGATCTTAGTCTCGAATGAGGCTAACGTATCCTTAAACCCAAATTCCCAAACCTAAATCTAAGATAATATGGATTTGGACTAGTCCACGCCCTACGGGCGACGACATAACTCAGTCTCCGTATACAATCCACGGGCAATCACAAACAAAACAAACATCCACGACACGAAGTGAAATTCTGGAGAAGGAGAAAGTTGTTGCCGCGAAGCGGTAGCGTAATTAACTGCAGGGGCTTGCGCCTGCAGGGAAGAGCGTCCCCACAATCAAAAACCCCTCGTGCGAGGGGGAATCTGACGAAGTCTGCTACATCGGACGCATTCGTTTAAACCTTCGATATACGGTGCCATAAATCAACTTGGCATCTTCGGAGAGGTGGACGGATAGCACCAATTAGCATCTGCCCCGAACCACAGGCGAGACGTCCATGTCTAGGCCGCCGTTCGGAGGGGAACAGCCGGGTTACACAATTCCCAAGTTCCATGTCTACAAGGGGACGGGCAATCCTCACCAGCACGTTGCCCAGTTCAGGGCACTCTGCGGCAACACCGGCGGTGACGACAAGCTGTTGCTTCGCCAGTTTGTTGGAAGTTTATCAGATACGGCGTTCGAGTGGTACTCTGAGCTCCCGAATGACTCTATCAAGACCTTCGCGGAGATGGAGCTGTTGTTTACTCAGCCTTTTGCAAGCGCCAGTGAACGCACCCCGATGACGACACTGATTAACGCCAGGGTAAAGCCAGGCGAAACGTGGGTTCAGTACGCTATACGATGGCGGAACTTATGGTCAAAGTGCGAGCAGCGCATTGAAGAAGCTCCCGCGGTGGGTATGTTTGTGGGAACCCTTGATCCGCAAGCAACCATCTCTCAGTTTATGATATTTTTCAAGCCAACTACCTTCCAGGCCTTGATTGACAAGCTAGCGCAAATGGATCGGATGGGCCATAAACCCCCTCTTCCAAAGCCGGACTCCCGAAATGAAAAGGGGAAGGGAAAAGCGATCGTTGTCGCTAATGCTCAACAACAACCGAGCGACTCGAAGCCGGTTGTTCGTCAAAATAATACGCGTCCATACGTGGCCCTTGAGGAGAGGCTAGGACGTTCTTTACTCCTTTCCCCGCGATAAAACAAGGAGGTTATTCGAGCTGGCGTTACGCAACCGACTCATAAATCTGCCGGATCCAAAACGTCCGTTACAACCAAGTGATGTCAATGAGCCCAACTACTATCCTTATCATCGAGTACTGGGCCATCCGATCGAGGATTGCTACGTCTTCAAAAATTGGCTTGAAAACCAGTACCTACAGGGCAAATTCGTGTTATCTGACAAATGGAAGGTGAATCCCCCGCAGCCCCACACATCTAAGGGGACGAATACGCCAGGGGCAACATGCTCCATCGTTGAAGAAGCTCCCTGGGAGGTTGTATTATTAGCCAAGACAAAAAGGATGTTAAACGATCTTCAAACATGCCCAGCGATTAAGTGGAAGAACCCGTTGGAGTCGCAGATCATCGAAGGGATGTTGAAGCCTTGTCCAACTCAAAAGACCGATGGAGGTGGCTCAAGCATTCACAACCAGCCGTCGAAATTGTAGGGTTCCTAGGCACCCTAATGAGGTCTCACAAGGCATCAACCATGCCAATTTCAAATTTAAACGGTGCCGAGAAACCCTAGAACGGATCGTTGGCTAGATTTCTAGGCGAATAAGAAACTAGTTAACACTTAACTACAAGAATACGGAAATACAACCTTTGTAGATCCAGTCCTCCACCTTCATAGCTCCATGATGAAGTCCTCTCCGCTGTCCTCATGCAATCCCGGGCTCTAGCGTCGGCTTCATCGGAGAAGAAGCGGGCTAGGTCATCGACGACGTGCCGAAGATGATCTACGTCGAGGAATCGCTAGATCAAGCTCCAACTTCACCAAGTCAAGAAAACTTGTGAAGGAAACACACTCTACTACTTGGCAAGAGGTAGAGGATGAAGAAATAGGAAGTGGGTTCACTTTAGAATTGGATTTCTCACACTTTTCATCAATCCACCATTGATGAAGTGAAGCTTTCTTCATAGAAGAAGATGAAGAAGAAGAAGAAAGTGTTATGATAAGTTAATTTAAAATAGAAAAGATAATCCAAACTTATCATAATCCAAACATGGTTATGTGTAGAGAGCAAACTATAGTTAGGTGAATGGTTAGGTTAGGTATAAAACAAAAATGGTGGACTTTATTCAAAGCTTCATGAAGCTTCAACAAAGAACAAAATTAGCCACCATCTTCCAGCGCGTCAATTTTCTTTTGCAAGTCCGTGCGCCTATCGCTAGGCTTCACCGGTTTCTTGGCCTTCTTCTTTTTCTTCGAAGACTTTGACGACCGGCTACTAGTGCTTGAACCCCCATCATTGGTCTTTGGAGTTGGACGTGGCTTTAACATCCCCTCAACGACCTGCGGTTCCAATGGGCTTTTCCACTTGATCGCCGGACATGTCCGAAGATCATTTAGCATTCTCTTCGTTTTTGATGATAATACAACCTCCCACGGAGTTTCTTCAATGACAGAGCATGTTGCCCCCGGCGTATTCGTCCCTTTAGAGGTGTGGGGCTGCGGGGGATTCACCTTCCATTTGTCAGATAACGCAAATTTTCCCTGTCTATACTGGTTTTCAAGCCAATTTTTGAAAACGTAGCAGTCCTCAATCGGATGGCCTAGCACTCGATGATAGGGGCAGTAATTAGGTTCGTTGACGTCACTTGGTTGCAACGGACGTTTTGGATCTGGCAGATTTATGAGTCTGTTGCGTAATGCCAGCTCGAATAACCTCTTCGTTTTATCGCGGGGAAAGGAATAAGGACGTCCCATCCTATCCTCAAGGGGTACGTAAGGGCGCGTATTGTTTGGACGAGCAACCGGCTTCAAGTTGTTCGGTTGTTGTTGAGCATTAGCGACAATGATCGCTTTTCCCTTTCCTTTGTCATTTCGGGAATCTGGCTTTGGGAGAGGGGGTTTATGACCCATCTGGTCCATTTGCGCTAGTTTGTCAATCAAAGCCTGGAAGGAAGTCGGCTTGAAAAACATCATAAACTGTGAGATGGTTGCCTGTGGATCAAGGGTTCCAACAAACATTCCCACCGCAGGGGCTTCTTCTATGCGCTGCTCACACTTTGACCATAGATTACGCCACCGTATAGCGTACTGAACCCATGTCTCGCCGGGTTTTACCCTGGCGTTAATCAGTGCCGTCATCGGGGTACGCTCACTGGCACTTGCAAAACGCTGGGTAAACAGCAGCTCCATTTCCGCAAAGGTTTTGATAGAATCATTAGGGAGTTCAGAGTACCACTCGAACGCCGTATCTGATAGACTTCCAACAAACTGGCGGAGAAAAAGCTTGTCATCGCCGCCGGTGTTACCGCAAAGCGCCCTGAACTGGGCGACATGCTGATGGGGATTGCCAGTCCCTTTGTAGACATGAAACTTGGGAATTGTGTAACCCGACGGGTACTTGATTTAGTCATACCAGCCTGGATATGGCCGCCCCGTTTTTACGACGTGGCCAGCTGCTTCGGCCGCATGATGAACCTTTATTTGCTGGGCTATGTATTCGTCCAGATCAGTCTTAGAGATTGTATCCTCTTTAGCTGTCAATAGAGCGGGCTGCAGATTTAATGTATCTCCCTTATCATCTCCAAGGACGGTTAGGGGTTCTTCAGCGGGAGGATCTTGTTGTATCATCATCCCTATCATGTCCTGGAAGAGGAGGCCCATCCGCTGTATGTTGGCCGCTTGTTCAGCAGCCTCTTTGTCCCTCTTTTCCAGTACTCGGCGAAGGAACTCGGCGTCGGTCTCTTCCTCCTGGCGCTCATCTAAGGACGCCTCAGGGTTCTCTTTTGGCCCAGTGAGTGCAGCCATTGTGGTCATCATCTCCTGGAGCTTTTGTTGCTGCTCCCGAGCCTTGGTCACTGATCGGGTGAGCGGTCGGTGACCCGTAGAAGTACGGCTTTCTTCTTTTCCAGAAGCCATATAAACCGTATGAACAATTATGCCCCCTGACTTAGGGCGTTTAGGTTCACCGCTTTTAAACTTTGCCGCTGACGCGGGAGCTTTCTCTGGCCTCCTTCTTTTGTGGGCCATCGAGGTTAAAGGAGCCGTTGGAGTGGGCATCCTAGCAACTGTCACCCTCTGCTGTTTAATGGGGCAGTTTTTGTTATTTTCCACCTTCGCCTTTTTCTGGTGACGCAAGTGGTCTAGATCGATCACGGAGTCTTGAACCCTCCGCCATACTTTATAAACTTTTGAGGATAGCCGTTGAGGGGGCTGTTCTTGTTTTGTTTCTGGAACTGTCCCCGCAGGTGGAGGAGATCTTTTCAAGGTAGCGGTTGGGGAGTTCTTACGCACTCTCCTCAGTAGTTCAAAGCTGTTCCTAGTTGGAACAGCAGCGTTGACTTCCACCATTGGAGCGGGTGGAGTTATCCCTGAAGGGGAGTTGCCCCCTGCTTTCCTCACTCGTCGCCAATGGCGACGTCGCGCGCGACGAGCCGTTGGGACTGGCTCAGAAATCGAGATGGTTTCTTGTTGCCCCCTGTTTGAGTGTGGGGTAACTGCCGATGTCAGCCTGTCGAAGATTGATGCCTTTTGACCAGCTGGGGGAGGAGTGGGAACCGTCAATCTTGTGAAGACCGACTCTCTGATGGGAGAGGCCTCTTTAACGACTTCCGAAGCAGCGGCCGTTGCCCTCTTTGGGATGGCCACTTTATAGTTCTGAACTAGCCTGGTGAAAACGGAGGCTGTCGGTTTAGTAGCGGGCGACCCGTTGACAGGGGCTGTCGAAACAGTGAGCCGGTTGAAGACCAACTTTTTACCCACTTCCGATGCAGGTATTGGTGCAGAAAAGCTTGCAGGTGGGATCATAGTCCCGAAGAACAAACCGGTGGTAGCTTGGGTCACCTGGTCTACCGGCAGAGTAAGGAAGGAAGCCGCTTGGGGCCCATATGCTACACCTCCTGGTAAGGTGGAGCGTCCGTTGCAGCGGCATTTCGAGCAGTTGGTACAGCTAGAAGCCATTGAATCTTGAATTCTGCGCCAGGTAAAAGACCAAATCTTAGTAACTTGAAATCCGAAGACAACCATTTAACGAACCGCGATTGGTTCGCGAAGACGACACACGAAGTGTGGAGTGGAAAGAGGAAGAGGTCCCACCGGGCGTGCCAGAATCTGTTCCCCTCCGAAAGACGGCGCAGACTTTGCGTCTCGCCTGGGATTCGGGGCAGATGCTATATGGTTTTATCCGTCTACCTCTCCAAAGATGCCAAGTTGATTTATGGCGCCGTATATCGGAGGTTTAGACGGATGCGGCCGATATAGCAGACTTCGTCAGATTCCCCCTCAGGGTGAGGGGTTTTTGATTGTGGGGACGCTCTTCCCTGCAGGCGCAAGCCCCTGCAGTTAATTACGCTACCGCATCGCGGCAACAACTTTCTCCTTCTCCAGAATTTCACTTCGTGTCGTGTGTGTTCGTTTTGTTTGTGGTTGCCCGTGGATTGTATACGGAGACTGAGTAATACCGTCGCCCGTAGGACGTGGATTAATCCAAATCCGTATTTACTTAGATTTGGGTTTGGTGTTTTTAGTTTAAGGATGCATTAGTCGCGTTACGTCTAATGATCAACTTAAACGTTCGTCAAGGATACGTTAGTCTTGTTTTGGACTAAGATCAACTTAACGTAGTGATTAGTTTAATGTATGGCCATCGGGACTCGTCACCTCTCTGACGTCGTTGAAGGATTACAACGACGTGTATCAGAGGAGCTCGGAGATGTACCCTCGAACCAGAGTTGATTGGGAGTTTTATAATCCATTTGAATATTTAAGGATACGTTAGCCGTGTTTGGGGCTAAGATCAACTTAAACGGGACCGTTTAGATCCGGCAAAAGAGCATTTGAAGGCTCTATTGTTCCAGTTTAGGGACGTGGTGGTCCGATATTAGTTTAGGGACGTTTCGGTCCGACGTTAGTTTAGGGACGTTTCGGTCCGATATTAGTTTAGGGGCGTTTCGGTCCACGAGTTTAAAGACCCCGCAGTCCATATTCATGTGTGATCGTTGGGACCCGTCGCCTCTCTGACGTCGTTGAAGGATTACAACGATAGATGTCAGAGGAGTTCGGAGATGTACCCTCGAACCGGATATAGATTGATTTAGGAGAGCCATTTTGCTCAGTCAATTTAATTTAAGGACTTATGGCCACGATTGGGCTAAGTCCAGTAAAAAAAATGTCCAACATTGCTTTTGTATTTTCTTTTATTTTTATTTGGGCTTTGCCCAGAAAAGATGTAGGGCATCAATTTATTTTGGGCTCTGTTCTTTATGAATGATGCAGAGCATCAATTTTATTTGGGCTCAGCCCTTTTATTGCTTTTACAATTTATTTTGGCCTGCTAGGTCTTTTTGATTTGGGCCTGGCCTTTCAAGTAATGCATTACATTTGTGCAAAGCACCAAGAATCTTTTAGATTCAAGGAAAGGAGTGCAGAGCACTTTTTAATTTCTTGATCTAAATTTAGATCAAAGAAAAGAAGAAAAATCTTTTCTTTCTTTCTATCTCAGAGAACCAGAGGTTCTCTAGCAAGTGCAAGGCACTATTTTTTTATTATTTTTATTTATTTATTTATTTATTGAAGATCACTGATCTTGTCTTTTAGATCAATGATCTATTCCTAAGAGAATTTTCTCTTATTTCAAAGGTTTTTACCTTCTTCTTTTTTTTTTGTTCTCAAGAAGTTCTCAAGAGCTCTTTTCTCTCTCTTTTTTTTAATCCAATTGTCTCTCCCTTTGAAATGGGGTCTGGGGTCCTTTTTATAATGCTCAAAAATCAGTTAAATTTGTTAAAAAGATCTTTTCTGAGTGATTTGGGGAATTTTCCCCACCGTTGGATCTTTGATCCAAAGGCCCCTGTTTTACAGAAGAAATCTTCTTGTTTAAACAAGAACAGAAAAAAAAATATCCTTAAATCTTCATTCTGTTGTTGCGCAACTCATCAGCGCGTGACACGTGTCGCGCGGTGAAGCGCTTGCGCAAAAGCGCTTGCGCAACTGCGCGGACACGTGTCGCGCGGCGAAGCCCTTGCGCAACAGCGCTTGCGCATCTGCGCGGACACGTGTCGCGCGGTGAAGCACTTGCGCAACAGCGCTTGCGCAACTGCGCGGACACGTGTCGCGCAGCGGTGCGCTTGCGCAGTCGTGCTTGCGCAACTGCGCAGACACGTGTCTCGCTGCCGTGCGTTTGCGCAATTGTGCTTGCGCAACTGCGCAGACACGTGTCGCGCAGCCGTGCGCTTGCGCAGTTGTGCATGCGCAACTGCGCAGACACGTGTCGCGCAGCCGTGCGCTTGCGCAGTTGTGCATGCGCAACTGCGCAGACACGTGTCGCGCAGCCGTGCGCTTGCGCAGTTGAATGTTGCTTATGTTTTTTAAAGAGCCTTGCTCTGATTGGACGTACTGCCTTGGGCGTTGTGCTGCCGTGTCAACTTCTGACACGTGGCGCGTTGCGCACAGCGCACGGGAACCGAAGCGTTGCTTCAAAATTTGAATTTTCAAAATTCAAGCAGTGCCTTGCTCTGATTGGGGGAACAAATGGATCACCACGTTAAGTCGATCTTAGTCTCAAACAGGACTAACGTATCCTTAACGAACGTTTAAGTTGATCTTAGCCTCAATATGGCTAACGTATCCTTAAACTAAAAAATACCAAACCCAAATCTAAGTAAATACGGATTTGGACTAATCCACGTCCTACGGGCGACGGCATAACTTAGTCTCCGTATACAATCCACGGGCAACCACAAACAAAACAAACACACACGACACGAAATGAAATTCTGGAGAAGGAGAAAGTGGCTGCCGCGATACGGTAGCGTAATTAACTGCATGGGCTTGCGTCTGCAGGGAAGAGCGTCCCCACAATCAAAAACCCCTCTAGCTAGGGGGAATCTGACGAAGTCTGCTACATCGGCCGCATCCGTCTAAACCTCCGATACACGGTGCCATAAATCAACTTGGCATCTTCGGAGAGGTAGAAGGATAAAACCATATAGCATCTGTCCCGAATCTCAGGCAAGACGTCCTCAGCGTCGTCGACCGCCGTTCGAAGGGGAACGGTTCAAGGGTACATCTTTCCACATCTCTAATATACGGCATTGTAATTTCTCAACATTTTCAGAAAGGTGGTGAGTCTCAACAACCAACAACTCCTTTCTTTTCCCTACTTGATGAAAAATATGAAATTTCATTAAGACAGGGAATGCCTTAACTTCATATTGATACGCACCCCATACAGATGTGCACTTCATATTGCTGTGCACCCTATATAGATACGCACCTCATATTGATGTATCCCATGTAGATGCGCACCTCACACAGACGTGCACACCATCACAACCAGCAAGCATACATACATGTATATGTATATCTTTAAAGGAGATATAAATGCCTTCAAATTGGATTGCACTTCAATATTGGGCACATTCATTGAGATGTTCACATCATTCACTTCACCACGTAATAGATACACGTGTGCGCAAGCGGAAAGATGGACCGAGGTGTCCTTAAACTAATATGTTTGGCCCTACGACTGATCTCTATATTGATCGCTGTATAAAATCCATAGGAACAAACAATATGTATCACATGTTTCCCATGAACTACTATGTCCTTAAATTAGTATTATGTCATGCGGACAGTCTCCATACTGACTACCGTATACTATCCATAAGCTATTCATATATGATCAGATGATTAATTGAGTCTATATGCTCACTGTTCCTAATTCAATCTTAGTCTCATACATAACGAACAATCCTTAAATCAAACCCAAGTATCCTATGAACTGATTGATCTCATTTATATAAGATACGTGTCCTAAGTTCATCCTAAATCTAATATGTACATATTTGGACTAATCCGCACCCTACGGGCAATGACATATATTAGTCTCTGTATACGATCCAAGGGAAATCTCAAAATAAACAACATATAACATGACACGAAGTGATATACTTGGAGAAGGTGAAAGTTTTTATCACGTAGTGATAACATAATTAACTGCAGGCACTTGCGCCTGCAGGGAAAAGCGTCCCCACAATCAAAAACCGCTCACATATGAGGGGGAATCTGATAAGTCTACTACAACGATCGCATCCATCCAAATCTCCGATATTCAGTGCCATAAATCAACTTGGTATTTTTGAAGAGGTGGACGAATATGTTCCGTATAGCATCTGCCCCCAGATTCAGGCCAGACGCTCATCCCCGCATCTCGGTCTGGTTTTCGACGGTAAACATATTCTGGCATGTCCGATGGGACATTTTGCTCTTTCCATTCCACACTTCGTGTGTCGTGTTTTTCGCGAACAAAAATTGCGGTATATATATGTTTATAGTTGCCCTTGGGTAATAGGATAATGAAGCTAGCATTTCATCTCTATGAAGAGATCAATGGCCTTCGCTTGCATTCACTGCAACTCAAGCTCTGCCATATCCAATAGAGTCATGTATGGGCCTCTTGCAGCCTCAATTCTCTGCATTCCGGCGCTTCAAGAAATGAATAGGCTTTTCTTTGGGTTGATGCTCTTACCCCCTACCTTCGGTGTCTCAACATAGAAGGAGGAAGCCCAAAAGAAGTTTGTATTCTACAGGCTGGCTTCCTAAGCTTCAGCTCTACTGACGGCATCAGTCTACATACAATTGGCACCTGCCGAAGACCAAGGTCAACACAGGGGGCATAATAGTCGTGCTATGAAAGAAAACATGGGGCAAGCCCAGCAAATTCCTGAGACCAAAGAAGCTCTGGTCGCAAGACATGATCGAAGTCGATATTGGCGTCAAATAAGTGGGGGCAGTTCTCCGTCTGGGCTGACTCCCCCTTCTCCAACTCCGATAGTGAATACCGCTGTTCCAACCGGGAACAGTTTTGAACTGCTGCGAAAGGTCGGACAAAGATCCCCCACCGCAATATTGAAGAAATCTCCGCAGCTCATGGAGAACCAAAGAGAGAAGAAGCTAGTTCTCTCCCCAAAATAACTTTCCTCGTCTATATATAAGATGTGGAAGGAGGTGAAGAACTCCGTCGTTGTCCGTGGCTCTTCTTCTAAGGTCAAATCGATGAAGCGTCAGTCAAAAACTGACAACTCCCCTTCCAAATACAAGGGGACTCATCCCAAGACGGTTCCTGCTATGATAGTTCCTTCTAAAGAGGCTTTTCATAAAAGAGAGATGCCAGAGAAAGTTCAAGCGCCTGAGGAAAATCCCAAGGGTCAAGATTCCAAACGCCCTAAGCCTAGGGGCATGATAGTTCATACAGTCCATAAGGTGAGCTCGAAAAATGAAAGTTGTGCCTCTGTTAGTCACAGGACGCATACTCGGTCTCTAACAAAGGCTCAGCAGCAACATGAAAAGCTACAGGAGATACTTTCTCAGGCGACAACACTCGCTAGTCTACTGCCTAATGCAAACCCGGAGGACGCACCCGAAGAAAGGACAGGGCAGGAGTCTGATATTGACTATCTGAAGCGTGTTCTCAAGGAAAAAGATAAAGAGGCAGCAGCGATGTCACGACCCGAAAGTACGGAACGTGATTGACACTTAGATTACGAGACGTCTAAAGGCGTACCGTAACCTAAGCAGCCAAAGCCCAGAAAACTCTAAACCAAAATCAAAAGAGAGTGAAGGAAAACCTTTAATGAAAACGGTTTTTAAATCAATTAAGTTGCATAGAATCCCTTTAAAAAAACATCAAAAAAATTTCCGAAAATTTCGGCAGAGTCTCCCCTGTAAATTCTATCCCCCAAAA
Source organism: Agapanthus africanus (assembly GCA_030015575.1). NCBI lineage: Eukaryota > Viridiplantae > Streptophyta > Magnoliopsida > Asparagales > Amaryllidaceae > Agapanthus > Agapanthus africanus. Next base: position 5,361,603 of record CM057341.1, on the reverse strand, counting down.
TAGGTACAACAAGATATATATAACCTGTAATCATAAAATGGCATCCCCAAGCGGGAGCTAGCTCTTCGCCCAAGGCGGATCACAACCATATGCAATATATAAGTAATATCACGAAAAGAGCATAAAAGAAACGCAAAATATCAGAAAACACAATGCCGGCTCAAGTGAGCTCGACCCAAAAGAAACCACAAATTTACAAATCTCTCAGTTTCATCACTAGGTCGCATATACAATATAAAATGGTAGATGGAGAATACTAGATACAATGATAGAGCAAAAAGAAATAAAGTGTGCTCGCAACCCACCTACGGGCGATATCGCGAGTCTGAGCAAAAGGAGCTGATGATAAGATAGTCACCGCTACAAGACTGATGAGTCCGACCTGCAAGACACTGTGGCACAACGGGGGTGAGTTGCCAGCTCGTGAGTAGAATATAACATCTAATAAGGCAATCGTAAGAATGCACGCAAATGCGTCACAGCATGTATGTCCATAGGTGATATAATATCTCTAGTATGCATGCACATGTATGCAATGTCATTACTAAATCTTTAAGTGTTTTAAATGCTAAGGGTACTGCATTCTTAACTTTAGAAAATGAATATCTGTATAATAGCTAAGTACCATCAAGAAATCATCTGAAAACCCGTGTCAAGCATCGACACCAAATATGAAATCATATCTGTCTCAATATCTCACTGTATCAATGTCTCAAATATCGGGCTCCGTCAGTCCGGATCGGCCCATATCATCAAATCTCACGACAACGGTCGGTATCCTCCGGATATCCGCCGCGCCAGACATCACCGGTAGGTAGTCTTTCCCTGCCAGGCCATCGTCTACAACTCGATCTTCTTGCCCCGGGGTACCATACCGGGCCCACCATGTACCCGAGACGGTTCATCCACTCCTCGAATCGGGTCTCGAAATCCAACAGAAAACATGAAAACTCATGGTGGACGACACAAACATCATGAGAAAACCGCGACTTTGTTTTAAAAATGATAAATATAAGCTTTTGTTAAATTCTTGCGGTTTTCCCCAAAAATCCAGAAATCGCAGCAATACTGAATCCTCAAGAAAAATCATAATGTCCACATGTTATATATGATAAATGTCTATGATAATAAGGTATGCGATGTGAATTGTGGCTAAAAATCTATGTAAGTATGATGATGATGCGAGGTATATACATGATATGCAATTTCATATATCATGCACGATGCAAGTAGCGATACTAAGCTAAACAGGTTCTATAGTGCACGTGGCATGGCAATTACCAAAGGCGTGTGTGTCACATGAATAGTGCGCGTGCAACAGATGCCAATGGTAATGGTGTTCGTGTCCTACGAAGTGTTATCGCATATGTGCATATGAATATCCATGCAATCTAGCATACTATTAACTATAAGGGTATGCAATGTAAATGAAGGGGTAAGCTAACTAGCAATACAAGTCTTGCAAGAAATAAGGAAATCCTGACTAGGGGGCGCCTCGCGCCATCCAGACGATTCCCCCATAGATGAATACATCTACTCACCTGAATGTCTCGCTAATCCGATCCGACCACCGCCTTGCCTTTACGCGCCGTGTCCGATGTTTCCCCGACCGATCCTATATTTGCACAACACCAAGCATAAGATTACATATCCTAAAATGATGCAAGTCACAATATAAAAATATCGACGCTCTCGAATTAAACATAACGTGCACTCGGTGCGCGGGAAAACACACGAAAATCGCTAAATCTTAACTAGAATCGTCATTTCGGGGAAATCGACAAAACTAAAACCCGGCTAGACAGAACCCTGCATTCACGCACTCTAATAGTCGTATACGAAGCTAATTATATCTCTAATATAACGCAATTAGATCGCATCCTAATTTTTATAAAAATCTAGTAAGCAATTTCATACCGATTCGACGCAAATATCGAAATTTTATCGATCTAGCGAGCGTAACATCGCACAATTAACCATTCTAACTTATTAGATAACCAAACCCTAACTTAACTCCATCAACCATGCTACAAACCCTAATTTGGAATCAAATCCCTCTCTTGATTTTCATGAACAAGTAATTACAACTAAATTAATACTTCAAAATTCAATTTTAGCACATTTAAACTACAAGTTAACAAACTAGTTTAGAAATTTCACCTCACAAATTGAACCCCAGTTTGCTCAAGCCACCAAAGATGCCTCCTTTCTTCAAGTTTTGTACTAAATTGGTTTGAGGAGAGAGTGGATTAGGGTTGTGGTTTGAATTTATGAAGAAAATGGTGAATTTTTATGGATTTTTCTTGATTTTTCATGATTTTTGAAGCAAGAATTGAGGTGAAAAGAGGGGGAGCTGCAGCAGCTAGGCTCGGCCAGGAGCAAGGGAGGGAGGTTGTGGGATTTTTGTGGAAGTTTCTAGGTCAAAAAAACCCTTTATGTTCTCATTTAATGCTTTTCACATCAACATTTTACAAAAAAACCCCATTTTACATCATTTTTTTCATAAATTTCAAACCCTAAAACTAAAATCTTATAAAGTTATGTTACAATTTATTAACACTCTATTTTAGTTTATAAAGATTCCTAATTATGAAATTTGCCTAATTAAATTTGTATTTATCACTAATTTAATGTATTTTTAAAAGCTTAAAATAATTTTAAAAAAATTAATTACGATTTCTTTTTATTTAACTAGAAAATTATAAGTGACATTTTAGTGAAAAAATTATAGTAATATCTTATCTAAATTTTGTATAATTAGGTCTACAATGAAAAATAACTATTTTGACTTTTTACGGAAAAAGCCGAAAAATTAGCCGATTACCGAAAAACTGCCTAAACGATTTTCGAAGGGTTACAAGCGATGGCCGAAAATATGAACAAAATAGCCTTTTTGACATAGAATATAGTTGGAATGATGGTTCAATCAGAACCACCAGCAGATGAACCAACGGTGGTCATTCTTAATGAAAAGAGTGACACTCCAAATCTTCCGCAAGCCCTATCAATGGCTAAGGAAGAAATAATATCCAAAGCAAAGCTGGAAGAACATATCGCTCAACAAATCAAAGCTCACTATGCCAGTGAAGCGGTAGATAAGTTAATCAAAACTGGTCGACCGTATCCAGCATGGTACGATAAGATACAGTACCCGCCAGGATACACATTTCCGGCGTTACACATATACAAAGGGGCCAGAAATCCTCGCCGGCACATTCCACAGTGTAAATCCATGTGAGGCAACATTGGAGGAGATGATATGCTACTTCTCCGACAGTTCGTCAGTAGTCTGGCAAGCACTGTTTTTGAATAGTATGCAGAACTCCCAAATGACTCCGTAAAGACCTTCGATGAGATGGAACTACTCTTCTGTCAAAGATTCGCCAGTGTAAATTTACTTACTACCATGACGACGTTGATTAATGAAAGGGTTAGATCGAACGAGACCTGGGTTTCAATATGCTACCTGATGGAGAAACTTCTGGTCTAAATGCGAGCAATGGATTGACGAAGCTCCAGCTGTGGGAATGTTTATAGCAACCATTGACCCAAATTCAAAGGTGTTTACATATATGGCCTATTTCAAGTCTACGACATTCCAAGAGCTTATAGATAAATTGGCTCAATTGGATCAGATGGGTCAAGATCCTTACTCTTCTGATGAAAATATGTGAAATGAAAAAAGCAAAGGCAAGGCGGCGTCTGTCGCCAACGCTCAACAATAAATGAGCGGCTCTGAAGCACCATATCGCCAAAATAACGACAGCATAGGTCACGCCCTTGAAAAGATTTGGACGCGGATACTCACTCTTCCGAAATATACGCAGGGGGCATCTTGCTCGTTGGTGGAGAAATCTCCATATGAGATGCTCCTTTTGTAAAAAAACAGATAGGATATTAAAGAACCTACAAGCGGGTCTTGCAATCAAGTAGAATATCCCGCTTGAACCAGAAATTATGGATAGGATGTAAAAGCCATGTCCCACTTCTAAAACGGATGATGAGGGGAAAAGCCCCTAAACCAAGTTCATTCTTCTAAAGAAAAGAAGACTAAGACCAAAACCCGTGCAGCCACCCGAATATGTGGACAGCCATACGGACTTGCAGAAGCATATCGACGCATTGGAGAATGTAACCGAAAGGCGGGCTCATCAATCATTCTCGGCATCCCTTCAAAAATAAGGATTTTGATAAAGAAGAAGACTCTATAGAAGGAGTGGAAAAGCGGGTGGAATGATGCCACATGATCTCTTATTCCTTCGTATATGAAGAAGATACTCCGTCAGCGTCAGAAAGAGAAACTGGTGAGCAGGGGACAGGTACAGTGCAAAGTGCTATGTATTTTCCACAAGACGACCCAATTACTGCGATGATAAATGAAGCAATCTATTAGGATGAAAATATCTTAAGGTGTGAAGTGGTCATTTATGCAAAGGCCAAGCAGCAGCGCCTAAGCAAGCAAACAGTAGAAAGGACGAGTTATGTAACTCCCCAACCGAAACTACTAGATGATGGACCGGGATGTCCTTAAGCTAGCATATTGCCCAGCGACATGTCACCATATTGACAACCGTATACAATCCATGGGAGACCCATAGCAAGATTGCACCTCCAAGTACCAAATGATGGACTGGGATGTCCCTAAACTAGCATGTTGCCCTACGGCCTGTCACCATATTGACTACCGTATACGATCCATGGGCGATCCATCGCAAGATTATACCTCCAAGTACCAGATGATGGACCGCTATGTCCCTAAACTGGTACTTTGCCATGCGGCCTATCACCATATTGACTACCATATACGATTCATGGGCGACCTATAGAAAGATTATGTAAGTTTCTAGTGCTCTTTCCCTTACAACTACGGCCTTTATGGAATTGAAAATCTTAAATTTAAATTGAGCACTAGAAACTAAAACCCTAGAAATCGAATCCAAACACTAAACTAATAAAACCAAGATAGTTATACTACTCGGTTAAGGACTAATACCTTTGAAGACGTGTCCTTCGAGTCTTGTATAGTCCTCTTCTTGAGATCCTAGGGTTCCTTGATCGAGCTTGCTAAGAAGTTTTCCTACGTCAAAGATGATTCATTCGAGAATATCAGTTCAAGCTCTAGCTTCAACTAGTAAACTAATGAAGCAACTAAATATCAAGACTTGATACTTAGTGATATAGTATTTAATCTCAAGATTATCTCTTTCTTTTTCTCTTTTCAAAACTCAAGAGAAAAAAATATGAAGAAGATGAAGAGAATGGCTAACATAATAATAATCACTTCATTCTTTTTTTTCTTTTATCTTCATTCTTTTGAAAAAAGCAAGTGAGTGGATTTGTGACTCACTAGTGTGAGTCACAAGTCCATACACATCTTTTAAAATCAGGAAGAGATGAGAAGAAAAAGAGAATCCATTTCACACATGTACACATTGTAGGGTGTTTTTCGTCACCCCAGTGAGATGGGAATACGCGCGTGCTTGTCAAGCGTACTACAGATTCCCCCTGCCTAGGGTAGGCCGGGGTTTAATGATTGTGGGGATCCGAATCTCCGGCAGCCGCGGACTAAGCTGCCGTTAATTACCCCTCACCTTTGGGGCGAGGGAACCTCCGATTAACGGGTTAAACTGGTCATGCGAACTCAATGTGCAGTGTACATGTATTTTGTTTTGAAAGGGGGTTTTGGATATATCGGGAGCCACGCAGAGTTTTTACGGGGGTCCCGCTACCCGGATAGCGGGCTGGGGGTCAAGGGGGCTAGCAGCCCCCTTGCGGGGTGCGGGGCAGCGCCCCGGCCCAAAAAATTTTGAGGAGGACAGTATTGTGGAGCGTGTGTGTATCTGTACATTTGTATGCATATGTTATATATATAAAAAAAAAAGGGAAAAGGCATCCAAAGGATGCGTGGGGCAGCACCTTGGGCGCTGTGCGCTTAGGTGTTGTGCGCTCAGGCGCAAGCGCGCCACGTGTCGGCACGTGGGCGCTTTGCGCAATGAGCGCTGCGCGCAGGTGCGCAAGCGCGCGCGCCACGTGTCGGCACGTGGGCGCTTTGCGCAAGAGCGCTGCGCGCAGGTGCGCAAGCGCGCGTGCGCGCCACGTGTCGGCACACGGGCGCTTTGCGCAACGCGCGCGGGCCACGTGTCGGCACGCGGGCGCTTTGCGCACTTGCGCAAGCGCGCAGGTGCACAAGCGCGCGCGCCACGTGTCGGCACACGGGCGCTTTGCGCACTTGCGCAAGCGCGCGCGCCACGTGTCGGCACGCAGGCGCTTTGCGCACTTGCGCTGCGCGCTGGAGAGGACAAGAGGCTTTTAGCCTAAGAAACAGAAGCTGTGCTTCAGAAATGAAATATTTATTATGTATATATGTATGGAATTAAACTCCTATGATGTTTTGAAGCTGATAAAGGGGGTTCTTCTTCTTCCTCCTGTTGTTTGGCCGGATCTTGAAGATCAAGAAGTAGGAGATTTTAAAAATCACTCCTTTTTGAGATCTGATGGGAGATCTGAGTTCCCCTTTGTCGGTTTTGTGGTGGAAAACCACTTAGTTTTGGAAAAGAAAGAGTAAAACTCTTGATTTAATTCAAAAGAAATGAGAAGGTTTAGAACCTTGGAGAAGAAGCAGGAGGCACAAAGAACCCTAGGTTTTTTTTTGGGGGAATGAAAAGTGTTTTTTATTCATCATCATTTTGCCTTATATAGGCTTACATATTTACATATAGCCCCTTGGGCTTTACAAAAATGGCATTTTTGCCTATCTTATGGCTCATGTGCCGTTTCATTTTTGCACATAAGCCATGGGCTTACAAAAATTTGGCTTTATGCCCATTTTTTATACATTCATGTATAAAAAATTACATGAAAATTATTTATTACATGATCTATATTTTAGCATGGAGGAGGCTGGCCGCGGGCTCGACTTGGGCATGGGCCCGCTTGACCTGGGCTTGGACCTACCTAGCTTGGGGGTTGACCTTGATTTTGACTCGGTCAACCGGGGGTGCAAATTTTGACCCCAACAAAGTGCCCCCCATCAATAAATGCACACCGCACATTTGAGTTGTGTGCATGAAATTGATGGATCTTGAAGCTGAACTTCGAGGTGGAACATCATTCCGGGGGCGGAGCATCATCCCGGGGAGCATGATTCCCGGGGATCGGAGTATCATTCTGATTCGCGGAGCATAATTCCAAGGATTGAAGAAGATCGGAGCATTATTCCGAAGCGCGGAGCATAATTCCAAGGATCGGAGCATGATTCCAGGGATCGGAGCATCGTTCCGAAGGGCGGAGCATCATTCCAGGGTTCGGAGCATCATTCCGAAGAGCGGAGCATAATTCCAGGATTCGGAGCATCATTCCGAAGGGCGGAGCATCATTCCAGGGTTCGGAGCATCATTCCGATGGGCGGAGCATGATTCCAAGGATTCGGAGCATCATTCCGAAGTGCGGAGCATCATTCCGAAGTGCGGAGCATCATTCCGAAGAGCGGAGCATGATTCCAAGGGTTCGGAGCATCATTCCGAAGAGCGGAGCATGATTCCAAGGGTTCGGAGCATCATTCCGAAGGGCGGAGCATAATTCCTGGGTTCGAAACATCATTCCGAAGGGCGGAGTATGGTTCCAAGGGTTCGGAGCATCATTCCGAAGTGCGGAGCATGATTCCAGGGATCGGAGTATCATTCCGATGGGCGGAGCATCATTCCAGGGGATCGGAGCATCATTCCGATGGGCGGAGCGTGATTCCAGGGTTCGGAGCATCATTCCGAGGAGAGGAGCATAATTCCGACGAGGAGGTCGTTGGTTGATTCCGAGCCGAAGCATAATTCCGACAGGGAAGGCAGATACACCGAGGCGAAGCATCATTTCGAAACGGGGTGCATATTCTGAGACGAAGCATAATTCCGACGCAGAGCTTGCTGGTTGACTTGATTCCGAGGTGGAGCATAATTCCGACGAGGAGGTCGTTATCCCGAGGCGAAGCATGATTTCGACACGGGGTAAATTCTGGGACGAAGCATGATTCCGCCGCAGAGGTTGTTGGTTTGATTTGATTTGGGTTGACATCAGCATCGCTACACTGGGATTATGGTACCAGGAGCGAATCATCATTTGCCTTTGAGAGGATTTTGGGATTGGTTTTGGTTGGCATCTGCATTGCTGCACTGGAATAATGTCAGGAGCAACTCATCATTTGCCCCGAGAGGATTTGAGAATTGGTTTTTGCTTGGCATCAGCATCGCTACACTGGAATATGGTACCAGGAGCGAATCATCCTTTGCAATGAGTGGATTTGAGGATTTCGGTTTTGGTTTGGCATCTGCATTGCTGCACTGGAATAATGCCAGGAGCAACTCATCATTTGCCCCGGGAGGATTTGGGAATTTTTTTTGTTTTGGCATCTGCATTGCTGCACTGGAATGATGCCAGGAGCAACTCATCATTTGCCCCGGGTGGACTTGGGAGAGATTGGGATTGTTTTACGCCCGTGGATTGTATACGGTTTTGCAGGATGTATGATCCAGACCGTAGGGCCAGAAACATTTCAGGACTTTGTTGGCGTCTGCATCGCTGCACTGGAATATGGTACCAGGAGCGACTCATCATTCGCCGTTGGTATGAGATTTGGAATTTGGTTGGCGTCTGCATCGCTACACTGGAATATGGTGCCAGGAGCGACTCATCATTCGCCACTTGGGGATTGGGGAGCGATGGCTTAGGAGACAAGTTTGGATTCCTATCACCTAAGACTTTTCAATTTTATGGGCCGTGAGGGTCCCATAAAGGTATTTTCTCCCTGCGAGTCGTAAGGATCCCGTAGGTGTATGTTCTCCTTAGGAGTCGTGAGGACTCCTAAGTGTGCTTTTCCTTTGTGAGTCGTGAGGATCCCACAAAGGTTTGTTCTCCTCATGCATCGTAAGGACACATGAGTGGGTCTTTCCAATGAAGCATAATTCCAAAGGCGGAGACCAGCCGCGTAACTGGTGGTTGCGGTGGGGCATGGGTATGCTGAGAATTATTTGAGCCCGTGGATTGTATACGGTAGTCAATTTGGGGACTAACCGTAGGGCCGAAAAAAATATTTCGAGATTTTGTCGGCGTCTGCATCGCTGCACTGGAATATGGTACCAGGAGCGACTCATCATTCGCCGCTTTTTTTGTTTTTGCTGTTTTTTTTTTGCCGCGATTGCTCTATCATTTCAGCTTTTCTTATCGCGAAGGTCGCGATTGCCCTATCATTTCGGCTATTTATTCGCGGTTGCCCCATCATTTTGGCTTTATTTTCATTTTTATTTTTACTCGCTGATTTTTATTGCGAGTTGCCCCATCATTTCGGCTTTTCTTTATTTTTCTTTTATTTACACATTTTTTTTATTTACATTTTTTTTTACATTCCCAGTTTAACAACTTAGAGGTCGATTGTTCCCAGTTTAATGACGTGGTGGTCGATTGTTTTCAGAGAAAGGCAGATGCCTGAGAGAATCGGTTTCACGAAGAACTTCGGTCTCCGTTTGTATGAAATTGGCGGTCGCATCTTGACTGTTTACTAACACGCCTTTGGACAGTTCTATCTCTCCTGCCTTGTATTGCTTTTCGACCCAATCTTTGAAGACGAAGCAGTCCTCAATGGCATGACCTATCACTCTGTGATAGGGGCAGTATTTGGGGTCGTCGGTCCTATTCGCTTCCTGCGGTCTTTTTGACTCTGGCAGTTGTAGACCGTTCTTCAGGGCATCTTTGAATATTTTACGGATTTTTTCCCTTCTGAAGGAATAGACCTTATCCAGCTTCTCTTTCAGTGGAGATTCTCCTCCCTCTCCGAACACTGGCTTCCGGGACTGGTTGGCGCTAGGCCCGCTCATCCCTTGCTTATTTCGGTTAGCCGAAGTGTTGAAAGATTCAGAATCATCGGAGTTTCCGCCTTTGCGATTATCGTCCTTTCGGTTTCTCCAGGACCTATTGTTATTTTGGGAGTCAGAGGAGGACTCCTGCTTTGAGCGTTCCAACATCTGGACTTTTCTGGTCAGCTCTTGGAATGTTTTGAGACCCGCGGTACATAGAAACGGGGTCATCCAGTTGTTGAGATTTCCGACGAGGAGACTGACAGATTGGTCCTGCTCTATCGGCGGTTCGCATTTGACGGAGAGATTGCGCCATCGGGTTATAAAATCCGTGTTGCTTTCATTGTTCTTGGGCTTGGTCCTTACGAGCTCAGCAATGGTGATCTTATCGCTGACGCTCATGAATCTTTGTCGAAACAAAGACTCCATTTGGACGAAAGTAGTAACGGAGCCATCCGGTATGCTCGCGTACCAGTCGAAAGCAACATCGGTCAAGCTATTAACGAACTGGCGGTGGAGAAGCGCATCATTGCCTCCAGTATTCCCGCATGAGGCTTTGAAGTGGGCGATGTGTTGATTCGCATTTCCCGTCCCATCGAATCTTCCGAATTTAGGGATGACATAGCCGCTAGGAAACTCTACCAGATCATACTGAGCAGGATATGGTCTCCCACTACTGCTGATATCTTTTTGCGCTTCGGCTTCGGCTACCAAGATTTTGACTTTGTTGACAACCAAGTCCATGATTTGATCTTGAGTTAGCAGGCTACTGTCATCCGTAGCTAAGACATTTGCTGAGATAGGACGCGACTGATCTTCATGCGGTCCGCCCACTTTTGGATTTGAGGGAACGGGCGTCGGCTGTCTCGGGACACCGTTTCCCGGTTCATGAGCTGAGCCCTGTGCTTGATTGGGCGGCTGAGAGGCAAGTTGGGCCGTAAGCCGTAAGACGACATTTGTCAAGTCGTCGATCTTTGAGTAGAGCTTGGCCATCTCCTTATCTTTGCTTCTAAGCTATTTTCGGAGCTCTTGGAGAAGTTGCTGCTCTGCGGTCTTAGGACGGAAAGTTGGCTCATCTTCGCTTTCCGAGCCTGACTCCTCATGAACTAAGGGCTCTCTCTGCCTATCAGCCTCATCGAGAGGGTTTTCATCATCCAGCGGAGGCGGCTGTTCTTGGGAAGTGGCAACCACATTCAAGCCAGATTGGATTTGAGATGTGGTGGCCCCGTCCTTGCTCTTGCTGCGCGTGCCCACCACGTAGACAGTGTGGATAACACATTCAGCCATCCCCTCATCTTTGGCGGGGTAACCCTGTTCTTCGAACCTCATGAGGTTTAGCCTGGCAGTAGCCCTAGCCCTTTTGTTGGCTCTATATCTGAGCCTTTTCTCCCTCAGCTTCTCGATTTTGAAGGCTTGGCGGGCATCTGCCACCCGGGAAGCTATTGTGAGTTGATCAGAGGGGAGCTTAGAGAAGACACCCGATCGAGCAGTGGTCAAGGGCACCACTGGAGCTTGCTCGGAACGCGTTGTAGCTTTATTGGTGTTGATGGCCTTGCCCCCAGCTGGGGCCAAGGAAATTCGTTTAGACACCGACTTGCGTTTGGGTTGGGGCACCCTTGAGATCACCACATTTGGTCTCCTGCCTTTCGAGACCGGTTTGTCTGCCACCGGGGCTTGAGGAGCTGGGATGGCGCCAATCGGCATGAACACAATAGAGCCGAATGGTAGCAGCGGCTCCTCCCATTGTCGCCCGAGACTGGCCGGAAGGACCGTCCTAGAGTCTATCCTCATCGTGTAGGAGACGGGAGATGAGTTCATCATCGAAGACATCGTCGGAAGGTGATTGCTTGAAAATCTGCATGAAAAAGCATTATTTTTAGTATAAATACAGGTATGTATATTTATTGAGTTCGCATGAACGCTTAACCCGAAATATGGGAGGAGAGATTGGTCCCACCGGGCGTGCCAGAATCTGTAGGGTGTTTTTCGTCACCCCAGTGAGATGGGAATACGCGCGCGCTTGTCAAGCGTACTACAGATTCCCCCTGCCTAGGGTAGGCCGGGGTTTAATGATTGTGGGGATCCGAATCTCCGGCAGCCGCGGACTAAGCTGCCGTTAATTACCCCTCACCTTTGGGGCGAGGGAACCTCCGATTAACGGGTTAAACTAGTCATGCGAACTCAATGTGCAGTGTACATGTATTTTGTTTTGAAAGGGGGTTTTGGATATATCGGGAGCCACGCAGAGTTTTTACGGGGGTCCCGCTACCCGGATAGCGGGCTGGGGGTCAAGGGGGCTAGCAGCCCCCTTGCGGGGTGCGGGGCAGCGCCCGGGCCCAAAAAATTTTGAGGAGGACAGTATTGTGGAGCGTGTGTGTATCTGTACATGTGTATGCATATGTTATATATATAAAAAAAAAGGGAAAAGGCATCCAAAGGATGCGTGGGGCAGCACCTTGGGCGCTGTGCGCTTAGGTGTTGTGCGCTCAGGCGCAAGCGCGCCACGTGTCGGCACGTGGGCGCTTTGCGCAATGAGCGCTGAGCGCAGGTGTGCAAGCGCGCGCGCCACGTGTCGGCACGTGGGCGCTTTGCGCAAGAGCGCTGCGCGCAGGTGCGCAAGCGCGCGCGCGCCACGTGTCGGCACACGGACGCTTTGCGCAACGCGCGCGCGCCACGTGTCGGCACGCGGGCGCTTTGCGCACTTGCGCAAGCGCGCGCGCCACGTGTCGGCACACGGGCGCTTTGCGCACTTGCGCTGCGCGCTGGAGAGGACAAGAGGCTTTTAGCCTAAGAAACAGAAGCTGTGCTTCAGAAATGAAATATTTATTATATATATATGTATGGAGTTAAACTCCTATGATATTTTGAAGCTGATAAAGGGGTTCTTCTTCTTCCTCCTGTTGTTTAGCCGGATCTTGAAGATCAAGAAGTAGGAGATTTTAAAAATCACTCCTTTTTGAGATCTGATGGGAGATCTGAGTTCCCCTTTGTGGGTTTTGTGGTGGAAAACCACTTAGTTTTGGAAAAGAAAGAGTAAAACTCTTGATTTAATTCAAAAGAAATGAGAAGGTTTAGAACCTTGGAGAAGAAGCAGGAGGCACAAAGAACCCTAGGTTTTTTTTTGGGGGAATGAAAAGTGTTTTTATTCATCATCATTTTGCCTTATATAGGCTTACATATTTACATATAGCCCCTTGGGCTTTACAAAAATGGCATTTTTGCCTATCTTATGGCTCATGTGCCGTTTCATTTTTGCACATAAGCCATGGGCTTACAAAAATTTGGCTTTATGCCCATTTTTTATACATTCATGTATAAAAAATTACATGAAAATTATTTATTACATGATCTATATTTTAGCATGGAGGAGGCTGGCCGCGGGCTCGACTTGGGCATGGGCCCGCTTGACCTGGGCTTGGACCTACCTAGCTTGGGGGTTGACCTTGATTTTGACTCGGTCAACCGGGGGTGCAAATTTTGACCCCAACACACATATATATACATATATATAAATATATATACATACACATAACCATAATACCCCTATTTGTAATAAATACGTATACCCGTATTTCTACCAAAATACAAATACTGTATTTGTATCAAAAATAAAAAATAACCGTATTCATATTAAGATAGAAATACCCATATTTGTATCAAGAGACAAAATACCGTATTCATAAAAATAGTCGTATTCATATAAATACTGTATTTGTGTTAAAGTATAAATATCTAAAAAGATAGCAATATAATACCAGCTCACATATCCAGCTATCTTTCAAACCTGCTAGTATTACCAAAATGTCCGATTAAAGTACGTGTAAAAAATACATGTATTTAATCGAACTCCCGTACGTATCAAAATACGCACACTATATCGTTTCTCCTGAACCAGGAAACCCTCTGTGTGGGACTCTAAAAACTTGACAATACGCCGGTAGTGGGTTTAACCACAAGCACGTCAGTGGCACTTGCTGTACGTAACGACTGCCCCTGTCGAAAAGAAGGCCGACAAGCAAACTCGTCTATATCCCTACTGAACCTATAAGTGACAATCTCTATACAGTCCGATCTATTCGTCTGAGAGTATCACATATCAAGTCTAGGGGGTGGAAAATGTCAGACCCCTAATAACTCGATAAGCCGTGCCGATATCAAACCCTAATACCAATCGAGAAACTACTAGTCTCGCTACCAGTAAATCTCATCTGCCATGGTCAGGGACTTATGCTATTAGCCAACTGTCTACAGTGCAACATCGACTCCCTATACCGGGAGAGGTGAATCCCTGACAATCGCTCACTATCTCCATGTGACTCGAGACTGTACCCAACTAAAACCTGTTTGCATGCCTCAATAGAGCCGTGGTAAGGTAGCAATCAAAGCACGGTGGGAACTCATACGAGAAAAATAACGATCTCAGGTCGACAGAATACCCTGTACTTATGTCACCTGAGAGCTTCTATATGACGTAAGGTATAGTACCAACCGGCAACTCCCGACGAGTCCGTCCAATGTAACTCATAATCTAATGAGCACATGTATACAATCTTTGGTGTGTACACCAATGGCTGTGGGACTGGCCATCTCCCCTGGCGAGAATAAGAAACGTATACATTATTCTACTCTGAAATATCGATACCCAGTCTCGATAATCATACGATTAAGGACAATTTAAGAATGTTCCCATCTACTACCCAGCCCCCATAAGTATGATTGCTATCACAACGCTGGTATTCAAGTAAGAATCCTGCGGGCTTGATTAACATGTATTAGCGATATAAAATAACAAGTCGAACATATACACATGTTAAGATAAAGACAAACCAAATAGCATACTATCATATTGAGCAATATTGTCATGTACATATATATCCTCAGCATCCTATACAATAAATGGCCTTTAGGGTTTACATATCCTAACAATCTTCCACTTGCACTAAGGCCTTTTATTGGCATATCGAATACCCATCATCTGCGCTAGAGCCAGTCGTTAGTGTATCATATACCAACATCTCGAATAGCCGCTCGAACTGTGCTTGAGGGATGGACTTGGTGAATGGATCTGTAGTGTTTTCCTTTGTATCTACTCTTCGCATCTCGATCTTCCGGCGATCCACGATCTCCCTAATCAGATGATACCGTCGTAAGATGTGTTGCTAAACCAATAGCCCCATTGTTGTCGTAATACAAAGATATTGGATCAATAATGAATGGAACCACCTGAAGTTTAGAAATGAACTTCCTCATCCAGACAACCTTTTTTCGGCATCGTTAGCAACGATGTACTCAGCCTCTATTGTCGAGTCTATTACGGTGTCCTATTTGGAACTTTTCCAACAGACCGTCCCTCTATTGAGGGTAAACACATTACCCAAGACGGATTTAAAGTCATCCTTGTCATTTTGGAAGCTAGAGTCGGTAAAGGACTCCACCTAAAGGTCTCCATTACCGAACACTAAGAACATCTCCTTGGTCCTTCTCAGGTACTTGAGAATGTTATTTACTGCTATCCAATGCTTCTTCTTTGGGTTTGAATGATACCTACTTACCATGCTAAGTGCGTAAGCTACATCTGGTATGGTACACAACATCTCATACATTATAAATTCTACTGCCGAAGCGTAGGGTATTATGCTCATGCGATCTCTCTCCTCATCAGTCTTGGGAGACATCTCTTTAGAGCAGGCGATTCCGTAACAAGCGGGTAAATTACCTCGCTTGGAATCTTCCATACTAAATCTCTTTAGTATGGTGTCTATGTATCTGGACTATGAAAGTCCCAACATTCTCTTAGATCTATCCCTGTAGATCTTAATCCCCATAATTTAGGAGGCATCATCCAGATCTTTCATGGAGAACTTTTGTGACAAGAAGAGCTCGATTGGTTGTAGCATAAGAATATCATTTCCTTTCAGGAGAATTTTAACTACGTACAAGACGAGGAATACGACAACCCTCGCTACAATCTTCTTATAAATACATGATTCATCTATATTTTTGATAAAGTCAAATTCCTTGACCGTCTCATTAAAGCAGATATTCCAACTCTGCAATACCTGCTTTAAATCATAAATAGATTTAAGCAACTTACACACTCTTCCGCTGCTCCCACTCTCAATGAAGCCCTCTGGCTGATCCATATAAACACACTCTTCTAAATTTATATCTAGAAAAGTGGTTTTTATGTCCATCTGCCAGATTTCATGGTCATGGAAGGCAGCAATGGTAAGTAGGATCCGAATGGATTTAAGCATAGCCACTGGAGAAAAAGTTTCGTCATAGTCCAAATCTGGTCTTTGACGAAAACCTTTTGCAACAAGTCCAGCTTTATAGGTTTCAACATGTCCATCTACACCAATCTTCTTTTTGAAGATCCATTTGCAGCCTACGGGTTTTACCCCTGGAGCTGCAACGTCTAAAATCCAAACTTTATTAGTGTACATGGATTTCATCTCGGACCGCATAGCATCCGGCCACTTCACCGAGTCTCTGCTCATGATAGCCTGCTGAAAACTAGTAGGCTCATCATCATCGATGATGCAATCCTCTCGATCCCCGTCTATGAGAAAACCGTAGTATCTCCTAGGCGAATGAGCTTATCTACTAGAGATGCGGAGTGGCGTACGTACGTCAGGTTCTATTGAAACTTCAGGTTCTACCATGTCTTTAGTAATAGTTTATGGTTCTGGAATTTCTTCCAGTTCTATAGCGCTCCCATTAATTTCTTTTTCAAGAAATTGAGTTTCCAGAAAGTGGGCATGTCGAGAAACAAATACTTTTTGTTTCTCATCGTAATAGAAAAGATACCCCCTTGAATTCTTTGGGTATCTTACAAACTTGCACAATACTGAGCGTTTTTCGAGCTTTTCCGAATGATGCTTTTTGACAAAAGCTGGACACCCCTATATCTTAAGTTATTTAAGACATGGTTTCTTCCCGCTCCATATTTCATATGGAGTGGTAGGCACTGACTTAGGTTGAACTTTATTCAATAGGTATGCAGCAGATTCTAGTGCAAAACCCCAGAAGGATAGTGGTAACTCAGCACTACTCATCATGGAACGCACCATATCTAATAAGATGCAATTTGACTTTCTGATATACCATTGTGTTGTGGTGTGTATGGAGGAGTAAGCTGGGAGAGAATTCGATTCTCTTTTAAACATTTCAGGAACTCGGTACTTAAATATTCACCACCCCGATCAGATCGAAGTGACTTGATACATTTGCCTATTTTTTTTCCACTCCATTCTTATACTCCTTGAATTTATCAAAGGCCTCGGATTTATGTTTCATCAAGAATATATGTCCATGTTTTGAGAAATTATCGGTAAAAGTACTGAAATAGGAATACCCACTTCGTGCATGTGTAGACATTGGACCACACACGTCGTTGTGCATGAGTCCCAGGAGCTCAGTGGTTCTTTCTCTGTGTCCATTGAACGGAGTTTTGGTCATTTTCCTTTTGATACATGATTAACAGGTTTTATAAGATAGATATTTAAACGGGTCTAAATATCTATCTTTATGTAACTTCGTCAATCGTGTTTCATTGATATGACTAAGTCTACAATGTCATATGAAAACTTGATTTAAGTATGGAGTCTTTATTTTTAGTTTGTTTTAGACATTGAAAACTTGATATTGATTAAGTATGTATATTCCGTTATCTAATGTACTCGACCCAATCATTTCATGATTTTGGTGAATGTTTATGATATTGCTTTCAAGTGCAAAATTATATCTTTCATTAGATAACAAAAATATAGATATAATATTACACATCATACTGTGTATACAAAAGCAGTTATGCAAAACCAAATTATATCCACTTATTTTCCCGAGATGATAATCTCCCACTGCAACATCTACACTTGCTATGTTACCAACCCTGAGGGTCATATCATCTTTCCTCAAAATTCTACAGTTTCTCAGCGCCTGCAAAAAATTACAGATGTGAGATCCTGACCCGGTATCTAATATTCAGGAAGTAGAGTTTATAGAGAAACGGTTTTCAATCACGAACACACATGAAACCGAATCCACAACTTGCTTCGTGTCCTAATTCTTAGCTTTCAAAGCGGGCAGTCCTTCTTCCAATGCTCCTTCTTGTGACAATAAAAACGTTCCTCCTTTTTTACTGCCGCTCCCCCAATCTTTGCCTTGCCTTTGCCCTGCACTTTCTGTACATCTCCTTTCGGTTTGGTGGGGGCATTCTTTTTCTTCCGCTTAGCCTTAGCCTTGGATTTAAAGGAAGAAGGATCTTCAACAACTATAATAGATGTTTACTTTGATTTCTTTAAGGTACCCTCTGCACTTCTCAACATGTTGAGAAGTTCTGGAAGAGTAACTTCTGTTCGTTGCATATTGAAATTCATTATGAACCGGACAAAAGTGGAGATAGAGACTGTAGAATCAATTCAGTATATAACTCATTCTCTAACGCGGTCCCGAGCTTTACGAGCTCCTCAATTTGTTGACTTCGGTCAACATTTTTTTCCACTCGAAAAAGGCGTCGAAATAATTGTGTACCGAAGTCAACAAAATTTCAATTATTTGTCATTTATTTTCATGGTCTTTACACGTCGAAATAACCTTGAAATAATTGACCGTCGAAATTTGCCATGTTTCCTTGTAGTGTACCTTTCAAACTTAACAGGCACAACAACTCTTACTCTCAACGAAGTTACTAACTATACATATAAAGGGAAAAAATAATTTCAACTAGCTATATTTTGTGACCTAACGAATCATATAAATATTCAGCCATAGTCAATCATCAGTACAATTGATGTTGTTTATAATACACCACATGCAATATTAAGGACACGTTAATTAGATGTAGAAGAAGCCTTTTTTTAAGAGAATTAATACCAGTAGAAGAACTTGAATTTGAGCAGTAAATAATAACTGCACGATATCTATGGAAATCAGGCATTAGACTAGTATCATTTCCAGCTAAGAAATATTAATTAAGGAATGCTGATCACTAGGGGCAATGGGCCAACATTCCCAACTAAGATGCTCCTAATGAAACATTTCCAACTAAACCTTTGTGATTTAATCCTTCCTTCTCTTCTCCTGCGCGCGCGCGCTCACACACACACATATATATAATGAAGAAAAGATGCCCTATGTTACTTTTTCGTTAGCTGGCGTCAAAAATCTATATCCTTCACCTTTTTTTTCGACAATCAACATTCGTCATCTTCATCTTTACCATCTAAGATGTGGATACAGAAAATTTCACGTGGTTCTACCGCTTTTTCACCGTTGAATTAGTAATGTAAAAAGTTCAATTGTCGGTAAACCATTAATTTCTAAATCAACGGTGAATAAGTGATAGAACCACATAAAATTTTCTGTATCAACATCTTACATGATGAAGATGGAGATGATGGATGCCGATCACCGGAAAAAATCATAAAGGGTATATTTTTTCGACACCATAAGAAGAAATTCCCTCCACACCTTTCCTCCATTATATATATATATATATATATATATATATATATATATAATCCTTCACGCATAAATCTGACTTAAGTTTCTAATTTATATTTATGAGCATTCATGTCTCTCTGAAAGAAACAAGGATACTAATTATATTGATCACGCTATTGTTTAGTTTTGCTTTAATGGTAAAAGATAAGATAAAGCTAATTTTCAAGGCCAATTCAGAGAATTCATTTTCTTACTGCATATACATCCTCTTGAAGGTTATACTAAACCTTCAATGTAGTTTAAGGTCATTCGAAGTGCAGTATAGACTTATAGTCATTTAATCATAAAAAGTATGCCTTCGACACTCAAATATCACAATCAATTTAAACCAAGAGGAAACAGATGGTAAAGATCATATATGCAATTTCTTACATGTACATGCTTCAAAACTCCGAAGTTATGGTGAAAGTTTTTTTATATTCAAGCATGCTCCTGCAAGTTGAATGCCAGACCAAAACCTTGCTAATGCACAGCGCATCCGATGGAATTTGAATTTGGGTTGCTCTGACGCCATTTTAAATGTCTCTGCCACCGCGTCAAAACTCTGAAGTTATAATTAAGGTTGATGGATATAACTTAATATTCTATTTAAGTCACCCTCTCAGACTTAAATTATTTTTTAGCGTTCATAAATGGGCTAGTCTGCAAGGATCCAAAGCTAGCCAAACCAGAGGACTTCTTCTTCTCCGGGTTCAACGTACCAGGCAACACTGCCAACCGAGTGGGATCCAACATGACCCTAGTCAATGCTGCGGCCTTACCGGGTCTCAACACCCTTGGTATATCCATCGCCCGAATCGACTATACACCATATGGTCCCAACCCTCCTCATACTCACCCTCGAGCAACCAGGTCCTCACCGTTATCTAAGGAACATTGCTTGTTGGATTCATTGCCTCAAACCCGAACAAAGTGTTCCTAAAGACGATTCATGAAGGAGACGTGTTTGTGTTTCCTATCGGTCTAATTCACTTCCAATTCAATACTGGTGATGTTCCTGCTGTTGCCATTGCTGGTCTTAGTAGCCAGAATCCTGGTGCGATCACTATAGTCAATGCTGTATTTGGGTTGAACCCGAGAATTTCAATCGATGTTATGAAGAAGGCCTTTCAAGTAGAGATGATAGCGTGATTGAAGAGCTCATGGCTCAGTTCGCTTAGAAGAATGGAGAGCGTACCAAGTTGTTTGATAATGAATAAGCCTGGCATATATTGTGCATTTCAATATGCAATGATCGATTTTATGTTCACATTTGTATTATTGAATGATGTAATTGTATGCAGGCTCAACGGTAACATATCTTTTATTTCTTATTTATATCAAAGAATTATATCAAACTAAAAGAAACAATCTAATAAAGCAATGAAAGGACAACTAATACATCTAGAACTTAGACTGGATCAAACTGACTATCTTCTTGTCAATCTGAAACCCTTTCGCAAGAATTTCGCTGGCGATATCAGGTTTTGATCCGAATACGGCATTAGCTATCGTATTCACACCCGGATTCTGACTGCTAAGCCCAACAATCGACACTGCATTGGTCTTGCCAATATTGAACTGAAAGTGTATGAGGCCTTGGGGGAAAACAAACACATCTCCCTTGTGAAGAATCTTGGAGAAAAATTTGTTATCGGGGTTGGATGTCACGAACCCAGCGTATAATGTTCCTTCTATCACGGTCAAGATTTCAGTGGCTCGTGGATGAGTGTGAGGTGGGTTGAGTCCATAGGGCACGTAATCAACACGGGCCATCGAAATGCCAAGAGTGTTGAGTCCAGGGATTCGATCCACATTGATTAGGGTCACTTTTGATCCGACTGGGTTCGATGTGTTGCCAGGCTTGTCAAGGCCTGAGAGAAAGAAATCTTCAGCTGTAACAAGTTTCGGGTTCTTGCAGAAAAATCCGTTCACAAACACTGCAAGAATTGGAAAAGCGAGTGCCGGTTAGTTACTGAATACGATTATGGGTGAATTGCCAAAAAAAAAACCACACTTTTGCCTGTCTAGCAGGAAATACCCCTGTTTGTCCCCTATTGCAATGCCCTCATGTCAAAAAGAATATTAATTATGAACCATTAATGGAACAAACACTGCAAATTATCCTATAATTAAACCAGTTACAGAACCGATTGCAAGAACAATTACCATTAGCCATTTTGTCAGCAACACAGAAATCTTGAAGAGGACTATTATCTGCAGCACTTGCAGAAGTTGAGACTAGAGCAATCAGAAGAAAGAAGAGGAAACAAGCAGACATGTTTACTTCTTTCAACAGAAAGATAAGTAGATAGGGAATGAATTGAGATTTGGATGATTTATGATGTTTAAGTATATATAGAGCGAGATGGAATTTGACATGGCTAGGACTTTGCTTACGAGAAGATTCATGCATGTTTTTAATTTGACATGGTCAGGTAATTTGTTAATTAACAAGACATTGTCTAAGGAGCTTATTTTAATCCATGGTTTGATATGTGTGTGTGTGTGTGTGTGTGTGTGTGTGTGTCTATATATATATATATACCCAAGGCAAGGTCCTCATGCAAGAAAATGCCATACCGTGTGTGTAAAATTAACTCATAAAGACTAGTTCTCTTTGGAGAAACAAACAAAACTCAGAAAATATTTAATTAAAAGGATAATCAAGACACTACCAAACCAATGTAGACACTTCTTCCAAAAGATTGTTATTAAGAATGTTAAGAGAATATTTCAAAGCTGTTCTCAACCAACCCAAAATCATACATCATCCTCCTATATATACAAAATCACCATCCTAAGTCATCCAAAATCCCCAGGTGCTCAACTTTAAAACTTCCATCTCCAATAAGAATTTAGCAAGGACAAGCTGTAACGGCCCCGAAATTCTTATACCATCATATTGCTTTTCTTTAATAAAAATTGAAAGGTTGCTAGGAAGAAAACAATGAAGATCACATTATTTAGTATTTAAACTAGTTGGTAATTGCTAAGAAGCCAACTAAAGGAGATCTTGAATCAGTCCCTGCATGAAGCCAACTGAAGGAGATCACATTATTTAGTATTTAAACTAGTGGGCCCTAGTTTTTTTGTTCACGTTTCTAACCGTGAACAAAACCAGCTATGGGTCACTGTTACATCTGTGAACAAAACTTATAACCGTGACCCATAACACAGACCTGCTCCAGATATCAGTATCTGGAGCAGTCTATTATTCACTGTTGTAACCATGAACAAATGTATTTAATCACGGTTACAAACAAGTTATTTTGTTTTTTTTTTTAAATAATCAAATTTTTCGCGCTCCACGCGCGTTAATTTCAATCACAAGCAATATATAATTTTCATTCACAAGCATCAATATATAATCATCATTTTATATTCAAATCTCACACAATTAATATACGATAATTAAATTAATAAGCTCATGCAAACATAAACAAAAATTATACATACAATTAATATGATCAATACACCACTAATCAACAAATCAAAAAATGTATAGGTCAAAAAATAGTCCAATATGATCAATACTCTACAAAAGTTCTATTGTATGTGTCAACAAATCAAAAGAGAGAAATAACGCCGTTGGGACAACGATCCACCTCCATCGTCTCGTGGCCTAAAAAATACACTCAACTCACTCCGTATGGCCTGCTGGATGGAATCGGCGTGCGAATGCCTCATGTCTTGAATCTCCGCCCTAAACTCCTGCAGCTCGTGTCGCGTCTCCTGAAACTCCTGTCGTGGCTCCTAAAGCTCCTGCCGCGTCTCCTGATCCTGTTGCTCCACATGCGCACAGAGCCGATGGATCTCCTGCTGCGATGCACCTGCCGCATCCGCCCGTGTTTAAGTCACGGCGTGCTCATGCGCGGTCGAACGTTTATCAAAAAATCAATGGACCTCGGGACCAACCCCACGCTCATACCCACTGTGATACCCGCCGGATATCGAATCCAGAACAGGGACAATAGCGAAGATCAGGTCGCCGAGGCTATGTCCTAAGACGTCCATCTTCTCCTTGAACTGGGTCAGTATAGAATATATACACACACCCAGGTGTTAAGTTAAAATACATAATCAACTCGATTATATGAAACTTACCATGCACTCGCCCATGCCCTTGTGTAACGCGGCCCATCTCTTGGCATCATTGTAGTTGGCGGGTCTTTCTTTCTCTGTGATGAAATTAGGGTTTAGTTTAATAATTAATTATCAATATAGAAAACATATGGAATTAAGCGTCGAAATACTCACTAAGTGCCACCGAGCATTTTGCGAACGCTTCCCTTGGATCGCAATAAAGCGTTCTCGCACGCTGTTGTTCCGGTTTTGCTTATTTCGAACTGACATCGCCTTGCAAAAATAAAGATTATAATATATTTTAGAATATGATTTCATGTTATATTGTTAAAATCTTAAAAATTAAATTGATACATGCAAATCATCGTGCTCAAAATAGATGACAAGAAACAACCAATCCTTTCTCGGGATCTCTAGCACTATGACCTCCATCAAGTGCATCCGTTGATCCTCGGTCTCCACGGCCCAGAGAAGATAAAGTTCACTCTTCACTTCCCATCGGCGATATCGCTTAATCACTTGACACTGGCCTAGGAAGTGAGCGAGGTTGTGATCTATATCGAATGGCTTGTACACGCCATCCTCGCCGGGCTCGCCACCGAATCTGTAATTCTTTCTTGTCTGAAATTTAAATATATTAAAAAAATAATTATATGTATATGTATATAACGACGATTGAAATTTAAATGTGTGAAAGGGTATGCCATAACTCTTTTGACCCAAAAAACCACGTAGCACGCTCGATCTGGGTCTTGTTCCACCGAATATGGAGCGGGTATTTGTAATAAGTACGGACCTCCTGTCCAACATAATCCCCCCACTGGGTCACGTGCTCTCTAATAGACACACATGTCATATCAAAAATCAGATCTCATGGCCCAGCATCCGCCAACGGCCTATAGTAGTCGGGCCCAGTAGGACCCCTCATCCTAACACTGCTCGAGCCTGCGAAAAAATAGATATACATACACAATATTATAATATTTAGAATATGAATATAGAATTTGACAAATTTAAATTTGTCACGACCCGCAGGGTACGGAACGTGACTGGCACTTAAGTTTACGAAACATCTCAAGTCGTTCGTAAAATAAGTAAGCCAAAACCTAGAAACCAAAACCAAATAAGCAAAAGAGTGAAGAAAACCCAATCAATTGAAAGCGAGTTTATCAAATAAGTCATGTAAAACCCTTTTTTAAAAACAATACCAATTTTTTCTGAAAATTTCGGCAGAGTCTCCTTTGTAAATACTGACCCCTAAAATGGGTACAACAAGAATATATATGAATCCAACAAATAAGGCGTCCCCAAGCGGGAGCTAGCTCTTCGCCACAAGGCGGTCACAAATCCCACGCAATATAAAGCAACAACATGCGAAATAATCATAAGGAAGCATAAGAAAAACATCATGTCGGCTCAAGTGAGCTCGACCCCAAAATACAGCATAAAAGTCCACAAACCTCACAGTCTCATCTCTAGGTCAATATACAATAATACTGGTAGATACAGTAGATGGAGTACACTAGATACAAGAATATACAAGGTGGTACAAAATAATGATATAACCCACCTAAGAGCAAAACCTCGAGTCTAGGCAAAAGAAACAAGAGCGCCCGCCGCTACTGCACTGACGGAGCGGACCTGCAAAAGGCTATGGCACAACGGGGGTGAGTTGCCAACTCGTGAGTAATAAATAATATCTACACAGGCTATCGAATGCATGCACACAAGCATCCTAGAATCTCAAATACAGGTAAGGCAGGACATAATAGCAGGTATGTATGCAATATGAATATACTAGCAGGTATGAATGCAATGCGAATCAACTCGTGATCTGAATGTGTAAGTATAAGAAATCATGTTTTTCCCTTTAAGAATCTCTTTTGAATTACCAGCACAATACCAATAGAATCAATAAGAACCTGTGTCCAGCAACGACACCTCAAAACTATCACAAATCTCATATATCCATGTCATAGTATCTCTGGCCTCAGCCATCCGGCTGACCCAGCTCAATATCAAAATCTCATCATCTCGCAGCCACGGTCGGTATCCTCTGGATATCCGCCGTGCCAAACAGTCACCGGTAGGTAATCCGTCCCCTGCCAGGCTCAACATCAACACCACATTCATCTTGTCCCGGGGTACCATACCGGGCCCACCATGTACCCATGACGGTTCCTCCACTCCTCGACACGGATCTCGAAAACCACAGCAAACTCATGGTGGACGATACTTTACATCACTAGAAAACCGCAATTACATATTTTAAAAACATAATAAGTTTAGAAATTTTGCGGCTTTCCCCCGAAATCCAGAAATATCATAAAATCTCAAGAATCCTCATAAGTGCATATATCAATGGTGATGAATGCATATGGTATCAATAATTAAGCTACGATGTATGATTAATAGACTAGGCATGAACAAATAATATGATGAGGTACATGCACATGAATAGCAATCCTACGATTTCATTTTAAGGAATTAAAGGCAATAGCACAGGTTTAAGCATCAATTAGTAAAAGGTTTCAAATTATAGGTTATCTAGTGTGGTGGCATGGAAATTACCAGGGCGTGTGTGTAAGCATGAATAGTGCTCGTGCTGCATATAAAAACCCTGGCAATGGTGCAGGTGTCCTATAAAATGGGTTCGCATATGTATGTCAATATAAGGCATGGATGCAGCAAATAATCATATAAGTATTACACCCCTAATTACTAACATCACTAAGAATCTTTTAAGTTACTAAAACTATCGGGCGGCTTGCGCCATCCAACGATAGTCCCCCGTAGATGTTACATCTACTCACCGGAATCCCTAGCTAGCTGTGTCCAATCACCGCTTTCCCCTTTCGAGCCGCGTCTGACGTCTCCGCGACCGAACCTGGAATTTACATCAATACCAAACATAACGTTACATATCAAGAATGACCCAAAACCTAAACGAAAATACTAACGTTCACAAGCTAGGTACAACGTGCACAAGGTGCGCGGAACACACGCGAAAATCGCAAAAACCGCAAAAATCGCCGATTTGGTCGCCCGGAAAAACTAAAACCCGATTACCCAAAAATCCGCACTCACACATCCTAAATGTCATAGGATATGCCAACAATATAATCTAGATATCGTAATTAATTCACCACAATAATAAAATAAAAACCTAGTAAGCTAGAAGTTTGCAAATTTAGTGCAAACATCGACAATTTGCGACAAAGTGCACACATTATCACACAAATATCCAAATTAAACCATTAGAAAGCCACTACAATTAAATTAACCCCTTAACCATGCATCAAAACCCACATTCCATACACAAACCTTTTTTTGATTTTGGTAATTAGCAAAGCAAAGAAAATTTCACACAAGTTAACTTAGATTAGCAATGCATCAAGCCACTTAAGCAAAGTAACCATATAGGTTGGTTAAGTAAACCACTAGATTAATTAACTAGATTTAATTAACTAAAACATGGTTTCAAGAAACCCTAATTAACTCAACCATTAACTTTAAACAAAACTAGAATGAAAATAGCACTAAATTAACACTAAAACAATTTAATTAAAGGATTCTAACCATAAGAAATTAAAAGAGTAGAAATTATACCTCAAACCTATGGATCTAGCAAGAAGAAATTTGCCTCAATGATGGCCTTCTAGCACCATGATTCCAAGTAAGAGAGGTGAAGGAAAAAGGGATGAAGGATAGGGTTTAAATTGTGAGCTTTAAATTGCAATTTGGAGCAAACTTTGAAGAATTTTTTGAAGAAAATGAAAAGAACAAAGAGATGAAAGGGGCTGCTGGAATTTCGGCCAGAACAAGGGAAGTGGATGGTGTGGGGTGTGGGAAAAAGTCTTGGTCAACCCCCTACCAACCCACAAAGACCCATATCCAAAATAACAATTCATAATCCTTTAAAAAAAACCCCATTTCTACACAAGAATAAAGTCAAAGAGCATGGCATTTTTTTTCTGGACCTGATGATGGTGGGGCTGGCCTAGGGCCGAGGGAAGAGAGAGAGGGGTTTTACAAAAGAAATTTTATGCAAAAAGACCCCCTACAAGTCAAAAATTGCAAGTTTAAGCTTAAATTCAACAAATTTCGTTTCCTATAATAAAAATTAGTTAAAAATCAAAATAAAATACTAAAAATTTATATTTCAACTAGATTTTAATTAAAATGATTTTAAAGCTTAAATTTAGCCCATTTAAATTTGTATTTATCGCTAATTTAATGTATTTTCTTACCGGCTTAAAATAATATTAAAAAATTGAAAAATAGGGAAAAATTTTTAAATGACCAAAATTTAATAAGTAACTCATTAGCTACTAAAAACAAGCAATTACCTATCCATTTTAGGTATAACTAGTCCTAAACTGCAAAATAACAAAAAAGACGGTTTTCGGAAAAATACCGAATTTTCACCGATTTTCAGGAAAACTCCAAAACGACTTTTCAAGGCGTTATAAAATTACAGTCGCTATTTAAAAGCTTTAAGAAATAACGATTATACCTATCGTCCCCGGCGTCGCGCTAGAACCGGCGCCAAATGCCATCCCATGAGTAGAATGCGAATCTGCAAACAATAAACTGTTAGATAATTGAATATCCACTTATATTGTAATGATGTGTTAAATTTTAAATGAGTAAACTATGCACCATGCACAGTAGTGACGGGGGTATGAGGACCCGCTGACGCATTAGTAGGGGTAGGGGAGGCTGCGATGCTGCAGGTGATCTGGCGGTAGTATAGGAAGCGCTAGTAAGGATAGGGGACAGTCGGGGATGATACGGTGTGAGTAAGAGGGCCATGAAGGATGATGTGGCGGTAATAGGAGGAGCGCTATTAAGGATAGGGGACAGTCGGGGGCGATGCGGTATGAGTAGGGGGCATTGGGGTGATATGGCGGTAATAGGGAGAGCGTTGCTGGGGATAGGCGCCGCTGCTATGGCTGGCGTGCCTGCTGAGGGTCCTGGGACAGTCTCGTCGTAGGATATGGATCGACTCAAAATTTCCTGTAGACGCTGTCTCTTGTGGCATTTAGTATCTTTGCCTGTGCCCATGATCAAATCCTATATACATATATAGAAACATTATTTCATTACTTATAATCATTATACAATTTAGAACATTCAATTTAACTTCATTACCTAACACGTTTATGTGGTACATTATCTGAAGATTCGTTGGGTGGATTCTCAAAATCTTGATATGTAACAATCAATTGGCCGATATCACTTCTTACAAACGTATGGATTGGCGGCGCAGAATAGTTTGGATCCCCGGTACGTTCAATAGATGGACTGAGACGTGTTATCGCGAGATCTTCATCGTCGTTCTCATCTTCAGAGCCATTCAACGTCGGCATGTTATAATAATCTATCGGTTTCCAACGAAAAACAACATCCCAGTCAACCTTCTGCAAGTCCCGAGAATAATATATTTGTGTTGCCATTGTGGGAAAGATAAAGCTGTCATATTTTGGTAACATCCGTTTGTTTTTTTACCAAAATCAGACCGTATTGATCGACATTCATACCCCGGTCAGTCTTAGTATCGTACCATCTGCATTGGAATATATGAAATAGGACAGTCGTATGCTGGTATGAGACTGCTATAACTTCCTCAAGAACACCGTAGTAAGGATTTCCATCCTCGACGACGGTTGTGATGCCACTATTTTGCGTAGCCCTAATACGTTCCGTACTTTCTACCTCAAATTTATATCTGGATACCCCATACCCATTATAAAACCTGGCTGCAATCGTTGGACCGTTTAAAAAGTCGTGGACCTCTCTATCAACGTGCTCTCTACGATTCAATTGTTCATTCACTTCTTTTATAGACCAAGCAGCGAAAGTGCGCCTCTGTTCTTCTTCGATCCCATCATTCGACCACGTCCTAGGATTCGATCTCGTAAGTATATCTTTGTGCGCTCTGTTCGTTAATATACAGTTATATTAATTATATTAAATTTAATTTCGAATGTTTAAAACGATGAAATAATAAACACTTACTTTACATATTTAGCAAAACAATCGTTGTTTATCAAGATATACGCATGTACACTGGCCGCGAGATCGTAAGACATGATCTTTAGCCTTTCTGCTCTAATTGGACCACCAGGAACACTTTGCGGTTTGTTCAGTTTCGTCCTGATATCGTCGTCCAAGAAATGAGCAAAGAAAGATGTGACTTCTTCCACGAGATAACCTTGAGCAATCGAACCTTCAGGACGATGCTTATTGCGGATATAGTTTTTTAAAGTTAACAGATATCTGTTGAAAATGAAATAAATTAATAACTCATGATAATTCGTTGCAATTTAAATGATGAATAATAAACGTTAATAATACCTCTCGATTGGATACATCCAACGGTAATGGATCAGACCGCCAATCCTGACCACGGTTGCCAGATGGATAGTGATCAGTCAAAAATACTGCATTTTTAACACGGCAATTTCCCTATCATTTGCATTCATGTATAGGTATCCGGTATTCATATCGTACATATTAGCAAAACACATGTAAAATACTGGATTACTTGTACTGTATACTAAAACTGGCACTTTTAGGGAAATTGTGTGTTTTTCATGGCATCGCATCACCCTTGTATTGCGCAACTCTTGTCTTGGGGTCTAATGCAGGAAAGTCCAGAAACCGAGCCAGAATTATGAAAACAGTGCTGAAAATACGCCAACTCAAAGGCTGAAGATCTGGTAGCGATACAGAAGGCCAAATGAAATTAAACATATCAGGATAATGCCCATATGTCATCCCAAGCCCACACCAGAAAATAAAACTCCAAGTCCACTAAAGGGCCGCGGATCCGCGGCCCAAACCCCCTTGGCGCCGCGGATCCGAGGCCATATAGTGTGATCAAGGGACCAAATTTTGTACACGTGTCTCTTATAACGGCCAAAGCTTCCAGAAGACCCCAGAAGCTCCACGTGGCGCATCTAGAAGGCTCGGCTTAACAAACTCTTGGAGGGAAATTTAAATCTTTTGGCTAACAAACTTGTGTTGGGAATTCAAATTTCAATCCTAGATCTAGAATTTGGAGGTCTATATAAGAGAGCCTAGATCTAGGGTGAAGGTTGTTCAATAATCACCATCTTCTTCCCTCCACAAGTTTAGTGACAAAACTTGTGCCAAATTCCAATTCAACCTCAAGATCAAGATCCCGAGATCAATTCAAGCAAGAATTCTTTCAACCTTTAGAAGCGACGCCGGATTTTCAACGGAGCAAGAGATCGATGCCGATCCGCGACTCAAGGAGCCGAGCAATGCCGAAATCGACGATCTAGTTCCTACTTTTTGTAAATTCAAGAGAGTTGTAACGAAATTTGTCGATAAATAAAGGTGAATTTTCTATATTCTTGCTTATCTTTTAATTCAAGCATAATGATTAGATCTCAATTTGTGATTGTGTTTGTGATCATGATGTTTGAGTAATCTCCGCTCGTGTAGGAGTTGTGACGATCTTTAGATGATGATGATTTAGATATTCTTACAATTCTTAAATCCTTTAATGCTTTGAAATTCTAGTGAAACAAATGATTAATGACCTAGTTTCGAGATGATACTTTCTAGATCGTGTTCACTCGAAACTAGGGAACAACTATTGACCATTTGATTAACTAGAAGCTAGAATTTGAATGCGATCTATTGAAAGGACAAAGGATGAGTTGCGGAATCCCTAATTTTCCCGCACGATCCTTAAACCTCGATGAATTTGCATCGATCTAGTATCAATTCGTTAATGGATAAGAATGAGTAATCATTAGATCTCGTCACATCTATAGATCCGATCTATTCTTACGAGCCATACTTATAATCTTGAGTGTTGATTGGAAATTATCTCTCATCTCAATTCTTGTTTTTAATGTTTCTTTTAGATCTAGATTTTTCTTACTCTTGATCTTCAATTACAAATCATGAATTGTTTTCTTTTCTTTGCCTTAAATTTTCAACTCATCTAATTCGAAAATTGAACGGATTACACTTTCCCTGTGGACGATCCGCACTTACTAACGCGCTACATCCGACACCGTTATTGATTGCGGTCAAATATTTTTGGTTGTGATTTCTATATACAATTTTCTAAAAACCAACACACAATCCTAAAAATTATTTCAATCAAATGGCGCCGTTGCCGGGGATCGTGTGCTATTTGTTCATTTTTTGAAATTTGAGTTGAAAAGTTTATTCCATCTAAATTTTTAAGATCAAAACTCGCGCAAACACTAAACAAGTTGTTGTGGTTAATTGCATGGAAATTTGGAGCTTGCTGTGAAATTGGAAAATTATTTGGAGAATTCCAGAGAGCTAAGGAAGTGTTCAGGAGTGCTCTGGTGAAATTTTGTGCAGAGAGGAGCTCAAGGCACGGCGGAAGCGCGGCATTAGACGACTTGTGCAGCGGAATCGCGCCTATTGAGGGCTTCTCTGTAAAATTTTTAGCAGGTAATTTCTATCTTTCTTATCTCCTTCCTAAAATCTGCTCCAATTAACAATTTGTTGCAGGATTCTTTGCAAAAATCGCAGCGCCGCAAAAAGCAAAATAAATTGTGCTTGTTTTTGATTTTGTGGTTGTTTGCATAATTAATACGGACATTAAGGGGCACAGCCAAATCCAGATTAGGTGGGGAGTTCATTACCCTTCATAGGCCCAAAAAATCACAAACCTGCATCCGCATTACCCTCATTAATTAAAAAATATCTAGAGATGACTCTAAGGATCATCGCGCTCACTTAGGACAGAAGAAGGCCGTGGGTAATTCATTGCTTATCCGCGTTTCTTTTTGTGGTGTCTAACGAAAGTGTGTCGAAGGCTAGTGGTTACTTAATTAGGCCCACTACTTACGTAGTGGAGAACCTCCCACTTACCTGGCACTTACCTGGCCATAGGAGAAACAAAGAGGCAGTGGAGGATTTTATCCTGCGACTTGTCTTTTGGAAGTTAGGAGCGGTCTAGAGAATTGACCTAGGTAACCATAAATTTTAGAGTATTGCTTGTTGCATTTGTTGTGATCGCATCATATTTTCAAAATCCGTATCACTTTTCAAAACAAACACCGCATTCACTTCATTTTCCCTAATTATAAATCACGCTGCCACTTGTACTAACCCCTTTTAGTGCAAGATAGGATGGACACGGGATTCTAGTGCCCGACTTGTCCGCGTCCCCTCGATCGACTCCGAAGTCGGTATTTCTCCATTTACCTTTGTTTTACCCCCCCCACCACACCCACTCCGATGGATCCGTCTCCATCGAACCTCTTTACCGCTACTCTGCCGCCGTCCGTTGGTGTGCAGAATCCTCCCCGCATCTCTCTCCAAGAGAGGTGCTACCCTTTGCGAGGTCCTCTCTCGACCTGCTTATCCATTCCACCAGCCAACGGGGATAACTTTGAGATTAAGCCCCAGTACATCAACCTCCTGCCCAAATTCCACGGTCTCGAGATTGAAGACGCGTACGTTTTTATTACCAAATTTGAAAACGTATGCGCAATGATGGGTACATCACAACTTTCTGTGGATGCCATGCGTCTACGACTTCTTCCATTTACCTTGTGCAATTTAGCCGAGAAGTGGCTATATAACACCACCGCACATTCCATAACGAATTGGGAAGAATTCGTTGCGGCATTCCTTAAGAAATTCTACCCTATGTAAAAGACAGCTCGAATCCGTAGCGAACTATATCAATTCTCCCAGCTTCCGGCAGAACCATTCCCTAAATGCTTTGAACGATTCAAGGATCTTTTGGTTCAATGCCCACATCACAGCATCCCGAGATGGGAACTTTGCTGAATCATATATGAGGGCAATAACCCTACCACTAAACAAAACCTTGAAAACATGTGTCAAGGCACCTTTATGACTAAGGATGATGGGGAAGCATGGAAATTTTTAGAAGAGTTCGCTGAAAAGTCACTACAGTGGGAGACTGGAACCCAGCCATCGAGTAGGGGTGGCGTACACCAAATAGACGTGTCCATAGGTGTTCGAGCTGAGATGGCAGCAATGCAAAATAAGCTCGACGCTATGGAACACAAATTCTTAGCAGCCTCCCTAAACCCAATGTCGCTCCTCAAAACTGTTTGTGGGTGCTGTTCTGATCCGCCTCATTTAACGGAAGAATGTCCATTAAACTCTCAGTTTCAAGGTCTCGAGCATACCAATGCCGCATTTCAAAGACCTAGAAACGATCCATATTCTTCCACGTATAATCAGGGTTGGAGGAATCACCCGAATTTTGCTTGGAACCAATCCCAAAACACGGTTCCAAACCCGAATCAATTTCAAAGGGTCCTTCCTCCACAACAGCAACCGTTACAACTCACCCAGCACCCCTATCAGTCACAAAATTTCCAAAACCAGGTCAACCCTCCTCCACCTTCTAATCCTATGCAGTCGACCTGTTCTGACGAGTTCTCTCAATTCACTCAAACCATGAAATCACTCTTGTCAAATTTCACGGAAATGTCGGCCGAGGTTAGGTCTTCCGTCGGTGAGATAAAGAAAAACTCAGCGTCCCAAGCTGAGAGTATCAAAACGATGGAAGCTGAGATTGCACGACTCAAGGCCGAAATGAGTGCGAGAGAAAAAGGAAAACTTCCGTCTCAACCCCTACCGAATCCTGGGCATTACAATGTAAATGCCGTCACAACGTTGAGATCAGGAAGAATACTGGATAACCATGTTGGGGAAGAAGTTGATGATACTGAAAATCCTATCAACACCCCGGCTGAGACCTTTCCTCACACACACACTTCTACGTCTGATTCTTGTTCTCCTACCCCACCGCCTTTTCACGAGCCTATTCTCCATTTCCCTCTAGGCTCGCCACCTCAGCCCACCTCTTCTAGCTCTTCACAGAAGATCCCCACTCCTCTTTCGGGATCTCGTCTATCCCCTCTTCCTTCTCCTATGATGGACCCAGCGCTCATTGCTAAAGCACCTTACCCGAACCGGTTAAGGGCTAACAAATCGAGTCCTCATATGGAGAAAATTATGGAAATGTTCAAACAGGTTAACATCAACATCCCTCTCCTAGATGCGATTCAACAAGTCCCCGCTTATGCAAAAATTCTTAAGGACTTGTGCACTAGGAAGAGGAAGACTCAAGTGCCAAAGAAGGTCTTCATGTCCAATAACATTAGCACTGCTTTTATCCCCCAGCTACCAAAGAAACGTAAGGACCCAGGATGTCCTACGATGTCGATTTCTATTGGGGGTAAAAACATCAACCGTGCTCTTTTAGACCTTGGCGCAAGTGTTAACCTACTTCCATATTCTGTATATGAGCAGCTAGGGATTGGAGAGTTGAAACCTGATAACTGTGCTCTACAAATGGCAGACCGATCTATCACCAAACCTAAGGGTGAACTAGAGGATGTGTTGATAAAGGTCGGGGAATTTGTATTCCCTGTGGACTTCATTGTTCTCGATACACAGCCTGTAGCAAACCCCCGGAGCCAAATTCTGGTGATTCTGGGTCGGCCATTCCTTGCTACTTCCAATGTTGTCATCAACTGTAGAAATGGTTCAATGAACTTATCATTTGGAAATATGACCATTGAACTAAACATTTATAAAATTGGAAGTCAGCCATCAGAACCCTCTGCTCATATCCTCAATGTGTGCTCTGTCCACGAGATTGCTCCCGGAAGTTGCGGAGTTGAGGAACTTTGCTTTACAGATCTCAACGACACTGCCACATCACTGTTTGGCCTGACACATGATCTTAGTGAGGACACCATTTCCACGCTTGAGTCTGCCACTCCTGACTCATCACCATCCGAGTCTGTATCTTTTACAGGCTATGAGCTTCTTTGTGACTCCGAAAATCACTCGATGATCCCACCTTCTATTATTTCTCCGCCAGTATTAGATCTCAAAATTTTATCTTCTCACCTTAAATATGCATATTTAGGTGAGAATGAATCTTTACCGGTTATCATTTCCGCTTCTCTAGCATCAGAGCAAGAGAATGCACTCTTATCGGTATTGAGATCTAATAAGGAGGCGTTTGGTTGGACCATGGCGGACATCAAAGGGATTAGTCCCTTGATTGTCGAACATCATATACACTTGATGGATGATGCCAGACCAACCCGAGAACCACAGAGACGGTTGAAACCCGTCATGAAGGAAGCGGTGATGAAAGAGATCGTCAAATGCCTTGATAGTGGTATCATATACCCAATCTCCGATAGCCAATGGGTGAGTCCTATACATGTCGTCCCTAAGAAATCCGGCATCACTGTTATTACCAATGAGGTAAATGAGTTGATTCAGACACGCGCCCAAACTGGGTGGCATGTATGTATTGATTATAGAAAACTCAATGCCGCCACGAGGAAAGACCACTTTCCTCTACCTTTCATTGATCAGATGCTGGAACGCTTAGCTGGACGTGCGTATTATTGCTTTATGGACGGATACTCTGGCTATAATCAGGTCCCCATAGCCAAAAAGGATCAAGATAAAACCACTTTTACTTGTCCTTTTGGTACCTTTGCTTATAAACGCATGCCCTTTGGGTTGTGCAATACTCTCGCTACCTTTCAGCGGTGTATGATGGGGATATTCTCTGACATGGTAGAGAATTTTCTGGAGATTTTTATGGACGATTTCTCGATTTTCGGAGACTCTTTTTCCGACTGCCTATCGAATCTTGACGCAGTTCTTACTCGTTGCAAAGAGAAGAACTTAACTTTGAACTGGGAAAAATGCCATTTCATGGTCCAAAAAGGAATTGTTCTTGGACATGTCATTTCACAGAAAGGCATTGAGGTTGACAGAGCTAAGATAGATGTCATCCAAAACCTCCCTCATCCCAAAAGCGTCAAAGATATTCGATCTTTCCTTGGCCATGAGTGCTTTTATAGGAGATTCATTAAGGACTTTAGCAAAATTGCTAGACCTTTAACTCTTCTCCTGGCCAAGGATACGACCTTCCACTTTGACTCGGACCGTGAGACAGCTTTCGACTCACTTAAACACTCCCTCACTTCAGCCCCCCTTCTATCGTCTCCAAATTGGGACTACCCCTTTGAGCTGATGTGTGACGCATCCGACTTTGCAGTAGGTGCAGTCTTAGGATAGCACATTGAAAAGATGCTACACGTGATCTACTATGCGAGTAAGACCCTGAATGATGCACAAATCAACTATACAACTACCGAAAAAGAACTTTTGGCTGCTGTATTTGCATTAGAAAAATTCAGGCCTTACTTAATCGGCTCTCCAATAATTGTGTACACAGACCATTCCGCCTTGAAACATTTTCTGGCAAAGAAAGATGCAAAAGGTCGGCTAATAAGTTGGATCCTTCTGTTACAAGAATTTGATCTTGTTATCAAAGATAAGAAAGGATGTGAAAACGTAGTAGCCAACCATCTTTCACGCATCTCTTCTTCCCCTGTGACCCTGCCGATCAATGATTCATTTCCCGACGAACAACTTTTGAACGTATCCAATGAACCATGGTTCACGGATATTGTGAACTATCTTGTCACGGGACTGATACCCAGCGATTGGTCAAAACAGGACAAATACCGTTTTTATCCCAAGTAAAACACTTTTACTGGGATGATCCATATTTGTTTAAGTATTGTCCTGATCAGATCATTCGCCGGTGTGTCCCGAAAGAAGAGTCAAGAGTGTTCTTTCTTTTTGTCATGATCAGGCCTGTGGGGGTCATTTCGGTCCTAAAAAGACGGCGGAGAAGGTTTTGCAATGTGGATTTTATTGGCCGACCTTATTCAAGGATGCATTTGACTATTGCAAAAGCTGTACACAATGTCAGTACACGGGTAGAATCTCCCAGAGAAATGAAATGCCTCAACAACCCATCTTGGTTATTGAAATTTTCGATGTTTGGGGCATTGATTTTATGGGTCCCTTTCCCAACTCCTTTGGGAATTTGTACATACTACTGGCGGTTGATTATGTCTCAAAGTGGGTAGAAGCCATTCCATGTCGCACTAATGACAGAAAAGTTGTCATTAAGTTCTTGAAAGAAAACATCTTTTCGCGATTTGGATACCCACGCGCTATCATTAGCGATAACGGGACACATTTCTGCAACAGGTCTTTTGAGACTCTGATGCGGAAATACGGAATCAACCACCGACTTTCTACACCCTATCATCCCTAAACGAGCGGGCAGGCTGAGATCTCAAATAGACAGATCAAACTAATCCTGGAGAAGACTGTTGCTAAAAATAGAAAAGACTGGTCGACCAAACTGATGGATGCTCTTTGGGCATTCCGAACTGCATTTAAAACCGACCTAGGGATGTCTCCATATAGGATAGTGTTTGGGAAGGCATGTCATTTACCCGTCGAGATAGAGCATAAAGCATTGTGGGCTATTAAGGAAATCAATTTTTACCTAAACCAAGCCTGCAACTTTCGGAAGCTGCAACTTAATGAGCTAAGCGAACTCCGCGATGAAGCTTATGATAACGCTGTAATCATAAAGAATAGGACCAAGGTTTTTCACGATAAAAACATTTCAAGGAAAATATTTTCACCTGGTCAACAAGTCCTTCTTTATGATTCACGACTACACCTTCACGTGGGTAAGCTTCGATCTCGATGGAAGGGACCTTTTGTTGTGCGGTCTGTATACCCGCACGGGGCAGTAGAGGTAGAAAACGTTAAAAACGGCATATTTTTCAAAGTGAATGGACATAGACTAAAGCCGTATTTTTCCACTGACCCCACGGAGGAGCTCCTGTTCTTACAGGAGCCAGTTTATCTTGATTAAAATTCCTCCGTCTCACCTCCATATTACTGCATCATCTTTTTGAATGGAGGTGAGTAAAAAGAATAAG
Organism: Agapanthus africanus; assembly: GCA_030015575.1. Classification (NCBI taxonomy): domain Eukaryota; kingdom Viridiplantae; phylum Streptophyta; class Magnoliopsida; order Asparagales; family Amaryllidaceae; genus Agapanthus; species Agapanthus africanus. The sequence continues at coordinate 5,323,337 of CM057341.1, read as the reverse complement.
TTTGGGGGAAGATCTTCACTTATATATTTTGCCCCCACTAATAAATTCCTCCCAGGCTTACAGGTTTTCTAGATAGAGCGGTTGGCAACAGTGAGGACACTGTTGAAAACAAGTTTGGGGGAGGTTTGTGCTTAGTTTTGCATCATGTGCATATCATTTGCATAAGCACAAAACATTTCTTTAAAAACCATAAAAATTTAAAAATTTTCAAAACCCATAAAAATTTTGTATACAATTTTTTGGCTCATCATTTTTTGTAAATAATTTTTTCAAAAACCATAAAAATTTAAAAATTTTCAAAATCCATAAAAATTCAAAAATTTTCAAAATATAAAAAAAATTACAAATTTTCAAAATATAAAAATATTTAATATTTATGATAATAAAAGATTAGATAGTGAACAATTACATCCATGAGATTAGAAAAATTTAAGAAAACCAAGAAAATTAGAAGTTTTCTTATACGAACTAGTAATAAGTAGTTATGAGCCGTTGTCCCAAGGGTTAGTAAGATGAAGGAAGTCACTAATCTGAGGATAAAAATAAGTCTGAAAAATAATTTCTATTCTGGAAAGCCAAACATTTTGAACGTTGATATCCTGCTATTCGCACTTACACACATCTTGAAGCCCGGGATAGTAGAGGATACCTTGAAATGCTCTTGTCTTAAAGCCGATGTATGAAGGAAATAAAAAGGTGAAATGAAAAAAATATAAAATGGTGAGAAAAATGGACACTGGTTTTGTTATCACCAAAGGCAATAAAAAATATATAGCGAGGGTGCCTCTTCACCTAGTGCCCTAAGGCCAACTGGTCTGGGAGTCACTGCTATGCCTAAGGTGGTGCAAGACGAGGAAAATACACCAAATAAGCAAACACATGAGTAATCGGTCGGTTAGTACCTCAAGAAGTATTAACGGTCGCATGAAAGTGTGTGAGCAAATTCGTCTAAATATTCATTAATTAAAAAGTACTGAGGCTGATGGACAAGAGTATGATAGCTTGAATTGAATACTCCGGGTGTAGGGATGTCCTTTACACACACGCAGGGTTATATGATCGATGTTTGGAATAAAGATAGGAATGAAAAATAAGATGATGTTTTATTGAGGGAGGACGTGATTTCTGACATCTTTTCATGACCATTAAGATAGGGCTCATGACAACCGAAAAGCTACCTTAGTTGGAAACCCTAATTTTCAAGGCTTTTCTTTTACAATTCTTGTCTTTAAATGTAATATTCATGATCTTCCTTTTATTATTGGATTTTGTGGGTGCAATCCGCTGAAAACCCTCAGGAGACAACACTCCTCCTACTAGGGACACCTAGATGTTTAAAAGCTCATTGCACGTGCTCAGTGCAATCGTGTTGCCTACGAAAGTGTGCTTTTCTCTTTCTTTGTTTTCTCCTTCTCTTTTTAATAAAATAGTCGATCGAGACGATCGAAAATAAGTTTGGGGGAATTTGATCAGTCGAAAATACTGCATTTTTAACACGGCAAGTTCCTTATCATTTGCATTCATGTATAGGTATCCGGTATTCATATCGCACATATTAGCAAAACACATGTAAAATATTGGATTACTTGTACTGTATACTAAAACTGGCACTTTTAGGGAAATTGTGTGTTTTTCATGGCATCGCATCACCCTTGTATTGCGCAACTCTTGTCTTGGGGTCTAATGCAGGGAAATCCAGAAACCGAGCCAGAATTATGAAAACAGTGCTGAAAAATACGCCAACTCAAAGGATGAAGATCTGGTAGCGATACAGAAGGTCAAATGAAATTAAACATATCAGGATAAGGCCCATATGTCATCCCAAGCCCACACCAGAAAAATAAAACTCCAAGTCCACTAAAGGGTCGCGGATCCGCGGCCCAAACCCCCTTGGAGCCGCGGATCCGCGGCCATATAGTGTGATCAAGGGACCAAATTTTGTACACGTGTCTCTTATAACGGCCAAAGCTTCCAGAAGACCCCAGAAGCTCCACGTGGCGCATCTAGAAGGCTCGGCTTAACAAACTCTTGGAGGGAAATTTAAATCTTTTGGCTAACAAACTTGTGGAGGGAATTCAAATTTCAATCCTAGATCTAGAATTTGGAGGTCTATATAAGAGAGCCTAGATCTAGGGTGAAGGTTGTTCAATAATCACCATCTTCTTCCCTCCACAAGTTTAGTGACAAAACTAGTGCCAAATTCCAATTCAACCTCAAGATCAAGATCCCGAGATCAATTCAAGCAAGAATTCTTTCAACCTTTAGAAGCGACGCCGGATTTTCAACGGAGCTAGAGATCCATGCCGATCCGCGACTCAAGGAGCCGAGCGAAGCCGAAATCGACGATCTAGTTCCTACCTTTTGTAAATTCAAGAGAGTTGTAATGAAATTTTTCGATAAATAAAGGTGAATTTTCTATATTCTTGCTTATCTTTTAATTCAAGCATAATGATTAGATCTCAATTTGTGATTGTGTTTGTGATCATGATATTTGAGTAATCTCCGCTCGTGTAGGAGTTGTGACGATCTTTAGATGATGGTGATTTAGATATTCTTACAATTCTTAAATCCTATAATGCTTTGAAATTCTAGTGAATCAAATGATTAATGACCTAGTTTCGAGATGATGCTTTCTAGATCGTGTTCACTCGAAACTAGGGAACAACTATTGACCATTTGATTAACTAGAAGCTAGAATTTGAATGCGATCTATCAAAAGGACAAAGGATGAGTTGCGGAATCCCTAATTTTCCCGCACGATCCTTAAACCTCGATGAATTTGCATCGATCTAGTATTAATTCGTTAATGGATAAGAATGAGTAATCATTAGATCTCGTCACATCTATAGATCCGATCTACTCCTACGAGCCATACTTATAATCTTGAGTGTTGATTGGAAATTATCTCTCATCTCAATTCTTGTTTTTAATGTTTCTTTTAGATCTAGATTTTTCTTACTCTTGATCTTCAATTACAAATCATGAATTGTTTTCTTTTCTTTGCCTTAAATTTTCAACTCATCTAATTCGAAAATTGAACGGATTACACTTTCCCTGTGGACGATCCGCACTTACCAACGCGCTACATCCGACACCGTTATTGATTGCGGTCAAATATTTTTGGTTGTGATTTCTATATACAATTTTCTAAAAACCAACACACAATCCTAAAAATTATTTCAATCAGATAGACAAATGAACAATAATGCTAAGAAAGGAATGTGGGAAGATAGTTTCGACCTTGCAGAGGATCAAAAGATTGTGTTTTTTGAGCTCTTCTATCTTATTGATGTCTACGTTTTTGGAACACAATTTGCGGAAAAACGTGCAACAGTCATTAAGCATGAGACCAACTTCTGGTTTTACCGATACTCTGAGGCATAAAGAAAGAAGATATTGCATCAATATGCAGTAATTGTGGCTCTTGAGTTCTACGATTTTTCTGTTTTCTACCTGCACCTGTTTGAAAATGTTTGATGAGAAACCGTCGGGAACTTTCAATTCTTTCAACACACGCAAGAACCGCCGCTTCTCCTCTTTATTCGTGTTGTAGATTGCCGGTGGAATCTCGTAATAACCTGGTTTACTAGCCACAGGCCGAGATTTCAATTCTTTTCTAATGGACAAACTATCCAAATTCGTCAAATCACGACGGGCGTTGAGATTGTCCTTCGTTTTTCCTTCCTTACACGGTAAAAAATTAATGATGTGCTTGGAGACGCCCTTCTCGATGTGCATGATATCTAAATTGTGACACAGTGGTAGATCGGACCAGTACGGAAGCTGAAATAAACCAATAAGTTTCTTCCAGCCAAATGGGCATGGCATTGCATCTTTGTTCTGTTTCTTTCCAAATATGATATTTTGATAACCCCTCTATTGTTTCAGTATGTTGTTACCGGACAATGATTCAAGAGGCATACCGGTCTCTGTCTTGCCATTGAATATTCTTTATTTCTTCTGAATCTTTGAGTTATAGGCAAGAATCGTCGGTGGCCCATAAACGACTCTTTCCTGCTAAACTTCAAGCGTACGCTGCTCGTATGAATATGACAACCATGTAAAGCAAGTTTACCTTGAGTTTTCCACCCCGATAGTATGTCGTAGGCAGGAAAATCATTAATCGTCCAAAACAAAGCAGCACGCATCTGAAATAATTGTTTGCCATCTGCGTCATAAGTTCACACACCAGATTCCCACAACAATTTTAACTCATCGATCAAGGGTTGAAGGTATATGTCGATGTTTTCCCAGGAGACGAGAGACCGTCGATTAAAAGCGCCAACATAAAATAAGACTGCATCATAACCCTCCATGGCGGCAGATTGTATATAGTCCCACAACGGGCTAAGTACTGTGAGTACGCCCACCGCGAACCATCCCAAATGGACTGAAACCGTCGCTCGCAATCCCCGGTCTCACGTTATGAGGGTATGCGCTAGACGAAGTATGTTTTTCGTCTAAAACTTTCCACGATATCGAATCTCTAGGATAATTCATTTTTCCCTCTTCACAAGGCGCTTTATGGTGTCCCTGCATTTCGGACGCCATCTCCTCACACATAAATAACCGTTGCAGCCTCGGTATTAACGGAAAATGACAAATTTTCATGGGCACATCACTCAAACTAGAGTCTTTCTTAGGCTTGAATCAGTTTTTCCCGCACACTGGGCAACTTTTGAGTGCGGCGTGTTTTTTCCGGAACAAAACGCAGTCATTCTCGGATGCATGTATCTTCTCACACTTTAGGCCGATATTTATGATTATCTTTTGCGCCTCGTACGAGCTCGGTGGCACTTCATTTTCATCGGGAAAAGCTTCCTTCAGCAATACTTGGAGATCGGTGATAGACTGTTCACTCCATCTGTTCTTGCACTTCATCTGAAAAAGAAGTATGAAAAAGGATAGTATCGAAAACTCTTTACAATTTAGATATAGAGGGATTCTCGAGGAAGCCTTATACTTCTTCAATAACATGGGTCCAGTGCTTTCTGTATCATAAGGAAGTCCAGCGGCATTTATAAGCCCATCCATGTCATCGACCGACACGAACACAACATCATCGTCTTCGACGGCTTCGTCTTCTTCAAACCGCCATTCCTCCTCTTCCTCCTCTTCATCTACTATCCTTTGCCACTCTTCGGTTTTCGCTTCAATGAATTCATTTTCCGTCTCTTGCACTGGCCCTCCATCGTTCTTTTCTCCGTGAATATCCCACTTAGTGTAATCTCTAACGAAACCTTTTTTCATGAAGTGTAACTGAACATCCGACTTCTTCTGCAATTGCGTGTTCATACACATATAGTAAGGACAATAGATTTCATGCTCTTTCGGTATCTGATTAGTCAAATATATTGCACATTTGCATGAACATTTTCCTACTATTATTAACTGCTAAAAGGTGTTAATTGTAAATAAAGAACATATGTGGGTTTATTTGTAAAAAGATTATTATCATATGTTTCTTCATTTATAATTAATATAATTAGGAAAAATATATGCATATAATATTTAAATGAAATATTAGTAATTAAAATATGCATATCATATCAAATATTCCTAATCAATATTCTTAAGATACTATATCATGTAAATGGTTGGAATAATATCTCAAAAATACCAAATGCTACTAACAATTTGATTTGAGATATTGTGCAGGTATTAGCTCAGGTCTGAAATCTATGTAGGAGATCCAAGTCAAATCGGAATATCGAAACCGAATCTCTCTCTCTCTCACTCATCCCTTTTCTTTATAGTTTATATTAATTTAGAAAACATTATTCTGCAATTGCGTGTTCATACACATATAGTAAGGACAATAGATTTCATGCTCTTTCGGTATCTGATTAGTCAAATATATTGCACATTTGCATGAACATTTTCCTATTATTATTAACTGCTAAAAGGTGTTAATTGTAAATAAAGAACATATGTGGGTGTATTTGTAAAAAGATTATTATCATATGTTTCTTCATTTATAATTAATATAATTAGGAAAAATATATGCATATAATATTTAAATGAAATATTAGTAATTAAAATATGCATATCATATCAAATATTCCTAATCAATATTCTTAAGATATTATATCATGTAAATGGTTGGAATAATATCTCAAAAATACCAAATGCTACTAACAATTCGATTTGAGATATTGTGCAGGTATTAGCTCAGGTCTGAAATCTATGTAGGAGATCCAAGTCAAATCGGAATATCGAAACCGAATCTCTCTCTCTCTCTCACTCATCCCTTTTCTTTATAGTTTATATTAATTTAGAAAACATTATTCTGCAATTGCGTGTTCATACACATATAGTAAGGACAATAGATTCATGCTCTTTCGGTATCTGATTAGTCAAATATATTGCACATTTGCATGAACATTTTCCTACTATTATTAACTGCTAAAAGGTGTTAATTGTAAATAAAGAACATATGTGGGTTTATTTGTAAAAATATTATTATCATATGTTTCTTCATTTATAATTAATATAATTAGGAAAAATATATGCATATAATATTTAAATGAAATATTAGTAATTAAAATATGCATATCATATCAAATATTCCTAATCAATATTCTTAAGATATTATATCATGTAAATGGTTGGAATAATATCTCAAAAATACCAAATGTTACTAACAATTCGATTTGAGATATTGTGTAGGTATTAGCTCAGGTCTGAAATCTATGTAGGAGATCCAAGTCAAATCGGAATATCGAAACTGAATCTGCAAAATTTTAGAAGCAAATCGAGGAATCTAGCAATGGCAGAGACTCGGAGCAATATTTTCAGAATCTATATATCAATAGGATCTCCAAATATCAAGACGAAAAGTCATAAACAATATCAACACCTAATACCACTAAAGGGCGGCGGAACCGCAGTCAACAAGGGGTATGGGTGGCGGTTCCACGGTCTGATGGTGGCCGTTGGATCTAGGATTTTGAGGGCATGATCGTAATCTCACTTACTCCAATATGGCATCTAGGGTTTGTACTTTCAGGGGCTATAAAAAGGACCGAGAGCTGTGCATACCAACATCATCCAATAATTCAACATCTAATCATCTATTCATCTACCTCCATAAAGAGAGAGATCTAGAGCAAAACTAGGGTTCTTGTAATCTACTTTCTAAGGAGAAAAGTTGTAATGCAATAGTTGATTAATAAATATAGTTTTTGTTTTAATTCTTTTTGCATTTACTTTTTCCGCATTTTAATTTACGCATTACTTTTCCGCATTACTTTTCTGCACTTTTAATTATGGTTTCATTCATCTTCAACCTCTCTATTACACTACTAACCAAAAGCGAGTAATTTCTTGCTTTCTAGGACTTGTAAGATAGGGTAGAATAATGGATGAAATATCTTTTAACTTCTTTTGACATTTTAATATTTATAAACTTTAGCAAAATAAATGTTAACTCTCTTATCGGACGCGCTATCAATTAATGATAGTCACGACCATGATTTGAGATTAGTTAATACTTGTTTTGTTAAGGGCTTGAGATAAATAGAGATTAATGGAAGGACAAGTGTCAATAGAGGGAATCCCTAATTCCTTCCAAGAACCCTAATCCGCATTCATCGCTATCTCTCTAGTTTTAAACTATTAAAAAATAAAAAGAATCATTTCTAAACATTCATCCATTAACAACTAAGTCTTATGAACCGTACAAGCCTTTCTATTATAAATTTTATATCCATCTTAAAATAAAACGACAGCAACCACTCCTTTCTTTTATCAACTCGTCTAAAGTAAGAAAAGAATTCACGTTTCCCTGCGGACGACCCGTACCCATCGCGGCTAGCTACTTGCAACACCGTTTTGATTGCGATTATTTACAGCATACACATTCTTTTCATGACCAATCAGTATCCCAAGACATGCGTAAGAAAAATCGATGAAAAAGTAAATATCGTTAAGGAAAAAATCAGTGGCACTCGAGAAAATGTCGACGTACATCCAACTCTTGTCGTGGAGGTACGGGAATGCCATATTGGAAGAAAATGGAACATAGCAAGGTTCCTGTAAATAAGAGTCGTGGAATTAAGTTTTCATGACAAATACGAGATAGACGGATAATAAGAAACGTTAGTGTTAGGTTTAATTGATGACTTTGTTAAGTTTAGTTTCAATTATTATTGGATCGGGCTCTCCTCAAACTCCTATTGAGAACTTTCTCCTTCTAATCTCAAAACTCGAGAATTGGATTATTCTTTCAAGAAAGATAATAATATTAAATGTTCTTTATTGGATATATAGGGTAACGACTGTAGGGGTGAGGCACATATCCTATTAAGAATGTATAAATTATACACCCATTCACTTGTGCTTTCATCCGTTTCGAGAAAATTTCGGCAGCACCTCCCCGCTGTTCTCCGAGTACACTGTAATAAAACAGATAATCGTTTCAATACTGTGAAACACCATTGAAAAGAACATCTAATCTATCATTTTATATGGAGAACCAGCAAAAAGGTACCGACGAAATATCCCAAAACGAATGAAAAACAAGTGAATGCAGGTGTTTGCTTTATACATTCCTAACTTGTCCATACGGGACAAATCTATTTATTATCATATGATCGAATATTAATTCTCGTCATATAGACCATGCGAAATTTGTTAGAAACCAAACGATAACGTTCGGTGTTTAACAACTTTCGTGTAGTTTTATGTCACGACGAACAACGAACGTATGTTAACCGATAGACGAGAGCTAAGTCACATTTTCATTTTCACATATGATTAATTATCGATGAGAATATGAAAATTTCATATTATCTTCGAAAACCATACACTTAGTTTAGGATTTGATTTCAATAAGTTTTACGTTTATATTTCAAATACAAGGTTTTGAAGTTCTAGGTTTAGGGTAAAAAAAATTTTAAAGAAGGGTTTTCTTAATCGAGTTTAAGATTTTGAATTTAGGGTTGGTTTTAAGGTGGGATTTAACAAGAGTTTAATATAGAGGAGATCGATGATGAATTAAGATTCGGCATTGTTTATATGTATATGTATGCACACACACGAGCGTGCAAAATACACACCTCTAAGAAATATATTTCTAAATTACGCTAAAACACTCTTAACTATTGTTCGTTTTTCACTAAACTGCCTTAAATTAACTAAGCTACGCTAAAAACCCAAATTTGCTCGATTTCACTTAATTACACTAAAATACCCTTAATATTGTTGTTTTTCAACAAAATACCCTTAACTATTTCGCTTTTCACTAAATTACCTGCAACAATTTGCTAAATTACCCGAAGCCTAACCCTAACACTAACCCTGACCCCAACCTTAACTCAATCCCTATTTCTTTAATTTTACTAAATTACATTAAATTACCTTAAATTATTGTTGGTTTTCATTAAACTACTTCAAATTAACTAAATAACTATGAATTTCACTAAAATACCCTTAACTATAGTTGCTTTTCACTAAACTACCTTTAAAATATAACTAAACGAATCATCTTAGTAAATTAACTAATTTACTATAAAATTCACTAAAATACCCTTAACGTTTGTTGTTTTCACTAAACTAACATTAAATTTTTTAATAAAAACCTCCCATTTGCTCAATGTTACTTATTTAAACTAAAACACACTTAATTATTGATGTTTTTCACTAAAATGCCCTTAACTATTGTTGCTTTACACTAAATTACCTACACAGATTCGCTAAATTACCCTAACCCTAAACCTAACACCAACCCAAACCATAAACCGTAACCTATCCCTAACCCTATCCTTATCCCTAACCCTAACCCTAATCCCTAACCCCCAACCATAACCATAACCTTAACCCTCCCCCATCCCTTGCTAACCCCAAACCCAAACCCTAACTCTCCCCCAACACCAACAACATCACCACCAACATCAACAACTACAACAACACCAACTTTAATTTAATTTTGGGATAGAGCAAAAAAAAATTAAACCAAAAAAATAAAATTGATACTTACCTCTGGACGACCGGCGGCGAGGGCTTCGATAGTGGCTCGACTACAGAGACGACAACCTTCAACGACGGTGATGACCTTTAAAAAGCTCCAGCCGTGCCGGCGGCGAGATCAAGCTCGAACAACGGTGAAAAAGGCGACGCGTTGGCCACGGAGGCGAGGCGGTGGCCATGGAGGCTACGGCGAGGAAAGGCAGCAGGGGATCGAGCGCCGCGGGCGACGGCGAGGAGAGGAAGCGGGGTAAATGGAGTTTTGGGAGAAAAAGTGAGGGATCGAAATTAGTTTTGGGGGAGAAATGGGGTTTTATCGCTCCCGGGTTGTGGGGTCTGCCACTTGTTGGATTTGGTCATGATTATAACCATGAAGAAATAAAATAAAACACCGTTATGTAGAATTGGTCACGATTTGACCCCGACGAAATCTCTATTACCTTTGGACCCTTTTGTAGTAGATATGTATGATTTCATTACATCCTTTTTCTCAATTTTCCGTTTTCCTCTCTTTCCATGTGTAAAGGGTTATTTGTATATAGAAATCTTCATCATCTAACATTTATAACATCTCAATGGTTTATTAAATTTAGACGCCCTCGGTTAGTCTCAATCTGGATTAATTAGAATAGCACATATATAGCCCCTCAACTGACTAAACCATGTGGTATAGGATAAGTAATAAATATTATACACACACATAAGAATAATGAAGAAAAGAGGCCCTATGAAGATTTTTCGTTAGGTGGCATCAAAAATCTATATCCTTCACTATTTTTTCGACGATCGACATTCATTATCTTCATCTTAACTGTCTAAGATGTGGATACAGAAAATTTCAAGTGGTTCTACTGCTTTTTCACCGTTGAATTAGTAATGTAAAAAGTTATATTGTCGATAAACCATTAATTTCTAAATCAACAGTGAAAAAGTGATAGAACCATATGAAATTTGGTGTATCCACATCTTAGACGATGAAGATGGAGATGATGGATGCCAATCGCCAAAAAAAATCATGAAGGGTATATTTTTTCGACACTATAGAAGGAAATTCCATCCTATGGAATCTTTCCTCTGTTATCCTCAAATATATATATATATATATATATATATATATATATATATATATATATATATATAGAGAGAGAGAGAGAGAGAGAGAATGGATCCTATAGGGCGGGTTCGCGTTTTTAAAACGCGAACCTGAATGAGGACCATTGGATCATTTGTTTGCATTCAACGGTGAGGATTAACATACCTTAATAAATATTTTCTTACCCCGTCAAATATTAAAATCCATGATTTTAGGGATCCACTTTTTTCCCCGCCTCCTATTTCTCCCTCTAAACTCCATCATTTTTAGGGGTCCACTTTTTTTCCTTGCCTCCTATTTCTAAAAATCTCCTCGTCTTCTTCCTTGTTTTTTCCCTTGCTCCTATTTCTCGCTCTCCACATCTTCTTCCTCGCAGCCGCAGGCGATCCTCTTTTTTTTCGCTTGCTCCTATTTCTCGCTCTCCTCATCTTCCTCCTCATTTTTTCCCTCGCTTCCATTTCTCGCTCTCCTCATCTTCTTCCTCGCAGCACCCAATTCGATTTCAAGCTCCAAGGAAAGCCCATCAATCAGGTATTTACTCCTTTCAATCGATTTTTTGAAAAAAAAATTTGTGTTCAAGCTCTATTCGCTTTTTAAAAACTGATTTGTTCAAATAGGAGTTTCTTTTTTTTCCTATATCGAAAACTTAAAACTGAAAACTATCAATCGTGCTTTATGTAATTTACTCCGATAATAAAAATCAACATTCCTTATCTAAATTAATTTATTTTCAGGTGATTGCGCCAATATTTTCACTCTTGGTTCTGAAATACCATTTTAACACCACACACAAGGGCCCCCCGTGTCCCGCGATCCTGAAGCACTGAAAGCCAAATACTCCGATACCTTGGTATTCACCGGAGCAATCAGAGTTAGGACCGGTTACGAAATTCTCCACATTTCCTATTGTTTACAACAGAACCTTCATAGACTCACAACACCATTTCTGGAATGAATTAAGTTCTTTGCTAATAAAATATGTTTAGAAGTTTGAATGTGCCTATTAGAAATTAAATTTAATTGAATTTCTCTGTTATGTATTGTCGATCCTTTGATGTCTCTTTATCCTTCCTTCACTTGTGCTTCTTTTAATAAGATATTATTAATTAATTTGTGATGATGCACTTTTGCGACTTTGTTCTGTTCCCCAATTCTGTTAAAAATATATGATAATGTGATAAATTATGAATTTCTCTTACGATTCCTCGTGTTTTAATTGTTAACATGTATAATATGAATTCTTCTGCAGCACCCAGTTCTGAAACTTTTGTTGTTCTGAAATTCTTTGTCGTTGTTCTGAGATCTTCTGAAACCGCCGCACCCATTGTTGTTATTCTAAATTTTTTTCTATACTATTATCTAAGTAATGGCTGAAAGAGATTTAATTATTTGACATAGGTGATTTTAATGACGATTTTGGGGAATGAAGGTCATGATGTTTCATCACAAGCGGTGGAAGGATCTGAGGGATCATCATCTCAACGATTGGGAGAAAACCAAGGAGCAATTCAGGTACCGGAGGTTGATAATAAAATCAGACCATATATTGGCATGGTTTTTAATTCATTAGAAGATGCTCAATTATTTTATGAGAAATACGGTAGATCTGGAGGGTTTGACACGCGGAGTGGTTCTACCAAATACTCAAATTCTCCAAAAAGCGAAAAGATTTTAATTGATAAAACATAAACATATGCAAAGGAAGGAGAATTTAAAAGCAAATCTGAAGGGCGAAGAAAAACTGGATCAAGCAGAACTAATTGCAAAGCAATGATGGCAATACACTTGAACAAAAAAAATAATGTATGGAAAGTCAGGAAATTTGTAAAAGAGCATAATCATGAATTCATCACACCTAGAAGAAAACACTTGTTAAGGGGAAATCGCACAGTCTCTAATGCTCAGAAACGTTTATTATTTGGGTTTCGGAATGTGAATATTGAACAAGGTCGGAGTATTGCCTTGATCGAGATTGGTTGATTCAATAGAATGGGATGCACGGCGAGAGATCTTAAAAACCATGAAAGAGATATCCGAGAGGATGCGAAGGGTTATGATGCACAAATGCTTAAGGATAGATTTGATCTTGGTATAAAAAAATATTCATATTTCTTTTATGATATGAAATCAGATGAAGAGAAGAAGTTAACACATGTTTTCTGGGCTGATCCTACTGCACGGGTAAATTATCGATATTTTAGTGATGTTGTGATTTTTGATACGACCCATCAAACAAACGTGTATGGTCTGATTTTCGCTCCATTCATTGGTATAAATCATCATAATCAAAGTATATTTATGGGTGCTGGTTTCATACCTAATGAATCGGCAGATTCTTTCTCATAGTTGTTTGAGAAATTTGTGGAAGCAATGGGCCATCCTCCAGCTGCAGTGATTACCGATCAAGATTTGGGTATTGGTAAAGCTTTATCATTAGTGTTTCCAAATACTCGTCATCGATTATGTATATGGCATATACTAGATAAAGTAAAGGATAAATTAGGTTTTTAGGCCTCTAATGTTGATTTTACAACATCTTGGAAGAATATCATTTGGAGATATGAAAATATAGTTGAATTTGAAAATTCGTGGTTGCATCTTATGAAAGAAAATGGATTAATGTTAAAGAATAGGTTACATAGCATTGATTGGTTGAACATTATATGGGATATGCGTCAAATGTGGATACCTGCTTATCTTATGAAGGATTTTTGGGCAGGGGTATCAGCAAGCCAAAGGAGTGAGAGCATGAATGCATTGCTAAAAAGGAACATATCAAGCAATCAAACCTTATTTTGCTTTATTATTGTATTTGATCGGGTATTGGCGAGACAAAGAGAAAACGAATTGTTGGAGGATCATAATAGTGTGGATAAAAAGCTGAAGCTGAAAATTGGTTGGGGTGTGGAGGAGCATATGTCACAAGTTTATACGAGATCTATCTTTTATATATTCCAAGAGGAGGTATGTGCTAGCATGCTTTATAATATTACTCATATTTCAGAAGATATGACAACAATCCTTTATAAAGCAAGCTTAGTTGGAGATGAAAAGAAGAACAAATTGTTGACATACTGTAAATCTACACAGCTGTGCTCATGTAATTGTTTGATGCTCGAATTTAAAGGTATTCCATGTCGTCATATTTTGGCATATCTAAAGTACACTAACCATGTAAAATGTCCAAATAATTATATTTTCAAAAGATGAACTAAGTATTTGAAGAGGGGAATTCTAGTGGGGGAAGATGGATGTGTCGTTGGTGATGGCAATCAAAAAGAATATTCTGGAAAACTCAGTGAATTAACTCGTTTGGCCAACACATTTATAGATAAGGGGTTATCTTTTGATGGTGCATTTGATTTTGCGTTATCATGGTTGCAATAAGGACTGAAGAAAATGCCTAGCTTGGAGAATAAGGATGTGAATGTAAAAGAACAAGAGGAGACACAAAGAAGAGAAAGAAAAAGAAAAAGAAAATCTACTTTAGAAATCGATTTGCATGAGCCTAATCAAGCCATAACGAAGGGACGGCGCAAAGGGAAGCGAATGAAGTCTGGAAGAGAGAACCGGAAAAAAGGAAGAAGATGCAAGTCTTGTGGCAAGAAAGGCATGATGCTCGAAATTGTCCTAAGAAAAAATCAAGGTAATGATTTTGATTGGTTATATTTTTTTATAAATTAATCCGGACATTTATTTATTAATGAGATCCATACAATACTGATTTATGTACTATTTTCTACTGAAAACTACTCTAGGAAGCAAAATTGTGATTTGTTGGCTACAAGCTCTACAGAGGACTTTGACGATGAAGATGAGGACCAATCATCATAGGATAAAAACTAACTTATGCTCAAAACTTTTTCCAGGTGTTCTTATGTTCTCATGACAAATGGGTTGTACATTTTTTTGCGGCATGCCTCAGCTGAAAACAAGTTGTGCAATTGTCATAGGATTACTGTAGTAAAAGCTTTTAGTTCGTTGTATATCCTTTATAGTCTTCTCCTATTTCTATTCTTCTCATTTTAATATTCAATATTTTCTTTTGAGATGTAATATTAACGATAATTTTTCTGATATATTGCAGGGGTTGGCAATGCTGCTACATGGTGAACAAATAAGTCAGTACCATCGTTGAAGACAATAAAACTCAATTTGTGATAAGCCAAATTGAAGAATTTTTACATTAGCAATCTTTTCTTCTTTTTAGGATTAACAAGTGTACCTTCAATTGAGTGTGAATTGTCGTGAATCTAATTTTTATATTGGTACTTTGTACAGCTACTTCAATTTCATTCACAAATTTATCTTTTCTTTTAAAATGTTTCGTTGCAGTTGAGAAATTTTTGGGTGGATTATTTTTAGTTCAGGAAGAAACTTAATTGTTCACTTATGTGGATTACATGAAATATGATTTCTTCTGCATTTATATATAAGGATACACACCCTCAAACGGAATTACTATAGAAAGAGATCATGCCATCATTATATATCAGTCAAAGTAGCCAAATTAAATTACTTCAGCAATTTTCTCCCACCTTTATGCAACGGTTGTAACATATTCTGAATTCGGCACTAAAAAAATACAAGAAATTGACATAAAGTAAAAAAGTTAGTTAATTAATTTCCAGTATGATTTATGAAGCATGCTAGTTGAACCTGTAGTTAGCACATAATCAACCCAAAACAAGAGCTCCACATAAAACAATTCTTGATTGAATCTCAAATTTATATTTGCAACATTAGCAATTAATTGCATCAATTTACATAGATTTGTATAAAGGTTGTTCATGACAAAGGCAAGAAAGTCTTGCGAAATCATGCATACATTATGATTCATTCAATCTCTTTGAATCCCACATTAATCAAATGTCACGTTTACGCTCTTTTTTCAGCATCAAGTTTATGAATCAACCACTCGATAATATCTTCCTCTATATCATCACGTTCAGGCTCGAACAATAAATCATGCAAGAAACAATCATAGAGCTTGATTGATTTGTCTGTGGATGAAGTTTCTTCATAAAGTTTTTGTGAGCCCATAGGATCAGTGACTATATCAGACGCTGCCATGAAGAACTAGAAATGGTGTTGTGAGTCTATGAAGGTTCTGTTGTAAATAATAGGAAATGTGGAGAATTTCGTAACCGGTCCTAACTCTGATTGCGCCGGTGAATACCAAGGGATCAGAGTATTTGGCTTTTAGTGCTTCAGGATCGCGGGACACGAGGGGCCCTTGTGTGCAGTGTTAAAATGGTATTTTGGAACCAAGAGTGAAAATATTGGGGCAATCACCTGAAAATAAATGAATTTAGACAAGGAATGTTGATTTTTATTATCGGAGTAAATTACATAAAGCACGATTGATAGTTTTCAGTTTTCAATATAGGAAGAAAAAAGAAACTCCTATTTGAACAAATCAGTTTTTGAAAAGCGAATAGAGCCTGAACACAAAAAAAATTCAAAAAGCGATTGAAAGGAGTAAATACCTGATTGATGGGCTTTCCTTAGAGCTTGAAATCGAATTGGGTGCTGCGGCTGCGAGGAAGAAGATGAGAAGAGCGAGAAATGGAAGCGAGGGGAAAAAACGAGGAAGAAGATGAGGAGAGCGAGAAATAGGAGCGAGCGAAAAAAAAAGAGGATCGCCTGTAGCTGCAAGAAAGAAGATGAGGAAAGCCAGAAATAGGAGCAAGGGAAAAAACGAGGAGATTTTCATAAATAGGAGGCGGGGAAAAAAAGTGGATCCCTAAAAATCATGGAGTTTAGAGTGAGAAATAGGAGGCGGAGAAAAAAAAGTGGATCCCTAAAATCATGGATTTTAATATTTGATGGGGTAAGAAAATATTTATTAAGGTATGTTAATCCTTGCCGTTGAATGCAAACAAATTATCCAATGGTCGTCATTCAGATTCCCGTTTTTAAAAATGCGAACCAGCCCTATAGGATCCGTTTCTCTCTCTCTATATATATATGGTTAATGGAGGAAAGGCGCCATAGGAGGGAATTTCCTCCTATGGCGTCGAAAAAATGCATCCTCCATGTGTTTTTTCGACGATCGGCATACATCATTTCCATCTTTATCATCTAAGATGTGGATACACCAAATTTCATGTGATTATACCATATTTTTACCGTTGTTTTAGTTGGTGCAAAATTAATGGTTTACCGACAATAGAACTTTTTACACTGCTAATTCAACGGTGAAAAAGTGGTGGAATCACATGAAATTTGGTGTATGCACATCTAAGATGATAACGATGAGGATGATAGATGCCGATCGTCGGAAAAAATAATGAATGTTGTATTTTTTCGACGCCATAGGAGGAAATCCCCTCCTATGGCATCTTTTCTCCATTATTCTCTCTCTCTCTCTCTCTCTCTCTCTCTATATATATATATATATATATATATATATATATATATATATATATAATCCTTCATGCAAAAATCTGACTTCAGTTTCTAATTTATATTTATGAGCATTCATGTCTCCCTGAAAGAAACAAGGATACTAATTATATTTATCACGCTATTGCTTAGTTTTGCTTTAATGGTGAAGGATAAGATAAAGCTAATTTTCAAGGCCAATTCAGAGAATTCATTATCTTACTGGAAAAGGCATATATAGCCTCTTGAAGGTTATAATAAACCTTCAATGTAGTTTAAGGTCATTCGAAGTGCAGTATAGACTTATAGTCATTTAATCATAAAAAGTATGCCTTCGACACTCAAATATCACAATCAATTTAAACCAAGAGGAAACAGATGGTAAAGATCATATATGTAATTTCTTACATGTACATGCTTCAAAACTCCGAAGTTATGGTGAAAGTTTTTATATTCTAACATGCTCTTGCAAGTTGAATGCCAGACCAAAACCTTGCTAATGCACAGCGCATCCGATGGAATTTGAATTTGGGTTGCTTTGATGCCATCTTAAATGTCTCTGCCACCGCGTCAAAACTCTGAAGTTATGATTAAGGTTGATGGATATAACTTAATATTCTATCTAAGTCACCCTCTCAGACTTAAATTATTTTTTAGCGTTCATAAATGGGCTAGTCTGCAAGGATCCAAAGCTAGCCAAACCAGAGGACTTCTTCTTCTCCGGGTTCAACATACCAGGCAACACTGCCAATCGAGTGGGATCCAACAAGACCCTAGTCAATGTTGCGACCTTACCGGCTCTCAACACCCTTGGTATATCCATCGCCCGAATCGACTATACACCATATGGTCCCAACCCTCCTCATACTCACCCTCGAGCAACCGAGGTCCTCACCGTTATCTAAGGAACATTGCTTGTTGGATTCGTTGCCTCGAACCCGAACAAAGTGTTCCTCAAGACGATTCATGAAGGAGACGTGTTTGTGTTTCCTATCTGTCTAATTCACTTCCAATTCAATACTGGTGATGTTCCTGCTGTTGCCATTGCTGGTCATAGCTTAGAATCCTGGTGCGATCACTATAGTCAATGCAGTATTTGGGTTGAACCCGAGAATTTCAATCGATGTTATGAAGAAGGCCTTTCAAGTAGAGATGATAGCGTGATTGAAGAGCTCATGGCTCAGTTCGCTTAGAAGAATGGAGAGCGTACAAAGTTGTTTGATAATGAATAAGCCTGGCATATATTGTGCATTTCAATATGCAATGATCGATTTTATGTTCACATTTGTATTATTGAATGATGTAATTGTATGCAGGCTCAACCGTAACATATCTTTTATTTCTTATTTATATCAAAGAATTATATCAAACTAAAAGAAACAATCTAATAAAGCAATGAAAGGACAACTAATACATCTAGAACTTAGACTGGATCAAACTGATTATCTTCTTGTCAATCTGAAACCCTTTCGCAAGAATATCGCTGGCGATATCAGGTTTTGATCCAAATACGGCATTAGCTATCGTATTCACACCCGGATTCTGACTGCTAAGCCCAACAATCGACACTGCATTGGTCTTGCCAATATTGAACTGAAAGTGTATGAGGCCTTGGGGGAAAACAAACACATCTCCCTTGTGAAGAATCTTGGAGAAAAATTTGTTATCGGGCACTAGTAAAATAGGGGGTTGCCCCTACGGATGGAATTATCCGTTGGGGCAGATTTTACTTGGCCCTACGGATTACTCCGTAGGGCTAAAGGGTTGCCCCTACGGGCACTGACGTTCAAGAATTAAAAAATTAATTCTTAATTTGGTATTTGCCCCTACGGTGGCGCAAACAAAGGACCTACGGGTATATCCGTAGGGACAAGTAAATATCGATTTATTAAGACCCCCGACCGATCGCCTACGCTCACTTTCTCTCTCTCTCTCGATCTGGCGCGAGAAAAATCCCCAAATCGCCACGCCGTCGTCGCCACCGTCGTTCTCCTCGTCGCCACCGCCGGTTTCCTCGCCACCGCAGTTCTCGTCGCCACCGCGCAGGTCGTCGCCCCAGCCCCAGCAGCAGCCGTTCAGGTGAGTAAATCTCGAGGTAAATTAAAAAAATTTTGGATTATTTTGGGCTTAGGGTTCATGGCTGGGTCTGGGGTTGCGCGCGAGTTGGGGTTGGGCAGGGGTCGCGGTCGCGGTCGCGGTCGCGGTCGGGGTTGGGTTAGGGTTGGGGTTCGGCTGCTGCTGGGGTGGGGCTGGGGTTAGGGTTTGCCTTAGGGTTGGTGTTGGGGTTTAGCTGGTCGCGGTCGCGGTCGGGGTCAGGGTAGGGTTAGGGTTGGGGTTCGGCTGCTGCTGGGGTAGGGCTGGGGTTAGGGTTTGCCTTAGGGTTGGTGTTGGGGTTTAGCTGGCCACGCTGGGGTTAGGGTTGGGCTGGGGCTGGGGGCTGGGGCTGGGGCTGGGGGCTGGGGCTGGGCCATGCGGGGTTTTGGGATCTTTGTAATTTGCTTGCTCTGTTTGGGGTTTCAGTTGATCCTCATTAAAAAATTGGTGATTGATCTCTTCAATCATATTATTATCTGTATTTAAAATTTTTGTGAAGCCTTCAGAGTTTGGAAAAATCTAGAATTACCGTTGAAATTCTGGCAACATTCAAAAACTGTGTATATGATGTGTGTGTGTATGCATGTATATACATTTGAAATTTATCTTTCTTCTATGATATAAAACGGTTAAACCGAAGAAAATTACTGGGGGAATTTTTGCTAAAATGTCTTGAGAGGGGGTTCAAGTGATGGGATAATTTCATTTGGTAATCTTTTACTTAATTTACATCTCTTATTTTTTCATGCAAAAATCTGAATAGGTTTCTTGCAATTTTGCCTATCGATCAATTATTATATTTATTTCTATTTTTTGTGGATGATTTGGCTTCAATTGAATGGAGACGATGATGGCTTGCCCTCAAGCTTCCACTTTTATGAGCTTTATAGTTATGAGATTGGCGAGGCAAGCTGGTTTGTAGCCATCTTATTTCTTTTCCTAAATTCAAATCCAAATATAAACTGTCTGATTGAGAGAGAGAGAGTATGGGAGATTATGTATTATTCAATGTGTTTGGAAGCTGGCATGTTCTGAGCGTCATCTCTGCATGAAAGCTATGGTTTTGCAAAGGGTTTGCCCTAACTATTTTCTGTGGGGAAGCTGAAGGCCTGAAGCTTCATCAAACTCAGGATTGGATTCTGGTCGGGTATTGTAAATTCTTGTGAAAGTTCCGTTCAAGATTTGTTCAGAGCTTGCATAACATCCTTTTCATCTTTATGAGATCTTTATGCAGTCATTTTTTTGGGTTTATATATTTCTCGAGCCCGTTTGACTTTGGACTTAGGATAACACCAAATCTCTTTCTTATTTTGATTCCTAAGCTGGCATATCTGAGGCTCGTATTCCAGTATCGTTGCTGGAAAAGCTAGGGTTGCGAACATTTTTGCAACGATAATTTCTGTATGACAGCTTAACCACACATAAAACTTAAACAATCTTGAAGCACTGCAGTTTTTCACTAAACTACCTAAAAGTTTTTATATTGCTGCAAGCTTCCTTAAAGTGCTGCATCTAAGTGTATTTTAGTGGGAAAACCCTTGAAAGACAAACTTCATGGGGTTTGCTGTTTGCCTTCTCTGTAGCTAGTTTGAGGTTTATTTAGTTTTGGATTTGTTTTGCAACACTCTCTGAGTTCCAAATCAACAAAAAGCTGAATGTTGAATCACAAGCAAGAAGCAGCCAAACTGGCCCTAAAGTAATCCTGAGTGATGATAATTTTCCAGGGAGTTCAAAATTTATAGAAATGGCGAGGCAACATTGGATTGTCTGCAAGTATTCAAGCAACCTGTTTGCAGCCATCATGCTATTTGTGATCCCAGTATAAAACTCAAACATGCCTCTTAGTTAGTTTACTTTAATTTGTTATTTATATGTGTGTGTCAACATTGGATTGTCCCAAGTATAAAACCAAACCCACAAAACATCAAAACTGTCTCCGACAATCTTATGGTCATTAGACATAAGATTTATGCATATAGGTAACATCTGCCAATATGCCATATCCAGACCGCAATCTATTTTTGGTCGATGAATGCTATTGCAATGTAGGATGATCAGTTCTATCAATCTTGATCTCAATGGTTTAAAATCATGTTACACATACAACACGAATGCACAACAAACGCATAATTAGAGAGCGACTCAAGATATTCAGGTTAAAACCAATATATGATACTCGATGATAATATGAAACCTTCATATTCCCATCGATACCAATATACGCCTCGATATCTTTCCCTCTCGTTCCCAAAATTTTCTCTCGTTCCCGCGTCTCCAATTTTCTCTTCGTCGCCACCGCGCGCCCTCCGTTCTCAGCCCGCCACCGCCCTCGTTCTTCCTCGTCGAGTTTCTCGTCGCCGATATTTGTGCCTACATTGATGCCTCAAGCAACGAATCAAATGATGTGGATCACAAACTAATTAAATAAATCGAAACACACATATATAGAATACAACTCATACATGGGTATCCTCAAATCTAACTTTCATTGAATTTGCACGCGCACTTAAAATAACAACTTTTATACTAAAAAAATTATGTATGCCATTACTTAGTAGTTTATGGTTTTAAGACGCAAAAGCCATTTGAGAAATACTTTTCCTACCCACTATTAATCCATATTCTCAATATAGTCATTGAATTTGCACGCGCACATAATAAGAAGGAGAAGACAGTAATGTGGCAGAAGGAGAAGACAGTAATGTGGCGGAAGAAGAAAAAAATGACATTTCTCGTTCTCTGTTTCAGCATCAATCTTCTGATATGAACTAATGATGGCTTTCACATAGGCTTTTCCCATTAGAGACTTCTTAGTGTCCAATGGAAAGCATACATCAGATTTGTGCAGGTCGAGTTCTTCTATGACTTTTAAGAGTCTCAACTGATTCTGTAAATTACACCCTAGTTGGGTGATACTTTTACCACTTCTCACTGCAGGTGCGCTCTCTAATATCCATTTTGAATATCGATACTTACATTCAAAATGGATATTAGAGATCGCACCTGCAGTGAGAAGTGGTAAAAGTACCACCCAACTAGAGTGTAATTTACAGAATCAGCTGAGACTCTTAAAAGTCATAGAAGAACCCGACCTGCACAAATCTGATGTATGCTTTCCATTGGACACTAAGAAGTCTCTAAAGGGAAAAGCCTATGTGAAAGCCATCATTAGTTCATATCAGAAGATTGATGCTGAAACAGAGAACGAGAAATGTCATTTTTTTCTTCTTCCGCCACATTATTGTCTTCTCCTTCTTCCACATTACTGTATTCTCCTTCTTATGATGTTCGCGTGCAAATTCAATGACTATATTGAGAATATGGATTAATAGTGGGTAGGAAAAGTATTTCTCAAATGGCTTTTGCGTCTTAAAACCATAAACTACTAAGTAATGGCATACATAATTTTTTTAGTATAAAGGTTGTTATTTTAAATTTTCCCTTATAGAGATATGATCTAACTGCATCTATCAACTATAAGTGTGCAGAAAATTATGATAAGAAAGGGTCGTAGCCATGCATAACCTTGAATCTACATACCAAATCATGCAAAAGCATGCACTTATTATCACCTTGCCTTAGAATATAAAATATCTTGGAAGACTATAAGCGAGCATTTAAATCTTGATAGCTTTTGACTTCAACATATATTTTTCTCAAGTACCATGAAATATACTTGCTCCGTATAAACCGTTTTCAGGAAGATGGATTAATAATGACAAATTATCCATTGTGGCTCACTAGGTTAGCATTTTCTCTTCTATTGACCATCTTTCTAATCTGCTTGGTAAATTTATTCGGAACCGGCTGCGAATCATTAAAAGACATGCATAAGAAAGAAAACTAAAATATAGATATATAGCATACCGATACATCGAAACTTCATAGTTGCGATGGCAATCCAGAGATATTTATTTCTACACACGTGGTGCGTGCGAATGCATCAGGCATCATGGACAAATATTTCAGAACATGGAAAGTATTATTCGTATAAAGTAATTAAAACTTTTAAACACCTTGGGTAGATATTTTCTTAGTTGATGCAATCATATCATGAGAACTAAATTTAAGCTATTATACATATGCTTATGTATTTTTCTAATCTAATATATCTCACACACAGAGAGAGAGAGAGGGGGAGAACACCAGGTAGATAGAGAAATCAGGTAGCAGGATCCTGAAGAAATGGAGTCTATAGTATTGCTCATCATCATCATCCGTGATCCCTTTGAAAAAATATTATCAAAGGGATCATGGATGATGATGATGAGCAATGCTATGGACTCTATTTCTTCAGGATCCTGCTACCTGATTTCTTTACCTACCAGGTGTTCTCTCTCTCTCTCTGTGTGTGTGTGTGTGATATTTTAGGTTAGAAAAATACATATGCATATGTATAATAGCTTAAATTTAATCCTCATGATATGATTGCATCACCTAAGAAAATATCTACCCAACGTGTTTAAAAGTTTTAATTAATTTATACGAATAATACTTTCCATGTTCTGAAATATTTGTCCATGATGCCTGACGCATTCGCACGCGCACCACGTGTGTAGAAATAAATATCTCTGGATTGCCATCGCAACTATGAAGTTTCGATGTATCGGTATGCTATATATCTGTATTTCAGTTTTCTTTCTTATGCATGTCTTTTAATGATTCGCAGCCGGTTCCGAATAAATTTACCAAGCAGATTAGAAAGATGGTCAATAGAAGAGAAAATGCTAACCTAGTGAGCCACAATGGATAATTTGTCATTATTAATCCATCTTCCTGAAAACGGTTTATACGGAGCAAGTATATTTCATGGTACTTGAGAAAAATATATGTTGAAATCAAAATCTATCGAGATTTAAATGCTCGCTTATAGTCTTCCAAGATATTTTATATTCTAAGGCAAGGTGACAATATGTGCATGATTTTGCATGATTTGGTATGTAGATTCAAGGTTATGCATGGCTACGACCCTTTCTTATGATTTCTTATCATAATTTTCTGCACACTTATAGTTGATAGATGCAGTTAGATCATATCTCTATAAGGGAAAACTTAAAATAACAATCTTTATACTAAAAAAAATTATGTATGCCATTACTTAGTAGTTTATGGTTTTAAGACACAAAAGCCATTTGAGAAATACTTTTCCTACCCACTATTAATCCATATTCTCAATATAGTCATTGAATTTGCACGCGAACATCATAAGAAGGAGAATACAGTAATGTGGCAGAAGGAGAAGACAGTAATGTGGCGGAAGAAGAAAAAAATGACATTTCTCGTTCTCTGTTTCAGCGTCAATCTTCTGATATGAACTAATGATGGCTTTCACATAGGCTTTTCCCTTTAGAGACTTCTTAGTGTCCAATGGAAAGCATACATCAGATTTGTGCAGGTCGGGTTCTTCTATGACTTTTAAGAGTCTCAACTGATTCTGTAAATTACACTCTAGTTGGGTGGTACTTTTACCACTTCTCACTGCAGGTGCGATCTCTAATATCCATTTTGAATGTAATATTATAGATATCCATGCCTGTTTATGTCAAAATTACTTATATTGTCAATGTTTGATTGTCTAGTTGTTGGTGATGCGTCCATATCAGGGACAGAGGCCACTCCCGTTCCTCCAGGTATGTTTATATATTATATAGGGCATGTATATTGATTTAGAATCCTATATCATAAATATACACACATTTCTTTTGCTCTTAGTCGTCCAACTCATTATCATGGGCTGCTTGATGAGATTAGATTTGTGCCTGATGATCTACAAGAGCTTGTTCACTCCCTGTCATATGTGTAAGCAGCGCTATATGCGAGTTTACCTTGTTAGTATGTATGTACTGAAATTAATTAATATTATTCAAATTTTGATACATGCAGATACCAGAGGAGCACATCTTCTATCTCTGTAGGTAAGGCTTTGAATTTGTTGATTTTGGTATTTCTTGTCAATTTTATAGACCAGTATGTGCTAAATATAATGTTCTGACAGTTGCTAGGGGGAAGGCAACATTCGAGGCTGCTGACCCCAGTCCTGGACGCCGCACACGGACGGCACCACGGAGGTTTGGAGATAGGCCGAGGACTGGGCTCTAGCAGGGCCCATATGAGGTTGGACTCCACCCCGGTGGTCACTTCCTCCGTCTCCAGTTAGCGACGTATCCAGCAGGAACAGGAGAGCTTGAAGGCCACCGTTCAGGAGTTGAATGGGATGCTAGTATGTATACTACTTAATAGTAAAATATAATGTCATATTATAGATATCAACATATCCAATATCAGTACATAGCCTGAGCTTATTTGGTTGTAGACTTATGTTTTATTAATCATACATACATATGTAATTGAAATAAACAACGCTTTTCCAAACTAAATATCCAAACAGGGTTTCGAAATAGCTTAATAATGATACGAATTCGAATAATAAACAGTTCTTACACGCTTCTTACACAAGTTATATCCAGACGCGACAGGGTAGATCGGCCGAGCCTCCACACGCATCTCCTTCGGCTGCGGTTCCGCAGACAGCTCCTGTAGCTCCACCGCCCACTCAGACTCCCGCTCGCGACGAATTGCAGAGTTTATTGACCGAGGAGCAGGACCGAGCTGGACCGAGCTAGGGTAGATTTTTGGTTCTTTTTTTTTGAAACATGTATTTATTTATATCATACACATTGTACTATATTTTGAAACGATATTCATATTGGTTTGTATTTATATCATATTCAGTTTTTGTGTTTCTTTTGTATATTATATATATGCGTGAGATGTGATTATGAATACTGCAATATATGATTTGATTGATGTATACATTATTGTGCACAGGACGGGAAAAAATCAAGCAGGACTTTTTTTAAAAAAAATTTCAGACAATATGTACCTACGGATTAATCCGTAGGCATACACGTTACCCCTACGGATATATCCGTAGGGGCTAAATATCAGCAGTAACTGATATTTCCCCCAGATGTCAGTGCCAGGTGTTTGGGAATCCCCCTACGGAGATATCCGTAGGGGCCACTGACATTCCCCTACGGCGTTATCCGTAGGGGCACATATCAGGAATCCTGAATTTGTGCCCCTACGGAAAAGTACCTACGAATATATCCGTAGGGGGTAGTACATGCCCCTACGGCTATAGCCGTAGGTCCAAGTAATTTATTAAAATAAACCGTAAATAATATAAAATCTTATACCCTACGGCTTAATCCGTAGGGGAAACTGGACCTACATACATATCCGTAGGGGCAAGAATTTAACCGTAGGGATAAGTTCAGGGCCTCGACTTGCACCTGCGGCCTTTGCACCTACGGGGTATTTTTTCGCCCCTACGTATATAACCGTAGGGGCAGTGGGTTGCACCTACGGATATATCCGTAGGGGCAACCCTTCTTTGTAGTAGTGGGGGTTGGATGTCACGAACCCAGCGTATAATGTTCCTTCTATCACGGTCAAGATTTCAGTGGCTCGTGGATGAGTGTGAGGTGGGTTGAGTCCATAGGGCACGTAATCGACACGGGCCATCGAAATGCCAAGAGTGTTGAGTCCAGGGATTCGATCCACATTGATTAGGGTCACTTTTGATCCGACTGGGTTCGATGTGTTGCCAGGCTTGTCAAGGCCTGAGAGAAAGAAATCTTCAGCTGTAACAAGTTTCGGGTTCTTGCAGACAAATCCGTTCACAAACACTGCAAGAATTGGAAAAGCGAGCGCCGGTTAGTTACTGAATACGATTATGGGCGAATTGCCAAAAAAAAAAAAACCACACTTTTGCCTGTCTAGCAGGAAATACCCCTGTTTGTCCCCTATTGCAATGCCCTCATGTCAAAAAGAATATTAATTATGAACCATTAATGGAACAAACACTGCAAATTATCCTATAATTAAACCAGTTACAGAACAGATTGCAAGAACAATTACCATTAGCCATTTTGTCAGCGAACACAGAAATCTTGAAGAGGACTATTATCTGCAGCACTTGCAGAAGTTGAGACTAGAGCAATCAGAAGAAAGAAGAGGAAACAAGCAGACATGTTTACTTCTTTCAAGAGAAAGATAAGTAGATAGGGAATGAATTGAGATTTGGATGATTTATGATGTTTAAGTATATATAGAGCGAGATGGAATTTGACATGGCTAGGACTTTGCTTACGAGAAGATGCATGCATGTTTTTAATTTGACATGGTCAGGTAATTTGTTAATTAACAAGACATTGTCTAAGGAGCTTATTTTAATCCATGGTTTGATATGTGTGTGTGTGTGTGTGTGTGTGTGTCTCTCTCTCTCTCTATATATACCCAAGGCAAGGTCCTCATGCAAGAAAATGCCATACCGTGTGTGTAAAATTAACTCATAAAGACTAGTTCTCTTTGGAGAAACAAACAAAACTCAGAAAATATTTAATTAAAAGGATAATCAAGACACTACCAAACCAATGTAGACACTTCTTCCAAAAGATTGTTATTAAGAATGTTAAGAGAATATTTCAAAGCTGTTCTCAACCAACTCAAAATCATACATCATCCTCCTATATATACAAAATCACCATCCTAAGTCATCCAATATCCCCAGGTGCTCAACTTTAAAACTTCCATCTCCAATAAGAATTCAGAGAGGACAAGCTGTAACGGCCCCGAAATTCTTATAACGTCGTATTGCTTTTCTTTAATAAAAATTGAAAGGTTTCTAGGAAGAAAACAATGAAGATCACATTATTTAGTATTTAAACTAGTTGGTAATTGCTAAGAAGCCAACTGAAGGAGATCTTGAATCAGTCCCTGCATGAAGTAATTTAATATCAGAATTTGCTTAAATAACGGTTTTTGAAATGGAAATGAAGTTACAAGTAAATACCCTTTACTTTAAAAAGGTGAAGCTTTTATTAAAATACCCTCGAGTTACAAAATATTGAATTTAACCGATGATCCTTTTCCCTTGCATATTTTTGCCCTATAACCCTTTTTAGGGGAGCCCTTTTGAAGACGATTCAAGATTATCGCGCATCTTGGGTCTTGTGGGTGAGATCGGAGCTCTTCACAGAGCACGTTCTCGAAGAAAAAGAAAATATGTAATTTTAAAACAAAATTAAACAAATTTCAAAAATAAATTAATTAGCATCTATTTGTAGCTTTAGGAAAGAAATTTTGCAAATTTAATTTCAATAAAATATTCTAAATTATTAAACGATTAATTTTTATTAAAATACGTTAAGTTTTCAAAATATAGATTTTTCATTAAAATACCCTAAACCTTTAAAAGCTATATTTTATCATTAAAATACCATAAAAATATAAAATATATTTTTATTAAAACCATTGCATTCTAAACCGTGAACAAATGCCATTTTGGATACGGTTTAAACCGTGAGAGAACCGTGACCCAGACCTGCGTAAGCAAAAGATAGGCCACGGTTTTGACTGTGAACATAAGACGAAACGTTCACGGGTGTAAGCGTGAACGTTTCTAAGCGTGAAATGTTAAAAAATCGGTTAGTTGGTGGGCCCCGGGTTTTTGTTCACGGTTCTAACCATGAACAAAACCAGTTATGGGTCACTGTTACATCCGTGAACAAAACTTGTAATCATAATCCATAACACAGACCTGCTCCAGATATGAGTTTCTGGAGCAGTCTATTGTTCACGGCTGTAACCGTGAACAAATGTATTTAATCACGATTACAACTGTGACAAGTTATTTTGGGTTTTTTTAAATAATCAAATTTTTCGCGCCCTACGCGCGTTAATTTCAATCACAGGCAAGATATAATTTTCATTCACAAGCATCAATATATAATCATCATTATATATTCAAATCTCACGCAATTAATATACGATAATTAAATTAATAAGCTCCGAATCGCATGCAAACATAAACAAAAATTATACATATAATAAATATGATCAATACTCCACTAATTAACAAATCAAAAAATGTATGGGTCAAAAAATCGTCCAATATGATCAGTACTCTACAAAAGTTCTGTTGTATGTGTCAACAAATCAAAAAAGAGAACTAACGCCGTTGGGACGACGATCCACCTCCATCGTCCCATGTCCTAAAAAATGCGCTCAACTCACTCCGTATGGCCTGCTGGATGGAATCGGCGTGCGAATGCCCCATGTCTCGGATCTCCGCCCCAAACTCCTGCAGCTCGTGTCGCGGCTCCTGAAGCTCCTGTCGCGTCTCCTGAAGCTCCTGTCGCGGCTCCTGAGGCTCCTTCCGCGTCTCCTGATCCTGCTGCTCCACATGCTATAGAGCCGATGGATCTCCTGCTGCGACGCACCTACCACATCCGCCCGCGTCTGAGTCACGGCGTACTCATGCGCGATCGAACGTCAATCAAAAAATCGTTGGGCCCCGGGACCAACCCTGTGCTCATACCCACCGTGATACCCGCCAGATATCGAATCCAGGACAGGGACAGTGGCAGAGATCGAGTCGCCGAGGCTATGTCCCAAGGCGTTCGTCTGCTCCTGGAACTGGGTCAGTATAGAATATATACACACACATCCAGGTGCTAACTTAAAATACGTAATCAACTCGATTATATGAAACTTACCATCTCTTGTGTAACGCGGACCATCTCTTGGCTTCATTGTAGTTGGCGGGGTCTTTCTTTCTCTGTGATGAAATTATGATTTAGTTTAATAATTAATTATCAATATGGAAAACATATGGAATTAAGTGTCGAAAAACTCACTAAGTGTTGGTGTATATGCCCTAGGGGACATTATTGTATCATACTTGTATGTATATTACTTAATGGAAGCTTGGGATATTCACAGTTATATATACAGTCTTGCTAAAAATGGTAGTATGCTACTTGGTTTGTGTCTACTTTAATATGTTCATATGTTTCTTATAACGTATCACTCATACATATTAGTAGAGCCCACAGGATCTTTGCTTGATTACCAGCGTTGTGATGGCAGTCACACTAGTAGGGGCTGGGTAGTCTATAAGCAACATCCTATACTTGTCCCTAGTCGTAGGATTATCGAGACAGGGCATCGATACTCCAGAGTAGACTAGTGTGTACGCTTCTCATCCCTGTTGAGGAGATGGTCTGTCCCACAGCCGTCAGTACGTCGTACTAGAGATAGTATACAGGTGCTCGTTAGGTTACGGATATACCGGACAGGACTCGCAGGGAACTGATTGGTTGGTATTATACCCGTCGTCAGTTAACAGTTCTCAGGTGACATGAGTACAGCATAGTACGCAGACTTGACACTGCTACTTCGCTTCGAGTGTGTCCCACTGTTCTTAGATTGCTACCCTACCACGGCTCAAAGGAGTCGTGCAAACAGATAGCAGTTGGGTGCAGTCCCGAGCACTTGGAGGCAGTGGCGGTTAGACAGAATTCGTCTCTCCCGGTATTGGGAGTTGATATCGCGCTGTGTCAGAGAGCCATTACACAAAGTCCCTGACCAGGGAAAGCAAGATTTACTGGTAGGTTCCAGTAGTTTCTCAGGGTGTAATGGGCTACGCTCCGACACGACTTATACTGCTATTAGGGGACTGACGCTTGCCTCTCTCTAGGCTAGATATGTGATAGTCTTAGACGAACAGACCGGACTGTATGGAGATTGTCACATCAGGCTCAGTAGGAGTTCGGATGGGTTTCCTCATCGGCCTTCTTATCGACATCTACCTGGGGACCGTTACGTACAGCTAGTGCCGCTTGCGGTCTGTGATTAAACTCACTGCCAGTGTAGTGTCGAGTCTTTAGAGTCCCACACTGAGAGTTTCCCAGCTCCAGGCGAAACAATATAGAGGTCGTATGGTTTTACGACAAGGGTTCGGACGCATACGTGTTTAAACGCACGTATGGCGTTCAGACAGTTTTTACTAGCCGGTTTTGGTTTAAGCCAGATTCTAGTATCAGGTTATTGGATTTATACAGTCTAAAGTTTTTCCGTGTTTTCATGGATTGGAGGGGCGTTCTCGTAATTTTCCGGGAAGCTTCTAGAAGCATGGTGACTTGGGGGTTAAGGTGGTATAAGTATTTATTGCTTAATGACTCATTTGTATGATTCATCCATGGAGTTAATGCTTCATTTATTGAGCTAATGACTCATGAGATGAATCACACAAGGTGAATGCATCAACCATGATGATTAATCATATATATTATTTATTTGATAAATTGTTATGGTTGATATATTCTAATGAGTTCATTTTTCAATATCATTCTTATCATCACCTTCTCTCTCCTCAAGCTCTCTCATTCTTGAGACCCTAACCCTAACCTCTCATGTGTTGAGATCAAGGGTTAGCTAGACTAATACATCCAAAACCTCACTCTATATCCCCTAGGTAGTTTAGATTAGCACTTTGAGCAACCTAGTTATCTTAAATTAGAGATCAAGCTTGGCGTAGGAGCTCTCGGGTGGATCGTCTTTGACTCGAGGAGGCCGTTGAGGTGCCGATGTTCTAAGAAGCCTACGAGGAGTGGAGGATAGCGATGAAGACCCGAAGGACAAGTAACGTGAGGTATAACTTCGAATCCGAGTAGTTAAACCTCTCATAGTTTGCTAGTAACGGTTTAGATATGATTCATGCGCTCAAGTCCGTGTTACGAAGCTTTGATAATCGTTTTTCATATATTCTGCCTCCCCGCAAGTTCGTAGGGTGCGTGACATGGACTTACAGTGGTATCAGAGCCAACTAAACCATTACTAGCTTGTTAGCAACCAATTAGAAGTTCGATCGACGGAAAACACGAAAATGAAACCCCGGAACCCTAACAGTTTCTGTTAATTTTAAACATGTCTAAAAAATTATATGATATGCCTTAAAATTCACAGCAAGGAAATATAAGAATACTGGGAAAATACGAGCCCCTAACTCGGCAAGACGGCCGCGGATCCGTGGCAAGAAGGTGCTTTTGGCCGCGGATCCGCCGCCGAGTCAACTCCGAGTTGACTCGGATTTGCTCAGTAATTCATATTTTTTGGTGTTTTGGTTTCCTGTATGTTCTGTTTCTACCCAGGTTACTTCAGTGCAGGTTTGCTTTTGGGGTAGACACGGATAAAGGTTGTCGATCGATGTTCTAAGTTATTTGCTAATTGGGTTTTTATCTGTAATGTTTAATGTGTTCGTAAACCTCCCCTAACTGCTAGTATATCGGTTGGCAGGGGTTGCACATTTCTATAATGTTTACTGTTTGTGTATATGGACTTGATTGGAATGTTGTGATGATTAGCCGGGGTTTGAGATGGGTTTAATATTCATTCATTCAATGTAAATATAACATGATGTAATATTCTTTTGCGGGGCGCATCCAGGTTGCGGTTGTAGCCACCGTTGTATTATTTCTTTTTACTATTTTTTGCTCCTAGGATAGACCCAAGGCGGGATACACAAACTACCGGGTACTTCGAAGTGTTTAGTGGCCTACTCACTTTGTTGAGGGAGACCGCTTCACTTCGGGTACTTGGCGGGTAGTTTGCCGTACCCGTAGGGGTCTAGGGTTAGGGTAATGGCTATTCATCACAACTGTGTAATCCTTCTTTTATTGCAGGCTCAAAGCAAATGCGGATTGCTAGTATATCCAATAAAGTTCATTAGTGATCTGGAATGCTTATTATTGCGTCTGACGAATGTACAATATCTATATATGATAGCTATTAGAAGTCACTTATGTTTTACACCCGCGCTAGCCCAGCCCCCGCTCTGTCGTTAGTTAAGTAACCTAACGGGTGATGACGGGACCCCGTGGCGAATGCGGATGGCATAAGAGGACGTGGTATTTTCGTTGTTTTCTGCAATGATAGGATAAAATGATGGGACGCATTATTATAATGCAAAGAAAACAAACCAAAGTTCAATCGTTGGAACAAATTTAAAAGAAACCACTCGGTTATTTTAAAAGAGCAGATTTTTAATTACGGGGCATTAACCACTCCTTTTAAAAAGTATCAGGTTCCTTCGATTATATCAAGTTCACTACGTTCACGGTTTTGCCAAAACCATTCGTAGCCCTCCGTCATTTCATATGAATATTCAATAGTATTCAAGCTGTGTTTGTTGACCTTCGTCAAGGCATAGTGATTGGTAGCTGTTGGGTGTTCATATGTTGCATAGATAGATGCGTTGGTTTGGGACAGTCGTGTTACCTTGTTGACCTTCGTCAAGGATATGTACGGGTGGGTTCAAATTAACCTGGACAATGACGGGAAGAACTTGACATGTGACTTATGATTTGTTGACCTTCGTCAAGGTCATAAGAGCATGGGGCAAATATCCACATTGGGAATTTCTAAAGAAACTGAAATTTGCAGAGAGATGCATACCATTTTTGAGTTTGATGAATGTTTGTAGGATACCTTCAACATCATCATACGATGATATTTTGGATCTCGATTCTACTGTGAGTATATACTACTTATCAGGAGATTCGTCACTTAACGATCAATGCTATAAACCAAGTAGGTGCTTAGAAAGGTGTCAGAGGGGTTACGCCCCCAGAGAAAAGAGGTTCTTTAATTAAGGAACTTTGCGAAAGCGTTGGAAAACCTCCCTCGAAGTATCGACACTGACCTGGCTGAACGGTTAAGCAAGTATTGTACGATGAGAATAGTCCTGGCTAATTCTTCTTTTATGGTTTGAGGAAGGATTCGAGAAACAGTGGGAGCCATCCTGTTTAGATAAATTAAAACCACTCTAAACTTGCAAGAGCATCATGCTAAAAGTGTTTTCTTCTCTCTCTCTTAATTGCAGCGACCTTGTGACCACGACTAAGTTACATCTAGATAACAAATTGACTGAATCTGACTTATATGACTGGCAAAGGTCTGTCCAGATGTCCATTGCCTATGACAAACTAGACCACCCTATTACTACTCAAGATCCTGCCGTCCCAGGTCCAGTTTCCACCGTCACGGATATGGATATCCGTCAGACAAGGGAAAAGGATAAAACAAAAGCCAAATGCCTCGTGTTAGCTTCAGTTGATGGTATATACCAGAAGCAGCACGAGAAGATGGACTCAGTTTCCATCTTTCTCCATAACAAAGATTTATATGAAGAGCAATCTCATATCGCAAGATATGAGACCTCGAACGAATTAATTCAAGCGAGGTTGACTTTCGGGTCATCTGTAGGGGACAACGTCCTTACAATGACTAGCTGTATTGATGAGCTCCAGGACCTGGAGACCACGTTGGGGAACGAGTCAGATACTGACTTGATCTTAAAGTCTCTGCCTTCTACCCTGAAGGAAACCAGGGATATAGAAGGAAAGAGAAAGGAAAAAGTTTCGGGACTGGATATAGTAAAAGAGGGACGTTCCTATTGTTATGGGATTGGGCATAGGCAGAAAGATTGCAGGGCTTTAGAAGCCAGTAGCCAGGATACGAAGCATGTTGTGGCTTCGGCCTCAAGTGTGTTAGTAATTGAGAACTGTTTGTCAATTAACTCTACTTCCTGGGTACTTGATACCAGAGCAGGATCTCATATCTTTATTCATTACATGCTTTGAGAAACCGTAAAGTTATAAAGGTAGGTGATTGGTCTCTCAGAGTTGCAAACGGAATGAGCGTGGACGCTGAATCCGTGGGAGAATATCGTCTAGGTTTGACAAGTGGGTAGATATTGATTCTACGTAACTGTCTGTATGTACCTAGCATGACTTGTAATATCATATCAGTATCCTCACTTTCGAGAGAGGGATATGATTTTACATTCGTAAGCGATATAGTACACATCCACCTAAATCAAGTTCTGATTGGATCTGGTACATTAGATAACGGCATATACGTATTGAGTCAAGCTCAGGTTTTCAATATCCAGAACACACTTAAAAGAAAGTCTCCGGAAGTAAATCAGGCTTTCTTATGGCATTGTAGACTAGGTCACATCAATGAGAGAAGGTTGACTAAGTTATATAAAGAAGGATATTTGGATCCGTTCGAATATCAAACATATGCAACTTGTCAATCCTGTCTCAAAGGAAAGATGACAAAGACTCCGTTCACTGGACACGGAGTAAGAGCAAGCGAGCTCTTGGGACTCATACACAGTGACGTATGCGGTCCAGTGTCTACACATGCGAGAGGTGGTTATTCCTACTTCATTACTCTTACGGATGATTTCTCTAGGTATGGATATGTCTTCTTAATGAAGCATAAATCCGAGGCCTTTGAGAAATTCCAAGAATATAGGAATGAAGTGGAAAAACAAACAGGCAAGAGTATAAAGACACTGAGATCTGATCGAGGTGGTGAATACTTAAGTGCCGAGTTCCTGGGTTACTTAAAAGAGAATGGAATTCTCTCTCAACTTACTCCTCCATACACACCACAACACAACGGTGTATCAGAAAGGAGGAATCGAACCCTATTGGATATGGTTCGTTCCATGATGAGTAAGGCTAAATTGCCGCGATCTTTCTGGGGTTATACGCTAGAAACAGCTACATATTATTTGAACAAGCTTCCAACCAAGAATGTGCCTACCACACCATATCAGATGTGGAGTGGGAAGAAACCCTGTCTTAAGTATCTTAAGACATGAGGATGTCCAGCTTTTGTGAAGAAGCAGCATACGGACAAGCTCGAGGCACGCTCAGTACT
Source organism: Agapanthus africanus (assembly GCA_030015575.1). NCBI lineage: Eukaryota > Viridiplantae > Streptophyta > Magnoliopsida > Asparagales > Amaryllidaceae > Agapanthus > Agapanthus africanus. The sequence continues at coordinate 5,287,216 of CM057341.1, read as the reverse complement.
GTGTAAGTTTGTGGGATACCCAAGAACTTCAGGGGGTATCTTTTCTATTACGCAGAGGAACAAAAGGTTTTTGTTTATCAGCATCCCCACTTCTTGGAAACTTAATTTTTAGAAAAGAAAACAAGTGGGAGGGAAATAGAACTGGAAGAAATTCCAGAACCACAAACTACTACTGAAAGTTTGGTAGAACCAGAAGTTCAAGAAGAACAGGACATCCCAGCGCCACTCCGCAGGAGTAGTAGGCAGTCTCATCCGTTCGAGAGATACTACAGTTTTCTCATAGACAGGGATGGAGAGGATTGCACTATTGACTATAATGAGCCTACTAGCTTCCAGCAAGCCATTCAGAGCGGCGACTCGGTAAAATGGCTAGATGCAATGCGGACCGAAATGGAGTCCATATACACTAACAAAGTATGGACTTTGGACATTGCTCCAGATGGGGTAAAACCCGTAGGATGCAAATGGATCTTCAAAAAGAAGATTGGTGTAGATAGACAGGTTGAAACCTACAAGGCTAGACTTGTTGCAAAGGGTTTCCATCAAAGACCTGGTTTAGACTATGACGAAACCTTTTCTCCAGTAGCTATGCTTAAATCCATTCGGGTCCTTCTTGCTTTTGCTGCCTTCCACGATTATGAAATATGGCAGATGGACGTAAAGACGGCCTTTCTGAATGGTAATTTAGAAGAGAGCGTCTATATGGATCAGCCAGAGGGATTCATTCAGAGTGGGAGCAGCGGTAAAGTATGCAAGTTGCTTAAGTCCATTTATGGACTAAAGCAGGCATCACGGAGCTGGAACATCTGTTTTGATGATGCTGTCAAAGAATTCGAATTTATCAAAAATCCAGATGAACCATGCAAATACAGTAAGATTGTAGGGAGAGCTGTAGTATTCCTCGTCTTGTATGTGGATGACATTCTCCTAATAGGAAATGATATTCCTATGTTACAGTCAGTCAAAAGATTCTTGTCACATAAATTCTCCATGAAAGACCTGGGTGATGCCACCTACATTCTGGGAATCCGAATCTATCGTGATAGATCAAAGAGGATGTTGGGACTTTCACAGTCCAGGTACATAGACACCATGGTGAAGAGATTCAGTATGGATGATTCTTAGCACGGTAACCTACCGGTTTGTCACGGAATCACCCTCTCCAAAGAGATGTCTCCCAAGACTGATTTGGAAAGGGATCGCATGTCGATTATACCCTACGCTTCTGCGGTAGGCTCTATAATGTATGTGATGTTATGTACCAGACCAGATATAGCATACGCATTGAGCGTTGTAAGCCGGTATCAGGAAAACCCAGGGGAGAAGCACTGGATAGCAGTAAAGAACATTCTCAAGTACCTGAGGAGGACTAAGGAGATGTTCTTGGTGTATGGCAGAAAAGATCTCCAGATGGAGGCCTTTGCCGACTCCGGCTTCCAGAGTGACAAGGATGACTCCAAATCCATGTCGGGTTATGTCTTTACCCTCAATGGAGAGGCGGTCTGTTGGAAGAGTTCCAAGCAGGAGACCGTTGCTGACTCAACAATGGAAGCAGAGTACATAGCTGCTTGCGATGCCGCAAAAGAAGCTGTCTGGATGAAAAAGTTCCTCATAGAACTTCAGGTGGTTCCTACCAGTGTTGATCCAATACCTCTATATTGTGACAACAACGGCGCTATAGCTTTAGCGAAGGAACCCAGGTCCCATCAGAAATTCAGACACATCTTAAGACGGTATCACCTGATCAGGGAGATCGTCAATCGCCGAAGATCGAGGTGAAAAGAGTAGAGACGGAGAATAATATTGCTGATCCATTCACAAAGGCCATTCCTCAGACGCAGTTCGAGAGGCTATTCGAGATGATAGGTCTACGATATGCCAGCTCATGGCCCTAGTGCAAGTAGGAGATTGTTAGTGTATATGCCCTAGGGGCCATTATTGTATCATACTTGTATGTATATTACTTAATGGAAGCTTGGGATATTCACAGTTATATATACAGTCTTGCTAAAAATGGTAGTATGCTACTTGGTTTGTGTCTACTTTAATATGTGCATATGTTTCTTGTAACGTATCACTCATACATATTAGTAGAGCCCATAGGATCTTTGCTTGATTACCAGCGTTGTGATGGCAGTCACACTAGTAGGGGCTAGGTAGTCTATAAGCAACATCCTATACTTGTCCCTAGTCGTAGGATTATCGAGACAGGGCATCGATACTCCAGAGTAGACTAGTGTGTACGCTTCTCATCCCAGTTGGGGAGATGATCTGTCCCACAGCCGTCAGTACGTCGTACTGGAGATAGTATACAGGTGCTCGTTAGGTTACGGGTACACCGGACAGGACTCGCAGGGGAACTGATTGGTTGGTATTATACCCGTCGTCAGTTAACAGTTCTCAGGTGACATGAGTACAGCATAGTCCGCAGATTTGACACTGCTACTTCGCCTCAAGTTAGAGATCAAGCTTGGCGTAGGAGCTCTCGGGTGGATCGTCTTTGACTCGAGGAGGCCGTTGAGGTGCCGATGTTCCAAGGAGCTTACGAGGAGTGGAGGACAGTGATGAAGACCCGAAGGACAAGTAACGTGAGGTATAACTTCGAATCCGAGTAGTTAAACCTCTCGTAGTTTGCTAGTAACGGTTTAGATACGATTCATGCGCTCAAGTCCGTGTTACGAAGCTTTGATAATCGTTTTTCATATATTCCGCCTCCTCGCAAGTTCGTGGGGTGCGTGACATGGACTTACACTAAGTGCCACCGAGCATTTTGCGAGCGCTTCTCTTGGATCGGGATAGCGCGTTCTCATACGCCGTTGTTCCGGTTTTGCTTATTTCGAACCGACATCGTCTTGCAAAAATAAAGATTATAATATATTTTAGAATATTATTTCATGTTATATTGTTAAAATCTTAAAAATTAAATTGATACATGCAAATCATCATGCTCAAAATAGGCGACAAGAAACGACCAATCCTTTCTCGGGATCTCCAGCACTATGATCTCCATCAAGTGCATCCGCTGATCCTTGGTCTCCGCGTCCCAGAGAAGGTAAATTTTACTCTTCACTTCCCATCAGCGATATCGCTTAATCACTTGACACTGGCCTAGGAAGTAAGCGAGGGCGTGATCTATATCGAATAGCTTGTACACGCTATTCACGCCGGGCTCGCCACTGAATCTGTAATTCTTTCTGTTCTGAAATTGAAATATATTAAACAAATAATTATATGTATATGTATAAAACGACGATTAAAATTTAAATGTGTGAAAGGGTATGTCATACTTCTTCCGACCCAAAAAACCGCGTAGCACGCTCGGTCTGAGCCTTGTTCCACCGAATATGGAGCAGGTATTTGTAATAAGTATGGACCTCCGTCCAACATAATCCCCCCATCGAGTCTCGTGCTCTCCAACAGACACACCTGTCGTGTCAAAAATTAGATCTCATAGCCCAGCATCTTCCTGCGGCCTACAGGAGTCGGGCCCAGTAGGACCCCTCATCCTAACACTGCTCGAGCCTGCGAAAAAATAGATATACATACTCAATATTATAATATTTAGAATATGAATATAGAATTTGACAAATTTAAATTACAATCGTTATTTAAAAGCTTTAAGAAATAACGATTATACCTGTCGTCCCTGGCGTGGCGCTAGAACCGGCGCAAGATGCCATCCCGTGAGTAGAATGCGGAACTGCAAACAATAAACTGTTAGATAATTCAATATCCACTTATATTGTAATGATGTGTCAAATTTTAAATGAGTAAACTACGCACCATGCATAGGAGTGACGGGGGTATGAGGACCCGCTGACGCATTAGTAGGGGTAGGGGAGGCTGCGACACTGCGAGTGATCAGGCGGTAGTATAGGAAGCGCTAGTAAGGATAGGAGGACAGTCAGGGATGATACGGTGTGAGTATGAGGTCCATGAGGGATGACGTGGCGGTAATAGGAGGAGCGCTAGTAAGGATAGGGGGAAAGTCTGGGGCGATGCGGTATGAGTAGGGGCCATGTGGTGATATGGCGGTAATAGGGAGAGCGCTGCTGGGGATAGGCGCTGCTGCTATAGCTCCCATGCCTGCTGAGGGTCCTGAGACATTCTCGTCGGCGGATATGGATCGACTCAGAATATCCTGTAGACGTTGTCTGTTGTGGCATTTAGTGTCTTTGCCTACGCCCATGATCAAATCCTATATGCATATATAGAAATGTTATTTCATTACTTATAATCATTATACAATTTAGAACATTTAATTTAACTTCAATACCTAACACGTTTATGATGTACATTATCTGAAGATTTGTTGGGTGGATTCTCAAAATCTTGATCCGTAATAATCAATTGGCCGATATCGCTTCTTACAAACGTATATATGGGCGGCGCAGAATAGTTTGGATCCCTGGTACGTTCAATAGATGGACCGAGATGTGTTATCGCGAGATCTTCATCGTCATTCTCATCTTCAGAGCCATTCAACGTCGGCACATTATAATAATCTCTCGGTTTCCAACGATAAACAACATCCCAATCAACCTTCTGCAACTCCCGAGAATAATATATTTGTGTTGCCATTGTAGGAAAGATAAAGCTGTCGTATTTTGGTAACATCCGTTTGTTGTTTACCAAAATCAGACCGTATTGATCGACATTCATCCCCCGGTTAGTCTTGGTATCATACTATCTGCATCGGAATATATGAAATAGGACAGTCGTATACTGGTATGAGACTACTATAATTTCCTCAAGAACACCGTAGTAGTGATTTCCATCCTCGACGACGGTTGCGATGCCACTATTTTGCGTAGCCCTAATACGTTCCGTACTTTCTACCTCAAATTTATATCCGGATATCCCGTACCCATTATAAAACCTAGCTGCAATCGTTGGACCGTTTAAAAGGTCGTGGACCTCTCTATCAGCGTGCTCTCTATGATTCAATTGTTCATTCACTTCTTTTATAGACCAAGCAGCGAAAGTGCGCCTCTGTTCTTCTCTGACCCCATCATTCGACCACGTCCTAGGATTCGATCTCGTAAGTATAACTTTGTGCGCTCCGTTCGTTAATATACAGTTAATTTAATTTAATTTTGAATGTTTAAAACGATGAAATAATAAACACATACTCTACATATTTAGCAAAACAATCGTTGTTTATCAAGATATACACATGTACACTGGCCGCGAGATCGTAAGACATGATCTTTAGCCTTTCTGCTCTAATTGGACCGTCAGGAACACTCTGCGGTTTGTTCAGCTTCGTCATGATATCTTCGTTCAAGAAACGAGCATAGAAAGATGTGACTTCTTCCAGGAGATAACCTTGAGCAATCGAATCTTCAGGACGATACTTATTGCGGATATAGTTTTTTAAAGTTAACAGATATCTGTTGAAAATGAAATAAATTAATAATTCATGATAATTCGTTGAAATTTAAATGATGAATAATAAACGTCAATAATACCTCTCGATTGGATATATCCAATGGTAATGGACCAGACCACCAATCCTGACCTCGGTTGCCAGATGGATAGACAAGTGAACAATAATGCTGAAAAAGGAATGTGGAAAGAGAGTTTCGACCTTGTAGAGGATCAAAAGAATGTGTTTTTCGAGCTCTGCTATCTTATTGACGTCTACATTTTTAGAACACAATTAGCGGAAAAACGTGCAAAAGTCGTTAAGCACGAGGCCAACTTCTGGTTTTACCGATTGTAATAACCAGCTCACTTTATATTTAAATCCGTATTTAAATAAATATTTTTTTCCTAACAAATTTTTCCCTAACCCTCTTGCTACCAAACTTAATGCTCAAAACCCTAAGTCCAGGTCCATATTTAATCCCTCTCTTTTCCTCCTAAATTTTTCTTGAGCCCAAGCCCAACAACCCCAATAACTCTTCACTTCCTTTTACCCAACAGATACTTTCTCCCTTTCAAAATTCAAAAATTATTCTAATTTAAAATCCAAATCCTACCCAATCCAATTCATTAACTCCCTAATTAAACCAAATTATTCCGTAATAAATTCTCCTTTACACTCTCTCTGTCTCTCATAAAATTTTCCTTTATTATTATTTATTTTTAAACCCCCACGTTTTCTCTCTCTCCTCTCATCACGTTCTCTCTCTCTCCCCTCTCGAATCACACACACTCTCTCTCCTCTCGCTCTGCTCCCCCTCTCATCGCCCTCCTTTCCCCTACAAGAACCAACGCTCTCGCCTCCACCTTCGAGCTCCATCCACCGCAACCCACCGCCGGTGCCGTCACGACCTCGCCACTCTCGCCAACACCCTACTGCCTCCCTCTCTCTACTGCACCGCATCACCAAAACTCCCCTACCTCCACCGACGCCCACTGCTCTGACCTTCATCACCGCCGTCGGCGTCCCATTCCACTCTCCCTTGAGCTTCCCTCGCCTTCACCTCCAGCGCCCATCTCACCACCGAGCTCGACCCCTGCACCCAGCCCCCGACGAACACATCACCGAACACCCACGCACCCATCTCCTCTATCGCCGTCACCCCACGCCGCCGGCCACCTCTTCGGCCTCCCCTCGTCACCGTCCCTATCTCCTTACCTCCTTCTCCCTTCAACACTAGACACAAAGACCCCGACACCACTGCAAGTCCCGGCCTGACACAGCCCCACTTTCGCCCGGGCTCCCTACCTCATCGGAGCCGTCTCTGTACCGACGACGACCTTGCCAACGGCACACCATGATCATCATCACCGCCACCGTCCCATCACCCGACCCCTAGTCGCTGTCATGAATTCGAACCCAAGTTAGAGCCAAGATCGAGTTTGCCGTGTCGTGCCTAGCCGCGCTTGCATCATGACCGTGTCGTGCCGTTGCTGTAGATCATCGCTGCTGCCGCGTCGCTGTCGTATCGTCATCGATAAGTCGTCAGGCTAGTTCAAATACTTGCTACATGCTATAGTATATTCATTTCGGTTGCGAATCAAATGTTCATTATAGGTGCTCGATGCAAACCCTAAGCTAAAAACCCTCTTAAAATGACGAAACTTAGGTGTAACGGATTACCTTAGTGATAATGAATACTGTGTAAAGATTTGGCTCGAAAATACGGACCCTAACACCGTGAAATGCCATCACCTTTTAGATCCCTCAAATCTAAAACTTTCCATACCTGAAATTTGTGAAAATTATAGTAAATTGGATACACACCGTAATGTTGAGTTCAAGGGCTCGTATCGAAGCCAACTAGACAACCTAGAACCCCATATAATTTATATTTTATAGCGGTGACGGAAACTGCTCAGGAGTGCAGCTCTGGACTGCAGTCCAGAGCTGCACTGCTTGTCGATACTTGATTTGAAATGCTTTTACATCTCTGTGTGAAAATTGTATTATGCGGAACCCTATACCGTAAAGAAGATAAATCTGTTAGCTAACTATTGGAAGAGATTTCATTCATTTTTACCATCGTTTTCTATTTTAATCATATTTTAAATCATCACTACATACTGCAGTCCCAAGCAGAGACAGAACGTATATCCCGACCTTGAATAATGTATAACTCCCATCACACGGTGGATATTATCAATCCGTTTAGTGAGTTGGAAACCTAACTGATAAAACTAAATATTATCCAACTTTAGCATCACCTAATTATGATCCCAACAGGGTGAAAACTTTGTTACGAAATGGACTTTTAGTTCAGGAACTGAATTTCCAGCAGAGAACACTTAAAAAGAAATGACCGTAATTCGCAAACCCGAAACCAGATTGACTTGAAACCAATTTCGTTGATTTACTGATTAAGTTTACTTTTACCGCGTTTGTATCATTTTACTTAATTCTGAATGTACGATTTGATATGATTTTTCTAAGTTCATAAGACGTGTAATGACTTGTATTGCATATGATTTGTTTAGCGGGTTCATTTTTTTAACCCGACTGCAATACCTCTAGCGATAGTGAGCGTCCTTATTAATTCTCTATGTAAAATGTATTGTCGAGCGTGAATGGTATTGATCTAAATGTGTCAAGTACGCCGGTAAAAAAGTGAATGATTCGTGATAGTGAATGACACAGTGAATAGTGAACAAAGCAGTGTTATTAGTGTGTACTTGTACACAACTAGCCAATACTTATAGATAGTGAAACGTGGGGGGAAAGGGAAAATCGAAGTGGAAAGAAACTTGTATTTAGCGAGGTTATCAATTTTAGAGGATAATCATTCGAACAGCGACTCATATATATATATATATATAGGATAATCATTCGAACAGCGACTCATATATATATATATATATATATATATATATATATATATATATATTAGGTTTGGACCTAGCGGTCCGGCTGACAGGATTATGTCCCGGGCAACAGTGGGCCGTAGTCTCAGGTACGTATGAGACCCTCGTTAAACATGATCACTCATTTCCACAACTCGATTTCAAAAGTGACTTAGAGACCGATAGGAACACATATCATACATGGCATTGTTTAATGGCATATCGATTACCTGCATTTATTGTCTCCACCGTTATTACTTTATTTCCTTACCTCTTGTTATTATTATAATATTGCTATTGTGTCGCCCTGACGACCTGAGTATGCACGCTCAGAGATTAGAGAATACCCAGTTCAGGAGTCAGACCTGTTATTCGAGCTCCCAGAGATCTAGACGGTCGTGCTTTCAGTGCTTTTACCGCTTTCTATAAATCAACCTTGTATTCTTACTTGGTTAGTAGTTTCTTTTTCTTTCGAACTATTGTAAATTGTGAACAATGAAAGTTGGTGTAATAAACTAGTGATGTGTTTCCTTTACTTCTGTTCCGTGTTTACTGATTACCATGTAATGCTAGAAGTCAAAGTGTGACTCTGGCGGGATTGTTCCCTGACCGTAGGAGCATGGCTGGCCTAGTCATCTTCCGTATTCCGTATTTTGAGAAGCGGAGCATGACATGGTTTTGTTGGTATCAGAGCGACAGGCTTTAGTATTAAGGGATAACATTAACTACGCTTTATTATATTATTTTCACTTCACTATCTTTCACTTTCATCCTTGTATCTAATCATATCCGTTCATCTATTTTTCTAGCGACATGACTTTCCTGAACGACCTCTCCTCGGACTCTAGTTCTTAGGATCTCACAGAGAGGATCCTGAATGCACTGGCAACCCTCGCGGAAGCCCAAGAGAGAAAGACGGACCTACTTACCGAGGGACTCAAGGCTATTACCGCATTAGGGGGGAACCTCTGCTCTCATTACCGCCCCCGAGGGCACCGCTACACCAGCTACTTCTGTTAGGACTGGTACTGTGTTGGATTTCCGGAGGTTACACCCAGCTGTGTTTATGGACTAGCCGAACCACTCGAGGCCGAAAAATGGCTGGTCAATGTGGAGAATCTACTGACGGCCGCACGGGTCCCCGATGAAGAGAAGGTGAATGTGATAAAGTTCCAGCTAGAGGACGAAGCCCGTACTTGGTGGTCTATCGAAGAGAGCAAACTTGATGGGCCGATCGAGTGGAGCAAGTTTAAGGAATGTTTCTTGGACCACTATTTTCCCCCCACCGCCAAGGTAGAGATGGAAGAAAGATTTATCTTACTGAAGCAGAATGGTCGTCCCGTTGACGTGTATGCGGCAGAATTCAATCGTCTGAGCCGATTCGCTTCATATATGGTCGCTTCAGATGCCACCAGGGCTAGAAGTTTCATGCAGGGACTGTACTTTGAGCTGCAACAGTTGATTGCGTCACTCGAGTTGCAGACTTTCGTGCAGGTGCTCAACACTGCACGAATTCAGGAGAAGCTAATCAATAAATTCAGGGACCCCAGCTCGAGTGATGGGAAGCCCCCAGTTGTTCCGACGCGTACGCACACCTCGTCCCGAAGGGTCATACCAGTTCATAGTCCAGGGACGACGCAGATGAAGCATCCCTTCGTACCTCAGCAACACCCACAGAGGAAAGCTTTAGTCTGCGGCTACTGTCACAGGGACGGGCATGCCCAGAAGGATTGTCGCCGTGCCAAGGGACAGTGTTTGATTTGCGGATCCAACTGCACCGGGTTAGTGGTTGCCCTCAGCGAACAGAGTTACGGGGAGGGTCTGGACCGCAACCGCAGAGGTCACTAGAACAGAGGTAAACAAACACAGGCCGCGGTCAAGGGCGTGCTTTCACCCTGACCGCCGAGCAGGCATAGGCCTCAGGTGAAGTTGTTAAAGGTATTCTACTCGTTCATTCTATGACAGCTAGAGTATTGTTTGATTCTGGAGCATTGCATTGTTTCATATCTGCATATTTTGTCGATACACACTCCATACCACATGAACCATTGACTAAAGAATGGAAAATACACACGGGTAATGGCGTTATAGTATCTAGTCGGGAATGTAGATCTTGTCCAGTTGTGGTGTGTAGCTGGGAATTCTATGCGAATTTCCTTTTAATCGGAACAGGCAGCTATGACGCAATTCTCGGGATTGATTGGATGAGTACATTCCATGCGATTATTGATTGCCGGGCTAGGAATGTGACTTTCCGCATTCCCAATCACCCTGAGTTTGTTTTTGAAGGAGGAAGCGAGTCTTTGGAGCCAGCCAAGTTTAGAGCCATGCTATGGAGGTTAATGAAAACCCCGCACCAGAAAACGTTCGGGATTTTCTTGACGTTTTCCCTGAAGATTTACCAGGCCTACCACCTCCACGCGTCTTTGGATTCTCGATAGATTTGATTCCAGGTACATCGCCAGTTTCTAAGGCACCGTACAGAATGGCATCAGTTGAGTTGGCAGAGTTGAAGAAGCAGATTGGAGAACTTCTAGAGAAGGGATTTATTCGCCCTAAGTGTTTCGCTGTGGGGGTGCACCAGTCTTGTTGGTGAAGAAAAAGGATGGATCGCTACGGATGTGCATAGACTACCGTGAGCTGAACATGGTAACGATAAAGAACAAATACCCCATTCCGCGTATCGATGACTTATTTGATCGGTTGGGTGATGGCAAGGTATTTTCGAAGCTGGATCTTCGTTCAGATTATCACCAGATCAGAGTAACGGCCGAGGATATATGCAAAACGGCCTTCTGGACCCGATACAGGCATTATGAGTTTCTTGTGATGCCGTTCGGCGTTACCAATGCTCCAGCTATATTTATGGATCTGATGAATAGAGTATTTGCAAAATACTTGGACATGTTTGTCATTGTATTCTTCAACGACATACTACTATACTCTAAGGCTCGAGAGGAGCACACCGAACACTTGCGAACGGTACTACAAATTCTTCGGGAAGAGAAGCTATACACAAAATTGAGCAAGTGCGAGTTCTGGATGGACAAAGTGCAGTTCTTAGGACACATTGTTTCGGGCGAAGGTATCTCAGTGGACCCAACGAAGATAGAATCTGTTAGGGATTGGCCGACACCGAAGTCAGTGGCGAAGATCATAAGCTTTTTGGGATTGGCAGGATATTATCGGCGTTTTGTTCAAGACTTTGCATGAGTCACTGAACCTTTGACAAAGCTAACATGGAAGGATGTGCCTTACGTATGGACAGAGGGACTCAGGCTTTTGAGGTACTGAAGCAGAAGTTGACCACGACCCCTATTCTTACACTGCCGGATAATTCAGGTGGTTTGGTGATACACAGCGATGCTTCAGGGAAAGGTTTAGGCTGCGGTCTGATGCAGAACGGTCGGGTAGTTGCTTATGCCTCACGGCAGCTGAAAAATCACGAGAGGAACTACCCAACACACGACTTGGAGTTAGCCGCAGTGGTTTTCACATTGAAGATCTAGAGACATTACTTATTATGCGAAAAGGTGGAAGTGTACACAGATCATAAGAGTCTGAAATACGTGTTCACTCAGAGAGAACTGAATATGAGACAACGCTGATGGCCAGAACTAATGACAGACTATGACTTGGACTTACAGTACCATCCGGGGAAAGTAAATGTCATACCCGACGCACTTAGTCGCAAGCCAGCGGTTATGATGTTGACAAGTCAGAGGAGTATCATTAAAGATTTTCAAAAGCTCGAACTAGAGGTTGTTACACCGAGTGCAACCAAGCAGTTTTGGAAGTTACAAATGCAGTCTTCACTTGTAGGTCACATTAAGGCTGCACAAGCTGATGATCCTCGATTGCAGATGTTCAGAGAGCAGGTGGAAGCCGGACGAAGGACAGACTTACTCATACATCGAGACGGTTCTTTGAGATTTGGTAGCAGACTCTGCGTTTCCAAGGGGGATGTTCGAGAAGAAGTACTAGCTGAGGCTCATAGTTCAGCTTATTCTGTAATCTGGGAGGCACAAAAATGTATCGATATCTGAGGCAGCACCATTGGTGGAACGGGATGAAGCGAGAGATTGCACGGTATGTATCCAAGTGCTTAGTATGCCAGCAAGTAAAGGCTGAACACCAGAGAACTGCTGAACGGTTGCAACCGCTTCTGATACCCGAATGGAAATGGGAGCACATCACTATGGATTTTGTGACTGCTTTACCACGGAGTCCAAGAGGCAACAACTCCATTTGGGTTATCGTTGACCGTCTTAAGAAAGCAGTGCATTTTACACCCTTCCGAGTGGGAAAGTCGTCAGAGTCGCTTGCGGAGAAATACATTCAAAAAGTAGTGCGAGTTCATGAAGTTCCGGTCAGTATAGTATCAGATCGAGACGCTAGGTTCGTTTCGCATTTTTGGAAGAGCTTACAGGAGAGTCTGGGTACACGTCTCAAGTTCAGCATGGTTTACTATCCACAGACGGACAGACAGTCCAAGCGTACTATTAAGACACTCGAGGACATGTTGAGGGCGTGCATGCTAGTCTTTCAAGGTTCTTGGGAGGATCACTTCCATCTAGTGGAGTTTTCAACAGTTTCCAATCTAGCATCCAGATAGCTCCATTCGAAGCACTTTACGGACGGAAATGTCGATCCCCTGTTTGTTGGGATAACGTGGGTGAGCGAAGATTACTGGGCCTCGAACTTATAGTTCAGACGGTAGACAAAGTCCAGATGATCAGTGGCTTACCGTCTTGCCTTACCGACATCATTAGCTGGCGTACACAACACATTTCATGTGTTACAGTTATGGCGCTACGTTCGAGACGACAGTTATGTGCTCGATCATTCTGAATTGACTTTGGGTACCGATCTAAGTTATGTGGAGCAACCTATTACTATACTCGACCGTAAAGAGAAGATGCTAAAGAATAAAGTCATTCTGTTAGTCCGAGTGTCATAGAGCGGTCGTTCACCTGGGGAATCTACCTAGGAACGTGAGGTGGATATCCGCTCGCGGTTCCCACATCTCTTCGAGTAGACATTTCTATCGCCGTTTACTTTTTTCGCCCTTTTAATTTCGAGGACGAAATTTTCTTTAAGGGGGGGTATGATGTAATAACCGGTCTCACTTTTTATTTAAATCCGTATTTAAATAAATATTTTTTCCCTAACAAATTTTTCCCTAACAAATTTTTCCCTAACCTTTTTGCTACCAAACTTAATGCTTAAAACCCTAAGCCCAGGTCCATATTTAATCCCACTCTTTTCCTTCTAAATTTTTCTTAAGCCCAAGCCCAACAAGCCCAATAACCCTTCACTTCCTTTTACCCAATAGATACTCTCCCTTTCAAAATTCAAAAATTATTCTAATTCAAAATCCAAATCCTACCCAATCCATTTCTTTAACTCCCTAATTAAACCAAATTATTCTATAATAAATTCTCCTTTACACTCTCTCTGTATCTCATAAAAATTTCCTTTATTATTATTATTTTTAAAAAACCCCACGTTTTCTCTCTCTCTCTCCGCTCATCACGTTCTCTCTCTCTCTCCTCTTGAATCACTCTCTCCTCTCTCTCTCTCTCTTCTCCCCCTCTCGTCACCCTCATCTCCCCTACGAGAACCCACGCCCTCACCTCCACCTCTAAGCTCCATCCACTGCAACCCACCACCAGTGTCATCAAGACCTTGCCACTCTCGCTAACACCCTATTGCCTCCCTCTCTCCACTGCACCGCACCACCAAACCTCCCCTACCTCCACCGACGCCCACTGCTCTGACCTTCATCACCGCCGTCGGCGACCCCTTCCACTCTCCCCGAGATTTCCTCGCCTTCACCTACAGCGCCGATCTTACCACCGAGCTCGACCCCAGCACCCAGCCCCCGACGAACCCATCACCGAACATCCACATACCCATCTCCTCTGCCGCCGTCACCCCACGCCGCCGGCCACCTCGTCGGTCTCCCCTCGTCACCGTCCTCGTCTCCTTACCTCCCTCTCCCTTCAACACCTGAATCCAAAACCTCGACACCACTGCAAGTCCTGGCCCAACACAGCCCCACTTTCGCCCGAGCTCCCCACCTCATCGGAGCCATCTCTGGACCGCCGACGACCTTGCCAATGACATACCGTGATCATCGTCACTGCCACCATCCCATCACCCGACCCCTAGTCGCTGCCGTGCAGTCGAACCCAAGTTAGAGCCGAGATGCCTAGCCGCGCTTGCATCGTGACCGTGCTGTTCCGTTGCTGTAGATCACCGCTGCTGCCGCGTCGCTGCCGTATCGTCATCGATAAGTTATCAGGAAAGTTCAAATACTTGCTACATGCTATAGTATATTCATTTCGGTTGCGAATCAAATGTTCATTATAGGTGCTCGATGCAAACCCTAAGCTAAAAACCCTCTTAAAATGACGAAACTTAGGTGTAACGGATTACCTTAGTGATAATGAATACTGTGTAAAGAGTTGGCTCGAAAATACAGACCCTAACACCGTGAAATGCCATCCCCCTTTAGATCCGTCAAATCTGAAACTTTCCGTACCTGAAATTTGTGAAAATTATAGTAAATTGGATACACATCGTAATGTTGTGTTCGAGGGCTCGTATAGAATCCGACTAGACAACCTAGAACCCCATATAATTTATATTTTATAGCGGTGACGGAAACTGCTCTGGACTGCAGTCCAGAGCAGCACTGCTTGTCGATACTTGATTTGAAATGCTTGTACATCTTTGTGTAAAAATTGTATTATGCGTAACCCTATACCGTAGCAAAGATAAATCTGTTAGCTAACTATTGGATGTGATTTCATTCATTTTTACCATCGTTTTCTATTTTAATCATATTTTAAATCATCAGTACATACTGCAGTCCCAAGCAGGGACAAAACGTATATCCCGACCTTGAATAATGCATAACTCCCAGAACACGGCAGATATTATCAATCTGTATGATGTGTTGGAAATATAACTGATAAACCTAAATATTATCAAACTGTAGCGTCACCTAATTATAATCCCAACAGGGTGAAAACTGTGTTACGAAATGGACTTTCAGTTCAGGAACTGAATTTCCGGCAGAGAACACTTAAAAAGAAATGATCGTAATTCGCAAACCCGAAACCCAATTGACTTGAAACTAATTTCGTTGATTTGCTAATTAAGTTTACTTTTACCGTGTTTGTATCATTTTACTTAATTCTGAATGTACGATTTGATGTGATTTTTCTAAATTCATAAGACGTGTAATGACTTGTATTGCATATGATTTGTTTAGCGGCATAATTCACATTTTAACCCAACTGCAATACCTCTAGCGATAGTGAGCATCCTTATTAATTCTCTGTCTATAATGCATTGTCGAGCGTGAATGGTATTAGTTTAGATGTTGTTTCCCCTAATCAAAACAAAGCTCTGTTTGAATTTCAAAAATTCAAAATTAGAAGCAACACTTCAAATTCCTTGCGCTGCGCGCAACGCGCCACATGTCAAAAGCTGATACATCAGTGCAGCGCCCAAGGCAGCGCACCCAATCAAAGCAAGGCTCTATTTAAAACAAAAATTAAAGGAAGCAACGCTTCAGTTGCGCAAGCGCTTCGCTGCGCGACACGTGTCAGCACAGATGCGCAAGCGCTGCGCTGCGCGACACGTGTCAGCGCAGTTGCGCAAGCACAGTTGCGCAAGCGCTGCGCTGCGCTACACGTGTCACCGCAAACGCAGTTGCGCTGCGCTGTGCGCTGCGCGACACGTGTCAGCGCAGTTGCGCTGCGCTCTACGCTGCGTGACACGTGTCACGCGCTGGGGCGTTTGCGCCAAACAGAATTAGAATTCTAATAAAATCCTTCTGTTCTTGTTAAAACAAGAAGATTGTCTTCTGTAAAACAGAAGCCCTTGGATCAAAGATTCAACGGTGGGGAAAATTCCCCAAATCACTCAGAGAATGATCTCTTTAACAAACCTAACAAATCTATGGGCACTGTGTAAAGACCCCTAGACCCCAACTCAAAGGATCATCAACATTGTGAGAGATCAAGAACTTCAAAAACAAAGAGAACTCTGAAGAAAATTCAAGAAAAAGGTAAAAACCATTATAAAATAGAAGAATTTCTTCTGAATAGATCATTGATCTAAGAACAAGATCAATGATCTTCAATAAAAAACAAATAATAATAGTGCCTTGCACTTTTTATGAACCATTGGTTCTGGAATCTTAAAGATTCTTTTCTTGAATCCAAAATTGGATCAAGTTATTGAAACAGTGCCTTGCACTTGCAAAACTGCACTGTTGCACTCCTTGTTTGGCGCAAGCCACCAGAGAGCGTCACGTGTCAGCACCAGAACCACTTATGCTATGCGCTTTTAAGATAGAGCATTGCTCTCTGAAATTGGCGCAACTCACCAGAGCGCGCCACGTGTTAGCAGCGCAACAACGCAGCGCACTGGCGCAGCGCACTGGCGCAGCGCACTCGCGCAGCGCACTGCGCTTGCGTGACATGTGTCACCACCACAAGCGCTTACGCTTAATGATTGGCGCAAAGCGCCTGACAAATACACTGCATTGTTTACTGAAGGGCCAGGCCCAAATCAAAAAGGCCTAGCAGGCCAAAATAAAAATGCAATGCATTAAAAGGGCAGAGCCCAAACAAAATAGATGCTCTGCATAATTTATAAAAAGGGCAGAGCCCAAACAAAGCAGATGCTCTGCATCATTTATAAAAGAGCAGAGCCCAAACAAAACAAAAATGCAATGCATTATTAAAAAGGGGCAAAGCCCTAACACAGGCCTAATAGGCCAAAGATAAATAAAAAAAACGTTGAATATTCCCAACTGGACTTAGCCCAATCATGGCCGTACATCCTCAAATTAAATTGACTGAGCATGGCTGCTCTCCTAAATCAATTTACATCCGGTTCGAGGGTACATCTCCGAACTCCTCTGGCTCCTATCGTTGTAATCCTTCAACGACGTCAGAGAGGAGACGGGTCCTGACAACCACACATCAACATGGACTGTGGGGTCCTTAAACCCACGGACTTATGCGTCCTTAAACTAACGGACTTATGCGTCCTTAAACTAACGGACTAATGCGTCCTTAAACTACTTATGGACCACCATGTCCCTAAACTGGCAATAAACCTCCACGTCCCTAAACTGGCAATGGACCGCAACATCTCTAAACTACCTATGGACCACTACGTCCCTAAACTGGAACAATAGAGCCCCCAAATGCTCTTTTGTCGGATCCAAACGATCCCGTTAAGTTGATCTTAGTCTCAAATCAGACTAACGTATCCTTAACGAACGTTTAAGTTGATCTTAGTCTCAATATGGCTAACGTATCCTTAAACTAAAACACCAAACCTAAATCTAAGTAAATACGGATTTGGACTAATCCACGTCCTACGGGCGACGGCATAACTTAGTCTCCGTATACAGTCCACGGGCATCCACAAACAAAACAAACACACACGACACGAAGTGAAATTCTGGAGAAGGAGAAAGTGGCTGCCGCGATGCGGTAGCGTAATTAACTGTAGGGGCTTGCGCCTGCAGGGAAGAGCGTCCCCACAATAAAAAAACCCCTCAAACGAGGGGGAATCTGACGAAGTCTGCTACATTGGCCGCATCCGTCTAAACCTCCGATACACGGTGCCATAAATCAACTTGGCATCTTCAGAGAGGTAGACGGATAAAACCATATAGCATCTGCCCCGAATCTCAGGCAAGACGTCCTCACGTCGTGGCCGCCATTCGGAGAGGAACAGATTCTGGCACGCCCGGTGAGACCTTTTCCTCTTTCCACTCCACACTTCGTGTGTCATCTTCGCGAACGAATCGCGGTTTGTTAATGGTTGCCTTTGGGTTGCAAGTTACAAAGATTTGGTCTTTTGCCTAGCACAGAAATCAAGCATCAATGGCCTCCAATTGCTCGAACTGCTCGAAGTGCCAATGCAACCGACGTTCCACATCACCTGGAGGTGTAGCATATGGGCCTCAAGCGGCCTCCGTCCTTACTATGCCTGTGGAGAAAGTGACTCAGGCCATCACCGGCCTGTTTTTCGGGACCATGATCCCTTCTGCAAGCTTCACCCTACCAATACCCGTACCGGAAGCTTCAAAGAAGTCGGTCTTCGATCGACTTGCTACTCCCACGGCCCCTCTCAACGGGTCGTCCAACTCCTTGGTCTTCACCAGACTGAGTCTGAACTCCAAAGGGCCTGCTAAAAAGCCCATGATACCTGAGAAGGCCATCCCAAAGAAGACGGCTGCTCCCGAAGTAGCCAAAGCGGCTTCTCCTTTCAAGGAGTCAGTTTTTTCAAGGATGATTATTCCGGCTCCTGCCCCTGCTCGAGGATCTGTTTTTGACAGATTGAATACTGCTACTCAAAGGACAACCTCAGTCTTTAAGAGGCTGGCACCAGCGGCGCCTCATTCGGACAGGGGGCAAGAAGAAGCTGTCTCTGTCGCTGAACCAATACCGACAACTCGTCACGCCCGACAACGCCACTGGCGCCGGATAAGGAAGACTGGGGGCAACTGTAGGGTTCCTAGGCACACTCAAGAGGTTCCACAAGGCATCAACCATGTCAAATTCAAAAAATTAGGTGCCGAGAAACCCTAATATAGATCGTTAACTAGAGGATAGGCGAAACTATAAGCTAGCAAACAACTTTACTAACAAGTGAAAGGGATTACAACCTTTGTAGATCCGGTCCTCCACTTCATTGGCTCCCTGTTGACGTCCCTCTGCTGCGATCATCGGAATCCCGGACTCTAGTGATGGTTTCGTCGGAGAAATAATCGGGTTAGGTTGACTTCGATGCCGAAGATGATCTACGTCGAGGCAACTCAAACTCAAGCTCCATCTTCACTTGGTCATGAACCTTGTAAAGAAAACACCCTATACAACATGGCAAGTAGTAGAGAATGAAGAAATAGGAAGTGGGTTCACTTTGGATTTGGATTTCTCACTTGATTTCAACACTTGAAATTTTTCAAGAAAGCTTTCTTCACTTCATGAAGAAGATGAAGAAGAAGAAAAGAAATTGAATTATCTAAAAAGAAAATTCAAGTGAAGTCTATCATATTGCAACCATGGGTGAGTTAAACTTTGTAGAGACTAAACCCTAGTTTAAGTTAATGGTTAGGTTAGTAAAAGTGGCATGCAAAACAATATGGTGGACTTTGTCAAAGATGCTTGAAAGCTTCATGAAGCTTCAAGTAAAGACAATGAGAGCCACCATTTTATTTCACTAAAAATAAACAAAAAACTTTAAACCATTAACTAAACATGTTGTAAGTCATACACACACCCAAGTTTGCATGTATCATCAAACATGATACAATCTAGTGCACAAAAATATATCACATATACAACTTGTGCACATCAGGTGAGAAAATCAATTTTAAGTGAACCAATACTAGTTAATGTAAAGTAATATATAAAATATATAATTATACATTAAATCATTAAATCAATACTTGATTTAACGATCCGGTCATATCGCATATAACCGACTAATATAAAGTGTATCAATATATCGAATCAACACTTGATTCGGTAACCCGGCTATATCACATATAACCGACAGATGATAAAAATCGCGAGAATAGAATTCAGTATCACATACTGGTATTATTCTCGGTCCCACACATATCTCATATGCGCTCCTATTTCGTTTCGCTTGAGCCAGGAAACCTCTGTGTAGGACTCTAAAGACTCGTCAATACGCCGGCAGTAGGTGATGATCATATTAAACACCCACAAGCCGCAAGCGGTCTGCTAAACGTAATGGTCACCCGGGTATTGAGCGATCAGAAGATCAACGATCAAGCCCGCTTGATCAGTTGAAAATACTGTATTTTTAACATGGCAATTTCCCTATCAATTGCACTCATCTAGAAGTGTTCGGTATTCATATTGCACATATTAGCAAAACAGTCCTGAAATACCAGATTGCATGTGTTATACTCTAAAACTGACATTTCTGAGGAAATTGTGTGTTTATCATGGCATCGCATCATCCTTGTATTGCTCAACACTTGTTTCGGAGTCTGTGCACGAAATTGCAGGAACAAAGCCAAAAGAAGCTGATCAAAAATACACCAACTCCAAGTTTTGAGATCTGGTAGCAATCTAGAGGGACAAATAAAATTCAACATATCAAAACAAGGCCCACATATCATCCCAAACAAATACCAGAAATATTAAGCCCCAAGGCCCAAAAAGCGCCGCGGTTCCGCGGCGGGAGCCGCTTGCGCCGCGGAACCGCGGCGGCTTGATGGCGCCAATTGCTCAAATTTTGCCACGTGCTTATCTCTAACGACCCAAGCTTCCAGAACATTATAGAAATGCCACGTGGCTCATCTAGAAGGCTCGGCTAAACAAACTATTTCTAGAAGGCTCTCCTTAACAAACTTTTGGAGGGAAATTCAAATCTCTTTAACAAACTTTTGGAGGGAAATTCAAATTTGAAATCCTAGATCTAGGGTTTTGATGGTCTATAAAAGAGAGCCTAGATCTAGGGTTCATTCTTCTTCATCCCCCCCCCATTCCATCTAAGAGTTGAGTGACACATCTTGTAGCCCCAAATTCTAAATCCAATTCCAAATTCAAGATCTCGAGTACCATTCAAGCAAGAAGCTTTCAACCTTTTAGGAGCGGAGCCGATCTTCAATCGAGCAAGTGATCCAAGCCGATCCGCGACTCAAGGAGACGAGCGAAGCCAAATCGACGATCGAGTTCTTCCTCTTGTAGTTCTTGAGCGATTGTAACGAAATTGTTGATATAAATAAAAGGTGAAATTCTTTAATCTTGCTTTCTTTTAATTCTTGCATCATGATTCGATCTCAATTTGTGATTGTGGTGCTTGTTGTGATGTTTGAGTAAAACTCCGCTCGTAAATGAGTCGAGACGATCAATAGAATGATGATGTAACAAATCAAACGATTCTTAAGTCCTACGAGTTTTGTAAACCCTAGCAAATTGAAGAATCGACGACCTAGTTTCGTTGCGATGCTTTCTTGATTGTGATCGCTCGAAATTAGGGATCCATGATCGATTCTTGAATTTACTAGAGGCTAGAATGTGAATGATATCGACGAAGGAACAAGAGATAAATGATGAAACCTTAGTTTCACTAGAAATCTCTAATTCTCGTCGATCATCATCGATCTAGTATCAATTCATCGAAGGATAGGAATATGTAATCGCTAGATTTCATCACATCTATAGATCCGATCGATTCCTACGAGCCTCATTTCGATTCTTGATATTTGGTTTGGAAATCATCACATCTCAATTCTTGATTTTAATGTTTTTCTTAGATCTAGATTTTTCTCATTCTTGAAATTCAATTACAAATCATGAATTGTTTCTTTTCTTTTCTTTAAAGTTTCAACTCATCTAAATCGAAACACGAACGATTACACTTTCCCTATTGACGATCCGCACTTACTAACGCGCTACATTCGACACCGTTATTGATTGCGGTCAAATAATTTTTGGTTGTGATTTCTAAATACAATTTTCTAAATACCGACACAATCGGAAAATATCATCAATCAAATGGCGCCGTTGCCGGGGATAGTGCGCTAATTGTTCGTATTTTAAAATTTGAGTTGAAATATTTATTCCATTACAATTTTTAGATCAAAATTCGCGCAAACACTAATACGTATTGTTGTGATTTGATTGCGAGGAAATCTGGAATTATTGGAGCTGGAGAAAATTTTTTCTGCATATTCCAATAAGCTAAAGGGAGCAATAGAAGCATTGTCCTAAAATTTTGTGCAAAGAACTGCCTAGGTGACCGTGATTCCGCGGCATATACCTACCTCCTGCGGCGGAACCGCGGTGTGCTGACGTCAGCCCTACACCAAAACTCCTCTGTAAATTTCCAACTTTCTTATCTCTTACCTCATCTGCTCCAAATAACAATTTGTGCAGGTTTCTTTGCAAATAAATCGCAGCGCCGCAAAAAGCAAAAATAAATTGTGCTTGTTTTGATTTTTGGTTGTTTGCATATTAATACGGATATTAAGGGGCACGACCAAATCCAGATTAGGTGGGGAGTTCATTACCCTTCCTAAGCTCCAAAAATCACAAACTTGCATCCGCATTTACCCTCATTAACTAAAAAATATCTAGAGATGACTCTAAGGACCGTCGCACTCACTTAGGACAGAAGAAGGCCGTGGGTAATTCATTGCTTATCCGCGTTTCTTTTGTGGTGTGCAAATGTGTCTAAGGCAAGTGGTTACTTAATTAGGCCCACTACTTACGTAGTGGAGAACCTCCCACTTACGTGGCACTTACCTGGCCACAGGAGAGACAAAGAGGCAGTGGAGGATTGATCCTGCGAATTGTCTTTTGGCAGTTAGGAGCGGTCTAGAGCTTTGACATAGGTGACCACTAGATATTAGGGTTTTGCTTATTGCATTTGTTGTGATCGCATCATTTTTTCAAAAATCCGTATCATTTTTCAAAACAAACACCAATCACATTCATTCATTTCCTCTAATTATTACCAACGCTGCCACTTGTGCTACAACCATTTAGCACAATGTTAGGCTGGACACGGGATTCCATTTCCCGTCTTGTCCGCGTTTCTTTTATCGACCCCAGAGTCGGTAATTCTTCGTCTTCTCCCCCACCACCCACCTCGACCGCAATGGACCCAAATCCATCAAACTTAAACACCAATCTGCCACCGCCCGCAGGTGCACAGAATCCTCCACGCATCTCTCTCCAAGACAGATGCTATCCTACACATGTTCCCCTTCCCACCTGTCTTTCTATACCACCTGCCAACGGGGAAAATTTTGAAATCAACCCCCAATTCATCAAACTGTTACCCAAATTTCACGGTCTTGATTCTGAAAACGCATACATGTTTATTTCCAAATTCGAAAACGTATGTGCTTTGATGGGAAATTCACAACTGTCTTTGGATGCTCTGCGTTTACGTATTATCCCATTCACTTTGTGCGACTTAGCCGAGAAGTGGCTTTACATCACACCCGCACATTCTATTTCAACATGGGACGAATTCGTTGCAGCATTCCTTAAGAAATTTTATCCCAATCACAAGACCGCCCGTGTTCGGAGCGAAATCTTTAAATTTACCCAACTTCCCAATGAACCATTTTGGAAATACTTTGAACGGTTCAAGGATCTTCTTATCCAATGCCCTCATCACGGAATCTCCAGATGGGATTTGTGTCGAATTATCTATGATGGTATTGATCTCACTACTAGATAGATGCTTGAAACCATGTGTCATTGCCAATTCCTATCTAAAGATGATGGTGAAGCTTGGAAATACCTAGAAGATTTAGCTCAAAACACATCACAATGGGAAAGTGTTAGACCACCACCGCCTAAGGAAGATGTCAATCAGCTCGATGTTTCCGTCACAATGAAAGCCGAAATGGCCGCAATACAAAGGAAACTCGACGCTATAGAAAAAAAATCTCTTTAGCCTCCCTAAACCAATCCACACTTCCCAAAACCGTGTGTGGCTGCTGTTCAAACCTTTCACATTTGACGGAAGAATGTCCCTTGAATGTACCGTTTCAAGGTCACACTAATGCTGCACTTCAGCAAAGACCTGGAAACTATCCCTCTTCTTCCTCATATAATCAAGATTGGAGGAATCACCCGAACTTTGCTTACAACCAATCACAATCTCAAAACACGGTTCCAACCCAAAACAATTTCTAAAGGGTCCCTCCACCACAACAGCAACCACTTCAATTGAGTCAGCACCCCTTCCAACCGCAAAATTTTCAAAATCCTGCCAACACTTTTGCACCACATGAAAACTCTTTGCAATTGGCCGGTACTGATAATACCTCTGCACTGGTGCAAACCTTGGTTACTTTCATGAAACAATCCATCCAAGAGTCGGCAAGTTTTCAATCTTCCATCGATAATATGATAAAGATCATTCTCACTCAAAATGAGAATATCAAATCAATGGAAGCACAAATTGAACGAATAACAGCCGAAATAAGTGCTAGAGAAGAAGGGGATCTTCCATCTCAACCCTTAACTGATCCTGGACCTTCACATTGCACTAATGTGGATGCTTTTACAACGTTGAGATCTGGAAGAGTGCTAGACAATCATTCGGGTGAACAAATTGATAATGATGAATTGATCATTAACACCCCGGC
Organism: Agapanthus africanus; assembly: GCA_030015575.1. NCBI lineage: Eukaryota > Viridiplantae > Streptophyta > Magnoliopsida > Asparagales > Amaryllidaceae > Agapanthus > Agapanthus africanus. The sequence continues at coordinate 5,262,762 of CM057341.1, read as the reverse complement.
TTTTACTTCCACTTCCTCTCACCCTTCTACTTCTTACCCTATTTCATCTAATATACCTTCTTCTTCCGAGCTTATTCTCCGTTTTCCCAAATACTCGAACCCTCCACCCACTTCATCCTTCCTACCCCTACAACCTTCTCCACAAATGTTGGACCCAACACTTATTGATAGAGCTCCATTTCCAAATAGGTTGAGGCCCAAGAAACATGATGCCCAAATGGAGAAGATTGTGGACATGTTTAAGGAAGTTAACATCAACATCTCTCTCCTAGATGCTATTCAACAAGTTCCATCCTATGCAAAAATTCTTAAGAACTTGTGCACTAGGAAGAGGAAGACTCAAGTGCCTAAAAAAATCTTCATGTCGAGTACTGTAGACACGGCTTTTCCCCAACAATTACCACGGAAATGTAAGGACCCTAACTGTCCTACTATTTTCATTTCTATTGGGGAGAAACACATCAACCGTGCTTTACTTGACCTTGGCGCTAGTGTTAACTTGCTTCCTTACTCGGTTTACGAGCAACTGGGTATCGGAGTGTTAAAGCCTTCGAACATAACTCTTCAGATGGCTGACCGATCAATCACCAAATCTAGGGGTGAACTGGAGGATGTGTTAATAAAAATCGGGGAATTTGTATTCCCTGTGGATTTTATTGTACTTGATACACAGCCTGTAGCGAACCCACGGAATCAAATTCCGGTGATTTTAGATCGCCCCTTTTTGGCCACTTCCAATGCCATCATCAACTGTCGTAATGGTTCTATAACCCTATCTTTCGGGAATAGGTCAATAGAGCTGAACATTTACAAGTTGGGAAGTGTACCCTCTGAACTTACTGCTCAGGTCTGTTCTGTTGACTTAATGGATATCGACATCAGCGAATTTGATGGTCCTCATGATACTGATCTTGACTCTTTTCATATGTTGTGGTTTGACCCAACTATGTATCATACACATACGGACTCTTCCACCGAGATGTCCGGGTCAACAACTAACACTAATTATGAACTGCTTTTAGATTCTGAAGATCACCCCGCGCCTTGTGATGACATTATTCTCCGGGGTATTGATGGAATCTTCGCTGAAGAACTCACATTTTTGAAAAGCACAGGTGTTGAGATGAATCATGTCCCAATCAATGAAATTGAACCTCCACCCCTTCTTCTGAACTGTAAAAAGAATGCGAGCAATCCATCACATTCACTGCATCGTCTCTCCAAAATGAGACACACACACATTCTATTCCACCCCTTACCCTTTCCCCACTTCTTCTTCCACCAACCCAAGTACTGCATTGATAAAATTTTTGAATGGTTGGTGTTAACTTTCGGTCTTTGCAAAGCTTGGCATCGACCAATGATTTTTGACCCCCTCATGTGATTTTCAAAGATTAACATTGCATAACTCAAGTTTGGGGGGGGGGGTATAATCTGGCTCTTGAAAAGAAAATTTTTACAAAATAATGAGCCAAGAATAACTTTGGGGGAGGTTCTTCACTTAAATATTTTGCCCCCACTAATAAATTCCTCCCAAGCTTACAGGTTTTTCGAGATTTAGTAGATGGCAATAGTGAGGACACTGTTGAAAACAAGTTTTGGGGAGGTTTGTGCTTATTTTCGCATCATTTGCATATCATACTTTGCATAAGCACAAAACATTTTTGAAAACCTATAAAAATTTAAAAAATTTCAAAAAAATATAAAAATTTTCAAAAAAATAAAAATATTTTTGTACATAAATAAGATCATAAAAGTTTAGATAGTAAAAAATTACATCCATGAGATTAGAAAAATTTAAGAAAACCAAGAAAATTAGAAGTTTTCTTATACGAACTAGTAATAAGTAGTTATGAGCCGTTGTCCCAAGGGTTAGTGTTCAGTCGATAAAACTGCACATTTGTAGTACATTTTTCCTACCATTTTTATATTAAAAAAGGACTTTAATATGATATATTATACATATGAGGGTTTATGTGTAAAAACATTATTTTCCATGTGTTAATATATTTTTATTATCATTTGGTAGGAAAATGTATGCAAATAATATTATTGACCTAATCCTAGTAGAACAAAGTCTACTAAAATCTTATTTGAGTTTTGTGCAGAATATTTCCAAGTTGTGCAGAATTTTCCAAGGCTAGAATCAAGCAAATCAAATTGTTGAAGAAATCTTGCCAAATTAAGAAGCAAACTTGGAGACCAAGTCTGGAAGCAACCGAGAGAAGATTTCTGAAATATGAAGGTGCCTAGGATTGCCAAATGTCACAATCAGAAAGCCCAAGAAAATTGACAAAGAGATCTCACCCCTTGAGCGCGGATCCGCGGCCCAAGCCACCATTTGCCGCGGATCCGCCGCACTTCTATGGAGTTGGGAGCTGAGGATTTTTGGGGTGAATCTCTGCTGAATTTTACCAAGTTTCCAACTAAAAGATTCTGGCTTTGCACTATAAAAGGACAACGAGAGCCTCTTGGAAAAGTTATCAAGCCGAAGAGATCACGAAGCTCCCGACGCTCACGCATCCAGGCTGATCATCGATTGTTCGACTACCTCCTTAGGAAAGATCGAGAAGCAACTAGTTGTAATCAATTTCTATGGATTAAAAGTGTAGTTTGAAGAAGTCGATTAATAAAGATAGTTATTTTTATTTAATTGTCTTTGCACTTTACATTATTTTTTCCCTCGATTTCTTTTCATCTTCTTCTCCCAACATGCGCGAGTAATTCTCCGCTTGTTAGGGTTCGTAGGATTAGGGTAGGCTAATGGACAATGAAAATAATTAAACCCTTTTTAAGTCCTATAAAGTTTAGGAACTTTATCAAAAGAATCATTAACATCCTAATCGGGCGCGCTAGCAATTCTTTGCTAGTTCCGACCGCGATTAGAGATTAGATTAATGATTGTTTTGGTAAAGGCTAGATATGAACGGAGTTCCGTGTCGAGATAAGGGTTAAGAGTGGGATTCCTTTTCCCTCCAGAAACCCTAATCTACACACATCACCGTCGTTCTAGTTTTAAATCTATTAATGGATAAAAAGGGTAACTTTTAATTAATCGTCCATAACTACTAAATCCTAACGAACCCTACAAGCCCTCTTATTATATTATCTACATCTCTAAAATAATCTAGATCTATATTTTACATTCTTGTTTAACGTAGATCTAGAAACCATTCTATAAAAATTCTTTATCTCTCCTCTCTTTCTCAACACATCTAAAGTAAAAGTAAAAGGTTCAACGTTTCCCTGAGGACGACCCGTACTCACCTCGGTCTAGCTACGCGTGACACCGTTCTGATTGCGGTTAACTACAAACAAATACACTCTTTTCGTACAAATCAGTTAGTAAGATGAAGGAAGTCACTAATCTGAGGATAAAAATAAGTCTGAAAAATAATTTCTATTCTGGAAGCCAAACATTTTGAACGTTGATACCCTGCTATTCGCACTTACACATGTCTTGAAGCCCGGGATAGTAGAGGATACCTTAAAATGCTCTTGTCTAAAAGCCAAAGTATGAAGGAAATAAAAAAAATGAATAAAATATAAAGTGGTGAGAAAAATGGACACCGGTTTTGTTATCGCCAAGGGCAATAAAAAAAATATATAGCGAGGGTGTCTCTTCACCTAGTGCCCTAAGGCCAACTGGTCTGAGAGTCATTGCTATACCTTAGGTGGTGCAAGACGAGGAAAATACACCAAATAAGCAAGCACATGAGTAATCGGTCGGTTAGTACCTCAAGAAGTATTAACGGTCGCATGAAAGTGTGTGAGCAATCTCATCTAAATATTCATTAATTAAAAAGTACTGAGATTGATGGGCAAGAGTATGATAGCTTGAATTGAATTTCCGGGTGTAGGGATGTCTTTACACACACGCAGGGTTATATGATCGATGTTTGGAAGAAAGATAGGAATGAAGAATAAGACGATGTTTTATTGAGGGAGGACGTGATTTCTGACATCTTTTCATGACCATTAAGATAGGGCTCATGACAACTGAAAAGCTAGCTTAGTTGGAAACCCTAATTTTCAAGGCTTTTCTTTTACAATTCTTTTCTTTAAATGTAATATTCATGATCTTTCTTTTATTATTGGATTTTGTGGGTGCAATTCGCTGAAAACCCTCAGGAGACAACACTCCTCCTACTAGGGACACCTAGAGGTTTAAAGGCTTGTTGCACGTGCGCAGTGCAATCGTGTTGCCTACGAAAGTGTGCTAGTTAGTTTTTCTCTTTCTTTATTTTCTCCTTCTCGTTTTAATAAAACAGTTCGCTCAAGACGACCGAAAATAAGTTTGGGGGAATTTGATCAGTCGAAAATACTGCATTTTTAACATGGCAATTTCCCTATCAATTGCACTCATCTAGAAGTGTTCGGTATTCATATTGCACATATTAACAAAACAGTCCTGAAATACCAGATTGCATGTGTTATACTCTAAAACCGACATTTCTGAGGAAATTGTGTGTTTATCATGGCATCGCATCATCCTTGTATTGCTCAACACTTGTTTCGGGGTCTGTGCACGAAATTGCAGGAACAAAGCCAAAAGAAGCTGATCAAAAATACACCAACTCCAAGTTTTGAGATCCGGTAGCAATCTAGAGGGACAAATAAAATTCAACATATCGAAACAAGGCCCACATATCATCCTAAACAAGTACCAGAAATATCAAGCCCCAAGGCCCAAAAAGCGCCGCGGTTCCGCGGCGGGAGCCGCTTACGCCGCGGAACCGCGGCGGCTTGATAGCGCCAATTACTCAAATTTTAGCACGTGCTTATCTCTAACGGCCCAAGCTTCCAGAACATTATAGAAATGCCACGTGGCTCATCTAGAAGGCTCGGCTTAACAAACTATTTCTAGAAAGCTCTCCTTAACAAACTTTTGGAGGGAAATTCAAATCTCTTTAACAAACTTTTGGAGAGAAATTCAAATTTGAAATCCTAGATCTAGGGTTTTGATGGTCTATAAAAGCGAGCCTAGATCTAGGGTTCATTCTTCTTCATCCCCCCCATTCCATCTACAAGTTGAGTGACACATCTTGTAGCCCCAAATTCTAAATCCAATTCCAAATTCAAGATCCCGAGTACCATTCAAGCAAGAAGCCTTCAACCTTTTAGGAGCGGAGCCGATCATCAATCGAGCAAGTGATCCAAGCCGATCCGCAACTCAAGGAGATGAGCGAAGCCAAATCGACGATCGAGTTCTTCCTCTTGTAGTTCTTGAGCGATTGTAACGAAATTGTTGATATAAATAAAAGGTGAAATTCTTTAATCTTGCTTTCTTTTAATTCTTGCATCATGATTCGATCTCAATTTGTGATTGTGGTTCTTGTTTTGATGTTTGAGTAAAACTCCGCTCGTAAAGGAGTCGAGACGATCAATAGAATGATGATGTAACAAATCTTAAAATGATTCTTAAGTCCTACGAGTTTTGTAAACCCTAGCAAATTGAAGAATTGACGTCCTAGTTTCGTTGCGATGCTTTCTTGATTGTGATCGCTCGAAATTAGGGATCCACGATCGATTCTTGAATTTACTAGAGGCTAGAATGTGAATGATATCGACGAAGGAACAAGAGATAAATGATGAAACCCTAGTTTCACTAGAAATCCCTAATTCTCGTCGATCATCATCGATCTAGTATCAATTCATCGAAGGATAAGAATATGTAATCGCTAGATTTCATCACATCTATAGATCCGATCAATTCCTACGAGCCTCATTTCGATTCTTGATATTTGGTTTGGAAATCATCACATCTCAATTCTTGATTTTAATGTTTTTCTTAGATCTAGATTTTTCTCATTCTTGAAATTCAATTACAAATCATGAATTGTTTCTTTTCTTTTCTTTAAAGTTTCAACTCATCTAAATCGAAACACGAACGATTACACTTTCCCTGTGGACGATCCGCATTTACTAACGCGCTACATTCGACACCGTTATTGATTGCGGTCAAATAATTTTTGGTTGTGATTTCTAAATACCGACACAATCGGAAAATATCATCAATCATCGCTCACAATCCTGTGAATCCAACCAGTAATACTTACCGTACAGTCCGGTCTGTTCGTCTGATATGTCGCATATCTCGTCTAGGGGTGGTAAACGTCAGACCCCAATAACTCGATAAGTCATGTCGATATGAGGCTCATAACGGATCGAGAAACTACTGGTAACACTTACCAGTAAATCCCTAAAGCAGCCCTGGCCAAGGACTTCCTGTTATAGCCAATCGAGCACAGCGCAATATCAACTCCCTATACCGGGAGAGACGAAACCCTTCCTATCGCTCATTGCCTCCATGTGATTCGGGACTGTACCCAAAAACCACCGTTTTGCACGCCCTCTTGGATGTGGTAAGGTGGAAATCAAAGCACAGTGGGAATCACACAAGACTCTATAACGATATCGGGTCTACAGACTAACCTGTACTAGTGTCACCAGAGAACTGCCATCTGACGTAAGGTATAATACCATCTGGGAGTTCTCGGCGAGTCCATCCAGTGTACCCAGTCTCCACTGAGCACCCGTATATCATCTCTGATGTCAAACACCAATGGATATGGGATCATCCATCACCCATCTATATGGGTCGAGAAGCTATACGCTAGTCTACTATGGTATATCGATGCCCCGTCTCGATACACCCACGACTAAGGACCTTGAAGGATGTACTTATGGACTACCATGTCCCCACTAGTATGATCCGCATCATAGTCCAGGTAGTCAAGTACACATCCTAAGTGCTTTACCAACATGTAACAGAAAGATAATCAGTATACACGTTAAGGTAAAGAGTAACCAGATAGCATACTATCATGTCAAGCAAGAAAGTCCTCCCTATATATGTCCCAGCATCCACTACAATATACATCCTATGTACAGTAATGGCCTCTAGGGCATACATATAACTAACAATCCCCCACTTGTACTAGGGCCATCTGTAGCAGTGGTTGTAGTATCTCATACTCAACCATCCCATAAAAGTCTCTCTCTGGGAGAAGGCCTTTGTAAGTGGATCCGCCGTGTTGTCCTCTGAGTCTACTCTCCTAACCTCGATCCCCTGGAGATCAACCATCTCCATGATCAGGTGATACTTCCTTAGAATATGTCTGGATCACTGATAGGACGGGCGTTCCTTGGCATAAGCCACAACTCCATTGTCACACAATGGGAGGAACGAAGTTCATCTCATGAACTAATATACACCCAGACTGCCTCTTTGGTAGCATCTTAAGTAGCGATGTATCCAGCCTTTATCGTCTAGTAAGCCACGGTATCTAGCTTGGAACTCTTCCAACATACCGTCCCTTTACTGAGGGTAAAGATAATACCTGTGACTGACTTTCAGTCGTCCTTATCACTCTGGAAACTTTCCAGTGATTCTCCCCAGGAACAATTGATACCATCTCACTACAACCAGTGAGTATCCTAACATCCAATTAGATCTATCTCATAGATCCAAAACCTAGGATTTAGTAGGTATCACTTTGATCCTATATGGAGAATCATTGCGATAAGCGGAGATTGACCGAGCGTAGCATAGGAAACTCCTTCCCTATCAAGAGTATGTTATCCATGTACTCTACGAGAATCACCACCATACTCCCTACTACCTTTTTATATATACAAGGTTCATCTACCATTTTGATGAAGTCAAACTCTTTGACTAGCACATCAAAATAGACGTTCCATCTCCGCGATGCCTACTTTATCACATAAAACATCTTGCACACGTTTCCGCTGCTCCCACTGTCTACGAAGCCCTCTGACTGTGTGCTTATAGACTCTCTCTTCTAAAACATCATTTAGAAAAGCAGTCATGACACCCAACCGCCAGATATCGTAGTCATGGTATGTAGCCATGGAAAGTAGGATCTGGATGGACTTAAGCATAGGCCCCATAAAAGGTTTCATTATCAGCCACATCTGGTCTATGATGCAAACCTTTAACAAGTCTAGCTTTGAAAGTCTCAACTTTTCCATGTACACCAAGTAATCTTCTCAAGATATACTTGCTCCTGATGGGGATTTAACCCTTCAGATATAGCAACCAAAGTCCATACTTTGTTGGTGTATATGGATTCCATCTCAGATCGCTAAGCATCCAACCATTCTTACAGAGTCCTACTCCTGATGGCCAGCTCGAAACTAGTTGGGTCATCATCTCATGATGCAATCCTCGCTCCCACTGTCATAGAGAAACCGAAATATCTCTCAGGTGGGTGAGGAAACCTACTAGATCGGCGGAGAGGCTGAGGTTCGTTGGTTACTATTGAATCCTATGGTTCTACCAAATCATCAGCTGGCGTTTGTTTAGCTGGAACTCTTTCCAGTTCTACCTCATGTCCACAAATTTCTTCATAAGAAATTTCCTTTCACAAAGGTGGCATGCTGAGAAACAAAACATTTTTGTTCCTCGGTTAGGTAGAAGATATTCCCTTGCGAATGCTTGGGATATCCAACAAACTTCTACAGAACTAACTTTTCCTTGAGCTTGTCCGGATTATGCTTTTAGACATAGGCTGGACAACCCCAAATCTTAACAAACTTAAGATATGGGCTATTCCCTTTCCATATCTCATATGAAGTAGTAGGCAACTTATTTGATCGGAACCCTATTCAATAGGTATGCAACTTTATAAGTGCATAACTCCCTAAAAGGAAATAGGAAACTCAGTAGTACTCATCATAGAGCGCACCATATCATATAGGGTATGATAGCTCCGTCCCGATACACCGACGTGCTCTGGTGTATGCGGAGGAATAGTGCTGAGAGAGAATCTCATTCACCTTTAGAATAGGTCCAGGGATCCCGTGCTCAAGTATTCTCCTCTTTGATCTTATCATAGGACATAATACTTATACCCATATTTTGGTTCTCTACTTCTAACTTATATTCTGTGAATATCTCAAAAGCTTCGGACTTATGTTTCAACAGGAACATATGACTGAATCTTGAGAGATCATCAGAGAATGTAATGAAGTATAAAGAACCGGTCCTGGCATGTGTAGACAGGGGACCTTACATACATCATCATGTATCAGTCCCAAGAGTTTACTAACTCTTTCTCTGTTTCCAATAAACAGAGCTATGGTCATCTAATCTTTGTGACATGACTGGCAAGTTTCACAAGATGTAAATTCAAACTGATTTAAATATGCATCTATAATGTAACTTAAGCTAGTCGGGTCGCATTGATATAACCTAGTCTACAATGTCTCAAGAAGGATTCGTTCATTTCTGAACTCTTCCTCTTGTGTGTGTTCTGTATACTAGGAACTGTAGTTTGATTTAGAACGTCAATGCTTTTAGATAACGTGCCTGAACCGATCAACTTTTGATATAGGAAATGTTCAAAACATTATCCAACAATACAAAATTTTATCATTTCTTTACTAATAAAGAGATTGATATGATTTTGCATATCAGGTTCGGTATCTAATAGCATCTGTTCAGAATCAATGTATTTATAATACAGAGTGACAGTGACCAACAGACTTGGCTGCAACACTTGCACCATTTTCTGTCTCATGAAACTTATCACCCGTTCTCAGTTCTCTACCTTCTGTAGCCCTATGTAACATATTACATATGCGGGATCCTGATCCGGTATCACATACCCAGGACGTAAAAAATACTGAGAAACAGTTCTGTGTAATGAACACACCCGAAGATGATGCATCAACATGTACTTTCTTCGTTTGGGCGGCACGGGAATTCTGGTAATCCCCTATTTCCTGCTTTGTCTTATAACAATTATAAGTTGGAGCGGGACCAACGTTCCCCAGCTCAGTATAACAAGCGGGTTCGGTCAATACATCCATATTATTATCTTGATTAAGGCGTGATATTGTCGCTACCTGGAGAGAAAGAGAAGAAAACACTCTGCGTGCGCTCTTGCAAGATTAGATTGGTTATATATATTATCTAATCAGGATGGCTCCTACTGTTTTTATCAAATCTTCCTTCAAACCCTAAAAGGAAAGACTAGCCGGGATTAATTACACACTACAAGTTCGCCAATCTTTCAGCCAGGCCAGTGTCGGTACTTTGAGGGAGGTGCCTCGTGCTTTCGCACGGACCTAATTAAGGTAAACCTCGTTTTCCCGGAGGCGTAACCCCGTTGACACCTTTCTAGACACCTACTTGATCGGCTAATTGTAATGTGTAAAACTCTCCCAGGAGTAACAATTACTCGCAGCGGGTATCAGGATCCAACTATCTCATAGAAGGTATGCAATCTCATTGCAAATTTCAACACTTGAAATTCCCGATAATTTTGCCCCAAACGATCCATAACCTTGACAAGGTCAACAAACCATAGACCGTAATTCAAGTTCAACCCGTCATTTCTTGATTGAATTAAACCCACCCGCACGACCCTTGACAAGTTCAGCAAGGCCGTACGACTACCCTAATCCAATCTGCATCATATGCATAAGCAGATAAATACTAGTTAGCTACCGCACACTGCGCCTTGACAAGGTCAACAAACGCAACACGAATACTAAGCAGGACTTATCTGAAATGACAGAGGGCTACGACAGGTTTTTCTGAAAACCTATTGCATAATGAACTTGATATCATTGTAGGATCGAATGAATTTTGAAATGGAGTATTTTTTAGGCTTTTCTAGTTTTGCTAAAGGGGTCACTCCCGGTGAAGGGATCGTCGGCCCTTTCCTCATCGAATAAGGTGCAGGATATATCATATATACCGCTGTACAATGCAAAAACTATAGAAGCAATCAAAAGACAAATCGAGGGTTGTAGCATCTGCCAGTTATTGCTAAAGGGGTCACTCCCGGTGAAGGGATCTCGGCCCTTTCCTTATCGAATAAGGTGCAGGATGTTCTACAAGGAACACCGCGATGCAAAGCAAGAACTGTAGCTACCTGGTTTTATTTTTGAAATTCGATTCCACAACATCTTTTAGGTTTATTTTCTTTCATTAATCTCATTAATGAATGTCCCATCATTTAAGTCCACCTAAACATCACAGATAAATATAACGTACGCTTATGCCATCCGCATTCGCCTCGATGTCCCGTCTGCACCGTTAGGTTAGGTAACTAACGCCAGAGCGAGGCAGGGCTAGCACGGGTGTAAAACATAAGCAACGTCTATATAATATATCATATATACTATATACAGTATCCATCACAGCATATCAAATGATCACATCACACATATCGCAGCAGAAGAATCATATGAAACATTGGATATACTAGGACATCCGTGTTTTTAATACAAGCCGGTATAAAACACGGATTCCACGGTCGCGATGAATAGCCAAACCCACATCCCTAGACCCCTACAAGAGCGGCAAGCAACCCTACCAATTTTAGAGTTAGGAGACCCGGACTCGACTCCTTGAGTTGGTCTCCCACTGGACTCTAGAACCCGGTTACTTGTGCTCTCCTCCTTGGGTCTATCCTAGTGCGGAAAAGTAAATAATATACAAAAGGTGACAGCAACCTCAACCCGGAAATGCCCCAATAAAAGAATATTACATACAATTAAATTTTACATGAATGAAAATGAAAAACTCTCATCTCACATAAAACCCCCGGCTATTCGAACACGACGATCCAACATAACATATCCAGCAACACAGAACATCACATGTCATCAACGTAAGTAAATATGCGCATCCCAATTGTCGTTGATATATAGCAACGAAACCGGCGATATCACATATTACACTTACGGTCGCAGAAAAGAAAGTGTAAAACTACAACAGTTGGAATCCGCAACCTCCTTAGACATCGCATGCCTAACAGTTATAAACCCCGCATTTTAGTCTCTATATCGAAAACACTTTTCAATATCAAGTCGGGAAATTCAACAAGATTCCCGATAAATTGATCGAATGCTCGTCGCAAACTTTAGTAGACGGTCGCACCCCCGATGCCGTCGACGAAGTGCACTAAGGCGGAACACCGCTGCCGCGAGCACCCGAACGGATGCTTTCGGCGACGGGGTTCTCCTACAGTCACTTGGTCGGGGCTATGGGGCATGGCTGTCTATTAAGTTTACCCGGCGAGTATCCGCGTACGCTACGTGATTGCGACAGACTTTTGATCGCATCAAAATTACGTGGCAACCGATCATTCGAGACTAAACTGCTACGTTTATAACATTTAAAACAGTTATCTCATAACTTCATGTGGATTCCAAATATTGTATCGCATTCCAGATAAATAGACAATGTTAAAATTTCCAATCGAATGATCAAACACCCAAGTTTTCCCGAATAGCTCAACACTTGAAGGGGGTTTAAAAACATCCATCACATGCCACAGTATTAATGGTCCAGCCGTAGAAGGGTCAAGCTAACGCCTCACATGTGGCACGCCGTACTGCCCCAAACCCTAAGGTTCAAAGGGCAGTTCAAGACGGTCACATAATCGAGTTAAGGTTTGTTGTCTTCTAGGGGGTCCATTGCGTAACTTGCACGATCTAGACGTTCTTAAACAAACGGAAAAATCCAATACTTGGAAATTTTCCGGGTCGGGAAAAAGTGAGCTATTGATATCCGTTCAAACCTTTTAATATTTTCTAAATATCCGAAAAACAATAAACGAGGTTAGAATATCCGATCGAATCAACGAGTCCCCAATACACCCCAGAAAACTCAACTGTTGAGTATATTTAAAAGCACCCAGAAACATCAGGAATCACATACGGGGGAAACTGTACAAAAATGAAACCCTAACTCTTCAATTGCGCCGCGGAACCACCGCCAATGTCATGTCATTTCCACGGTTCCGCGGCCGTATAAGTGATTCAGTGTCTCGTTTTGTACAGTTAACCTTATATTTATCTGCACTATTTTCTGAGCATTTTTAATTAGGAAAAATCCACAGTTTCAAAAATTGTACAGAGAGGGGTGAAATCGAGGGATATCGGGTTCGATCGGACTTCCAGCTTCGTCTACACTTCGCCTAAAGCTCTAGCCAGGCTCTGATACCACTGTAGGGTTCCTAGGCACACTCAAGAGGTTCTACAAGGCATCAACCATGCCAAATTCAAAAAATTAGGTGCCGAAAAACCCTAATATAGATCGTTAACTAGAGGATAGGCGAAACTATAAGCTAGCAAACAACTTTACTAACAAGTGAAAGGGATTACAACCTTTGTAGATCCGTTCCTCCACTTCTTTGGCTCCGTGTTGACGTCCCTCCGCTGCGATCATCGGAATCCCGGACTCTAGTGATGGTTTCGTCGGAGAAATAATCGGGTTAGGTCGTTGACTTCGATGCCGAAGATGATCTACGTCGAGGCGACTCAAACTCAAGCTCCATCTTCACTTGGTCATGAACCTTATGAAGAAAACACCCTATACAACATGGCAAGTGGTAGAGGATGAAGAAATAGGAAGTGGGTTCACTTTGGATTTGGATTTCTCACTTGATTTCAACACTTGAAATTTTTCAAGAAAGCTTTCTTCGCTTCATGAAGAAGATGAAGAAGAAGAAAAGAAATTGAATTATCTAAAAAGAAAATTCAAGTGAAGTCTATCATATTGCAACCATGGGTGAGTTTAACCTTTGTAGAGACTAAACCTTAGTTTAAGTTAATGGTTAGGTTAGTAAAAGTGGCATGCAAAACAAAATGGTGGACTTTGTCAAAGATGCTTGAAAGCTTCATGAAGCTTCAAGTAAAGACAATGAGAGCCACCATTTTATTTCACTAAAAATAAACAAAAAACCCTAAACCATTAACTAAACATGGTGTAAGTCATACACACACCCAAGTTTGCATGTATCATCAAACATGATACAATCTAATGCACAAAAATATATCACATATACAATTTGTGCACATCAAGTGAGAAAATCAGTCTTAAGTGAATCAATACTAGTTAATGTAAAGTAATATATCAAATATATAATTATACATTAAATCATTAAATCAATACTTGATTTAACGATCCGGTCATATCGCATATAACCGACTAATATAAAGTGTATCAATATATCGAATCAACACATGATTCGGTAACCCGGCTATATCACATATAAACGACCGATGATACAAATCGCGAGAATAGAATTCAGTATCACATACTGGTATTATTCTCGGTCCCGCACATATCTCATATGCGCTCATATTTCGTTTCGCTTGAGCCAGGAAACCTCTGTATAGGACTCAAAGACTCGTCAATACGCCGGCAGTAGGTAATGATCATATCAAACACCCACAAGCCACAAGCGGCCTGCTAAACGTAACGGCCACCCGGGTATTGAGCGATCAGAAGATCAACGAGCAAGCCCACTCACACTCCTGTGAATCCAACCAGTAACACTTACCGTACAGTCCGGTCTGTTCGTCTAATATATCGCATATCTCGTCTAGGGGTGGTAAACGTCAGACCCTAATAACTCGATAAGTCGTGTCGATATGAGGCTCATAACGGGTCGAGAAACTACTGGTAACACTTACCAGTAAATCCCTAAAGCAGCCTTGGCCAAGGACTTCCTGTTATAGCCAATCGAGCACAGCGCAACATCAACTCCCTGTACCGAGAGAGACGAAACCCCTCCTATCGCTCATTGCCTCCATGTGATTCGGGACTGTACCCAAAAACCACCGTTTTGCATGCCCTCTTGGACGTGGTAAGGTGGAAATCAAAGCACAGTGGGAATCACACAAGAATCTATGACGATCTCGGGTCTACAGACTAACCTGTACCAGTGTCACCAGAGAACTGCCATCTGACGTAAGGTATAATACCATCTGGGAGTTCTCGGCGAGTCCGTCCAGTGTACCCAGTCTCTTCTGAGCACCCGTATATCATCTCTGATGTCAAACACCAATGGATATGGGATCATCCATCGCCCATCTATATGGGTCGAGAAGCTATACGCTAGTCTACTCTGGTATATCGATGCCCCGTCTCGATACACCCATGACTAGGGACCTTGAAGGATGTACTTATGGACTACCATGTCCCCACTAGTATGATCCGCATCATAGTCCAGGTAGTCAAGTATACATCCTAAGGGCTTTACCAACATGTAACAGAGAGACAATCAGTATACACGTTAAGGTAAAGAGTAACCAGATAGCATACTATCATGTGAGCAAGAAAGTCGTCCCTACATATGTCCCAGCATCCACTACAATATACATCCTATGTACAGTAATGGCCTCTAGGGCATACATATAACTAACAGCAACTCCGCCTCTGGGCTAACTCCGCCAGCTCCAACGGTGGAAGTTAATGCTGCTATTCCAACTAGGAACAGCTTTGAGCTGCTGAAAAGAGTACGCAGAAATTCACCAATTGCGGTGCTCAAAAGATCTCCTCCACCGGTAGAGACCGTCGTGGAAGAAGAACCAGAAAAGCCGGAGCAGTCTCCTCAACGACTGTCCTCCAGGATCTACAAGACTTGGCGACGAGTCTGAGAATCGGTGATTGATCCGAATTTCTCTCACCAGCACAAAAAGTCGAAAGGTCGGCAGGAAGAAAATCCCCCTGTCAAGCAACGAAAAACGATGACCGCCTGGGTGCCCAAAGTAACGGCCCCTTCAACTTCAACGGCCCATAAGAGAAGGAGGCCAGAGAAAATTCCCGCGCCCGTGGCAAAGGCCAAGGACAGCGAGCCCAAACGCCCTAGGTCTGAGGGCATGGTGGTTTATACCGTCTACATGGCGTCTGGAAAAGAGGACAGCCGTGCATCTACAGGTCATCGACCACTTACACGGTCAGTGACCAAAGCTCAGGAACAACAGCTAAAGCTCCAGGAGATGATGAACGCGATGGCCGCACTCACTGGGCCAAAAGAAAGCCCTGAAGCGTCCTCGGATGAACGCCAGGAGCAAGAAACTGACGCTGAATTCTTTTGTCGGATATTGGAGAAGAAGGATAAAGAGGCTGCTGAACAAGCGGCCAATATAAAGCGTATAGCCCTCCTGTTCCAAGACATGGTGTGGATGATGATCCAACAAGATCCTCCAGTTGAAAATCCCCCGATCGTCCTCGAAGACGATAGGGGAGAAACGTCAAATCCTCCACCGGCTCTGTCAACAGCCAAGGAGGAGACAATCTCCAAAGCTGACTTGGACGAGTATATAGCCCAACAAATACGGGTTCATCATGCGACTAAAGCAGCCGGTCAGGTCGTAAAAACAGGACAACCATATCCGAGCTGGTACGATCAGATAAAGTACCCGCCAGGCTATACAATACTGAAGTTTCATGTTTACAAGGGGACGGGCAATCCCCACCAGCATGTTACCCAGTTTTGGGCGCTCTGCGGCAACACCGGAGGTGATGATAAGTTGTTGCTTCGCCAGTTCGTTGGTAGCCTGGCAGATACAGCGTTCGAGTGGTACTCTGAGCTCCCAAACGACTATATCAAGACCTTCGCGGAGATGGAACTGCTGTTTACTCAGCGTTTCGCAAGCGCCAGTGAACGCACCCCGATGATGGCATTGATTAATGCCAGGATGAAGCCAGGCGAGACATGGGTCCAATATGATATACGGTGGAGGAACCTATGGTCAAAATGCGAACAACGCATTGAAGAGGCTCCTGCAGTGGGTATGTTTGTGGGAACCCTTGATCCGCAAGCAACCATCTCGCAATTTATGATGTTCTTCAAGCCGACTACCTTCCAGACCCTGATCGACAAGCTAGCGCAAATGGATCAGATGGGCCATAGACTTCCTCTTCCAAAGCCGGACTCCCGAAATGAAAAGGGGAAAGGGAAAGCGATCGTTGTCGCTAATGCTCAACAACAGCCGAGCAACTCGAAGCCGGTTGTCCGTCAAAATAATATGCGTCCGCACGTACCCCTTGAGGAGAGGCTAGGACGTCCTTAATCGTTTCCCCGAGATAAAACGAGAAGATTATTCGAGCTGGCGTTGCGCAACCGACTCATAAATCTGCCGGATCCAAAACGTCCATCGCAACCAAATGATGTCAATGAGCCCAACTACTGTCCCTATCACCGAGTACTGGGTCATCCGATCAAAGATTGCTACGTCTTCAAAAATTGGATTGAAGACCAGTGCCAACAGGGCAAGTTCGCGTTGTCCGACAGATGGAAGGTGAGTCCGCCAACCTCACGCCTTTAAAAGGATGAATACACCGGGGGCAATGTGCTCTCTTGTCGAAGAAGCCCCATAGGAGGTTGTGGTGTTAGCCAAAACAAAGAGAATGCTGAACGATCTTCAAACATGCCCAGCGATCAGGTGGAAGAACCCATTGGAACCGTAGGTCATTGAAGGTATGTTGAAGCCGCGTCCAACTCCAAAGACCGATGGTGGTGGCCCAAGCACTCACAACCAGCCGTCAAAATCTTCAAAGAAGAAGAAGAAGAAATCCAAGAAGACCGTGAACCCTGGCGACAAGCGCACGGACTTACAGAAATAAATTGACGCGCTGGAGGAATACAACCAGAAACCACGGACTCCCATTACGCTCCAAGAGTTCCTCAACCACTTCTTTCAAGAGGAAGATGAGGGAGACAGTTCGTCGGATGAATCTGAGGAATACGTGGCGAGCTGTCATATGATCTCCCATTCGTTTACAGACGATGAGGAAACTCCTTGCACTGAAAAGCTGGGGACAGATCCTGAACCGGAAGTTCTGGAGCCATCGGATGAAACAATTGACGCATTCCTCAACGGAGCTCTGTTGAAAAGTAAAGATGATTGGGAATGCGAGACGGCTATATTTGAAAGGGCCAAGCGCCGGCGACTTGATGAAAGAGCTGAGACACTCCCGCTGGAGCAAAATACATCCACTGCGGATAAAAGCAATTCAAGACGAGGAAAAGGTTTGCTAAGGCCATATCAATAGGTATCAAGTTACCATCCTCTGAAGGAAGCATTACTGGTGAAGTGGAAATGCACCCCTCCTACTGCTTGTATCATCGAAAGATTTCGCACCCCACTGAAGAGTGCAAAGCTTTCAATAGATAGTGGCAAGGATATGTTGCTCACCGACAATATTTTAAGCGGGAAAAGCGCAAAACTCATCGGGAGCGGAAAAATACGACCGAGGGGCTTAACAGAACTACCGGCAATTGTCGCATGGTTAACGCCAGGGGATCGCAAGTGCTCACATTCAGGAGCGATTCTGACGAGAAGCTAGCTCTTAGCCCCCTCTTTAAAGAGTCCACCTCGGGAAAAGAAGAAGAGCCGAAGGTCTGCAAAAATATCCGGCTGCGTAATCGGACGCTTCCCGAAAAGAATCTCGGACCCTCAAACAAGAAAGATAAAGGGAAAGAAAAGGTCTCTGAGGATATCGCTCTAGATGACCAAGTCATGGAAGAGCTAGCCGTCAAGGACCCGCCGAAGAAAAATAAGGTGGATTATAACGTTCTAGCGCATCTAAGGAAGCTACCCTCACAGCTCAGCATTCTTAACACCCTTTTACTATCAAAAGAGGCGAGAGATTCATTAATCAAGGCACTACAGGAGCCGGAGCAATTCCAAACTTTCCTGGCCGAAGAAAAGATGAAGGATGAATTGGAGGAAGTGTACATGGACGATGTCATTTTTGGCGATGAAGACCTTCTCCTTGGGACGTGCGAACACAATCGCCCCTTTTATGTCTCGGGATACTGCCACTATATAAAGATAGGCAAAATCCTGATCGACAATGGATCCTCCGTTAATCTCCTCAATATGCGGGTGTTAAAAGAAATCTGCATGAGCGTCCAGCACCTTGCTCGGGACAAGATCACCATCTCCAGGTTCGACTCCCAGTCATCAAGAACTCTTGGGTCTGTGATACTGATGCTATGCTTCGGGCTACTCGTCACGGACATTAAGTTCCATGTCATAGATGCCAAGACATGCTACAATGCTCTGCTCGGACGACCATGGTTACACGAGTACAACATCATCCCTTCTACGCAACATCAGTGTATGAAGTATTTTAAGGATGGTCTCGAGTATACCGTGGCTGGAGAACTGAACCCGTTCTCTGTGAACGAGGTCCACAAAGATGAAGATGCCAAATACTTCTTACCGGATTTCGAAGACACGGAGAGGTGTCATAAGCCGGAGAAAAAAGCTAAAGCCACCATTCCTGTCTTCGGGAGTGATACTGAAGAAGAGGAAGAGATGATTTATTCGGGTCCACCCCAACACAACAAGCCAGGACAGTCCGCTCACATGTTGATATTTGGCAGCTATTCGGAAGATGAGGTCCATGCGGTATTCTCTGCTCGACCTTCAATACAAACGTCCGCTGACGAAGAGCAAAGTCTGCAAGTCGCCATGGTGCCGCTTAAACACTATAAAGAACTGGATGCACTTGATATCTACAGTGTAGAGGAACTGCGGACATTCTATATCCCTCCCAGGCGAGAAGGCGAAAAAGCAATTCTATTCTACCGCTCTGAAGAAACCAAAGTGGAGAAAGAAATCTGGCACGGTATGGATCTTACGCTTGACAGGCTTCAGCCCATCCGTCTGCCCAGATATTATACAGAAGGCTTGAAAAGGCTATTGAAGCGCCAGGGGATATCCTTTAAATAGACTGCTCGAAAAGCCAAGTTCTATGACAGGGTCTGGAACGTTCCCGGGACTCAGCACAAGTTGCCTAATGGGAGAATGGAAACAATCGGGCTTGGATACATTCGATCCAAGAAACGAGAGCTACTCCACGGTTGCTACGTCATGCATGACTTCGATGAAGAAGTGGATGCTCAATAGGAGGACGCTAATCCTGAACCAGTAAAAGTTCCTGATGCAAAAGTGCCCAGTCCGTCGTTCGAAGAGCAAATGGACAAGCTTATAAGGGAAGCTGGTCAAAAAGTCCGAGACGATCATAACCGCGAAATGGCCATCTACGAGAAAGCCAAAACGCAACGCCTCCTCCAACAGGTTGTGAAGGATGAAAATGCCGCTCCCTGTCAACCGGTTATAAAAAAGGTTCGACGCAGAGGCAGGAATAAGTCGAGAGGCAAAAAAGGCGCTCAACAGCAACAAAGCGGGACTAAGAAGCCACGCAAGCGGGAATCGAGCGGTTCTGATCTATCCCTCATAAGAAAAATGGGTCGAGCGTACTATTTTCCTCAGGACAAGACGAAGAAAATACTTGGCCTCGCTCTAAAACATCAGATGCTTACACTGTCGGAGTCTAAACACCCTGAACAAGCAAGCGAAGTCTCTCACCCGGACTATTGCCCTTATCACCGAGTGATAGGGCACCCTCTCAAGGACTGCTTCACCTTTAAGAATTGGGTCGAAGATCAGTATCAGCTCGGCAAGTTCGCTTTATCTGACAACTGGAGGGTAACGCCACCACAGAAGCACGAACCCAAAGCCACGAAAGCAGAACCAGTTCCACATTGGGCTTGGAAGCGAATTCGTACTTGTCACATGATAACAATATCAAAAGAAGAGCCCGAGAATATGGATGACCTTCCCTGGTGCTTTGAAAACAGTGACGATGAGGTGATCTCAGAATTTCCACCAGCACCGAAAGAGCTGGAGGATGGAATACATACCACTGCGGATAACCTCAAGAAAATTGAGTTGGGGACGGCGAATGACCCGCGACCAACATTCATTAGTGAGCTGCTGTCTGAAGAAAGGGTGGTTGCGTTAAAAGACGTGCTGGTACAGCATAGAGATTACTTCGCATAGAACTATTCCGAAATGCCGGGATTAGATCCAGAAATTGCCGTGCACAACTTGGCGATATCCCCGGACGTCAAGCCATTCAAACAGGCACCGAGGAGAATGCGGTTCGAGCTTGTGATGAGTATCAATGCCGAGGTCAAGAAGTTAATCGACTCTGGCTTTATCCAGGAGGTTCAATATCCTAAATGGATCGCCAACATCGTCCCAGTGATGAAGAAAAATGGGACAGTGCGCATATGCGTGAATTTCCGGGATCTCAATAAAGCTTGCCCGAAAGACGATTTCCCAGTGCCAGTCACAGAACTGATGATAGACAATAAGTCCACTCTTGAAGTTTTCTCCCTCATGGACTGCTCATCAGGATACAACCAGATAAAGATGCACCCTGAGGACCAGAAACATACCCCTTTCTGGACCCCTTTGGGCATATTCTGCTACAAGGTGATGCCCTTCAGTCTAAAGAATGCCGGTGCCACCTATCAGAGGGCCATGACGAAGATCTTTGATGACCTTATACATGAAATCGTCGAATACTATATCGACGATCTCGTGGTTAAAAGCAAATTATACGAGGAACATCTCGAGCATCTGAAGACCGTATTTCAACGCCTTCGACAATTCAACTTGAAGATGAACCCTCTCAAGTGTGCATTCGGAGTTTCCTCGGGCAAATTCCTGGGATTCATCGTCCGACACCGAGGTATCGAAATAGATCCGTCAAAGATCAAGGCGATCATGGAAATGCCTCCGCCAAAGACTCTCAAACAGCTGCGGTCTCTCCAAGGGAAGCTCGCGTATATACGGCGATTTATAGCCAACCTTTCAGGCAAGTGCCGTCCTTACAGCCACCTGATGAAGAAGGGAATCCCGTTCGTCTGGGACCAAAAATGCCAAAGCGCGCCAGACGAGATCAAGTAATACCTGCAGAACCCGCCAGTATTGGCTGCTCCGGTCAAGGAAAAGCCCCTTATTCTTTATACAACCGCCCTCGAAGGTTCCTTAGGCGTATTATGGGTGCAAGAGAACGATCAAGGGAAAGAAAGAGCACTCTATTATTTGAGTCGAGTTCTACTGGGGGCAGAAAGCAACTATTCCCCTATTGAAAAACACTGCCTGGCGTTGATCTTCGTGATAACAAAGCTCAGGCACTATGCGTTGGCGCATGAGGTCCGTCTCATTTCGAAGGTGGACCCTCTTAAATATTTAATATCAAAGGCCATATTGACGGGACGACTCGCTAAATGGACCCTATTCTTGATGGAGTTCTCGATAACATATCAACCTCTCAAGGCAGTGAAAGGCCAGGCCATCGCCGACTTCCTCGCTGAGCATCCGATACCCGCCGATTCTCCTCTGAGTTGCGATCTTCCAGAAGAGCATGCGTTTGATGCGATCGACGGTGGTGATACCCGATGAGAGCTTTATTTCGATGGAGCATCTTCCATGAAGAAGCGCAAACAAAGTACCCCTATAATCAAATCGGGGGTAGGACTCATCTTCATAACTCCACAAGGGGGGATAATGCGCTTTGCTTTCTCCTTAACAGAGCCGAGGATGAACAATGAAACTGAATATGAAGCTTTGATAGCAGGCCTCGAGATCGCCATCGACATCGACAGAGCAAATGATGATTCGCTCATGGCAACATCCCAGTTGTAGCGGTGCTGATGCCGAAATCGGTGTCTAATTTCAGGTTTACGGCGAAAAGCCAGCAAGCCGCACATGCATACAAAATAGCCGAAATGATGAGGCAGCTTGCAATAAAGCAGCAAGTAAAGAAAACGTATGCATACAAAATAGCCGAAATGATTGGGCAACTCGCAATAAAAAGCAGCGAGTAAAAATAAAATAAATAGCCGAAATGATTAGGCAATCGCGACCTTCGCGATATAAAAGCTGAAATAATAGAGCATCGCGGAAATAAAACAATAAAAATGAATGAAATCTTTGCCCTACAGTTGAGATCACATCGATCCCTGTATACAATCCAATGGCACAAACAAAGAGGGAACCACACCTTCCCAACAGACTCCGCCAGAAAGCTAAGCCAAATCTCGACGGTTCGCCAACAGCCTAGAGACAACCGCGACATTCGTCTCGATACAGCAGACGCAGTGCCAGCAAATGAAGCGAAGATCAAATTCCTAGCTTCACGGTTTTGACGGTAACTTATATAAAACCTGAAAGACCACCACGGATCAGTTCAACCCCAGGGAAACAAGTGTCCCTGGCAAACTCCTCAATTCAGGGAAACTAGCGTCCTTGATGAGAGCCTCCTGATTCGCGTCGGCTCACCGAGAAACCAGTGTCTCCGTGAGAAACTCCCGATTCGTTTCAACCCCAGGGAAACAAGTGTCCCTGGCAAACTTCTCAATTTAGGGAAACTAGCATCCTTGATGAGAGCCTCCTGATTCGCGTCGGCTCGCCGAGAAACCAGTGTCTCCATGAGAAATTCCCGATTCGTTTCAACCCCAGGGAAACAAGTGTCCCTGGCAAACTCCTCAATTCAGGGAAACTAGCGTCCTTGATGAGAGCCTCCTGATTCGCGTCGGCTCGCCGAGAAACCAGTGTCTCCGTGAGAAATTCCCGATTCGTTTCAACCCCAGGGAAACAAGTGTCCCTGGCAAACTCCTCAATTCAGGGAAACTAGCATCCTTGATGAGAGCCTCCTGATTCGCGTCGACTCGCCGAGAAACCAGTGTCTCCGTGAGAAATTGTCGATTCGTTTCAACCCCAGGGAAACAAGTGTCCTTGGCAAACTCCTCAACTCAGGGAAACTAGCATCCTTGATGAGAGCCTCCTGATTCGCGTCGGCTCGCCGAGAAACCAGTGTCTCCGTGAGAAATTCCCGATTCGTTTCAACCCCAGGGAAACAAGTGTCCCTGGAAAACTCCTCAATTCAGGGAAACTAGCATCCTTGATGAGAGCCTCCTGATTCTCGTCGGCTCGCCGAGAAACCAGTGTCTCTGTGAGAAATTCCCGATTCGTTTCAACCCCAGGGAAACAAGTGTCCTTGGCAAACTCCTCAACTCAGGGAAACTAGCGTCCTTGATGAGAGCCTCCTGATTCGCGTCGGCCCGCAGAGAAACCAGTGTCTCCGCGAGAAATTCCCGATTCATTTCAACCCCGAAGAAACCAGTGTCTTCGGCAAAATCCTTCGACTCAGGGAAACCAGTGTCCTTGACGAGAAAATCCTGATTCGCGTCGACCCGCGGAGAAACTAGCGTCTCCGCGAGAAATTCTCGATTCATTTCAACCCCATGGAAACAAGTGTCCTTGGCAAACTCCTCAACTCAGAGAAACTAACGTCCTTGATGAGAGCCTCCTGATTCGTGTCGGCTCGCAGAGAAACTAGTGGCTCCATGAGAAATTCCCGATTCGTTTCAACCCCGAAGAAACCAGTGTCTTCGGCAAAATCCTTCGACTCGGGGAAACCAGTGTCCTTAACGAAGAAAATCCTGATTCGCGTCGACCCGCAGAGAAACTAGCGTCTCCGCGAGAAATTCTCGATTCGTTTCAACCCCAGGGAAAAAGTGTCCTTGGAAAACTCCTCAACTCAGGGAAACTAGCGTCCTTGATGAGAGCCTCCTGATTCGTGTCGGCTGGCAGAGAAACCAGTGTCTCCATGAGAAATTCCCGATTCGTTTCAACCCCGAAGAAACCAGTGTCTTCGGTAAAATCCTTCGACTCAGGGAAACCGACGTCCTTGATGAGAAAATCCTAGTTCGCGTTGGCCCGCAGAGAAACCAGTGTCTCCGCGAGAAATTCCTGATTCGTCTCAACTTGCAAGATAAAGCCTTAGGCAACAGGGATTAAAAAACTTATTTCCTGAGCACTGGGACCCTGCAAGTCGGTCCAAAACGATCTCTTGCATACTATTCACGGGTCTCACTCTCCAAAGTCGAATCTCGACAAGGAGGGAAACAACCGCTTATGGGTCCTCTCGACTCGTAAGAGGGAAAATTCTCTTATAGGATCCTTACGACTTATAAGAGAAAACGCACTTAGGAATCCTTACGATTCCTAAGGAGAAAATCCACCTACGAGATCCTCTCGATCCGTAGGGAGAAAAGTCTCTATGAGACCCTCACGGCTCGTAAAGTTGAAAAGTCTTAGGCGGCAGATCTGAACCTGCGGCCTAAGCCCTCGCTATTTCTTGAAAAAAAAACTAGGATGCTTACTCTTTTATCTGTCAACCGTGTTTGTTGAGACAGCATGCTGATAATGAGAAAAAAGGAGAAAGCAAAAGAGCATATAAGACATTGCAAAGAGAAAATGTGTATCTTTATTTATTAACTTCAATCAAATACAAGGTGAATCGTATAAAAGAATAAAGAATGGATACATTTTATTCAAAAAAAAAGAAAAGAAAATTTTACAAGTATATTGATACAAAGGCAGCTACTGGGAAGGAAGCGTTTTAAATAGCCCTATCAATTGTTCGCACACTTCCTTCCACGCCTTTTCCTGATCGGCCACCACCGCCAGTTCTGCCTCCACTTGAGCCCGTTGCTGCAAGAGGGATGCAAGCTGCTCCCCAACGGCCTGCTGAGCTGCTTCGCGGCCTTGGGCATTACGCTCGGCAGCGTCAAGTTTCTGCTTCAAGTTCAGCCCATTTGAGATGCGTTCCAGGAGACCCTCGAAGATAGCCTTCACCTGGGCAGCGTTTGCCTCAACTTCAGCACGTAGGCGAGTAGTCTCGCTTGAAGACTCTTGACATTCCCTCAGTCTTAAAACCGCTTCTTGTTCCAAGTGGTGGACGTAAGAAGCGCTTTGCTCAATCCACGCTGCTCTTTGATGGCTTGCAGCTAAGGTCTCAGGAGCAGGGTGCATGAACTCCAGTTGATGCAAGCGAGCCTCGATCTCCCTGCAGTAATTAACCCAAAACGCGACGATGCCCTCATTATGGAAGTTTACGAGTATCACCAGCATTGGGTTAACCGCCGTAGCAAAATCTGCGGCAGACGTAGGAGTCTCGACACCGAGTTCCTCAATGTAGTCGCTCAACATGCGCAGACTATTCACGGCGCCCTTCGAGGACGGACGTCTCAGGAAAAGGCCTGCCAGCATTGTGAGGCGCCGAGATCGGAATGAAAACTGAAAAAACAAAATACGATTAAATGACAGTTCAAGAAATACAGAAAAAGGGGGTCATCAATGCGATAGTTTGCTATACCAGCTGCAGCAGGTGGCAAGGCCGGAAGGGCCGGTGGCTCGGCCGATCTTTCATCCCCTCCTTCGATTTGTAGCACTGCAATCAGGACGAGAGAAAGTTAGAAATAATTCCATCACTGAAAAAGAAAGATATCAGTCGGAAACTATACTCACCAGCGCCACTAGAGGGAGAAGCGAGTTCAGATGGGAAGGAGAAGTGTGGGAGCAACACCTGATAGAGATGGTCAAAAAGCACTCCTAAAAAGACACAACAGTACGACTTTAGCACATAAATTATGCGTCTGAAAGATAAAACTAATAAGTTGCAAACCCATACCTTCCAACATCTTTGATGGTACAAGGGAGGGCTGAGAGGTGACCATCGCCAAGGCAGTAATTGACGGCGCTCCCTCGAGCAATGGAGCATCGGCACTGGCCGCACCTGCGTAAAAAAAAACAAGGATAAACCTGTTAGGAAAGATTGCAAGATAAAGAAAAAAGGATAGTAATTCGAAATTTACCTGATGAGCCTCCAGCCGAGACGGAGGCGTCTCCCTCCTCCATCGACATAAGTCCACCACCCATGGCCTCATCCCCAGACTCTACGGGGGCCGTCGTCGTGCGTGCGAGGCCAGGAGACGGCGGAGGGCCGTAGGCGGGGAGAGCAATGATTGGAGCATTTTCAGACTCTTGAGAAAGAGCGGCTGGCTTTTCCCCAAGAGTCGTGCCCGTCTCACCCGCTACTTCTTCGGGCTTAGCGGTCTCAATTGTCTCATCCGCCGTCACCATGGGGTCGCCGGTCTCAGGCGCCTCGTCCGCCGCTGCCTCGGGCTCAATTATAGTGGTCGTCTCATTTGCCGCCACCTCAGGCTCGGCATCAACGACCTTCTCAGGTGCAGCTCCCTCAGCCCCCAGTTCAGGCTCAGCAACCCCAGCTGTGTTGTCCGCCATCGGCTCAGGTTCGACCAATACCTCTTCCTCTGGCCCCTCAGGTTCGACGGTCTCCGCCTCCCTCTCGGTTGGACTTGGCCCTGCAGGACAGAATATATAAGAACCGACAGATTTATAATTCTTACAACAAAATTTTGAAAGAAATATTACCTAAGGTGGACTTATCGTTAGCCTCCCTATTGGCGCGCACCGCCTGTCTGTGAGCTGTAGACAAGGCGACCGGGGGCTCTTCTGAGGGAGTATCAGCACGAGGGATGGTGCTTGGGCCCGCTTCAATGGTCAAAGCAGCCCTGCGTGCCTTCGCTTCGCGCCTCAATCACTTCCTCTCCTCCCGGACCGTCGCGATGGACCTCTTCGACGCTTCCTTCATCAAGGTGTCGTCGTCTTCGTTTAGAGTTGCCTCATGAGCCTTCAAGGCATCTCTCATCGGCTCTTCAAGTCGGGTCTCTCGCGGTATCCCCGAGGAGGCCGAAACATCAGCGGCTGGCCCAGGAAGAGTCTCCGCATCACCTGGCGGGACCAGCATTGTGGTTCCTGTGATAAAAAAAGGGGATTAGATCGACCATAACAAAAGGAGAATAAAGAATTGATGAATCGAAATGTACCAAGGCCTAAGGACGCTCTGAGTCGTTCCTCCTCTTGGAAAGTTTTGAGGGAAGCAACAATGGCTTCTTCAGTGGTGATGCCTGTTTGAAGAAAAGAGGGGAAAAACGTTAGTCAAAGGCAATAATAAAGATATGATGCAACAAAAAATGCGACTAGTAATTACCCAATTGCGCAAGCTTAGCTAGCCACGCGTCGCGCCTCGCCAATCGCTCTGAAGCTGCGATGGCGGCCGCCAAGTCCGTGTCATCCGGCGGCATGACTAATCCCCTGTTGGTCCCGTACTCACCCAGGCCCTCGCTATAGGGAGCGTGGGGTTCCTGACCGAACGCAACGTCAGCTGAGAAGAGCTACTTCTTTTTCCTCTTCTGCCCACCAGCCCTGGGTGCACCCGGGATCGACTTGCGCTTTGTGGGCATCTTGGGGCGGCGGGTCCCGATGTCCGCGCCCACACCAGACTCCGGCGAAGCCGCAACTACTGTCTCCACTGGAGCACAGGGCGCTAGTGGTGCATCCGCAGTATCGGAAAGCGGCAATCCACATGGAGGACTCTGTACACGCGGTGGTCCGGCTCTAGCATCTTTCAGCGGAGGAACTACTGAGGTCCTTGGCACCAGAGGAGCTTTTCGGTCGCTACCAGGAGGCACACCCTTACGGTCGACCAGCAATCGCTTTTCTTCCTTTATAACGGCGCCCGTCGAATGATTGTACCATTCTTTATATGCATTGAGGAGTCGTGGGGCGCAAGCCGGCTCGCTGATAAAAAAATGAGAACCCGTATTCAGACGCATGAAGTGATACAGCGCGTTCTCCATCTCTTCTTCAGTAGCAGTAGGTTCCAGTAGGAAAGCCTCCAATGGTACCCCTTAATTGTAGCTCAGTTGTTGGGCTAAACGATGCGGGTTGTATCTCTTGAAAATCGCCGCACCGTTCTGCCTAAACACCAGGAAGCCCGATCTGATAGAATATAGATGGAGGGTCTCCCGGGCCGTCAAAACTGAGGCCCCATTTTTGAAAGTGTCTTGCAATGGCCACACTGTGGTGGTAGATGCCTTTCCAATAGTCAACACTTTGTCAATGAAAGACACCCCGTCTCCAACGGTGTGGGGGAGAAAGAGCAAACCCCTGGCATTCCGTGGCGATGGAGTCATAATTGAGGCGCCAATCAATCGTATGATTCGAGGGAAGCTGCACCTGTCATAGAACGAGGGCCTTTTGTGCATACCGAAAACGCCCAATGTATGTAGCTCGAGCCATGATACGAAGTAGTGCATCGGGAAGATCACGTGCAGTACCCCAGGTGCTTTTTTCAAGCACCAGATCTAGGGCCTAGCGGTCTCAGCTCATTAGCATCCGCCGCTTGACTAAGGCGGTGATACAGGTGTGCCAAGCCGGCGATCCCAACAGCCACTTTTACCCCAATGGTCATCCGGTGAGCTGGGTAAAAGACAGAGGGCCGCATATGGCGAGAATGCATCGGGAGCGCAAGCCAACTCAGCCATAGCCCAAGAAATCCTAAGAAGAAAGCTTTCCCGTCCATCCCGGGGGCTGCAACTTCCGCAAAAGACACAACTGGGGAGTTAGGAAGGAAAAAACCCTTTTGGTCTATTTCCTTCGCCGGCAGGTTATCCAAATCTAGACCGAAAGGGTCATCAAGTGTGGAAAACTTAGCAGCTTCTGCCGAGAGGACGTTTGGATGAAGGAATCGAGCGACAAAATCCTCGAAGCTAACTCCGTGGCTCCCACGTTCGATAAAAAGGGCCTCATAGATGTTCAACACTTTGATCAAACTTGGAAATTGATATTGAACAGCATTCTCCGGAGTGAGGCCCCTTACTGCCGGCTTAGCACCGAAGACATATTCGTCTGTAGGAAGCAACTCCTCATAGTGCTCCCCTATAACCGGTAAGCCGGAGACCTCTGTGAATTCCTCCAAAGAAATCGACACTTCCCGGTCCATTGCTAGGAAAGTGTGAGTAGGAATGTTCCACTGCTCCAAAAAGGCCTTAAACCACCAGGTGGGAAGCGTGGGATATTGGAAGAGGGAAACGTAAACTGCAGTGTACAACCCTAGCCTTATCAACTGTGACTTCTTCGCCGACAGAATGTAGCGGGCCCATGGTAGATAGCCGATCGGATGGCGGGGGATCAGACCTATGTTATATGATTGCCCCCAAGGTCGCGCCTCGCCTTGACAAACACGGCGTCCCAGGATATCCAAAACCATAGGACGCTGAATCGGAATTGCATCTATAGCAGGATGAAGAAAGCCCTTTGAAGTCCAATCAACCATCTCCATGGCATACTGCACCAGGGGTGGGCTGGCATAGTAGATCGCCGTAATAGGCTCTGACGGTACTGTGCACGAAAAGCTCTGTCGACCCATGATAATTTGGTTGTACCACGACCCCCAAAGGTGAAGATTCTTATATTTCGGGTCGTGGTCCCTGATCATAGCTAGGACCTCATGGTCTACGGGTGCTTAGGGGAATCCTTCCTCCGAACGAACAAACGGGAATGAGATATCGAAAGACATGTTCACTGTAAGGGGACAAAATTAGCCGTTGGTGTTGTAATTCCAACGCTTGGCATTTTAAAAAAAAAAGTTAAAAAATTATTAATTAATTAAATAAATAAAATTAATTAAAATTAATTACACCATATTGCAGTGCAGTGGGTAGGGGACCAAAGGGGGACCCACAAAATCTGGATGATAATGCATCAGTTAATAAGACAACCCCACCATTGGATGAGACTGTCAGTTAATCCACAAGAGAATATTCTCATTAATAATAAAAATCCCTAGAGAAAAGGAGAAAATCTCCTCTTTCAGAGCAAAGCTCTGTCACAGAGTGACACTTATCAAACTCTGGTCTCAGGGGAATAAAATTCCTTAAAAGAGCCTAGCTCTATGATAATGATGAGAAAATCTATTAAAAGAAAAAAATTCTTTAAACTCCTAAAGATTAAAAAAAATTTTTTGGGATCCTAAAGATCCATGAAAACTCTTAGGAGTTCTTCATTTTTAGATTAAAGAGATCTACTTTTGGTCCATGAGCAAAGCTCTGTTCATGGATTGAAAAAACCCTGAAACAAGATCTCTTCAGATCTATGGATTCTTGATAGCAAAGCTCTGTTGGTGAAACCCCAAAGGGGTTTTCTTTAGATCAAAGATCTATGAGAGCAAAGCTCTGTTGATTAAAATTAATTTAATTTATTTAAGTTAAATTTTACCTAAAAATGTTCTAAGTTCTGAACTCTGAAGTTCTTGGGAAGAAACAAGAGCAAGGCTCTGAAATTCTTAAGCAAGAGCAAAGCTCTGAAAATTAAGTTTTTGGAAAAATGGTAAAAATTTTCTAAGGACCAAGGGTCCTATTTATAGGCGCCTGCGCCCTTTCACCTCACCGGTTGATCCAATGGCTAAGATCTTCCTACCACTACATTCGCGTGCGCGCCATGTGAGCGCAACGGTGGGGGGCATTTGTTTTCCCAATCAGAGCAAAGCTTTGTTTGAATTTCAAAAATTCAAAATTAGAAGCAACACTTCAAATTCCGTACGCTGCGCGCAACGCACCACGTATCAAAAGCTGATACGTCAGCGCAGCGCCCAAGGCAGCGCGCCCAATCAGAGCAAGGCTCTATTTAAAACAAAAATTAAAGGAAGCAACGCTTCAGTTGCGCAAGCGCTGCGCTGCGCGACACGTGTCAGCGCAGTTGCGCAAGAGCAGTTGCTCAAGCGCTGCGCTGCGCGACACGTGTCAGCGCAAACGCAGTTGCGCTGCGCTGTGCGCTGCGCGACACGTGTCAGCGCAGTTGCGCAAGCGCAGTTGCGCTGTGCGGTGCGCGACACGTGTCAGCGCAGTTGCGCTGCGCTCTGCGCTGCGTGACACGTGTCACGCACTAGGGCGTTTGCGCCAAACAGAATTAGAATTCTAGTAAGATCATTTTGTTCTTGTTAAAACAAGAAAATTGTCTTCTGTAAAACAGAAGCCCTTGGATCAAAGATCCAATGGTGGGGAAAATTCCCCAAATCACTCAGAGAATGATCTCTTTAACAAACCTAACAAATCTATGGGCACTATATAAAGACCCTAGACCCCAACTCAAAGGATCATCAACATTGTGAGAGATCAAGAACTTCAAAAACAGAGAGAACTCTGAAGAAAATTCAAGAAAAAGGTAAAAACCTTTATAAAATAGAAGAATTTCTTCTGAATAGATCATTGATCTAAGAACAAGATCAATAATCTTCAATAAAAAAACAAATAATAATAGTGCCTTGCACTTTTTATGAACCATTGGTTCTGGAATCTTAAAGATTCTTTTCTTGAATCCAAAATTGGATCAAGTTATTAAAACAGTGCCTTGCACTTGCAAAACTGCACTGTTGTGCTCCTGGTTTGGCGCAAGCCACCAGAGAGCGCCACGTGTCAGCACCAGAACCACTTGCGCTATGCGCTTTTAAGATAGAGCATTGCTCTCTAAAATTGGCGCAGCTCACCAGAGCGCGCCACGTGTCAACAGCGCAACAGCGCAGCGTACTGGCGCAGCGCACTGCGCTTGCATGACACGTGTCACCACCACAAGCGCTTGCGCTCAATGATTAGCGCAAAACGCCTGACAAATGCACTGCATTGTTTACTGAAGGGCCAGGCCCAAATCAAAAAGGCCTAGCAGGCCAAAATAAAAATGCAATGCATTAAAAGGGCAGAGCCCAAACAAAATAGATGCTCTGCATCATTTATAAAAAGGGTAGAGCCCAAATAAAGCAGATGCTCTGCATCATTTATAAAAGGGCAGAGCCCAAACAAAACAAAAATGCAGTGCATTATTAAAAAGGGGCAAAGCCCTAGCACAGGCCTAATAGGCCAAAGATAAATAAAAAAACGTTGAATATTCCCAACTGGACTTAGCCCAATCATGGCCGTAAGTCCTCAAATTAAATTGACTGAGCACGGCTGCTCTCCTAAATCAATTTACATCCGGTTCAAGGGTACATCTCCGAACTCCTCTGGCTCCTATCGTTGTAATCCTTCAACGACGTCAGAGAGGTGACGGGTCCCGACAACCATACATCAACACGGACTGTGGGATCCTTAAACCCGCGGACTTATGCGTCCTTAAACTAACGGACTTATGTGTCCTTAAACTAACGGACTAATGCGTCCTTAAACTACCCATGGACCACCATGTCCCTAAACTGGCAATGGACCACCATGTCCCTAAACTGGCAATGGACCGCAACGTCCCTAAACTACCTATGGACCACTACGTCTCTAAACTGGAACAATAGAGCCCCCAAATGCTCTTTTGTCGGATCCAAACGATCCCGTTAAGTTGATCTTGGTCTCAAATCAGACTAACGTGTCGTTAACGAACGTTTAAGTTGATCTTAGGCTCAATATGGCTAACGTATCCTTAAACTAAAACACCAAACCCAAATCTAAGTAAATACGGATTTGGACTAATCCACGTCCTATGGGCGACGGCATAACTTGGTCTCCGTATACAATCCACGGGCATCCACAAATAAAACAAACACACACGACACGAAGTGAAATTCTGGAGAAGGAGAAAGTGGCTACCGCGATGCGGTAGCGTAATTAATTGCAGGGGCTTGCGCCTGCAGGGAAGAGCGTCCCCACAATCAAAAACCCCTCAAACGAGGGCGAATCTGACGAAGTCTGCTACATCGGCCGCATACGTCTAAACCTCCGATACATGGTGCCATAAATCAACTTGGCATCTTCGGAGAGGTAGACGGATAAAACCATATAGCATCTGCCCTGAATCTCAGGCAAGACGTCCTCACGTCGTGGCCGCCATTCGGAGGGGAACAGATGTGTCAAGTATGTCAATAAAAAAGTGAATGATTCGTGACAGTGAACGACACAGTGAATAGTGAACAAAGCAGTGTTATTGGTGCATACTTGTACATAACTAACCAATACTTATAGATAATGAAACCTGAAGAAAAGAGGGAAATCAAAGTGGAAAAGAACTTGTATTTAGTGAGGTTAGCGATTTTAGAGGATGATCATTCGAACAGCGACTTATATATATATATATATATATATATATATATATATATATATATTAGGTTTGGACCTAGCGGTCTGGCTGACAGGGTTGTGTCCCGGGCAACAGTGGGCAGTAGTCTTGGATACGTACGAGACCCTTGTTAAACATGATCACTCCTCTCCACAACTCGATTTCAAAAGTGACTTAGAGACCGATAGGGACACAGATCATACATGGCATTGTTTAATGGCATATCAATTACCTGCATTTATTGTCTCCGCCGTTATTACTTTATTTCCTTGCCTCTTGTTATTATTATAATATTGCTATTGTGTCTCCTTGACGACCTAAGTATGAATGCTCAGATATTGGATAGGACCCAGTTCAGGAGTCAGACCGGTCAATCAAGCTTGCAGAGATCTAGATGGTCGTGCTTTCAGTGCTTTTACCGCTTTTCATAAATCAACCTTGTATTCGCACTTTGTTAGTAGTTTCTTTTTCTTTCGAACTATTGTAAACTGTGAACAATGAAAGTTGGTGCAATAAACTAGTGATGTGTTTCTTTTACTTCTGTGATGTGATTACTGATTATCATGTAATGCTAGAAGCCGAAGTGTGACTACGGCGGGATTGTTCCCCGACCGTAGGAGCATGGCTGGCCTAATCGCCTCCCGTATTCCGTATTTTGGGAAGCGGGGCATGACACCGATGCTCTGAGGTATAAATAAAGAAGATATTGCATCAATATGCGGTAATTGTGGCTCTTGAGTCCTACAATTTTTCCGTTTTCTACCTGCACCTGTTTAGAATTGTTTGATGAGAAACCGTCGGGGGCATTCGATTCTTTCAACACATGCAAGATCCGCCGCTTCTCCTCTTTGTTCATATTGTAGATTGTCGGTGGGATCTCGTAATAACCCGGTTTACCAGCTACAGGCTGAGATTGCAATTCTTTTCTAATGGACAAACTATCCAAATTCGTCAAATCACGACGGGCATTGAGACTGTCCTTCGTTTTTCCTTCCTTACACAGCAGAAAATTAATGATGTGCTCGGAGACGCCCTTCTCGATGTGCATGACATATAAATTGTGATGCAGTGGTAGATCAAACCAGTACGGAAGCTGAAATAAACCACTAAGTTTTTTCCAACCAAATGGGCATGGCATTGCATCTTCTTTCCGATTCTTTCCGAATGTGATATTTTGATAACCTCTCCATTGTTACAGTATATTATTACCGGATAATGATTCAAGCGGTATACTGGTCTCTATCTTGCTATTGAACATTTCTTTATTTCTTCTGAATCTTTGAGTTATAGGCAAAAATCGTCGCGGGCCCATAAACGACACTTTCCTGCTAAACTTCAAGCGTACGCTGCTCGTACGAATATGACAACCAGGGCAAGCAATCGTCCACAAAAAAGCAGCACGCATATGAAAAAATTGTTTACCATCTGAGTCATAGGTTCACACACCAGATTTCCACAGCAACTTTAACTCATCGATCAAGAATTGAAGGTATACATCGATGTTTTTTCCATGAAACGAGAGACCGTCGATTAAAAGAGCCAACGTAAAATAAGACTGCATCATAACCTTCCATGGCGGCATATTGTATATAGTCACCACAACGGGCCAAGTACTGTAAATACACCCGCCGCGAACTATCCCAAATGGACTGAAACCGTCGCTCGCAATCCCCAGCCTCACGTTATGAGGGTCTGCGGTGAACGAAAGATGTTTTTCATCTAAAACATTCCACGATATCGAATCTCTAGGATAACTCATTTTTCCCTCTTCATGAGGCGATTTATGGTGCCACTGCATTTCGGACACCATTTCCTCACACATAAATAACCGTTGCAGCCTTGGTATTAATGGAAAATGATGGATTTTCACGGGCACATCACTCGAACGGGAGTCTTTCTTAGGCTTGAATCGGTTTTTCCAGCACACTGGGCAGCTTTTGAGTGCGGCGTGTTCTTTCCAGAACAAAACGCAGTCATTCTCGCATGCATGTATCTTCTCATACTTTAGGCCGATATTTGTGATTATCTTTTGCATCTCGTACGAGCTCGGTGGCACTTCATTTTCATCGGGAAAAGCTTCCTTCAGCAATACTAGGAGATCGGTGATAGACTGTTCACTCCATCTGTTCTTACACTTGATCTGAAAAATACGTACGAAAAAGGATAGTATCGAAAACTCTTTACAATTTAGATATAGAGGGATTCTCGAGGAAGCCTTGTACTTCTTCAATAACACGGGTCCAGTGCTTTCTGTATCATAAGGAAGTCCAGTGGCATTTATAAGCCCATCCATGTCATCGACCGCCACAAACACAGCATCATCATCTTCAACAGCTTCTTCTTCTTCAAACCGCCATTCCTCATCTTCCTCCTCTTCATCTACTATCCCTTGACACTCTTCGGATTTCGCTTCAATGAATTCGTTTTCCGTCTCTTGCACTGGCCTTCCATCGTTCTTTACTCCGTGAATATCCCACTTAGTGTAATCTCTAACGAAACCGTTTTTCATGAAGTGTAACTGAACATCCGATTTTTCTGTAATCGCATGTTCATACACTTATAGTAAGGACAATAGATTTCATACTCTTTCGGTATCCGATTAGTCAAATATATTGCATATTTGCATGAACATTTTCCTACTATTGTTAACTACTAAAAGGTATTAATTGTAAATAAAGAACATATGTGGATTTATTTGTAAAAAGATTATTATCATATGGTTTATTAAATTTCGACGAAATAAAAAAAAAACACCATTAAGTAGAATTGGTCACGGATTGACCCTGACAAAATCTCTATTACCTTTGGACCCTTTTGTAGTAGATATGTATGATTTCATTACATAGCCTTTTATCCTTTTTCTCAATTTTCTTTTTCCTCTCTTTCCATGTGTAAAAGGTTATTTGTATATAGAAATCTTCGTCATCCAACATTTATAACATCTCAATGGTTTATAAAATTTAGATGCCCTCGGCTAGTCTCAATTTGGATTAATTAGAATAGCACATATATAGCCTCTCAACTGACTAAACCATGTGGTATAGGATAAGTAATAAATATTATACACACACACATGAGAATAATGAAGAAAAGAGGCTGTATGAAGCTTTTTTGTTATGTGGCGTCAAAAATCTATATCCTTCACTATTTTTTCGACGATCGACATTCATCATCTTCATCTTTACCATCTAAGATGTGGATACAGAAAATTTCATATGGTTCTACCGCTTTTTCACCGTTGAATAAGTAATGTAAAAAGTTATATTGTCGGCAAACCATTAATTTCTAAATCAACAGTGAAAAGTGATAGAACCATATTAAATTTGGTGTATCCATATCTTAGATGATGAAGATGAAGATGATGGATGTTGATCGCCAAAAAAAATCATGAAGGGTATATTTTTTCGACACCATAGAAAGAAATTCCATCCCATGGCATCTTTCCTCCGTTATCCTCAAATATATATATATATATATATATATATATATATATATATATATATATATATATATATATATATATATATATATATATATATAAAATCCTTCACGCATAAATCTGACTTATGTTTCTAATTTATATTTATGAGCATTCATGTCTCCCTGAAAGAAACAAGGATACTAATTATATTTATCACGCTATTGTTTAGTTTTGCTTTAATGGTAAAAGATAAGATAAAGCTAATTTTCAAGGCCAATTCAGAGAATTCATTATCTTACTGGAAAAGGCATATATATCCTCTTGAAGGTTATACTAAACCTTCAATGTAGTTTAAGGTCATTCGAATTGCAGTATAGACTTATAGTCATTTAATCATAAAAAGAATGCCTTCGACACTCAAATATCACAAACAATTTAAACCAAGAGGAAACAGATGGTAAAGATCATATATGCAATTTCTTACATGTACATGCTTCAAAACTCCGAAGTTATGGTGAAAGTTTTTTTATATTCAAACATGCTCCTGCAAGTTGAATGCCAGACCAAAACCTTGCTAATGCACAGCGCATCCGATGGAATTTGAATTTGGGTTGCTCTGACGCCATCTTAAATGTCTCTGCCACCACGTCAAAACTCTGAAGTTATGATTACGGTTGATGGATATAACTTAATATTCTATCTAAGTCACCCTCTCAGACTTAAATTATTTTTTAGCGTTCATAAATGGGCTAGTCTGCAAGGATCCAAAGCTAGCCAAACCAGAGGACTTCTTCTTCTCCGGGTTCAACATACCAGGCAACACTGCAACCGAGTGGGATCCAACATGAACCTAGTCAATGTTGCGGCCTTACCGGGTCTCAACACCCTTGGTATATCCATCGCCCGAATCGACTATACACCATATGGTCCCAACCCTCCTCATACTCACCCTCGAGCAACCGAGGTCCTCACCGTTATCGAAGGAACATTGCTTGTTGGATTCGTTGCCTCGAACCCGAACAAAGTGTTCCTAAAGACGATTCATGAAGGAGACGTGTTTGTGTTTCCTATCAGTCTAATTCACTTCCAATTCAATACTGGTGATGTTCCTGCTGTTGCCATTGCTGGTCTTAGTAGCCAGAATCCTGGTGCGATCACTATAGTCAATGCTGTATTTGGGTTGAACCCGAGAATTTCAATCGATGTTATGAAGAAGGTCTTTCAAGTAGAGATGATAGCGTGATTGAAGAGCTCATGGCTCAGTTCGCTTAGAAGAATGGAGAGCGTACCAAGTTGTTTGATAATGAATATGCCTGGCATATATTGTGCATTTCAATATGCAATGATCGATTTTATGTTCACATTTGTATTATTGAATGATGTAATTGTATGCAGGCTCAACCGTAACATATCTTTTATTTCTTATTTATATCAAAGAATTATATCAAACTAAAAGAAACAATCTAATAAAGCAATGAAAGGACAACTAATACATCTAGAACTTAGACTGGATCAAACTGATTATCTTCTTGTCAATCTGAAACCCTTTCGCAAGAATATCGCTGGCGATATCAGGTTTTGATCCGAATACGGCATTAGCTATCATATTCACACCCGGATTCTGACTGCTAAGCCCAACAATCGACACTGCATTGGTCTTGCCAATATTGAACTGAAAGTGTATGAGGCCTTGGGGGAAAACAAACACATCTCCCTTGTGAAGAATCTTGGAGAAAAATTTGTTATCGGGGTTGGATGTCACGAACCCAGCGTATAATGTTCCTTCTATCACGGTCAAGATTTCAGTGGCTCATGGATGAGTGTGAGGTGGGTTGAGTCCATAGGGCACGTAATCAACATGGGCCATCGAAATGCCAAGAGTGTTGAGTCCAGGGATTCGATCCACATTGATTAGGGTCACTTTTGATCCGACTGGGTTCGATGTGTTGCCAGGCTTGTCAAGGCCAGAGAGAAAGAAATCTTCAGCTGTAACAAGTTTCGGGTTCTTGCAGAAAAATCCGTTCACAAACACTGCAAGAATTGGAAAAGCGAGTGCCGGTTAGTTACTGAATACGATTTTGGGTGAATTGCCAAAAAAAAAAACCCACACTTTTGCCTGTCTAGCAGGAAATACCCCTGTTTGACATGGTCAGGTAATTTGTTAATTAACAAGACATTGTCTAAGGAGCTTATTTTAATCCATGGTTTGATATGTGTGTGTGTGTGTGTGTGTGTGTGTGTATACCCAAGGCAAGGTCCTCATGCAACAAAATGCCAAACCGTGTGTGTAAAATTAACTCATAAAGACTAGTTCTCTTTGGAGAAACAAACAAAACTCAGAAAATATTTAATTAAAAGGATAATCAAGACACTGCCAAACCAATGTAGACACTTCTTCCAAAAGATTGTTATTAAGAATGTTAAGAGAATATTTCAAAGCTGTTCTCAACCAACTCAAAATCATACATCATCCTCCTATATATACAAAATCACCATCCTAAGTCATCCAATATCCCCAGGTGCTCAACTTTAAAACTTCCATCTCCAATAAGATCGCATTATTTAGTATTTAAACTAGTTGGTAATTGCTAAGAAGCCAACTGAAGGAGATCTTGAATCAGTCCCTGCATGAAGCCAACTGAAGGAGATCACATTATTTAGTATTTAAACTACTGGGCCCTAGGTTTTTGTTCACGTTTCTAACCGTGAACAAAACCAGTTATGGGTCACTGTTACATCCGTGAACAAAACTTATAACCATGACCCATAACACAGACCTCCTCCAGATATCAGTATCTGGAGCAGTCTATTATTCACTGTTGTAACCGTGAACAAATGTATTTAATCACGGTTACAAACAAGTTATTTTGGATTTTTTTAAATAATCAAATTTTTCGTGCCCCACACGCGTTAATTTCAATCACAAGCAATATATAATTTTCATTCACAAGCATCAATATATAATCATCATTATATATTCAAATCTCACGCAATTAATATACGATAATTAAATTAATAAGCTCATGCAAACATAAACAAAAATTATACATACAATTAATATGATCAATACACCACTAATCAACAAATCAAAAAATGTATAGGTCAAAAAATAGTCCAATATGATCAATACTCTACAAAAGTTCTATTGTATGTGTCAACAAATCAAAAGAGAGAAATAACACCGTAGGGACGACGATCCACCTCCATCGTCTCGTGGCCTAAAAAATACGCTCAACTCACTCCGTATGGCCTGCTGGATGGAATCGGCATGCGAATGCCTCATGTCTCGAATCTCTGCCCTAAACTCCTGCAGCTCGTGTCGCGGCTCCTGAAACTCCTGTCGCGGCTCCTAAAGCTCATGCCGCGTCTCCTGATCCTGTTGCTCCACATGCGCACAGAGCCGATGGATCTCCTGCTGCGATGCACCTGCTGCATCCGCCCGTGTTTGAGTCACGGCGTGCTCATGCACGGTCGAACGTTTATCAAAAAATCGATGGACCCCGGGACCAACCCCACACTCATACCTACTGTGATACCCGCCGGATATCGAATCCAGGACAGGGACAATGGCAAAGATCAGGTCGCCGAGGCTAAGTCCTAAGACGTCCATCTTCTCCTTGAACTGGGTCAGTATAGAATATATACACACACCCAGGTGTTAAGTTAAAATACGTAATCAACTCGATTATATGAAACTTACCATGCACGCGCCCATGCCCTTGTGTAACGCGGCCCATCTCTTGGCATCATTGTAGTTGGCGGGTCTTTCTTTCTCTGTGATGAAATTAGGGTTTAGTTTATTAATTAATTATCAATATAGAAAACATATGGAATTAAGCGTCGAAATACTCACTAAGTGCCACCGAGCATTTTGCGAACGCTTCCCTTGGATCGCAATAAAGCGTTCTCGCACGACGTTGTTCCGGTTTTGCTTATTTCGAACAGACATCGCCTTACAAAAATAAAGATTATAATATATTTTAGAATACGATTTCATGTTATATTGTTAAAATCTTAAAAATTAAATTGATACATGCAAATCATCGTGCTCAAAATAGACGACAAGAAACGACCAATCCTTTCTCGGGATCTCCAGCACTACGACCTCCATCAAGTGCATCCGTTGATCCTCGATCTCCACGGCCCAGAGAAGATAAAGTTCACTCTTCACTTCCCATCGGCGATATCGCTTAATCACTTGACACTAGCCTAGGAAGTGAGCGAGGTTGCGATCTATATCGAATGGCTTGTACACCCCATCCTCGCCAGGCTCGCCACCGAATCTGTAATTCTTTCTGGTATGAAATTGAAATATATTAAAAAAATAATTATATATATATGTATATAACGACGATTGAAATTTAAATGTGTGAAAGGGTATGCCATACCTCTTTCGACCCAAAAAACCACGTAGCACGCTCATCCTGGCACTACTACAAATAAGGGTTGCCCCTACGGATTTATCCATAGGGACAAACCACTGCCCCTACGGATATATGCGTAGGGGCGAAAAAACACCCCGTAGGTGCAAAGGCCGTAGGTGCAAGTTGAAGCCCTGAACTTGTCCCTACGGGCAAAATCTTGCCCCTACGGAGTTCTATGTAGGGCCATGTTCCCCTATGGAGTAGCCCGTAGGGTAAAAAAGGTTATTTTATTTACGGTTTTTTTAAATATATTAACTGTACCTACGGATATATCCGTAGGTCCAAGTGCTTGACCCTACGGATATAGGCATAGGTACCTATCCGTAGGGGCAAAATATCAGAAATCCTGATATGTTGCCCCTACGAATAACGCCGTAGGGGCACGCCCAACCCCCTGATACCGAGATCATGGGGGAAATATTAGTTACTGCTAATATTGTGTCCCTACGGTGTAATCCGTAGGGGCAACATTTGTACCTACAGATTAATCCGTAGGTACACATTATCTGTATTTTTTTTAAAAAAATGGGCTGCCTGATTTTTTTCCCGCCCTGTGCACAATAATATATATATATCAATCAAATATAAAATTAATCATCACGCAACATATATCGCAGTATTCATAATCACATCTCACGCATATAATATACAAAAGAAACCCAAAAACTGAATATGATATAAATATAAATCAATATCGTTTCAAAATGTAGTACAATATGTATGATATAAATAAATACATGTTTCAAAAAAAAGAACCAAAAGGCTACCCTAGCTCGGTCCAGCTCCACCTCTGAATAACGATAGAATAACGCGTGCCTGCTCCTCGGTCAATAAACTCTGCAATTCGGCGCGAGCGGGAGTCTGAGCGGCCTGTGGAGCTGGCGATGTGGTCTGCACAGCCGCCGTCGAGGTAGTCGCTTGCGGATCCGCGGCTGCGGGAGTCTGAGCGGGCGGTGGAGCTATAGGAGCTGTCTGCGGAACCGCAGCCGATGTAGTGGATTGCGGAGCCGCAGCCGAAGGAGATGCATGTGGAGGCTCGATCGATGTACCCTGTCGCGTATGGACCTAACGTGTGTAAGAAGCGTGTAAAAACTGTGTATTATTCGAATCCGTATCATTATTAAGTTATTTCGAAACCCCGTCTGGATATCTAGTTTGGAAAACCGTTGTTTAATTTAATTACATATGTATGTATGATTAATCAAACTTAAGTCTAAAACCAAATAAGCTCAAACTACGTACTAATTATGGATATGTTGATATCTATATAATATGACATAATATTTTACTATAAAGTAGTATACATACCAGCATCTCCTTCAACTCCTGAAAGGTGGCCCTCAAGCTCTCCAGTTCCTGATGGACACGTCGGTTACTGGAGACGGAGAAAGTAACCGCCGGGGAATGCTGCCTTCC
The DNA here is from genome assembly GCA_030015575.1 of Agapanthus africanus. NCBI lineage: Eukaryota > Viridiplantae > Streptophyta > Magnoliopsida > Asparagales > Amaryllidaceae > Agapanthus > Agapanthus africanus. Next base: position 5,220,117 of record CM057341.1, on the reverse strand, counting down.
ATCTAGCAACTGTCAGAACATTATATTTAGTACATACTGGTCTATAAAATTGACAAGAAATACCAAAATCAATAAATTCAAAGCCTTACCTACAGAGATAGCAGATGTGCTCCTCTGGTATCTGCATGTATCAAAATTTGAATAGTATTAATTAATTTCAGTAGATACATATTAACAAGATAAACTCGCATATAGCGCTGCTTACACATAAGACGGAGTGAACAAGCTCTTGTAGATCATCAGGCGCAAATCTAATCTCATTAAGCAACACATGATAATGAGTTGGACGCGTGGTGCCCTATTTCTCATAAGTGCATGCTGCGTGAATAAATATTATGTTAATTCCAAACTAAATACAAATATAACAAACTTATCAATTATATAGTATTCAATTTGATTTCAAACAAATACCAAATAAGAATTTATTGTACAGGTCCACGACTTACAATCATTCCCGCATGCGAGCACATATAAAAATCATAGTTTCTAGGATGACAAATTTTATTGTCAACTACTGTCACCACCTACAGCTAGACAATAATAAAAAATACTATCTAAGTAAGAGCAAAAGGAATGTGTGTATATTTATGATATGGCATTCTAAATCAATATGCATGCACTATATAATATATAAACATATCTGGAGGAGCGGGAGTGGCCTCTATCCCTGATATGGACGCATCACCAACAACTAGACAATCAAACATTGACAATATAAGTAATTTTGACATAAACGGGTATGAATATCTATAATATTACATTCAAAATGGATATTAGAGAGCGCGCCTGCAGTGAGAAGTGGTAAAAGTATCACCCAACAAGGGTGTAATTTACAGAATCAGTTGAAACTCTTGAAAGTCATAGAAGAACCTAACCTGCACAAATCTGATGTATACTTTCCATTGGACACTAAGAAGTCTCTAAAAGGAAAAGCCAATGTGCAAGCCATCATATCAGAAGATTGATGCTGAAACAGAGAACAAGGAATCTCATTTTCTTCTTCTTCTGCCACATTACTGTCTTCTCCTTCTTCTTCTGCCATATTACTGTCTTCTCCTTCTTATTATGTGCGCGTGCAAATTCAATGAAAGCAGAAACTCCAGTGACAAACTTAGGTTGCATACGTTGTTGCCAATTCACATACATCCGGTCCTTAACCCTGACGTACTCATGGGCCATGTTAGACTGTATCATATAAATTGTAGGTTATGATGACTATATTGAGAAATCTAAAAACGGGATGGTTACTGACAAAGGAGAAAATCCGTGTATATGCTTTGTGTGTGTGTTTGTCGTTGAAAAAAATAAATTATCAATAATCAAAGTTAGATTTGAGGATACCCATGTATGAGTTGTATTCTATATATGTGTGTTTCAATTTATGATTTCGCTTAAGTGTAGGGTTGTTTTTACTTAAATGCATACATACGCACATATCACATAAACACATGCATACATATCACATGACCATTTCCTCGTTTTATTCCAAATTTTTAGAGCCGTTTATATGACTCTGTTTCTTTCGTTCTATTCTGTTAATGACCATTTCCTTGCTTAAATCAATAATAAACAGCCTCTGACTTGCGTCATTAAAACAATTCTCACTTCTCCCCTAACCCCAACCCTAATTCTAACCCTAACCCTAACCACAGCCCTAACCCCAGCCTAACCCCAACCCTAACACCAACCCCAACCGCAACCCCCCACGCGATGGGAAAATAATTTTTAGGTAATGAGCGTAGGGATCGATCCGTGCCTTTTTAATTAAATCTCTATTTAGATGCCCCTACGGATAAGTCCGTAGGTTCTTGGTTTGCGGCTCCGTAGGGGTAAGCAACAATTTACGATTTAATATTTTTTAAATTAATATGTAAGGACCGTAGGGGCAACCTTTTGGCCCGAGAGAGATTGTACTGATTTTCTAAGATTAATTAAAGGAGATAGGACAAATCAAATTCACCATGAATCATCATTCTTCAATATAGGAGATACCCCAAGACAACACAAAATGTTGACTTTGAATTACTTTTCTATTCCATTTTATTTGTGTAAATTAACAAGAAAGATAATTGGTATGATCAATATATAAGATAGAAAAATCAACAAAATAAAAGTTAATGCTTGCCTGAGGGGCACCATTTTCATTTGATTCAAGTCGATACTCATGCATAATCCAATCCGTCTTTTGCCCATTTGGTGCTCTACCGATATAATAGACCAAGGTCTTCCTCATTCCAATCAAATTGTGTTTCGAGTATATTGGTTTATCCCTTCCTGTTGCTTTCCAAAAACCAGTTTTTGTTGCTCTATTCGAGCGAGTTCCCGTTGGATATTTCTTATCTTTATGGCTAAAAAAGTGCCATTCACTTTGTTCTTCTGCCGCTATCCTACAATATTCTGCTTGAGTAAACTAGTCAATGAGTAACCCATGTAATGGGACAATAAATAATAGGAAATCAATCATATACGTCACCTTGAAGATCCCATGGCTCAATCTTGTACAAATCTACATCTCTTATGACATTTAGGTCAATTCTTTTGGAAGCTACTTTCTTTCTTAAGTAGTAACCAACGAGTTCTTCTCCGGTAGGGTAGAAGCAGAACCCTGGCGGCACATTTGAAAATGTGTTCATAATTGCACAAATATAGCGATCCTGCAAATTAATAATAGAACCACACTAATTAGGCAGTTTATTAGGTTCATAATAAACAAATAGTCTTGAAATAAGAATTCACAGGTTATGTATTATTAATTCTCTAATATGTACATAAATACGTGGACTAATTTCAGAAGTGTAATATTTATAGAATTAAAAGACCGTTCTGAACATGTAAAGTACTTTCAAACAACGTGTTTTTCTATACATATCTTATGTAATATGTGTAGATCAACTTGTGATCATCCATAAGATACCGCAAAAAAAGATCGAGAACTTGAGAAACACAAACCCGCTATAAGTAATCTCTCTCTCTCACACACAACCTAACCGCCCCCTTCCCTACAACAGAAAAAAAATCCAACCCCAACACAGCCAACTCGCTCATATACGTACATATACACATAAAACAGAAACTATATATGCAAACATGCGAAACACATGCAAAATTAGTTTCCAATGATTTAGATTCTAGCCTCACCTGACCCCAAATCCTAGCTCCGTCATTGAAACATGCACATGAAGTTAATTAAGAGAATTATCAACTTGGCTCGTAGATATGGAAGAATTTTAACAAGTAATGTCAATGTTCTTGTTATGACAAATATAAATCAGTACTCTTTAGATCAATAGACATGCACAATTCATATTAGAGAAAAATGCAATAATATGGAAATGTTCCGCATGTAACTAAATATATGCCTCACCCATGAGTATGTCTTTAAGTAAACTAATATTTTAGATAGTAAATGAATGTCCTAAATAATGCACCCATCATTAATTAAATAGAACCCCTAACTTGGGAAAAACTAAGATATTACAAATTACCATTTTTTTATCAAATCAATGTTTATCAAAACTCATAAATCCAATAATCCTACAATTTCTTGATATTCGGCTCACCTATAATATAACAATCCATATGCCTAAGTAACTAATTAACCTGAAATTTATCGATACAAGGCATCAAGGTATTTCTAGGAGATGACATAAAATTTAGACACATTCATCAGATCACCATGCAGATCAACATGATAGTATGATAGTTCCAAGTTGATACTCTTTTTCATAATTATAAACATAGATCCGTATATAATTAACCATGCTTGATTTGCCAAACTCCTATTGTTAACATGAAACATATGCTTTATATTTAAATAAAAGGGATTTCTTAATTTTTATATTAGAACATTGTACATACCTAATTTCCACTTGAAATCGGTTTTTTCTTTTATCAGTACTCATTGACATACAGTAACAAACAATGTTAGATTAGAAGGACCCAAGATTTTCTCAATCAACAATAATTTTAGTAATCAAACTAGGCTAAAATTGCTGGAAATTCCTCTCGGGTTTGCCAAATTCAGCAAACCCCAACCCCAACCTAATCCTAACCCCAGCCCCAGCCCAGCCCAGCCCCACCCTAACCCCAACCTAACCCTAACCCCAGCCCCATCCCAGCCCCAGCCCAGCCCCAGCCCCAACCTAACCCTAACCCCAGCCCCAGCTAAACCCCAACCCCAGCCCCAGCCCTAGACCCAGCCGAGCCCCAACCCTAACCCTAACCCTAACATAAACTGAACCCGATGCCTAACCCTAACCCTCATCCCTACCCGAACCCTGAACCCTAGCCCTAATATCATCATAATTATGTTTAATTGGAGATTTACTTACCTGTAGACGGTGGAGGAGACGACGGAGACGCTTGGCGGTCGACGACGCACGCAATCGGCGACGAGGAACTCGACGAGGAAGAACGAGGGCGATGGCGGGCCGAGAACGGAGGGCAGTGGCGGGCCGAGAACGGAGGGCGCGCGGTGTGCGACGAAGAGAAAATTGGAGACGCGGGAACGAGAGAAAATTTTGGGAACGAGAGGGAAAGAGATCGAGGCGTAGGGCATTTCTGTGCCTTTTTTTTATTAAATTCCCATTTAGTTGCCCCTACGGACATAACCGTAGGTTATTGGTTTGCGGCTCCGTAGGGCCAAACAACAAATTACGATTTAATATTTTTAAATTAAAATGTCGGGCACCGTAGGGACAACCATTTGGCCCTACGGCTTAGTCCGTAGAGGCAATAAAAATCTGCCCCTATGGATTTAATCATCCGTAGGGGCAAACCCCATATTGTAGTAGTGTGGGTCTTGTTCCACCGAATATGGAGCGGGTATTTGTAATAAGTACGGACCTCCAGTCCAACATAATACCCCCGCTGGGTCACGTGCTCTCCAATAGACACACATGTCATGTCAAAAATCAGATCTCATAGCCCAGCATCCGCCCACGGCCTGCAGCAGTCGGGCCCAGTAGGACCCCTCATCCTAACACTGCTCGAGCCTATGAAAAAATAGATATACATACACAATATTATAGTATTTAGAATATGAATATAGAATTTGACAAATTTAAATTACAATCGTTATTTAAAAGCTTTAAGAAATAACGATTATACCTATCGTCCCCGGCGTGGCGCTAGAACTGGCGCCAAATGCCATCCCATGAGTAGAATGCGGATCTGCAAACAATAAACTGTTAGATAATTCAATATGCACTTATATTGTAATGATGTATTAAATTTTAAATGAGTAAACTATGCACCATGCACAGTAGTGACGGGGGTATGAGGACCCGCTGACGCATTAGTAAGGGTAGGGGAGGCTGCGACGCTGCAGGTGATCTGGCGGTAGTATGGGAAGCGCTAGTAAGGATAGGGGACAGTCGGGGATGATACGGTGTGAGTAGGAGGGCCATGAAGGATGATGTGGCGGTAATAGGAGGAGCGCTGTTAAGGATAGAGGACAGTCGGGGGCGATGCGGTATGAGTAGGGGGCATTGGGGTGATATGGCGGTAATAGGGAGAGCGCTGCTGGGGATAGGCGCTGCTGCTATGGCTGTCGTGCCTGCTGAGGTGTTTCCTGATTTAAAATCAGGAAAAGTTACGAAGGAGGCATCACGTGCTAGCACGTGACCAGCAGTCACGTGTTGGCACGTGACACCTAAAAGCATCGGCAAGGCAGATTAAGCTTCCCAACTACATCAAAGAAAAGGGCTTCAGAAAGGGTCACGTATTCCCACGTGACCAGGGTCACGTGTTGGCACATGACATTTAAAAGCGGCTTCAAAGGCACATCGGTTCCCTGATCAAATCAAGGAAAAGGCTTCAGAAGAGGTCACGTGCTCACACGTGACCAGGGGTTACGTGTTGGCACGTGACATTTAAAAGCAGCAGACTCATTCCCCGGTTAAATCAAGAAAAAGGTTCCAGACGAGGGTCACGTGCTCACACGTGACCAGGGGTCACGTGGTGGCACGTGACGGCTAAGCAGCGGCCAGAAGGCAGAGCGCAAAAAGAAGAAGAGGTCTCGTTCCAAGGGGGTCACGTGCCCACACATGACCAAGGGTCATGTGGCCACACGTGACCGGCTTTCAAAGCCTATCTGTTAACAGAATTAAATTCTGAGAAAAGGCCTCTCAAATCTTTCCAAAGGAACCGATTGAATTAAAGATTTAAAGATTCTTAAATATCACCTATCTATGGAAAAAGCCTGAATTTGGAAAGATTTCCCCTTTAAAATCTAACCGAAATAACAAAGGAGAATCTCTGGATTTAAAATCCAATGGTGAATAAAATTCACCTAATAATCCAAAGGTCCAAAACGAATGGTGAATACAAATTAAATCTCTCAATGAAAGATTCACCAAAACTAATTGATTCGGCTGCTTCTCCTATAAATAGGAGCCAAGAGACACACAGAGGGACATACATGCAGAGAGGAATCGAGACATAAAAAAAAATGAGAGCCTTGATACTTTGGAGGAATTTGGATCTTCTGCAAAAGAAAACTCTAGGTAAAAAAGGGAAGACTTTTTGAAAGGAAAAGAGAATTTAATTCTCAACAGAGTTTAACTCTGATATAAAACAGAAGAACATAGTTCTCTCTTTAGTGGAGGATCTGTAAAGTGCACATCTACCCTCGAATTGAGAATTTAATTCTCAATGGGTTGAGATCCTGCCATGCAGATCCAAAGCATGGAGAGGGAATGGAAGCTCGAGAATTTAATTCTCACAGAACTATAGGAATTTAATTCCTTCAAAATAGAATTAGGGTTTGACCCTATGTTATGGGAATTTAATTCCTTCAGAATAAACAGATCTAGGGTTTAACCCTAATTAAGAACTTAGTTCTGTTAAAATAACAGGAATTTAATTCCCTCAAGCAAGAAGAAATTAGGGTTTCACCCTATGACAGAATCTCATTCCTCAGAATAATTCTTTAACAGAGAGTGGGAGTTTATTTCCTTAAAGCTTTTATTAGAGTTTAACCCTATGATAGAATTCAGTTCTTCGCATATATGAGGAATTTAATTCCTACAGAAAGTTCAGAGTTTAACTCTATCCTAGAATATAAATCTTCAGAAGGGAATAGGAATTTAATTCCTCTTAAATTTATCATTAGGGTTCAACCCTACGAAGAATTTAATTCTTAAAAAGGGATTAACAGATCTTCTAAAAAAACATACAAAGAGGCAGGGTCACGTGCCATCACGTGACCCCCGAAAAGAACCACAGAGAAGGACCTTTGAGGCAGTGCTTCAAGTGACCCACGTGACCCACGGCAGAAGCTTTAACATACAGGCATTTAAATGCCCGTCACGTGATGGCACGTGATGCTCTAAAAGATGCACTATTCTCAGCAGAACGAATGAAGGGAGGGCGCCCTCACGTGCTACCACGTGACCCCTCTTGCATCAGTGTTTAACACTAAATTGGAACCTCTGAATCCAGCGTTAAAACACTGTTTGGCCTTAGTGTTCAACACTAATCAAAGAACTTTATTTGCAGTGTTTAACACTGAATTTCTTAGTGTTTAATACTAAATTAGACCCCTGTTAACAGAGCTTAAGACTAACTCCCTTAGTGTTCAACACTAAATTAAAATCTCTGTCACCAGTGTTTAACACTGATTATTCTTAGTGTTTAACACTAATTTGAAAACTCTGCTGCTAGTGTTTGATACTGATTTGCTCTAGTGTTTAACACTAATTTGAACCCCCTGTTGCTGGTGTTTAACACCAACTGTCTTTTAGTGTTAAAACACTAACTTGATCCCAGTGTTCGACATTGCTGAATTAACGATAGCCCAATTGGCTAAATGGACAGAGGCAAAGCCTCTCTTTCAAAGCCAATATTCCAAGCATGATTGGACTTAGCCCAAGATGGCCATAAGTCCTCAATTCAGACTTAACTGGGCTAATGGGCTCATAACATAATTAATTGGTCTTGATCCCAAATTGGGCCAAAGACTATTTAATCCACCCCGGTTCAAGGGTACATCTCTTCACTCCTTTGATACTTGGCGTTGTAATTCCTCAACGTCTTCAAAGAGGTGACGGGTCCCGATGACCACACATTGACACGGACTGTGGGGTCCTTAAACTCATGGACTATGAGGTCCTTAACCTTGACCGAGATGTCTTAAAACTAACAACGGACTGTGGGGTCCTTAAACTCATGGACTATGAGGTCCTTAACCTTGACCGAGATGTCTTAAAACTAACAACGGACTGTGGGGTCCTTAAACCCATGGACTATGAGGTCCTTAACCTTGACCGCAAGGTCTTAAAACTAACATTGGACCGCAATGTCCCTAAACTACCCATGGACCGCAATGTCCTTAAACTACCCATGGACCGTAATGTCCCTAAACTACCCATGGACCGCAATGTCACTAAACTACTTATTGACCGCAATGTCACTAAACTAAACAACATGGCTCCCTTAATTGCTCTATTGTTGAATCTAAACGATCCCGTTAAGTTGATTTTAGTCTGAAAACTAGACTAACGTATCCTTAACAAACGTTTAAGTCGATCTTAGTCTCGAATGAGGCTAACGTATCCTTAAACCCAAAACCCCCAAACCCAAATCTAAGATAATAAGGATTTGGACTAGTCCACGCCCTACGGGCGACGACATAACTTAGTCTCCGTATACAATCCACGGGCAACTAAACACAAAATAAACACATGCGACACGAAGTGACCATCTGGAGAAGGAGAAAGTGGTTACCATGATGCGGTAGCGTAATTAACTGCAGGGGCTTGCGCCTGCAGGGAAGAGCGTCCCCACAATCAAAAACCCCTTAAGCGAGGGGGAATCTGACGAAGTCCGCTACATCGGACGCATCCGTTTAAACCTTTGATACATGGTGCCATAAATCAACTTGGCATCTTCGGAGAGGTGGACGGATAGCACCAATTAGCATCTGCCCCCGAATCACAGGCTAGACGTCCCGCGTCTCGGCCGCCGTTCGGAGGGGAACAGATTCTGGCATGCCCTGTGGGACCTTTTCCTCATTCCACTCCACATTTCGTGTGTCGTGACTCGTGAACCAAACACGGTTCGCTAATGGTTGCCCTTGGGTTACAAGGTACTAGGATTTGGCGTTTTGCTTATTGCAGAAAGCAAAAGGATCAATGGTATCTACTTGTGTGAAGTGTTCCAACTGCAACTGCAACTCACGCTCCGCCTCATCTGGAGGCATAGCCTACGGGCCCCAAGCGGCCTCCTTGTTCACGATGCCGGTGGACCAGGTACTCAGGCCACTACCGGATTGTTCTTTGGGACTATGCTCCCACCGATGAGTTTCAGCACCTCTGTACCAACACCAGAAGCTCCCAAGAAGTCGGTCTTTGATCGGCTTGCTACTACCGCGGCCCCCCTCAACGGGTCATCCAGCTCCAGCTCCTCGGTCTTCGCCAGACTGGGCTAAAGTTCATGTGGGCCCGTGATGAAGCCTGCAATCCCAGAGAAGGTTGTTCCGAAAAGGATAGCCATCCCTGCTCATAAAGTCGTCAAGGCGGCTTCTCCTGCCAAAAAATCGGTCTTTACGAGAGTGAATGTTCCAGCTCCCGCTCCTGCTACCCAAAGGACATCAGTCTTTAACAGGCTGACACCAGCAGTGACCCCCCACCTACACAGGGGGCAAGACGAAGCCATCCTCACCGCTGAACCAACGCCGTCCGCTCGACACGCTCGACGTCGCCACTAGCGCCGAGTAAGGAAGGCTGGGAGCAACTCCCCCTATGGGCTAACTCCACCAGCCCCGATGACAGAAGTTAATGCTGCTGTTCCAACTGGGAACAGCTTTGAGATGCTAAATAGGGTGCGTAGAAATTCTCCTACCGCGGCGCTAAAGAAATCTCCCCATCCGCTAAAAAGAGCTATAGAAGTAAAAACAGAACAGCCCCAATCTCCTCAACGGCTGTCCTCCCGAATCTATAAATTCTGGCGGCAGGCCCGAGACTCGATGATCGATCCAAACTTCTCCCGCCAGCACAAGAAGCTGAAAATCCAACAGGAAGCCAGTCACCAGGCTAAGCCACAAAAAGCTGTCTGGGTGCCCACCCCAACGGCCCCCTCAGCTTCCACTGCTCATAAAAAGAAGAGGCCGGAGAAGATCCTCGGGCCTGCAACGAGAGCTAAAAGCGCTGAACCCAGACGCCCTAAGGCTGGAGGCAGGATGGTCCATACTGTATACATGGCGTCGGGGAAGGAAGACAGCCGTGCGTCTACAGGCCATAGACCGCTTACACGATCGGTGACCAAAGCTCAGGAGCAACAGCAAAAGCTCCAGGAAATGATGAATGCTATGGCCGCACTTACCGGGCCAAAAGAAAACCCAGAAACGTCTTCGGACGAACGCCAGGAGGAAGAAACCGACGCCGAATTCCTTCGCCGAATATTGGAGAAGAAGGACAAAGAGGTTGCTGAACAAGCAGCCAACATACAGCGTATGGGCCTCCTCTTCCAAGATATGATAGGAATGATGATCCAACAGGATCCACCCGCTGAGGATCCCCCAATCGTTCTTGAAGACGACCGGGGAGAAACGTCAAATCCACCGCCGGCCCTCTCAACGGCCAAGGAGGAGACAATCTCTAAGGCTGATTTGGTCGACTATATAGCCCAGCAAATCCGGGTTCATCATGCGACTGAGAAGCTGGTCAAGTCGTAAAAACGGGGCGGCCATATCCAAGCTGGTACGACCAAATCAAGTACCCGCCAGGTTACACAATTCCCAAGTTCCATGTTTACAAGGGGACCGGCAATCCCCACCAACATGTCGCCCAGTTCAGGGCCCTTTGCGGTAACACCAGCGGAGATGATAAACTGTTGCTTCGCCAGTTCGTGGGCAGCTTATCAGAAACAGCGTTCGAATGGTATTCGGAACTCCTGAACGATTCTATCAAGACGTTCGCTGAAATGGAGTTGCTATTCACTCAGCGATTCGCAAGCGCCAGCGAACGCACTCCAATAACGGCATTGATTAACGTCAGGGTAAAACAAGGCGAAACTGAGGTCCAGTATGCTATACGATGGCGGAATTTGTGGTCGAAATGCGAGCAACGCATTGAGGAAGCGCCCGCAGTGGGCATGTTCGTGGGAAGCCTAGACCCTCACGCAACTATCTCCCAGTTTACTATCTCCCAGTTTATGATTTTCTTTAAGCCAACCACATTCCAGGATTTAATCGACAAGTTGGGTCAGATGGACCAGATGGGTCATAGACCACCTCCCCCGAAGCCAGAACCTCGGAATGACAAGGGTAAGGGAAAGGCCACCTTCGTCGCGAATGCTCAGCAGCAACCCAGTGCCTCAAAGCTGGCGGATCAATTGGAAGAAAGACGCCGGTATTATAATGAGAAGATGAAGCGTCCCTACTCGTTCCCACGGGACAAGACGAAACGGTTATTCGAGTTGGCAGTACGCAACAGACTTATGAACTTGCCAAATCCAAGGCAACCGCCACAACCACTGAGGTGAATAACCCTAACTATTGCCCTTACCATCAAACGGTAAGTCATCCGATTGAGGACTGCTTCGTCTTCAAAGGATGGATTGAAGATCAATACCTCCAGGGGAAGTTTGCGCTGTCCGAAAACTGGAAGGTGAACCCGCCACAGCCGCATACTCCCAAGAAAGCAGATACACCGGGGGCAACCTGTTCCTTTATTGAGGAAGCTCCATGGGAGGTCATGCTGTCAACTAAAACCAAAAGAATGCTGAAGGACCTTCATGCGTGCCCGGCGGTCGAATGGAAGGACCCGCTGGGACCCCAGATCATTGAAGGAATGCTGAGGCCGCGCCCAACTACAAAGATTCATGGTGATGGCCCAAGTACTCACACCCAACCGTCAAAATCTTCGAAGAAAAAGAAGAGGAAATCCAAAAAGCCCGTGAAGCCTGGAGACAAGCGCACGGATTTGCAGAAACAGATTGACGCGCTGGAGGAGTACAATCAAAAGGCACGGACTCCCATCACACTGCAAGAGTTCCTCAACCATGTCTTTCAGAAGGAAGATGAGGAAGAGAGCTCATCGGATGAATCCGAGGGATATGTGGCGAGTTGTCATGTGATTTCCCACTCGGAAGATGAGAAAACTCCTGGCACCGAGAAACTGGGGGCACACCCTGAGCCAGGACTTATGTGGCCAACAGATGAAATGATCGACGCCTTTCTAGACGAGATTCGTCTAAAGAGTAAAGCAGATCAGGAGCGTGAGATGGCCGCATCGGAAGGAGCCAAACGCAAGCGACTGAACGAAAGAGTCGAAGCACTCCCGCCAGATCAAAAGACGTGTGATGTAGACAAAAAGATATTCAAGACGAGGAAAAGGTTTGCTAAAGCCATGTCAATAGGAATGAAGCTACCACCCTCGGAAGAAAACACGCTCAATAGGGCGGAGAGGCACCCTGATTATTGCGCATATCATCGGAAAATTTCACACCCTACGGAGGAGTGCGACGCCTTTAGGATATGGTGGCAGGGATATGTTGCTCATCGACAACATTTTAAGCGCATGAAACGCAAGACCCGTCGGGAACGAAGAAGTACTGCCAACGGGCACAACAGAACCACTGGCAACTGTTACATGGTTAATGCCGGAGGGTCACAAGTTCTCACCTTTGGGAGCGACTCTGATGAAGAAATGGCTCTGGGCCCTCTCTTTAAAGAATCCGTTTTAGGGAAAGAGGAGGAACCGGAGGCCTGCGAAAACATTCAGCTGCACAATCGCAGGCTCCCGGAAAAGAATCTCGGGCCCGCAAATAGAAAAGATAAGGGAAAGGAAAAGGTCACTGAGGATATCACTTTAGATGACCAAGTTATGAAAGAGCTGACTACCAAGGACCCTCCCAGGAAAGGTAAGGTGGACTACAACATGCTAGCGCACCTAAGGAAGCTACCTTCTCAACTTAGCATTCTCGATGCCCTCCTAATATCAAAAGAAGCGCGAGATTCATCAATCAAGGCGTTACAAGAACCTGAGCAATTCCAAGCCTTCCTCGCCGAGGAAAGGATGAAGGATGAACTGGAAGAAGTGCACACGGCCGACGTCACTTTCGGTGACGAAGACCTTCTCTTCGGAACGTGTGACCACAACCGCCCCCTATATGTCTCTGGATACTGCCATGATATTAAGATAGGCAAGATCCTGGTGGATAATGGATCCTCCGTCAATCTCCTTAATGTTCGGCTGTTGAAGGAAATCTGCATGAGCGTGCAACACCTCGCTCGTGACAAAATTACCATCTCCGGTTTTGACTCCCAATCGTCACGGACTCTCGGATCCGTAATACTAACATTACGCTTTGGACTACTCGTCACAAACATCAAGTTCCATGTCATTGACGCCAAGACCTGCTACAACGCTTTGCTCGGTTGCCCTTGGTTACATGAGTACAACATCATCCCTTCTACACAACATCAGTGTATGAAGTACTTTAAGGATGGTTTCGAGTATACCGTAACAGGTGAGCTAAACCCATTTTCCGTGAACGAAGTCCGCAAATACGAAGATGCGAAGTACTTTTTGCCAGATTTCGAGGATACAGAAAGGTGTCGCAAGCCGGAGAACAAAGCCGCCACCGTCATCCCTATTTTCGGGAGCGATACCGAAGGAGAAGAAGAGATAGTTTATGCTGGGCCGTCTCAACGCAACAACCCGGGGACGTCCGCCCCCATGTTGGTCTTCGGAAGTGGCTCGGAAGATGAGGTTAATACCGTGTTCTCCAGTTGGCCGTCAATACAAGCATCCCCTGGCGATGATCAAAGTTTGCAAATCACCATGGTGCCGCAGAAACACTACAGGATCTTGACGCACTTCAAGCTCACAATGTGCAGGACCTGCAAACATTTTACGTCCCTCCTAGGCAAAGGGGTGAGAAGGTAATCCTATTCTACCGATCCTCAGAGTCGAAAGTAGAGAAAGAGGTCTGGCATGGCGCGGATGCTACACTCGACAGGCTCCAACCCATCCGTTTGCCCAGATACTACACAAATGGACTAAAGAGGCTATTGAAACGCCAAGGGGTACCCTTAAAACAGACTGTTCAACAAGCTCGGTTCTACAACAGGATTTGGGATGTCCCTGGGACCCAACGCAAATTGCCCAACGGGAAAATAGAAACACTTGGGCTTGGATACGCGAGAACCGGAAAACGGGAACGGACCCACAGTAACTACGCCATATATATACCTTTGGTGAAGAAGAGGACGCCCTGTCGGGAAATGCCAACCCTTCATCAAAACCAGATCCCGCGATCGAAGTGCCGAGTCCGGCGTTTGAAGAACGAATGGACAAGCTTATCAGGAAAGCAGTTAAAAAAGCTCGGGAAAACCACAACCGCGAGATGACCATCTACGAGAAGGCCAGGACGCAACGTCTGTTTCAACAGGCTGCAAAAGACAAAGATGCTCATCCCTGTCAACCCGTTGTCCGAAAGGCCCAACGCAGAGGCAGAAATAAATTAAGAAGCGGAAAGAGGAGCCGACAACAACGACGCAGGATTAGAAAGTCACGTGAACGGGCATTGCGCGGTCCGGATTTGTCCCTCGCGAAGAAGATGAGTCGAGCGTATTCCTTCCCTCGAGACAAGACGGAGAAGTTACTCGAGCTCGCTATAAAACATCAAATGATCACGCTTCCAGAGTCTAAGCACCCTGAGCGAGCTAACAAGGCTTCTCATCTGAGCTATTGCTCTTATCACCGAGCCATAGGACATCCTACCGAAGACTGCTTCACCTTCAAGAACTGGGTCGAGGACCAGTACCAACAGGGCAGATTCGCTTTATCCAACGGCTGGAGGGTAACGCCGCCACAAAAGCACGAACCCAAAGCCGCAAAAGCGGGACCAGATCCACCTCAGCCCTGGAAGCGGATTCACACCTGTTACACGATTACGATATTAAAAGAAGAGCCCGAGAACATGGATGACCTTCCCTGGTGCTTTGAGAACAGCAATGATGAGGTGATCTCAGAATTTCCGCCAGCCCCGAAAGAACTGGAAGATGGCATACATACTACTGCAGATAACCTCAAGAAGATTGAGCTGGGATCGGCAGATGATCCGCGACCGACATTCGTCAGCGAGCTGCTATCTAAAGAAAGGGTGGCTGCGTTAAAGAACGTGCTTCTACAGCATAAAGACTGCTTCGCGTGGAACTATTCCGAGATGCCAGGATTAGATCCGGAGATTGCTGTACATAAATTAGCGATATCCCCAGACATCAAGCCAGTCAAGCAGGCGCCGAGAAGGATGCGACTCGAGCTTGAAATGAGCATCAACGCCGAAGTTAAGAAGCTGATCGATTCTGGATTTATCCAAGAAGTCCAATATCCCGACTGGATCGCCAATATCGTCCCGGTAATGAAGAAAAATGGGACGGTACGCATATGCGTGGATTTCAGGGATCTCAATAAAGCCTGTCCGAAGGACGATTTCCCAGTACCGATAACCGAGCTAATGATAGATAACACGTCCACTCACGAGGTTTTCTCCTTTATGGACGGTTCATCAGGGTACAATCAGATAAAGATGCATCCCGAAGACCAGAAGCCCACCGCTTTCCGGACCCCTTTGGGTATATTCTGCTACAGGGTTATGCCCTTTGGCCTAAAGAACGCCGGCGCTACCTATCAAAGGGCCATGACAAAGGTCTTCGACGACCTCATACATGACATCGTCGAGTGCTATATCGATGACCCTGTAGTAAAGAGCATGTCATACGAAGAGCATTTAAATCATCTGGAGACTGTATTTCAACGCCTTCGGCAATATAATTTGAAGATGAATCCCCTCACATGCGCGTTTGGAGTCTCCTCGGGTAAATTCCTTTGATTCATCATCCGACACCGAGGTATCGAAGTGGATCCATCTAAGATCAAGGCGATCATGGAAATGCCTCCGTCAAGAACCCTCAAACAGTTGCGGTCTCTCCAAGGGAAGCTCGCATACATCCGGCGATTCATCGCCAATCTTTCAGGCAAGTGCCGTCCTTACAGCCACCTGATGAAGAAAGGAACTCCATTCGTTTGGGATCACAAATGCCAAGGCGCACTAGACGAGATCAAGCAGTACTTGCAGAACCCTCCGGCGTTGGCTGCGCCGGTCAAGGGAAAACCCCTCATTCTTTATACGACCGCCCTCGAAGGTTCCTTAGGCGCATTATGGGCACAAGAGAATGATCAAGGAAAGGAGAGAGCACTCTACTACTTAAGTCGAGTTCTGCTCGGGGCAGAAAGCAACTACTCTCCCATTGAAAAACACTGCTTGGCGTTGATCTTCACGATAACAAAGCTCAGGCACTATGCGTTGGCGCACGAAGTCCGTCTCATTTCGAAGGTGGACCCTCTTAAATATTTTATGTCAAAGGCTATACTGACGGGTCGACTCGCTAAATGGGCTCTACTCCTGATGGAGTTCTCGATAACGTATCGACCTCTTAAGGCAGTGAAAGGCCAGGCCATTGCCGACTTCCTTGCTGAGCATCCAGTACCTGCCGGTTCTCCTCTGAACTGCGAGCTGCCGGACGAGCATGCATTCGATGCGATCGGCGGCGGTAGTACCCGATGGGAACTCTATTTCGATGGAGCGTCTTCCGTAAAGAAGCGCAAATAGGGTATCCCAATGATCAAATCAGGGGTAGGCCTCATCTTCGTAACTCCACAAGGAGGGATTATGCGCTTTGCCTTCTCCTTAACAGAGCCGAGGACGAATAACGAAGCCGAATATGAAGCTTTGATAGCGGGCCTCGAGATCGCCATCGACATGGGAATTGAAGACCTCCTTATATACGGGGATTCTCAACTGGTCATGAGTCAAGTAAATGGCGACTACCAAACGTGCAAACCGGAGTTGGTGAAGTACGGCGAAAAGGTGCAACAACTATTGACCCAAATTCCCTCCTACACTTTGGAAAGCATACCACGGGTGGAAAATAGCAAAGCAGACGCGCTAGCCAAGCTCGCTAAAGAACTAGCTGACGAGAACCTCGATGACGTCAAAATCATGGTACAAAGCGTCGAGTGCTCGCCCCAGCAGAAATATCTCCCGAGTCATACGAAGAAAAGGGCGCAACTGAGCAGACGACCCTACAAATAAAAGACCGTGAGAAGGCTGAGAACTGGAGGGAAGTCTTCATAGACTACTTTAAGTCCCACCGAATCCCCGAAGAAGCATCCTCAAGACATCAGCTCATGAAACGAGCTCTATCTTTCGCTTTCGTCAATGATACTCTGTATAAGAGGTCGTTTGATTCTCTGTGGCTGAGATGCTTAGGACCGGACGAAGCAGAAAGAGTCGTTCAAGAGGTTTATGACGGAATCTGTGGTTCTCATCAAGCAGGCCCAAAGATGAAGTTAAAAATTAAACGGATGGGTTACTACTGGCCCACGATGAACCAGGACTGCCTCGAATATGCGAAGCAGTGCCACTCGTGCCAAATCTATGGGGATTTCATCCACCAGCATCCGAATCCACTACATCCGACGGTGGCTAGCTGGCCATTCGAAATGTGGGGGACTGACATAGTCGGCCCCATCGAACCAGCATCGTCCCGGGGACATCGTTTCATCCTGGCGACAACTGATTACTTCTCCAAATGGGCAGAAGCAGTACTACTGAGGGAAGTGAAGACAGAGAATATCCTCTACTTCTTCAAGACGCACGTCATCTATCGGTTTGGAACTCCACGGCGGATTATCTCCGATAACGGGCTGGCCTATAGAAGCCATAAGATTAGTCGCTTCGCGCAGCAGCACAATATAGACTGGAGATATTCTTCAGTTTACAATCCACGAGCTAACGGTCTGGCCGAGGCCTTCAACAAGACCTTGACGAAGATCATGAAGAAAACGGTGTCACGAAATAAGAAAGACTGGCACGAAAGACTGCAAGAAGCTCTCTGGGCCTATCGAACTACGTTCAAGACGGCCACGAACACAACGCCGTACGCACTGGTATTTGGGACAGAAGCAGTGCTCCCCCTCGAGGTAGAGTTACCCTCTCTACGAATGGCAGTCCACTACGAACTGACGGACGAAGAAAATGCTCACCTTCGGCTTGAGGAGCTTGATGCCCTCGATGAAACCCGGCTCATAGCGCAACAAAATCTAGAGGCCTACAAAGCAAAGATGACGCGCTCGTACGAAAGATTGACCAGGCCGAGGACATTCCGCCAAGGCAAACTCGTACTAGTGGTCAAAAGACCTATGATCCCCAATCACGCCAAGCGGGGAAAATTCGAGCCAAACTATGAAGGCCCGTACATCATAAATAAGGTCTACCAGGGAGGGGCCTATTTACTTATGGACATGCATGGTGAAAGGCCTTTCAGGCCAATAAACGGCCGCTTCCTAAAGAAATACTACGCTTAATGAGCCACAGCCTAGGTCAATGATAGATGACGACGACCATGTCCGCTCGCTATCTTCCTAAAGCTCAAAGCTCTATAAGCAGTAGCCGGCTCTCTCCACGACGGACCGAAATGTCTTTAAACTAACGACGGACGGAAACGTCCTTAAACTAACGACGGACCGAAACGTCCTTAAACTAACGACGGACCGAAATGTCCTTAAACTAATAGCGGACCGAAACGTCCTTAAACTAATAGCGGACCGAAACGTCCTTAAACTAATACCGCAGCATCCTTAGGCTGACGAGATAAAAAAAAATATAATAAATAAAAACGGTATGTCCATAAGCAAAAAGGGCACGGATGAAAACCCGAAGGGGCTCCGTGAGTAAAAACAGCAGGGCTACCGGCGAGTGTTCGTGAAAACCCGAAAGGGCGTGGCCTCGTAAAAAAAAAAGAAAAAAAATGAAAAGAATAAAAAAAAATGGTATGTCCATAAGCAAAATGGGCACGGATGAAAACCCGAAAGGGCTCCGTGAGTAAAAACAGCAGGACTACCGGCGAGTATTTGTGAAAACCCGACAGGGCGCAACCTCGTTAAAAGACACTTATAAGGTCCTCTCGACCTTGTAAGGAGAAACCACCCGCGTGAGATCCTTACGACTCACAAAGGAGCAACACACTTAGGAATCCTCACGATTCCTAAGAAGAAAATACACTTGCGGGATCCTCACGACTCATAAGGAGAATTCTCTTATGGGACCCTCACGGCTCATGAGATTTGAAAGTCTTAAGTTACAGAAACCTAAACCTGTTCTTAAGCAGATCCCACACAACCTTTGATATTGCCCTACAAGCGGCTCAATACTGACCCTTGTATACAATCCACGTGCGCGAATAAACATTTCCCCAGCAAAGTCACACCCGTGAATAGGGACATGTCCATATGGTGAACAACCCTTATAATTCCTCTCGACTTATAAGGAGAAAACCCTCTTGTAGGATCCTTACGACTTACAGAGGAACATACACTTAGGAATCCTCACGCTCCCTAAGGAGAAAATACACCTGCAAGATCCTCACGACTTGTAGGGAGAAATACCTTTGTGAGACCCTTACGGCTCATGAAGTCAAAAGCCTTGGTCGACAGGACCCTTAACCCTGTTTACTAAGCCACCTTTGTTCGACATCGACAGAGGCAAATGATGATTCGCTCCTGGCAACATCCCAGTTGCAGCGGTGCTGATGCCGAAATCGGTGTCTAAAATCCAAGCTTGCGGCGAAAAAGCTAGCAAGCCACACATGCATACGAAATAGCCGAAATGATGGGGCAACTTGCAATAAAAAGCAGCAAGTAAAAATGTATGCATGAAATATAGCCGAAATGATGGGGCAACTCGCAATAAAAAACAGCGAGTGAAAATGAAAAAAAAATAGCCGAAATGATTGGGCACCGCGAAAAATCGCCGAAATGATAGGGCAATCGCGACCTCCGCGATATAAAAGCTGAAATGATAGAGCATCGCGGAAAAAGAAATAAAATATAAAAAAAAGGGGGGTTTCAATTTATGCCCTACAGGTGATGTTCCATCACACCCTGTACACAATCCAAGGGCGTAAACAAAAAAGGGATCATACTTTCCCCCCAGGTTTCATCAGAAGAAGAAGCCAAGTCTCGACGGGCCAAAGTAGACCTGGAGATCGTTTCAACACTCGTCTCGTAACAACGGACACAACTCTAAGCTAAGCGGAACAGCGGCAACTCCCAATTCCATGGCTCGGTGGTATACATATCGCCAATAGTCAAACCTCCATCCTGTGAAATGCGGATACAATCAGCAAAATTCCTGGTTACGTGGAACGCGGATAACGTCACTCTTTGACCCCAGTGGAAAACGTCCAGAGCGGATCCTGGTCCTCGCAGAGCACGGCAGTGAACCCGTGTGAAGCATCCAGAGCGGAGCCTAGTCCTCACCAAGCACGGCAGTGAACCCGTGTGAAGCATCTAGTGCAAAATTCCTGGTTACGTGGAACGCGGATAACGTCACTCTTTGACCTCGTGGAAAACGTCCAGAGCGGATCCTGGTCCTCACGGAGCACGGCAGTGAACCCGTGTGAAGCATCCAGAGCGGAGCCTAGTCCTCGCCAAGCACGGCAGTGAACCCGTGTGAAGCATCTAGTGCAAAATTCCTAGTTACGTGGAACGCGGATAACGTCACTCTTTGACCCCGTGGAAAACATCCAGAGCGGATCCTGGTCCTCGCAGAGCACGGCAGTGAACCCGTGTGAAGCATCCAGAGCGGAGCCTAGTCCTCGCCGAGCACGGCAGTGAACCCGTGTGAAGCATCTAGTGCAAAATTCCTGGTTACGTGGAACGCGGATAACATCACTCTTTGACCCCGTGGAAAACGTCCAGAGCGGATCCTGGTCCTCGCAGAGCATGGCAGTGAACCCGTGTGAAGCATCCAGAGCGGAGCCTGGTTCTCGCCAAGCACAGCAGTAAACCCGTGTGAAGCATCCAGAGCAAACACCGGACTGTGGAGTCCTTAAAATCCACGGACTATGATGTCCTTAACCTCGACCGTAATGTCTTAAAACTAACAATCAACCACCTCGATTCCCTACGGATTCTGCCTTGGTTTAAGGGTACATCTCTTCACTCCTTTGATACCTGGCATTGTAATTCCTTAACGTCTTCAAAGAGGTGACGGGTCCCTGCAACCTAACATCGGACTGTGGAGTCCCTAAATCCACGGACTATGAGGTCCTTAACCTTGACCGTGATGTCTTAAAACTAACATCGGACTGTGGAGTCCCTAAATCCACGGACTATGAGGTCCTTAACCTTGACCGTGATGTCTTAAAACTAACATCGGACTGTGGAGTCCCTAAATCCACGGACTATGAGGTCCTTAACTTTGACCGTGATGTCTTAAAACTAACATCGGACTGTGGAGTGCCTAAACCCACGGACTATGAGGTCCTTAACCTTGACCGTGACGTCTTTAAACTACGATACCTTGAGCGACCCCTGACCCCGTGAAACACGGATAAGGGCGACCACATCCAGCACTTGCAGGTCCTCACGACCTGTAAGGAAGAAAAACTCTCTTGTGAGATCCTTACGACTCTCAAGGGACAACTCGCTTAAGAATTCTCACGATTCTTAAGAGGAACTTACATCTATAGGGTCCTCTCGACCCATAGGGAGAAAAAACTCTTTATGAGACCCTCGTGACTCATAAAGCGCAAAAGTCTTAGGAAGCAGATCTTAACCCTGAATCCTAAACCACCGATGCCCTGCAAGGAGATCAAGATAAATTGTTCGCGGAATGCACTCGATAAAAGAGACATGCCGTTGAGAAGAAAAATGTATCTTTTATTCATGAACCAAAATGGATACAAAGTACGATTCATGAAAGAAAAAAAAAAGATACTCTCATCCATGAGTATGTACAAAAAGAGAAAAGAAAAGATACAAGTCTTCAAGCCGGCGGGCGATGTAGCAATCTTACCAGCTCATCTTTCTGTTGCTGAGCCACGGCTTCGTGACACAAGATCTCCAGAAGACGAGCCTCCGCCTGAGCCTGCTGGGCCTGATATGAAGCAAGCCGAGCTTCAAGCTCTTTCTCAGTGGCCTTATGGGCCTCAACCCTTTCACGAGTGAACGTGGCAGCTTTGTCGAGAGCCACCACCTCTTTGATGGACTCCTGAAGCACCCGCCAGAGTTCATACGCTTTGTTGGCCTTGGCGGTAAGATTGTCTTGAAGCTCGCTCAGCGCCTTAGAAGCCAACTCCCTCTCCGAGAATTTACGACCGAACCCTTTCCACGCACAACAATGTGTTCGCCACGTGTCGCTTTGTCAGGCCATTTAAGCCCACTGTCACGACCGCAGCCTCTGAAACAGGATAGGAACGCTCTGGACTGTATAAATGAGCTCCGGTTGATAGCAGTAGTCGAGCTGAAGCACGCGTACATCATCGGGTATGGGAAGCAATAAGAAAATTTCTGACGTTATCCTGTCAAGCAGGCGTTCGTAATTATAAAAAAAAAAGAAGAAATAATATGCGAAGCTCTGATGTGCATGCGACATGATGATAATATTGGTGACTAAATAAAGTCTTCATAAGAAGAACACAAAGTTTATTTATGCAAGCGAAAACATACATACGAGTACCAAGCCTACATGGAGGTTCAGCATAAAGCATACAAAAAAAAGGACTAATTTAAATATTCTACGCTAGCAGGAAAAGGTCACCAAACACGGGATCAGTAGCACAAGGGTTAACAAAGCAAAGAACAAAATTCTCCATCTCTCTCTCCGCTCTCTCCAGCACATCAAAGCGACGGTTCTGGCGAGGAGTCGCTCCCCATCGATTGGTGCCATGTTCGTCCGTGAAAGCAAACATAATAGCTCACCGGGCCCTTATTTGGCTCAGTAGGTGAATCGAGCAGTCCTTCAAAGCCTGAGTAATCAGGCACGCTTCGTGAAAACCCTCGAGCTTCTCTTCAGCCGCATCAAGCATCGCCAGGGTCATCTCTGCCGGGTGAGGAGGAATGTCGGCAAGCACGGCCGTGAGGATCATCCGGAGCTAGAGGGAACCCATTGGGAGGGGAGACCCCCTACGGATCGAGAGTTCATACATCGCCGAGTCGCATTCATCATCGGTAAGGAGTGGATCCACCGACCGGGCGGCAAAGCGGGGGATCATCTCCTCGATAGGAACTTCTCATGGCTGTCGACGAGCGTGCGGACGGTTGCAGGCCATGGCACTTAGTTGTTCTCGAATTAAATCGCGTTAAAATGGGAATAAAAGTTCTCTGTGAAGAGAAAAGGAAAGCCACTGCCTCAGATATAAAGGGGTGCATTAAGTGTTGAGCGCGGAAAATCTTGCATGATGAAGCTATTTCCAAGGCCCAAAAAAGGAAAGGCATCGAAAATCAAGGGGATGGAACTATTACCAAGGCTCATTTTCTGCATCTGATATTGTGCACTAAAAATGTGGCATGGAAAAATTTTGAACAGTCCCATCAAAGGATCCCACGTGCAGAACACGTGAGCCCCAAACTTGACGTGCACTAGAAATGGACCAGCACCATACATATTAAAAGCATCAGCAACAACAATAGTGAAATAATAAAATCCCACAGAAAGGCATGCAAACATACAAAGACATAATAGAACTTAGCAGTCATACTTCAAGAAGGTCATACAAAATAAAGAGAATACGTTTACAATGGTAAGACTTCAGACGCGGGGCACGAATTGAGAAACTCAAGCTTAACTTTGTCCAAGATTCTCCAAGCATTTCGAACCTCCCGAGTATGTTTTCTCTCACGATCACAAGTGTCGGGGTCCTCGCGAATGTCCTCCACCCTCCGATAGGCGGCAAGTACGGCCGACTGCTGAAATGCCTGGTGCAAGAGATCAATGAGGTTGTCGCGCCTTCTCTTCGAGATTAGACTCATCAGATACACCGAATGTACCTTTTCCTCGGCAGCGTCCAATACCCTGAGCGGTACACCGGCGCAGAAGAGAGGAAGCGCCTCCCAAATTGCCAGCACGATGAGTCTCAAAAGAGGAGAGGGACGGGGAGTAGCCGATGGTTGTACTCGTTAAAGCGGCTCATAATCTCAGCACACTGAGCATTGATGAACTCCTGGTTCTGACTGCGGCCCAGTGCACGAATGTTCCCGTAGAAAATGATTTCGTCAAGGCCATACATATGTGCATCCATAATACCTGAAATAAAGGTCATGAGAATTGTTACAAAGCTTCTGTTGCATTGAGTACAGAAGGACAACCTAGGGCAAGGAAACCCTAAGAAGCCTCCATGTGAAGAAACTGAGTTCTTCATAGGAATTAAACTCCTTATTAAGAGAAGTGAATTAAATTCCCAGAAACATTTTCTTCAAACGGAATTAAATTTCTTTAAAAAGTGGTAACGGATTTCATCATCTCCCTAAAAGCATCAAGTGAACCCTAGGAGATCCATTGTTCGAAGATTAAATGGTTCTCTATTTTCCTGATAAATTCAAAAAAATGGGTTTAAAAGAGGTAAAACCCCTAATGTGGATTCAAAATCCAGAGAGCTCTTTTAAAATAAAGGTGCTTCGACCGTTCAACATCATTACCTGAGGAAAAAGGATCCTTCAACAGAGTTAAACTCTGGAAAATGTTTGAGACAGAGAACTAAGCTCTGGAAACGAGAATTAAATTCTCAAGGGAAAAAGTTCTCAAAGGAAGAACATGAGCAAGGTGAAGGCTCTTCTAAAATGACCCCAATATTTATAGGAGGTGATAGAAACGTTTCATCTCTCCAAATCCCTAGAGGAATCCAACGGTCACAAAAGGTGACAGCGTTGCACTCACGTGCGGACACGTGAGAACAACGCTGTGGGGGCATATGTTTCCTGATTTAAAATCAGGAAAAGTTACGAAGGAGGCATCACGTGCTAGCACGTGACCAACAGTCACGTGTTGGCACGTGACACCTAAAAGTATCGGCAAGGCAGATTCAGCTTCCCGACTACATCAAAGAAAAGGGCTTCAGAAAGGGTCACGTGCTCCCACATGACCAGGGTCACGTGTTGGCACGTGACATTTAAAAGCGGCTTCAAAGGCACATCGGTTCCCTGATCAAATCAAGGAAAAGGCTTCAGAAAAGGTCACGTGCTCACACGTGACCAGGGGTCACGTGTTGGCACGTGACATTTAAAAGCAGCAGACTCATTTCCCGGTTAAATCAAGAAAAAGGCTCCAGACGAGGGTCACGTGCTCACACGTGACCAGGGGTCACGTGGTGGCACGTGACGGCTAAGCAGCGGCCAAAAGGCAGAGCGCAAAAAGAAGAAGAGGTCTCGTTCCAAGGGGGTCACGTGCCCACACGTGACCAAGGGTCACGTGGCCACACGTGACCGGCTTTCAAAGGCTATCTGTTAACAGAATTAAATTCTGAGAAAAGGCCTCTCAAATCTTTCCAAAGGAACCGATTGAATTAAAGATTTAAAGATTCTTAAATATCACCTATCTATGGAAAAAGCCTGAATTTGGAAAGATTTCCCCTTTAAAATCTAACCAAAATAACAAAGGAGAATCTCTGGATTTAAAATCCAATGGTGAATAAAATTCACATAATAATCCAAAGGTCCAAAACGAATGGTGAATACAAATTAAATCTCTCAATGAAAGATTCACCAAAACTAATTGATTCGGCTACTTCCCCTATAAATAGGAGCCAAGAGACACACAGAGGGTCATACATGCAGAGAGGGATCGAGACATAAAAAAAAGGAGAGCCTTGATACTTTGGAGGAATTTGGATCTTCTGCAAAAGAAAACCCTAGGTAAGAAAGGGAAGGCTTTTTGAAAGGAAAAGAGAATTTAATTCTCAACAGAGTTTAACTCTGATATAAAACAGAAGAACATAGTTCTCTCTTTAGTGGAGGATCTGTAAAGTGCACATCTACCCTCGAATTGAGAATTTAATTCTCAATGGGATGAGATCCTGCCATGCAGATCCAAAGCATGGAAAGGGAATGGAAGCTCGAGAATTTAATTCTCACAGAACTATAGGAATTTAATTCCTTCAAAATAGAATTAGGGTTTGACCCTATGTTATGGGAATTTAATTCCTTCAGAATAAACAGATCCAGGGTTTAACCCTAATTAAGAACTTAGTTCTGTTAAAATAACAGGAATTTAATTCCCTCAAGCAAGAAGAAATTAGGGTTTCACCCTATGACAGAATCTCATTCCTCAGAATAATTCTTTAACAGAGAGTGGGAGTTTATTTCCTTAAAGCTTTTATTCGAGTTTAACCCTATGATAGAATTCAGTTCTTCGCATATATGAGGAATTTAATTCCTACAGAAAGTTCAGAGTTTAACTCTATCCTAGAATATAAATCTTCAGAAGGGAATAGGAATTTAATTCCTCTTAAATTTATCGTTAGGGTTCAACCCTACGAAGAATTTAATTCTTAAAAAGGGATTAACAGATCTTCTAAAAAAACATACAAAGAGGCTGGGTCACGTGCCATCACGTGACCCCCGAAAAGAACCACAGAGAAGGACCTTTGAGGCAGTGCCTCACGTGACCCACGTGACCCACGGCAGAAGCTTTAACATACAAGCATTTAAATGCCCATCACGTGATGGCACGTGATGCTCTAAAAGATGCACTATTCTCAGCAGAACGAATGAAGGGAGGGCGCCTCACGTGCTACCACGTGACCCCTCTTGCATCAGTGTTTAACACTAAATTGGAACCTCTGAATCCAGTGTTAAAACACTGTTTGGCCTTAGTGTTCAACACTAATCAAAGAACTTTATTTGCAGTGTTTAACACTGAATTTCTTAGTGTTTAATACTAAATTAGACCCCTGTTAACAGAGCTTAAGACTAACTCCCTTAGTGTTCAATACTAAATTAAAATCTCTGTCACCAGTGTTTAACACTGATTATTCTTAGTGTTTAACACTAATTTGAAACCTCTGCTGCTAGTGTTTGACACTGATTTGCTCTAGTGTTTAACACTAATTTGAACCCCCTGTTGCTGGTGTTTAACACCAACTGTCTTTTAGTGTTAAAACACTAACTTGATCCCAGTGTTCGACATTGCTGAATTAACGATAGCCCAATTGGCTAAATGGCCAGAGGCAAAGCCTCTCTTTCAAAGCCAATATTCTAAGCAAGATTGGACTTAGCCCAAGATGGCCATAAGTCCTCAATTCAGACTTAACTGGGCTAATGGGCTCATAACATAATTAATTGGTCTTGATCCCAAATTGGGCCAAAGACTATTTAATCCACCCTGGTTCAAGGGTACATCTCTTCACTCTTTTGATACTTGGCGTTGTAATTCCTCAACGTCTTCAAAGAGGTGACGGGTCCCGATGACCACACATTGACACGGACTGTGGGGTCCTTAAACTCATGAACTATGAGGTCCTTAACCTTGACCGAGATGTCTTAAAACTAACAACGGACTGTGGGGTCCTTAAACTCATGGACTATGAGGTCCTTAACCTTGACCGAGATGTCTTAAAACTAACAACGGACTGTGGGGTCCTTAAACCCATGGACTATAAGGTCCTTAACCTTAACCGCAAGGTCTTAAAACTAACATTGGACCGCAATGTCCCTAAACTACCCATGGACCGTAATATCCCTAAACTACCCATGGACCGCAATGTCCCTAAACTACTTATTGACCACAATGTCACTAAACTAAACAACAGGGCTCCCTTAATTGCTCTATTGTTGGATCTAAACAATCCCGTTAAGTTGATCTTAGTCTGAAAACTAGACTAACGTATCCTTAATGAACGTTTAAGTTGATCTTAGTCTCGAATGAGGCTAACGTATCCATAAACCCAAAACCCCCAAACCCAAATCTAAGATAATACGGATTTGGACTAGTCCACGCCCTACGGGCGACGACATAACTTAGTCTCCGTATACAATCCATGGGCAACTAAACACAAAATAAACACATGCGACACGAAGTGACCATCTGGAGAAGGAGAAAGTGGTTACCGCGATGCGGTAGCGTAATTAACTGCAGGGGCTTGCGCCTGCAGGGAATAGCGTCCCCACAATCAAAAACCCCTTAAGCGAGGGAATAGCGCCTGCAGGGAATAGCGCCTGCAGGGCACCATATGGCCGCGGTTCCGCGGCAAAGACATGCCTTTGGCCGCGGATCCACGGCCATTTGGTGGGATTGGCCCACCAGCTTTCTGTGCTTTGTTTCTCTTCTCTTGGGCTCTCTTTTTTTACTATTCTTTTCTCTGTTGGGCTTTCTAGTATTCTCCAGATTCTCAGTGAAACTTGTAAGGATCTTTTTGACCGTTTCACTTGACGTTCGTCTCGGCTTGAGTAGGATCCATGTGCTGGTTGGTCAAAAGTCCATTTCCTGTATCATCTTTGTCTTTTTCACTGTATTTGCTTCAAAAGTCTGTATCCTGTATCATGTAACAAACGATCGTCAAAAGCACCTGTTTACTTATAAATTGCACAAAAATGGGGCGTATGAATTGCAATATTATGATGTGAACAAATACCCCCAAACTTACCTTTTTGCTCGTCCTCGAGCAAATTTATTAGTTTATTCTAACCTAGCCACATTTTCGCAGGGAAACGCGATTGCACTGAGCACGTGCAACAAGCCGATAAACCTCCAGGTGTCCCTAGTAGGAGGAGTGTTGTCTCCTGAGGGTTTTCAGCGGATTACCCACAAAATCCTATCAATTTGGTTTCTCAACTTTTGTTTTCCAATCAGGTTTTCTAATAAGGAATTCTATTATCGTCGCCTCACAAATTATCCGCCCGTATTCTTCATACTTCCTTAATATGCAACTTAAGATTATACATGTTCCATAAAATTACTTAGAATTCAGCATTTCATAAGTTTTCCTTCTAGAGTTTCATCTCCACTTAGGAATTTCTATCAACTCTATTAAAGATACAAGTTTTATTTTTTATTCCTTTCTCTTATCTAAACTCTAATCACATATCCCCACGTGTGTGTAATTTTCACCCCTACACTTGGAAATTCAAATCAAGCAATCGTACTCTCGTCCATTGTCCAAAGCACTTAACTTTCGCTTACACATCCTTCATGCGACCGTTAATACTTCTTGAGGTACCAACAGCCGATTACAAGATACGTTAGGCCTTTAAAGCGTATTTCCTAGTTTTGCAACACCCAAGGCTTTTAGCAGTGACTCCCAAACCAGTTGGTCTAAGGCACTAGGTGATGAAGCACCCTCGCTAATTAATTTTCTAGCCCTAAGTAATCCCAAAAACCAGTGTCCATTTTTTATTCACACTTTTTTTTCTATGATCATTGTGCTAAGGACTTTAGACAAGAGTAATTCAAGGTCTCTTCTACTAATCCAAGTTTCAAGGTGCGTGATTGTGCATTTTGTAGGGTACATGTTTTCAGAATCTAAACTCAAGCTAGGAACTATCTTTCGAACTTATACTTTAATAAGAGCATTAATACTCTTCCCTCGTTTTGGCTTAACCCACGAAGTGAACCCAAAATTTGCCTATTTCTAAATAACCTACAAAGACATATACTCTCTCTCGCTAAATTTTAAGGAATGTTATTTTTAGGGTTTTAATTTGCTAAGTCTAGGATCTAGTTTTTCCTACTCAGTTAACCTTTTATCAAACTCAAATTAATTAACCAAAATTGAATACAATAATTTTTATAGATTTTCAAATTTTTTCAAATTTTTATGATTTTTATAGTTTTCTAAATTTTTTTTTTTTAAAATTTTTCAGATTTTTATGATTTTTGTATAAAGATGCAATGCAGAAATTAAATATGCAAAAAGGAAAACAAAATATATACAATATGCAATGCAAGGATAACTATGTATATCACCCTCTAACACCCCCAAACTTGAGCAAAGCAGTGCCCTCACTGCCCGGCCCCACGTCACGCTCGTGAGCGTGAACGTGATCTCTCCCCCCTAGCCAGAAGTGTCTGGATCCCCCGCTCAATTTCCGTCAACCGACGGTCGTGCTCTCGTACCGATGCCCTAAACTCATCCCGCAAAGAGTCTAATCTCCTCACTGTTCTTCTCATTAATCGCGCATGTTCTTGGGGAGTTAGCTCTTCCCCGCTCGAAGTCGAGCTCGAGCTGGGGGTGTGTGCAGGTATGTTTTCTCCCGGCTCTGTCCGTGTCCAAATATCCGTCAGTCTAGAGTAAGACGACGAGACGCCCTCTAAAAGTGGTCGAACTATGGTACCGTCTGTCAAATAAGAGTCAAATTCCTCGGCCGGAAGGAAATAACGGCAGAGTTGGGTCACGAGCATGGGACATGGATATACACTACCTCGTTTACCCGAACCTATGGAGTATAGCAAAACTGTGCACATGTCGAATCTAGGGTTTTTCGTCATTAAAGTATGAACGACATGTAAGGAAGGGGTGAAAAAGGTTGTGTTGTGAGAACTTCCAAAAATATTGTTTTGTGCCCACCGGCACACAGTTAAAACATTTCCGAAGAGGGTCCGTGCTTGGATCCCCTTGCGCGGTTCTCGCGCACAATCATTCCCCATTAAAGGAATATAATCTTCAAAGCAAAGGGGTTGTTCGTGTGCCGGTACACGTGGTATTAGTGTAACCTCGTGTATCATATCCCTATCAATGCGAATTTCATTATTTTCCCAATTCAGTTTAATATAGCCTAAGTTGTCTAGGCTATTCTCTTCCATTGACTCATAAAATTTGGTAACTAAGTTAGGGACAGCAAATGCAGATCCATGGTTATAGAGGAGGAAATTCCATCCCCTCTGTGCAATTTCGTGTGGGAAGTATGATCCATAGATCTCGTGTGCGAACACCGGTGAGAAATCTCTCTCGTACTGCATTTTGTGGGCCATTTTAAATTTCTACAGTGAAGTATATGTAAAAACAGAGAGGAAACAAGAATATGTACCTCCCCTGAAAATTTCAGGGGGAGAAGAGTTGAGACGGCGGCGAATCAGCGGCGGAAGCGGCGGAAGGCGGCGGATGCGCGGCACTCTGGTGGCAGCTCTGCGAAATTTTTCTGGAGGGGACAGGAGGTGGCGGCTAGGGTTTGCTGAAGCTGAAATATTTAGGGTATGAGGGCAGGAGGGCTCGGGTTCCATTATATAGGGGAAAGGGGTGATTTACAAAAAACACCCTCTAAGGTGAGGGTTTTATTCGTAAATACAGCTATTAATCTGCAAATTTGCAATTAAGTCCAAAAAATATTATTTTTTATTTATTTATATTATCTTATTTTTATGGTATTTTGGAAATGTACATGCAAATGATATACATACCCCCAAACTTGTTTGAAATAGTGTCATTGGGAAACAAAGTTTGGGGGTGAAAGCGGAGGAAGATCAATCAGTGTAAAGCGGCTCCTGCAAAAACAGGAGCTCCTCCGAAGGATCCGCAGTGAAGAACGGTTTTAGTCGATGCCCATTTACCTTAAATAAGGTACCGTCTTCAGGGTTCTCAAGATCAACCGCACCGTGCGGATAAACGGTGCGGACTACAAAAGGTCATCTCCATCTTGACCTGAGCTTACCAGGATGAAAATGTAACCGAGTGTCATAAAGTTGAACCTGTTGACCAGGTTCAAAAGTTTTTCGTAAAAGGTGTTTATCGTGGAACACCTTGGCTCGGTTTTTAGCAGTTATGGCATTGTCATATGCCTCATCCCTTAGCTCCTCCAACTCATTCAGTTGCAGCTTTCTGTTGCTGCCCGCATCTCCTAAAGACAAATTTAGCTCTTTGATAGCCCAGAAAGCTTTGTGCTCGATCTCCACTGGGAGGTGGCAAGCCTTCCCGTACACAAGCCGGTATGGAGACATACCCAGATCGGTCTTATATGCAGTACGGAAAGCCCATAGTGCATCTATCAATTTAAGCGACCAATCCTTACGGTTTTTAGAAACCGTTTTCTCCAAAATTTGCTTTATTTGCCGATTTGAAACCTCGGCTTGCCCACATGTTTGGGGGTGATATGGCGTTGACAATTTGTGGGTGATAGAATATTTACGCATCAAGGACTCAAAAGTCCTATTGCAGAAATGAGAACCATTATCACTTATAATCGCACGAGGGTGCCCGAATCGAGAAAATATGTGTTCTTTAAGGAATCGAACGACAACTTTATTATCGTTCGTTCGACTGGGCACAGCCTCGACCCACTTAGAAACGTAGTCAACCGCCAACAGAATATACACATTTCCAAAAGAGTTAGGAAATGGTCCCATAAAATTTATACCCCAAACATCAAAAATGTCCACTACCAAAATGGGTTGGAGTGGCATTTCGTTTCTCCGCGAAATCCGGCCCAAATGTTGGCACCGGGAGCAAGTTTTGCAGTATTCAAATGCATCCTTGAAGAGTCGTGGCCAATAGAAACCACACTGCAAAACTTTTTCGGCTGTCTTCTTTGGGCCAAAGTGCCCGCCGCATGCTTGATCGTGGCAGAAAGACAGCACGCTCTTGACCTCACTCTCGGGTACACACCGACGAATGATTTGGTCGGAACAGTATTTGAAAAGATAGGGTTCATCCCAGTAAAAATGCTTTACTTGGGACAAAAATCGAAGCTTATCCTGTTTCGACCAATCATTAGGAATCAGGCCGGTGGCTAAATAATTTACAATATCGGCAAACCATGGTTCGCAAGAAACGGTCAAGAGCCGCTCGTCGGGAAAAACGTCAGAGATTGGAAGATCGAGCGTGGGCGAAGAAGGAAGTCGTGATAGGTGATCAGCTACTACGTTTTCACATCCCTTTTTGTCCTTAATGACAAGGTCAAATTCTTGCAATAAAAGGATCCAACGTATTAGCCTAGACTTAGCATCCTTCTTCGTAAAGAGGTGGCGAAGAGCCGAATGATCAGTATAAACAACGACTGGAGAGCCGATTAAATAAGGCCGAAATTTCTCGAGTGCAAACACAACAGCTAAAAATTCTTTCTCTGTTGTTGTGTAATTAAGTTGGGCCTCATTTAGTGTTCGGCTAGCATAATAAATCACGTGCGGCATCTTATTAATGTGCTGTCCAAGAACAGCGCCAATTGCAAAGTCTGATGCGTCGCACATGATTTCAAAAGGGTGCGTCCAGTCGGGAGATGAGAGGATGGGTGCAGTGATGAGTGAATGTTTTAAAGACTCAAATGCTTCAGTGCATGTGGAGTCAAAAGCGAAGGTCGTGTCCTTGGCCAGTAAGAGGGTCAAGGGTCTAGCAATCTTGCTAAAGTCCTTGATAAATCGTCTGTAGAAACCGGCGTGGCCAAGGAAGGCTCTAATATCTTTGACGCATTTTGGGGGAGGTAGGTTAGAAATAACTTCGATTTTAGCCCTGTCTACCTCGATGCCGTTTTGCGAGATGACATGTCCTAAAACAATGCCCTCTCGTACCATGAAATGGCACTTCTCCCAATTTAATGTTAGGTTCTTATCCCTGCAGCGGGTAAGAACAGCGTCAAGATGGCGTAACACTCGTCGAAGGAGTCGCCAAAGATGGAGAAATCGTCCATAAAAATCTCCAAGAACTTTTCGACCATGTCTGAAAAGATCCCTATCATACACCGCTGAAATGTAGCGGGCGCGTTGCATAACCCGAAGGGCATGCGACGATAAGCAAAGGTGCCAAAGGGACAAGTAAATGTTGTCTTGTCTTGGTCCTCTTTGGCGATGGGGACTTGATTATAACCGGAATAGCCATCGAGAAAGCAATAGAATTCGTGCCCTGCCAATCGCTCGAGCATTTGGTCAATGAAAGGTAAGGGAAAGTGGTCCTTCCTTGTTGCGGCATTGAGTTTCCTATAGTCTATGCAGACTCGCCACCCAGTTTGGGTGCGAGTGGGAATCAACTCATTTGCCTCGTTTGTAATGACCGTAATGCCCGATTTCTTGGGCACGACGTGGATTGGACTAACCCATTGGCTATCCGAGATAGGGTAAATGATACCGCTATCCAGACATTTGACAATTTCCTTCTTAACCGCCTCTTTCATGATGGGGTTGAGGCGCCTTTGTGGATCTCGTGCTGGCTTGGCATCATCCATTAAGTGTATATGATGTTCGACTATGAGGGGACTAATCCCCTTAATGTCCGCCATAGACCAGCCGAAAGCTTGCCGATTATTAAGTAAGACCATCAAGAGAGCCTTCTCTTGCTTAAGAGCTAGAGAGGCTGATATAATGACGGGTAAGGTCTCATTATCACCTAGATATGCATATTTTAGGTGCGTCGGCAAAAGCTTTAATTCGAGTTTAGGGGGTGAAACAATAGATGGTAACAATGGGGTAGTTGTTTCAAACTCGAATGATTCCATCAAAGGTTCGAACTGAGTGTACGCAATAGTGTCGGATGGTTCTACTAACTCATCCGCAAAAGCAAAAGACTCCAAATCAGGTGATGAGTCTTCGAAGTCGTCGACGAATGTAAAACATTCAAAATCGTTATCCGCCGCGAAAACTGAGTCAGATTCTAGGAGGAACGCACTAGTGGCGTTAACATTGCTGTGGTCGAATAAAAAATTCTCGAACTCACAGTCCTCCTCCGCGATCTCATTGATCGAGCAAACGTCTAGTACGCTAGCATTGGGCTCAGCAGGCTGACTTCCTAACTTGAAAATATTGAGCTCAATTGTCATATTGCCGAAAGATAGGTTCATTGAACCATTACGACAATTGATCACTGCGTTGGAAGTAGCCAAAAATGGTCGACCTAGAATTACCGGAATTTGGTTCCGGGGGTTTGCAACAGGTTGTGTATCCATCACTATAAAGTCAACGGGGAAAATGAAATCCCCTACTCTTATTAACACATCCTCCAGCTCTCCCCTAGGATGAGTTATTAACCGGTCGGCCATTTGGAGAGTACAGTGAGTGGGCTTAAGCTCTCCAACGCCCAATTGCTCGTACACAGAATAGGGTAGCAAATTGACGCTCGCGCCAAGATCTAATAGTGCTCTATTGATGTTTTTGTCCCCAATTGTTATCGAAATGGTAGGACACCCGGGGTCCTTTTGCTTTGGGGGAAGGGAATTTACAAGAGCATCACTAATAGCACTGGCCACAAAAACTTTCTTTGGCACTTGCGACTTCCTCTTTTTGGTGCACAAGTCCTTTAAAATTTTGGCATATGAAGGAACTTGCTGAATTGCGTCCAAAAGAGGGATGTTTATGCTAACCTGTTTAAACAACTCGACAATCTTCTCCATTTGAGGAGTTGGCTTATTGGATCTCAACCTATTAGGAAAAGGAACATTTTGAAAAGTGGTTGAGTCCAACTTTTGTGGATCAGATTGTCGAGTTGGAACGGTACCTCGTGTAGATGTGTTCGTGTCATGAGAGTTAGGTCCGTTCAAGCTAGAAGAGGTAGAGCCATGTGAAGGGTGGAGAATAGGCTCTAAAGAAGAAGAAGATGGTGAAGAAGATGAAGAAGGCCCACCGGCAGGGGTGTCATTATTAATGCCCACATTGTTCCGCAACACTTTTCCCGATCTCAACGTGGTCACAGCATTTACGTTATGATTTTGCTGATTGTGTGCAGCATGTGCGTGACCGGGGTTGGGCAACGGTTGAGACGGGAGTTTTCCTTTTTCGCGCTCGCTCAAAGCTGCATTAAGTTGTGCAATTTGTGCCTCAATAGATTTGATACTCTGATCGTGGGAGGCACTATTTTGCACTAAAGATTGAATAGAAGTCTCAAGTCTTGCTGTAGACTGTGTAGATTGCTTAAGGAATGCATCTAGACTTCTCTCGAGCGAGCTAACCTTATCATTATTAGGTTGAACATAATTGTTTGGCTGGTAAGCATTGTTCGGCACAAACTGTTCACCTGATTAGGGTAAGGTTGTTGTTGAAATTGTTGCGGTTGATATTGAGTTTGCGAGGGTGCTTGTTGTTGTTGTGGAGGAGGAGGTCTTTGAAAATTATTATTATTTCCTTGGAATTGTTGATTTTGGTTCCGAGCGAAATTTGGGTGACTCCTCCACCCCGGATTATACGTCGAAGAGTACGGATCGTTCCTTTGTCGTTGCTGAAATGCAGCATTGACCTGATCCTGTCCTTGAGTGGATGCATTATAAGGACACTCTTCAGTTAAGTGCGATGGATCCGCACAACAAGCACAGACAGTTCGTGGGGGCATAGCAGGGGCAGGAGAAGACGACGAGATTTTGTTCTCGATCGCTTCTAGCTTTTTCGTCAGAGCGGCCATCTCGGCCTTCATAGCAATCGACATCTCTATTTGATGTATGCCCGCCCTAGATTGACCACTAGAAGTTGATGTGGTCTTGGTGCTCTCCCACTGTATTGTCTGCTCACTAAGATCCTCGAGAAACTGCCATGCCTCATCATTAGACTTAGAGAGAAAATGACCTTGACAGATGGTTTCTAGCAACTGCTTCGTTGCCGACTTCAATCCCTCATATAATGTTTGGCAAAGTTGCCAACTTTCTATCCCATGGTGAGGGCATTGAACTAGTAGGTCTTTAAATCTCTCGAAGCACTTCCAGAATGGTTCGGAAGGAAGTTGTGAAAATTGAATTATTTCATTTCGAATTCTGGCAGTTTTATGGTGAGGATAGAACTTTTTCAGAAAAGCCTTCACAAACTCGTCCCAATTTCTTATGGAATGTGATGCGGTGCTATATAGCCACTTCTCGGCTAGGTCACATAAGGTGAAAGGAATGACCCTTAGCCTTATAGCGTCATCACTCAATTGGGTCGTTTTCATCATAGCGCACACATTTTGGAATTTATTAATAAAGATATATGCGTCTTCAGTTTCCAAACCGTGAAATTTCGGCAGCATATTGATGAAATGTGGTTTAATCTCAAAATTGTCCCCATTTGCCGGTGGGGGTGAAAGACAGGTGGGTAAAGAAGTGCGGATGGGGTAAAAAAGGTCCTGGAGCGCAACTCGTGCTGGCGCTTCAACAGGCGGCTGGTTCGGGTTATTCGCACCTGGTGGAGGTGGAATCATTCCCGTCGGCAAGGTATTATTGGGGTTGAATCCCGACATACCTTTGGTTAAAGAAGTTGAAGGTGAGGGTAAGAAAGTGGACGGATCTTCGACTTCGGTGTCGAAGGGTTCGTTGGTCGGTACCAACGAAACGCGGACTAATCGGGCGTCTGTATCCCTGTCCAAACTGACATACACTAAAAGGGATAGTGCAGTCAGAAAAAAGAAAAACAGAATGTGGGGGTAAGATAACGTCAGTGAGGGAAAGTGGTGTGGTGAATTTTTAGGTTTTCTTTTTGCGACAAGTTGCAAGTTTTTGAAAAGTTTTATTTGTGTTTTTTTATATATATTTTTTTTATTTGTGTGTGAGTTTTTGCAAGGAAGTTTTTGAAAACGGACTCGTGACACAACTGTATCAACCACACATGCACAATCAGGCCTAGATCTAGGGTCGCCTAGGTCTACTAGACAGCTCCTAACTAGGGCTAGAAATAGACCTCAAACCGCCTCTTCACGGACAAATACGGCCAGGTAAGTGGGAAGGAACCACCACTACAGTGGGCCTAATTAATAACCACTAGCCTAGACACCGCAATGTCGGTTAGGATAAACGGCCGATGCCTACCCTAGTCCTTTTCCTATTGAGCTCGCTGTCCTTAGGTCTGAGTCTAATATTTTTTTAATTAAAGGTGGTCGATGCAAAATGCTTTAGATGTTTTCTGGGGTCCTGGGAAGGGTGATGAAATCCCCACCCAATCTGAATTTGGTCAAATAGCCCCTTAAGTCCGATTAAAATATGCAAAACAACAATTCACTTGCAATCAATTTTTTTAGCGCGACGCAAAGAAACCTGCAGAAATCTGTTATTTAGAAGGGGAAGAAAGACTTTTTACGCAAAGAACCCTGCAGAAAAGTTTACAGTGGAGATATGGAGGTTTCAGAGGGGAGAGAAAGAGAGAACTAACCCTGCAATTTTTGACACAGTGACAAGCCCTGATGGCCGCGGTTCCGCGGTCTGGGGTGCTCCTTGGCCGCGGTTCCGCGGTCTGATGATGAGTTCAAGCTCTGAAAAAAATTTTGGAGCTCTGTACTTGTGATTCCTCTCTGTTTTTATGCCTCCTTTTCTGTTTTGACCTTCTGTAAAATTCCAGATCCAAAAGTTCTTGTCGTACCTGCAAGATTCAAACGAGAAACCCTTCAAACAGATAAAAATAATGAAAAGAATATTTTTTTTTTGTATTTTGTATTTTCAGATTTTTATAATTTTCAAATTTTATATCAACCCGAAATCATACAAAAAGAGAAAATTACGCCATCCCCGGCAACGGCGCCATTTGATTAATCCAAAAATTTATAGTTTACCGTAATCAGAAACGGCGTCGCTTCGCAGCTAGCCGGTGAATACGGGTCGATCCGCAGGGATGTGTTAGTTTCTAATTTTGTGTTATAACGAGTTGATTCAAATCGTTGTTGGTTTTTTTATCGATTGAGTTTAAGACGAATTTATGTGATGAGAAAGAACTCATTAGGGTTAGGTCGAAGGTAGGTGTGTTGAGATCAATGTGTTCACCTCTTTCAATATCGTGATTTAAGCTTTTAGGAAAGTCACAACAATCAATAGGAAAAGGGATTAGGATGATCGGGAAGAAACAAAGTTTCTTCCTCTAGATCCTTGTCCGTATTTTCTTATTCATTGATTGTGAGCTTCATGGACATCATATAAGTCCGGCCTTTTATACTACGGAACACCGTTACCTTATAGGTAGGGTGCTGTAGGGGGCGGATCGTATATGTGTGCATGAAGGTTTCGTTTAAAAATAAGTTGACATTGAAAGAGGTGAGAGACATCAGTCTCTCACTCACTCCCTTGTTCCTAACCCTAACGAGCGAGAATTTTACTCGCACATTAAGGAATTATGAGTAAGAATCATTTTTATGTTTTATGTTTTAAATAGTTACCTCACGACAGATTAAAAATTAGCTAACTAGCAATTAAATGATTACTAGGGCAAGTAGAACAATTATACTAATGCAGGAATTAAATAAAATTAAAGACTTACGCGAAGAAGATGATGCTCTTGATTTCTCCAACAAATCTCACTTTTATTGAATATAAAGAGGCATACATTTTTACAGATCTAGATTACAATTTATAAGTAACTAGTGAAGCTAGGGTTACAGACTCTCGTAGACATGAATTTACTGATTTACCCCCTAAAAATCCCAACACATGAAACGACACACCGACACAAGAAGTCGGTGCCGACACGGGCACCATATGGCCGCGGTTCCGCGGCAAAGACATGCCTTTGGCCGCGGATCCGCGGCCATTTGGTGGGATTGGCCCACCAGCTTTCTGTGCTTTGTTTCTCTTCTCTTGGGCTCTCTTTTTTTACTATTCTTTTCTCTGTTGGGCTTTCTAGTATTCTCCAGATTCTCAGTGAAACTTGTAAGGATCTTTTTGACCGTTTCACTTGACGTTCGTCTCGGCTTGAGTAGGATCCGTGTGCTGGTTGGTCAAAAGTCCATTTCCTGTATCATCTTTGTCTTTTTCACTGTATTTGCTTCAAAAGTCTGTATCCTGTATCATGTAACAAACGATCGTCAAAAGCACCTGTTTACTTATAAATTGCACAAAAATGGGGCGTATGAATTGCAATATTATGATGTGAACAAATACCCCCAAACTTACCTTTTTGCTCGTCCTCGAGCAAATTTATTAGTTTATTCTAACCTAGCCACATTTTCGCAGGGAAACGCGATTGCACTGAGCACGTGCAACAAGCTGTTAAACCTCCAGGTGTCCCTAGTAGGAGGAGTGTTGTCTCCTGAGGGTTTTCAGCGGATTACACCCACAAAATCCTATCAATTTGGTTTCTCAACTTTTGTTTTCCAATCAGGTTTTCTAATAAGGAATTCTATTATCGTCGCCTCACAAATTATCCGCCCGTATTCTTCACACTTCCTTAATATGCAACTTAAGATTATACATGTTCCATAAAATTACTTAGAATTCAGCATTTCATAAGTTTTCCTTCTAGAGTTTCATCTCCACTTAGGAATTTCTATCAACTCTATTAAAGATACAAGTTTTATTTTTTATTCCTTTCTCTTATCTAAACTCTAATCACATATCCCCACGTGTGTGTAATTTTCACCCCTACACTTGGAAATTCAAATCAAGCAATCGTACTCTCGTCCATTGTCCAAAGCACTTAACTTTCGCTTACACATCCTTCATGCGACCGTTAATACTTCTTGAGGTACCAACAGCCGATTACAAGATACGTTAGGCCTTTAAAGCGTATTTCCTAGTTTTGCAACACCCAAGGCTTTTAGCAGTGACTCCCAAACCAGTTGGTCTAAGGCACTAGGTGATGAAGCACCCTCGCTAATTAATTTTCTATCCCTAAGTAATCACAAAAACCAGTGTCCATTTTTTTATTCACACTTTTTTTTCTATGATCATTGTGCTAAGGACTTTAGACAAGAGTAATTCAAGGTCTCTTCTACTAATCCAAGTTTCAAGGTGCGTGATTGTGCATTTTGTAGGGTACATGTTTTCAGAATCTAAACTCAAGCTAGGAACTATCTTTCGAACTTATACTTTAATAAGAGCATTAATACTCTTCCCTCGTTTTGGCTTAACCCACGAAGTGAACCCAAAATTTGCCTATTTCTAAATAACCTACAAAGACATATACTCTCTCTCGCTAAATTTTAAGGAATGTTATTTTTAGGGTTTTAATTTGCTAAGTCTAGAATCTAGTTTTTCCTACTCAGTTAACCTTTTATCAAACTCAAATTAATTAACCAAAATTGAATACAATAATTTTTATAGATTTTCAAATTTTTTCAAATTTTTATGATTTTTATAGTTTTCTAAATTTTTTTTTTTTAAATTTTTCAGATTTTTATGATTTTTGTATAAAGATGCAATGCAGAAATTAAATATGCAAAAAGGAAAACAAAATATATACAATATGCAATGCAAGGATAACTATGTACATCACTCTCTAACACCCCCAAACTTGAGCAAAGCAGTGCCCTCACTGCCCGGCCCCACGTCGCGCTCGTGAGCGTGAACGTGATCTCTCCCCCCTAGCCAGAAGTGTCTGGATCCCCCGCTCAATTTCCGTCAACCGACGGTCGTGCTCTCGTGCCGATGCCCTAAACTCATCCCGCAAAGAGTCTAATCTCCTCACTGTTCTTCTCATTAATCGCGCATGTTCTTAGGGAGTTAGCTCTTCCCCGCTCGAAGTCGAGCTCGAGCTGGGGGTGTGTGCAGGTATGTTTACTCCCGGCTCTGTCCGTGTCCAAATATCCGTCAGTCTAGAGTAAGACGACGAGACGCCCTCTAAAAGTGATCGAACTATAGTACCGTCTGTCAAATAAGAGTCAAATTCCTCGGCCGGGAGGAAATAACGGCAGAGTTGGGTCACGAGCATAGGACATGGATATACACTACCTCGTTTACCCGAACCTATGGAGTATAGCAAAACTGTGCACATGTCGAATCTAAGGTTTTTCGTCATTAAAGTATGAACGACATGTAAGGAAAGGGTGAAAAAGGTTATGTTGTGAGAACTTCCAAAAATATTGTTTTGTGCCCACCGCACACAGTTAAAACATTTGCGAAGAGGGTCCGTGCTTGGATCCTCTTGCGCGGTTCTCGCGCACAATCATTACCCATTAAAGGAATATAATCTTCAAAGCGAAGGGGTTGTTCGTGTGCCGGTACACGTGGTATTAGTGTAACCTCGTGTATCATATCCCTATCAATGCGAATTTCATTATTTTCCCAATTCGGTTTAATATAGCCTAAGTTGTCTAGGCTATTCTCTTCCATTGACTCATAAAATTTGGTAACTAAGTTAGGGACAGCAAATGCAGATCCATGGTTATAGAGGAGGAAATTCCATCCCCTCTGTGCAATTTCGTGTGGGAAGTATGATCCATAGATCTCGTGTGCGAACACCGGTGAGAAATCTCTCTCGTACTGCATTTTGTGGGCCATTTTAAATTTCTACAGTGAAGTATATGTAAAAACAGAGAGGAAACAAGAATATGTACCTCCCCTGAAAATTTCAGGGGCAGAAGAGTCGAGACGGCGGCGGATCAGCGGCGGAAGGCGGCGGATGCGCGGCACTCTGGTGGCAGCTCTGCGAAATTTTTCTGGAGGGGACAGGAGGTGGCGGCTAGGGTTTGCTGAAGCTGAAATATTTAGGGTATGAGGGCAGGAGGGCTCGGGTTCCATTATATAGGGGGAAAGGGGTGATTTACAAAAAACACCCTCTAAGGTGAGGGTTTTATTCGTAAATACAGCTATTAATCTGCAAATTTGCAATTAAGTCCAAAAAATATTATTTTTTATTTATTTATATTATCTTATTTTTATGGTATTGTGGAAATGTACATGCAAATGATATACACACCCCCAAACTTGTTTGAAATAGTGTCATTGGGAAACAAAGTTTGGGGGTGAAAGCGGAGGAAGATCAATCAGTGTAAAGCGGCTCCTGCAAAAACAGGAGCTCCTCCGAAGGATCCGCAGTGAAGAACGGTTTTAGTCGATACCCATTTACCTTAAATAAGGTACCGTCTTCAGGGTTCTCAAGATCAACCG
Organism: Agapanthus africanus; assembly: GCA_030015575.1. Taxonomy (NCBI): domain Eukaryota; kingdom Viridiplantae; phylum Streptophyta; class Magnoliopsida; order Asparagales; family Amaryllidaceae; genus Agapanthus; species Agapanthus africanus. Next base: position 5,177,650 of record CM057341.1, on the reverse strand, counting down.
CACCGTGCGGATAAACGGTGCGGACTACAAAAGGTCATCTCCATCTTGACCTGAGCTTACCAGGATGAAAATGTAACTGAGTGTCATAAAGTAGAACCTGTTGACCAGGTTCAAAAGTTTTTCGTAAAAGGTGTTTATCGTGGAACACCTTAGCTCGGTTTTTAGCAGTTATGGCATTGTCATATGCCTCATCCCTTAGCTCCTCCAACTCATTCAGTTGCAGCTTTCTGTTGCTGCCCGCATCTCCTAAAGACAAATTTAGCTCTTTGATAGCCCAGAAAGCTTTGTGCTCGATCTCCACTGGGAGGTGGCAAGCCTTCCCGTACACAAGCCGGTATGGAGACATACCCAGATCGGTCTTATATGCAGTACGGAAAGCCCATAGTGCATCTATCAATTTAAGCGACCAATCCTTACGGTTTTTAGAAACCGTTTTCTCCAAAATTTGCTTTATTTGCCGATTTGAAACCTCGGCTTGCCCACATGTTTGGGGGTGATATGGCGTTGACAATTTGTGGGTGATAGAATATTTACGCATCAAGGACTCAAAAGTCCTATTGCAGAAATGAGAACCATTATCACTTATAATCGCACGAGGGTGCCCGAATCGAGAAAATATGTGTTCTTTAAGGAATCGAACGACAACTTTATTATCGTTCGTTCGACTGGGCACAGCCTCGACCCACTTAGAAACGTAGTCAACCGCCAACAGAATATACACATTTCCAAAAGAGTTAGGAAATGGTCCCATAAAATTTATACCCCAAACATCAAAAATGTCCACTACCAAAATGGGTTGGAGTGGCATTTCGTTTCTCCGCGAAATCCGGCCCAAATGTTGGCACCGGGAGCAAGTTTTGCAGTATTCAAATGCATCCTTGAAGAGTCGTGGCCAATAGAAACCACACTGCAAAACTTTTTCGGCTGTCTTCTTTGGGCCAAAGTGCCCGCCGCATGCTTGATCGTGGCAGAAAGACAGCACGCTCTTGACCTCACTCTCGGGTACACACCGACGAATGATTTGGTCGGAACAGTATTTGAAAAGATAGGGTTCATCCCAGTAAAAATGCTTTACTTGGGACAAAAATCGAAGCTTATCCTGTTTCGACCAATCATTAGGAATCAGGCCGGTGGCTAAATAATTTACAATATCGGCGAACCATGGTTCGCAAGAAACGGTCAAGAGCCGCTCGTCGGGAAAAACGTCAGAGATTGGAAGATCGAGCGTGGGCGAAGAAGGAAGTCGTGATAGGTGATCAGCTACTATGTTTTCACATCCCTTTTTGTCCTTAATGACAAGGTCAAATTCTTGCAATAAAAGGATCCAACGTATTAGCCTAGACTTAGCATCCTTCTTCGTAAAGAGGTGGCGAAGAGCCGAATGATCAGTATAAACAACGACTGGAGAGCCGATTAAATAAGGCCGAAATTTCTCGAGTGCAAACACAACAGCTAAAAATTCTTTCTCTGTTGTTGTGTAATTAAGTTGGGCCTCATTTAGTGTTCGGCTAGCATAATAAATCACGTGCGGCATCTTATTAATGTACTGTCCAAGAACAGCGCCAATTGCAAAGTCTGATGCGTCGCACATGATTTCAAAAGGGTGCGTCCAGTCGGGAGATGAGAGGATGGGTGCAGTGATGAGTGAATGTTTAAAGACTCAAATGCTTCAGTGCATGTGGAGTCAAAAGCGAAGGTCGTGTCCTTGGCCAGTAAGAGGGTCAAGGGTCTAGCAATCTTGCTAAAGTCCTTGATAAATCGTCTGTAGAAACCGGCGTGGCCAAGGAAGGCTCTAATATCTTTGACGCATTTTGGGGGAGGTAGGTTAGAAATAACTTCGATTTTAGCCCTGTCTACCTCGATGCCGTTTTGCGAGATGACATGTCCTAAAACAATGCCCTTTCGTACCATGAAATGGCACTTCTCCCAATTTAATGTTAGGTTCTTATCCCTGCAGCGGGTAAGAACAGCGTCAAGATGGCGTAAACACTCGTCGAAGGAGTCGTCAAAGATGGAGAAATCGTCCATAAAAATCTCCAAGAACTTTTCGACCATGTCTGAAAAGATCCCCATCATACACCGCTGAAATGTAGCGGGCGCGTTGCATAACCCGAAGGGCATGCGACGATAAGCAAAGGTGCCAAAGGGACAAGTAAATGTTGTCTTGTCTTGGTCCTCTTTGGCGATGGGGACTTGATTGTAACCAGAATAGCCATCGAGAAAGCAATAGAATTCGTGCCCTGCCAATCGCTCGAGCATTTGGTCAATGAAAGGTAAGGGAAAGTGGTCCTTCCTTGTTGCGGCATTGAGTTTCCTATAGTCTATGCAGACTCGCCACCCAGTTTGGGTGCGAGTGGGAATCAACTCATTTGCCTCGTTTGTAATGACCGTAATGCCCGATTTCTTGGGCACGACGTGGATTGGACTAACCCATTGGCTATCCGAGATAGGGTAAATGATACCGCTATCCAGACATTTGACAATTTCCTTCTTAGCCGCCTCTTTCATGATGGGGTTGAGGCGCCTTTGTGGATCTCGTGCTGGCTTGGCATCATCCATTAAGTGTATATGATGTTCGACTATGAGGGGACTAATCCCCTTAATGTCCGCCATAGACCAGCCGAAAGCTTGCCGATTATTAAGTAAGACCATCAAGAGAGCCTTCTCTTGCTCAAGAGCTAGAGAGGCTGATATAATGACGGGTAAGGTCTCATTATCACCTAGATATGCATATTTTAGGTGCGTCGGCAAAAGCTTTAATTCGAGTTTACGGGGTGAAACAATAGATGGTAACAATGGGGTAGTTGTTTCAAACTCGAATGATTCCATCAAAGGTTCAAACTGAGTGTACGCAATAGTGTCGGATGGTTCTACTAACTCATCCGCAAAAGCAAAAGACTCCAAATCAGGTGATGAGTCTTCGAAGTCGTCGACGAATGTAAAACATTCAAAATCGTTATCCGCCGCGAAAACTGAGTCGGATTCTAGGAGGAACGCACTAGTGGCGTTAACATTGTTGTGGTCGAATAAAAAATTCTCGAACTCACAGTCCTCCTCCGCGATCTCATTGATCGAGCAAACGTCTAGTACGCTAGCATTGGGCTCAGCAGGCTGACTTCCTAACTTGAAAATATTGAGCTCAATTGTCATATTGCCGAAAGATAGGTTCATTGAACCATTACGACAATTGATCACTGCGTTGGAAGTAGCCAAAAATGGTCGACCTAGAATTACCGGAATTTGGTTCCGGGGGTTTGCAACAGGTTGTGTATCCATCACTATAAAGTCAACGGGGAAAATGAAATCCCCTACTCTTATTAACACATCCTCCAGCTCTCCCTTAGGATGAGTTATTGACCGGTCGGCCATTTGGAGAGTACAGTGAGTGGGCTTAAGCTCTCTAACGCCCAATTGCTCGTACACAGAATAGGGTAGCAAATTGACGCTCGCGCCAAGATCTAATAGTGCTCTATTGATATTTTTGTCCCCAATTGTTATCGAAATGGTAGGACACCCGGGGTCCTTTTGCTTTGGGGGAAGGGAATTTACAAGAGCATCACTAATAGCACTGGCCACAAAAACTTTCTTTGGCACTTGCGACTTCCTCTTTTTGGTGCACAAGTCCTTTAAAATTTTGGCATATGAAGGAACTTGCTGAATTGCGTCCAAAAGAGGGATGTTTATGCTAACCTGTTTAAACAACTCGACAATCTTCTCCATTTGAGGAGTTGGCTTATTGGATCTCAACCTATTAGGAAAAGGAACATTTTGAAAAGTGGTTGAGTCCAACTTTTGTGGATCAGATTGTCGAGTTGGAACGGTACCTCGTGTAGATGTGTTCGTGTCATGAGAGTTAGGTCCGTTCAAGCTAGAAGAGGTAGAGCCATGTGAAGGGTGGAGAATAGGCTCTAAAGAAGAAGAAGATGGTGAAGAAGATGAAGAAGGCCCACCGGCAGGGGTGTCATTATTAATGCCCACATTGTTCCGCAACACTTTTCCCGATCTCAACGTGGTCACAGCATTTACGTTATGATTTTGCTGATTGTGTGCAGCATGTGCGTGACCGGGGTTGGGCAACGGTTGAGACGGGAGTTTTCCTTTTTCGCGCTCGCTCAAAGCTGCATTAAGTTGTGCAATTTGTGCCTCAATAGATTTGATACTCTGATCGTGGGAGGCACTATTTTGCACTAAAGATTGAATAGAAGTCTCAAGTCTTGCTGTAGACTGTGTAGATTGCTTAAGGAATGCATCTAGACTTCTCTCGAGCGAGCTAACCTTATCATTATTAGGTTGAACATAATTGTTTGGCTGGTAAGCATTGTTCGGCACAAACTGTTCACCTGATTAGGGTAAGGTTGTTGTTGAAATTGTTGCGGTTGATATTGAGTTTGCGAGGGTGCTTGTTGTTGTTGTGGAGGTGGAGGTCTTTGAAAATTATTATTATTTCCTTGGAATTGTTGATTTTGGTTCCGAGCGAAATTTGGGTGACTCCTCCACCCCGGATTATACGTCGAAGAGTACGGATCGTTCCTTTGTCGTTGCTGAAATGCAGCATTGACCTGATCCTGTCCTTGAGTGGATGCATTATAAGGACACTCTTCAGTTAAGTGCGATGGATCCGCAAAACAAGCACAGACAGTTCGTGGGGGCATAGCAGGGGCAGGAGAAGACGACGAGATTTTGTTCTCGATCGCTTCTAGCTTTTTCGTCAGAGCGGCCATCTCGGCCTTCATAGCAATCGACATCTCTATTTGATGTATGCCCGCCCTAGATTGACCACTAGAAGTTGATGTGGTCTTGGTGCTCTCCCACTGTATTGTCTGCTCACTAAGATCCTCGAGAAACTGCCATGCCTCATCATTAGACTTAGAGAGAAAATGACCTTGACAGATGGTTTCTAGCAATTGCTTCATTGCCGAGTTCAATCCCTCATATAATGTTTGGCAAAGTTGCCAACTTTCTATCCCATGGTGAGGGCATTGAACTAGTAGGTCTTTAAATCTCTCGAAGCACTTCCAGAATGGTTCGGAAGGAAGTTGTGAAAATTGAATTATTTCATTTCGAATTCTGGCAGTTTTATGGTGAGGATAGAACTTTTTCAGAAAAGCCTTCACAAACTCGTCCCAATTTCTTATGGAATGTGATGCGGTGCTATATAGCCACTTCTCGGCTAGGTCACATAAGGTGAAAGGAATGACCCTTAGCCTTATAGCGTCATCACTCAATTGGGTCGTTTTCATCATAGCGCACACATTTTGGAATTTATTAATAAAGATATATGCGTCTTCAGTTTCCAAACCGTGAAATTTCGGCAGCATATTGATGAAATGTGGTTTAATCTCAAAATTGTCCCCATTTGCCGGTGGGGGTGAAAGACAGGTGGGTAAAGAAGTGCGGATAGGGTAAAAAAGGTCCTGGAGCGCAACTCGTGCGGGCGCTTCAACAGGCGGCTGGTTCGGGTTATTCGCACCTGGTGGAGGTGGAATCATTCCCGTCGGCAAGGTATTATTGGGGTTGAATCCCGACATACCTTTGGTTAAAGAAGTTGAAGGTGAGGGTAAAAAAGTGGACGGATCTTCGACTTCGGTGTCGAAGGGTTCGTTGGTCGGTACCAACGAAACGCGGACTAATCGGGCGTCTGTATCCCTAGTCCAATCCGACATACACTAAAAGGGATAGTGCAGTCAGAAAAAAGAAAAACAGAATGTGGGGGTAAGATAACGTCAGTGAGGGAAAGTGGTGTGGTGAATTTTTAGGTTTTCTTTTTGCGACAAGTTGCAAGTTTTTGAAAAGTTTTATTTGTGTTTTTTTTTTATATTTTTTTTTTATTTGTGTGTGAGTTTTTGCAAGGAGGTTTTTGAAAACGGACTTGTGACACAACTGTATCAACCACACATGCACAATCAGGCCTAGATCTAGGGTCGCCTAGGTCTACTAGACAGCTCCTAACTAGGGCTAGAAATAGACCTCAAACCGCCTCTTCACGGACAAATACGGCCAGGTAAGTGGGAAGGAACCACCACTACAGTGGGCCTAATTAATAACCACTAGCCTAGACACCGCAATGTCGGTTAGGATAAACGGCCGATGCCTACCCTAGTCCTTTTCCTATTGAGCTCGCTGTCCTTAGGTCTGAGTCTAATCTTTTTTTAATTAAAGGTGGTCGATGCAAAATGCTTTAGGTGTTTTCTGGGGTCCTGGGAAGGGTGATGAAATCCCCACCCAATCTGAATTTGGTCAAATAGCCCCTTAAGTCCGATTAAAATATGCAAAACAACAATTCACTTGCAATCAATTTTTTTAGCGCGGCGCAAAGAAACCTGCAGAAATCTGTTATTTAGAAGGGGAAGAAAGACTTTTTACGCAAAGAACCCTGCAGAAAAGTTTACAGTGGAGATATGGAGGTTTCAGAGGGGAGAGAAAGAAAGAACTAACCCTGCAATTTTTGACACAGTGACAAGCCCTGATGGCCGCGGTTCCGCGGTCTGGGGTGCTCCTTGGCCGCGGTTCCGCGGTCTGATGATGAGTTCAAGCTCTGAAAAAATTTTTGGAGCTCTGTACTTGTGATTCCTCTCTGTTTTTATGCCTCCTTTTCTGTTTTGACCTTCTGTAAAATTCCAGATCCAAAAGTTCTTATCGTTCCTGCAAGATTCAAACGAGAAACCCTTCAAACAGATAAAAATAATGAAAAGAATATTTTTTTTTGTATTTTGTATTTTCAGATTTTTATAATTTTCAAATTTTATATCAACCCGAAATCATACAAAAAGAGAAAATTACGCCATCCCCGGCAACGGCGCCATTTGATTAATCCAAAAATTTATAGTTTACCGTAATCAGAAACGGCGTCGCTTCCCAGCTAGCCGGTGAATACGGGTCGATCCGCTGGGATGTGTTAGTTTCTAATTTTGTGTTATAACGAGTTGATTCAAATCGTTGTTGGTTTTTTTATCGATTGAGTTTAAGACGAATTTATGTGATGAGAAAGAACTCATTAGGGTTAGGTCGAAGGTAGGTGTGTTGAGATCAATGTGTTCACCTCTTTCAATGTCGTGATTTAAGCTTTTAGGAAAGTCACAACAATCAATAGGAAAAGGGATTAGGATGATCGGGAAGAAACAAAGTTTCTTCCTCTAGATCCTTGTCCGTCTTTTCTTATTCATTGATTGTGAGCTTCATGGACATCATATAAGTCCGGCCTTTTATACTACGGAACACCGTTACCTTATAGGTAGGGTGCTGTAGGGGGCGGATCGTATATGTGTGCATGAAGGTTTCATTTAAAAATAAGTTGACATTGAAGGAGGTGAGAGACATCAGTCTCTCACTCACTCCCTTGTTCCTAACCCTAACGAGCGAGAATTTTACTCGCACATTAGGGAATTATGAGTAAGAATCATTTTTATGTTTTATGTTTTAAATAGTTACCTCACGACAGATTAAAAATTAGCTAACTAGCAATTAAATGATTACTAGGGCAAGTAGAACAATTATACTAATGCAGGAATTAAATAAAATTAAAGACTTACGCGAAGAAGATGATGCTCTTGATTTCTCCAACAAATCTCACTTTTATTGAATATAAAGAGGCATACATTTTTACAGATCTAGATTACAATTTATAAGTAACTAGTGAAGCTAGGGTTACAGACTCTCGTAGACATGAATTTACTGATTTACCCCCTAAAAATCCCAACACATGAAACGACACACCGACACAAGAAGTCGGTGCCGACACGGGCACTATATGGCCGCAGTTCCGTGGCAAAGACATGCCTTTGGCCGCGGATCCGCGGCCATTTGGTGGGATTGGCCCACCAGCTTTCTGTGCTTTGTTTCTCTTCTCTTGGGCTCTCTTTTTTTACTATTCTTTTCTCTGTTGGGCTTTCTAGTATTCTCCAGATTCTCAGTGAAACTTGTAAGGATCTTTTTGACCGTTTCACTTGACGTTCGTCTCGGCTTGAGTAGGATCCGTGTGCTGGTTGGTCAAAAGTCCATTTCCTGTATCATCTTTGTCTTTTTCACTGTATTTGCTTCAAAAGTCTGTATCCTGTATCATGTAACAAACGATCGTCAAAAGCACCTGTTTACTTATAAATTGCACAAAAATAGGGCGTATGAATTGCAATATTATGATGTGAACAAGATTCGTTGGGTGGATTCTCAAAATCTTGATCTGTAACAATCAATTGGACGATATCGCTTCTTACAAACGTATGGATAGGCGGCGTAGAATAGTTTGGATCCCCGGTACGTTCAATAGATGGACTGAGACGTGTTATCGCGAGATCTTCATCGTCGTTCTCATCTTCAGAGCCATTCAACGTCGGCATGTTATAATAATCTCTCGGTTTCCAACGAAAAACAACATCCCAGTCAACCTTCTGCAAGTCCCGAGAATAATATATTTGTGTTTCCATTGTGGGAAAGATAAAATTGTCATATTTTGGTAACATCCGTTTGTTTTTTACCAAAATCAGACCGTATTGATCGACATTCATACCCCGGTCAGTCTTAGTATCGTACCATCTGTATTGGAATATATGAAATAGGATATTCGTATGCTGGTATGAGAATGCTATAACATCCTCAAGAACACCGTAGTAGGGATTTCCATCCTCGACGACGGTTGTGATGCCACTATTTTGCGTAGCCCTAATACGTACCGTACTTTCTACCTCAAATTTATATCTGGATACCCCATACCCATTATAAAACCTGGCCGCAATCGTTGGACCGTTTAAAAAGTCGTGGACCTCTCTATCAACGTGCTCTCTACGATTCAATTGTTCATTCACTAATTTTATAGACCAAGCAGCGAAAGTGCGCCTATGTTCTTCTTCGATCCCATCATTCGACCACGTCCTAGGATTCGATCTCGTAAGTATATCTTTGTGTGCTCTGTTCGTTAATATACAGTTATATTAATTATATTAAATTTAATTTCGAATGTTTAAAACGATGAAATAATAAACACTTACTCTACATATTTAGCAAAACAATCATTGTTTATCAAGATATACGCATGTACACTGGCCGCGAGATCGTAAGACATGATCTTTAGCCTTTCTGCTCTAATTGGACCGTCAGGAACACTCTGCGGTTTGTTCATTTTTTTCCTGATATCGTCGTCCAAGAAACGAGCACAGAAAGACGTGACTTCTTCCACGAGATAACCTTGAGCAATCGAACCTTCAGGACGATACTTATTGTGAATATAGTTTTTTAAAGTTAACAGATATCTGTTGAAAATGAAATAAATTAATAATTCATGATAATTCGTTGCAATTTAAATGATGAATAATAAACGTTAATAATACCTCTCGATTGGATACATCCAACGGTAATGGACCAGACCGCCAATCCTGACCACGGTTGCCAGATCGATAGACAAGTGAACAATAATGCTGAGAAAGGAATGTGGAAAGATAGTTTCGACCTTGCAGAGGATCAAAAGATTGTGTTTTTTGAGCTCTGCTATCTTATTGACGTCTACGTTTTTAGAACACAATTTGCGGAAAAACGTGCAAAAGTCGTTAAGCATGGGACCAACTTCTGGTTTTACCGATACTCTGAGGCATAAAGAAAGAAGATATTGCATCAATATGCGGTAATTGTGGCTCTTGAGTCCTACGATTTTTCTGTTTTCTACCTGCACCCGTTTGAAAATGTTTGATGAGAAACGGTCGGGGACTTTCAATTCTTTCAACGCATGCAAGAACCGCCGCTTCTCCTCTTTATTCGTGTTGTAGATTGCCGGTGGAATCTCGTAATAACCTGGTTTACTAGCCACAGGCCAAGATTGCAATTCTTTTCTAATGGACAAACTATCCAAATTCGTCAAATCACGACGGGCGTTGAGATTGTCCATCATTTTTCCTTCCTTACACGGTAAAAAATTGATGATGTGCTCGGAGACGCCCTTCTCGATGTGCATGACATCTAAATTGTAACACAGTGGTAGATCGGACCAGTACGGAAGCTGAAATAAACCAATAAGTTTCTTCCAGCCAAATGGGCATGGCATTGCATCTTTGTTCTGTTTCTTTCCAAATATGATATTTTGATAACCTCTCCATTGTTTCAGTATGTTGTTACCGGACAATGATTCAAGAGGCATACCGGTCTCTGTCTTGCCATTGAACATTCTTTATTTCTTCTGAATCTTTGAGTTATAGGCAAGAATCGTCGGTGGCCCATAAACGACTCTTTCCCACTAAACTTCAAGCGTACGCTGCTCGTATGAATATGACAACAAGGGAAAGCAAGTTTACCTTGAGTTTTCCACCCCGATAGTATGTCGTAGGCAGAAAAATCATTAATCGTCCAAAACAAAGCAGCACGCGTCTGAAATAATTGTTTGCCATCTGCGTCATAAGTTCACACACCAGATTCCCACAACAACTTTAACTCATCGATCAAGGGTTGAAGGTATATGTCAATGTTTTTCCCAGGAGACGAGAGATAGTCGATTAAAAGCGCCAACGTAAAATAAGACTGCGTCATAACCCTCCATGGCGGCAGATTGTATATAGTCCCACAACGGGCCAAGTACTGTGAGTACGCCCGCCGCGAACCATCCCAAATGGACTGAAACCGTCGCTCGCAATCCCCGGCCTCACGTTATGAGGGTCTGCGCTAGACGAATTATGTTTTTCGTCTAAAACTTTCCACGATATCGAATCTCTAAGATAATTCATTTTTCCCTCTTCACAAGGTACTTTATGGTGCCGCTGCATTTCGGACGCCATCTCCTCACACATAAATAACCGTTGCAGCCTCGGTATTAACGGAAAATGACGAATTTTCACGGGCACATCACTCAAACTGGAGTCTTTCTTAGGCTTGAATCGGTTTTTCCCGCACACTGGGAAGCTTTTGAGTGCGGCGTGTTCTTTCCGGAACAAAACGCAGTCATTCTCGGATGCCTGTATCTTCTCACATTTTAGGCTGATATTTGTGATTATCTTTTGCGCCTCGTACGAGCTTGGTGGCACTTCATTTTCATCGGGAAAAGCTTCCTTCAGCAATACTCGGAGATCAGTGATAGACTATTCACTCCATCTGTTCTTGCACTTCATCTGAAAAAGACGTATGAAAAAGGATAGTATCGAAAACTCTTTACAATTTAGATATAGAGGGATTCTCGAGGAAGCCTTGTACTTCTTCAATAACACGGGTCCAGTGCTTTCTGTATCATAAGGAAGTCCAGCGGCATTTATAAGCCCATCCATGTCATCGACCGGCACGAACACAACATCATCGTCTTCGACGGCTTCGTCTTCTTCAAACCGCCATTCCTCCTCTTCCTCCTATTCATCTACTATCTTTTGCCACTCTTCGGTTTTCGTTTCAATGAATTCGTTTTCCGTCTCTTGCACTGGCCCTCCATCGTTCTTTTCTCCGTGAATATCCCACTTAGTGTAATCTCTAACGAAACCTTTTTCATGAAGTGTAACTGAACATTCGACTTCTTCTGCAATTGCGTGTTCATACACATATAGTAAGGACAATAGATTTCATGCTCTTTCGGTATCTGATTAGTCAAATATATTGCACATTTACATGAACATTTTCCTACTATTATTAACTGCTAAAAGGTGTTAATTGTAAATAAAGAACATATATGGGTTTATTTGTAAAAAGATTATTATCATATGTTTCTTCATTTATAACTAATAGAATTAGGAAAAATATATGCATATAATATTTAAATGAAATATTAGTAATTAAAATATGCATATCATATCAAATATTCCTAATCAATATTCTTAAGATATTATATCATGTAAATGGTTGGAATAATATCTCAAAAATACCAAATGCTACTAAAAATTCGATTTGAGATATTGTGCAGGTATTAGCATAGATCTGAAATCTATGTAGGAGATCCAAGTCAAATCGGAATATCGAAACCGAATCTGCAAAATTTTAGAAGAAAATCGAGGACTCTAGCAATGGCAGAGACTCGGAGCAATATTTTCAGAATCTATATATCAATAGGATCTCCAAATATCAAGACGAAAAGTCATAAACAACATCAACACCTAATACCACTAAAGGGCGGCGGAACCACGGTCAACAAGGGGTATGGGTGGCGGTTCCGCGGTCTGATGGTGGCCGTTGGATCTGGGATTTTGAGGGCATGATCATAATCTCACTTACTCCAATATGGCATCTAGGGTTTGTACTTTCAGGGGCTATAAAAAGGACAGAGAGCTGTGCATACCAACATCATCCAATAATTCAACATCTAATCATCTATTCATCAACCTCCATAAAGAGAGAGATCTAGAGCAAAACTAGGGTTCTTATAATCTACTTTCTAGGGAGAAAAGTTATAATGCAATAGTTGATTAATAAAGGTAGTTTTTGTTTTAATTCTTTTTGCATTTACTTTTTCCGCATTTTAATTTACGTATTACTTTTCCGCATTACTTTTCTGCACTTTTAATTATGGTTTCATTCATCTTCAACCTCTCTATTACACTACTAACCATGAGCGAGTAATTTCTTGCTTTCTAGGACTTGTAGGATAGGGTAGAATAATGGATGAAATATCTTTTAACTTCTTTTGACATTTTAATATTTATAAACTTTAGCAAAATAAATGTTAACTCTCTTATCGGATGCGCTATCAATTAATGATAGTCACGACCACGATTTGAGATTAGTTAATACTTGTTTTGTTAAGGGCTTGAGATAAATAGAGATTAATGGAAGGACAAGAGTCAATAGAGGGAATCCTTAATTCCTTCCAAGAACCCTAATCCGCATTCATCGCTATCTCTCTAGTTTTAAACTATTAAAAAATAAAAAGAATCATTTCTAAGCATTCATCCATTAACAACTAAGTCTTATGAACCGTACAAGCCTTTCTATTATAAATTTTATATCCATCTTAAAACAAAACGACAACAACCACTTCTTTCTTTTATCAACTCGTCTAAAGTAAGAAAAGAATTCATGTTTTCCTGCGGACGACCCGTACCCATCGCGGCTAGCTACTTGCAACACCGTTTTGATTGCGATTATTTACAGCATACACAAACACTTTTTCACGACCAATCAGTATCCCAAGACATGCGTAAGAAAAATCGGTGAAAAAAGTAAATATCGTTGAGGAAAAAATCAGTGGCACTCGAGAAAATGTCGATATACATCCAACTCTTGTCGTGGAGGTACGGGAATGCCATATTGGAAGAAAATGGAACATAGCAAGGTTCCTATAGATAAGAGTCGTGGAATTAAGATTTCATGACAAATACGAGATAGACGGATAATAAGAAACGTTAGTGTTAGGTTTAATTGACGACTTTGTTAAGTTTGGTTTCAATTGTAATTGGATTGGGCTCTCTTCAAACTCCTATTAAGAACTTTCTCCTACTAATCTCAAAACTCGAGAATTGGATTATTCTTTCAAGAAAGATAATAATATTAAATGTTCTTTATTGGATATCGAGGGTAACGACTGTAGGGGTGAGGCACCTATCCTATTAAGAATGTATAAATTATACACCCATTCACTTGTGTTTTCATCCGTTTTGAGAAAATTTCGGCAGCACCTCCCCGCTGTTCTCCGAGTACACTGTAATAAAACAGATAATCGTTTCAATACTGTGAAACACCATTGAAAAGAATATCTAATCTATCATTTTATATGGAGAACCAGCAAAAAGGTACCGACGAAATATCCCAAAACGAATGAAAAACAAGTGAATGCAGGTGTTTGCTTTATACATTCCTAACTTGTCCATATGGGACAAATCTATTTATTATCATATGATCGAATATTAATTCTTGTCATATAGACTACGCGACATTTGTTAGAAACCAAACGATAACGTTCCGTGTTTAACAACTTTCGTGTAGTTTTATGTCACGACGAACACCGAACGTATGTTAACCGATAGACGGGAACTAAGTCACGTTTTCATTTTCACATATGATTAATTATCGATGAGAATATGAAAATTTCATATTATCTTCGAAAACCATACACTTAGTTTAGGATTTGATTTCAAAAAGTTTTACGTTTATATTTCAAATACAAGGTTTTGAAGTTTTAAGTTTAGGGTAAAAAAAATTTTAAAGAAGGGTTTTCTTAATCGAGTTTAAGATTTTGAATTTAGGGTTGGTTTTAAGGTGGGATTTGACAAGAGTTTAATATAGAGGAGATCGATGATGAATTAAGATTCGGCATTGTTTATATGTATGTGTATGCACACACACAAGCGAGCAAAACACACACCTCTAAGAAACATATTTCTAAATTACGCTAAAACACTCTTAACTATTGTTGGTATTTCACTAAACTACCTTAAATTAACTAAGCTACACTAAAAACCCAAATTTGCTCGATTTCACTTAATTACACTAAAATACCCTTAACATTGTTGTTTTTCAACAAAATACCCTTAGCCATTTCGCTTTTCACTAAATTACCTGCAACAATTTGCTAAATTACCCGAAGCCTAACCCTAACACTAACCCTGACCCCAACCTTAACTCAATCCCTATTTCTTTAATTTTACTAAATTACATTAAATTACCCTAAATTATTGTTGGTTTTCATTAAACTACTTCAAATTAACTAAATAACTATGAATTTCACTAAAATACCCTTAACTATAGTTGCTTTTCACTAAACTACCTTTAAAATATAACTAAACGAATCATCATAGTAAATTAACTAATTTACTATAAATTTCACTAAAATACCGTTAACGTTTGTTGTTTTCACTAAACTAACATTAAATTTTTTAATAAAAACCCTCCATTTGCTCAGTGTTACTTATTTAAACTAAAACACCCTTAATTATTGATGTTTTTCACTGAAATGCCCTTAACTATTGTTGCTTTACACTAAATTACCTACACAGATTCGCTAAATTACCCTAACCCTAAACCTAACATCAACCCAAACCATAAACCGTAACCTATCCCTAACCCTATCCCTATCCCTAACATTAACCCTAACCCTAATCCCTAACCCCCAACCGTAACCATAACCCAAACCCTCCCCCGTCCCTTGCTAACCCCAAACCCAAACCCTAACTCTCCCCCAACACCAATAACATCACCACCAACATCAACAACTACAACAACACCAACTTTAATTTAATTTTGGGATAGAGCAAAAAAAAAGTTAAACCAAAAAACTTAAATTGATACTTTCCTCTGGACGACCGGCGGCGAGGGCTTCGATAGTGGCTCGACTACAGAGACGACGACCTTCAACGATGGTGATGACCTTCAGAAAGCTCCAGCCGCGCCGGCGGCGAGATCAAGCACGAACAACGGTGAAAAAGGCGACGCGTTGGCCACGGAGGCGAGGCGGTGGCCATAGAGGCGGCGGCGAAGAAAGGCGGCGGGGGATCGAGCGCCGCGGGCGACGGCGAGGAGAGGAAGCGGGGTAAATGGAGTTTTGGGAGAAAAAGTGAGGGATCGAAATTAGTTTTGGGGGAGAAATGGGGTTTTATCGCTCCTAAGTTGTAGGGTCTGCCACTTGTTGGATTTGGTCATGGTTATAACCATGAAGAAATAAAATAAAACACCATTATGTAGAATTGGTCACGATTTGACCCTGACGAAATCTCTATTACCTTTGGACCCTTTTGTAGTAGATATGTATGATTTCATTACATCCTTTTTCTCAATTTTCCGTTTTCCTCTCTTTCCATGTGTAAAGGGTTATTTGTATATAGAAATCTTCATCATCCAACATTTATAACATCTCAATGGTTTATTAAATTTAGACGCCCTCGGTTAGTCTCATTCTGGATTAATTAGAATAGCACATATATAGCCCCTCAACTGACTAAACCATGTGGTATAGGATAAGTAATAAATATTATACACACACATAAGAATAATGAAAAAAAGAGGCCCTATGAAGATTTTTCGTTAGGTGGCGTCAAAAATCTATATCCTTCACTATTTTTTTGACGATCGACATTCATTATCTTCATCTTTACCATCTAAGATGTGGATACAGAAAATTTCATGTGGTTCTACCGCTTTTTCACCGTTGAATTAGTAATGTAAAAAGTTCTATTGTCGGTAAACCATTAATTTCAACAGTGAAAAAGTGATAGAACCATATGAAATTTGGTGTATCCACATCTTAGACGATGAAGATGGAGATGATGGATGCCGATCGCCAAAAAAAATCATGAAGGGTATATTTTTTCGACACTATAGAAGGAAATTCCATCCCATGGAATCTTTCCTCTGTTATCCTCAAATATATATATATATATAGAGAGAGAGAGAGAGGTTGATAATATCAAGGAGCAATTCAGGTACCGGAGGTTGATAATAAAATCATACCATATATTGGCATGGTTTTTAATTCATTAGAATATGCTCAATTATTTTATGAGAAATACGGTAGATCTGGAGGGTTTGACACGCGGAGTGGTTTTACCAAATACTCAAATTCTCCAAAAAGCGAAAAGATTTTAATTGATAAAACATATACATATGCAAAGGAAGGAGAATTTAAAAGCAAATCTGAAGGGCGAAGAAAAACTGGATCAAGCAGAACTAATTGCAAAGCAATGATGGCAATACACTTGAACAAAAAAAATAATGTATGGAAAGTCAGGAAATTTGTAAAAGAGCATAATCATGAATTCATCACACCTAGAAGAAGACACTTGTTAAGGGGAAATCGCACGGTCTCTAATGCCCAGAAACGTTTATTATTTGGGTTTCGGAATATGAATATTGAACAAGGTCGGAGTATTGCCTTGATCGATAATGAGAGTGGTGGATTCAATAGAATGGGATGCACGGTGAGAGATCTTAAAAACCATGAAAGAGATATCCGAGAGGAAGCGAAGGGTTATGATGCACAAATGCTTAAGGATAGATTTGATCTTGGTATAAAAAAACATTCATATTTCTTTTATGATATGAAATCAGATGAAGAGAAGAAGTTAACACATGTTTTCTGGGCTGATCCTACTGCACGGGTAAATTATCGATATTTTAGTGATGTTGTGATTTTTGATACGACCCATCAAACAAACGTGTATGGTCTGATTTTCGCTCCATTCATTGGTATAAATCATCATAATCAAAGTATATTTATGGGTGCTGGTTTCATACCTAATGAATCGGCAGATTCTTTCTCATCGTTGTTTGAGAAATTTGTGGAAGCAATGAGCCATCCTCCAACTGCAGTGATTACCGATCAAGATTTGGGTATTGCTAAAGCTTTATCATTAGTGTTTCCAAATACTCGTCATCGATTATGTATATGGCATATAATAGATAAAGTAAAGGATAAATTAGGTTTTTAGGCCTCTAATGTTGATTTTACAACATCTTGGAAGAATATCATTTGGAGATATGAAAATATAGTTGAATTTGAAAATTCGTGGTTGCATCTTAAGAAAGAAAATGGATTAATGTTAGAAAATAGGTTACATAGCATTGATTGGTTGAACATTATATGGGATATGCATCAAATGTGGATACCTGCTTATCTTATGAAGGATTTTTGGGCAGGGGTATCAGCAAGCCAAAGGAGTGAGAGCGTGAATGCATTGCTAAAAAGGAACATATCAAGCAATCAAACCTTATTTCGCTTTATTATTGTATTTGATCGGGTATTGGCGAGACAAAGAGAAAACGAATTGTTGGAGGATCATAATAGTTTAGAGAAAAAGGTGAAGCTGAAAATTGGTTGGGGTGTGGAGGAGCATATGTCACAAGTTTATACGAGTTCTATCTTTTATATATTTCAAGAGGAGGTATGTGCTAGCATGCTTTATAATATTACTCATATTTCAGAAGATACGACAACAATCCTTTATAAAGCAAGCTTAGTTGGAGATGAAAAGAAGAACAAATTGTTGACATACTGTAAATCTACACAGTTGTGCACATGTAATTGCTTGATGCTCGGATTTAAAGGTATTCCATGTCGTCATATTTTGGCATATCTAAAGTACACTAACCATGTAAAATGTCCAAATAATTATATTTTCAAAAGATGAACTAAAGATTTGAAGAGGGGAATTCTCGTGGGGGAAGATGGATGTGTTGTTGGTGATGGCAATCAAAAAGAATATTCTGGAAAACTCAGTGAATTAACTCGTTTGGCCAACACATTTATAGATAAGGGGTTATCTTTTGATGGTGCATTTGATTTTGCGTTATCATGGTTGCAATAAGGACTGAAGAAAATGCCTAGCTTGGAGAATAAGGACGTGAATGTAAAAGAACAAGAGGAGACACAAAGAAGAGAAAGAAAAAGAAAAAGAAAATCTACTTTAGAAATCGATTTGCCTGAGCCTAATCAAGCCATAACGAAGGGACGGCGCAATGGGAAGCGAATGAAGTCTGGAAGAGAGAACCGGAAAAAAGTAAGAAGATGCAAGTCTTGTGGCAAGAAAGGCATGATGCTCGAAATTGTCCTAAGAAAAAATCAAGGTAATGATTTTGATTGGTTATATTTTTTTATAAATTAATCCGGACATTTATTTATTAATGAGATCCATACAATACTGATTTATGTACTATTTTCTATTGAAAACTACTCTAGGTAGCAAAATTGTGATTTGTTGGCTACAAGCTCTACAGAGTACTTTGACGATGAAGATGGGGACCAATCATCATAGGATAAAAACTAACTTATGCTCAAAACTTTTTCCAGGTGTTCTTATGTTCTCATGACAAATGGGTTGTACATTTTTTTGCGGCATGCCTCAGCTGAAAACAAGTTGTGCAATTGTCATAGGATTACTGTAGTAAAAGCTTTTAGTTTGTTGTATATCCTTTATAGTCTTCTCCTATTTCTATTCTTCTCATTTTAATATTCAATATTTGCTTTTGAGATGTAATATTAACTATAATTTTTCTGATATATTGCAGGGGTTGGCAATGCTGCTACATGGTGAACAAATAAGTCAGTACCATCGTTGAAGACAATAAAACTCAATTTGTGATAAGCCAAATTGAAGAATTTTTACATTAGCAATCTTTTCTTCTTTTTAGGATTAACAAGTGTACCTTTAATTGAGTGTGAATTGTCGTGAACCTAATTTTTATATTGGTACTTTGTACAGTTACTTCAATTTCATTCACAAATTTAACTTTTCTTTTAAAATTTCTTGTTGCAGTTGAGAAATTTTTGGGTGGATTATTTTTAGTTCAGGAAGAAACTTAATTGTTCACTTACGTGGATCATACGAAATTTGATTTCTTCTGCATTTATATACAAGGATACACACCCTCAAACGGAATTACTATAGAAAGAGATCGTGCCATCATTATATATCGGTCAAAGTAGCCAAATTAAATTACTTCAGCAATTTTCTCCTACCTTTATGCAAAGGTTGTAACATATTCTGAATTCGGCAATAAAAAATACAAGAAATTGGCATAAAGTAGAAAAGTTAGTTAATTAATTTCCAGTATGATTTTTGAAGCATGCTAGTTGAACCTGTAGTTAGCACATAATCAACCCAAAACAAGAGCTCCACATAAAACAATTCTTGATTGAATCTCAAATTTATATTTGCAACATTAGCAATTAATTGCATCAATTTACATAGAGTTGTATAAAGGTTGTTCAAGACAAAGGCAAGAAAGTCTTGCAAAATCATGCATACATTATGATTCATTGAATCTCTTTGAATCCCACATTAATCAAATGTCACGTTTACGCTCTTTTTTCAGCATCAAGTTCATGAATCAACCACTCGATAATATCTTCCGCTATATCATCACGTTCAGGCTCGAACAATAAATCATGCAAGAAACAATCATAGAGCTTGATTGATTTGTCTGTGGATGAAGCTTCTTCATAAAGTTTTTGTGAGCCCATAGGATCAGTGACTGTATCAGACGCGGCCATGAAGAACTAGAAATGGTGTTGTGAGTCTATGAAGGTTCTGTTGTAAATAATAGGAAACGTGGAGAATTTCGTAACCGGTCCTAACTCTGATTGCGCCAGTGAATACCAAAAGATCGGAGTATTTGGCTTTCAGTGCTTCAGGATCGCGGGACACGGGGGGCCTGCGGTGTTAAAATGGTATTTCGGAAGAGTGAAAATATTGGGGCAATCAACTGAAAATAAACGAATTTAGACAAGGAATGTTGATTTTTATTATCGGAGTAAATTACATAAAGCACGATTGATAGTTTTCAGTTTTCAGTTTTCAATATAGGGAAAAAAAAGAAACTCCTATTTGAACAAATCAGTTTTTAAAAAGCGAATAGAGCCTGAACACAAAAAAAATTCAAAAAAGCGATTGAAAGGAGTAAATACCTGATTGATGCGCTTTTTTTGGAGCTTGAAATCGAATTGGGTGCTGCGGCTGTGATTGATACGAAAAAGTGTATGTTTATTTGTAGTTTAACCACAATCAGAACAGTGTCGCGTGTAGCTAGACCGAGATGAGTACGGGTCATCCTCTGGGAAACGTGGAACCTTTTACTTTTACTTTAGATGTGTTGAGAAAGAGAGGAGAGATAAAGAATTTTTATAGAATGGTTTCTAGATCTACGTTAAACAAGAATGTAAAATATAGATCTAGATTATTTTAGAGATGTAGATAATATAATAAGAGGGCTTGTAGGGTTCGTTAGGATTTAGTAGTTATGGACGATTAATTAAAAGTTACCCTTTTTATCCATTAATAGATTTAGAACTAGAACGACGGTGATGCGTGTAGATTAGGGTTTCTGGGGGGAAAAGGAATCCCACTCTTAACCCTTATCTCGACACGGAACTCCGTTCATATCCAGCCTTTACCAAAACAATCATTAATCTAATCTCTAATCGCGGTCGGAACTAGCAAAGAATTGCTAGTGCGCCCGATTAGGATGTTAATGATTCTTTTGATAAAGTTCCTAAACTTTATAGGACTTAAAAAGGGTTTAGTTATTTTCATCGTCCATTAGCCTACCTTAATCCTACTAACCCTAACAAGCGGAGAATTACTCGCGCATGTTGGGAAAAGAAGATGAAAAGAAATCGAGGGAAAACATAATGTAAAAACAATTAAATAAAATAACTACCTTTATTAATCGACTTCTTCAAACTACACTTTTAATCCATAGAAAATGATTATAACTAGTTGCTTCTCGATCTTTCCTAAGGAGGTAGTCGAACAGTCGATGATCCGCCTGGATGCGTGAGCGTCGGGAGCTTCGTGATCTCTTCGGCTTGATGTCTTTTCCAAGAGGCTCTCGGTGCCTTTTTATAGGGCAAAGCCAGAATCTTGTAGTTGGAAGCTTGGTAAAATTCAGCA
This sequence comes from Agapanthus africanus, assembly GCA_030015575.1. Taxonomy (NCBI): domain Eukaryota; kingdom Viridiplantae; phylum Streptophyta; class Magnoliopsida; order Asparagales; family Amaryllidaceae; genus Agapanthus; species Agapanthus africanus. The sequence continues at coordinate 5,156,381 of CM057341.1, read as the reverse complement.
TAGATTTACGCCAAAAAATATTGTGCTCTGATTCCCTATAATTGCGGCGGATCCGCGGCCCAAGGGTGGGTTTGGCCGCGGATCCGCGCTCAATGGTGAAGATCACTTCGTCAATTTTCTTGGGCTTTCTGATTGTGACATTTGGTAATCCAAGGCACCTTTAGAATTAAGAAATCTTCTTTCGGTTGTTTCCAGACTTGGTCTCCAAGTTTGCTTCTTAATTTGGCAAGATTTCTTCAACAACTTGATTTGCTTGATTCTAGCCTTGGAAAATTCTGCACAACTTGGAAATATTCTGCACAACAACTCAAATAAGATTTTAGTAGACTTTGTTCTACTAGGATTAGGTCAATAATATTATTTGCATACATTTTCCTACCAAATACTAATTAAAATATATTAACACATGGAAAATGGTGTTTTTACACATAAACCCTCATATGTATAATATATTATAATAAAGTCCTTTTTTAATATGAAAATGGTAGGAAAAATGTAATACAAATATGCAGTTTTATCAACTGAACAAATACCCCCAAACTTATCTTTGATCGTCCCGAGCAAACTAGTTTATTCAAGAGGAGAAAAAGAAAGGAGAAAACTAAGCACACTTTCGTAGGCAGACACGATTGCACTGAGCACGTGCAACAAGCCGTTAAACCTCTAGGTGTCCCTAGTAGGAGGAGTGTTGTCTCCTGAGGGTTTTCAGCGGATTACACCCACAAAATCCTATAACAAAAGAGAGATGGTGAAATTTACATATAAAGACAAGAACCATAAAAAAAAAGACTTTGAAAAGAAGAGTTTCCAACTATGCTAGTTTTTCAGTTGTCATGAGCCCTATCTTAATAGTCATGAAAAAATGTTAGAAATCACATCATCCCTCAATAAAACATCGTCTTTATTCTTCATTCCTACCTTTCTTCCAAACATTGATCATATAACCCCATGTTGTGAAATGGACATCCCTACACTCGGAGAATTCAATTCAAGCTATCATACTCTTGTCCATCTACCTTAGTACTTTTTAATTTAATGAATATTAAAGATTTGCTCACACATTTTCATGCGACCATTAATACTTCTTGAGATACTAACCAACCGATTACTCATGTGCTTGCTAATTAGGTGATAATATTTTCCTCGTCTTGCACCACCTAAGGCTTAGCAGTGACTCCCAGACCAGTTGGCCTTAGGGCACTAGATGAAGAGGCACCCTCGCTATATTTTTTTATTGCTGCCTTGGCGATAACAAAACCAGTGTTCATTTTTTTTTCTTTTCACCATTTATATTTTCTTCATTTTTTTTTCATTTCCTTCATACTTTGGCTTTTGGACAAGAGCATTTCAAGGTATCCTCTACTATCCTGAGTTTCAAGACGTGTGTAAGTGCATATAGTAGGGTATCAACATTCAAATGTTTGGGTTCCAGAATAGAAACTATTTTTCAGACTTATTTTTATCCTCAGATTAGTGACTTCCATTCATTTTACTAACCCTTGGGACAACAGCTCATAACTACTTAATACTAGTTCGTGTAAGAAAACTTCTAATTTTCTTGGTTTTCTTAAACTATTCCAATCTTTTGGATGTAATTTTTCACTTTCTACTCTTTTGTTATATAAAAAAAAAATTTAATGCCCGGTGTCAAAGATAATTCAGTGAATACAAACCTCCCCCCAAACCTGTTTTCAGCAGTGTCCTCACTGATGTAGCCTTTTGAGAACAAGGACCTGTATACTAAGGGGGAGATACAAGGGGTAAAATAATAGTTAAATGAAAAATTCCCCCAAACTTATTCTTTGACACGCACAGATATTCAATCAAATCATTTTTTTTACTCACCTCCATTCTTAAAATGTGAAAATGATATAAAAACATGGAGGTGAGGCGGAGGAAATTTAGTTTTGATAAAGCGGCTCCTATAAAAACAGGAGCTCCTCCGCGGGGTCAGCAGAAAAATACGGTTTTAATCTATGCCCATTCACTTTAAAAATCGAACCGTTTTTCAAATTTTCGATTTCAACTGCTCCGTGCGTGTGTACATACCGCACCACAAAAGGTCCTTTCCAACGAGATTTAAGCTTACCCGGATACAGATGGAGACGGGAATCGTAAAGAAGGACTTGTTGCCCCGATGTGAAGGTTTTTCTAAAAAGATTTTTATCGTGGAACACTTTAGTCCTATTCTTTACTATCACCGCATTATCGTAAGCTTCATCGCGGAGTTCGCTTAGCTCATTCAATTGCAGCTTCCGATAGCTGCCTGCATGATCAAGATCAAAATTAAGCTCTTTAATAGCCCACATTGCCTTATGTTCAATCTCGACAAGGAGGTGGTATGCCTTCCCAAACACAAGACGGTATGGAGACATACCAAGATCGGTCTTATAAGCGGTGCGGAATGCCCAAAGAGCATCCGTCAATTTGGTTGACCAATCCTTACGGTTTTTCGAAACCGTCTTCTCCAATATCTGTTTGATCTGCCTATTTGAGATCTCAGCCTGCCCGCTTGTTTGGGGATGATAGGGCGTAGAAAGCTTGTAAGTGATTGAATATTTCCGCATCAAGGCCTCGAAAGGCCTATTGCAGAAATGTATCCCGTTGTCGCTAATGATAGCGCGAGGGTGTCCGAATCGCGAAAAGATATTTTCTTTAAGGAACTTAATGACAACTTTGTTGTCATTAGTGCGACACGGTACAGCTTCCACCCACTTCGAGACATAATCAACTGCTAACAAGATATATAGATTCCCAAAGGAGTTGGGAAAAGGGCCCATAAAATCAATACCCCAAACATCAAATATTTCCACAACCAATATAGGTTGGAGCGGCATCTCATTCCTTCGTGAAATCCGACCCAAATGCTGACATCGCGGACAAGTTTTGCAATGTTCAAATGCATCTTTAAATAATGTTGGCCAATAAAAGCCACATTGTAAAACTTTCTCCGCCGTTTTTCAAGGTCCAAAATGACCGCCGCATGCCTGATCAAGACAAAATGATAACACGCTCTTGAATTCATCGTTAGGGACACACCTGCGAATGATTTGATCGGAACAATACTTGAATAGATATGGTTCATCCCAGTAAAAATATTTTACTTGGGATAAAAACCGAAGTTTGTCTTGTTTCGACCAATCGCTAGGTATAAGTCCCGTCGCAAGATAGTTCACGATATCCACAAACCAAGGTTCGTAGGATACATTCAAGAGCTGTTCGTCGGGAAATGAGTCATTTATCGGCACGGTCACAGTTAGCGAAGAAGCGATGCGTGAAAGATGGTCGGCTACAACGTTTTCACATCCACTCTTGTCTTTGATGACAAGATCAAATTCTTGTAACAATAGGATCCAACGTATTAGCCTGGCCTTCGCATCCTTCTTCGATAAAAGATGTCGTAGGGCGGAGTGATCTGTGTAAACCACAATAGGCGAGCCAATCAAGTAGGGCTTGAATTTATCTAATGCAAATACAACTGCCAAGAGTTCTTTCTCGGTAGTTGTGTAATTTATTTGTGCATCATTCAAGATCCTACTTGCATAGTAAATTACATGTGGCATCTTATCAATGTGCTGTCCTAAGACCGCACCAATAGCAAAATCTGATGCATCACACAAAAGCTCGAACGGGTGGTTCCAATCCGGAGATGATAAAACGGGGGCTGTAGTGAGTGATTCTTTAAGCGATTCAAAAGCAGCCTCACAATCCGAATCGAAGTGAAAAGTAGTGTCCTTGGCCAATAGAAGGGTTAAGGGTCTAGCAATTTTGCTAAAGTCCTTAATAAATCTCCTATAAAATCCTGCATGACCAAGGAAGGATCGTATATCTTTGACGCAATTGGGACGAGGGAGGTTTTGAATGACATCTATTTTAGCTCTGTCAACCTCAATGCCTTTATGTGAAATTATATGTCCGAGTACAATACCTTCTTGGACCATAAAATGGCATTTTTCCCAATTCAAAGTCAAGTTCTTATCCTTACAGCGGGTAAGAACAGCGTCAAGATTACGAAGGCAGTCCTCAAAGGAGTCCCCAAAAATGGAGAAATCGTCCATAAAAATTTCCAGAAAATTTTCCACCATATCTGAAAATATCCCCATCATGCACCACTGAAATGTAGCGGGAGCATTGCATAACCCAAAGGGCATGCGTCTATAAGCAAAAGTTCCGAAAGGATAAGTAAAAATGGTTTTATCTTGATCCTTTTCGGCGATGGGGACCTGGTTATAGCCAGAGTATCCGTCCAAGAAACAGTAGTATTCGTGTCCCGCTAATCGTTCTAACATCTGGTCAATGAAAGGTAGAGGGAAATGATCTTTCCTCGTCGTGGAATTGAGTTTCCTGTAATCGATACATACGCGCCACCCAGTTTGGGTGCGTGTTTAGATTAACTCATTAGCCTCTTTAGTGATGACCGTGATGCCAGACTTTTTAGGGACCACATGAATTGGACTTATCCATTGGCTATCAGATATGGGGTAAATTATTCCACTGTCAAGGCACTTGACGATTTCTTTCTTTACCGCCTCCTTCATAACGGGATTTAACCGTCTTTGTGGGTCTCGGGTTGGTTTGGCTTCATCCATCAGATGTATGTAATGTTCAACAATTAAGGGACTAATCCCTTTGATGTCAGCCATAGTCCAACCAAATGCTTCCCGATTCGATCTCAACACTGCCAAAAGTGCATTCTCTTGCTCTAAGGCTAGAGAAGCGGAAATAATCACTGGCAAAGTCTCATTCTCTCCTAAATATGCATATTTAAGATGAGAAGGTAGCGGTTTGAGATCAAGAATTTGCGGAGAGACTATAGAAGGTGGGGTAAGCGAATGATATTCAGACTCCTGAAAAGGTTCAAAACTTGCATAAGATATTGACTCGAAAAGTGCTGCTGACTTTTGCAGCAAGTCAACGGGTTCAATCTCAAAGTTGGACTCATTGAACATATCCTCACTGTAAAGTGGTGCAAGATCAAACGATGTCTCATTAGTGTAGTCGAGAACATCAAAGCAAAGCTCCTCATCCATGCAGCTTTCGGAAGCTATCTCGTGGATGGAACAAACATCCAGCAAATGAGCAGAAGTTCTGATGGCTGAGTTCCTAGCTTGTAAATATTAAGCTCAATTGTCATTTTCCCGAAGGATAAGTTCATAGAACCGTTACGACAATTAATTACAGCGTTAGAAGTTGCTAGGAAGGGTCGACCAAGTATCACCGGGATTTGATTGCGTGGGTTTGCCACAGGTTGTGTATCTAAAACAATAAAGTCTACGAGAAATATGAATTCCCCGACTTTAATTAACACATCCTCTAGTTCGCCCCGAGGTTTGGTGATAGATCGTTCTGCCATTTGGAGAGTACAATGGGCGGGTTTTAACTCTCCAATTCCTAACTGCTCGTATACTGAATAAGGAAGCAAGTTGACGCTAGCGCCTAGATCGAGTAAAGCACGATTTATATTTTTACCCCAATAGAAATAGAGATTGTAGGACAGCCGGGGTCCTTACGTTTCTTTGGTATTTGTTGGGTAAAAGCTGTGCTAACATTACTCGTCATGAAAACCTTTTTAGGCACTTGAGTTTTTCTCTTCCTAGTACACAAGTCTTTAAGGATTCTTGCATAAGATGGGACTTGTTGAATGGCATCTAGGAGAGGAATACTCACGCTAACTTGCTTAAACATTTCCACAATCTTCTCCATTTGCGGGTTAGGTCGGTTGGCCCTTAATCGGTTTGGAAATGGAGCTCGATCAATAAGTTTTGGGTCCAACGTTTGTGGAGAAGACTGTGGCGACGGATTCGATCCCAAAATTGGAGTGGGCATCGACTTAGATAGATTTGGCGAAATGTTTGAGCCTTGGGGAAAACGGAGAATAGGCTCGGATGAAGGTGGAAGACTAGACGAGTTAGGGGAAGAAGAAGAAGAAGAAGAAGGGGTATTAAATGTGTCACTATCATCAAATTGCTCACCCACTTGGTTGTTCAGCACTCTCCCCGATCTCAACGTAGTGACGGCATTCACATTATGACTTTGTGAATGGCCAGGATTCGGTAAGGGTTGAGATGGGAGTTTCCCTTTCTCTCTCGCACTTATTGCGGCGTTTAATTGTGCGATTTGGTTTTCTATTGATTTGATATTCTCACCATGGGAGGAGGAGTTTTTCGTTAGGGCATCAATAGAAGACCTCATCTCAGCCGAATTTTGCATGGATTGTTTCATGAACATATCCAAAGTTCGTGCAAGTGAGCTGTCAATACCGGCCACTTGTGGTGTAGAAATGTTGGCCGGATTTTGGAAATTCTGTGACTGAAAGGGAGGCTGATTCTATGGTTGTGGTTGCTGTGGAGGAGGTCTTTGATAATTGCTTTGTTGGTTTTGATTCCAAGCAAAGTTAGGATGATTCCTCCATCCTTGATTGTACGTGGAAGAATAAGGGTCGTTTCTAGGTCGCTGCTGAAAAGCAGCATTAACTTGAAACGATGCATTCATAGGACATTCTTCCGTTAAGTGTGAAGGATCCGAACAGCAACCACAGACGGTCTTAGAAAGCGTGACCTGATTTAGGGAGAAAGAAAAGAACTTGTTTTCAATAGCGTCGAGTTTCTTTTGTATCGCTGCCATTTCGGCTTTTACTGCGATGGAAACGTCGAGCTAGTGAATACCTCCCTTAGTTGAAGGTGGTCTTACGCTTTCCCACTGCAAAGTGCTTTCTGCGAGATCTTCCAGATATTTCCAAGCTTCACCGTCATCTTTAGACATGAAATTGCATTGACACATTGTTTCAAGCATCTGCTTTGTCGCTGGATTAATGCCCTCATATATAATCCGACATAAATCCCATCTTTGTATTCCGTGATGGGGGCATTGGACAAGCAGATCTTTGAAACGTTCAAAGCACTTCCAAAATGGTTCATTGGGAAGCTGGGTGAACTGGTTGATCTCGCTCCTAATATGTGCAGTCTTATGGTTTGGGTAAAACTTCTTAAGAAATGCTATGACAAATTCATCCCAATTAGTGATAGAGTGTGCGGCAATATTGTAAAGCCATTTTTCTGCCAAGTCGCACAGTGTGAATGGGAGAAGACGTAAGCGCATAGCATCTAAAGTCAATTGTGAAGTACCCATCATTGCGCATACGTTTTCGAATTTGGTGATGAAAACATACGCGTCTTCCGACTCAAGCCCGTGAAATTTGGGCAGCAGATTGATGTAGTGGGGTTTAATTTCGAAATTATCCCCGTTAGGTGGTGGAAGAGATAGACAAGTAGGAAGAGGACCACGAATAGGATAGCATCTCTCTTGGAGAGAGATGCGCGGTGGATTCTGCTCACCTGCGGGCGGTGGCAGCGCGGTGTTATAATTAGATGGAGTGTCGTCCATCACGGTGTGTGGTGGGGGAAAAGAAGATGAAGAAGTACCGACTTCGGTGTCGATAGAAGGAACGCGGACAAGACAGGCACTAGGATCCTTGTAGCCAGATAAGTGCCAGGTAAGTGGGAAAGAACCACGTCGTGGGCCTAATTAAAAACCACTAGCCTTTGTCACACTTGCCTAGGCACTACAAAAGTAATGCGGATAAACGATAGATTACCCATGACCTTCCTCTGTCCTTATTGAGCGCGACAGTCCTTAGAGTCTGATCTAGATATTTTTTAAATTGATGAAGGGTTGATCTATATGCTCAGTTTGTAATTTTATGGGGCTTAGAAAGGGTGATGAAATCCCCACCTAATCTTGATTTGGTCTTTGCCCCTTAAAGTCCGTATTAAATATGCAAAACAAAACCAATCACAAAACTTTTGCAAAAAGATTTTTGAGCGGCACAATTTTGCAAAGAATCCTGCAGAAAATAGATTTTATTGGATTTGAGAGGAGAGAGAAGGAGTTGAGAAAGATACCAGAGAAGATTGAAGCCCTAATTCCTCCAACCCGCCGCGATTCCGCCGCAGAAGGGGCACTTTCGCCGCGGTTCCACAGCGTGGCAGAGGGATCACTTGATGAAAATTTTTGTATAGCCTTCTGTGCTCCTCTGGATCTCTAAAAATGTCTCTGTTCCCTGTTCCCCTTAATTCTGTGTCTCCAGATCTCCTTGCAAAAATTCACGCACAAATCGTTAAATATGCAATTTGCAGTTTTGTGTTAATAATGATATGACTCGTCTAAGAATTCAACACAAATAGTAAAAATAAAAAATTACACACGTTTCCCCGGCAACGGCGCTATTTGATTGTTTCGAAAGAGTGTATGTTTATTTGTAGTTTAACCGCAATCAGAACGGTGTCGCGTGTAGCTAGACCGAGATGAGTACGGGTCGTCCTCTGGGAAACCTGGAACCTTTTACTTTTACTTTAGATGTGTTGAGAAAGAGAGGAGAGATAAAGAATTTTTATAGAATGGTTTCTAGATCTACGTTAAACAAGAATGTAAAATATAGATCTAGATTATTTTAGAGATGTAGATAATATAATAAGAGGGCTTGTAGGGTTCGTTAGGATTTAGTAGTTATGGACGATTAATTAAAAGTTATCCCTTTTATCCATTAATAGATTTAGAACTAGAACGACGGTGATGCGTGTAGATTAGGGTTTCTGGAGGGAAAAGGAATCCCACTCTTAACCCTTATCTCGACACGGAACTCCGTTCATATCTAGCCTTTACCAAAACAATCATTAATCTAATCTCTAATCGCGGTCGGAACTAGCAAAGAATTGCTAGTGCGCCCGATTAGGATGTTAATGATTCTTTTGATAAAGTTCCTAAACTTTATAGGACTTAAAAAGGGTTTAATTATTTTCATCGTCCATTAGCCTACCCTAATCATACGAACCCTAACAAGCGGAGAATTACTCGCGCATGTTGGGAAAAGAAGATGAAAAGAAATCGAGGGAAAACATAATGTAAAAACAATTAAATAAAATAACTACTTTTATTAATCGACTTCTTCAAATTACACTTTTAATCCATAGAAAATGATTACAACTAATTGCTTCTCGATCTTTCCTAAGGAGGTAGTCGAACAGTCGATGATCAGCCTGGATGCGTGAGCGTCGGGAGCTTCGTGATCTCTTCGGCTTGATGCCTTTTCCAAGAGGCTCTCGGTGTCTTTTTATAGGGCAAAGCCAGAATCTTGTAGTTGGAAGCTTGGTAAAATTCAGCATAGATTTACGCCAAAAAATATTGTGCTCTGATTCCCTATAATTGCGGCGGATCCGCGGCCCAAGGGTGGGTTTGGCCGCGGATCCGCGCTCAATGGTGAAGATCACTTCGTCAATTTTCTTGGGCTTTCTGATTGTGACATTTGGCAATCCAAGGCACCTTTAGAATTAAGAAATCTTCTCTCGGTTGTTTCCAGACTTGGTCTCCAAGTTTGCTTCTTAATTTGGTAAGATTTCTTCAACAACTTGATTTGCTTGATTCTAGCCTTGGAAAATTCTGCACAACTTGGAAATATTCTGCACAACAACTCAAATAAGATTTTAGTAGACTTTGTTCTACTAGGATTAGGTCAATAATATTATTTGCATACATTTTCCTACCAAATACTAATTAAAATATATTAACACATGGAAAATGGTGTTTTTACACATAAACCCTCATATGTATAATATATTATAATAAAGTCCTTTTTTAATATGAAAATGGTAGGAAAAATGTAATACAAATGTGCAGTTTTATCAACTGAACAGGCTGCGAGGTAGAAGATGAGGAGAACGAGAAATGGAAGCGAGGGAAAAAAACGAGGAAGAAGATGAGGAGAGCGAGAAATAGGAGCGAGCGAAAAAAAAGAGGATCGCCTGCGGCTGCGAGGAAGAAGATGAGGAGAGCGAGAAATAGGAGCAAGGGAAAAAACGAGGAGATTTTCATGGATTTTAGAGCGAGAAATAGGAGGCGGAGAAAAAAAGTGGATCCCTAAAATCATGGATTTTAGAGCGAGAAATAGGAGGCGGAGAAAAAAAAGTGGATCCCTAAAATCATGGATTTTAATATTTGATGGGTAAGAAAATATTTATTAAGGTATGTTAATCCTCGCCGTTGAATGCAAACAAATGATCCAATGTTCCTCATTCAGATTTCCGTTTTTAAAAACGCAAACCCGCCCTATAGGATCCGTTCTCTCTCTCTCTCTATATATATATATATATAGATATAGATATAGATATATAGAGAGATATAGATATAGATATAGATATAATCCTTCATGCAAAAATCTGACTTCAGTTTATAATTTATATTTATGAGCATTCATGTCTCCCTGAAAGAAACAAGGATACTGATTATATTGATCACACTATTTGATTAGTTTTGCTTTAATGGTAAAAGATAAGATAAGGCTAATTTTCAAGGCCAATTCAGAGAATTCATTATCTTACTGGAAAAGGCATATATATCCTCTTGAAGGTTATAATAAACCTTCAATGTAGTTTAAGGTCATTCGAATTGCAGTATAGACTTATAGTCATTTAATCATAAAAAGAATGCCTTCGACACTCAAATATCACAAACAATTTAAACCAAGAGGAAACAGATGGTAAAGATCATATATGCAATTTCTTACATGTACATGCTTCAAAACTCCGAAGTTATGGTGAAAGTTTTTTTATATTCAAACATGCTCCTGCAAGTTGAATGCCAGACCAAAACCTTGCTAATGCACAGCGCATCCGATGGAATTTGAATTTGGGTTGCTCTGACGCCATCTTAAATGTCTCTGCCACCGCGTCAAAACTCTGAAGTTATGATTAAGGTTGATGGATATAACTTAATATTCTATCTAAGTCACCCTCTCAGACTTAAATTATTTTTTAGCGTTCATAAATGGGCTAGTCTGCAAGGATCCAAAGCTAGCCAAACCAGAGGGCTTCTACTTCTCCGGGTTCAACATACCAGGCGACACTGCCAACCGAGTGGGATCCAACATGACCCTAGTCAATGTTGCGGCCTTACCGGGTCTCAACACCCTTGGTATATCCATCGCCCGAATCGACTATACACCATATGGTCCCAACCCTCCTCATACTCACCCTCGAGCAACCGAGGTCCTCACCGTTATCTAAGGAACATTGCTTGTTGGATTCATTGCCTCGAACCCGAACAAAGTGTTCCTAAAGACGATTCATGAAGGAGACGTGTTTGTGTTTCCTATCGGTCTAATTCACTTCCAATTCAATACTGGTGATGTTCCTGCTGTTGCCATTGCTGGTCTTAGTAGCCAGAATCCTGGTGCGATCACTATAGTCAATGCTGTATTTGGGTTGAACCCGAGAATTTCAATCGATGTTATGAAGAAGGCCTTTCAAGTAGAGATGATAGCGTGATTGAAGAGCTCATGGCTTAGTTCGCTTAGAAGAATGGAGAGCGTACCAAGTTGTTTGATAATGAATAAGCCTGGCATATATTGTGCATTTCAATATGCAATGATCGATTTTATGTTCACATTTGTATTATTGAATGATGTAATTGTATGCAGGCTCAACGGTAACATATCTTTTATTTCTTATTTATATCAAAGAATTATATCAAACTAAAAGAAACAATCTAATAAAGCAATGAAAGGACAACTAATACATCTAGAACTTAGACTGGATCAAACTGACTATCTTCTTGTCAATCTGAAACCCTTTCGCAAGAATTTCGCTGGCGATATCAGGTTTTGATCCGAATACGGCATTAGCTATCGTATTCACACCCGGATTCTGACTGCTAAGCCCAACAATCGACACTGCATTGGTCTTGCCAATATTGAACTGAAAGTGTATGAGGCCTTGGGGGAAAACAAACACATCTCCCTTGTGAAGAATCTTGGAGAAAAATTTGTTATCGGGGTTGGATGTCACGAACCCAGCGTATAATGTTCCTTCTATCACGGTCAAGATTTCAGTGGCTCGTGGATGAGTGTGAGGTGGGTTGAGTCCATAGGGCACGTAATCAACACGGGCCATCGAAATGCCAAGAGTGTTGAGTCCAGGGATTCGATCCACATTGATTAGGGTCACTTTTGATCCGACTGGGTTCGATGTGTTGCCAGGCTTGTCAAGGCCTGAGAGAAAGAAATCTTCAGCTGTAACAAGTTTCGGGTTCTTGCAGACAAATCCGTTCACAAACACTGCAAGAATTGGAAAAGCGAGTGCTGGTTAGTTACTGAATACGATTATGGGTGAATTGCCAAAAAAAAAAAAAAAAAAACCACACTTTTGCCCCTGTTTGTCCCCTATTGCAATGCCCTCATGTCAAAAAGAATATTAATTATGAACCATTAATGGAACAAACACTGCAAATTATCCTATAATTAAACCAGTTACAGAACAGATTGCAAGAACAATTACCATTAGCCATTTTGTCAGCAACACAGAAATCTTGAAGAGGACTATTATCTGCAGCACTTGCAGAAGTTGAGACTAGAGCAATCAGAAGAAAGAAGAGGAAACAAGCAGACATGTTTACTTCTTTCAAGAGAAAGATAAGTAGATAGGGAATGAATTGAGATTTGGATGATTTATGATGTTTAAGTATATATAGAGCGAGATGGAATTTGACATGGCTAGGACTTTGCTTACGAGAAGATGCATGCATGTTTTTAATTTGACATGGTCAGGTAATTTGTTAATTAACAAGACATTGTCTAAGGAGCTTATTTTAATCCATGGTTTGATATGTGTGTGTGTGTGTGTGTGTGTGTGTCTCTCTCTCTCTATATATATACCCAAGGCAAGGTCCTCATGCAAGAAAATGCCATACCGTGTGTGTAAAATTAACTCATAAAGACTAGTTCTCTTTGGAGAAACAAACAAAACTCAGAAAATATTTAATTAAAAGGATAATCAAGACACTACCAAACCAATGTAGACACTTCTTCCAAAAGATTGTTATTAAGAATGTTAAGAGAATATTTCAAAGCTGTTCTCAACCAACTCAAAATCATACATCATCCTCCTATATATACAAAATCACCATCCTAAGTCATCCAATATCCCCAGGTGCTCAACTTTAAAACTTCCATCTCCAATAAGAATTCAGAGAGGACAAGCTGTAACGGCCCCGAAATTCTTATAACGTCGTATTGCTTTTCTTTAATAAAAACTGAAAGGTTTCTAGGAAGAAAACAATGAAGATCACATTATTTAGTATTTAAACTAGTTGGTAATTGCTAAGAAGCCAACTGAAGGAGATCTTGAATCAGTCCCTGCATGAAGTAATTTAATATCAGAATTTGCTTAAATAACGGTTTTTGAAATGGAAATGAAGTTACAAGTAAATACCCTTTACTTTAAAAAGGTGAAGCTTTTATTAAAATACCCTCGAGTTATAAAATATAGAATTTAACCGATAATCCTTTTCCCTTTGCATATTTTTGCCATACAACCCTCTTTATGGGAGCCCTGTTGAAGATGATTCAAGATTATCGTTCATCTTGGGTCTAGTGGGTGAAATCGGAGCTCTTCACAAAGCACGTTCTCGAAGGAAAAGAAAATATGGAATTTTAAAACAAAATTAAACAAGTTTCAAAAATAAATTAATTAGCACCTATTTGTAGCTTAAAGGAAAGAAATTTTGCAAATTTAATTTCAATAAAATACTCTAAATTATTAAACGATTAGTTTTATTAAAATACCTTAAGTTTTCAAAATATAGATTTTTCATTAAAATACCCTAAACTTTTAAAAGCTAGATTTTATCATTAAAATACCATAAAAATCTAAATATATTTTTATTAAAACCCTTGACATTCTAAACCGTGAACAAAAGTCATTTTGGTCACGGTTTAAACCGTGAGAGAACCGTGACCCAGACCTGCGTATGGCAAAGGATGGGCCACGATTTTGACTGTGAACATAAGACGAAACGTTCACGGGTGTAACCGTGAACGTTTCTAAGCGTGAAATGTTAAAAAATCAGTTAGTTGGTGGGCCCTAGGTTTTTGTTCACGTTTCTAACCGTGAACAAAACCAGTTATGGGTCACTGTTACATCTGTGAACAAAACTTATAACCGTGACCCATAACACAGACTTGCTCCAGATATCAGTATCTGGAGCAGTCTATTATTCACTGTTGTAACCGTGAACAAATGTATTTAATCACGGTTACAAACAAGTTATTTTGGGTTTTTTTAAATAATCAAATTTTTCGTGCCCCACGCGCGTTAATTTCAATCACAAGCAATATATAATTTTCATTCACAAGCATCAATATATAATCATCATTATATATTCAAATCTCACGCAATTAATATACGATAATTAAATTAATAAGCTCATCAAACATAAACAAAAATTATACATACAATTAATATGATCAATACACCACTAATCAACAAATCAAAAAATGTATAGGTCAAAAAATAGTCCAATATGATCAATACTCTACAAAAGTTCTATTGTATGTGTCAACAAATCAAAAGAGAGAAATAACGCCATAGGGACGACGATCCACCTCCATCGTCTCGTGGCCTAAAAAATACGCTCAACTCACTCCGTATGGCCTGCTGGATGGAATCGACGTGCGGATGCCTCATGTCTCGAATCTCCGCCCTAAACTCCTGCAGCTCGTGTCGCGTCTCTTGAAACTCCTATCGCGGCTCCTAAAGCTCCTGCCGCGTCTCCTGATCCTGCTGCTCCACATGCGCACAGAGCCGATGGATCTTCTGCTGCGATGCACCTGCCGCATCCACCCGTGTTTGAGTCACGGCGTACTCATTTGCGGTCGAACGTTTATCAAAAAATCGATGGACCCCGGGACCAACCCCACGCTCATACCTACCGTGATACCCGCCGAATATCGAATCCAGGACAGGGACAATGGCGAAGATCAGGTCGCCGAGGCTATGTCCCAAGACGTCCATCTTCTCCTTGAACTGGGTCAGTATAGAATATATACACACACCCAGGTGTTAAGTTAAAATACGTAATCAACTCGATTATATGAAACTTACCATGCACGCGCACGTGCCCTTGTGTAATGCGGACCATCTCTTGGCATCATTGTAGTTGGCGGGTCTTTCTTTCTCTGTGATGAAATTAGGGTTTAGTTTAATAATTAATTATCAATATATAAAACATATGGAATTAAGCGTCGAAATACTCACTAAGTGCCACCGAGTATTTTGCGAACGCTTCCCTTGGGTCGGAATAAAGTGTTCTCGCACGCCATTGTTCCGGTTTTGCTTATTTCGAACCGACGTCGCCTTGCAAAAATAAAGATTATAATATATTTTAGAATATGATTTCATGTTATATTGTTAAAATCTTAAAAATTAAATTGATACATGAAAATCATCGTGCTCAAAATAGACGACAAGAAACGACCAATTCTTTCTCGGGATCTCCAGCACTATGACCTCCATCAAGTGCATCCGTTGATCCTCGATCTCCACGGCCCAGAGAAGATAAAGTTCACTCTTCACTTCCCATCGGCGATATCGCTTAATCACTTGACACTGGCCTAGGAAGTGAGCGAGGTCGCGATCTATATCGAATGGCTTGTACACGCCATCCTCGCCGGGCTCGCCACCGAATCTGTAATTCTTTCTGGTTTGAAATTGAAATATATTAAAAAATAATTATATGTATATGTCTATAACGACGATTGAAATTTAAATGTGTGAAAGGGTATGCCATACCTCTTTCGACCCAAAAAACCACGTAGCACGTTCAGTCTGGGTCTTGTTCCACCGAATATGGAGCGGGTATTTGTAATAAGTACGGACCTCCTGTCCAACATAATCCCCTCACTGGGTCGCATGCTCTCCAATAGACATACCTGTCACGTCAAAAATTAGATCTCATGGCCCAGTATCCGCCCGCGGCCTGCAGCAGTCGGGCCCAGTAGGACCCCTCATCCTAACCCTGCTCGAGCCTGCGAAAAAATAGATATACATACACAATATTATAATATTTAGAATATGAATATACAATTTGACAAATTTAAATTACAATCGTTATTTAAAAGCTTTAAGAAATAACGATTATCCCTGTCGTCCCCGGTGTGGCGCTTGAACCGGTGCCAGATGCCATCCCATGAGTAGAATGCGGATCTGCAAACAATAAACTGTTAGATAATTCAATATCCACTTATATTGTAATGATGTGTTAAATTATAAATGAGTAAACTACGCACCATGCACAGTAGTGACGGGGGTATGAGGAACCGCTGATGCATTAGTAGGGGTAGGGGAGGCTGCGACGCTGCAGGTTATCTGGCGGTAGTATGGGAAGCGCTAGTAAGGATAGGGGGACAGTCGGGGATGATACAGTGTGAGTAGGAGGGCCATGAAGGATGATGTGGCGGTAATAGGAGGAGCGCTATTAAGGATAGGGGGACAGTCGAAGGTGATGCGGTATGAGTAAGGGGGTATGGGGGTGATATGGCGGTAATAGGGAGAGCGTTGCTGGGGATAGGCGCTGCTGCTATGGCTCCCGTGCCTGCTGAGGGTCCTGGGACAGTCTCGTTGGAGGATATGGATCGACTCAAAATGCCCTGTAAACGCTGTCACTTATGGCATTTAGTGTCTTTGCCTGCGCCTATGATCAAATCCTATATACATATATATAAACATTATTTCATTACTTATAATCATTATACAATTTAGAACATTCAATTTAACTTCATTACCTAACACGTTTATGTGGTACATTATCTGAAGATTCGTTGGGTGGATTCTCAAAATCTGGATCCGTAACAATTAATTGGCTGATATCGCTTCTTACAAACGTATGGATGGGCGGCGCGGAATAGTTTGGATCCGTGGTACTTCAATAGATGGACTGACACGTGTTATCGTGAGATCTTCACCGCCGTTCTCATCTTTAGAGCCATTCAACGTCGACACGTTATAATAATCTCTCGGTTTCCAACGAAAAACAACATCCCAGTCAATCTTCTGCAAGTCCCGAGAATAATATATTTGTGTTGCCATTGTGGGAAAGATAAAGCTGTCATATTTTGGTAACATTCGTTTGTTGTTTACCAAAATCAGACCGTATTGATCGACATTCATACCCCGGTCAGTCTTGGTATCGTACCATCTACATTGGAATATATGAGATAGGACAGTCGTATGCTAGTATGAGACTGCTATAACTTCCTCAAGAACACCGTAGTAGGGATTTCCATCCTTGACGACGGTTGCGATGCCACTATTTAGCGTAGCCCTAATACGTTCCGTACTCTCTACCTCAAATTTATATCCGGATACCCCGTACCCATTATAAAACCTGGCTGCAATCGTTGGACCGTTTAAAAGTTCGTGGACCTCTCTATCAACGTGCTCTCTACAATTCAATTGTTCATTCACTTTTTTTATAGACCAAGCAGCGAAAGTGTGCCTCTGTTCTTCTTCGATCCCATCATTCGACCACGTCCTAGGATTCGATCTCGTAAGTATATCTTTGTGCACTCTGTTCGTTAATATACAGTTATATTAATTATTTTAAATTTAATTTCGAATGTTTAAAAAGATGAAATAATAAACACTTACTCTACATATTTAGCAAAACAATCGTTGTTTATCAAGATATACGCATGTACACTGGCCGCGAGATCGTAAGACATGATCTTTAGCCTTTCTGCTCTAATTAGACCGTCAGGAACACTCTGCGGTTTGTTCAGTTTTTTCCTGATATCGTCGTCCAAGAAACGAGCACAGAAAGACGTGACTTCTTCCACGAGATAACCTTGATCAATCGAACCTTCAGGACGATACTTATTGAAAATATAGTTTTTTAAAGTTAACAGATATCTGTTGAAAATGAAATAAATTAATAATTCATGATAATTCGTTGCAATTTAAATGATGAATAATAAACGTTAATAATACCTCTCGATTGGATACATCCAACGGTAATGGACCAGACCGCCAATCCTGACCTCGGTTGCCAGATGGATAGACAAGTGAACAATAATGCTGAGAAAGGAATGTGGAAAGATAGTTTCGACCTTGCAGAGGATCAAAAGATTGTGTTTTTCGAGCTCTTCTATCTTATTGACGTCTACGTTTTTGGAACACAATTTGCGGAAAAACGTGCAAAAGTCGTTAAGCACGAGACCAACTTCTATTTTTACCGATACTCTGAGGCATAAAGAAAGAAGATATTGCATCAATATGCAGTAATTGTGGCTCTTGAGTCCTACGATTTTTCCGTTTTCTACCTGCACCTGTTTGAAAATTTTGGTGAGAAACCGTCGGGGACTTTCAATTCTTTCAACACACGCAAGAACCGCCGCTTCTCTTCTTTATTCGTGTTGTAGATTGCCAGTGGGATATCGTAATAACCCGGTTTACCAGCCACAAGCCAAGATTGCAATTCTTTTCTAATGGGCAAACTATCCAAATTCGTCAAATCATGACGGGCGTTGAGATTGTCCTTCGTTTTTCCTTCCTTACACAGCAAAAAATTGATGATGTGCTCGGAGACGCCCTTCTCGATGTGCATGACATCTAAATTGTGACGCAGTGGTAGATCGGACCAGTATGGAAGCTGAAATAAACCACTAAGTTTCTTCCAGCCAAATGGGCATGGCATTGCATCTTTGTTCTGTTTCTTCTCGAATGTGATATTTGGTTAACCTCTCCATTGTTACAGTATGTTGTTACCGGACAATGATTCAAGAGGCATACCGGTCTCCGTCTTGCCATTGAACATTCTTTATTTCTTCTGAATCTGTGAGTTATAGGCAAGAATCGTCGGTGGCCCATAAACGACTCTTTCCTGCTAAACTTCAAGCGTACGCTGCTCGTATGAATATGACAACCAGGGCAAGCAAGTTTACCTTGAGTTTTCTACCCCGATAGTATGTCGTAGGCAAGAAAATCATTAATCGTCCACAGCAAAGAAGCACGCATCTAAAAAAATTGTTTGTCGTCTGCTTCATAAGTTCGCACACCAGATTCCCACAGCAACTTTAACTCATCGATCAAGGGTTAAAGGTATACGTCGATGTTTTTCCCAGGAAACGAGAGTCTGTCGATTAAAAGCGCCAACGTAAAATAAGACTGCATCATAACTCTCCATGGCGGCAGATTGTATATAATCCCACAACGGGCTAAGTACTGTGAATACGCCCGCCGCGAACTATCCCAAATGGACTGAAACCGTCGCTCGCAATCCCCAGCCTCACGTTATGAGGGTCTGCGCTGGACAAAGTATGTTTTTCGTCTAAAACTTTCCACGATATCGAATCTCTAGGATAACTCAGTTTTCCCTCTTCACGAGGCGCTTTATGATGCCGCTGCATTTCGAACGCCATCTCCTCACACATAAATAACCGTTGCAGCCTCGGTATTAACGGAAAATGACGAATTTTCACGGGCACATCACTCAAACTGGAGTCTTTCTTAGGCTTGAATCGGTTTTTCCCACACACTGGGAAGCTTTTGAGTACGGCGTGTTCTTTCCGGAACAAAACGCAGTCATTCTCGCATGCATGTATCTTCTCACACTTTAGGCCGATATTTGTGATTATCTTTTGCGCCTCGTACGAGCTCGGTGGCACTTCATTTTCATCGGGAAAAGCTTCCTTCAGCAATACTCGGAGATCGGTGATAGACTGTTCACTCCATCTGTTCTTCCACTTCATCTGAAAAATACGTATGAAAAAGGATAGTATCGAAAACTCTTTACAATTTAGATATAGAGAGATTCTCGAGGAAGCCTTGTACTTCTTCAATAACACGGGTCCAGTGCTTTCTGTATCATAAGGAAGTCCAGCGGCATTTATAAGCCCATCCAAGTCATCGACCGGCACGAACACAACATCATCGTCTTCGACGGCTTCGTCTTCTTCAAACCGCCATTCCTCCTCTTCCTCCTCATCATCTACTATCATTTGCCACTCTTCGGTTTTCGCTTCAATGAATTCGTTTTCCGTCTCTTGCACTGGCCCTCCATCGTTCTTTTCTCCGCGAATATCCCACTTAGTGTAATATCTAACGAAACCTTTTTTCATGAAGTGTAACTGAACATCCGACTTCTTCTGCAAACGCGTGTACATACACTTATAGTAAGGACAATAGATTTCATGCTCTTTCGGTATCTGATTAGTCAAATATATTGCACATTTGCATGAACATTTTCCTACTATTATTAACTGCTAAAAGGTGTTAATTATAAATAAAGAACATATGTGGGTTTATTTGTAAAAAGATTATTATCATATGTTTCTTCATTTATAATTAATATAATTAGAAAAAATATATGCATATAATATTTAAATGAAATATTAGTAATTAAAATATGCATATCATATCAAATATTCCTAATCAATATTCTTAAAATATTATATCATGTAAATGGTTGGAATAATATTTCAAAAATACCAAATGCTACTAACAATTCGATTTGAGATATTGTGCAGGTATTAGCTCAGGTCTGAAATCTATGTAGGAGATCCAAGTCAAATCGGAATTTCGAAACCGAATCTGCAAAATTTTAGAAGCAAATCCAGGAATCTAGCAACGGCAGAGACTCAGAGCAATATTTTCAGAATCTATATATCAATAGGATCTCCAAATATCAAGACGAAAAGCCATAAACAAAATCCAGGAATCCTGGGACAGTCTCGTCGGAGGATATGGATCGACTCAAAATGTCCTGTAGACGCTGTCTCTTGTGGAATTTAGTGTTTTTGCCTGTGCCCATGATCAAATCCTATATACATATATAGAAACATTATTTCATTACTTATAATCATTATACAATTTAGAACATTCAATTTAACTTCATTACCTAACACGTTTATGTGGTACATTATCTGAAGATTCGTTGGGTGGATTCTCAAAATCTTGATCTGTAACAATCAATTGGCCGATATCGCTTCTTACAAACGTATGGATGGGCGGCGCAGAATAGTTTGGATCCCCGGTACGTTCAATAGATGGACTAAGACGTGTTATCGCGAGATCTTCATCGTCTTTCTCATCTTCAGAGCCATTCAACGTCGGCATGTTATAATAATCTCTCGGTTTCCAACGAAAAACAACATCCCAGTCAACCTTCTGCAAGTCCCGAGAATAATATATTTGTGTTGCCATTGTGGGAAAGATAAAGCTGTCATATTTTGGTAACATCCGTTTGTTGTTTACCAAAATCAGACCGTATTGATCGACATTCATACCCCGGTCAGTCTTGGTATCGTACCATCTACATTGGAATATATGAAATAGGACAGTCGTATGCTGGTATGAGACTGCTATAACTTCCTCAAGAACACCGTAGTAGGGATTTCCATCCTCGACGATGGTTGTGATGCCACTATTTTGCATAGCCCTGATACGTTCCGTACTTTCTACCTCAAATTTATATCCGGATACCCCGTACCCATTATAAAACCTGGCTACAATCGTTGGACCGTTTAAAAGTTCATGGACCTCTCTATCAACGTGCTCTCTACGATTCAATTGTTCATTCACTTTTTTTATAGACCAAGCAGCGAAAGTGTGCCTCTGTTCTTCTTCGATCCCATCATTCGACCACGTCCTAGGATTCGATCTCGTAAGTATATCTTTGTGCGCTCTATTCGTTAATATACAGTTATATTAATTATTTTAAATTTAATTTCGAATGTTTAAAAAGATGAAATAATAAACACTTACTCTACATATTTAGCAAAACAATCGTTGTTTATCAAGATATACGCATGTACACTGGCCGCGAGATCGTAAGACATGATCTTTAGCCTTTCTGCTCTAATTGGACCGTCAGGAACACTCTGCGGTTTGTTCATTTTTTTCCTGATATCGTCGTCTAAGAAACGAGCACAGAAAGACGTGACTTCTTCCACGAGATAACCTTGAGCAATCGAACCTTCAGGACGATACTTATTGCGAATATAGTTTTTTAAAGTTAACAGATATCTGTTGAAAATGAAATAAATTAATAATTCATGATAATTCGTTGCAATTTAAATGATGAATAATAAATGTTAATAATACCTCTCGATTGGATACATCCAACGGTAATGGACCAGACCGCCAATCCTGACCTCGGTTGCCAGATGGATAGACAAGTGAACAATAATGCTGAGAAAGGAATGTGGAAAGATAGTTTCGACCTTGCAGAGGATCAAAATATTGTGTTTTTCGAGCTCTGCTATCTTATTGACGTCTACGTTTTTGGAACACAATTTATGGAAAAACGTGCAAAAGTCGTTAAGCATGAGACCAACTTCTGGTTTTACCGATACTCTGAGGCATAAAGAAAGAAGATATTGCATCAATATGCGGTAATTGTGGCTCTTGAGTCCTACGATTTTTCTGTTTTCTACCTGCACCCGTTTGAAAATGTTTGATAAGAAACGGTCGGGGACTTTCAATTCTTTCAACGCATGCAAGAACCGCCGCTTCTCCTCTTTATTCGTGTTGTAGATTGCCAGTGGAATCTCGTAATAACCTGGTTTACTAGCCACAGGCCGAGATTGCAATTCTTTTCTAATGGACAAACTATCCAAAATCGTCAAATCACGACGGGCGTTCAGATTGTCCTTCGTTTTTCCTTCCTTACATAGCAAAAAATTGATGATGTGCTCGGAGACACCCTTCTCGATGTGCATGACATCTAAATTGTGACACAGTGGTAGATCGGACCGGTACGGAAGCTGAAATAAACCACTAAGTTTCTTCCAGCCAAATGGGCATGGCATTGCATCTTTGTTCTGTTTCTTTCCAAATATGATATTTTGATAATCTCTCCATTGTTACAGTATGTTGTTACCGGACAATGATTCAAGAGGCATACCGGTCTCCGTCTTGCCATTGAAAATTCTTTATTTCTTCTGAATCTTTGAGTTATAGGCAAGAATCGTCGGTGGCCCATAAACGACTCTTTCCTGCTAAAATTCAAGCGTACGCTGCTCGTATGAATATGACAACCATGGCAAGCAAGTTTACCTTGAGTTTTCCACCCCGATAGTATGTCGTAGGCAAGAAAATCATTAATCGTCCACAGCAAAGCAGCACGCATCTAAAAAAATTGTTTGCCATCTGCGTCATAAGTTCGCACACCAGATTCCCACAGCAACTTTAACTCATCGATCAAGGGTTGAAGGTATACGTCGATGTTTTTCCCAGGAAACGAGAGTCTGTCGATTAAAAACATCAACGTAAAATAAGACTGCATCATAACCCTCCATGGCGGCAGATTGTATATAGTCCCACAACGGGCCAAGTACTGTGAATATGCCCGCCGTAAACCATCCCAAATGGACTGAAACCGTCGCTCGCAATCCCCAGCCTCACGTTATGAGGGTCTGCGCTGGACGAAGTATGTTTTTCGTCTAAAACTTTCCACGATATCGAATCTCTAGGATAACTCATTTTTCCCTCTTCACAAGGCGCTTTATGGTGCCGCTGCATTTTGGACGCCATCTCCTCACGCATAAATAACCATTGCAGCCTCGGTATTAACGGAAAATGACGAATTTTTACGGGCACATCACTCAAACTAGAGTCTTTCTTAGGCTCGGATCGGTTTTTCCCGCACACTGGGAAGCTTTTGAGTGCGGCGTGTTCTTTCCGGAACAAAACGCAGTCATTCTCGCATGCATGTATCTTCTCACAGTTTAGGCCGATATTTGTGATTATCTTTTGCGCCTCGTATGAGCTCGGTGGCACTTCATTTTCGTCAGGAAAAGCTTCCTTCAGCAATACTCGGAGATCGGTGATAGACTGTTCACTCCATCAGTTCTTGCACTTCATCTGAAAAAGATGTACGAAAAAGGATAGTATCGAAAACTCTTTACAATTTAGATATAGAGAGATTCTCGAGGAAGCCTTGTACTTCTTCAATAACACGGGTCCAGTGCTTTCTGTATCATAAGGAAGTCCAGCGGCATTTATAAGCCCATCCAATTCATCGACCGGCACGAACACAACATCATCGTCTTCGACGGCTTCGTCTTCTTCAAACCGCCATTCCTCCTCTTCCTCCTCTTCATCTACTATCCTTTGCCACTCTTCAATTTTCGCTTCAATGAATTCGTTTTCCGTCTCCTGCACTGGCCCTCCATCGTTCTTTTCTCCGTGAATATCCCATTTAGTGTAATCTCTAATGAAACCTTTTTTCATGAAGTGTAACTGAACATCCGACTTCTTCTGCAATCGCGTGTTCATATACTTATAGTAAGGACAATAGATTTCATGCTCTTTCGGTATCTGATTAGTCAAATATATTGCACATTTGCATGAACATTTTCCTACTATTATTAACTGCTAAAAGGTGTTAATTGTAAATAAAGAACATATGTGTGTTTATTTGTAAAAAGATTATTATCATATGTTTCTTCATTTATAATTAATATAATTAGGAAAAATATATGCATATAATATTTAAATGAAATATTAGTAATTAAAATATGCATATCATATCAAATATTCCTAATCAATATTCTTAAGATATTATATCATGTAAATGGTTGGAATAATATCTCAAAAATACCAAATGCTACTAACAATTCGATTTGAGATATTGTGCAGGTATTAGTTCAGGTCTGAAATCTATGTAGGAGATCCAAGTCAAATCGGAATATCGAAACCGAATCTGCAAAATTTTAGAAGCAAATCCAGGAATCTAGCAACGGCAGAGACTCAGAGCAATATTTTCAGAATCTATATATCAATAGGATCTCCAAATATCAAGACGAAAAGTCATAAACAATATCAACACCTAATACCACTAAAGGGCGGAGGAACCGCGGTCAACAAGGGGTATGGGTGGCGGTTCCGCGGTCTGGTGGTGGCCGTTGGATATGGGATTTTGAGGGCATGATCGTAATCTCACTTACTCCAATATGGCATCTAGGGTTTGTACTTTCAGGGGCTATAAAAAGGACCGAGAGCTGTGCATACCAGCATCATCCAATAATTCAACATCTAATCATATATTCATCTACCTTAAAGAGAAAGATCTAGAGCAAAACTAGGGTTCTTGTAATCTACTTTCTAAAGAGAAAAGTTGTAACGCAATAGTTGATTAATAAAGGTAGTTTTTGTTTTAATTCTTTTTGCATTTAATTTTTCCGCATTTTACTTTACGCGTTACTTTTCCGCATTACTTTTCTGCACTTTTAATTATGGTTTCATTCATCTTCAACCTCTCTATTACACTACTAACCATGAGCGAGTAATTTCTTGCTTTCTAGGACTTGTAGGATAGGGTAGAATAATAGATGAAATGTCTTTTAACTTCTTTTGACATTTTAATATTTATAAACTTTAGCAAAATAAATGTTAACTCTCTTATCGGACGTGCTATCAATTAATGATAGCCACGACCACGATTTGAGATTAGTTAATACTTGTTTTGTTAAGGGCTTGAGATAAATAGAGATTAATGAAAGGACAAGAGTCAATAGAGGGAATCCCTAATTCCTTCTAAGAACCCTAATCCGCATTCATCGTTACCTCTCTAGTTTTAAACTATTAAAAAATAAAAAGAATCATTTCTAAACATTCAACCATTAACAACTAAGTCTCATGAACCGTACAAGCCTTTCTATTATAAATTTTATATCCGTCTTAAAATAAAACGACAACAACCCCTCCTTTCTTTTATCAACTCGTCTAAAGTAAGAAAAGAATTCACGTTTCCCTGCGAACGACCCGTACTCATCGCGGCTAGCCACTTGCAACACCGTTTTGATTGCGATTATTTACAGCATACACAAACACTTTTTCATGACCAATCAGTATCCCAAGACATGCATAAGAAAAATCGGTGAAAAAAGTAAATATCGTTAAGGAAAAAATCAGTGGCACTCAAGAAAATGTCGACGTACATCCAACTCTTGTCGTGGAGGTACGGGAATGCCATATTGGAAGAAAATGGAACATAGCAAGGTTCCTATAGATAAAAGTCGTGGAATTAAGATTTCATGACAAATACGAGATAGACGGATAATAAGAAACGTTAGTGTTAGGTTTAATTGTCGACTTTGTTAAGTTTGGTTTCAATTGTTATTGGATTGGGCTCTCTTCAAACTCCTATTGAGAACTTTCTCCTTCTAATCTCAAAACTCGAGAATTGGATTATTCTTTCAAGAAAGATAATAATATTAAATGTTCTTTATTGGATATCGAGGGTAACGACTGTAGGGGTGAGGCACCTATCCTATTAAGAATGTATAAATTATACACCCATTCACTTATGCTTTCATCTGTTTCGAGAAAATTTCGGCAGCACCACCCCGCTGTTCTCTGAGTACACTATAATAAAACAGATAATCGTTTCAATACTGTGAAACACCATTGAAAAGAACATATAATCTATCATTTTACATGGAGAACCAGTGAAAAGGTATCGACGAAATATCCCAAAACGAATGAAAAACAAGTGAATGCAGGTGTTTGCTTTATACATTCCTACCTTGTCCATACGGGACAAATCTATTTGTTATCATATGATCAAATATTAATTCTCGTCATATAGACTACGCGACAGTTGTTAGAAACCAAACGATAACGTTCGGTGTTTAACAACTTTCGTGTAGTTTTATGTCACGACGAACACCGAACGTATATTAACCGATAGACGGGAACTAAGTCACGTTTTCATTTTCACATATGATTAATTATCGATGAGAATATGAAAATTTCATATTATCTTCGAAAACCATACACTTAGTTTAGGATTTGATTTCAATAAGTTTCACGTTTACATTTGAAATACAAGGTTTTGAAGTTCTAAGTTTAGGGTAAAAAATTTTTTAAAGAAGGGTTTTCTTAATCGAGTTTAAGATTTTGAATTTAGGGTTGGTTTTAAGGTGGGATTTGACAAGAGTTTAATATAGAGAAGATCGATGATGAATTAAGATTCGGCATTGTTTATAAGTATGTGTATGCACACACACAAGCGTGCAAAACACACACCTCTAAGAAACATATTTCTAAATTACGCTAAAACACTCTTAACTATTGTTGGTTTTTCACTAAACTGCCTTAAATTAACTAAGCTACACTAAAAACCCAAATTTGCTCGATTTCACTTAATTACACTAAAATAACCTTAACATTGTTGTTTTTCAACAAAATACCCTTAACTATTTCGCTTTTCACTAAATTACCTGCAACAATTTGCTAAATTACCCGAAACCTAACCCTTACACTAACCCTGACCCCAACCTTAACTCAATCCCTATTTCTTTAATATTAATAAATTACATTAAATTACCCTAAATTTTTGTTGGTTTTCATTAAACTACTTCAAATTAACTAAATAACTATGAATTTCACTAAAATACCCTTAACTATAATTGCTTTTCACTAAACTACCTTTAAAATATAACTAAATGATTCATCATAGTAAATTAACTAATTTACTATAAATTTCACTAAAATACCCTTAACGTTTGTTGTTTTCACTAAACTAACATTAAATTTTTTAATAAAAACCCCCCATTTGCTCAATGTTACTTATTTAAACTAAAACACCCTTAATTATTGATGTTTTTCACTGAAATGCCCTTAACTATTGTTGCTTTACGCTAAATTACCTACACAGATTCGCTAAATTACCCTAACCCTAAACCTAACACCAACCCAAACCATAAACCGTAACCTATCCCTAACCCTATCCCTATCCCTAACTCTAACCCTAACCTAATCCCTAACCCCAACCATAACCATAACCCTAACCCTCCCCCGTCCCTTGCTAACCCCAAACCCAAACCCTAACTCTCCCCCAACACCAACAACATGACCACCAACATCAACAACTACAACAACACCAACTTTAATTTAATTTTGGGATAGAGCAAAAAAAAATTAAACCAAAAAAATTAAATTGATACTTACCTCTAGACGACCGGCGGCGAGGGCTTCGATAGTGGCTCGACTACAGAGACGACGACCTTCAACGACGGTGATGACCTTCAGAAAGCTCCAGCCGCGCCGGCGGCAAGATCAAGCTCGAACGACAGTGAAAAAGGCGACGTGTTGGCCACGGAGGCGAGGCTGCGGCCATGGAGGCGGAGAGGGATCGAGCGCCGCGGGCGACAGCGAGGAGAGGAAGCAGGGTAAATGGAGTTTAGGGAGAAAAAGTGAGGGATGGAAATTAGTTTTGGGGGAGAAATGGGGTTTTATCGCTCCCGGGTTATGGGGTCTGCCACTTGTTGGATTTGGTCATAGTTGTAACCATGAAGAAATAAAATAAAACACCGTTATGTAGAATTGGTCACGATTTGACCCTGACGAAATCTCTATTACCTTTGGACCCTTTTGTAGTAGATATGTATGATTTCATTACATCCTTTTTCTCAATTTTCCGTTTTCGTCTCTTTCCATGTGTAAAGGGTTATTTGTATATAGAAATCTTCATCATCCAACATTTATAACATCTCAATGGTTTATTAAATTTAGACGCCCTCGGTTAGTCTCAATCTGGATTAATTAGAATAGCACATATATAGCCCCTCAACTGACTAAACCATGTGGTATAGGATAAGTAATAAATATTATACACACACATGAGAATAATGAAGAAAAGAGGCCCTATGAAGATTTTTCGTCAGGTGGCGTCAAAAATCTATATCCTTCACTATTTTTTCGACGATCGACATTCATTATCTTCATCTTTATCGTCTAAGATGTGGATACATAAAATTTCATGTGTTTCTACTGCTTTTTCACCGTTGAATTAGTAATGTAAAAAGTTTTATTGTCGGTAAACCATTAATTTCTAAATCAACAGTGAAAAAGTGATAGAACCATATGAAATTTGGTGTATCCACATCTTAGACGATGAAGATGGAGATGATGGATGTCGATCGCCAAAAAAAATCATGAAGGGTATATTTTTTCGACATTATAGTAGGAAATTCCATCCCATGGAATCTTTCCTCTGTTATCCTTAAATATATATATATATATATATATATATATATATATATAGAGAGAGAGAGAGAGAGAGAACGGATCCTATAGGGCGGGTTCGCGGGTTTAAAAACGCGAACCTGAATGAGGACCATTGGATCATTTGTTTGCATTCAACGGTGAGGATTAACATACCTTAATAAATATTTTCTAACCCCATTAAATATTAAAATCCATGATTTTAGGATCCACTTTTTTCCCCGCCTCCTATTTCTCCCTCTAAACTCCATGATTTTTAGGGATCCACTTTTTTTCCTTGCCTCCTATTTCTAAAAATCTCCCCGTCTTCTTCCTTGTTTTTTCCCTTGCTCCTATTTCTCGCTCTCCTCATCTTCTTCCTCGCAGTCGCAGGCGATCCTCTTTTTTCGCTTGCTCCTATTTCTCGCTCTCCTCATCTTCCTCCTCATTTTTTCCCTCGCTTCCATTTCTCGCTCTCCTCATCTTCTTCCTCGCAGCACCCAATTCGATTTCAAGCTCCAAGGAAAGCCCATCAATCAGGTATTTACTCCTTTCAATCGATTTTTTGAAAAAAAAAATTGTGTTCAAGCTCTATTCGCTTTTTAAAAACTGATTTGTTCAAATAGGAGTTTCTTTTTTTTCCTATATCGAAAACTGAAAACTATCAATCGTGCTTTATGTAATTTACTCCGATAATAAAAATCAACATTCCTTGTCTAAATTCATTTATTTTCAGGTGATTGCGCCAATATTTTCACTCTTGGTTCTGAAATACCATTTTAACACCTCACACAAGGGCCCCCCGTGTCCCGTGATCCTGAAGCACTGAAAGCCAAATACTCCGATCCCTTGGTATTCACCGGTGCAATCAGAGTTAGGACCGGTTACGAAATTCTCTACATTTCCTATTGTTTACAGCAGAACCTTCATAGACTCACAACACCATTTCTGGAATGAATTAAGTTCTTTGCTAATAAAATATGTTTAGAAGTTTGAATGTGCCTATTAGAAATTAAATTTAATTGAATTTCTCTTTTATGTATTGCCGATCCTTTGATGTCTCTTTGTCCTTCCTTCACCTGTGCTTCTTTTAATAAGATATTATTAATTAATTTATGATGATGCACTTTTGCGACTTTGTTCTGTTCCCCAATTCTGTTAAAAATATATGATAATGTGATAAATTATGAATTTCTCTTACGATTCCTCGTGTTTTAATTGTTAACATGTATAATATGAATTCCTCTGCAGCACCCAGTTCTGAAACTTTTGTTGTTCTGAAATTCTTTGTTGTTGTTCTGAGATCTTCTGAAACCGCCGCACCCATTGTTGTTATTCTAAATTTTTTTTTCTATACTATTATCTAAGTAATGGCTGAAAGAGATTTAATTATTTGACATAGGTGATTTTAATGACGATTTTAGGGAATGAAGGTCATGATGTTTCATCACAAGCGGTGGAAGGATCTGAGGGATCATCATCCCGACGATTGGGAGAAAACCAAGGAGCAATTCAGGTACCGGAGGTTGATAATAAAATCACACCATATATTGGCATGGTTTTTAATTCATTAGAAGATGCTCAATCATTTTATGAGAAATACGGTAGATCTGGAGGGTTTGACACGCGGAATGGTTCTACCAAATACTCAAATTCTCCAAAAAGCGAAAAGATTTTAATTGATAAAACATATACATATGCAAAGGAAGGAGAATTTAAAAGCAAATCTGAAGGGCGAAGAAAAACTGGATCAAGCAGAACTAATTGCAAAGCAATGATGGCAATACACTTGAACAAAAAAATAATGTATGGAAAGTCAGGAAATTTGTAAAAGAGCATAATCATGAATTCATCACATCTAGAAGAAGACACTTGTTAAGGGGAAATCGCACAGTCTCTAAAGCCCAGAAACGTTTATTATTTGGGTTTCGGAATGTGAATATTGAACAAGGTCGGAGTATTTCCTTGATCGAGAATGAGAGTGGTGAATTCAATAGAATGGGATGCACGGCGAGAGATCTTAAAAACCATGAAAGAGATATCCGAGAGGAAGCGAAGGGTTATGATGCACAAATGCTTAAGGATAGATTTGATATTGGTATAGAAAAACATTCATATTTCTTTTATGATATGAAATCAGATGAAGAGTAGAAGTTAACACATGTTTTCTGGGCTGATCCTACTGCACGGGTAAATTATCGATATTTTAGTGATGTTGTGATTTTTGATACGACCCATCAAACAAACGTGTATGGTCTGATTTTCGCTCCATTCATTGGTATAAATCATCATAATCAAAGTATATTTATGGGTGCTGGTTTCATACCTAATGAATCAGCAGATTCTTTCTCATGCTTGTTTGAGAAATTTGTGGAAGCAATGGGCCATCCTCCAACTGCAGTAATTACCGATCAAGATTTGGGTATTGCTAAAGCTTTATCATTAGTGTTTCCAAATATTCGTCATCGATTATGTATTTGGAATATAGTAGATAAAGTAAAGGATAAATTAGGTTTTGGGGCCTCTAATGTTGATTTTACAACATCTTGGAAGAATATCATTTGGAGATATGAAAATATAGTTGAATTTGAAAATTCGTGGTTGCATCTTATGAAAGAAAATGGATTAATGTTCGAGAATGGGTTACATAGCATTGATTGGTTGAACATTGTATGGGATATGCGTCAAATGTGGATACCTGCTTATCTTATGAAGGATTTTTGGTCAGGGGTATCAGCAAGCCAAAGGAGTGAGAGCATGAATGCATTGCTAAAAAGGAACATATCAAGCAATCAAACCTTATTTCGCTTTATTATTGTATTTGATCGGGAATTGGCGAGACAAAGAGAAAACGAATTGTTGGAGGATCATAATAGTTTGGAGAAAAAGCCGAAGCTGAAAATTGGTTGGGGTGTGGAGGAGCATATGTCATAAGTTTATACGAGATCTATCTTTTATATATTTCAAGAGGAGGTATGTACTAGCATGCTTTATAATATTACTCATATTTCAGAAGATATGACAACAATCCTTTATAAAGCAAGCTTAGTTGGAGATGAAAAAAAGAACAAATTGTTGACATACTGTAAATCTACACAGTTGTGCTCATGTAATTGTTTGATGCTCGAATTTAAAGGTATTCCATGTCGTCATATTTTGGCATATCTAAAGCACACTAACCATGTAAAATGTCCAAATAATTATATTTTCAAAAGATGGACTAAAGATTTGAAGAGGGGAATTCTAGTGGGGGAAGATGGATGTGTCGTTGGTGATGGCAATCAAAAAGAATATTCTGGAAAACTCAGTGAATTAACTCGTTTGTCCAACACATTTATAGATCAGGGGTTATCTTTTGATGGTGCATTTGATTTTGCGTTATCATGGTTGCAATAAGGACTGAAGAAAATGCCTAGCTTGGAGAATAAGGACGTGAATGTAAAAGAACAAGAGGAGACACAAAGAAGAGAAAGAAAAAGAAAAAGAAAATCTACTTTAGAAATCGATTTGCATGAGCCTAATCAAGCCATAACGAAGGGACGGCGCGAAGGGACGGTGCAAAGGGAAGCGAATGAAGTCTGGAAGAGAGAACCGGAAAAAAGGAAGAAGATGCAAGTCTTGTGGCAAGAAAGGCATGATGCTCAAAATTGTCCTAAGAAAAAATCAAGGTAATGATTTTGATTGGTTATATTTTTTTATAAATTAATCCGGACATTTATTTATTTATGATATCCATACATTACTGATTTATGTACTATTTTCTATTAAAAACTACTCCAGGCAGCAAAATTGTGATTTGTTGGATACAAGCTCTACAGAGGACTTTGACAATGAAGATGAGGACCAATCATCATAGGATAAAAACTAACTTATGCTCAAAACTTTTTCTAGGTGTTCTTATGTTCTCATGACAAATGGGTTGTACATTTTTTTGCGGCATGCCTCAGCTGAAAACAAGTTGTGCAATTGTCATAGGATTACTGTAGTAAAAGCTTTTAGTTTGTTGTATATCCTATATAGTCTTCTCCTATTTCTATCCTTCTCATTTTAATATTCAATATTTGCTTTTGAGATGTAATATTAACGATAATTTTTCTGATATATTGCAGGGGTTGGCAATGCTGCTACATGGTGAACAAATAAGTCAGTACCATCGTTGAAGATAATAAAACTCAATTTGTGATAAGTCAAATTGAAGAATTTTTTACATTAGCAATCTTTTCTTCTTTTTAGGATTAACAAGTGTACCTTCAATTGAGTGTGAATTGTCGTGAACCTAATTTTTATATTGGTACTTTGTATAGCTACTTCAATTTCATTCAATAAATTTATCTTTTCTTTTAAAATGTTTCGTTGCAGTTGAGAAATTTTTGGGCGGATTATTTTTAGTTCAGGAAGAAACTTAATTGTTCACTTACGTGGATCATATGAAATATGATTTCTTCTGCATTTATATACAAGGATACACACCCTCAAACGGAATTACTATAGAAAGAGATCATGCCATCATTATATATCAGTCAAAGTAGCCAAATTAAATTACTTCAGCAATTTTCTCCCACCTTTATTCAAAGGTTGTAACATATACTGAATTCGGCACTAAAAAAATACAAGAAATTGACATAAAGTAGAAAAGTTAGTTAATTAATTTCCAGTATGATTTTTGAAGCATGCTAGTTGAACCTGTAGTTAGCACATAATCAACCCAAGACAAGAGCTCCACATAAAACAATTCTTGATTGAATCTCAAATTTATATTTGCAACATTAACAATTAATTGCATCCATTTACATAGAGTTGTATAAAGGTTGTTCATGACAAAGGCAAGAAAGTCTTGCGAAATCATGCATACATTATGATTCATTGAATCTCTTTGAATCCCACATTAATCAAATGTCACGTTTACGCTCTTTTTTCAGCATCAAGTTTATGAATCAACCACTCGATAATATCTTCCGTTATATCATCACGTTCTGGCTCGAACAATAAATCATGCAAGAAACAATCATAGAGCTTGATTGATTTGTCTGTAGATGAAGCTTCTTCATAAAGCTTTTGTGAGCCCATGGGATCAGTGACTGTATCAGACGCTGCCATGAAGAACCAGAAATGGTGTTGTGAGTCTATGAAGGTTCTATTGTAAATAGTAGGAAATGTGGAGAATTTCGTAACCGGTCCTAACTCTGATTGCGCCGGTGAATACCATGGGATCAGAGTATTTGGCTTTCAGTGCTTCAGGATCGCGGGACACGGGGGGCCCTTGTGTGCGGTGTTAAAATGTTATTTCGGAACCAAGAGTGAAAATATTGGGGCAATCACCTGAAAATAAATGAATTTACACAAGGAATGTTGATTTTTATTATCGTAGTAAATTACATAAAGCATGATTGATAGTTTTCAGTTTTCGGTTTCCAATATAGGAAAAAACAAGAAACTCCTATTTGAACAAATCAGTTTTTAAAAAGCAAATAGAGCCTGAACACAAAAAAAATTCAAAAAAGCGATTGAAAGGAGTAAATACCTGATTGATGGGCTTTCCTTGGAGCTTGAAATCGAATTGGATGTTGCGGCTGCGAGGAAGAAGATGAGGACAGTGAGAAATGGAAGCGAGGGAAAAAACGAGGAAGAAGATGAGGAGAACGAGAAATAAGAGCAAGGGAAAAAACGACGAGATTTTTAGAAATAGGAGGCCGGGAAAAAAAGTTAATCCCTAAAAATCATGGAGTTTGGAGCCAGAAATAGGACGCAAGGAAAAAAAAGTGGATCCCTAAAATCATGGATTTTAATATTTGATGGGGTAAGAAAATATTTATTAAGGTATGTTAATCCTCACCGTTGAATGCAAACAAATGATCCAATGGCCCTCATTCAATTTCGCGTTTTTAAAAACGCGAAACAGTCCTATAGGATCCGTTCTCTCTCTCTCTCTCTCTCTCTCTCTCTATATATATATATATATATATATATATATATATATATATATAAATGGAGGAAAGGTGCTATAGGAGGTGTTCCCGCCAAAATTTTGGCTCAAAACCCACTCCCTTATAAAATAATAACAATAAAATGGATAAATAAAGGGAAAAACTCCACATGCAAAGAATGTAACAAATGTCTCAAAACCAAGAGTTAAAATATAATGAAGCAACGCTTCATAGCAGCACCAAGTGCGCTGCACCCTAAGCAGCGCACCACGTGCAAAGCACGTGTGCGCTAGCGCTAAGAGCGCTGCACTTTAAGCAGCGCACCACATGCAAAGCACGTGTGTGCTAGCGCTAAGTGCACTGCACTTTAAGCAGCGCACCACATGCAAGGCACGGGTGCACTAGCGCTGGAACTAAAAGCTCCTCACCGTCAGATCAAAGATCTAATAATAATGATAAATCATTAATTAATCAGAATTAAATTCTGTTAAGGAAAGATTCCTCAAAATCTTTCCAGATAAAAAAATTGTTCTCTGTAAATCAGAGCACCGTTGGATCAATGATCCAATGGTGATTAAAAATCACCCAAAAACATAGAATAAATTCTGTTTGGAAAGATTTCCCAATCTTGTTAAAAATAAGAAGATTCCTTCTATAAATCAGAAGCCCTTGGATCAAAAATCCAACGATGGGAAATTCCCAAATCAATTGGAGAAAAGATCTCTTTAACTGACTCAACAACTAAACTTGCCCTATATAAAGGCCCCAAGACTTCAAGTCTGATAAAGAAACCCCCCTACAAATTTTGAGAAAACTCAAAAGAAAGAAAGCAAGCTTTTGAAAGAAGATAATTTCTTCAAGGTAAAAAAGAATGATTCTTGAACAAAAAGATGAAATCATCTCATTAAAACAGAAGAATTATCTTCTTAAAAGATCATAGATCTGCAAAGACCAAGGTCTTTTATAAAAAGATCAAAAGATCTCATCATAAAAACAAAGAAGTGCTTACTTCATTCACAGATCATTAATCTATAAAGGCAAAGCCTTTTAAAAATAAGAACTGTTGTTCTTGAATCTTGAGACAAAGTCTCTTCTAAAAGAACATAAATTTGTTCTCAGATCATAAAATTGATCAAATGCGCTTTGCGCTATTGAAATGCGCCTTGCGCTCTTAAACAGCGCTTCTGTGCTCCTTGGATCGGCGCTCGGCGCCAAAATGCGCCACGTGTCAACCACGTATGCAACTCGCGCTTTGTGCTTTTGAAATAGCGCACTGCGCTCATGTGCTGGCGCTCAGCGCCAAGCGCACGACGTGTCACTCACGGGTGCACCATTAAATTAAAGCGGAATGTGCTCATGGACCAGCGCTCGGCGCTCACAAACAGGCATGTGTGCTCATCATCTGGTGCCTACCGCAGAGCGCAACACTTGTCCCTTACATGTGCGCCACGTAGCAGAAGCGCACTGCATTGGCGCAAAGCACCTAGCGCACCATATGTTGCGCTGACAGAACAAAAATTGTTCTTTAATGAGCCAGAGCTCTGCTGAATGCTTTGCATTCAATATAAGACAAAAGAAAAGATTTTTTGCCAAGACCTAATGCTCGGCATTATTAAAAAGGCCAAGCCCAAATAAAGGCTCAATAGACAGAATAAAATGTTAAACATTTTAACCTGATTGGACTTAGCCCAATATTGGCCATAAGTCCTCAACTTATATTTAATTGAGCCCATCTGCTCATGAATACTTAACATATCTTAGTCCTAAATTGGACTACAGATCGTTCAACCAACTCACACCGGTTCGAGAGTACATCTCTTTACTCCTCTGATATTTGTCGTTGTAATCCTTCAACATCTTCAGAGAGGTGACGGATCCCGACAACCATACATTTCATAGACTATGACGTCTTTAAACTGGACTGTGGGGTCCTTAAACTCAAGGACTACGATGTCCTTAACCTGGACTATGGGGTCCTTAAGCCCATGGACTATGATGTCCTTAACCTTCGACTGTGGGGTCCCTTTAAACCCACGGACTATGATGTCCTTAACCTTGGACCACCATGTCCTTAAACTGGTAATCGACCGCAATGTTCCTAAACTAAACATAGAGTTCAAATGCTCTTTTGTTGGATCTAAATGATCCTGTTAAGTTGATCTTAGTCTAAAATTAGACTAACGTATCCTTAACAAACGTTTAAGTTGATCTTAGTCTCAAATGAGGCTAAAGTATCTTTAAACCCAAACCAAAACCCAAATCTAAGAAAAATATGGATTTGGACTAATCTACGCCCTACGGGAAACAACATAAATTAGTCTCCGTATACAATCCACGGGCAACCACAAACAAAACAAACACCCACGACACAAATGACCATCTGGAGAAGAAGAAAGTTGTTATCACGATGCGGTAGCGTAATTAACTGCAGGGGCTTGCGCCTGCAGGGAAGAGCGTCCCCACAATCAAAAACCCCTCACCGTGGGGGGGAATCTGACGAAGTCTGCTACATCGGCCGCATCCGTTTAAACCTTCGATTCATGGTGCCATAAATCAACTTGGCATCTTCGGAGAAGTGGACAGATAGCACCAATTAGCATCTGCCCTGAAATTCAGGCAAGACGCACGCCGCGTCTTCGCGCGTCTTTCGGCGGGGAACAGGAGAGAATTTTCTCCTATGGCGTCGGAAAAATGCATCCTCCATGTGTTTTTTCGACGATCGGCATACATCATTTCCATCTTTATCATCTAAGATGTGGATACACCAAATTTCATGTATTATACCATATTTTTACCGTTGTTTTAGTTGGTGCAAAATTAATGGTTTACCGACAATAGAACTTTTTACATTGCTAATTCAACGGTGAATGGTGGAATCAAATAAAATTTGGTGTATGCACATCTTAGATGATAACAATGATGATGATAGATGCCGATCGTCGGAAAAAATGATGGATGTTGTATTTTTTCGACGCCATAGGAGGAAATCCCCTCCTATGGCATCTTTTCTCCATTATTCTCTCTCTCTCTCTCTCTCTCTCTATATATATATATATATATATATATATATATATATATATATATATATATATATATATATATATATATATATAATCCTTCACGCATAAATCTGGCTTAAGTTTCTAATTTATATTTATGAGCATTCATGTCTCCCTGAAAGAAACAAGGATACTAATTATATTTATCACGCTATTGCTTAGTTTTGCTTTAATGGTAAAAGATAAGATAAGGCTAATTTTCAAGACCAATTCAGAGAATTCATTATCTTACTGGAAAAGGCATATATATCCTCTTGAAGGTTATAATAAACCTTCAATGTAGTTTAAGGTCATTCGAATTGCAGTATAGACTTATAGTCATTTAATCATAAAAAGAATGCCTTCGACACTCAAATATCACAAACAATTTAAACCAAGAGGAAACAGATGGTAAAGATCATATATGCAATTTCTTACATGTACATGCTTCAAAACTCCGAAGTTATGGTGAAAGTTTTTTTATATTCAAACATGCTCCTACAAGTTGAATGCCAAACCACAACCTTGCTAATGCACAGCGCATCCGATGGAATTTGAATTTGGGTTGCTCTGACGCCATCTTAAATGTCTCTGCCACCGCGTCAAAACTCTGAAGTTATGATTAAGGTTGATGGATATAACTTAATATTCTATCTAAGTCACCCTCTCAGACTTAAATTATTTTTTAGCGTTCATAAATGGGCTAGTCTGCAAGGATCCAAAGCTAGCCAAACCAGAGGACTTCTTCTTCTCCGGGTTCAACATACCAGGAGACACTACCAACCGAGTGGGATCCAACATGACCCTAGTCAATGTTGCGGCCTTACCGGGTCTCAACACCCTTGGTATATCCATCGCCCGAATCGACTATACACCATATGGTCCCAACCCTCCTCATACTCACCCTCGAGCAACCGAGGTCCTCACCGTTATCTAAGGAACATTGCTTGTTGGATTCGTTGCCTCGAACCCGAACAAAGTGTTCCTAAAGACGATTCATGAAGGAGACGTGTTTGTGTTTCCTATCTGTCTAATTCACTTCCAATTCAATACTGGTGATGTTCCTGCTGTTGCCATTGCTGGTCTTAGTAGCCAGAATCCTGGTGCGATCACTATAGTCAATGCTGTATTTGGGTTGAACCCGAGAATTTCAATATGAAGAAGGCCTTTCAAGTAGAGATGATAGCGTGATTGAAGAGCTCATGGCTCAGTTCGCTTAGAAGAATGGAGAGCGTACCAAGTTGTTTGATAATGAATATGCCTGGCATATATTGTGCATTTCAATATGCAATGATCGATTTTATGTTCACATTTGTATTATTGAATGATGTAATTGTATGCAGGCTCAACCGTAACATATCTTTTATTTCTTATTTATATCAAAGAATTATATCAAACTAAAAGAAACAATCTAATAAAGCAATGAAAGGACAACTAATACATCTAGAACTTAGACTGGATCAAACTGATTATCTTCTTGTCAATCTGAAACCCTTTCGCAAGAATATCGCTGGCGATATCAGGTTTTGATCCGAATACGGCATTAGCTATCGTATTCACACCCGGATTCTGACTGCTAAGCCCAACAATCGACACTGCATTGGTCTTGCCAATATTGAACTGAAAGTGTATGAGGCCTTGGGGGAAAACAAACACATCTCCCTTGTGAAGAATCTTGGAGAAAAATTTGTTATCGGGGTTGGATGTCACGAACCCAGCGTATAATGTTCCTTCTATCACGGTCAAGATTTCAGTGGCTCGTGGATGAGT
The DNA here is from genome assembly GCA_030015575.1 of Agapanthus africanus. Taxonomy (NCBI): domain Eukaryota; kingdom Viridiplantae; phylum Streptophyta; class Magnoliopsida; order Asparagales; family Amaryllidaceae; genus Agapanthus; species Agapanthus africanus. Next base: position 5,116,835 of record CM057341.1, on the reverse strand, counting down.
GTGAGGTGGGTTGAGTCCATAGGGCACGTAATCAACACGGGCCATCGAAATGCCAAGAGTGTTGAGTCCAGGGATTCGATCCACATTGATTAGGGTCACTTTTGATCCGACTGGGTTCGATGTGTTGCCAGGCTTGTCAAGGCCTGAGAGAAAGAAATCTTCAGCTGTAACAAGTTTCGGGTTCTTGCAGAAAAATCCGTTCACAAACACTGCAAGAATTGGAAAAGCGAGTGCCGGTTAGTTACTGAATACGATTATGGGTGAATTGCCAAAAAAAAAACCACACTTTTGCCTGTCTAGCAGGAAATACCCCTGTTTGTCCCCTATTGCAATGCCCTCATGTCAAAAAGAATATTAATTATGAACCATTAATGGAACAAACACTGCAAATTATCCTATAATTAAACCAGTTACAGAACCGATTGCAAGAACAATTACCATTAGCCATTTTGTCAGCAACACAGAAATCTTGAAGAGGACTATTATCTGCAGCACTTGCAGAAGTTGAGACTAGAGCAATCAGAAGAAAGAAGAGGAAACAAGCAGACATGTTTACTTCTTTCAACAGAAAGATAAGTAGATAGGGAATGAATTGAGATTTGGATGATTTATGATGTTTAAGTATATATAGAGCGAGATGGAATTTGACATGGCTAGGACTTTGCTTACGAGAAGATGCATGCATGTTTTTAATTTGACATGGTCAGGTAATTTGTTAATTAACAAGACATCGTCTAAGGAGCTTATTTTAATCCATGGTTTGATATATATATATATACCCAAGGCAAGGTCCTCATGCAAGAAAATGCCACGGCACTCTCCTCAGACCAAGTCCAAACCGTGTGTGTAAAATTAACTCATAAAGACTGGTTCTCTCTGGAGAAACAAACAAAACTCAGAAAATGTTTAATTAAAAGGATAATCAAGACACTACCAAACCAATGTAGACACTTCTTCCAAAAGATTGTTATTAAGAATGTTAAGAGAATATTTCAAAGCTGTTCTCAACCAACTCAAAATCATACATCCTCCTCCTATATATACAAAATCACCATCCTAAGTCATCCAATATCCCCAGGTGCTCAACTTTAAAACTTCCATCTCCAATAAGAATTCAGAGAGGACAAGCTGTAACGGCCCCGAAATTCTTATAACGTCGTATTGCTTTTCTTTAATAAAAATTGAAAGGTTTCTAGGAAGAAAACAATGAAGATCGCATTATTTAGTATTTAAACTAGTTGTTAATTGCTAAGAAGCCAACTGAAGGAGATCTTGAATCAGTCCCTGCATGAAGTAATTTAATATCAGAATTTGCTTAAATAACGGTTTTTGAAATGGAAATGAAGTTACGAGTAAATACCCTTTACTTTAAAAAGGTGAAGCTTTTATTAAAATACCCTCGAGTTATAAAATATAGAATTTAACCGATAATCCTTTTCCCTTTGCATATTTTTGCCATACAACCCTCTTTAGGGGAGCCCTGTTGAAGATGATTCGAGATTTTCGCACATCTTGGATCTAGTGGGTGAGATCGGAGCTCTTCACATAGCACGTCCTCGAAGGAAAAGAAAATATGGAATTTTAAAACAAAATTAAACAAATTTCAAAATAAATTAATTAGCATCTATTTGTAGCTTAAAGGAAAGAAATTTTGCAAATTTAATTTCAATAAAATACTCTAAATTAAACGATTAAGTTTTATTAAAATAGCTTAAGTTTTCAAAAGATAGATTTTTCATTAAAATACCCTAAACTTTTAAAAGCTAGATTTTATCATTAAAATACCATAAAAATCAAAACCAGTTATGGGTCACTGTTACATCCGTGAACAAAACTTGTAATCATGATCCATAATACAGACCTGCTCCAGATATGAGTATCTGGAGCAGTCTATTGTTCACGGCTGTAACCGTGAACAAATGTATTTAATCACGATTACAACTGTGACAAGTTATTTTGGGTTTTTTTAAATAATCAAATTTTTCGCACCCCACGCGCGTTAATTTCAATCACAGGCAAGATATAATTTTCATTCACAAGCATCAATATATAATCATCATTATATATTCAAATCTCACGCAATTAATATACGATAATTAAATTAATAAGCTCTGAATCGGATGCAAACATAAACAAAAATTATACATATAATAAATATGATCAATACTCCACTAATCAACAAATCAAAAAATGTACGGGTCAAAAAATCGTCCAATATGATCAGTACTCTACAAAAGTTCTGTTGTATGTGTCAACAAATCAAAAAAGAGAACTAACGCCGTTGGGACGACGATCCACCTCCATCGTCCCATGTCCTAAAAAATGCGCTCAACTCACTCCGTATGGCCTGCTGGACGGAATCGGTGTGCGAATGCCCCATGTCTCGGATCTCCGCCCTAAACTCCTGCAGCTCGTGTCGCGGCTCCTGAAGCTCCTGTCGCGGCTCCTAAAGCTCCTGTCGCGGCTCCTAAAGCTCCTGCCGCGTCTCCTGATCCTGCTGCTCCACATGCGTATAGAGCCGATGGATCTCCTGCTGCGACGCACCTGCCGCATCCGCCCGCGTCTGAGTCACGACGTACTCATGCGCGGTCGAACGTCAATCAAAAAATCGTTGGGCCCCAGGACCAACCCCGTGCTCATACCTACCGTGATACCCGCCGGATACCGAATCCAGGACAGGGACAGTGGCAGAGATCGAGTCGCCGAGGCTATTTCCCAAGGCATTCGTCTGCTCCTGGAACTGGGTCAGTATAGAATATATACACACACATCCAGGTGCTAACTTAAAATACGTAATCAACTCGATTATATGAAACTTACCATGTACACGCCCATGCCCTTGTGTAACGCGGACCATCCCTTGGCTTCATTGTAGTTGGCGGGGTCTTTCTTTCTCTGTGATGAAATTAGGATTTAGTTTAATAATTAATTATCAATATGGAAAACATATGGAATTAAGTGTCGAAATACTCACTAAGTGCCATCGAGCATTTTGCGAGCGCTTCTCTTGGATCGGGATAGCGCGTTCTCGCACGCCGTTGTTCCGGTTTTGCTTATTTCGAACCGACATCATCTTGCAAAAATAAAGATTATAATATATTTTAGAATATTATTTCATGTTATATTGTTAAAATCTTAAAAATTAAATTGATACATGCAAATCATCGTGCTCAAAATAGGCGACAAGAAACGACCAATCCTTTCTCGGGATCTCCAGCACTATGACCTCCATCAAGTGCATCCGCTGATCCTTGGTCTCCGCGTCCCAGAGAAGGTAAATTTTACTCTTCACTTCCCATCGGCGATATTGCTTAATCACTTGACACTGGCTTAGGAAGTAAGCGAGGGCGTGATCTATATCGAATGGCTTGTACACGCCATTCATGCCGGGCTCGCCACTGAATCTGTAATTCTTTCTGGTCTGAAATTGAAATATTTTAAACAAATAATTATATGTATAAGTATATAACGAAGATTAAAATTTAAATGTGTGAAAGGGTATGCCATACCTCTTCCGACCCAAAAAACCGTGTAGCACGCTCGGTCTGAGCCTTGTTCCACCGAATATGGAGCAGGTATTTGTAATAAGTACGGACCTCCGTCCAACATAATCCCTCCACTGAGTCGCGTGCTCTCCAACAGACACACCTGTCGAGTCAAAAATCAGATCTCATAGCCCAGCATCTGCCTGCGGCCTGCAGGAGTCGGGCCTAGTAGGACCCCTCATCCTAACACTGCTCGAGCCTGCGAAAAAATAGATATACATATACAATATTATAATATTTAGAATATGAATATAGAATTTGACCAATTTAAATTACAATCGTTATTTAAAAGCTTTAAGAAATAACGATTATACATGTCGTCCCTGGCGTGGCGCTAGAACCGGCGCAAGATGCCATCCCGTGAGTAGAATGCGAAACTGCAAACAATAAACTGTTAGATAATTCAATATCCATTTATATTGTAATGATGTGTCAAATTTTAAATGAGTAAACTACGCACCATGCATAGGAGTGACAGGGGTATGAGGACCCGCTGACGCATTAGTAGGGGTAGGGGAGGCTGCGACACCGCGAGTGATCTGGTGGTAGTATAGGAAGCGCTAGTAAGGATAGGAGGACAGTCAGGGATGATATGGTGTGAGTATGAGGTCTATGAGGGATGACGTGGCGGTAATAGGAGGAGCGCTAGTAAGGATAGAGGGAAAGTCAGGGGCGATGCGGTATGAGTAGGGGCCATGGGGGTGATATGGCGGTAATAGGGAGAGCGCTGCTGGGGATAGGCGCTGCTGCTATAGCTCCCATGCCTGCTGAGGGTCCTGGGACATTCTCGTCGGCGGATATGGATCGACTCAGAATATCCTGTAGACGTTGTCTCTTGTGGCATTTAGTGTCTTTGCCTGCGCCCATGATCAAATCCTATATACATATATAGAAATGTTATTTCATTACTTATAATCATTATACAATTTAGAACATTCAATTTAACTTCAATACCTAACACGTTTATGATGTACATTATCTGAAGATTTGTTGGGTGGATTCTCAAAATCTTGATCCGTAATAATCAATTGGCCGATATCGCTTCTTACAAACGTATGTATGGGCGGCGCAGAATAGTTTGGATCCCTGGTATGTTCAATAGATGGACCGAGACGTGTTATCGCGAGATCTTCATCGTCGTTCTCATCTTCAGAGCCATTCAACGTCGGCACGTTATAATAATCTCTCGGTTTCCAACGATAAACAACATCCCAATCAACCTTCTGCAGGTCCCAAGAATAATATATTTGTGTTCCATTGTGGGAAAGATAAAGCTGTCGTATTTTGGTGACATCCGTTTGTTGTTTACCAAAACCAGACCGTATTGATCGACATTCATACCCCGGTCAGTCTTGGTATCATACTATCTGCATCGGAATATATGAAATAGGACAGTCGTATACTGGTATGAGACTACTATAATTTCCTCAAGAACACCGTAGTAGGGATTTCCATCCTCGACGACGGCTGCGATGCCACTATTTTGCGTAGCCCTAATACGTTCCGTACTTTCTACCTCAAATTTATATCCGGATATCTCGTACCCATTATAAAACCTAACTGCAATCGTTGGACCGTTTAAAAGGTCTTGGACCTCTCTATCAGCGTGCTCTTTACGATTCAATTGTTCATTCACTTCTTTTATAGACCAAGCAGCGAAGTGCGCCTCTGTTCTTCTTTGACCCCATCATTCGACCACGTCCTAGGATTCGATCTCGTAAGTATAACTTTGTGTGCTCCGTTCATTAATATACAGTTAATTTAATTTAATTTTGAATGTTTAAAACGATGAAATAATAAACACATACTCTACATATTTAGCAAAACAATCGTTGTTTATCAAGATATACGTATGTACACTGGCCGCGAGATCGTAAGACATGATCTTTAGCCTTTCTGCTCTAATTGGACCGTCAGGAACACTCTGCGGTTTGTTCAGCTTCGTCATGATATCGTCATTCAAGAAACGAGCATAGAAAGATGTGACTTCTTTCAGGAGATAACCTTGAGCAATCGAATCTTCAGGACGATACTTATTGCGGATATAGTTTTTTAAAGTTAACAGATATCTGTTGAAAATGAAATAAATTAATAATTCATGATAATTCGTTGCAATTTAAATGATGAATAATAAACGTCAATAATACTTCTCGATTGGATACATCCAACAGTAATGGACCAGACCGCCAATCCTGACCTCGGTTGCCAGATGGATAGACAAGTGAACAATAATGCTGAAAAGGAATGTGGAAAGATAGTTTCGACCTTGTAGAGGATCAAAAGAATGTGTTTTTCGAGCTCTGCTATCTTATTGATGTCTATATTTTTGGAACACAATTAGCGGGAAAACGTGCAAAAGTCGTTAAGCACGAGACCAACTTCTGGTTTTACCGATTGTAATAACCAGCTCACTTTATATTTAAATCTGTATTTAAATAAATATTTTTTTCCTAATAAATTTTTCCCTAACCCTCTTGCTACCAAACTTAATGCTTAAAACCCTAAGTCCAGGTCCATATTTAATCCCACTCTTTTCCTCCTAAATTTTTCTTGAGCCCAAGCCCAACAACCCCAATAACTCTTCACTTCCTTTTACCCAACGCATACTTTCTCCCTTTCAAAATTCAAAAGTTATTCTAATTTAAAATCCAAATCTTACCCAATCCAATTCATTAACTCCCTAATTAAACCAAATTATTCCGTAATAAATTCTCCTTTACACTCTCTCTGTCTCTCATAAAATTTTCCTTTATTATTATTTATTTTTAAACCCCCACGTTTTCTCTCTCTCCTCTCATCACGTTCTCTCTCTCTCCCCTCTCAAATCACACACTCTCTCTCTCCTCTCGCTCTGCTCTCCCTCTCTTCACCCTCCTCTCCCCTACAAGAACCAATGCTCTCGCCTCCACCTTCGAGCTCCATCCACCGCAACCCACTGCCGGTGCCGTCACGACCTCGCCACTCTCGCCAACACCCCACTGCCTCCCTCTCTCCACTGCACCGCATCACCAAACCTCCCCTACCTCCACCGACGCCCACTGCTCTGACCTTCATCACCGCCATCGGCAACCCATTCCACTATCCCTTGAGCTTCACTCGCCTTCACCTCCAGCGCCCATCTCACCACCGAGCTCAACCCCTGCACCCAGCCCCCGACGAACCCATCACCGAACACCCACGCACCCATCTCCTCTGTCGTCGTCGCCCCACGCCGCCGGCCACCTCGTCGGTCTCCCCTCGTCACCGTCACCGTCTCCTCACCTCCTTCTCCCTTCAATACTAGACACCAAGACCCCGACACCACTGCAAGTCCCGGCCTGACACAGCCCCACTTTCGCCCGGGCTCCCCACCTCGTCGGAGCCGTCTCTGGACCGAGACGACCTTGCCAACGGCACACCATGATCATCATCACTGCCACCGTCCCATCACCCGACCCCTAGTCGCTGCCATGCAGTCGAACCCAAGTTAGAGCCAAGATCGAGTTTGCCGTGTCGTGCCTAGCGCGCTTGCGTCGTGACCGTGTCGTGCCATTGCTGTAGATCGTCGCTGCTGCCGCGTCGCTGCCGTATCGTCATTGATAAGTCGTCAGGCAAGTTCAAATACTTGCTACATACTATAGTATATTCATTTCGGTTGCGAATCAAATGTTCATTATAGGTGCTCGATACAAACCCTAAGCTAAAAACCCTCTTAAAATGATGAAACTTAGGTGTAACGGATTACCTTAGTGATAATGAATATTGTGTAAAGAGTTGGCTCGAAAATACGGACCCTAACATCGTAAAATGCCATCCCCTTTTAGATCCGTCAAATCTGAAACTTTCCGTACCTGAAATTTGTGAAAATTATAGTAAATTGGATACACACCGTAATATTGAGTTCGAGGGCTCGTATCGAAGCCAACTAGAAAACCTAGAACCCCATATAATTTATATTTTATAGCGGTGACGGAACCTGCTCGGGAGTGCAGCTCTGTACTGCAGTCCAGAGCTGCACTGCTTGTCGATACTTGATTTGAAATGCTTTTACATCTCTGTGTGAAAATTGTATTATGCGGAACCCTATATCGTAAAGAATATAAATCTGTTAGCTAACTATTGTAAGTGATTTCATTCATTTTTACCATCGTTTTCTATTTTAATCATATTTTAAATCATCAATACATACTGCAGTCCCAAGCAGGGACAGAACGTATTTCCCGACCTTAAATAATGCATAACTCCCATCACACGGCGGATATTATCCATCCGTTTAGTGTGTTGGAAACCTAACTGATAAAACTAAATATTATCCAACTTTAGCATTGCCTAATTATGATCTCAACAGGGTGAAAACTTTGTTATGAAATGGACTTTCAGTTCAGGAACTGAATTTCCAGCAGAGAACACTTAAAAAGAAATGACCGTAATTCGCAAACCCGAAACCAGATTGACTTGAAACCAATTTCGTTGATTTACTGATTAAGTTTACTTTTACCGCGTTTGTATCATTTTACTTAATTCTGAATGTACGATTTGATATGATTTTTCTAAGTTCATAAGACGCGTAATGACTTGTATTGCATATGATTTGTTTAGCGGGTTCACTTTTTTAACCCGACTGCAATACCTCTAGCGATAGTGAGCGTCCTTATTAATTCTCTGTGTAAAATGTATTATCGAGCGTGAATGGTATTGATTTAGATGTGTCAAGTACGCCGGTAAAAAAGTGAATGATTCGTGATAGTGAATGACACAGTGAATAGTGAACAAAGCAGTGTTATTAGTGCGTACTTGTACACAACTAGCCAATACTTATGGATAGTGAAACCTGGGGGGAAAGGGAAAATCGAAGTGGAAAGAAACTTGTATTTAGCGAGGTTAGCAATTTTAGAGGATAATCATTCGAACAGCGACTCATATATATATATTAGGTTTGGACCTAGCGGTCCGGCTGACAGGATTATGTCCCGGGCAACAGTGGGCCGTAGTCTCAGGTACGTATGAGACCCTCGTTAAACATGATCACTCATTTCCACAACTCGATTTCAAAAGTGAATTAGAGACCGATAGGAACACATATCATACATGGCATTGTTTAATGGCATATCGATTACCTGCATTTATTGTCTCCACCGTTATTACTTTATTTCTTTACCTCTTGTTATTATTATAATATTGCTATTGTGTCGCCCTGACGACCTGAGTATGCATGCTCAGAGATTAGAGAATACCCAGTTCAGGAGTCAGACCTGTTATTCGAGCTCGGAGAGATCTAGACGGTCGTGCTTTCAGTGCTTTTACCGCTTTCTATAAATCAACCTTGTATTCTCACTTGGTTAGTAGTTTCTTTTTCTTTCGAACTATTGTAAATTGTGAACAATGAAAGTTGGTGTAATAAACTAGTGATGTGTTTCTTTTACTTCTGTTTTGTGTTTACTGATTACCATGTAATGCTAGAAGTCGAAGTGTGACTCTGGCGGGATTGTTCCCTGACCGTAGGAGCATGGCTGGCCTAGTCGCCTTCCGTATTCCGTATTTTGAGAAGCGGGGCATGACATGGTTTTGTTGGTATCAGAGCGACAAGCTTTAGTATTAAGAGATAACATTAACTATGCTTTATTATATTATTTTCACTTCACTATCTTTCACTTTCATCCTTGTATCTAATCATATACGTTCATCTATTTTTTCAGCGACATGACTTTCCCGAACGACCTCTCCTCGGACTCTAGTTCTTAGGATCGCACAGAGAGGATCCTGAATGCACTGGCAACCCTCGCGGAAGCCCAAGAGAGAAAGACGGACGTACTTACCGAGGGACTCAAGGCTATTACCGCATTAGGGGGAACCTCTGCTCTCATTACCGCCCCCGAGGGCACCGCTACACCAGCTACTTCTGTTAGGACTGGTACTGTGTTGGATTTCCGGAGGTTACACCCAGTTGTGTTTACTGGACTAGCCGAACCACTCGAGGCCGAAAAATGGCTGGTCAATGTGGAGAATCTACTGACGGCCGCACGGGTCCCCGATGAAGAGAAGGTGAATGTGATAAAGTTCCAGCTAGAGGACGAAGCCCGTACTTGGTGGTCTGTCAAAGAGAGCAAACATGATGGGCCGATCGAGTGGAGCAAGTTTAAGGAATGCTTCTTGGACCACTATTTTCCCCCCACCGCCAAGGTAGAGATGGAAGAAAGATTTATCTTATTGAAGCAGAATGGTCGTCTCGTTGACGTGTATGCGGCAGAATTCAACCTTCTGAGCCGATTCGCTTCATATATGGTCGCTTCAGATGCCACCAGGGCTAGACGTTTCTTGCAGGGACTGGACTTTGAGCTGCAACAGTTGATTGCGTCACTCGAGTTGCAGACTTTCGTGCAGGTGCTCAACGCTGCACGAATTCAGGAGAAGCTAATCAATAAATTCAGGGACCCCAGCTCGAGTGATAAGAGGCCCCCAGTTGTTCCGACGCATACTCACACCTCGTCCCGAGGGGTCATACCAGTTCATAGTCCAGGGATGACGCAGATGAAGCGTCCCTTCATACCTCAGCAACACCCACAGAGGAAAGCTTTAGTCTGCGGCTACTGTCACAGGGACGGGCATGCCCAGAAGGATTGTCGTCGTGCTAAGGGACAGTGTTTGATTTGCGGATCCAACTGCACTGGTTAGTAGTTGCCCTCAGTGAACAGAGTTACAGGGAGGGTCTGGACCGCAGCCGCAGAGGTCACTAGAACAGAGGCAAACCAACACAGGCCGCGGTCAAGGGCGTGCTTTCACCCTGACCGCCGAGCAGGCATAGGCTCAGGTGAAGTTGTTAAAGGTATTCTACTCGTTCATTCTATGCCAGCTAGAGTATTGTTTGATTCTAGAGCATTGCATTGTTTCATATTTGATACACACTCCATACCACATGAACCATTGACTAAAGGATGGAAAATACACACGGGTAATGGCGTTATAGTATCTAGTCGGGAATGTAGATCTTGTCCAGTTGTGGTGTGTAGCTGGGAATTCTATGCGAATTTCCTTTTAATCGGAACAGGCAGCTATGACGCAATTCTCGGGATGGATTGGATGAGTACATTCCATGCGATTATTGATTGTCGGGCTAGGAATGTGACTTTCCGCATTCCCAATCACCCTGGGTTTGTTTTTGAAGGCGGAAGCGAGTCTTTGGAGCCAGCCAAGTTTAGAGCCATGCTATGGAGGTTGATGAAAACCCCGCACCAGAAAACGTTCGGGATTTTCTTGACGTTTTCCCTGAAGATTTACCAGGCTTACCACCTCCACGCGTCTTTGGATTCTCGGTAGATTTGATTCCAGGTACATCGCCAGTTTCTAAGGCACCATACAGAATGGCACCAGTTGAGTTAGCAGAGTTGAAGAAGCAGATTGGAGAACTTCTAGAGAAGGGATTTATTCGCCCAAGCGTTTCGCCGTGGGGTGCACCAGTCTTGTTGGTGAAGAAAAAGGATGGATCGCTACGGATGTGCATAGACTACCGTGAGCTGAACATGGTAACGATAAAGAACAAATACCCTATTCCGCGTAGCGACGACTTATTTGATCGGTTGGGTGATGGCAAGGTATTTTCGAAGCTGGATCTTCGTTCAGATTATCACCAGATTAGAGTAACGACCGAGGATATATGCAAAACGGCCTTCCGGACTCAATACGGGCATTATGAGTTTCTTGTGATGTCGTTCGGCGTTACCAATGCTCCAGCTATATTTATGGATCTGATGAATAGAGTATTTGCAAAATACTTGGACATGTTTGTCATTGTATTCATCAACGACATACTTGTCTACTCTAAGGCTCGAGAGGAGCACGCCGAACACTTGCGAACGGTACTACAAATTCTTCGGGAAGAGAAGCAATAGAAAAAATTGAGCAAGTGCGAGTTCTGGCTCGACAAAGTGCAGTTCTTAGGACACATTGTTTCGGGCGAAGGTATCTCAGTGGACCCAACGAAAATAGAATCTGTTAGGGATTGGCCGACACCGAAGTCAGTGGCGAAGATCATAAGCTTTTTGGGATTGACAGGATATTATCGGCGTTTCGTTCAAGACTTTGCATGAGTCGCTGAACCTTTGACAAAGCTGACACGGAAGGATGTGCCTTACGTATGGACAGAGGGACTCAGGCTTTTAAGGTACTGAAGCAGAAGTTGACCACGGCCCCTATTCTTACAATGCCGGATAATTTAGGTGGTTTGGTGATACACAGCGATGCTTCAGGGAAAGGTTTAGGCTGCGTTCTGATGCAGAACGGTCGGGTAGTTGCTTATGCCTCACGGCAGCTGAAAAATCATGAGAGGAACTACCCAACACACGACTTGGAGTTAGCCGCAGTGGTTTTCACATTGAAGATCTAAAGACATTACTTATTATGTGAAAAGGTGGAAGTGTACACAGATCATAAGAGTCTGAAATACGTGTTCACTCAGAGAGAACTGAATATGAGACAACGCTGATGGCTAGAACTAATGGCAGACTACAACTTGGACTTACAGTACCATCCAGGGAAAGTAAATGTCATACCCGACGCTCTTAGTCGCAAGCCAGCGGTTATGATGTTGACGAGTCAGAGGAGCATCATTGAGGATTTTCAAAAGCTCGAACTAGAGGTTGTTACACCGAGTACAACCAAGCAGTTTTGGAAGTTACAAGTGCAGTCTTCACTTGTAGGTCGCATTAAGGCTGTACAAGCTGATGATCCTCGATTGCAGATGTTCAGAGAGCAGGTGGAAGCCGGACTAAGGACAGACTTACCCATACATCGAGACGGTTCTTTAAGATTTGGTAGCAGACTCTGCGTTCCCAAGGGGGATGTTCGAGAAGAAGTACTAGCTGAGGCTCATAGTTCAGCTTATTCTGTAATCCGGGAGGCACAAAACTGTATCGATATCTGAGGCAGCACTATTGGTGGAACGGGATGAAGCGAGAGATTGCACGGTATGTATCCAAGTGCTTAGTATGCCAGTAAGTAAAGGCTGAACACCAGAGAACTGCTGAACTGTTGCAACCGCTTCTGATACCCGAATGGAAATGGGAGCACATCACTATGGATTTTGTGACTGCTTTACCACGGAGTCCAAGAGGCAACGACGCCATTTGGGTTATCGTTGACCGTCTTACGAAAGCAGTGCATTTTACACCCTTTCGAATGGGAAAGTCGTCAGAGTCGCTTGCGGAGAAATACATTCAAAAAGTAGTGTGAGTTCAAGAAGTTCCGGTCAGTATAGTATCAGATCGAGACACCAGGTTTGTTTCGCATTTTTGGAAGAGCTTACAGGAGAGTCTGGGTACACGTCTCAAGTTCAGCACGGTTTACCATCAACAGACGGACGGACAGTCCGAGCGTACTATTAAGACACTCGAGGACATGTTGAGGGCGTGCATGCTAGACTTTCAAGGTTCTTGGGAGGATCACCTCCATCTAGTAGAGTTTTCAACAGTTTCCAAGCTAGCATCCAGATAGCTCCATTCGAGGCACTTTACGGACGGAAATGTCGATCCCCTTGTTTACCCCAATCAGCGCAAAGCTCTGTTCAAATTCCAAGGCGGGAGATGAAGCAATGCTTCATCTTCCCCCAATCAGAGCAAAGCTCTACTTTGAAAATCTAAATTTTAATAAATGAAGCAACGCTTCAGATTCAATGCGTTGCGCGTAACGCGCCACGTGTCAAAAGCTGATACTTTCTAATTAGAGCAAAGCTCTGTTCAAATTCCAAGGTGGGAAAAGAAGCAATGCTTCTGTTTTTCTCCAATCAGAGCAAAGCTCTGTCTTGAAAATTAAAGTGAAAAATTAAAATTAAAATAAATGAAGCAACGCTTCAGATTCCTTGCGCTGCGCGCAACGCGCCACGTGTCAAAATCAGACACGTCAGTACAAGGAGCGCAGCGCCCAAGGCAGCGCACCTAATCAGAGCAAGGCCCTGTTTAAAATTCAAATTTAAATTAAAGAAGCAACGCTTCAGCTGACTTGCGCTCTGCGCTGCACGCCACGTGGCAGCGCGGATGCGCTTGCGCAGTTGCGCTGCGCTGTGCGCTGCAAGACACGTGGCAGCGCGGATGCGCTTGCGCAGTTGCGCTGCGCTGTGCGCTGCACGACACGTGGCAGCGCACTTGCGCTAGTGCAGTGGCGCTGCGCTCTGCGCTGCGCGACACGTGTCAAGCACAGTTGTGCTGCGCTGTGCGCTGCACGACACGTGTCAGCGCAGATGCCCTTGCGCAGTTGCGCTGCGCTGTGCGCTGCACGACACGTGTCACGCGCTGGGTCGTTTGCGCCAAACAGAATAAAGATTTTAAAGAAATCTTTTCTGTTCTTGTTAAAACAAGAAGATTCTTCTGTAAAACAGAAGCCCTTGGATCAAAGATCCAACGGTGGGGAAAATTCCCCAAATCACTCAGAGAAAGATCTCTTTAACAAATTTAACTAATTTATGGGCACTATAAAAAGGACCCCAGACCTCAATTCAAAAAAAAGGAATTTTTCTTGAAAAAATCAAGAAGCTTCAAACAGAGAGAACTCTGAGAAAAATTCTAAGAAAAAGGTAAAAACCTTCACAAAAGAGAAGAAATTTCTTCTAATAGATCATTGATCTAAAAACTAGATCAATGATCTTCATATAAAAAAGAACAGTGCTTTGCACTTCTCATGAACCACTGGTTCTTTAAACAAGAAAAAACAAAAATAAAAAAATAGTGCTTTGCACTTTTATGAACCATTGGTTCTGGATTCTTAAAGATTCTTTTCTTAAATCTAAATTGGATCAAGAAATTAAAACAGTGCCTTGCACTTGCAGATCTGCACTATCGCGCTCCTGGATTGGCGCAAGCCACCAGAGAGAGCCACGTGTCAGCCCCATAACCACTTGCGCTATGCGCTTTAAAGATAGATTATTGCTCTCTGAATTTAGCGCAACTCACCAGAGCGCACCACGTGTCAGCGGCGCAACAGCGCAGCGCACTGGGGCAGAGCACTGTGCCAACTGCGCTTACGCTCACCAGAACGTGACGCGTGTCACCTCCACATGCGCTTGCGCTCAATAATTGGCGCAAAGCGCCTGACAAGCCACTATCAGATAATTAATGCATTGCATTATTTACAGAAGGGCCAAGCCCAATTAAAAAGGGGCCTAACAGGCCAAATTAAATACAATGCATTATTTTAAAGAAGGGCAGAGCCCAAATAAAAACAGATGTTGTGCATCATTTATAAAAAGGCAGAGCCCAAATAAAGGTCTAATAGACCAAACAAAAATGCCATGCATTATTAAACAGGAGCAGAGCCCCAGTAAAGGCCTAACAGGCCAAATGCAAATAAAATGTTGAACGTTTTCAACTGTACTTAGCCCAATTCTGGCCGTGAGTCCTTAAATTAAATTGAACTGAGCACAAATGCTCTCTCAAATCAATTTACACCCGGTTCAAGGGTACATCTCCGAACTCCTCTGACACCCATCGTTGTGATCCTTCAACGACGTCAGAGAGGTGACGGGTCCCGACGACCACACATCAATATGAACTACGGGGTCCTTAAACTCGTGGACCGAAACGTCCTTAAACTAATGTTGGACCGAAATATCCTTAAACTAATATTGGACCGAAACGTCCTTAAACTAACGATGGACCGAAACGTCCTTAAACTAATAATGGACCACCACGTCCCTAAACTGGAACATGGACCACCACGTCCCTAAACTGGCGATGGACCACCACGTCCCTAAACTGGAAAATAGACCACTACGTCCCTAAACTGGAACAATAGAGCCTCCAAATGCTCTTTTGGCAGATCTAAACGGTCCCGTTTAAGTTGATCTTAGCCCCCAAATACGGCTAACGTATCCTTAAACATTCAAACGGACTATAAAACCCCAAATCGACTTTGGTTCAAGGGTACATCTCTGAACACCTCTGACATCTGCCGTTGTAATCCTTCAACGACGTTGGAGAGGTGACGAGTCCCGATGGCCAGATATTAATGGATTATCATGTTAAGTTGATCCTAGTCTCAAACAGGACTATAGTATCCTTAACGAACGTTTAAGTTGATCTTAGCCGCAACGCGACTAATGCATCCTTAAACTAAAAACACCAAACCCAAATCTAAGTAAATACAGATTTGGACTAATCCACGTCCTACGGGCGACGGCATTACTCAGTCTCCGTATACAATCCACGGGCAACCACAAACAAAACAAACACACACGACACGAAGTGAAATTCTGGAGAAGGAGAAAGTTGTTACCGCGATGCGGTAGCGTAATTAACTACAGGGGCTTATGCCTGCACGGAAGAGCGTCCCCACAATCAAAAACCCCTCAAGCGAGAGGGAATCTGACGAAGTCTGCTACATCGGCCGCATCCGTCTAAACCTCCGATACACGGTGCCATAAATCAACTTGGCATCTTCGGAGAGGTGGACGGGTAAAACCAATTAGCATCTGCCCCGAATCTCAGCGTCAGGACACCGCGGTCCTGTGCGCCGTCTTTCGGAGGGGAACAGATTCTGGCACGCCCGGTGGGACCTTTTCCTCTTTCCACTCCACATTTCGTGTGTCGTGTTCGCGAACAAATCGCAGTTTGCTATGGTTGTCTGTGGATTCAAGGTACTAAGATTTGGTGTCTTGCTCCGTGCAGAAAACAAAAGATCGATGGCTTCAAACTGCACCGCCTGCAGCAACAACTCTCGCTCCGTCATTGCTGGAGGAATGACTTATGGGCCCCAAGCGGTCTCCCTTTTCAAAATGCCGGTGGAGCAGGTGGCTCAAGCCACCACTGGACTATTTTTTGGGACCATGCTCCCACCAATGAGCTTCAATGCCCCAATGACATTGCAAGAAGCTCCAAAGAAGTCGGTCTTCCATTGACTTACCACTGCCGCGACCCCTCTCAACAGGTCGCCCAACTCCACTGCTTCAGGTTTTAATGGACTAGGCCAGAGCTCCATCGGGCCCATGAAGAAGCCTGCCATACCAGAAGGCGCTATCCCAAAGCGGATAGCCATCCCAACTCCCGTTCCTGGAGAAATCACCAAGGTTGCTTCCCATGTTCAGAAGTCCGCTTCTGACAGGTTGGCCGTCCCCGTTCAATGGATGTCAATCTTTAAAAGGCTGGTTCCAGCATATTCTGACCAACATAGGGGGCATGAGGAGGTCACCCCTATAGCTGAAACAACTCCATCAGCACGACATGCTCGACGTCGCCACTGGCGCCGAGTAAAGAAGGCTGGGGGCAACTTCCCTTCTGGATTTACTCCTCTAGCTCCAACGGTGGGGATCAATACCGCTGTTCCAACCGGGAACAGCTTTGAATTGCTGAACACGGTGCACAGAAATTCCCCTACTGCAGTGTTGAAACCAACTCCTTCACTTGTAGAGAATACTCCAGAGAAGAAGCTAGAACAGCCCCCTCAACGGCTGTCCTCTAAAATTTACAAAGTCTGGCGACAGGTTCAAGAGTCGGTGATTGATGAAAACTATCTCCGCCAACAGAAAAAGATGAAGGTTTGGCAGGAGAAGGATCACTCCGTCAAGCCATAAAAAGCAATGGCTGCTCGGGTGTCTACTACTGCGATGGCCCTCTCAACTCCAATCACTCAAAGGAAAAGGAGGCCGCAAAAAGCCCCTGTGAACATGGCGAAGCATAAAAGAGCTGAGCATAAAAGAGCTGAACACAAACGCCCCAAATCTGAGGGCATGGTGGTGCACACTGTTTATATGGCTTCTGGAAAGGAAGAAAGCCGCACTTCTATGGGCCACCGACCGCTCACCCGATCTGTGACGAAAGCCCAGGAGCAACAACAAAAGCTTCAGGAAATGATGACTGCAATGGCTGCACTCACTGGGCCAAAAGAAAGCTCTGAAATGTCCTCGGATGAGCGTCAAGAACAAGAAACTTACGCTGAGTTTCTTCGCCGGATATTAGAGAAAAAAGATAAAGAGGCTGCGGAACAAGCGGCCAGCATAAAGAAAATAGCCCTCCTCTTCCAAGATATGGTAGGGATGATGTTACAGCCAGACCTTCCAGCTGAAGACCCTCCAATCATTGTTGAAGATGATGGAGGGGAGACATCTAATCCTCCGCCGGTTCTTTCAGCAGCCAAAGATGAAACCATTTCCAAGGCCGCACTAGACGATTATATAGCTCAGCAGATCCGGGTTCATCAGGCGAATGAAGCGGCTGGGCAAATTGTTAGAACCGGACGACCGTATCCGAGCTGGTATGACCAAATCAGTTACCCGCCGGGATATACGATCCCTAAATTCCACGTATATAAAGGGACAGGGAATCCGCATCAGCATGTCGCTCAATTCAGGGCCTTATGCGGCAACACTGGAGGCGATGACAAATTGTTGCTACGTCAATTCGTCGGCAGCCTAGCAGAAACAGCATTTGAATGGTATTCGGAGCTACCTAACGACTCTGTCAAAACATTTGCAGAGATGGAGCTGCTGTTCACACAAAGATTCGCGAGTGCTAGTGAACGCCCCCCCCCATAACAGCACTAATAAATTCCAGAATAAGGCCAAGCGAAACGTGGGTCCAATACGCAACAGATGGCGAAACCTATGATCGAAATGCGAACAACGCATAGAAGAGGCACCTGCGGTAGGCATGTTTGTGAGCACTCTCGATCCGCAGGCAACCATCTCGCAATTCATGATGTTCTTCAGGCCGACCACCTTCCAGGCCTTGATCGACAAATTATCCCAAATGGACCAGATGGGCCATGGACCCTCTCCTCCAAAACCAGATTCCTGAAATGAGAAAGGAAAAGGGAAAGCGATCGTCGTCGCCAATGCTCAGCAACAGTCGAACAACTCAAAGCCGGCCGTTCGCCAAAACAACGTGCGTCCACGCCCATCCCTCGAAGAGAGGCTAGGACGTCCTTACTCATTTCCTCAGAATAAAACGAGAAGACTGTTCGAGCTGGCAGTGCGCAACAGACTCATTAATCTGCCGAATCCAAAGCGTCTGTCGCAGCCAGGAGATCTTAATAATCCCAATTATTGCCCTTACCACCAAACGGTAGGTCACCCGATTGAGGATTGTTTCGTCTTTAAAGGATGGATCGAGGATCAGTACCTACAAGGCAAGTTCGCGCTGTCGGAAAACTGGAAGGTAAACCCACCGCAGCCGCATTCTCCAAAGAAGACGGACACGCCGGGGGCAGCTTGTTCTTTAGTCAAGGATGAAAACGATGGAGAAAACTCATCAGATGAATCCGAAGACTACGTAGAGACTTGTCATGTGATTTCTCACTCACTGGCAGATGATGAAGAGGCTTCTTGCGCCGAGAAACCAATGGCGAATCCCCAACCGGAAATTCTACAGCCATCAGACGAGCTGATCGATGTCTTCCTAAATAAAATTCGTCTGAAAGCAAAAGCCGATCAAGAGCGTGAGATGGCCATACTGGAAAGAGCCAAGGCATTCCCGTCAAATCAAAAGCCATCCACTGCGGATAAAAACAAATTCAAGACGAGGAAAAGGTTCGCTAAAGCTCTATCAGTAGGAATGAAGCTACCGCCCTTTGAAGAAAATACTCTCGCTGAAGTAGAGATGCACCCTAACTTCTGTTTATATCATCAGAAGATCGTACATCCTACCGAAGACTGCGAATCCTTTAACTGTTGGTGGCAAGGGTATGCCGCTCAAAAGCAACACTTCGACAGGAAAAAATGTGAAGCTTGTAGACATCAAAAAAATGCGATAGATGAGCGCAAAAGAGCCGCCGACGATTGTCATATAGCCGACTCTAAGGTATCGCAAATTATCACCTTTGGAAGCGACTCTGACGAAGAAGCTACCCCCAACCCTTCCCTCGGGGAATCTATTTCAAAAATGAAGGAATTGAGGAGCTGCGAGAACGTTCAGCCATGCAATCGCACGCTGCTCGGAAAAAATCTCGGCCTCGCAAACAACGGAGTGAACAAAAAGGATAAAGGAAAAGGAAAAACGGCTTTCGTCGCCAGCGCTCAACAACAATTAAGTGACCCTAGACCGGTTGCTCGCCAAAGCAACAAGCGGCAACCCCTCCAGGAAAAGTTGAAACGTCCTTACTCGTTTCCGCAAGATAAAACGAGGGGACTGTTCGAGCTGGCAGTGTGCGACAGACTCATCAATCTGCCGGGTCCAAAACGTCCGTTGCGGCCAGGCGATGTTAATAATCTTAATTATTGCCCTTACCACCAAACAATAGGTCACCTGATCGAGGATTGCTACGTCTTCAAAAACTGGGTTGAAGACCAATACCAACAGGGCGAGTTTGCGCTGTCTGAAAACTGGAAGGTGAGTCCGCCACAACCGCACGCTCCGAGAAAGATGGATAAGCCAAGGGCATCATGCTCATTCATGGGGAAGGACCTATTGACCGAAAAGTCAATAAACTAGATATTCGCCTCAAATACGGCGACACCGGACCGAAACGTCCTTAAACTAATGATGGACCGCAATGTCCTAAAACTTGCAAATGACCAAAATGTCTTTAAACTACTACCGCAGCATCCTCAGGCTGACGAGAATATAAAAAAAAGAGAAAATAAAAAAAAAGAAACGGTATGTCTATAAGCAAAATGGGCACGGATGAAAACCCGAAAGGGCTCCGTGAGTAAAAATAGCAGGGCTACCGGCGAGTGTTTGTGAAAACCTGAAAGGGCGCAATCTCGTTAGAAAAAAAATAAGAAGAATAAAAAGAATAAAAGAAACGGTATGTTCATAAGCAAAATGGGCACGGATGAAAACCCGAAAGGGCTCCGTGAGTAAAAACAGCAGGGCTACCGGCGAGTGTTTGTGAAAACCTGAAAGGGCACAACCTCGTTAGAAAAAATAAGAAGAAGAATAAAAAGAATAAAAGAAAAACGGTATGTCCTTAAGCAAAATGGGCACGGATGAAAACCCAAAAGGGCTCCGTGAGTAAAAACAGCAGGGCTACCGGCGAGTGTTTTTGAAAACCCGAAAGGGCACAACCTTATTAAAAGACACTTATAGGGTCCTCTCGACCTTGTAAGGAGAAACCACCCGCGTGAGATCCTTACGACTCACAAGGGAGCAACACATTTAGGGATCCCTACGATTCCTAAGGAGAAAATACACTTGCGAGATCCTCACGACTCGTAAGAAGAATTCTCTTATGGGACCCTCACGGCTCATAAGATTTGAAAGTCTTAAGTTACAGAGTCCTAAACCTGTGCTTAAGCAACCCCCACAACTTTCGATATTGCCCTACAAGTGGTTCAGTACTGACTCTTGTATACAATCCACGGACGCGAATAAACAGTTCCCTAACTAAGTCCCATCCGAGATTAGGGATATGTTCGCACGATGAATAACCCTTGTAAATCCTCTCAATTTACAAGGAGAAAACCCTCCTGTAAGATCCTTACGACTTGCAAGAGGACATGCACTTAGGAATCCTCACGATTCCCAAGGAGAAAACACACCTATAAGATCCTCAAGACTTGTAGGGAGAAATAACTTTGTGAGACCCTTACGGCGCATGAAGTCAAACCCTTAGTCGACAGGACCCTAACCCTGTTCGCTAAGCCACCTTTGTTCGACATCGACAGAGACAAATAATGATTCGCTCCTGGCGATATCCCAGTTGTAGCGATGTTGATGCCGAAATCGGTGTCCAATTTCAGGTTTTCAGCGAAAAGGCAGTAGGCCGCACATGCATACGAAATAGCCGAAATGATGGGGCAACTTGCAATAAAAAGCAGCAAGTAAAAGGTGTGCATGCAGAATAGCCGAAATGATTGGGCAACTCGCAATAAAAAGCAGCGAGTAAAAATAAAATAAATAGCCGAAATGATTGGGCAACTCGCAATAAAAAGCAGCGAGTAAAAATAAAATAAATAGCCGAAATGATTGGGCAACTCGCAATAAAAAGCAGCGAGTAAAAAAAAAAAACTAAACAGCCGAAATGATTGGGTACCGCGAAAAATAGCCGAAATGATTGGGCAATCGCGACCTTCGTGATATAAAAGCTGAAATGATAGAGCATCGCGGAAAGAACTAAAAAAATATATATATGTAACATGCCCTGCAGACGACAGCACAGCAATCCCTGTACACAATCCAGGGGCACAAACAAAGAGGAAACCATACCTTCCCGACAGGCTCCGCCAAAAAGCGAAGCCAAGTCTCGACGGTTCAGCAACAACCTAGAGACAACCATGATATTCGCCTTGATACAGTAGATGCAATGTCAACAATAACGTTCTTCCTCCAACAAGCTTCGAACATGACAAAGCAAATAAAGCAAAGGCTAAATTCCTACCTTCAAGGTCTTGACGGCAACCCATATAAAGCCAGAAAGACAACTGGAGATCGTCTCACACCAGTGTGGAATGGTCACCACCTCGACGTTCGTCTCGACACAGCAGACGCAACATCATCAAACAAATGGAGCCACGGGAAAATTCCAGCTCCACCCCGACGTTCGTTTCGATACAGCAGACGAATTGTCACCCCAGCGTTCTTCCTCCAGCGGGATTCGGACGCGACAATCAAATAAACGGAGCCACGGCAAAATTCCAGCTCCACCTCGACGTTCGTCTCGACACAGCAGATGCAACATCATCAAACAAACGGAGCCACGGCAAAATTCCAGCTCCACCCCGACGTTCGTTTCGATACAGCAGACGAGTTGTCACCCCAGCGTTCTTCCTCCAACGGGATTCGGACGCGACAATCAAACAAACGGAGCCACGGCAAAATTCCAGCTCCACCCCGACGTTTGTTTCGATACAGCAGACGAGTTGTCACCCTAGCGTTCTTCCTCCAGCGGGATTCGAACGCGACAATCAAACAAATGGAGCCATGGCAAAATCCCTAGTTTCAAACCTCGACGGTTCATCAGCAAACTAAAAACAACCGCGGCATTCGTCTCGATACAGCAGACGCGATGCCAGCAAAACGAAGCAAAGGCCAAATTCCTAGCTTCAGGGTCTTGACGGCAACTCACATAAAACCTGAAAGACTATCGGAGATCATCCCACACCAGCGCGGAGTGGTTATGACTCATCGGGGCTCGCCAAAATGAGCCTTACCTCAAGTAAAAAGCGGCGTGGCAAATTCCTAACGCTTGTTCTTCCGACGGTCAAACTTCCTAGGAAGATTGCTTGAAGACGTCTTGTCCAGCCCCTGAAGGGATCAGAGACACGGCAGTCGCAGGGCTACTCGAACAGCACGATTGCCTGTCGAGGACTATATCAGCTTATGCGACGGTACGACGGCCAAAACCCTAAGTACCACGACCTTAACGGGCTTCTGTCATAAAGAGCAGAGGTTAAATGCGACGTTAAGATGTTCTTGCGAGAAACGCTCGATTCGTCTCGACTTGTGAAGAAATTGTTGAGGCGGCTCGACTCGTGAGATAAAGCCTTAAGCAGTAGGCATAAAAGAAGCCTGTTTCCTAAGCACTGGGACCCTGCAAGTCGATCTAAAAAGGTTTCTTGCATACTATTCACGGGTCTCACTCTCCAAAGTCGAATTTCGATGAGGAGGGAAACAACCACTTACGAGTCCTCTCGACTCGTAAGAGGGAAAAATTCTCTTATAGGATCCTTACGTCTTATAAAAGAAAAACACACTTAGGAATCCTCACGGCTCCTAAGGAGAAAAACCCACCTACGAGATCCTCTCGATCCGTAGGGAGAAAAGTCTCTATGAGACCCTCACGGCTCATAGAGTTGAAAAGTCTTAGACAGCAGATCTGAACCTGCGGCCTAATCCATTACTATTGCATGGAGAAATCAAGGTGCTTACCAGCTAATTGTGACAGTATACTGATAATAAGAGAGTGACAGAAAGAACATCCGATTTACACTTGATCAAGCGTTCGAGACACATTCATTCATACAAAAGATTCAGAACAAAAGATAAGACAGGCTAGGAAAAACAAAAAATTTCATTAATATCGCCAGAAGTTCTTACAATCATAGAAGCAATAAACTAAAAATATAATTACAAGGGAATAACCTCAAACCCAGGGCATGGATTGAGGAACTCAAAAGCTACTCTATCTATGACTTTCCAGGCCTCGCGGACCATCCTAGTATGCTTTCTTTCGTGAGCACAAGCGTCAGGGTCTCCCCTGATGTCTTCCACCCTCCGATAAGCAGCGAGTATGGCGGACTGTTGAAAGACCTCGTGCAAGAGATCGATAAGACTGTCTCGCCGTCTCTTCGAGATAAAGTTCAACAGGTACACCGAGTGCACCTTGTCCTCAGCAGCATCCAACGCCCTAAGTGGCAAGCCGGAACAGAAGAGGGGAAGCGCTTCCCAGAGGCACCCACGATAAGCTTAAGGAGGGAGGAACGTCGGGGAAGCAGTAGACCATTATACGCATCGAAGCGACTCATTATTTCAGCACACTCCTCGTTTGTGAACTCCCGATTTTGAGAGCGGCCAAGTCGGCGGATGTCCCCATAAGAGATGATCTCGTTAAGAGCATACATGTGGGCGTTCATTGTTCCTGTGAAAGAGGATCAACAGAATTATCAGAAAGACTGATTAAGCAAAACGATATAATGCACTGAGGAATAAAATTTCATCTTCAAACTCTAAGATCAATGAAACACTCTTAAGAGTTCTTTTAGATCAAAGGGATCTATGTTTTGCCAAAAAATGCAAGTTTCGGTTCATGGGTTGAGAAACCCTGAAACAGATCATGAGAGCAAAGCTCTATTTGGTGAAACCCCAAAAGGAATTTCTTTAGATCAAAAGATCTATGAGAGCAAGGCTCTGTTAAGTAAACTTAATTTGATTGAATTTAAAATTTTACCTAAAAGGGGTGCTGGGTTCTGAACTTTGAAAGTTCTTAAAAAGAGACAAGAGCAGGGCTCTAAAAGTTTTTAAATAAGAGCAAAGCTCTGGAGTCTTTTGAAAATAAAAATCTTAAAGATGATAAGCATCTGTGGGGGACCAAAGGTCCTATTTATAAGCATCAAATGCCTCTTCAACATCCAAAAGCTGCCGCAACGGTTGGGATTCTGCCACCGTTGCGCTTGCGTTTGGGGTCACGTAAGCGCAACGGTGGGGGGGCATTTGTTTACCCCAATTAGAGCAAAGTTCTGTTCAAATTCCAAGGCGGGAGATGAAGCAACGCTTCATCTTCCCCCAATCAGAGCAAAGCTCTACTTTGAAAATCTAAATTTTAATAAATGAAGCAACGCTTCAGATTCAATGCGTTGCGTGTAACGCGCCACGTGTCAAAAGCTGATACTTTCTAATTAGAGCAAAGCTCTGTTCAAATTCCAAGGTGGGAAAAGAAGCAATGCTTCTGTTTTTCTCCAATCAGAGCAAAGCTCTGTCTTAAAAATTAAAATGAAAAATTGAAATTAAAATAAATGAAGCAACGCTTCAGATTCCTTGCGCTGCGCGCAACGCGCCACGTGTCAAAATCAGACACGTCAGTACAAGGAGCGCAGCGCCCAAGGCAGCGCACCCAATCAGAGCAAGGCTCTGTTTAAAATTCAAACTTAAATTAAAAAAGCAACGCTTCAACTAACTTGCGCTCTGCGCTGCGCGCCACGTGGCAGCACAGATGCGCTTGCGCAGTTGCGCTGCGCTGTGCGCTGCACGACACGTGCAGCGCACTTGCGCTAGCGCAGTGGCGCTGCGCTCTGCGCTGCGCGACACGTGTCAAGCACAGGTGCGCTAGCGCAGTTGCGCTGCGCTGTGCGCTGCGCGACACGTGTCAGCGCAGATGCGTTTGCGCAGTTGTGCTGCGCTGTGCGCTGCACGACACGTGTCATGCGCTGGGTCGTTTGCGCCAAACAGAATAAAGATTTTAGAGAAATCTTTTCTGTTCTTGTTAAAACAAGAAGATTTTCTTCTGTAAAACAGAAGCTCTTGGATCAAAGATCCAACGGTGGGGAAAATTCCCCAAATCACTCAGAGAAAGATCTCTTTAACAAATTTAACTAATTTATGGGCACTATAAAAAGGACCCCAGACCTCAATTCAAAAAAAAGGAATTTTTCTTGAAAAAATCAAGAAGCTTCAAACAGAGAGAACTCTGAGAAAAATTCTAAGAAAAAGGTAAAAACCTTCACAAAAAAGAAGAAATTTCTTCTAATAGATCATTGATCTAAAAACTAGATCAATGATCTTCATATAAAAAAGAACAGTGCTTTGCACTTCTCATGAACCACTGGTTCTTTAAACAAGAAAAAACAAAAATAAAAAAATAGTGCTTTGCACTTTTATGAACCATTGATTCTGGAATCTTAAAGATTCTTTTCTTAAATCTAAATTGGATCAAAAAATTAAAACAGTGCCTTGCACTTGCAGATCTGCACTATCGCGCTCGTGGATTGGCGCAAGCCACCAGAGAGCGCCACGTGTCAGCCCCATAACCACTTGCGCTATGCGCTTTAAAGATAGAGCATTGCTCTCTGAATTTGGCGCAACTCACCAAAGCGCACCATGTGTCAGCGGCGCAACAGCGCAGTGTACTGGGGCAGCGCACTGCGCCAACTTGGCTTGCGCTCACCAGAACGTGACGCATGTCACCTCCACATGCGCTTGCGCTCAATAATTGGCGCAAAGCGCCTGACAAGCCACTATCAGATAATTAATGCATTGCATTATTTACAGAAGGGCCAAGCCCAATTAAAAAGGGGCCTAACAGGCCAAATTAAATGCAATGCATTATTTTAAAGAAAGGCAGAGCCTAAATAAAAACAGATGTTGTGCATCATTTATAAAAAGGCAGAGCCCAAATAAAGGTCTAAAAGACCAAACAAAAATGCCATGCATTATTAAACAGGAGCAGAGCCCCAGTAAAGGCCTAACAGGCCAAATGCAAATAAAATGTTGAACGTTTTCAACTGGACTTAGCCCAATTCTGGCCGTGAGTCCTTAAATTAAATTGAACTGAGCACAAATGCTCTCTCAAATCAATTTACACCCGGTTCAAGGGTACATCTCCGAACTCCTCTGACACCCATCGTTGTAATCCTTCAACGACGTCAGAGAGGTGACGGGTCCCGACGACCACACATCAATATGGACTGCGGGGTCCTTAAACTCGTGGACCGAAACGTCCTTAAACTAATGTTGGACCGAAACATCCTTAAACTAATTTGGACCGAAACGTCCTTAAACTAATATTGGACCAAAACGTCCTTAAACTAACGATGGACCGAAACGTCCTTAAACTAATAATAGACCACCACGTCTCTAAACTGGAACATGGACAACCACGTCCCTAAACTGGCGATGGACCACCACGTCCCTAAACTGGAAAATATACCACTACGTCCCTAAACTGGAACAATAGAGCCTCCAAATGCTCTTTTGCCGGATCTAAACGGTCCCATTTAAGTTGATATTAGCCTCCAAATGCGGCTAACGTATCCTTAAACATTCAAACGGACTATAAAACCCCAAATCGACTTTGGTTCAAGGGTACATCTCTGAACTCCTCTGACATCTGCCGTTGTAATTCTTCAACGACGTTGGAGGTGACGAGTCCCGATGGCCAGATATTAATGGATTATCACGTTAAGTTGATCCTAGTCTCAAACAGGACTATCGTATCCTTAACGAACATTTAAGTTGATCTTAGCCGCAACGCGACTAATGCATCCTTAAACTAAAATCACCAAACCCAAATCTAAGTAAATACGGATTTGGACTAATCCGCGTCCTACGGGCGACGGCATTACTCGGTCTCCGTATACAATCCACGGGCAACCACAAACAAAACAAACACACACGACATGAAGTGAAATTCTGGAGAAGGAGAAAGTTGTTCCCGTGATGCGGTAGCGTAATTAACTGCAGGGGCTTGCGCCTGCAGGGAAGAGCATACCCACAATCAAAAACCCCTCAAGCGAGGAGGAATCTGACGAAGTCTGCTACATCGGCCGCATCCGTCTAAACCTCCGATACACAGTGCCATAAATCAACTTGGCATCTTCGGAGAGGTGGACGGATAAAACCAAATAGCATCTGCCCTGAATCTCAGCGTCAGGACACCGCGGTCCTGTGCGCCGCCTTTCGGAGGGGAACACCCCTGTTTGTTGGCATAACGTGGGTGAGCGAAGATTACTGGGCCCCGAACTTATAGTTCAGACGGTAGACAAGGTCCAGATGATCAGTGGCTTACCGTCTTACCTTACCTACATCATTAGCTGGCGTACACAACACATTTCATGTGTTACAGTTACGGCGCTACGTTCGAGACGACAGTCATGTGCTCGATCATTCTGAATTGACTTTGGGTATCGATCTAAGTTATGTGGAGCAACCTACTAGTATACTCGACCGTAGAGAGAAGGTGCTAAAGAATAAAGTCATTCTGTTAGTCCGAGTGTCTTAGGGCGGTCGTTCACCTGGGGAATCTACCTAGGAACATGAGGAGGATATCCGCTCGCGGTTCCCACATCTCTTCGAGTAGACATTTCTATCGCCGTTTTCTTTTTTCGCCCATTTAATTTCGAGGACGAAATTTTCTTTAAGGGGGGGTATGATGTAATAGCCGGTCTCACTTTTTTTTTAAATCCGTATTTAAATAAATATTTTTTCCCTAACCCTTTTGCTACCAAACTTAATGCTTAAAACCCTAAGCCCGGGTCCATATTTAATCCCACTCTTTTCCTTCTAAATTTTTCTTGAGCCCAAGCCCAACAAGCCCAATAACCCTTCACTTCCTTTTACCCAATAGATACTCTCCCTTTCAAAATTCAAAAATTATTCTAATTTAAAATCCAAATCCTACCCAATCCATTTCTTTAACTCCCTAATTAAACCAAATTATTCCATAATAAATTCTCCTTTACACTCTCTATGTATCTCATAAATTTTTCCTTTATTATTATTATTTTTAAAACCCCCCACATTTTCTCTCTCTCTCTCCGCTCATCACGTTCTCTCTCTCTCCTTTTGAATCACTCTCTCCTCTCTCTCTCTCTCTTCTCCCCCTCTCGTCACCCTCATCTCCCCTACGAGAACCCACGCCCTCACCTCCACCTCCAAGCTCTATCCACTGCAACCCACCGCCGGTGTCATCAAGACCTTGCCACTCTCGCTAACACCCCATTGCCTCCCTCTCTCCACTGCACCGCATCACCAAACCTCCCCTACCTCCACCGACGCCCACTGCTCCGACCTTCATCACCGCCGTCGGCGACCCCTTCCACTCTCCCCCGAGATTCCCCCGCCTTCACCTACAGCGCCCATCTCACCACCGAGCTCGACCCCTGCACCCAGCCCCCGACAAACCCATCACCGAACACCCATGTACCCATCTCCTCTGTCGCCGTCACCCCACGCTGCCGGCCACCTCGTCGGTCTCCCCTCGTCACCGTCACCGTCTCCTCACCTCCCTCTCCCTTCAACACCTGAATCCAAAACCCCGACACCACTGCAAGTCCCGGCCCGACACAGCCCCACTTTCGCCCAAGCTCCCCACCTCGTCGGAGCCATCTCTGGACCACCGACGACCTTGCCAACGACATACCATGATCATCGTCACCGCCACCGTCCCATCACCCGACCCCTAGTCGCTGCCGTGCAGTCGAACCCAAGTTAGAGCCGAGATGCCTAGCCGCGCTTGCGTCGTGACCGTGCTGTGCCGCTGCTGTAGATCACCGCTGCTGCCGCGTCGCTGCCGTATCGTCATCGATAAGTCATCAGGAAAGTTCAAATACTTGCTACATGCTATAGTAAATTCATTTCGGTTGCGGATCAAATGTTCATTATAGGTGCTCGATGCAAACCCTAAGCTAAAAACCCTCTTAAAAAGACAGAACTTAGGTGTAACGGATTACCTTAGTGATAATGAATACTGTGTAAAGAGTTAGCTCGAAAATACGGACCCTAACACCGTGAAATTCCATCCCCCTTTAGATCCGTCAAATCTGAAACTTTCCGTACCTGAAATTTGTGAAAATTATAGTAAATTGGATACACACCGTAATGTTTTGTTCGAGGGCTCGTATCGAAGCCGACTAGACAACCTAGAACCATATATAATTTATATTTTATAGCGGTGACGGAAACTGCTCGGGAGTGCAGCTCTGGACTGCAGTCCAGAGCAGCACTGCTTGTCGATACTTGATTTGAAATGCTTTTACATCTCTGTGTGAAAATTGTATTATGCGGAACCCTATACCGTAGCGAAGATAAATCTGTTAGCTAACTATTGGAAGTGATTTCATTCATTTTTACCATCGTTTTCTAATTTAATCATATTTTAAATCATCAGTACATACTGCAGTCCCAAGCAGGGACAGAACGTATATCCCAACCTTGAATAATGCATAACTCCCAGAACACGGCAGATATTATCAATTCGTATGATGTGTTGGAAATATAACTGATAAACCTAAATATTATCCAACTGTAGTGTCACCTAATTATAATCCCAACAGGGTGAAAACTGTGTTACGAAATGGACTTTCAGTTCAGGAACTGAATTTCCAACAGAGAACACTTAAAAAGAAATGATCGTAATTGACAAACCCGAAACCCAATTGACTTGAAACTAATTTCGTTGATTTGCTAATTAAGTTTACTTTTACCGTGTTTGTATCATTTTACTTAATTCTGAACGTACGATTTGATGTGATTTTTCTAAATTCATAAGACGTGTAATGACTTGTATTGCATATGATTTGTTTAGTGGCATAATTCACATTTTAACCCAACTGCAATACCTCTAGCGATAGTGAGCATCCTTATTAATTCTCTGTCTATAATGCATTGTCGAGCATGAATGGTATTAGTTTAGATGTGTCAAGTACACCAGTAAAAAAGTGAATGATTCGTGATAGTGAACGACACAATGAATAGTGAACAAAGCAGTGTTATTGGTGCATACTTGTATACAACTAACCAATACTTATAGATAACGAAACCTGAAGAAAAGGGGGAAATCGAACTGGAAAAGAACTTGTATTTAGCAAGGTTAGCGATTTTAGAGGATGATCATTCGAACAGCGACTCATATATATATTAGGTTTGGACCTAGCGGTCCGGCTGACAGGGTTATGTCCCGGGCAACAGTGGGCAGCAGTCTCGGATACGTACGAGACCCTCGTTAAACATGATCACTCTTTTCCACCACTCGATTTCAAAAGTGACTTAGAGACCGATAGAGACACAGATCATACATGGCATTGTTTAATGGCATATCAATTACCTGCATTTATTGTCTTCACCGTTATTACTTTATTTCCTTGCCTCTTGTTCTTATTATAATATTGCTATTGTGTCGCCTTGACGACCTAAGTATGCATGCTCGGATATTGGATAGGACCCAGTTCAGGAGTAAGACCTGTCATTCGAGCTCACAGAGATCTAGATGGTCGTGCTTTCAGTGCTTTTACCGCTTTTCATAAATCAACCTTGTATTCGCACTTTGTTAGTAGTTTCTATTTCTTTCGAACTATTGTAAACTATGAACAATGAAAGTTGGTGCAATAAACTAGTGATGTGTTTCCTTTACTTCTGTGATGTGTTTACTAATTATAATGTAATGCTAGAAGCCGAAGTGTGACTACGGTGGAATTGTTCCCCGACCGTAGGAGCATGGCTGGCCTAATCGCCTCCCGTATTCCGTATTTTGGGAAGCGGGGCATGACATCGATGCTCTGAGGTATAAAGAAAGAAGATATTGCATCAATATGCGATAATTGTGGCTCTTGAGTCCTACGATTTTTCCGTTTTCTACCTGCACCTGTTTGGAAATGTTTGATGAGAAACCGTCGGGGACTTTCGATTCTTTCAACACATGCAAGATCCGCCGCTTCTCCTCTTTGTTCATATTGTAGATTGCCGGTGGGATCTCGTAATAACCCGGTTTACCAGCTACAGGCTGAGATTGCAATTCTTTTCTAATGGACAAACTATCCAAATTCGTCAAATCACGACGGGCATTGAGATTGTCCTTCATTTTTCCTTCCTTACACAGCAGAAAATTGATGATGTGCTCGGAGACGCCCTTCTCGATGTGCATGAAATCTATATTATGATGCAGTGGTAGATCGGACCAGTACGGAAGCTGAAATAAACCACTAAGTTTTTTCCAGCCAAATGGGTATGGCATTGCATCTTTGTTCTGTTTCTTTCCGAATGTGATATTTTGATAACCTCTCCATTGTTACAGTATATTATTACCGGATAATGATTCAAGCGGCATACCGGTCTCCGTCTTGCCATTGAACATTTCTTTATTTTTTCTGAATCTTTGAGTTATAGGCAAGAATCGTCGCGGGCCCATAAACAACTCTTTCCTGCTAAACTTCAAGCGTACGCTGCTCGTACGAATATGACAACCAGGGCAAGCAAGTTTACCTTGAGTTTTCCACCCCGATAGGCAGGATAATCGTCCACAACAAAGCAGCACGCATATGAAAAAATTGTTTACCATCTGAGTCATAGGTTCACACACCAGATTTCCACAGCAACTTTAACTCATCGATTAAGAATTGAAGGTATACATCGATGTTTTTCCCATGAAATGAGAGACCGTCGATTAAAAGAGCCAACATAAAATAAGACTGCATCATAACCTTCCATGGCGGCAGATTGTATATAGTCACCACAACGGGCCAAGTACTGTAAATACACCCGCCGCGAACTATCCCAAATGGACTGAAACTGTCGCTCGCAAACCCCAGCCTCACGTTATGAGGGTCTGCGGTGAACGAAAGATGTTTCTCATCTAAAACTTTCCACGATATCGAATCTCTAGGATAACTCATTTTTCCCTCTTCATGAGGTGATTTATGGTGCCGCTGCATTTCGGACACCATTTCCTCACACATAAATAACCGTTGCAGCCTCGGTATTAACGGAAAATAATGAATTTTCACGGGCACATCACTCGAACGGGAGTCTTTCTTAGGCTTGAATCGGTTTTTCCAGCACACTGGGCAGCTTTTGAGTGCGGCGTGTTCTTTCCGGAACAAAACGCAGTCATTCTCGCATGCATGTATCTTCTCATACTTTAGGCCGATATTTGTGATTATCTTTTGCGCCTCGTACGAGCTCGGTGGCACTTCATTTTCATCGGGAAAAGCTTCCTTCAGCAATACTAGGAGATCGGTGATAGACTGTTCACTCCATCTGTTCTTGCACTTGATCTGAAAAATACGTACGAAAAAGGATAGTATCGAAAACTCTTTACAATTTAGATATAGAGGGATTCTCGAGGAAGCCTTGTACTTCTTCAATAACACGGGTCCAGTGCTTTCTGTATCATAAGGAGGTCCAGTAGCATTTATAAGCCAATCCATGTCATCGACCGGCACAAACACAGCATCATCATCTTCAACGGCTTCGTCTTCTTCAAACCGCCATTCCTCATCTTCCTCCTCTTCATCTACTATCCCTTGACACTCTTCGGATTTCGCTTCAATGAATTCGTTTTCTGTCTCTTGCACTGGCCCTCCATCGTTCTTTACTCCGTGAATATCCCACTTAGTGTAATCTCAAACGAAACCGTTTTTCATGAAGTGTAACTGAACATCCGATTTTTCTGTAATCGCGTGTTCATACACTTATAGTAAGGACACTAGATTTCATGCTCTTTCGGTATCTGATTAGTCAAATATATTGCATATTTGCATGAACATTTTCCTACTATTATTAACTACTAAAAGGTGTTAATTGTAAATAAAGAACATATGTGGATTTATTTGTAAAAAGATTATTATCATATGGTTTATTAAATTTAGACGAAATAAAAAAAACACCATTAAGTAGAATTGGTCATGGATTGACCTTGACGAAATCTCTATTACCTTTGGACCCTTTTGTAGTAGATATGTATGATTTCATTACATAGCCTTTTATCCTTTTTCTTAATTTTATTTTTCCTCTCTTTCCATGTGTAAAAGGTTATTTGGATATAGAAATCTTCGTCATCCAACATTTATAACATCTCGATGGTTTATTAAATTTAGACGCCCTCGGCTAGTCTCAATCTGGATTAATTAGAATAGCACATATATAGCCCCTCAACTGACTAAACCATGTGGTATAGGATAAGTAATAAATATTATACACACACACATGAGAATAATGAAGAAAAGAGGCCGTATGAAGCTTTTTTGTTATGTGGCGTCAAAAATCTATATCCTTCACTATTTTTGCGACGATCGGCATTCATCATCTTCATCTTTACCATCTAAGATGTGGATACAGAAAATTTCATATGGTTCTACCGCTTTTTCACCGTTGAATAAGTAATGTAAAAAGTTCTATTGTCGGTAAACCATTAACTTCTAAATCAACAGTGAAAAGTGATAGAACCATATTAAATTTGGTGTATCCACATCTTAGATGATGATGATGAAGATGAAGCTAATGGATGTCGATCGCCAAAAAAAATCATGAAGGGTATATTTTTTCGACACCATAGAAAGAAATTCCATCCCACGGCATCTTTCCTCCGTTATATATATACATATATATATGTATATGTATATGTATATACATATATATATGTATATGTATATGTATATACATATATATATGTATATGTATATGTATATGTGTATATATATATATATATATATATATATATATATATATATATATATATATATATATATATATATAATCCTTCACGCATAAATCTGACTTAAGTTTCTAATTTATATTTATGAGCATTCATGTCTCCCTGAAAGAAACAAGGATACTAATTATATTTATCACGCTATTGTTTAGTTTTGCTTTAATGGTAAAAGATAAGATAAAGCTAATTTTCAAGGCCAATTCAGAGAATTCATTATCTTACTGGAAAAGGCATATATATCCTCTTGAAGGTTATAATAAACCTTCAATGTAGTTTAAGGTCATTCAAATTGCAGTATAGACTTATAGTCATTTAATCATAAAAAGAATGCCTTCGACACTCAAATATCACAAACAATTTAAACCAAGAGAAAACAGATGGTAAAGATCATATATGCAATTTCTTACATGTACATGCTTCAAAACTCCGAAGTTATGGTGAAAGTTTTTTTATATTCAAACATGCTCCTGCAAGTTGAATGCCAGACCAAAACCTTGCTAATGCACAGCGCATCCGATGGAATTTGAATTTGGGTTGCTCTGACGCCATCTTAAATGTCTCTGCCACCGCGTCAAAACTCTGAAGTTATGATTAAGGTTGATGGATATAACTTAATATTTTATCTAAGTCACCCTCTCAGACTTAAATTATTTTTTAGCGTTCATAAATGGGCTAGTCTGCAAGGATCCAAAGCTAGCCAAACCAGATGACTTCTTCTTCTCCGGGTTCAACATACCAGGCAACACTGCCAACCGAGTGGGATCCAACATGACCCTAGTCAATGTTGCGGCCTTACCGGGTCTCAACACCCTTGGTATATCCATCGCCCGAATCGACTATACACCATATGGTCCCAACCCTCCTCATACTCACCCTCGAGCAACCGAGGTCCTCACCGTTATCTAAGGAACATTGCTCGTTGGATTCATTGCCTCGAACCCGAACAAAGTGTTCCTAAAGACGATTCATGAAGGAGACGTGTTTGTGTTTCCTATCGGTCTAATTCACTTCCAATTCAATACTGGTGATGTTCCTGCTGTTGCCATTGCTGGTCTTAGTAGCCAGAATCCTGGTGCGATCACTATAGTCAATGCTGTATTTGGGTTGAACCTGAGAATTTCAATTGATGTTATGAAGAAGGCCTTTCAAGTAGAGATGATAGCGTGATTGAAGAGCTCATGGCTCAGTTCGCTTAGAAGAATGGAGAGCGTACCAAGTTGTTTGATAAGGAATAAGCCTGGCATATATTGTGCATTTCAATATGCAATGATCGATTTTATGTTCACATTTGTATTATTGAATGATGTAATTGTATGCAGGCTCAACCGTAACATATCTTTTATTTCTTATTTATATCAAAGAATTATATCAAACTAAAAGAAACAATCTAATAAAGCAATGAAAGGACAACTAATACATCTAGAACTTAGACTGGATCAAACTGATTATCTTCTTGTCAATCTGAAACCCTTTCGCAAGAATATCGCTGGCGATATCAGGTTTTGATCCGAATACGGCATTAGCTATCGTATTCACACCCGGATTCTGACTGCTAAGCCCAACAATCGACACTGCATTGGTCTTGCCAATATTGAACTGAAAGTGTATGAGGCCTTGGGGGAAAACAAACACATCTCCCTTGTGAAGAATCTTGGAGAAAAATTTGTTATCGGGGTTGGATGTCACGAACCCAGCGTATAATGTTCCTTCTATCACGGTCAAGATTTCAGTGGCTCGTGGATGAGTGTGAGATGGGTTGAGTCCATAGGGCACGTAATCAACACGGGCCATCGAAATGCCAAGAGTGTTGAGTCCAGGGATTCGATCCACATTGATTAGGGTCACTTTTGATCCGACTGGGTTCGATGTGTTGCCAGGCTTGTCAAGGCCTGAGAGAAAGAAATCTTCAGCTGTAACAAGTTTCGGGTTCTTGCAGAAAAATCCGTTCACAAACACTGCAAGAATTGGAAAAGCGAGTGCCGGTTAGTTACTGAATACGATTATGGGTGAATTGCCAAAAAAAAAACCACGCTTTTGCCTGTCTAGCAGGAAATACCCCTGTTTGACATGGTCAGGTAATTTGTTAATTAACAAGACATTGTCTAAGGAGCTTATTTTAATCCATGGTTTGATATGTGTGTGTGTGTGTGTGTGTGTGTGTGTGTGTGTGTATACCCAAGGCAAGGTCCTCATGCAACAAAATGCCAAACCGTGTGTGTAAAATTAACTCATAAAGACTAGTTCTCTTTGGAGAAACAAACAAAACTCAGAAAATATTTAATTAAAAGGATAATCAAGACACTGCCAAACCAATGTAGACACTTCTTCCAAAAGATTGTTATTAAGAATGTTAAGAGAATATTTCAAAGCTGTTCTCAACCAACTCAAAATCATACATCATCCTCCTATATATACAAAATCACCATCCTAAGTCATCCAATATCCCCAGGTGCTCAACTTTAAAACTTCCATCTCCAATAAGAATTCAGAGAGGACAAGCTGTAACGGCCCCGAAATTCTTATAACGTCGTATTGCTTTTCATTAATAAAAATTGAAAGGTTTCTAGGAAGAAAACAATGAAGATCACATTATTTAGTATTTAAACTAGTTGTTAATTGCTAAGAAGCCAACTGAAGGAGATCTTGAATCAGTCCCTGCATGAAGTAATTTAATATCAGAATTTGCTTAAATAACGGTTTTTGAAATGGAAATGAAGTTACAAGTAAATACCCTTTACTTTAAAAAGGTGAAGCTTTTATTAAAATACCCTCGAGTTATAAAATATAGAATTTAACAGATAATCCTTTTCCCTTTGCATATTTTTGCCATACAACCCTCTTTAGGGGAGCCCTGTTGAAGATGATTCAAGATTTTCGTACATCTTGGATCTAGTGGGTGAGATCGGAGCTCTTCATATAGCACATCCTCGAAGGAAAAGAAAATATGGAATTTTAAAACAAAATTAAACAAATTTCAAAATAAATTAATTAGCATCTATTTGTAGCTTAAATGAAAGAAATTTTGCAAATTTAATTTCAATAAAATACTCTAAATTAAACGATTAAGTTTTATTAAAATAGCTTAAGTTTTCAAAAAATAGATTTTTCATTAAAATACCCTAAACTTTTAAAAGCTAGATTTTATGATTAAAATACCATAAAAATCAAAAATATATTTTTATTAAAACCCTTGACATTCTAAACCGTGAACGAAAGAACGATGGAGGGCAAGCAAGTGAACAACAGATGGAGTGAACGGTCTTTTTCAGATCAAGTGCAAGAATAGATGGAGAGAACCGTGACCCAGACCCGCGTAAGCAAAGGATGGGCCACGATTCTGACAGTGAACATAAGACGAAACGTTCATGAGTGTAACCGTGAATGTTACTAAGCGTGAAATGTTAAAAAATCAGTTAGTTGGTGAAACCCGGATTTTTGTTCACTGTTGTAACCGTGAACAAATGTATTTAATCATGGTTACAACCGTGACAAGTTATTTTGTTTTTTTTAAATAATCAAATTTCTCACGTCCCATGCGCGTTAATTTCAATCACAAGCAATATATAATTTTCATTCACAAGCATCAATATATAATCACCATTCACATGATATATTCAAATCTCACACAATTAATATACAAAAATCAAATTAATAACCTCCGAATCACATGCAAATCTAAACAAAAATTATACATACAATCAATATGATCAATACTCCACTAATCAACAAATCAAAAAATAAATGTGGCAAAAAATCGTCCAATATGATCAATATTCCATAAAAGTCTTATTGTATGTGTCAACAAATCAAAAAAGAGAACTAATTCCGTTGGGACAACGATCCACCTCCATCATCACGTGGCCTAAAAATACGCTCAGCTCACTCTGTATGGCCTGCTGGATGGAATCGGCGTGCGACTGTCTCATGTCTCGGATCTTTGCGCTAAGCTCCTGCAGCTCCTAGCGCGGCTCCTGAAGCTCATGCCGCGGCTCCTGCTGTGTCCGCTCCCGCTGCTCCACATGCTCGCTGAGCCGATGGATCTTCTGCTGCGACGCAGCTGCCGCATCCGCCCGTGTCTGGGTCACGGCATACTCAAGCGTAATCGAACGTCTATCAAAAAATCGATGGGCCCAGGGACCAACCCCGCGCTCATACCCACCGTGATGCCTGCCGGATATCGAATCTAGGTCGGGAACAATGACGGTGATCGAGTCACCGGGGCTCAGTCCCAAGAAGTTCGTCCGCTCATGGAACTGGGTCTGTATAGAATATATATGTGTGTGTCTGTGTGCGCGCGCGCGCGCTAACTTAAAAATACGTAATCAACTCGATTATATGAAACTTACCATTTGCACGCCCGTGCTCTTGTGTAACGCGGCCCACTCCTTGACTTCGTTGTAGTTGGCGGGGTCTTTCTTTATCTGTGATAAAATTAGAATTTAGTTTAATAATTAATTAACGAAATAGAAAACATATGGAATTAAGCGTTGAAATGCTCACCATGTACCACCAAGCATTGGCCTGCGAGCGATTCCTTTGGATCGGGATAGCGCGTTCTCGTACGCCGTTGTCCCGATTTTGCTTATTTCGAACCGACATTGTCTTGCAAAAATAAATATTATAATATATTTTAGAATATGATTTCATGTTATATTATTAAAATCTTAAAAATTAAATTGATACCTGCACATCATCGCGCTCAAAATAGACAACAAGAAACTGCCAATCCTCTCTCGGGATCTCCAGCACTATGATCTTCATCAAGTGCATCCACTAATCCTCGGTTGCCGCGGTCCAGGGAAGGTAAAGTTCACTCTTCTCTTCCCATCGGCGCTTGATCACTTGACATTGGCCTAGGAAGTGAGTGAGGGCGCGATCTATATCGAATGACCTGTACACGCCATCCTCACCGGGCTCACCACCGAATCTGTAATTCTTCCCAATCTGAAGTTGAAATATATTAAACAAAAAATTATATGTATATGTATATAACGACAATTCAAATTTAAATGTGTGAAAGGGTATGGTATACCTCTTCCGACCCAAAAAACCGTGTAGCACGCTCGGTCTGGGCCTTATTCCACCAAATATGGAGCGGGTACTTGTAATAGGTATGGACCTCTTGCCCAACATAATCCCTCGACTGGGTAGCGTGCTCTCCAACAGGCACACCTGTCTCGTCAAAAATCAGATCCCATGGCCCAGCATCCGCCCACGGCCTGCAGCAATCGGACCCAGTAGGACCCCTCGTCCTAACACTGAAAAAATGGATATACATAAACAATATTATAATATTTAGAATATGAATATAGAATTTGAAAATTTTAAATTACAATCTGTAACGACCCTGAATTTTCTATAAAAAAATTTCTTAAAGTACAGAAAGGAGTTTGCAAGCCTGAGCACAATTTAAAAGTTATTCTTATTTAAGAACAGCAAGAAAGCACTTGTAGCTCATTGGTAAAGTCTTGCACTGCTGTGACATAGCCCCTGTGTTCGAATCCCATCAGCCACATATTATTTTTACTGATTTTTCTTTTAAACTTTTTGGAAGCCCAAAAGTTTACACGTGCAATACACGTAAAAATGAAAAGTCGGAGCAATCTAACATGTGTAAAATGATATATATACTGAGGATAACACGTAGCGAAAATCCAGAGCCCTGTCCCCACACATGGACTGGTGAGATGGCGGTTTTGGTCGGCGGCGGTGGGTGGCCTGTAGGGAAAATTCCCCGGGCTTTGCACACTGGTCGATTGGCCTACCCCCACTACCCCTGTTCTGTTTGTTTTCTCTGCAATTTAACAGAGAATTAAAATTCATCTTTAATCTCATTTTTAATACTTTTTAATTCAATCTTTCAATTCCAAAACCTTAATTTCACCCTATAAATACAACCCCATATCTTAGCCCCTCCTCATTTTGAAATCTCTAGTTAAAATTATCAAAAATTCTCAAGTCCAAGTGGAGTTAGCCCAAGGTCAAATTCCGGCAAGGATTAAAGGAGATTCCGGCAACCCTATAACATCACGAAGGATACGACATCTTCCTCCACCTCTTCTATCTCTTCCTAGCTTGTAAATTTCTTCTATTTCCTCCCTCTCTTCGCTAGATTCTCTTTTCAAAACAAAGTATCGGTAAGTGCAATTATTACCGATGTAAATCTTCTAAACTCAATAATTTAACTTTTCATTTACATATTGTTCAACAAACTTTTACACAATATTTGTAATACTGTTATAAAGGTTTAGAAACAACTTT
Source organism: Agapanthus africanus (assembly GCA_030015575.1). NCBI lineage: Eukaryota > Viridiplantae > Streptophyta > Magnoliopsida > Asparagales > Amaryllidaceae > Agapanthus > Agapanthus africanus. Next base: position 5,076,498 of record CM057341.1, on the reverse strand, counting down.
CACTCTAAAACTCCATGTTAATTAACTTTAATTAAGTTTTTACTTTTAAATACCATGAAGTTTATATACGTTATCTTTTAAACATTTTGCTTAGCATACCTTTAGAAAACTTCATGGGGTAATGACCTACCTCTCATATACACACATATTGATATAGCACGATTCTCTTGAAACATAACTTTTGTGGCAAAATACGACTTTTCATCAAAATACCATGAACTATAAAATCCGTTTTCTTTGAATTATATTATCAAACTCTTTATGATTATGCCTCTATGACCCATTTCGGGGAACCTGCTATTGGATAGTGCCGATTATCGCACATTCTCAAACTAGTAGAGCGAGATGCAAACCTCCTCACGGAGCATACGATCTCGAAAAAAATTTAATACGATTTTTAATAAGAACGAGATTTTCTACTTAATAAATAAAATTAATTTTTAATAATTATATAAATATTATAAAACCGTATATTTTTAATATATAATAAAATTCCATGTTTTTTAGAAAATAAAAGAATGACAAGTTTTATTAAAATACCATCAAGTATCAATACAAGACAAGTTACACTAAAATATAATGAACTATTCAAGCTAAGTTACTATTCACTAATATACCTCACTCTTTAAAATTCACATCCATGGAAACCCTAAAGAACATAAATAATTACTCGAGATTTATTTTAAAAGTATATAAAATATTTTTTTATAAAACCCCCTCGAGATATATAAAATTACATTAAGGACCATAGTAAATATAGGTTTAAGCGGAACCAATTCTCTTGAGCCTCAGGGAGCCGGAGAAAGTGGGTGCTTGCCTATTTAAGGCAGAAAACTAAAATAGGGTTATCAATGGTAATTGTCTTGAAAAAAGACACAAATCCTGTCGTCCATGTGCAGCAGTTACCGATAACACCCTAAACCAGGATCCAAATCTATTAAGTGTCTGACTCAATCTGAGTCTCAGTCTAATATGAATCCAATCATAATTCCAATTCAACCTGAACCCAATTCAACATGAATCCAATATATCCAACATGTATACTTGAACCTGAACCAGAATACCAGAAAAAAATCAACATGCAAACATGGCTTTGACTTGACCGAACCATGGCTATATCTTGACTTGATTACATGCCTGCTTGATACATCCTGAAACCGTTTACATAAACAACTTGTACCCATGGTCTCGGCAAGTCTGATAACTACAATCTATATAATATACATTACGGGGTTTAACGGGATAAACTGGAACGGAATGTATTAAAAGTGGCATGATGATGGACACTAAAAGACGTAGGTAAACATCCATTGTTGTTGTCCCGTGGGTATTGACGGGGCCTTGTACTATGGGTTACCAAAGTCCACGGGGAAAGTTGGACTACTCTCGTATACACTGATTCTTTCTGTACCAAGATACAAACAACTACATTAGTATAACAAACATATACCTGTTTATATTACCAGTTCTCTCATCTTTACTTGTTCTATTCTATCTTATCTTTGGGACTTACCGAGCGCTAGTCCGCTGACGACATTCCTGTTTCTTTCTTCTTTGGAATGTTCGTCAGGGGGACCCGACTCTCAGGAGACCGAGCCCAGCCATGAGTACTTGGAGAAGATCACTGAGCAGCACGACTTCTAGCTTTCACATGTACTATTTTAGTTCATATGCCTTTGTTTAGGCATTGCTTTCCATCATTGTATTTTTCTTTTCAAAAGCAGTTGTAATGTAAATATGAATGTTAATAAAAGTTGTTATTACATCTCTCATCATTCTTGTACATTTCTTTTATATATGGCTTATTTACGCTTAACATTTTTACTTCTGAGTAAATACGTCACGGCTCGTCACGTCTCCTTCCCCGTACACTAACGATTATACCTGTCGTCCCCAGCGTCGCGCTAGAACCGATACCAGATACCATCCCGCGAGTAGAATGCGGATATGCAAATAATAAATTGTTAGATGATTCAATATCCACTTATATTGTAATGATGTGTCTTTAAATGAGTAAACTACACACCATGCACAGGAGTGACGGGGGTATGAGGACCCGCTGACGTACTAGTAGGGGTAGGGGGAGGCTGCGACACTGCGGGGAGTATGGGGAGCGCTAGTAAGGATAGGGGGACAGACGGGATGATGCGGTGTGAGTAGGGGGCCATGGGGATGATGTGGCAGTAATAGGAGGAGCGCTAATAAGGATAGGAGGACAGTCGGGGGTGATGCGGTGTGAGTACGGGGGCTATGGGGATGATGTGGCGGTAATAGGGGAGCACTGCTAGGGATAGGCACTGCTACTGTGGCTCCCGTGCCTGCTGAGGGTCCTGGGACAGTCTCTTCGGAAGGTATGGATCGACTCAGAATGTCCTGTAGACGATGTTTCTTGTGGTGTTTAGTGCCTTTGCCTGCGTCCATGATCAAATCCTATATATATATATATATAAAAACGTTATTTCATTACTTATAATCATTATACAGTTTAGAGCATTCAATTTAACTTCATTACCTAACACGTTTATGTGGTACATGACAATCAATTGGCCAATGACAATCAATTGGCCAATGTCACTTCTTACAAACGTATGGATGGACGGCGCAGAATAGTTTAGATCCCTGGTACGTTCAATAGATGGATTGAGATGTGTTATTGCGAGATATTCATCGTCGCTCTTATCTTCAGAGCCATTCAACGTCGGCACGTTATAATAATCTCTCGGTTTCCAACGACAAACAACATCCCAGTCAACCTTCTGCAAATCCCGAGAATAATAAATTTGTGTTGCCTTTGTGGGAAAGATAAAACTGTCGTATTTTGGTAACATCCGTTTGGTGTTTACTAAAGTCAGACCATATTGATCAACCTTTATACCCCGGTCAGTCTTGGTATTGTACCATCTTCATTAGAATATATGAAATAGGACAGTCATATGCTGGTATGAGACTGCTATAACTTCCTCAAGAACACCGTAGTCGGGATTTGCATCCTCGTCGACGGTTGTGATGCTATTATTTTGCATAGCTCTAATACGTTCCGTACTTTCTAGCTCAAATTTATATCCGGATACTCCGTACCCGTTGTAAAACCTAGCTGCAATCGTCGGACCGTTTAAAAGGTCGTGGACCTCTCTATCAACATGCTCTCCACGATTCAATTGTTCGTTCACTTCTTTTATAGATCAAGCGGCAAAAGTGCGCCTCTGTTCTTCGATCCTATCGTTCAACCACGTCCTAAGATTCGATCTTGTAAGCATATCTTTGTGTGCTCTATTCGTTAATATACAGTTATATTAATTAGATTAAATTTAATTTCGAACGTTTAAAACGATGAAATAATAAACACTTACTCTACATATTTAGCAAAACAATCGATATTTATCAAGATGTACGCATGTACACTGGCCACGAGATCGTAAGACATGTTCTTTAGCCTTCCTGCTCCAATTGGACGGTCAGTAACACTCTACGGTTTGTTCAGCTTCGTCCTTACATCGTCATTCAGGAAACAAGCACAGAAAGACGTGGCTTCTTCCATGAGATAACCTTGAGCAATCGAACCTTCAGGACGATACTTATTGCGGATATAGTTTTTTAAAATTAACAGATATCTGTTGAAAATGAAATAAATTAATAATTCATGATAATTCTTTGCAATTTAAATGAAGAATAATAAACGTCAATAATACCTCTCGATTGGATACATCCAACGGTAATGGACCGGACCGCCAATCCTGACCTCGGTTGCCAGATGGATGGACAAGTGAACAATAATATCGAAAAAGAAAGGTGGAAAGACAGTTTCAAGCTTGCAGAGGATCAAAAGAATGTGTTTTTCGAGCTCTGCTGTTTTATTGACGTCCACGATTTTAAACACAATTGGCGGAAATACATACAAAAGTCATTAAGCACGAGACCAACTTCTAGTTTTACCAATACTCTAAGGCATAAAGGAAGAAGATACTGCATCAATATATGGTAATCGTGGCTCTTGAATCTTACGATTTTTCCATTTTCTATCTACACCTGTTTGGAAATGTTTGATGAGAAACCGTCGGGAACTTTCAATTCTTTCAACACACGCAAGCATCGCCGCATCTCCTTTTTGTTCATGTTGTAGATTACTGGCGGGATCTTGTAATAACCCGGTTTACCAGCCATAGACCGAGATTGCAATTCTTTTCTAATGGACAAACCATCCACATTCGTCAAATAACGACGGGCATTGAGATTGTCCTTCGTTTTTCCATCCTTACACAGCAGAAAATTGATGATGTGCTCGGAGACGCCCTTCTCGATATGCATGACATCTAAATTGTGGCACGGTGGTAGATCGGACCAGTACGGAAGCTGAAATAAACCACTAAACTTCTTCCAGCCAAATGGGCAGGGCATTGCATCTTTGTTCTGTTTCTTTCCGAATGTGATATTCTGATAACCTCTCTATTGTTGCAGTATGTTGTTACCGGACAATGATTCAGGAAACATACGGGTCTCCGTCTTGCCATTGAACATTTCTTTATTCCTTCTGAATCTGTGAGTTATAGGCAAGAATCGTCGGTGGCGCATAAACGACTCTTTCCTACTAAACTTCAAGCGTACACTGCTGGTATAAATATGATAACTAGGGCAAGCAACTTTACCTTGAGTTTTCCATCCCGACACATGTCGTAAATAGGAAAATCATTAATCGTCCATAACAAAGCAGCACGCATCTGAAAAAATTGTTTAGCATCTACGTTATAGGTTCACACAGCACATTCTCACAGCAACTTTAACTCATCAATCAAAGGTTGAAGGTACACGTCGATATTTCCCAAGAGACGAGAGACCGTCGATTAAAAGCGTCAACATAAAATAAGATTGTGTCATAGCCATCCATGGCGGCAGGTTGTATATAATCACCACAATGGGCCAAGTAATGTGAGTACGCTAGCCGCGAACCATTCCAAATGGACTAAAACCGTCGCTCGCAATCCCCAGCCTCACGTTATGAGGGTATGCGCTGAACGAAAGATGTTTTTCATCAAAAACTTTCCACGATATCGAATTTTTAGGATAACTCATTTTTCCCTCTTCACTAGGCGTTTTATGGTGGCACTGCATTTCGGACGCCGTTTCCTCACACGTAAATGTCACGCCCCGCTTCCCAAAAGAAAGTGAAGGCGTAGCGTGACATGGTCCGCAACCTAACTATATTAAAGGTGTTCTATTCAATACAATTACGTTAAGCGTATGAATATTTATAACATGCAGAATATGTACCAAAACAAAATAATAAAAGCGGAATGTATTTATTTCCATTAACCAAACCTTATTACATCCCAAAAGAATGAGTAAAATAAACTAAATAGTTTAATTATATCGAAGAAAGAAACAAAAGCCCTAACAGGTGGGCAACAAATAAAAATATAACTAGCTAAACTTTCGTCATCAAGTCCGCATAATCTTCATTAGTAGGCTCCACATCTTGATCCTCATCTAACGGGCGTTCCAGAGATAAAGAAAAGAGAAAAGGAAAGTCCGTCAGCAAGTTACACTCAGGTAGGATTGCCTCATAAGGAAGTAAAGGTACAAAAATGAGCAAATGTATGTAGCTATGATGTGTGTGTACAGATATGATGTATATGGGTATGAGGATATGAGGTATATGGAAATAAGGGCATGTTGAATGAGGTATATGTGAATAATAGCATGTTCTATGAGATATCCGTTAGGTAAAAGTTCGCATTAGTTTATTAAACAAGGGTCCGGATACTCGCGATTATTCCGTTGTGGCCACGGAACAACAACTGGGGAAGTGAAATATACCATTTCACTTCCCGAGATCATGATCGTGTTAGTTATATGTATGCCCTAGAGGCCATTACTATACATAGGATGTATATTGTAGTGGATGCTTGGACATATATAGGGATGACTTTCTTGCTCGATATGATAGTATGATATCTGGTTACTCTTTACCTTAACGTGTACACTGATTGTCTCTCTGTTACATGTTGGTAAAGCCCTTAGGATGTGTACTTGACTACCTGGACTATGATGCGGATCATACTAGTGGGGACATGGTAGTCCATAAGTACATCCTTCAAAGTCCCTAGTCGTGGGTGTATCGAGACGGGGTATCGATATACCAGAGTAGACTAGCGTGTAGCTTCTCGACCCATATAGATGGGCGATGGATGATCCCATATCCATTGGTGTTTGACATCAGAGATGATATACGGGTGCTCAGTGAAGACTGGGTACACTGGACGGACTCGCCGAGAACTCCCAAATGGTATTATACCTTACGTCAGATGGCAGTTCTCTGGTGACACTGGTGCAGGTTAGTCTGTAGACCCGAGATCGTCATAGAGTCTTGTGTGATTCCCACTGTACTTTGATTTCCACCTTACCACGTCCAAGAGGGCGTGCAAAACGGTGGTTTTTGGGTACAGTCCCGAGTCACATGGAGGCAATGAGCGATAGGAGGGGTTTCGTCTCTCCCGGTATAGGGAGTTGATGTTGCGCTGTGCTCGATTGGCTATAACAGGAAGTCCTTGGCCAAGGCTGCTTTAGGGATTTACTGGTAAGTGTTACCAGTAGTTTCTCGACCCGTTATGAGCCTCATATTGACACGACTTATCGAATTATTGGGGTCTGACGTTTACCACCCCTAGACGAGATATGCGACATATCAGACGAACAGACCGGACTGTACGGTAAGTGTTACTGGTTGGATTCACAGGAGTGTGAGCGGGCTTGCTCGTTGATCTTCTGATCGCTCAATACCCGGGTGGCCGTTACGTTTAGCAGACCGCTTGCGGCTTGTGGGTGTTTGATATGATCATCACCTATTGCCGGCGTATTGACGAGTCTTTAGAGTCCTACACAGAGGTTTCCTGGCTCAAGCGAAACGAAATAGAAGCGCATATGAGATATGTGCGGGACTGAGAATAATACCAGTATGTGATACTGTATTCTATTCTCGCGAATTGTATCATTGGACGGTTATATGAGATATAGCCGGGTTACCGAATCAAGTGTTGATTCGATACATTAATACACTTGATATTAGTCGGTTATATGCAGTATGACCGGATCATTAAATCAAGTGTTGATTTAGTGATTTAATGTATAATTATATATTTGATATATTACTTTACATTAACTAGTATTGGTTCACTTAAGATTATTTTCTCACTGGTATGTGCACGTTGTATATATGATATATTTTTGTGCACTTGTTTGTATCATGTTTGATGATACATGCAAACTTGGGTGAGTGTATGTTTTAAACTATGATTAGGTTAATGGTTAGGTTTGATTTACTCATTTATTTATTCATTTATTTTTTAGGGCAAAAACATATATGGTGGCTTTCTTTGTTTTATTCTTAGAGTTTCATGAAGCTTCACCATTTTGTTTTTATTCTCAAACCTAACCATTATCTAAACCCTAGTTTATTCTCTACATGAGTTAAACTAACCCATGGTTGCTATATGATAAGAATCACTTGAATTTTCTAATTAATTAATTCTTTTCCTTCTTCTTCATCTTCTTCATGAAGAAAGAAAAAGCTTGCTAGAAAATTCTAAGTGATGATTCCAAGTGAGAAATCCAAATCCAAAGTGAACCCACTTCCTATTTCTTCATCCTCTATCACTTTCCATGTAGTAGAGGGTGTTTTCTTCATAAGTTTCTTGACCTAGTGAAGATGGAGCTTGAGTTTGAGTCGTCTCGACGTAGATCATCTTCGACATCGAAGTCAACGACCTAGCCCGATTATTTCTCCGACGAAACCATCGCTAGAGTCCGGGATTCCGATGATCGCAGTGGAGGGACGTCAATACGGAGCTAAAGAAATGGTGGAGCGGATCTACAAAGGTTGTAGTCCCTTTCACTTAGCAATAAACTTGTTTACTTGCTTGCTTTTCGCTTAATCTCTAGTTAACGATCTTGCATAGGATTCTTAGGCACATGAAAAATTTGATTTTGGCATGGTTGATGCCTTATGGAACCTCTTGAGTGTGCCTAGTAACCCTACAGATCGAATAGTAGGGGAATCCGAGTTCCGCATCTCCTTGCTTAATCAAACTACCCATCCCCGTTATTCAGTGTAAAGGTTTTGATGAATTAGAGTTAATGCGTATATCATCTAGGCATGGAATTTCCACATTTTATGTCATCCACATATTAGATTATTCGCCCTCAAAGTAGGGTTAGTATTCGTCCTTAAAGTAGGGTTAGTATTCGTCCGGAGACCGAGTTAGTATTCACCCGAATATTGGGTTAGTAGTCATTCACATATTGGACTGTTCACCCTGCCTGCAGAGATCTTCATTTATAAGTATTCCATACCTAGGTTCGTGCATTCTAACCCTAACCGTATCATGTGTCCTGTATGTTGTAACTTGTATTTAAATAATTGATCTCATTTAATATGGCCTTCCACAACCACCCATTTTATCTTGTCATCTTTTAAATTTTCTAAGGTGCATCATAATGTTTTATAGCACGCTTAGTTAATAAAGATCATGGCATCTAATGGTAGTCATTGTTTATAAGAAACCATGATATTTTAGAGTAATTATAATTTTGGGAAAACCATAGTATTTTAATGAAAATATCTAAAAGATTATGGTATTTATTTGAAATTATCTTTTAATAAAGTTTTAGGTATTCTTTTTGGAAAATATCATTTATAAAGGTTATGGTTTTTGCTGAAAATAGCCTTTTAGTAAAGATCCGGGTATTTAAATGAAATTATATCCTTTTAGGATGGATTAAGGTATTTTATTGTAAATAATAATTTTATAAAGTTATGGTTTTTATTTGGGGGTAACATTTTAGAAATACGTCCGTGTTGGCAACCGCTGCACATGGGCGGCAGGATTTGTGTCCTTTTCAGGGACGATTGCCTATCAACCACAAGCTATTTACGTAAAACATTATCCTATAAAATTAGGGTATTTTATTAAAGGTGATATTCTACGAGAACAACTCCGCGTTGACAACCGCTGCACATGGACGGCAGGATTTATGTCCTTTTCAGAGACGATTGCCTAGTAACCACGGAGTGTTTCATGTAAAATATTACCATATTAAGGTATCTTATTAAACTTTAGTTAATAGGCTAAGAAATATTAATATAAAAATATCCTCTCTAAGTGAAAGGGGGTTAAGTTGGAAACCATAATATAATTAATATTACTCCATTCAAAGGGTAAAACGATTTTAATGAAACTAAAGTAATTAATGGATAAGGGTAAAAATAAAATATCATTTTAATGTGCCCAAGGTATTTGATTCACAAAGCCCTATATCATATGGGTACTTTAATTTAAATATAACGTATTAATAAAAAGGAGAGTATTTTTGTGGAAGTAACCCATTTTGAGATCGTACAGTATGTGCGATATGTTATCAAAAATAACCAATATGGTATTAGAAGGTATATGTGATATACCAACTTAACTGATAAACAACATCATAAATTTTTTATTATAGGTATGTGTGTGAGCATGAGGGATAGGTCGTTATCCCGTGAGGTCAACATCAAGTCTAGATTCTTTTGTTAAAATAATACCGTAACATAATATGCATGAAGGGTTTAACAACGTATTAAAATGGATTGCAAGATTATTATTATATCTAAGAAATCCTAAATGAAGAAGGTGATAGATCAAGTGGTGAGAGGCGGATCCTACCTTTGTTTTGAGATGCTGATCGATGGATCGAAAGCGTAGCCTTGTACTACAACCTTAATAACTCCACGCTCGGATTTTTCCTCGATAATTGGATGGAACCACAGCGTCGGCGTCGGCAATACGAAGGTTTGGGTATTTTTTTCAGAATTTTCGGAGTTCTGTGGTGTGAGAAAATAGAGTTTGAAGGTCTCTATTTACAGGTTCTTTCTCCCAACAATAAAATCCAAAAAAAATCAGGTCAAATCCCCAAAATCCGCGCCCCAATGATTCCCAATCATCGTCTGATGATTCGCTGCCGCCGCCTCCGAATCATGGCCGTTGGATCTAAATCCAACGCCCCGTGAGCCGCCGCCCTCAGCCACGTGGCCGCGTGAGAGGTCACGTGTTTTCGCATGGTCCCCACGATGTGGTCACCGCCAGCCGCCCTGGGCCATTGGATCTGTAATACCCGGTTTCCTTTTATACGCCTATGTCCGTATTTTTATAAATTATCACTTACAGGTTGTTAGTTTATATTTAATATTATTTTAGTTAATTTAAAAACCCTAATATTTCCATATCCTTATTCGTTTTCAACCCCTTTTAATTTTCCCATTTCATTTTCTCTAAATCCCTCGGCCCATCTCCTAAGCCCATTCCCCTAACTTAAATTTAAATATTTTAAAACCTTTTAAGCCCAAACCTAAGGTATAGATTTATTCTTCATCAAAATACATTTCCCTATATTACTATACTTCTAGTTTTCTGACTTTGGCCGTTTTATATTTCCAATCTAGAACCCTAGTTCCTTATAGAAATATATAAACCAAAATCCGAGCCCATCCCTTCATAACTTAATTTATTAAAACCAAACATTTAAAATTTTCCCAGCCCAAGCTTTCCCAGCAGCCCGTATCTCATTTTTTTCCTCAAATTAATTTCCTTGTCCCATGTTTCTTGGCCCATTCCCATTTTTTCCTGATTAATTTCCTTTCCTGTTCTCAGCCTTCTCCAATTACCCAACAGTCCCGGCCCGCTCCCATATATATTAATTCCCCAATAATTTTTCTTCCAAAATCCCTTGGCCTGCGAGCCCACATTTTTCCCTTCTCCCATTTAAATTCCTGCGACCCGTCTCTCCTTTTTCCTAAATTTCTTTCATTTAATCCTCTGGCCCGCGCCCAGAGCCCAGTCTCAGCCCATCCTTTTTTAATCTCTCCAATTTCTTATTTTCCTATTCCCTTCACAATTCCTTTATTATTTCTTTGGCCCGGCCCACGTTTTCCCCCTGCAGCCCGCTTCATCCTCACTCACGCACCCGACCTGCACCAACAGTGCCTCCGTCCCCAACGGCTAGTTCCCTTTTTCTCGCGCGCGTTTCGCCGACGCCTCTGCCTCCGCCCGCGCCCACGTCGTCGCTCATCACGCGCGACGCCCGCGAGCGTTTCAACCACGTGGCTCACCCCCTCGTCTTCCCATTCTTTCCCCCTCACTTCCCACACCCTCTCACCCTCACACCCTCGAGTCCCTGTGCTCAACTCGCGACGACGACGACCAATTTCCAATTCATCCATCACCTCCTCCACGTCGTCGCTTCACCACCGCCGACCACCGTCGCTACCCTCCATCCTCCACTCCCGCTCACTCCTCCTCCCCTCTTCCTCCACTGCCCGAGCACTCACCCGCACGCCGATCACCCCTGCACCCAACCCATTTCACCTGAGCCGGTCACTTGCTACCCGCCGACGATCCCACTGCCTCGTCGACCGCCTCATCATCATCATCATCATCGTCGTCGTCGTTCTCTCTCCCGACCCCTCTCTCTGCAGTCTCAAACTCTCTCTCTCTTTCACACTCTTCTCTCTCTATCTCTCTCATTCTCTTTCTCTCTCTCTCTCTGATTCCTCTCTCAGAGTCTCTCTCTCCCTGTCTCACTTTCACTCTATCTCTCCTTCACACTCTTTCCATCCCAGCTTTCTCTCTCTGTAACCCCATCCCAGCTTTCTCTCTCTCTCTCTCTCTCATAGTTTCCCCCTCCCTCTCTCAGTTATCTCTCTCTCTCCCTCTCTCTTTCTAACACTCTCTCTCTCTCTTTATTTGATTCTCTCTCTTCTCTCTAAACCGTCTCACTCCCATCTCATGGATCAGTTGGTTACCGCATTAGCATGCGGTGTGGGAACCACTTGTTCAAGCCCCGACACAGCCTGAGCGTGCAACAACACATCCCCAAGCTCGTGCCGAACCCAAGCTTTGGCGAGACTCGTCGCACGGTTGCCACTCCGTGCCGGGACGTTTCACTACTGTCTTCGCTGCCGTGCTATCAATTCTTCGTGTCCAGGCAAGTATTCTACTTGCTTACATGCTATTTACCTAAGTTACAATCGTTAAATACATGGATTATAAAGTTACAAGTTTAAAACTATTATGTGCTGTATCTGTTCGATACTTGTTCTCTTAGGAAAACATTATCAAATTTGACGGAACTGGATAAATTACTTTGGCTCTTGTAGAGATGGTTAAAGTGTGCAAATTTCATTAGAAAATACGACTGTTAAAGATTAAAACAACTGCCCCCAAGTTTAACCGTAAAACTATAATTTTATTGTACCTGAAAACTGTTAAATTCACCATAAATCATATACATACTAGAATGGTGCGTTCAAGGGCTCAAATCGAAGCCGACTCGACAAACTTTAACCCTGTACTAGTTTCCAGACATTCCTAAACTTAAACCGTGATGAAAATTGGATCGGAGTGCGACTCTGGACTGCAGTCCAGAGCGACTCCAGTTATTGGTTGCTGTCCCGTAATGGGTACCACAGGATTTACTTAACTCTTAGGTTGCGGAACTCCACTGGTTATTGTAGATAAACCTGTTAGCTAGACAACATAATTGATTTCACACTGTTTCGTTACCATTTGTTATTTATTCTGTAATTTATAAGATCGGGACGCATAACAGTCCCAGCAGAATCAGAACTGACATATTAGGGTTAAACATTGTATATCTCCTAACGTACAAACGCGATCGAAGATCCGTCTATTGCGTTGAAAACCTTACTGAAAACCCTAAAATTCATCCAACTGTAGCGTCGCTAAAATCTGATCCCAACTGGGGTCAAAATGCGTTGCGAAACGGACTTCTGATTCTGAAATTGGATTTTCAGCCGCGAGCGCTTAAAATGAAAAGATTATAATTAATGATCCTGGAACCCGATTGGCTTGAAACAAAATTCTATGGATGGATAACTGAACATACTCATTACTACCTGTTCATTGTTTCGCTAAATTATATGCGTACGTTTCATGATAAATCGTGCAAGTGGTAGACTATTGTTTTTATGACACCTTAATTGTGCTTCTTATACTGTTCATGCATCATATCATACCCATATCATTGTAGTGATAACCTAGTGATATCGTGCATTCGCCCAGTGTTAGATTTTAGTGGTGATTGTGGCAAGTACGTCAGTGTTAGTGTATCCGTGATTAAGTGAAAGTGATACGTACTTGTACACAATCAGTGACCCTATTATTCTATTGCATTGTTGACGTCTGTGAGATGCGTGTACGTGTGACTACAAGTGGTATGGGACACTTATGGAAGCGCTTGCACGGGTGTCACAGATAAGGCATTCGACACTGCCATTTATCTTAGGTATTAGTCGGGACGTGCTTGATGGAGGTCCTGCCTTCAGTTCTCGCGCAGACTTGTCACGGATCGATTAGTATTTAGGGTGATGGTTAGTGTTTGATATAGACCACGGGGTGTGGGGTAGTTTAAGCGTGAGTTCAACAGAATCTCGGGAGTCCCATGCCGGCTTATATATTTAGGGAGTTATATGGAGATTTACAGGGTACGTGATATATACACCGTGATATTCTTGTTACATGTTGGGCCCGTGGTCCCTTGCCCTTGGGTTCTACCCTTGGGTGGAGGACACTCGCGAGTGGTTGACTCTCACACTTGGACTGACGATAGGCTTAGTGACCTGTACAATGAGACCTAGAGACTGATAGGGATACTGGCATTTTATTCATGATATACTGAGTGGCATACGTGACATATCGTTATACTGATTTACTGTTCCGCTGCATTGATTACTGCACATCCATATCCATACTGTCATTGATTTACTGTTATTCATTTCCATTATCACTGTTAGAACTATCACTTGATTTTATATATGTATTGTTGCTATTGTGTCGCTCTGACGACCTGAGTATGCATGCTCAGTGTGAGGAGAAGATTTGGCTTGGATCAGAACTAGACGTGCATCACAGACGTTCTGACTTGCTACTCCGAGTTACTTTCGTTTGTTCCACTTCAGGTCAGTTTATATTATTGTACCTTTCAGTTACTGCATTTCTCTTTACCTGCGCATCGTTTACTGTTTACCATGATAAACTAGAAGCCGAAGTGTGACTACGGCAGGACGTTTCCTTGACCGTAGGAGCATGGCTGGCCTTGTCTACCCCTCGTATTCCGTATTTTGGGAAGCGGGGCGTGACATGGTTTAGTTGGTATCAGAGCCAGGTTTTGCATCAATTGGGATTGCAGTTTTCCGTGTACAGTTTGGCAATATAAGACATCCTTCGGTCTAGGTTGTAAAATGTCATTCTTGATCCATATTCACATCGTGCGTTCAGCTATCCATTCACTATGGTTTCGGGTGACTTGACAAGATTACGTGGTTGCAGTTGCACTACCGTACACTATTCAGGTGACTTAAAGTGATACAGTTGATTCCCCACTTATAATGAAATTCATCATCTCTGATATTCTTGAATCCTTGTTCTATCCATATCATATTTTGATTCATTTAGCGTGTGGCTCATATCATTCTCGAAATTGTTGTTTCAGGATCATGTCTTCCAACGACTCTTCATCTTTATCCACTCCCCAGAATCAGACTGTTGAGATTCTGAGTGTACTGCAAGGTGTAAAGGAAGCCCAGGAGCGAACAAACGACTTATTAGCTGAAGGACTGAGAAGACAGGTGAGTCAGACCCCAGCGGGAGTCTCCTATCATAAAGGGATCCCTATTGGACGAGGAAAGGAGAAGAAGATGAAGCGTCAACAGAAGCATCAGAAGAACCCTTGCTGTGGATATTGTAAGAGGCCAGGACACCTTCAGAGGGACTGTCGCCGCGCCCAAGGGAAATGTCTTATATGCGATTCCAACGAACACCTCATCAACGGTTGCCCAGAAAGGAAAGAACTACAAGGAGGAAACTCGTCCACACTCCCCACTTCTACCAAGTGAGGATCATCGCGTAGTTTGAACTTCGACCATAAGGCGGATCTAACGCAGGATTCAACTCGCATAACGATGATGCAGCGTTCTGGCAATCGAAGAAGAACCGCATATTTTTCCTATATTTCGTACCCTGAGCTTTCCTTGATATATTCCACTGTCTAATCATGACTTCTCTTTTCAGGCCATGGCCTACCCTGGAGCAGCGCCGCGTCTAGACGAGGACGCACGGTCATGCGTTTCCTTATATCACACACTGACGAGTTCCGATGATGAGGTCAATGGTCCCCAGGTCAACTTCGAAAACAACGATTCAGAGGACGAAGGAGCAGCCGCCCCAGAGTTTAACGTGTTAGCTGATTCCGACGAAGAAGAAGGAGATCCTGAAGAGAACCCTATAGAGGAAGACCTGATAGAGGAAGATCCCGATGAAGACCCGATAGAAGAAAATCCGGTTGAGGAAAATCCCGTGGAAGGAAATCCAGAAGAAGAGAATCGCATGGAATCGGACCTCGATGAAGAAGCTCCATCCGAGGAAGAAGAACCAGAAGATCAGGACCCTGCTGTGGACGAACTTCCAGTGACGATGCCTGCGAGGCGATATGGAAACGGACGCCCCTACCTGAGTGCGCGAGCCTACCGCAACCTACTGAATCTCCACGACCGCGACTGACGAAATTCCTTTTGATGTTGTCTTTCTGGCCAAATAAAATGTGTATAGTTTAGGGCCACTCATCGTCCTTGAGAATGTCTTGTTTCAAATTTCTTGAACAAAGTAAACTTTCTGGATTCGTAAACCTTTTGATTATTGTTTCGCCTGATACTTGTTTATTGCCCACATCCAATTATTTTCTGCTGAGATCCCTGACTGTCCCTATCTACTCATTGTATAGTTTTCACCCTCGAAAGTACCGCACCCTGATCCTTGGAATGAGCCGCCATTCATCTTTCGTCTGTGCCTCGATTGAGATCCTTCTGGGAGGAGAAGTTCATAGTGAAACCCTTGAGTTAGCTAACCCTTCGAATTCTTGATTCATATGATGTACCGAAAGTTATCCTCCCCATATTGTTTCCCTTGTAGCCCTTTGTGGCTCACCTTTACTTTTGTGTTGACCCGATCCTAATTTCCTTGATCTTCAGCCTAAAGCCGTCATCCTTCGACCTTTTGTATCAGCCACATCCCATTGTAATCCCTACCCTACCTAGGCCTAGACATACTTGTGCTTTTTCCTGTTACCCCAACTATATTTAGGGGCACGATTATTTTAAAATGTAGTTTTAGTATTTTGCATTTGTCAAAGAGCACGTGTTATTGATTACCCCGTTTTATGTATTTTAAGTGCATTATTATTATTCTCACTTTAGTAGCGCAACCTTACACCGCGCATACTTTTGGTCTATGCTTTTTAATTTCACTATACCAGTTTTCTAAATCATTTTAAACCTATTTTTCGATACGTTTTCCTGAAATGTTTTAACCTACCGATAAATTTTCGCTGCTTTATTCTCGTTATTTTATTTTCAGGTTTTGTGCCCATGTTTATTATTAACAATGTTTGTGCCTTATACTATTTATTTCTGACGTACTACTTTTGACATACTTACATATGCATATATCTGAGTTTCGATCTTATCGAGTACGCCTCGAATGATGTTGTCGTATTGTTGTTATTTATATTTTCGTATATATGTAGCTACCCTTATAGTTGTTCATATTTTATACCTACTTAAATCTATATTTCGTATGTTATTCTTACGTATTTTATATCTTCGAAATTTCTTCGTCCACTCATTTCTAGTAAATCTTTATGTGTTAAATTGCAAAATAATAGCTTTCGCATATGATTGTATTACTTATAGTTTATTTTAAATTTCGAGGACGAAATTTTTGTAAGGGTGGTATGATTTAATACCCGGTTTCCTTTTATACGCCTATTTCCGTATTTTTATAAATTATCACTTACAGGTTGTTAGTTTATATTTAATATTATTTTAGCTAATTTAAAAACCCTAATATTTCCATATCCTTATTCGTTTTCAACCCCTTTTAATTTTCCCATTTCATTTTCTCTAAATCCCTCGGCCCATCTCCTAAGCCCATTCCCCTAACTTAAATTTAAATATTTTAAAACCTTTTAAGCCCAAACCTAAGGTATAGATTTATTCTTCATCAAAATACATTTCCCTATATTACTATACTTCTAGTTTTCTGACTTTGGCGTTTTTATATTTCCAATCTAGAACCCTAGTTCCTTATAGAGATATATAAACCAAAATCCGAGCCCATCCCTTCATAACTTAATTTATTAAAACCAAACATTTAAAATTTTCCCAGCCCAAGCTTTCCCAGCAGCCCGTATCTCATTTTTTTCCTCAAATTAATTTCCTTGTCCCATGTTTCTTGGCCCATTCCCATTTTTTCCTGATTAATTTCCTTTCCTGTTCTCAGCCTTCTCCAATTACCCAACAGTCCCGGCCCGCTCCCATATATATTAATTCCCCAATAATTTTTCTTCCAAAATCCCTTGGCCTGCGAGCCCACATTTTTCCCTTCTCCCATTTAAATTCCTGCGGCCCGTCTCTCCTTTTTCCCAAATTTCTTTCATTTAATCCTCTGGCCCGCGCCCAGAGCCCAGTCTCAGCCCATCCTTTTTTAATCTCTCCAATTTCTTATTTTCCTATTCCCTTCACAATTCCTTTATTATTTCTTTGGCCCGGCCCACGTTTTCCCCCTGCAGCCCGCTTCATCCTCACTCACGCACCCGACCCGCACCAACAGTGCCTCCGTCCCCAACGGCTAGTTCCCTTTTTATCGCGCGCGTTTCGCCGACGCCTCTGCCTCCACCCGCGCCCACGTCGTCGCTCATCACGCGCGACGCCCGCGAGCGTTTCAACCACGTGGCTCACCCCCTCGTCTTCCCATTCTTTCCCCCTCACTTCCCACACCCTCTCACCCTCACACCCTCGAGTCCCTGTGCTCAACTCGCGACGACGACGACCAATTTCCAATTCTTCCATCACCTCCTCCACGTCGTCGCTTCACCACCGCCGACCACCGTCGCTACCCTCCATCCTCCACTCCCGCTCACTCCTCCTCCCCTCTTCCTCCACTGCCCGAGCACTCACCCGCACGCCGAGCACACCTGCACCCAACCCATTTCACCTGAGCCGGTCACTTGCTACCCGCCGACGATCCCACTGCCTCGTCGACCGCCTCATCATCATCATCATCATCATCGTCGTCGTCGTTCTCTCTCCCGACCCCTCTCTCTGCAGTCTCAAACTCTCTCTCTCTTTCACACTCTTCTCTCTCTATCTCTCTCATTCTCTTTCTCTCTCTCTCTCTGATTCCTCTCTCAGAGTCTCTCTCTCCCTGTCTCACTTTCACTCTATCTCTCCTTCACACTCTTTCCATCCCAGCTTTCTCTCTCTGTAACCCCATCCCAGCTTTCTCTCTCTCTCTCTCTCATAGTTTCCCCCCTCCCTCTCTCAGTTATCTCTCTCTCTCCCTCTCTCTTTCTAACACTCTCTCTCTCTCTTTATTTGATTCTCTCTCTTCTCTCTAAACCGTCTCACTCCCATCTCATGGATCAGTTGGTTACCGCATTAGCATGCGGTGTGGGAACCACTTGTTCAAGCCCCGACACAGCCTGAGCGTGCAACAACACATCCCCAAGCTCGTGCCGAACCCAAGCTTTGGCGAGACTCGTCGCACGGTTGCCACTCCGTGCCGGGACGTTTCACTACTGTCTTCGCTGCCGTGCTATCAATTCTTCGTGTCCAGGCAAGTATTCTACTTGCTTACATGCTATTTACCTAAGTTACAATCGTTAAATACATGGATTATAAAGTTACAAGTTTAAAACTATTATGTGCTGTATCTGTTCGATGCTTGTTCTCTTAGGAAAACATTATCAAATTTGACGGAACTGGATAAATTACTTTGGCTCTTGTAGAGATGGTTAAAGTGTGCAAATTTCATTAGAAAATACGACTGTTAAAGATTAAAACAACTGCCCCCAAGTTTAACCGTAAAACTATAATTTTATTGTACCTGAAAACTGTTAAATTCACCATAAATCATATACATACTAGAATGGTGCGTTCAAGGGCTCAAATCGAAGCCGACTCGACAAACTTTAACCCTGTACTAGTTTCCAGACATTCCTAAACTTAAACCGTGATGAAAATTGGATCGGAGTGCGACTCTGGACTGCAGTCCAGAGCGACTCCAGTTATTGGTTGCTGTCCCGTAATGGGTACCACAGGATTTACTTAACTCTTAGGTTGCGGAACTCCACTGGTTATTGTAGATAAATCTGTTAGCTAGACAACATAATTGATTTCACACTGTTTCGTTACCATTTGTTATTTATTCTGTAATTTATAAGATCGGGACGCATAACAGTCCCAGCAGAATCAGAACTGACATATTAGGGTTAAACATTGTATATCTCCTAACGTACAAACGCGATCGAAGATCCGTCTATTGCGTTGAAAACCTTACTGAAAACCCTAAAATTCATCCAACTGTAGCGTCGCTAAAATCTGATCCCAACTGGGGTCAAAATGCGTTGCGAAACGGACTTCTGATTCTGAAATTGGATTTTCAGCCGCGAGCGCTTAAAATGAAAAGATTATAATTAATGATCCTGGAACCCGATTGGCTTGAAACAAAATTCTATGGATGGATAACTGAACATACTCATTACTACCTGTTCATCGTTTCGCTAAATTATATGCGTACGTTTCATGATAAATCGTGCAAGTGGTAGACTATTGTTTTTATGACACCTTAATTGTGCTTCTTATACTGTTCATGCATCATATCATACCCATATCATTGTAGTGATAACCTAGTGATATCGTGCATTCGCCCAGTGTTAGATTTTAGTGGTGATTGTGGCAAGTACGTCAGTGTTAGTGTATCCGTGATTAAGTGAAAGTGATACGTACTTGTACACAATCAGTGACCCTATTATTCTATTGCATTGTCGACGTCTGTGAGATGCGTGTACGTGTGACTATAAGTGGTATGGGACACTTATGGAAGCGCTTGCACGGGTGTCACAGATAAGGCATTCGACACTGCCATTTATCTTAGGTATTAGTCGGGACGTGCTTGATGGAGGTCCTGCCTCCAGTTCTCGCGCAGACTTGTCACGGATCGATTAGTATTTAGGGTGATGGTTAGCGTTTGATGTAGACCACGGGGTATGGGGTAGTTTAAGCGTGAGTTCAACAGAATCTCGGGAGTCCCATGCCGGCTTATATATTTAGGGAGTTATATGGAGATTTACAGGGTACGTGATATATACACCGTGATATTCTTGTTACATGTTGGGCCCGTGGTCCCTTGCCCTTGGGTTCTGCCCTTGGGTTCTACCCTTGGGTGGAGGACACTCGCGAGTGGTTGACTCTCACACTTGGACTGACGATAGGCTTAGTGGCCTGTACAGTGAGACCTAGAGACTGATAGGGATACTGGCATTTTATTCATGATATACTGAGTGGCATACGTGACATATCGTTATACTGATTTACTGTTCCGCTGCATTGATTACTGCACATCCATATCCATACTGTCATTGATTTACTGTTATTCATTTCCATTATCACTGTTAGAACTATCACTTGATTTTATATATGTATTGTTGCTATTGTGTCGCTCTGACGACCTGAGTATGCATGCTCAGTGTGAGGAGAAGATTTGGCTTGGATCAGAACTAGACGTGCATCACAGACGTTCTGACTTGCTACTCCGAGTTACTTTCGTTTGTTCCACTTCAGGTCAGTTTATATTATTGTACCTTTCAGTTACTGCATTTCTCTTTACCTGCGCATCGTTTACTGTTTACCATGATAAACTAGAAGCCGAAGTGTGACTACGGCAGGACGTTTCCTTGACCGTAGGAGCATGGCTGGCCTTGTCTACCCCTCGTATTCCGTATTTTGGGAAGCGGGGCGTGACAGGATCTCTCATCCAACGGTCCAGGTTAAGGGGAGGTTTAATTTTTTTATTTTTAGAAATTAAAATCTAAAAGTGTTTATTCTTTTTAAACTGAATTTGTTTTCAAAAATTTGTTAAAAATAGTTTAAAATACGGGAAAATTATGGAAAATTTCATAAAAATATTTTTATTATTATCTTCAGTATAAAAATGATTTTGGCTAAAACTAAATAATATTTCCATATATATGTTATATGTTAGCTATTATAATTATTTAAAAATCTATTTTATCCTTGAAAATATTTTAATTACGAAATAATTATTTTAATTTGATAATAAAAATATGTAATTTATTTTAAGGTATTGTAAAATTTTATTAGAAAATTTTTAAGCCCGGAAGAATATAAATAGATTTTAGAAAATTCCTTTAATTATTTTTCAATGTTTTTTTAAAAAAATCACGCACATCACTTTTAAAAATAAAATCATTAAGATAAAATATTTTTCACTCAAGTAAATACGAATTAAATATTTGGTACTAATTAAAAAACCTTTTATTGGGTATTAGAAAACACGGTCGTTACAATCTACCCTTCTTAAAATAATTTCGTGCTCGAAATTATGAAGGTAGACGAAAGAGAAAATTTACATAAGGGAAAACCCAAATAGGTAAGGATATCGTTCTCTCATCTCATCCTCTCTTTCCCATGTGGACTCGCCCAGAGTGTCCTTCCTCCACATGACCCTAACCAATTTGATCGTCTTGTCCCTCAAGGTCTTCTCCTTCTTGTCTAGAATCTCAACCGGTTGCTGCTCGTAGGTTACGCCAGCCCTCACTATGATTTTGGAATGATCAAAAATGTGACTAGGGTCGCCGACATACCCTCTTAACTGCGAGATCTAAAAGCATTATGCACACTCTCCAAAGAAGGTAGCAAAGCTAGGCTATACGCAATCCCACCGTCTCTTTTCAGGATGTCAAACGGCCGATGAGTCGTGGGCTGAGCTTTCCGCGCTTTCTGCATCTTCACTATCTCCATTGTTTCTATAATCATCTCAATTTTACAAGTTATCCATCTTCAGGATCGTCCCAATAGATCGCCACTTCTCCCATACAAAACTTAAGCCCTCTCATCTGCTTCATGTGTTTCAACCATCTGTGTCCACACGTTCTCCATATAGTAGTGTCTCTATATCTTCAAGATAAACATCACAATTGCCAGTTCTAGATCTGGATAGGATAGTTGCATTTACGAGTCTTTAGTTGTCTTGACGCATATGCAACTACATTGCCGTGCTGATACATCGCACCACTGAGCCCCTTCCCGAAAACAGCGTAGTAGATGTTAAAACTTCCAGGTCTATTGAGTATAGCAAGGAGGGGTGCATTAGTTACGACCTACCCTCCTTAGAGTAATTTCATATTTGAAATTTTCAAAGGAGTAGCCACTACTGGGCACGGGAATCAGTAACGCAGTCAAGAACCCACTTTTACTACATGTGTTGCTCCCGGGAGTTGGTGTATCGCTTGATGCATGGAAAGTCTATGAATGGTTTAGATATACAGAATCGGAAAGTGTATGTTCCCTGATAAAATATCAGGAAATACCCCAATGGGGTATCACGTGATCACACGTGACCAAGGGTCACGTGCTGACACGTGATGGTTTCCTGGGACTCTGTTATAATAGAATTAAAATTCTAATCAAGCAAGCAATTAGTGGAGTCACGTGCCCACACATGATGGACCTTTAAAGATCCCACTGAAAGAATTAAAAGGCATAATAAAATGGCAAGGAAAGATCCCAATGAGGCATCACGTGTCTACACGTGACCAAGGGTCACGTGATAATTAACTCTTTAAAACAGCAGAATTAAATTCTGTTTAAAATGTTAATCAAGGGGGTTACGTGTTAACACGTGATGGGTTCCTAAGTTCCTTAATTAATAGAATTGAATTCTACAGAAATGATCAAACAATGGGATCACATGTCAACACGTGATAGACTCTTAAGCCTTCTGAACTAATAGAATTAAATTCTAATTAAGGGAAATCAAAGACCCTAAATGGAAAAATATCTCTTTAAATCTTTCCAAACAAAAAGAGATTGTGCTCTGTAAAGTGGAGCACCGTTGGATTAAAAATCCAATAGTGATTAAAAATCACCAATTTATATAAAGATTCTATACAAGGAAATATTTCCGTGAAAATTCACCAAGAATAACAAACAGAATATCTTTTGGATTAAAAAAATCCAATGGTGAATAAAATTCACTGAGTGATCTAAAAGATCAGGTTGGTTACAGAAACAACCAAAATATTTCAATGAAAGATTGACTAAACAAATTGATTCTTTTCTTTCTCCTATAAATAGGAGTCAAGAAGAGAAGAGAAGGATCTTGGATTTTGGAGAGAAAAACAACAACAGAGAGAAAAAAGAGAGGAGAATTTAATTCTCAAGAGAGAAAAGAAGTTACTTTCAAAGAAAAGAAACCCTAGGTGAGAAAGGGGAAAGAGATCTAAGCTCCATAAAATAAAAGGAGAATTTAATTCTCAATTTAAGTGTTTAACTCTTCTGAATAAGAACTTAGTTCTTCCTTTGGTTGAAGATCTGCAGAAGCAGATCTCCCCACAAGTTGAGAATTTAATTCTCATCGGGGAGATTCTGCCATGCAGATCCAAAACTTAAAGGGAGAATTGAGTTTAAGGAATTTAATTCCCCCAAATTCATAGGAATTTAATTCCTCCAAATGAAACTAAGGTTTAACCCTATATGAGAATTTAATTCTCCCAAACTCATAGGAATTCAATTCCTCCAAATAAAATTAGGGTTTAATCCTACATAAGAATTTAATTCTTCCATATACATAGGAATTTATTCCTCTAAAACAGAATCAGGGTTTAACCTTATAGAGAATTTAATTCTTAAAACAAGAGACTTGAAACTCTCCATGCACGTAAAGAACTTGGTCACGTGGTAACACGTGACCCTTCTCCTCAATGAGTAAAAAAAAGAAGAAGAACAAGACTAGGTCACGTGCCCCCACGTGACCCTAAAAACAGGTTCCTCAAAATGAGAAAGAAAAACTTGGAGGCAATGCCTCACGTGCTCCCACGTGACCCTCAAAATAAAGGGAACAAAGCCAAAGGCAGAATCAATTTTGGGCGCCCTCACGTGTCCACATGTGACCCCTAATAAACACTTTAATAATCAATACATGGATACCCATCACGTGCCAACACGTGATGACCAAAAGATCAAAAGTGTTTTAACACTTATTTGCAGATTTGAGAGTAAAATAAAGGAGGTTTGGCCCAATTCTCAGGCGCCTCACATGACCCCACGTGACCACCCCACTTTTAGTGTTTAACATTATTTTGAGCATTTTGTCTCCGGTGTTTAACACTGTTTTAAAGCGCATCACGTGGGAACACGTGATCGCCAAATATATGTTAGTGTTTAACACTATTCTCAAACCAGTCTTAGCCCAAATTGTCTAAGTCTTTCTGAGTCAAGACTCCTCTTTGATTAAACCCCGACTACATTCTTTCAAACTTGATCATTTCATATGACATTCAAAGAAAACTCGATGAATAGTCAATGCCCAACAAAAGAAAAAATGTTGTCAGATCCCCAAACCCCTGCTTAGCATTGCTAAATAATGGGGAGGCGGAACCCAGACAAAAGTTCAATAGTCCAGCAAAGGGCCAACATTTCAAACTTAATTAGACTTAGCCCAAATTGGTCATAAGTCATCAATTCAGATTTAACTGAGCCAATGTGCTCATAATCTAATTAATTGATCTTAATTCCAAATTGGACTACAAATCTCCCAATCAACTATGGTTCAAGGGTACATCTCTTCACTCCTTTGATATTTGTCGTTATAATCCTTCAACGTCTTCAGAGAGGTGACGGGTCCCGATAACCAATCATTCCATGGACTGTGGGGTCCTTAAACTCATGGAATATGATGTCCTTAACCTCGGACTGTGGGGTCCCTTTAAACCCATAGACTATGATGTCCTTAACCTTGGACAGAGATGTCCTTAAACTAACATTGGACCACCAAGTCCTTAAACTGGTAATCGACTACTATGTCTTTAAACTGGTAATTGACCGCAAAGTCTCTAAACTAAAACAATAGAGCTCAAATACTCTTTTGTTGGATCTAAATGATCCTGTTAAGTAGATCTTAGTCTAAAATTAGACTAACGTATCCTTAACAAATGGTTAAGTTGACCTTAGTCTAAAATTAGACTAACGTGTCCTTAACAAACTGTTAAGTTGATCTTAGTCTAAAATTAGACTAACGTATCCTTAACAAACATTTAAGTTGATCTTAGTCTCAAATGAGACTAACGTATCCTTAAACCCAACCCCAAACCCAAATCTAAGAAGATATGGATTTGGACTAATTCACGCCCTACGGGTGACAACATAAATTAGTCTCCGTATACAATCCACGGGCAACCAAAAACAAAACAAACACACACGACACGAAGTGACCACCTGGAGAAGGAGAAAGTGGTTACCGCAATGCGGTAGCGTAATTAACTGCAGGGGCTTGCGCCTGCAGGGAAGAGCGTCCCCACAATCAAAAACCCCTCAACGAGGGGGAATCTGACGAAGTTTGGTACATCGGCCGCATCCGTTTAAACCTTCGATATACGGTGCCATAAATCAACTTGGCGTCTTCGGAGAAGTGGACGGATAGCACCAAATAGCATCTGCCTCCAAATTCAGGCAAGACGTTTGTCTTCCCTGTGTTTCGGAGGAGAACAGATTCTGGCACGCCCGGTGGGACCTTTTCCTCTTTCCGCTCTACACTTCATGTGTCGTATTTCGCGAACGAATCGCGGTTTGACATAGTTATCCCTGGATTCGAGGTACTAAGATTTGGTGTCTTGCTCCGTGCAGAAATCAGAAGATCGATGGCTTCAAACTGCACTAACTGCAACTCTCGCTCCGTCCCGTCCGGAGGAGTGACTTACGGGCCCCAAGCGGCCTCCATCTTCGCTATGCCGGTGGAACAGGTGACTCAGGCCACCACTGGATTATTCTTCAGGACCATGCTCCCACCGATGAGCTTCAGCGCCCCTGTACCATCGCAAGAAGCTCCCAAGAAGTCGATCTTTGATCGACTTACCACTACTGCGGCCCCTCTCAACAGGTCGTCCAGCTCCAACGCCTCAGTCTTTGACAGACTGGGCCAAAGCTCATTTAGGCCCATGAAGAAGCCCGCGAGACCGGAAAGTGTTATCCCTAAGCGGATAGCCATTCCTGCTCATGAAGTCGTCAAGGCGGCTTCTCCTGCCAAAGGGTCGGTCTTCACAAGACTGACTATTCCGGCTCCCGCTCCAGGCGAAGTCCTCAAAGCTGCTTCCCCTGCCCAAAGGTCTGTCTTTGACAGATTGGACACTGCTTCTCCACGGACGTCAGTTTTCAAGAGGCTGGCGCCAGCGACAACCCTTCGCCAACACACGGGGCATGAGGAAGTCACCCCTACAGCTGAAAATTCTAACGGCTCGACACGCTCGACGTCGCCACTGGCGCCGATTAAGGAAGGCTGGAGGCAATTCACCCTCTGGATTGACTCCGCCAACTCCAACCGTGGAAGTTGATGCCGCCGTTCCAACTAGGAACAGCTTTGAACTACTTAACAGGGTACGCAGGAATTCGCCAACTGCTATACTGAAAAGATCTTCTTCACCTATGGAGAATGCCCTAAAGGCGAAGCTAGAGGAGCCCCCTCAACGGCTGTCCTCTAAAATTTACAAGGTCTGGCGTCAAGTCCAAGACTCGGTGATTGATCCAAATTACTCCCACCGACAGAAAAAGATAAAGGTTCGGCAAGAAGAGGACCACCCTGTCAAGCCACAAAAGGTGACAGCTACTTGGGTGCCCAGTGCAACGACCCCCTCAACCTCGACCGCTCACAAGAGGAGAAAGCTGGAGAAAATCCCGGTGTCTGCGACGAATCGCAAAAACACTAATCTAAATGCCCCAAGTCTGGGGGCATGGTGGTGCACACCATCTATATGGCATCCGGAAAAGAGGATAGCCATAACTCTACAGGTCATCGACCGCTTACGCGATCAATGACTAAAGCTCAGGAGCAGCAACAACAAAAGCTCCAAGAAATGCTAACAGCTATGGCTGCACTCACGGGACCGAAAGCAAGCCCGGAGACATCCTCGGAGCAGCGCCGTGAGAAAGAAACTGATGCTGAATTCCTTCGGAGAATGCTTGAGAAGAAGGACAAAGAGGCCGCAGAACAAGCTGCCAATATAAAACAAATGGCCCTTCTATTCCAAGATATGGTGGGCATGATGATCCAGCCGGACCCTCCAGCCGAAGACCCTCCAGTAATAATTGAAGATGATAGAGGAGAGACATCAAACCCTCTGCCGGCTCTGTCAGCAGCCAAGGAGGAGACCATCTCAAAAGCCGCCCTGGATGATTACATCGCTCAGCAGATACGAGTTCATCAGGCCAATGAAGCGGCTGGCCAAATTATTAAAACTAGTCGACTTTATCCGGGTTGGTATGACCAAATAAAATACCCGCCGGGTACACGATCCCCAAATTCCACGTATATAAAGGGACGGGGAATCCACACAAGCACGTCGCTCAATTCAGGGCTCTCTGCGGCAACACTGGAGGCGATGACAAACTGTTGCTTCGCCAATTCGTTGGCAGCTTGTCAGAGACAGCATTTGAGTGGTATTCCGAGCTTCCGAATGACTCTGTCAAGACATTTGCAGAGATGGAGATGCTATTCACCCAACGTTTTGCGAGCGCTAGCAAACGTACCCCAATCATGGCACTGATCAATGCCAGGGTAAAGCCAGGCGAAACTTGGGTCCAGTACGCGATACGGTGGCGGAATTTATGGTCGAAGTGCGAGCAGCACATTGAAGAAGCGCCTGCGGTAGGCATGTTCATGGGTACTCTTGATCCTCAGGTGACCATTTCACAATTCATAATGTTTTTTAAGCCGATCACTTTCCAGGCCTTGATTGATAAGCTGGCCCAAATGGACCAGATAGGCCACAGGCCTTCCTCTTCGAAGCCGGAGCCGCGAAATGAAAAAGGGAAAGGGAAAGCAACTTTCGTCGCCAATACTCAACAACAGCCGAACAACTTAAAGCCGGTTGTTCGACAAAACAACATGCGTCCACGCCCATCCCTCGAGGAAAGATAGGGACGTCCTTACTCGTTTCCCCGGGATAAAACGAAGAGACTGTTCGAGCTGGCAGTGCGCGACAGACTCATCAATTTGCCGGACCCAAAACGTCCGTTGCAGCCAGGCGATGTCAACAATCCTAATTACTGCCCTTACCACCAAGCAGTAAGCCATCCAATCGAAGATTGCTTTGTCTTCAGAGGCTGGATTGATGACCAATACCAACAGGGCAAATTCGCGCTGTCTGAAAAATGGAAGATGAACCCGCCACAACCACATGATCCGAAGAAGATAGACATGCCGGGGGCATCGTGCTCATTCATAGAGAAAGCCCTTGGACCGAAAAGTCCGTAAACTAGAAATTTGCCTCGAATACGGCAACGACAGACCGGAACGTCGTTAAACTAACAATGGATCACTATGTCCTAAAACTGGCTGTTGACCGAAACGTCGTTAAACTGCTACAAACCCGCGGCATCCCCAGGCTGACGTGGTAAAAGAAAAAAGAAAAAAAAACGGTACGTCCACAAGCGAGATGGGCACGGATGAAAACCTGAAAGGGCTCCGTGAGTAAAAACAGCAGGACTACCAGCGAGTTTGTGAAAACCTGAAAGGGCGCAATCTCGTTAAAAGACACTTGCAAGGTCCTCTCGATCCTGTAAGGAGAAACCACCTGCATGATATCCTTACGACTCACAAAGAAGAAACACACTTAGGGATCCCCACGATTCCTAAGGAGACATTAGACTTGCGAGATCCTCACGACTCGTAAGGAGAACCCTCTTATGAAACCCTCACGGCTCATAAGATTCAAAAGCCTTAAACTACAGGGATCTGAACCTATTCTTAAGCAGTCATACCCCCCAACTTTTCCCTACAAGCGGTTCAATATTGACCCTTATATACAATCCACGGGCACGAATGAACATTTCCCTAACAGAGTCCCACCAGCGACTAGGGATATGCTCACACGGTGTAGGTCCTTTCGACTTGCAAGGAGAAAACACTCTTGTAAAATCCTTACGACTTATAAGAGAACACACACACTTAGGAATCCTCATGATTCTTAAGGAGAAATTACACCTACGGGATCCTCTCGACCTGTAGGGAGAAAATTCTTTATGAGATCCTCACGACTCGTAGGGAGAAATACCTTTATGAGACCCTTACAGCTCATAAAGTCAAAAGCCTTAGTCGACGGGATCCTAACCCTGTTTGCTAAGCCACCTATGTTCGACATCGACAGAGGCAAATGATGATTCGCTCCTGGAAATACCCCAGTTGTAGCGATGCTGATGCCTAAATCGGTATCAAATTCCATGTCCTTTCATGGCAAATGATGATTCGCTCCTGACAATATTCCAGTCGCAGCAATATTGATGCTAAGATTGGCACCAGATTCCAAGTTCCATACTCGTGGCGAAAAGTCAACGAGCCAAAAATGCATATGAAATAGCCGAAATGATAAGACAACTTGCAACGAAATCAGCAAGTAAAAAAAATGTATGCATATAAAATAGCCGAAATGGTTGGGCAACTCGCAATAAAAAGTAGCGAGTAAATAAAACAAATAGCCGAAATGATTGGGCAACTCGCAATAAGAAGCAGCGAGTAAATAAAACAAATAGCCGAAATGATTGGGCACCGCGAAAAATAGACGAAATGATTGGGCAATCGCCACTTTCGCGATATAAAATCTGAAACGATAGAGTATCGCGGAAAGAAAAATATATAAAAATGAAACTTTTTGCCCTACAGGTGAGATCATATCGATCCCTGTATACAATCTAGGGACGCAAACAAAGAGAGAACCATATCATCCCACCAGGCTCCATCAGAAGAAGAGCCAAGTCTCGACGGCTACATCTACAGCCTGAAGACCCACAACGGCGTTCCTTCGCAGTCCAGCAGGATGCAGATGCAACGTCAACGAAAGACCTCATGGTCGAAACAAAGCGGAGTGACGGCAAAATCCAAACTCCATCCCAGCATTCGTCTCGTTATACCAGAAGCAATGTCAACAACGGCTTTCCTTCGCAATCCAACAGGAGGCAAATGCAACGTCAACGAAAGACCTCATGATCGAAACAAAGCAGAGTGATGGCAAAATCCCAGCTCCACCTCAGCATTCGTCTTGATACAGCAGACGAGATGTCACTACAGCGTCCTTCCTCCAACAGGATTCGGACACGCCAAAGCAAATGAAGCAAAGACAAAATTCCTAGCTTTAGGGTCTTGACGGCAACTCATATAAAACCTGAAAGACTATCGGAGATCATCCCACACCATCGCGGAGTGGTCACCACCTCGACGTTCATCTCGATACAACAGACGAGATGTCACCCCAACGTTCTTCCTCCAGCAGGACTCAGACGCGACAATCAAATGACAGAGCCGCGGCAAAGTCCCTAGTTCCAAACCTCAACAGTTCACCAACAACTTAGAGACAACCGCGACATTCATCTCAATACAGCAGACGCAATGCCAGCAAACGAAGCCAAGGCCAAATTCCTAACTTCAGGGTCTTGACGGCAACTTATATAAAACTTGAAAGACTATCGGAGATCATCCCACACCATCGCGGAGTGGTCACCACCTCGACGTTCGTCTCGATACAGCAGACGAGATGTTACCCCAGCGTTCTTCCTCCAGCAGGACTCAGACGCGACAATCAAATGACAGAGCCACAGCAAAGTCCCTAGTTCCAAGCCTCAACGGTTCACCAACAACCTAGAGACAACCGTGACATTCGTCTCGATACAGCAGACGCAATGCCAGCAAACGAAGCAAAGGCCAAATTCCTAGCTTCAGGGTCTTGACGGCAACTCATTTAAAACCTGAAAGACTATCGGAGATCATCCCACACCATCGCGGAGTGGTCACCACCTCGACGTTCGTCTCGATACAGCAGACAAGATGTCACCCCAGCGTTCTTCCTCTAGCAGGACTCAGACGCGACAATCAAATGACGGAGCCACGGCAAAGTCCCTAGTTCCAAGTTTCGACGGCTCACCAACAACCTAGAGACAACCGCGACATTCGTCTCGATACAGCATACGCAATGCCAGCAAACGAAACAAAGGCCAAATTCCTAGCTTCAGGGTCTTGACGGCAACTCATATAAAACCTGAAAGACTATCGGAGATCATCCCACACCAGCGCGGAGTGGTTATGACTCATCGGGGCTCCCCAAACTGAGCCTAACCTCAAGTAAAAAGCAGCATGGCAAAATTCCTAATGCTTGCTCTTCCGACGGTCAAACTGCCTAGGAAGATTGCTCGAAGACGTCCTGTCCAGCCCCCGAAGGGATCAGAGACACGATAGTCGCAAGGCTACTCAAAAAGCAAGATTGCCTATCGAGGGATACATCAGTCAACGCGACGGTACGACAGGAAAAACCTTAGTACCACAGACCCCAACGGACCTCTGTCGTAAAGAGCAGAGGTTAACTGTCACGTTAGGACATTCTTGCGAGAACTTCTCAACTCGTCTCGACTCGTGAGGAAATTAGTGTCTTTGCGAGAACTTCTCGATTCGTCTCGACTCGTAAGGAAAAGCCTTAGGCAATGGGGATTAAAAAACCTGTTTCCTAAGTACTGAGGCCCTGCAAATCGGTCCAAAATGGACTCTTGCATACTATTCACGGACCACACTCTCCAAAGTCGAATCTCGACAAGGAGGGAAACAACCACTTACGAGTCCTCTTGACTTGTAAGAGGGAAAATTCTCTTCTGAGATCCTTACGACTCTTAAGAGAAAACGCACTTAGGAATCCTCACGATTCTTAAGGAGAAATTACACCTACGGGATCCTCTCGACCTGTAGGGAGAAAATTATTTATGAGACCCTCACGGCTCATAAAGTTGAAAAGTCTTAGGAGACAGATCTTAACCCTGACTCCTAAGCCATCGCTGTCCTACAAGAAAATCAAAATAGATTATCCACAAAATGCACTTGCAAAAAAGGGACCATCATGAAGCAAAGTATGTCTTTTATTCATGAATCAAAATGAATACAAAGTACAATTTATGAAAGAATAAAAAAAAATACTCTCATTCAGGAGTATGTACAAAAGAAGAATAAAAAAAATATATACAATTCTTCAAGCCGGCAGACGATTCAATAGGTTTGCCAGTTCATCCTTTTTCTGCTGGGCCTCGGCTTCATGATTTATTATCGTTAAGAGACGGGCCTCCGCTTGAGCCTGTTGAGCCTGGTATGAGGCAAGCCGACTTTCAAGCTCTTTTTCGGTAACCTTATGAGCTTCGACCATTTCGCGAGTGAAAATGACGGCCTTATCAATGGCTACCACCTCCTTGATAGCCTCTTGAAGTACCCGCCAAAGTTTATATGCCCGAGTGGTCTTGGCCGTAAGATTGGCTTGAAGCTCCCTCAGCGCTTTGGAAGCCAGCTCCCTCTCCGAAAACTTTCGGCTGAGTCTCTTCTCGCATGATATCATGTTCGCAGCGTACCGCTCAATCAGCCCCCGTAAGCTCGCCTTCGCGGCCACAACCTCTGAAGAAAGGCGTGTACATTCAAGAATATGCAAGCAAGCCTCCACCTGCTAACAGAACTCAACCCAGACTTGCACTAATGTTTCACTATGGTAAGTGGCAAGAATGGGAAGAGAACCGTTGGCTTCAGCGGCAAACGCTTCGGCCGTGATCAGACTGCCGGCACAAAGGTCTTCAATCAGGGCTGACAGGGAGTGAAGGCTTAGCTTTGCCATCCGTTCCGAGGCACGTAGAGCATAGGGGCCGGGTGGCATGACGATGCGAGATTCCAGCGTGGTAAGAACCGGCAAAGCTATTAAGATTTATAAACAATCAGCGAGACTTGTAAGCAAAGAACAGATGGAACAACGTTGAGACTTTACTTACCCACAGTCATGCAAGAAGGGTCTGAAGGCTCCCCAGGCCCGTCAAGAATCTCAACCTCGTCATCGGCTTCCAGAACTGTAGAAGACATCAATGTCATTATATGAAATAATAATAATGCCGTGAGGAGAGGGCAAACGACACTAACCTTGCCCGAAAGAGAGGACGATGCGTTGAGGAGATATCGCCTGCGGAGCGGCCATCTCTAGCGGGTGCTGAAAAGACTTCCTGGGAGACAGATCAGCAATAGACACCGCCAACCCGCGCAATTCTGAAAAGACAGAAAGGTTCAGATAATGGAAAGATTATCAAAATAAAATATAGAAGGATACCTTCGATGCTTCTCCCGCTTTAGACTGGAGGGATAGCAGCTTCGGCGGCCTCCTCTGTGCCCCTAAGCACATCATCGGGGACGTGGGCCGGTATAATAACTTTCGATCGAAGAGCAGTGGCCGCCACTGCAGGCTCCAGCGGAAGGATGGTAGCCTCGACTACCTGTTCCCTAGTCTCCGGGCCATCCCCAGAAAGATCCATTGAATCGGCTGCCAACGAAGATGCCTCTTCCGGGGGAGCAAGCACTTGGGGAGCGGGAATCACCGAGGGAAGCTCCATCGCAGGAGCAACAGTTGCATCGACCCCCTCCACACTGATTAGTGTCGCATTGGGGATATTTGCAGGGTCCATGGTCAAAGCGCGACTCGAACTCAGATCCTCCGTCATTGCCGAAGTACCTGCAAAGTTTGCACGAGGATAAGAATATGTATATATATATAAGCAGTGCAAAATACTACAAAAGGATATATAAGTGTACCAATGTGCAAAGGAGCTTCTAGTATGGCTTGTTCAAGCCGACGCTCCTTCCTGAGGAGGTATGCTCGCCGGGGTTCGAGGGTAGACTCGTGGCCACCGGTCCACAACGAAAGCGCGTCTTCAGCATCGGCCGAGATAGGCTGTTTAAGAGCTCTCTCGCCTCCCTCTTCCAAAGGACCTATAAATATCCGCCGTATTGATGGAGGGTCTTCGTAAAAGATGACGGCAGGATAAGGCCTCTTCGGGATCCTTACATTCTCGGATTCATCCTGTGAGCATCTTATAGCCTCAGCCAATTGTGCGGCTTTCTCGGTAGATGAACCCGGGAAAAGTAGACCACCATCCGATTCTTGCATGGCTAGTGGTTCATCTTGAAGAATAGGCTCGGATTCCACTAAAGATTCGAGCAGATTGGTGGTCATCTTCCTCCGCCTCTTGGGCCCAGAACTAACTGCAGAAGATGATCGCCTCTTTCCCCTCGGTGCTTTAGTGCGACGCTGACCCACTTCGCCTTCAATATCCTCACTCGGCGGTGCTACCGACGACGATACTGCCATTGCTGACTCCGCAGCTGATGATACTGCTATTGGCGCCCTATTGGCCCTTGATTGAGCTCTAGTTCGCAGAGGCATACCAGCTGTGGGAGTTAAATCCACTTCCGCCGCCTCCGGAATAAGCACGGTGCTAGTATCTCTCAAGGGAGGGCGAACCGCTGCACGCGGTCACGGCGGAACTCCCGTGGCCTGGATCGGAGTGGGAGCCCTATATCCGAGAAGCATCCTCCTCTCCTTGGCAATAATGGGACTGACTCGGTGGAGGTACCAGCCCGTGAAGGACCCCACACATCGAGGAATATAATCAGCTTCAGGAATCACGAAGCGAGAGCCAGTGTTCAGCCGCATGAAGTGATGAGCGGCGTCACGAACAACTTCTGACGACGGGCTAGGCTCCACTATAAACGCCTCAAAGGGGACACCATGGTCATACCCGAGTTGCCGAGAAAAGCGGTGTGGGTCGTACCGCATAAAAAGGGCCGCACCGTTCTAACGAAATACCAGGTAACCCGGTCTGATCGAATATAGGTGCATGGCTTCCTTGGGCTTCAGAGAAGGTACTCCCTCTTTCGACGAGTCGCAAAGCTGTTGAATCGGTCCCGAAGGAGCAGAAAGGACTCGATCGTTGAATACCATCCCGCCCATATTGGCATAGGGATTAATCAGCACGCGAATAGCCCCGGACTGAGTCGGGTCAGGAGCAGAAGCGTCCACCAGCCGCATGAGTCGCGGAAAAGTGTAAGCGTCATAAAAGCTGGGTCTTTGGTGCGCAGCAAATGCCCCTAGCACGTGCATCTCAATTCAGGACGTAAAGTAATGTAGAGAGAAATTTACCACATCTACGCCTGGGGTTGAGGTATTGGCCGTGGCGCTTAGCCCATGATACAGATGCGCTAGCCCCGCAATGCCTACAGCTAGTCGCGTCCCCTCGGCAATGCGATGGGCAGGGTAGATGACTGAGGCTCTCATGAAACGACGGTGCATGGGAATGGCGAACCAGCTGAGCCAAACACTGATGAAGCCCACAAAGAAAGTCTCCTCATCCATACCAGGAGCTGCGATTGACTCGAAAGATACGGCCGACAGGATAGGAATGTAGAACTGCGGCAAGTCCACTTCTTTAGCCGGTCGCTTATTTAAACCGAACCCAAAGGGGTCGTTGATATTTGCGAACTTCGGAGCCGTCTTTGATAGAACGTCTTCGCGAAGGAAACAGGCGATAAAACTTTTAAAAGTGACGCCCTGCTCCTCTGACTCTGTGAATAGCTTCTCAAAAATGCTCAGAGTCTTGATTAAACTTAGGTGCTTGTGGCGAACGGCATTTTCATGAGAGTAGGATGGTGGTCTGGAGATCAGGCGCTGAAATGGGGTGAGAGCTGCAAGTACCGAGAAGCCGTGTCGATCGCTGGCTGACTGGGGCACGAGGTTTCCAAGCCGATCTCACAGTTGCGAAAATCCATCCGTAGCTCAGTTCGTTTGTGTCTCGGTCTTTTTATCAGACGGATTGCTCGACAGGCCGTCAAGCATAGCAGGCTCAGTTTCGAAGACATACTCATCGAGAGACAGCAGTTCTTCATAGAGCGTCCCCCTGACCGGCAACCCTGAGATCTCGCGAAACTCTTCCAGAGAAATTGAAACTTCGCGGTCCCGTAGGGAGAAGGTGTTGGTGGGAAGATTCTATAGGTTTAAGAAGGCCTTAACCCACCAGACATGGGGGACTGATAGTGGAAGAGAGACGCGTATACTGCCCGATAGAGTCCGACCCTCTGCAGTCGCGCACGATGGGCGGACAGGATATAACAGGCCCAGAGAAGGTAGCCCGTGGGATGTCGAGGGGTAAGCCCTATTTTGTAAATCTGTCCACATGGCTGGGCTTCACCTTGGCAGATGTGACGCCCTAAGATGTCTATAGCTGGCACAGGGTGGTTCGGAATCCCAGTTGTAGACGGCTCAAGCCGTCCCGTAGGGGTCCAATTCGACATCTCCACAGCAAAGGCGGTCCGTGGACGATCCATCGGCAGAAATGGATAGGTAGGCTCTGTCAGTATCTCGCAAAGAAAGCTACAGCGGCCATGGATGATATGACCGTACCAGGTCCCCCATAAAAGTAGATTGATGCAATTCAGGTCATAAGCCCTGATCATCGCGATCACCTCTTCGTCTGACGGTGATTGAGGAAAAGCCGCATCCGAGTGAGTAAAGGGAAAGTATGGGAGAGAAGCCATTACTCCTGAAACAAAGGAAAGGAAGCTGTTAGTGAAGCCCACATGTATATATGTATTTATAAATATATATGTATATATAAAAGACAGTGGAAGAAAATGACAAATAATTTATTTTATGGGACCATTGGTTACAAAACACAAGGGCCCCATAAAATCAAGATAGCGGCTCACTAATGATGAGACAGAGTAATCATTATGAGAACAAAAGGAAGATTCTCAATAAATGAACAGTGGATTTCAAATGACTCTACACATTCCCCCAAAGAGAAACCCATCTTGGATTCTGCGAAAATCAAGCAGAACCTTTACTGAAATTCTTTTTCTAAGAACAACTCAGGAGGAAAAATCCCAAGAAGTCTTCTTTTAAAGAACCAAGTTCTTTAGAGAAATTAAATTCCTTTTGAGCAGAGGAATTAAATTCCCAGAAAACATTTTCAGAGTTAAAAGACTCTTTGGAATGGAATTAAATTCCATAAAAAAGACAAGTATCACCATCGATCCCTAAAGATCAGAGAAGCCCTAAGAGCTTTGTTATTTAAAGATTGGACATTATTTTAACTTGGAAAGATGGGTTCTTGTTAAAGGAAAAAACCTTGGTATGGATTTAAAATCCAAATTTCTACAAGAAGTTTTTCAGCCGTTCAAGATCATTACCTGAAAAAGGGAATCTTTGTTAACAAGGTTAAACTTTGGAAAATTTCGAAACAGAGAACTAAGCTCTGAGAGAGAGAATTAAATTCTCAAGGCAAGAACAAGTAAGGAAGAAGATGGAAAGTGGAGGCGCTTCTGAAGGGACTCCTGCATTTATAGGATGTGATGGGGAATGGTTCATCTTTCCTGTTCCCTAAACAGATCCAACGGTCACAAAGGTGACAGCGTTGCACTCACGTGCAAACACGTGAGAACAACGCTGTGGGGGCATTTGTTCCCTGATAAAATATCAGGAAATACCCCAATAAGGTATCACGTGCTCACACGTGACCAAGGGTCACGTGATGGTTTCCTGGGACTCTGTTATAATAGAATTAAAATTCTAATCAAGCAAGCAATTAGTGGAGTCACGTGCCCACACGTGATGGACGTTTAAAGAGCCCACAGAAAGAATTAAAAGGCATAATAAAATGGCAAGGAAAGATCCCAATAAGGCATCACGTGTCTACACGTGACCAAGGATCACGTGATGACACGTGATGATTCCTTAACTCTTTAAAATAGCAGAATTAAATTCTGTTTAAAATGTTAATCAAGGGGGTCACGTGTTAACACGTGATGGGTTCCTAAGTTCCTTAATTAATAGAATTGAATTCTACAGAAATGATCAAACAGTGGGATCACATGCCAACACGTGATAGGCTCTTAAGCCTTCTGAACTAATAGAATTAATTCTAATTAAGGGAAATCAAAGACCCTAAATGAAAAAACATCTCTTTAAATCTTTCCAAACAAAAAGAGATTGTGCTCTGTAAAGTGGAGCACCGTTGGATTAAAAATCCAATGGTGATTAAAATCACCAATTTATAGAAAGATTCTATACAAGGAAAGATTTCCCTGAAAATTCACCAAGAATAACAAACAGAATATCTTTTGGATTAAAAAATCCAATGGTGAATAAAATTCACTGAGTGATCTAAAAGATCATGTTGGTTACAGAAACAACCAAAATATTTCAATGAAAGATTGACTAAACAAATTGATTCTTTTCTTTCTTCTATAAACAGGAGCCAAGAAGAGAAGAGAAGGATCTTGGATTTTGAAGAGAAAAACAACAACAGAGAGAAAAAAGAGAGGAGAATTTAATTCTCAAGAGAGAAAAGAAGTTTATTTCAGAGAAAAGAAACCCTAGTGAGAAAGGGGAAAGAGATCTAAGCTCCATAAAACAAAAAGAAAATTTAATTCTCAATTTAAGAGTTTAACTCTTCTGAATAAAAACTTAGTTCTTCCTTTGGTTGAAAATCTGCAGAAGCAGATCTCCCCACCCGTTGAGAATTTAATTCTCATCGGGAAGATTCTGCCATGCAGATCCAAAACTTAAAGGGAGAATTGAGTTTAAGGAATTTAACTCCCCCAAATTCATAGGAATTTAATTCCTTCAAATGAAACTAGGGTTTAACCCTATATGAGAATTTAATTCTCCCAAATTCATAGGAATTCAATTCCTCCAAATAAAATTAGGATTTAATCCTACATAAGAATTTAATTCTTCCATATACATAGGAATTTAATTCCTCTAAAACAGAATCAGGGTTTAACCCTACAGAGAATTTAATTCTTAAAACAAGAGACTTTGAAACTCTCCATGCACGTAAAGAACTTGGTCACGTGGTAACACGTGACCCTTCTCCTCAATGAGTAAAAAAAAGAAGAAGAACAAGACTAGGTCATGTGCCCCCACGTGACCTTAAAAACAGGTTCCTCAAAATGAGAAAGAAAAACTTAGAGGCAATGCCTCACGTGCTCCCACGTGACCCTCAAAATAAAGAGAATAAAGCCAAAGCCAGAATCAATTTTGGGCGCCCTCACATGTCCTCACGTGACCCCTAATAAACACTTTAATAATCAATACATGGATACCCATCACGTGCCAACACATGATGGCCAGAAGATCAAAAGTGTTTAACACTTATTTGCAGATTTGGGAGTAAAATAAAGGAGGTTTGACCCAATTCTCAGGCGCCTCACGTGACCCCACATGACCACCCCACTTTTAGTGTTTAACATTATTTTGAGCATTTTGTCCCCAGTGTTTAACACTGTTTTAAAGCGCATCACGTGGGAACACGTGATCGCCAAATATATGTTAGTGTTTAACACTATTCTCAAACCAGTCTTAGCCCAAATTGGCTAAGTCTTTCTGAGTCAAGACTCCCCTTTGATTAAACCCCGACTACATTCTTTGAAACTTGATCATTTCATATGACATTCAAAGAAAACTCGATGAATGGTCAATACCCAATAAAAGACAAAATGTTGTCAGATCCCCAAACCCCTGCTTAGCATTGCTAAATAATGGGAGGCTGAACCCAGACAAATGTTCAATAGTCCAGCAAAGGGCCAACATTTCAAACTTAATTGGACTTGGCCCAAATTGGCCATAAGTCCTCATTTCAGATTTAACTGAGCCAATATGCTCATAATCTAATTAATTGATCTTAATTCCAAATTGGACTACAGATCTCCCAATCAACTTTGATTCAAGGGTACATTTCTTCACTCCTTTGATATTTGTCGTTATAATCTTTCAACGTCTTCAGAGAGGTGACGGGGTCCCGATAACCAATCATTCTATGGATTGTGGGGTCCTTAAACTCATGGACTATGATGTCCTTAACCTCGGACTGTGGGGTCCCTTTAAACCCATGGACTATGATGTCCTTAACCTTGGACCGAGATATCCTTAAACTAACATTGGACCACCAAGTCCTTAAACTGGTAATCGACCACCATGTCCTTAAACTGGTAATTGACCGCAAAGTCCCTAAACTAAAACAATACAGCCCAAATGCTCTTTTGTTGGATCTAAATGATCTTGTTAAGTAGATCTTAGTCTAAAATTAGACTAACGTATCCTTAACTAATGGTTAAGTTGTCCTTAGTCTAAAATTAGACTAACGTGTGCTTAACAAACTGTTAAGTTGATCTTAGTCTAAAATTAGACTAACGTATCCTTAACAAACGTTTAAGTTGATCTTAGTCTCAAATGAGACTAACGTATCCTTAAACCCAACCCCAAACCCAAATCTAAGAAGATACGGATTTGGACTAATCCACGCCCTACGGGCGACAACATAAATTAGTCTCCATATACAATCCACGGGAAACCAAAAACAAAACAAACACACACGACACGAAGTGACCATCTAGAGAAGGAGAAAGTGGTTACCGCGATGCGGTAGCGTAATTAACTGCAGGGGCTTGCGCCTGCAGGGAAGAGCGTCCCCACAATCAAAAACCCCTCAACGAGGGGGAATCTGACGAAGTCTGCTACATCAGCCGCATCCGTTTAAACTTTCGATATACGATGCCATAAATCAACTTGGCGTCTTCGGAGAGGTGGTTGGATAACACCAAATAATATCTGCCCCCAAATTCAAGCAAGATGTTTGTTTTCCCTGTGTTTCGGAGGAGAACAGTGTAAAATCAGTAGTTGCTTTCGGATAGAAAAGTTTGGAAGTTGAAAGAAGGTTAGAGGTATTTCTAAACTAATGGAAAATATATAATGGAACATGCAAGAAAACTTGAGAGATAGAAGTATAAGGGCGGATGGTCGAACTATGGATCTAAGAAAAATTATAGTGAGTCTAACTAAGATTTGCATCGAAAGATAAATAAGTATGGTATCGAAAAGAAAGGTTGAAAAAGAAAAGGGTGCCTCTGCTATCTTGCCATGTGGCATCAGCCTTCTCGGTTGTCATGGTGAAGGGTTGGCGTTTAGATCCATTCCGCTGCGCTTGCTGAAAAACACGCTCCTATGATGGCAAGGGTGGTCCCTTTGATGACGCCCCTTGACTGGTTGGTTTAGTGGCGGAAAGTGGCCGGTTTTCTTGTTGTGGTGCCCCATAGTTAGCCGGCTTATTGACGGCGCCTAATTATCTCCTTCTCTGAGGACAGTCCCCAATAGCATGATCCGGAGACCCATAGACTATGCAGAGTTTGTTCAAAATGCGACGGTCTCTCATGTAGTGTCCGGTTCTACCACAATGGTTGCATATAACGGCTAGTTTTCTTGAGACGGTTGGCCCTACTGGCCTCTTGAATTGCTGCCCTCCGTTGAATTTGGAAGACGATTCTCCAGAAAATTGGCTTGTCGGTCGCTTAACACCTGACGAATGGTCATTCTTCCTTATGCATTTCTATAGATCTTCAAAGTTTCGCGTTGCATCTAAAATTGCGTCATAAGTCGAAAGGGTAGCAGAAGACATGGAGGACTGCGTCTTCAGGTCTAACCCTTATCGAAACCTCTTAGCATATAGTTCTGGGGTTGCTACCAGATAATGTGCGAACCGACTTAACGTTGCGAACTTTGAAGCGTACTCTTCTACAGGCTTATCCCACAAGCTCCCTTGTTGGAGCTGTACAAATTCCCTTTCCATCTCTAGATGTGCCACGGCTGGAAAGTACTAGGTGTCAAAACGTTGTTTGAACGTCTCCCAGTCGATGGGCTCCTTTAGTCTTCTTTCTTCTGCCTCCCACCATATTCTAGCATTATCCGTGAGTTGTAGTTTAATAATGTTTACCCACGCATCCTTAGGAATTTAAGTGGCACCGAGATCATTGATTGTTCCTTTAATCCATTCCTCAACTTCTAGGGGAGTTTCCTTCCCTAAAAAGGTCTTAGGGTGAAATGATCTGAATTGTTTCACTCCTGCTACATCTTGAGGAACGGGAGCTAGTGCCTTCCTTAAAATCTCCGCTTGTTTCTTCCTACTTTCTCGCAGCTCCTGATAAAGGGCAGACGTCTGCTGTTGTTGTTGTTCTAGTAATCCTTGCATCGCTTGTAACATAGCTGCTTGCTGAGCCACGGCTTCATTGATCCTATTTTCTCTTCTGTTGCGGTTAGGGTGTCATCCGGCCATTGTGATCTGAATGATAGGGGGTCAGGTTACGATAGTAACCTGCATGAAAGAACAATAATTAATGCAAGAGAAAAACTAATAAAAGAAGAGCAAGAGACACAAGAGAGATTTGCTCGA
Source organism: Agapanthus africanus (assembly GCA_030015575.1). Taxonomy (NCBI): domain Eukaryota; kingdom Viridiplantae; phylum Streptophyta; class Magnoliopsida; order Asparagales; family Amaryllidaceae; genus Agapanthus; species Agapanthus africanus. The sequence goes on along the minus strand of CM057341.1, from coordinate 5,034,272 downwards.
AATTAAGATTTTATTATCCAACTTCAATAAGAAGAGTACAACTGAAAGGAAGGACGTGTCCCTACTGCTATACATCGTTTTATTCGGCCAAAAGGAAAAAAAATAAGTCTTATTAATCTCGATTATGGGAGTTCAACATGTTGTGATTGGCTCTCGCACTAAAAGAGGGACGGCTATATCCACAGTGTCCTACGGGGACAACTCCCTGAGTTTCTTCGGCCTCGAGTTCCCCCTCACTCGAAGCTTCATCCTTCGAGTCGTCCTCGGCAGGAGTCTCGTTTTCGGATTCCTCCTCTATAGGGTCTTCTTCTGCAGGAGCCTCCCCATCAGGATCATATTCCATAGAATTCTCTTCCGCCGCAGGAGCCTCTTTTTCTGGCCCCTCCTCTATATACTCCTCTTCCATAGGATCTTCTTCTTCATCTTCGGAGTTATTGGCCATCATAGGCTCCAGGGTTGCAGCATCGACTTCTTCATCTTCCGAGTCGCTGTCAGAAATAACCGCCTGGGAGACTACGACTTCGTTGTCTGAATACCCAAATGTAGCTTCAAAAGTGATGTCTGACATGTTGTCCTCATCCGAAAGATTTGCCATGACCTGAAAAGAAAGGCCATGGTCAGGATACAGAATGTCAAGGAAAGGACAAGGAACATGAAAAAATTATGAAATCGATATAAGTGGATGAGATTCACAAATATAATAAGTCAGTTAAATGTTTCATTTTAGTACATTGAGGTTTTGCATGGGGCCACCACTAAAACCTGTCACGCCCCGCTTTCCAAAAGAAGGTGAAGGGGTAACGTGACATGATCCGCAACCTAACTGTATTGAAGGTGGTCTATTCAAAACAATTACGTTAAGCGTATGAATATCTATAGCATGCAGAATATGTACCAAAACAAAATAATAAAAGCGGAAGGCATTTATTTCCATTAACCAAACTTTATTACATCCCAAAAGAATGAGTAAAATAAACTAAATAGTTTAATTACATCGAAGAAAGAAACAAAAGCCCTAACAGGTGGGCAACAAATAAAAATATAACCAGCTAATCTTCCGTCGTCAAGTCCGCATAATCTTCATTAGTAGGCTCCACATCTTGATCCTCATCTAACGGACGTTTCAGAGATAGAGAAAAGAGAAAAGGAAAGTCCGTCAGCGAGTTACACTCGAGTAGGATTGCCTCATAAAGAAGTAAAGGTACAAAAACGAGCAAATGTATGTAGGTATGATGTGTGTGTACAGATATGATGTATATGGGTATGAGGATATGAGGTGTATGGAAATAAGGGCATGTTGAATGAGGTATATGTGAATAAGAGCATGTTGTATGAGATATCTATTAGGTAAAAGTCCGCATTAGTTTGTTAAACAAGGGTCTGGATACTCGCGATTATTCCGTTGTGGCCACGGAACAACAACTAGGGAAGTGAAATGTACCGTTTCACTTCCTGGGATCATGATCGAGTAGTAGAAGAATCCGAGTTCCTCATCTTCTTGCTTAATCAAACTACCCATCTCCGTTATTCAGTATAAAGGTTTTGACGAATTAGAATTAGTGCAAATATCATCTAGGCATGAAATTTCCACATTGTATGTCATCCACATATTGGACTATTCGCCCTCAAAGTAAGGTTAGTATTCGCCCAAATATCGGGTTAGTATTCGCCCGGAGACCAGGTTAGTATTCGCCTGAAGACCGGGTTAGTATTCGCCCGAATATCAGGTTAATAGTCGTCCACATATTGGACTGTTCACCCCGCCTGCAGGAATCTTTATTTATAAGTATTCCATACCTAGATTCGCGCATTCTAACCCTAACCGTATCATGTGTCATGTATGTTTTAACTTGTATTTAAATAATTGATCTCATTTAATATGGTCTTCCACAACCACTCATTTTATCTTGTCATCTTTTAAAGTCTGTAAGGTGCATCATAATGTTTTATAGCACACTTTGTTAATAAAGATCATGGCATCTAATGGTAGTCATTATTTATAAGAAACCATGATATTTTAGAGTAATTATAATTTTAGAAAAACCGATAGTATTTTAATGAAAATATCTGAAAGATTATGGTATTTATTTGAAATTATCTTTTAATAAAGTTTTAGGTATTCTTTTTGGAAAATATCATTTATAAAGGTTATGGTTTTTTGCTGAAAATAGCCTTTTCGTAAAGATCCAGGTATTTAAATGAAATTATATCTTTTTAGGATGGATTAAGGTATTTCATTGTAAATAATAATTTTATAAATTATGGTTTTTATTTTGGGGTAATATTTTAGAAATACGTCCGTGTTGGCAACCGCTGTACATGGGCGGCAGGATTTGTGTTCTTTTCATGGACGATTGCCTATCAACCACGAGCTATTTATGTAAAACATTATCCTATAAAATTAGGGTATTTTATTAAAGGTGATATTCTACAAGAACAACTCCGTGTTGACAACCGCTGCACATGGACGGCAGGATTTATGTTCTTTTCAGGGACGATTGCCTAGTAACCACGGGGTGTTTCATGTAAAATATTACCATATTAGGATATCTTATTAAACCTTAGTTAATAGGCTAAGAAAGATTGATATAAAAATATTCTCTCTAAGTGAAAGGGGTTTAAGTTGGAAACCATAATATAATTAATATTACTCCGTTCAAAAGGTAAAACGATTTTAATGAAACTAAAATAATTAATGGATAAGGTTAAAAATAAAATATCATTTTAATGTTCCCAAGGTATTTGATTCACAAAGCCCTATATGATATGGGTACTTTAATTTAAATATAACGTATTAATAAAAAGGAGAGTATTTTGTGGAAGTAACCCATTTTGAGATCGTACAGTATATGTGATATGTTATCAAAAATAACCAATATGGTATTAGAAGGTATATGTGATGTGCCAACTTAACTGATAAACAACATCATAAATTTTTTATTGTAGGTATGTGTGAGCATGAGGGATGGGTCGTTATCCCGTGAGGTCAACATCAAGTCTAGATTCTTTCGTTAAAATAATATCGTAAAATAATATGCATGAAGGGTTTAACAACGTATTAAAATGGGTTGCAAGATTATTATCATGTCTAAGAAATCCTAATTGAATAAAGCGATAAATCAAATAGCGAGAGGCGGATCCTACCTTTGTTTTGAGATGATGATCGATGGATCGAAAACGTAGCCTTATACTACAACCTTAATAACTCTGCGCTTGGATTTTTCCTCGATGATTGGATGAAACCACAGCGTCGACGTCGGCGATATGAAGGTTTGGGTATTTTTTTCGGAATTTTTGGAGTTCTATGGTGTGAGAAAATAGAGTTTGAAGGTCTCTATTTATAGGGTCTTTCTTCCAACAATAAAATCCAAAAAAATTTCGGTCAAATCACCCAAAATCCGCGCCCCAATGATTCCCAATCATCGTCTGGTGATTCGCCGCCGCCGTCTCCAAATCGTGGCCATTGGATCTAAATCAAACAGCCCACAAGCCGCCGCCCTCGGCCGCGTGAGGGATCACGCGTTTTCGCGTGTCGCCGCCAGCCGCCCTGGACCGTTGGATCTCTCATCCAACGATCCAGATTAAAAGGAGGTTTAATTATATTTTTTATATAAATTAAAATCTAAAGCTCTTTATTCTTTTAAAACCAAATTTATTTTCAAAATTTTGTTTAAAATAGTTTAAAATACGGGAAAATTATGGAAAATTTCAGAAAAATATATTTTATTGTTATCTTCAGTATAAAAATAATTTTGGTTAAAACTAAATATTATTTCCATATATTTGATATTTGTTAGCTATTATAATTATTTAAAAATCTATTTTATCCTTTAAAATATTTTAATTACGAAATAATTATTTTAATTTGATAATAAAAATATGTAATTTATTTTAAGGTATTATAAAATTTTATTAGAACATTTTTAAGCCCAAAAGAATATAAATAGATTTTAGAAAATTCTTATAATTATTTTTCAATGTTTTTTTTTTAAAAAAATCACGCACATCACTTTTAAAAATAAAATCATTAAGATAAAATATTTTTCCCTCAAGTAAATACGAAATTAAATGCTTGGTACTAATTAAAAGACCTTTTATTGGGTATTAGAAAACACGGTCGTTACAATAAATAACTGTTGCAGCGTCGGTATTAACGATAAATGACGAAGAATTTTCATGAGCACATCACTCGAATGGGAGTCTTTCTTAGACTTGAATCGGTTTTTCCCGCATACTGGGCAGCTTTTGAGTGCAGCGTGTTCTTTCCGGAACAAAACACGGTCATTCTCGCATACATATATCTTCTCACACTTTAGGCCGATATTTATGATCATCTTTTGCGTCTCGTACCAGCTCGGTAGCACTTCATTTCCGTCGGGAAAGCTTCCTTCAGCAATGCTAGGAGATCGGTGAAAAACTAGTCACTCCATCTGTTCTTGCATTTGATTTGGAAGAGACGTACGAAAAAAGATTGTAACGAAAACCATTTGCAATTTGGATATAGAAGGATTCTCGAGGATGCCTTGTACTTCTCCAATAACGCGGGTCCAGTACTTTCCGTATCATAAGGAAGTCCAGCGGTATTTATAGGCCCATCCATGTCATTGACTGGCGCGAACACATCATCATCGTCTTCGACGACTTCGTCTTCTTCAAACTGCCATTACTCCTCTTCCTCTGCTATCCGTTGCCACTTTTCGGTTTCAGCTTCAATAAATTCGTTTTCCGTCTCTTGCACTGGCTCCCCATCGTCCTTTTCTCCATGAATATCTCTCTTATTGTAATCTCTAACGAAACTGTTTTTTGATTTGTAACTCAACATCCGACTTCTTCTGCAATCGCGTGTTCATACACTTATAGTAAGGACAATAGATTTCGTGCTCTTTCGGTATCCCAAGACATGCGTAGGCAAAATCGGTGAAACAATAAACACCGTTAAGAAAAAAATCAGTTGCTCTAGAGGAAAAGTCGGCGTACATCCAACTCTTGTCGTGGAGGTACGGGAATGTCATATTGGAAGAAAATGGAACATAGCTGGGTTCTTATAGATAAGAGTCGTAGAATTAAAATTTCGTGACAAATACGAGATAGAAGGATAATAAGAAGCGTTAGTGTTAGGTTTAATTGACGATTTCGTTAAGTTTGGTTTCAATTGTTATTGGATTGGGCTCTTCTCAAACTCCTATTGAGAACTTTCTCCTTCTAATCTCAAAACTCGAGAATTGGATTCTTCTTTCAAGAAAGATGGTGATAATATTAAATGTTCTTTATTGGATGTCGAGAGTAACGGCTGTAGAGGTAAGATACCTATCCTATTAAGAATGTATAAAACATACACCCATTCGCTTGTGCTTTCATCCGTTTCGAGAAAATTTCGGTAGCACCTCCCCGCTGTTCTCCGAGTACAGTGTAATAGAACAGATAATCGTTTCAATGTTGTGAAACACCATTGAAACGAACATCTTATTTATCGTTGTACACGGAGAACCAACGGAAAGGTACTGACGAAATATCCCGAAACGAATGAAAAACACAAGTGAATGCAGATGTCTGCTTTATACATTCTTAACTTGTCCACACGAGACAAATCTATCGGTTATCATAAGATCGAATATTAATTCTCGTCATTTAGACTACGCGGCGGTTGTTAGAAATCGAACAATAACATCCGGTGTTTAACAACCTTCATGTGGTTTTATATCACGACGAACACTGAATCCAGATGTAGTGACTGTAGCTAATGCTGTGTTTGAGTCGAAGCCGAAAATTTCTAAAGATGTTCTTTTTAAGGCGTTTCAGGTGGATGAGAAGCTAGTGGAGTATCTCCGGGCTCAGTTCTGGTATAACAATAACAAGACATGAATAGGTTTATGTTGTATTATTTGATTTTTGTTTAGAGAGCATTGATTGATTTATTTTAATAACAAGTGTATTCACATCGTGCAGTAATAAAGCACATAATGATGTTATTTTACGCAACAATCTTGTATAATTCTAAAAGGGATCAGTCATATTCAGTTAAGATTGTGCTGAGAAGAGAGGCTACATAGCGGGCTCTCACTCACACACACACAAAGAGACAGACATATATTCTATATATGTGTGCATGTATATGTGCTATATGTTTGTATCTATGTGCATATATATATATGTGTGTGTGTGTGTGCACTGAAGGAAATCATATGCCTAAAGCAGCGGAAGCCGTGCGTATGACCTCCGATTATTCATCTAATATAAATCATAAAAACATATCTTTACAGACTGAATATCAGTTGGCAAAAGATCTTTCTCTTGTAGCTACCACAATTACAGAAGTCTCCAATCAAGTCCACCACCCTGCATAGGAGGGAAATAAAAACTTGAACGATAAGAACCCTTCTTTAAGAGGAGAAAATTTAAATAATGCTCAATTATTTTTCTCAATGAAATCTCTTATTTCATCATCGTTTTTTCATCATTATTTATGGTCTACTATAGCCATCCTTTTATAGAATTGTGATACAATATTTTTTTCCTATTTTACGGATGTGGGACTAAACTCCCCAGTAATATAATCACAACAAATTGTGTTATAATATTTCTTCTCTTGTTTATTTTTATTTGCTTTTCTACCTTGAGGTTTTGCGGTGGGACCAATTGGTTTTCACATCGAGAACTAATTGTCAATCTCAAATAATTCGTAATTAATTAATTGGCAATTTTAATTTAACAATCAAACTCCTATCAAGTAAATTGTTCATAAAAATTCTACCTAATGTGATATGATAATTAATATTAATTTACATGCAACTCCTTCCAACATCAAGTTATTTTTCTTTAGATCCTTTAACTGAGCGGGATAAAATCACCTAATCGTTCAAACCTAAAACTTCAATTGCCTATGAACACAATAAATTTATTTCGAAAATAAATATAATAATAATATAATTTTGAAAAAAACAATTTTCAAAATAGCTGATCAGAATTTGACACTTTCATGGGATTAAACTGTAAACTTATTCTCATCAGTATGAGAATGTTGGATGCTATCTAGACATCCATAATTTTCCTAAATGTATTTAAGCAGCCCAATATTTCAGGTTTCTTGTTCATGTCTGAACGACAAGATTTACCTCATATCAAAACTTACTTGTCAACAAATCAAAAACTACAATATCATCAAGTCAAAGGGATTAAGTAACAGTTTGAATTCTCCATCTCTATAGATGACATATCTTAGAGAATTCAAATTTGGTCATATGCTACACAAATCATTATATGCGCTCATGACATTTACCTGGAAAATCTCCATTCTCGGTGATTGAGACACAACACCACATCTCACATGTCAGTGTCATGCATGATAACCTGTCACAACTCTAGCTATCTTTTGCTAGTTGTAGATTAAGTACTCAATTTAAGAAATTACTAAATTAGATCATATCTTCATGCAAGTGACCCATCACAGTGCATGATCTAACAATATAATTTCTAAGGATATTATAACAATTATAAATAAATAAGAATAACCACATTATAAATTATTAAGCACAACTATAAAACTTTATTAATATTCCACTAATATTACATAAATTGTAATGGATGTTCAAGGACATATATTACTACTCTAGCAATCTCCCACTTGTCCTCACATCCATTCAGCTACAATTTTAACTCCCATCTTGTTCAAGTGTATGTCAAAAACCTTTTGAGACAACCGTTTAGTGAATGGGTCAGTATTATCATGTGTGTTCATTTTCTAAATTTCCACGTGTTGCCTTTTGTTAATCTCTCTAACAATATGAATTGCAATGGATGTTCAATGACATATATTACTACCCCAGCAATCTTAAGTACGTACCTATATGTGTGTTGGGAGGGTTAATTTCCGCCCAAGGGCATAGCAAGGTTAATTATGCTATGTGAATAATTACTAGAAATAACCTTCCTCAATAGCTAAAGTAAAGAAAAAATCTAATTTTAGAATTAAGACAATATTGAGCACACTTGAAATGATTTTGTTATTGTCTCGAAGGCGTTTACAAGATCTAAACTAGGATTGGGAAATTAAAAACAATTTTAGAATGAAGACAATATTGAGCACACTTCCAAACATTGTGATTTTGTAAACATAGACTATCTAGGGTTGTTGACCAACTCGATCGGAGATCGGATGTCCCACAAAAAAGTTCATGAATTTGAAAAGCTCTCCCCCTCCCTCCCCGTGTGTGTGTTTTGAGGTGGGGGTTCAAAAGGGGGTCACCGTCTCATCTGTGTGTGTGTGTGTGAACACCATCATGAAGGCTCACATAAATATAACAAATGCAGAGAATTTACTCTGCTCCAACCCCTTCTGTAAAATGATAGATAATCATCAGTCAACTTAGATAGAGAGTTGCCACTAGATGACATTTCTTAAAGCTAAACTATTTTAACAAAGAAAACAGAGTATATGAGTTAAACTTACTACGATAATATGGCTTGTCAAATTTCCGAGTTGACATCACATGACATCCACGTCACAGAAGCCAGAGCTGAATCAAGATTTGGATGCATTAACCACCAAGATGAACAATAAAAATGAGAGAAAGCAAATTAAAAAATCATTAAGATAAAAGCAAGAAGCTTGACTTTGGCTTGACAAGCCTAATGGATAATAAACAAAAAGTTTAAGGTAGTTTTACCTCGCATGCGTTCTTACAAAACTCATATGCATTATTTGCAGGATCAGGTAAGAAAGAAACCAAACTGTAACTCTTTCTTGTTAAGATTCTAATCCACAGAGATGTTAGTGAAATGTCAGAATAAGAAGAAAAGCTTAAATTTTACAGATACTTTAGCTGAGAAGCTCAATCCTTTGATGATTGGAATATGACCCTTTACAGTAATTTTCTAAAGCAACAGTCAAGGTACATCAAGAGAACATATGATGAGCTCTAATTCTTATTTTGATTCTTCTCTATGAATCTTAGTTTGCAACAAAAGGAATAATATTTCACTGCAAAAATAATCTATGTTGAAGGATCCTATTAAATCAAACTTAAGCATGCAGATATGTCGAAAGAATGTGAAAACAGAGAACATCAAGCAGTACAGGCATCATTCTTTGATAATTTACCTTCACCATCATCAACCATAAACGCTCGGACCCCATCCTTGTGATCAATCCAACTATACCCATGATCCTTGACAACTCCTCGATCACTCATCAAAGCTCGCACCTTTGAAGCATCTCTCCATCTTCCCAAACCTGCATATATATTAGATAGGAGCACATAAGGCGCTGAATTCTTTGGATCAATATGAAACAGAACTTCGGCCACATTTTTCCCCAATCTCGCATCCCCATGCATTGCACAAGCACTAAGCAAAACTTCCCACACAATTGGATCACCTTTATAGTTCATTTTATTTACTAGCTCTTCGGCTTCACTAAGCCTACCAGCTCGGCCTAAAGAATCTACAACACAGGTGTAGTGATCAGCCAATGGCTCAATCCCATAATGTTTCTCCATTGATTCTAGAAATTTGAGCCCTTCATCGACTAATCCAGAGTGACTACAAGCAGTTAGAACAGAGATAAAGGTTACACCATCCGGTTTCTCTTTGGCTTCTAACATCTTATTGAAAACAGAGATTGCTTTTTCTCCAAGTCCATTTTGAGCATACCCATGAATCATCTCGTTCCACGAGACAACGTTTTTAACTAGCATGCAATCAAAGAAGTTTTTAGCTTCGTCTATATTTCCACATTTGGAGTACATATCGATGAGAGCAGTCCCCACGTGCACATCAACATCATAACCAGTTTTAGCTATTTGAGCATGGATTTGCCTGCCTTGTGACGATGAAGACAGTCTTGCACATGAGTTTATCACGCTTGCATAGGAGAACTCAGTTGGGGTTATGCCATCTTCTTGCATCAATTTGAAGAGAGAGAAAGCTTCTTTATTTAATGAGTGAAGAGCAAAGCCAGTGATCATTGAATTCCAACTAACAACATCTCTTTCATGCATCCTATTAAAAGCTTTCCGAGCTGACTCAATTTTGCCACACTTTGAGTACATGTCAACAAGCCCACTAGCCACAAACATGTTGAAATCAAGTATTAACCTAACTGATGCAGCATGAAGCTGTTTCCCAAAGCTCAAATTCCCTAATCCTGAAGAAGAGCTCAAGATCACAGCTAGCGTGGTTCGATCAGGTTGGACAAATTGATTCTGCATTTTTCTAAACAATTCGATTGCTTTCTGATACATTTCATCTTGGCAATACCCGGAAAGTATCGCATTCCAAGAAATAACGCTTGGGCATGAAATTTTATCAAACGTCTCGCGAGCAGTTACAACGTCACCCGATTTGGTGCAAGCACCAAGCAAGCTGATATGAGTGACCTCGTCAGGTTCAAACCCTGATCGTTGCATTGATTTGATCATTTCCATAGCCTTTTTGCCTTCGCCGTTTTGACCATAGCCCGCGATCAACACATTCCAAGAAACAACATTAATTACGGGCAGCATATCGAAAATCTTTTCGGCATTCTCCATTTCGCCTCGCTTTGAGTACATGTCGATTATCGAATTTCCTACATGTGTGTCCGCTTCAAAACGCTTCTTAAACACAAGAGCTAGAATCGACTGCGTGAATAAAATCTCAGCGAAATCATGATCTGGGTCTTCTTCGACCCTTACACAAGCACCCAAAATGCTCGAAACCGCAACAGAATCAATACGAATTCCGCCCCTATGCATTTTTGCGAACAATTTCAAAGCTTCTTTAACAAAACCTTTCGAAACGAATCCCCCCATCATCGCAGTAAAGGACACCTCATTTGGATTCGGCATCGAGTCAAACAGCTTTGATGCATTCTCAACAAAGCCACATTTTGTGTACATCCCAACAAGCGCATTCTCCACAAACAAATTTCTCTCCAACCCAACTTTCAAGACCAGCCCATGACATCTCAATCCGTCTTTAACCGCCGCTAAACTCCCACAGGCACTCAAAACACTGGCGAACGTAAAATGGGTCGGCACGAAACCTTCCAAGATCATCCTATAATACGAATCCAACCCCTCTCTTTCAAACCCATTGCGTGATAACGCACCAATCAAGGTGTTCCAAGAGACGACATTTCTCTCGGGCATTCGATCGAACACCTTGCGGGCATCGTCCAGATCATTGGATTTCGATAGGGTTGACAGGATGGCGTTCCAGGAGAAGATGTTGGGCCTTGGGATCTGATTGAACGTGCCAAGGGCGTAGGCGGTGTTGTGGGATCGGGAGTAGGAATCGATGAGGCGGTTGGAGAGGAAGGCGTCGAGGGAGAGGAGAGGGGATTTGAGGAGCTGAGCGTGGATGGATTTGGCGGCAAGGGATGGGAGCTTGTTGGTGATGGAGAGTTGGAGGAGGTGTGAGAGCTGCGAAGGAGAAGGAGAAGGAGAAGGAGAGGGCATCGCATCGTCGTGGATTAATTTTGTCTGTTTTGGTGGTGGTTTGAATGGGAATTTGGCGGCAGGTTTTGGAATTCTTCTTTTGGGTGGGGTGAGGATAAAATCCCTATAGAATTTTCATTCCAAGCAAAATCGTAAAATGTGTTTCTCCACCGTCCGTGATGTGATACACGGACAGACGGTTGATATCGCGCTTAATCACCCATTAAAAATCCAACTTAGACTTCCTCCCATTTTCCATTAAATCTCTCAGTTAAAATGGCACAATAACCCCAATGTTGTTGTTTCATAACAACAAGGACCACAGATCTGAAAGCTTGGGTGATGTTATAGAGAAAAATAAGCTTCTCATGGATAACAAAATAAAGTAAGCGAGTGACACTCTAGCCTAATGGTAAAGCCTCGTTTTAGTCTCGGGTTTGAGTCAGTCGCTCCGATGAGTAATTAATTTATATTAAGTTCAATCACTGAATTGGATCAGCCGGAAGATGCAAAAGAAACTTAACCAGGAGGGAAGGTAGTCTCCGAGCGCTCTTTGTCTCGAGTGTGGTCTTTCACTTCATCTCTAAATATCACCTCGGTTGGCCGAAGAAAAAGAATGTTTGAAAGCCAGCGCTTCACGTCGTTCTTTGGCCTGGATCAAAGGATGATGCAGCCGCAGAAAGGGGTGATTGGTTGTCTTTGAATTGAATTCTAAACAACTCCCACGCCTCTAGCTCCACCACTGAGCATAAGCCACCACAGTTGCAAGAACTGAAGAACGGCCTCATGCTCGAGTTGAAGATATTGTCCTTCAAGAAACCAAACCATCTCGCAATGCTCTAAACCCTGTTCATGCACCACTTTTATCGGCGAACAACCAAGCCCTTGGGACTTTCTTCATTCCGATGCATAAATCAAAATAGCCTCGACTTAAATAGATGGAATCGGACCTAGAAAAAGCCATTTAGGTTCGTTATTGTCTGGGGGCTACCTTAATAGGTTTCCTTGGGTTGCTCTAGCAAGCAAAATCCCTTGGGGTTGGGAGGATTGCATCGATTATGGCCTATTGTTCCAAAAATTAAATGAATAAAGTTTATCTAAATTAAATAATACAAAGCTTTACTACTCATTTTATGTCTAAACCCAGCTAAAATGCATCCTTTGCGCATTTGAATTTTGCAATTAACACGCTAACCTTTTAGCGCTACTCTGCTTTTCGCGCTTTAAGTTTCATTGGTTAGCAATTTGCTACCATCGGTTAGCAAGATGTCAGAATATTTATACACCTGGACTGAAATGACCTAAAAATATTGGATTAATCCTATATTATACATTTTGACATAACAGAAAGTTCCAAATCATGCAAGAGCATCTGTTACCATAAGGCCACGGATCAAAACTTCATATGTCATCTAAATTGCCAGACTACGCATTAGACTATACAATGAATAACAACAAAACATGCAAGGAAAATAACGAGCACTGCAAAAAAAGAAAAGAAAAGGATAACAAATATATTGATTATTCATTATAAAAGAGAACAAGAATGTGCGGCGCGATAATTTTTCTGCAACAATATTATTCTGCATTTGAAGCAATGCTCAACTTCAAGTCTTCAAGAAAAAGATGAGCGAAAAAGTACTGAAAAGGTATAATTTAATTACCATATATTTAGTACAAGGTCCATTAAACAAACAATTAATCAACTGACATACAATTACAAATTACAATGGTTTCAAATACAAAATAACTCAGATATCTACAACCTCGCTTCATTTAAATAAATCCAATAACAAAAGAATATTTCATACCATAGCTTATACTGTGATAGTAAAAAGAAATTTACAACAGAGTACCTTCAAAAGTTTTGCTTTGCCTGTGAAGTACGAACAATAAGAAGTGGAATTCCTTGAGGCTTTAATTACAATTGCCGAGTTACTCCTGCGACGACTCAGGGCCTTCATCGGCCTCCAATTGCGAGGGTAGAAGGTTGAGAAAGCTTCCTAGAACCGGTTTCTTCTCTGTGTTGACTTTCGTTTCTGTAAATCAATCAAGAGAAAATATTTTTTTTTTAAATATAGAAAATAAACCTTGCCCGTGATGAAGAATTTTTAGGAATTGATCGTTTGATAGGATAATAGGAAATTACCGAACAAGGTTTTAATCGATGGGCTTCTTGGTTTGTTACTCTTTTTCTTCAACTCAGCTGTAGACCAAAGCAACTTATAGAAGTTGGTGAATTCAAGAGAGATTATTTGCGTGTTCATGCTTGAGAGAGAGAAATTACCGATGCCAGGAGCATGATGTTCGTTAACTATTTCAAAGTTCTTGTATGTGTAACCTGCAAAATTCACATCCTTTGATGAAAGCATCTGCAAGAAGAAAAATAAGAACATCAGAGAATTAAACCAAAAAATATCATTAAATCTCAGGATGATGAATATATACAACAATGTCTCCAATTACATCTTCAGAATCTGCAGCACGCGATGCATGCTTTAAAAGGCTTAATTTGCTTTAAATTACGTAATTCTTGGTTTAAAAAAGTATGATTTGTATAACTTGTGACCTCAAAAGGCTTACTTTGATAAATGACTCGGTTCTTAGTTCTTCAAAAAGCTTCCTTTTGCATATTTTATGAAAATTGAATTTACTTGAGTAAAGGAAATTAGCAATCAAACATATTTCCATATGATTTTTGGAGTATACTTCATTAAAAATTTAGGAATAAATTTTACCTTCCTCCAGGGGCCCGATTTTGATGATGATTGTACAGGAGCTGCAGACTGCACAAAAACAATCATCGGTTAGTGTTGTATAACGAGATAAAATTCAATAAAACCACAAAGCTAAAGTTTAGATTCTTTGGAATTTCTGGGTCCGATGCTCTTCTCACTCTCTAATTGAAATAAAGTCTTAACTTAACTCAAGTACCAAAAAAGATACCCATTTTCTACTAGATTTACAGAACATTTGAAACTACAAGAATCTACGAAAAGCTTCATACTCACAGTATTAGTGAATATACCTGTGGTTTAATAAACTAATATAATGGCCTCAAAGAAATTTGCAAAACACTGTTATGGTAATTTAATGAAAAGCGAGTAGTGTAAATGTGAAAGTTACTGGCAGTTTACTTGTAATATATAAAGTTTTTGGTGGTTTAGCGAAAAGTGCATATAGGTTTCGGTAATTTACTGAAATTAAGACCAAAACAACCGCATGTACACATCATAAGAGAAGTAAACACAGATAACAAACTAATGCCTTGCCTCCTCAAACTTCTCAAAATTCTGAGTATCAAGCTCGTTTTTAACCTCTGGTATGAAAGCGGCCTGCATCTGATATAACATTTCCCATTGAACGCCTCTAAACCACGGGTGTGCCTAGAATCGGTGGAGAATCAATGTCAAAGTTCTAAGAACTAATAGTCTAATACACTGATTTGATGTAATGACGTTTCAACTTCCAAATAAGAAAAAAAACCTTAATTTCATCTGCCCCTTTTGTTCCCAGTCGTTGCTCTACGTTGCACAACAATTTGCAGATTAGATCTTTAGCTTCAGGTGAGATCTCTGCATCTGGAGGAAATTTCAAGTGGCTTCTCCAATTCACAATCTGCAAGAAAGTACATGCAGTCCAATTTCAAAACTTAAAAATTAAAATGAAGAAAATAATCCACACACACAAAGTACGATGGATTCCAAATAATTTGTCGCCCTTACATTCTAGGAAAATTCTTATATTAGTATTTTATTTTCCAAACTACCTATCAATTATTAAATTTTAGGTTGTGCACCGTCCGTATAGAACCCAAAAAACAAAGTTT
Organism: Agapanthus africanus; assembly: GCA_030015575.1. Lineage (NCBI taxonomy): Eukaryota > Viridiplantae > Streptophyta > Magnoliopsida > Asparagales > Amaryllidaceae > Agapanthus > Agapanthus africanus. The sequence goes on along the minus strand of CM057341.1, from coordinate 5,019,029 downwards.
CAAAATAGAATGTAAGCGTATGTTGATGCTGGTGAAGACAATTTCATATGGATAGAATCTTTTACAATTACTTCTTTAGGAAACAAAATGTGCATCTCTAATATACATTTGATCCTCTAGAGAGAAACATTTGGTCCTGCCCCAGAAGAGCTAAGTTGTCAACAACATGTGTACCTTTCTACAGGTTGACATCGGTTCATCAGAATAAAATGGTGGGTATCCCAATATCATCTCATACATGATCGCTCCAAGTGACCACCTAAAAGAAAAAATGAAGGTCAAGAAATTAAGCATGAAGGGAAAATGGGCTAGAATCAGAACCTACCAATCACACTCCATTCCATATCCCCTCTTCAATAGAACTTCTGGAGCAATGTAATCAGGGGTGCCAACAGTCGAATAAGCCTGCATTCGTAACATCATGGGTCAAATGTCAGATCAGAACCAAGAAATGCACATTTCATAAATGATGAAATGGGGCTCAAAGTGTCCATGTAGCATGCACGCTACAGTGACGTTCAAGTGGCAACATTTTATAAAATGAGACATGTTTAAAGCGATGTTATCTCTCATATTAAATACTAAATCCATTTTATGTCACATCACTTTATTTAACGTGCAACAACCAATGAGGCATTTATCATGTTGGCTACACTATAGTGTGCGTTCAGTGACACTCTAGGCCAATTTGACTTACCAACATTCGTCTGTTCTTCTGCCAGTTCAATAATTGCTCTTGTTGTGTACGCCTTGACGAAACAGGGGCATTCAAATGCTTATCGCCCTCCAAGTTAGGTTTCATGATCTTTCCGGAAACAAACTCACTCTCAAAACGATTTGGGAGACTACCGCATTCCAAAGGTTTGCACAGCCCAAAATCCGAAAGCTTCATATGTCCATTTCTATCTAACAACAGATTGTCGGGTTTGATATCCCTATATTAAGAGAATAACGATATTAAATTATATTCAATGATACCACTTCACCCATAAATTCATTTCTAGGATTAATTGCATATAACACTCCCCATCAATATCCTACATCAAATTTGATGGATATAAATTTTGGATGACTTATAGATGGAGGGTACTAATTGCAAAATTTTACCTATTATCCTACAAAAGCATACAGTGAGAATAGATGGATACCTATGAATATAGTTGTGTTTATGAATGGATTCAATTGCTAATACAGTTTGTCCAACGTAAAATCTGGCTTCATCTTCAGTCAATGTATCTTTGCGCATGAGTAAAGTCATCATGTCTCCGCCAGGGAGATACTCCATTATCAGATACAAATACTCTTCATCTTGAAAAGTGCAGTAAAGTTTGACGATGCAAGCACTATCAACCTCAGCAAGAAGATTTCTTTCGGCTTTGACATGCTCCACCTAAATCATACAAGCAATAAGGTCAATAAACACAAACAAATTTTGGTGCATGAGGCAGCTTTTGCACTTTCGAGTTATTGATGGATCCTTGATTAAAACGTCAAGTCAGCCAGCAGTTTTCTTCTATATATCACACGATCTCTTCTAAGACTTCATAATGTAAATTGTTTTCAATGATATACTATGAAGAAACGGGGTATGAAGTGTCGTTATAGGGCGCACACATTCTATTTGCTAATATCCATAATTTACAATGATTAGGCATCTCTCTCATATTAAATGTCACGTCACTTTCTTTTAGGAGACAGCTTCCGGTGAGATATTGCAATGTCTGCTCCACTGTAGGGTGTGCTCCTACAGTAGCATATTGAGCACTTTTGGCCCAGATTTCTCTTTTATTATTATTTGGTAAGTAGATTTTATAAGATATTTCTTTAGGTTTTACACTAGCCTGACATTTATCGTTTCATTATATTTTAACATTTCTCCTTCGTCGCTCAACATTTTTTAACCTCTATATTTAAGCAATTTGTGGGAGAACAGGAAAAGGTTGTTGACAATAGAACATAAATTCTTTGGTGGATATATATAACAGTCAGTTTAAATAATTGTAGAAGTCAGAAACATGTCACACACTTGGCCTCTACGTAGCATTTCTGACTTTTTGAGCTTCTTCATTGCGTAGATATTTCCTGTGGTCTTCTCTCTACAAAGTCTCACCTGCGGAGCAGAAATGATTAGGAATAGAGCTCCATACGTGAAACAGAAGTTTATGACTGCAAATTGGAAATCTGTCACTTGAGATCATTACAACAACATAATTTATTATGAAAGAGTTGATACCAACCTCCCCAAATGCTCCCCTCCCTATTATGGTCAGCAATTCAAAATCCTCAACTCCCATTCTATGCCTCTGCATGCGCATGTATTCACTTTCTTTTTTCTCAAAGTGTTTTATGAGGTTGTCCTGCTCTTCCACAGTAACATCAGCATCGGCAAGCTTCTTCTCTAGGATATACCGTCTAAGTGCAATATATATATTTTTTAAATGTCAGAGAAAATTAACCTAAAAACACTTTAAAGACCTGCATTTTGGTCAAGGTTAGGAGACATTATTGGTTGTATACTATCACACATAATACTAGTACTTCAATTTATGTACAGTTTTGGCATACTGACTTGCTGATTGTCTATAAAAGTTTTGGTATTGACTTGCGTGTAAAATAGCTGGTACTCAGACAGAATAAATAATTCAATTCAGTTGAGTTGCTTTTCCAGCGAATACCACAACTTTTGTATACAGCTATTGGCCACACTTATAGCCACAGAGATCGAAGACTAGACTTAAATGGGACAGAAGATATATTTACATAGTAATATAATTCTGCATCAGAACTCCAGAGTTATTGTAAATGTTTGGGAAACTGCTCTAGTGGTTTAAATGCACAAAACATCCCTGTAGTTTCCCATGTACAGTTCTCATAATCCATCAAGTGATTTATTAGTGCAAACACCTCCTCTGGTTATGGACTAAAACACTTAAAAGACACTCAAATACAACTTTGAACAACTCAAATGATTCTCTAATTTAACACTAAATTTATTGCTATTTTTTTATTTGCTGTTTAGAGTTGGATTGAAGAGTTTTGAAGGTTTTAGTCGATGAGCAGAGAGGGTGTTTATGATGATAAATCACTTGAAGGGAAGCGCTATATGAGGTAAACTACAAGTGTGTTATGTGCAGCTAACCCTACATTAATCCTCTACCATTCACACTCAGGTTGAGCGCCCTTCAATGAATCACAGCCTTTTCTGCACAACAGCGGTTCGTCTTATATCTGTTTGAAATGAAAGCCAAAAATGGATTTAAACAGGATGACTCTGCCACCATCTTAAAATCACTAACATTGCCACCATTGCACAAAAGCTCCGAAATTATGGCGAGGGGTAGGGAACTACTTCATACTCCAACATAGACAAATACAAATAAACACAATTGTTAAAGTTTGACTTGTAGTTTTGAAGACCACATACGTCTGTAAAAGCGATCAACAGAAAACGAGATTGAACTGCAGACGTCTATCGATTTCTGGGGCAGACGTCTGTGTCGATCAGCCGTGAATTATTTGGAAAGATTTGATGAAGATTTGTTTGAACTTAATTAGAAAAGTTTGTTTGGAAAGATATTTGAAGTTTTGTTTGGAGATTATTTTTGGGAGAATTGATTAGATCTAAATTAGTTGAATTAGGTATTCTAGTAGAAATAGGTTTAAGATTTTCTAGGCCTATAAATATAGATTGATTAGGGTATTTTGTATGGTATGAAGAAGAAGAAAAATTAAAGAGAAGAGAATTTTGTATTTCGTATTAAAGTTAAATAAAGAAGAGAAGTCTGAAGATAATTTCCGTGTTTTGATTGTGCATAATATTTTCTTTTCTTCTTAAAAATCCTAACAAATTGATTTCAAACTTGGTTGGGAGTAGAAACAACGAAGATGGAGGCAACTCAAATCACAACGAAGATGATATGTTTGAATAGCAAAAATTGATGGATATGGAAATTGAGGATGGAGAACATGTGGTGCCTAAAAAATTTAGATGCGTATCTATATGGGATCAGCGCCAAACCAGAGAAGATGTCAAAGGAAGATTGGGCGAGGATGGATCGAAAGACGGGGAGTCTTATTCGTGGATGGATAGAAGATTCGGTGTTCCACCATGTATCATCAGAAAGTATTGCAGAAACTGTAGAAGAAATTGACAGATCTCTACAAGAGAAAGACGGCTGCGAATAAGGCTTTTTTAATGAGAGAATTGATTAATTTGAAACTCCAGGAAAATTTCTCAATAGCAGAGCACTTAAACGAAGTTCAGAATATTACGAATCAACTTGCAGTCATGAAGATGTCGATTAGAATATTACGAATCAACTTACAGTTATGAAGATGCCGATTGAAGACGAGATGCAAGCACTTATCGTACCGAGTTCCCTTCCGAGCAGTTGAAAAACTCTGGTAGTTTTTTTTTAGCAATTCATCTCCTGACATAATTATTTCTATGAGCACGATAACTAACCGTCTCCTGAATGAAGAATTAAGAAGGAAATTATTAAATAGACCATCTGATTCATCTGTACTTATTACAAGAGAGTCTGAAGTGGAGAAAGGAACAGAGCAACTATAGAAGAAATCAGAGAACGTAGCCCGCAAAAGATATTTCGAAGATAACATGTCATCACTGCAATAAGATGGATCACTATATGTCTAATTGTCTCAAGATGAGGGAGAATTTAGATGATCTAAAGAAACGTAAAGAGGAAAAGCAAGTGAACGTGGACGATCAAGCGAATGTGGCTCACGATGTCGAGATAGATAACTATTTGCTTATGACCAGTGATGATAAAGTTAAGAAGGAAGATATGTGGTACATGAATTCGGGAGCATCTTTTCACGTATGTTCAAAGGAGTGGTTCGATAAAATCAAAGAGAAGACGGAAACTGTGACATTAGTAGATAATTCTGAAATACAAGTAGAAGGCGTGGGCACCGTGAAAAAGAAGATATTAGATGGAAAGAAAAGAGTTCTTGGTGATCAGGTATGTCCCAAATTTGAAGAGGAATTTAATATCGCTTGGAAGATTGGATACAAGAGATTACGCAATTATTGCTCAAGATGGAGTAATAAAGATGTGCCAGAAGAACTGTATCGTGATGAAAAGAGTCAGAACCTAAGGCTAAATATATCAAGTTATAAGGAAGGCTATGTATGGAACAACAATCTTGGAGTTAGGTGGAGATTTGAACGGAAAACAACAATCTTGGAGTTAGGTGGAGATTTGAACGGAACTCAGAAGAGGCCGTGGGCAGAGGTTGTGAAGAGAAGAAAGAAGTAGGCTTGGAGAGTACAAGTCAAGATGGAGATTGGTTGAAATTTAACTTGTGGTTTTGAAGACCACAGATGTCTGCTCCAGAACTACAGACGTATGTGAAAACGATCAATAGAAAACTAGATTGAACTATAGACGTCTTTTCATTTCTGGGGCAGACGTTTGTGTCGGTCAGCCGCGGATTATTTGGAAGATTTGATGAAGATTCGTTTGAACTTACTTAGAAAAGTTTGTTTCGAAAGATATTTAAAGTTTTGATTGGAGATTTTTTTTGGGAGATTTGATTAGATCTGAATTAGTTGAATTAGGTACTCTAATAGAAATAGGTCTAGGGTTTTCTAGGTTTATAAATATATATTGATTAGGATATTTTGTATAGTTGAAGAGAAGAGAATTTTATATTTCGTATTGAAGTTGAATAAAGAAACGAAGTTTGAAGATAATTTCTTTGTGTTTTGATTGTGCGTTATATTTTCTTTTCTTCTCAAAAATCCTAACAACAATTCGAAAAACCTATCTCAAAATTAAATATAGAAATATCATTTGTACCTCTCCTTTCTATCTTGCAGGCTCTTCATCTGCATCTTGTAATGATTCTCAATGTACTGCTTTGCAGCCTCAACCTTCTGCTTTGTGATGTTTGAAGGCGCCTCATCAAGCAGAGGCTTATGTGCATCCTTGGCAGTTTCCATTTCCTTCTTCTTTGTTTTACTAGTATTCAATGTATCTTTGCTCTTCTGAAATTTCTTAAACCAGCTCCTTGTTGAATCCATCTCAATCACTACAATATCATGTTCTTATGATGACCCACCGCCGATCTCTCTTATAATCAATCTCTGGAAAAAAAATTTAAATGTTCGAAGATCAACTTTGCAGAAGTAAAAGTTATGTAAATAAAATTCATAAATAATAGGATAAAGCGCAATAATAGTTGAAGAAAATGGCATCAACTATTTACCAATAAAACGAAACAATACCCAAAATACATGTATTCTGTTATCAAGCTCAAAACCAGGAAATATAAATTTTTAATCTGAATATATTAGGGGGGAATGCAAAACCCAGTATAAGAGTGAGCAATCATTAAAATTAAAGAGTGTTGATATAATAAGCAATTAAAATTGTTTTCTATATTATGCATTAGCTCTCAATTTTCAGCAATTGGACTTTGAGCTACATACCAACATAATACATATGCAATCTACCCCCAAATCCAAAAATCTCACCTTTATTGGCAAATATAAAAATTTAAAAAAAAGAGGGGAAAAAACAACGAGATCCACAAAAGCTCACACATTGAACAAATCTATCAACATAATAGAATGATAAAAACAGAGATGATCACAATCGAACATAAAAACTTCAAACTGTTACCCAAAATCTGAGACCCCGCTACTATTCTACACAAATGAATTCGCATTTAAAATCCCTAAACTTCCAATTAAAGCTTCGTTTCTTTTTTGGAAAAATTCCATCTTTATAAAGATTTATTTTCAGACAGACAGAATCTCCGTACATGAAAAATTTTCAAAAATGGAAAGAAATCTTACCTGGATCTGAGCTCTTCCCAAAAAGAATTTGAAAATTTCCCCAAATTTCTCGACTCAGCTCAACCATGAGCACAAAGACGTTGCTCACAACAGAAGGAAACTTATTATAATTTAAGAACGAGGATTCAAGAATTGCCCCAATTACATCGCTGACCCTCGCACTAAGCAGGGCTGAAGAGGAAATCCAGTGGGCACTGAAGTCATTTCACAAAGGAATCGAAACTCCGTGTGTTGAAAGAACCATCACGTTACCACGAGCGGTGCACGTGGTTCAATCGTTCCCGCGCCGACGATTGCGCTTCAAGGCGGCAGATTTATGCGGGATATCGTATAGAAACATACGCGGAAGCTTATTACCCGTTGATTTTATAGGGTTAGAATTTGAACGGTGGATGCCGATCGATACGCGCATAGAGAGAAATATGCGGACGTATAACTTTAAAAAGATAACGCGTTTTGTGACCTGGAGATAATTCCGTACGTACAGGCTGACATTTGTACGGTGTAGGTTTTGCAACGTGTCAAAAAGTACAGGGTTTGAGATTAGTGGGGGGCTGTTTGGTTGCTGGAATGCGATATTTGGATTCCTAAATAGTAACTGAAAAAATCTGGATTAACTAATTTTGTGTTTGGTCGGTATTGGATTTACTGTATTGGATTTGTAGATCTTATAATTTTTGTTTGGTTGGAAAAAGGTAAATGGGATTTGGATTTAAGAATTAAAGAGAGAGAAAGAGATAAGGAATTTTTTAATAACTAAAGTACAAGCGGGGGCCCACCAAATAGTGAGAAATCTTCAATAATCCTCTCAATTTTGAAGGATTTTGGAATCCATCTTTTCCGTGGGCCCCATCACACAATCTATACAAATCCATGTTTGTAATCTAAACTAACCAAACACAAGATTTGTAAATCCTAGGATCCTCAAATTCAAAACTCAAGAATCCTACACAATCCTTCAACCAAACAGGCCCTCAAGGCATAAAATTGAGATATATTAATTGTTAAATAAATTCATTAAGCATAAGATGTAAATATTTAATACATAAATATTGGGAGGTTTGGTGTAAAAAAGATTAGGTTTCTATGTTTTAGTACAGCTAATCCTTTACTTAGGTTCTTTTCTTTTTCCCCCTTTCACGGGAGATGCATATGAAAATATAAAAAAAATTGTACAATATTCGGGGTTTGTGAAAGGAAAAAATATTTCCTATGCCGGATATATACATCTGGATAAGAAAGAATAAATAGACGTGGAGGCCGCACATACTACACAAGGTTGTCTGAAATTCTCTCATCTCTATCTCGCTCCCTGCCCGGCATACAGGGAACGTGAAAGAGAAAAGAAGAGAGAAGAAGGGTAGGATAAGGAATATGATGGTGGAAACCTTGAATTTTGGGGATGGGGTGGGGCGGGGGGAGGGGGTTTTGACAAAATTTAAATAAGAGAAATCATTTGGAGATTTCTTTATTTTTTTTATTTTTTAAAAAAAGATGGGCTATCAATGATGATGTGACCTAATCAACTGCAGCGTGACCAAGCCATGAGCTGGCTGGCTATGTTGCTGCAGCTATAAATAGGTCGATTCGTGTCATAGAATTACGGTAAATGACAAGGACTTGATTTGAAATTTACTATAAAGCCAAAAAGACAGGAAGGTTTCTGGTGGTTTTGTTAGGCTCCTTTCCCTTCATAAGGTCCAATTAAGGGTTGATGTGTTCATAGGCTTTTAGTTGTGACCGGCTCTATGTGGCTCCTAAATTTGAAACATGAATTTTAATTGCAAATCTATTATTCCAATAAAATTTCTTCTCTTAATCTCCTCCCGGGTCATTGCCACAAGTGGCGGATAAAAAGAGTCAACAATTTACTACGAAATTCAAATCCAAACTCATCTTGAGAAGAAAAAAAAAGGAGATTGTCGAACCAATTGTTTCAAATGATACATTGAAACCAAATACTCACCCCACCTCATCACAGTAACCAAATATTCACCCTAAAAGATAACCCATAAAATTCCAATCTCACCACCTGAGTGATGTGTAAGAAAATGTAGCAGTTCAAAATTCCTTGACCTCGACATCATCAACAATATTCAAATGAACTGCTAAACCCAACAACTTTCATCATTCAACCACAACACTAAATCACAAATCAAAAAGGTGACCAATTCAAGCATCACTTCAATTTTCTAGCATCATTTGTAGCAGAGCTCTCCAATGACTTGAAGACCGGTGAGAATCGATGGTGCTTAATAAGCATGAACAGAACCCAAGTGTTTGCACCCAAGAACATTAAGCTTGCTAACCACAAGGGCAAGAAGACATTTTGCCCCTTGAATTCAAGAAGATAGGCCCACATCAGCCAATGAACTTGAGATCCCATCCACACCAAAATGCATATCAAACCATTCCATTTGAGCCTCAGATTGGTCCATGGAAGAATCAATGGCAACAGGCAGAAGAACCACACAAAGTATTGTGCAGTGATCACCTGTTACAGACCATGAAAATGATAAATTATCATTATTTAATCGATCCATGTTCAGAAAAGATTTGCGTATTGTTTAATTTAACAAGATAGAACAAATCGGGGTCAGGCTTACTCTTTTTGTTAGCGATTTGAACTTATTTGGGTTGTTAATGAATCGGGGGTAAGGTCTAAACTCATGAGCAATCCATTGTCAAAAATATCGACTTCATCTTGGTGGTTAGTCATCGGGTGCAAAGCCTTAATCAGATTTTCGTTTTCTTCTCGGGCGATAGAAGATAGAAAGGAGGCTCTGTTTCTATAAATGTCAAATCTAATGTAACAATTGTAGTTTTCTCTCAGAAAAAGCAGTTTTATGATCAAATTTTAGGCTAACACTAAACTACCCTTAACTATCATGGTTTTCCGCTAAGCTACTTAAAATTTCTCATTATGGTAAGGGAGATTTTTCTCTAAAATAACATTAAAGGTAGCACCTTAAGGGAGTTTGATGTTAAAGAAAATAAACTCAAGGTAGTTGACTAAAAACAGCACAATTAAGGGTTGTGTACTGTGGCTTAAAATCTTTAGAATTATTTGCATTCATAATGTGGTTAGGGAATTACCATGGTCCATTATCTTAAAGCAACGGCTATTGTTGTCAACTATTTAATCCACTGCCCAAGTTCTTGTTGGAAATGTATGCCCTAAAGGCCATTATTGTGTGTGTAGTGGATGCTTGGACATATGAATGTACAGGGCAATCTTGCTCGATATGATAGTATGCTATTTGGTTTGTCTTTATCTTAACATGTGTATATATTTTACTTGTTATTATGTATCATTAATACCCATTGATAAATCCCATAGGATTATTGCTTGACTACCAGCGTTATGATAGCGACCATACATGTGGGGGCTGGATAGTCAATAAGCACATTCTTAAATGCCCCTAGTCGTGGGAGTATCAAGACTGGGCATCGATTTTCCGGAGCAAACTGGTGTATACGTTTCTAGACCCCGACGAGGAGCGGTGGTTGGTATCACAGCCATTGGTCTTTGGCACCAAAGTTCGTATACAGGTGCTCATTGGAGGTGAGTACACTAGACAGACTTGCCAAGAACTTCTAGATAGTACTATACCTATCGTCAGATATCAGTTCTTAGATGACATGAGTACAGATTAGTCTTTAAAATCTGAGATCGTCGTTTGTCTCGTATGAGTTCCCACTGTACTTAGATTACTACCTTACCACGGCTGTACTGAATCGTGCAAACAGGTTTTAGTTGGGTACGGTCCCGAGCCACATGGAAGCAGTGAGCGATTGTTGGGGATTCGTCTCTCCCGGTATAGAGAGTCGATATCGCACTGTGTTCGATTGGCCATCACCATAAGATCTTGGCCAAGACAGTTGAGATTTACTGATAGTTAGATCAGTAGTTTCTCGAATTGGTCCTGAGCCACATCGGCACGAATTATCGGGTTATTAGGGCCTAGACCCGGTATGCGATATCATTGGACAAAAAGATCGGACTGTATGGAGATTGTCACGGATAAGCTCAGTAAAGGTTCGGATGAGTTTGCTCGTCGGCCTTCATTTTCGACAGATACCGGGTAACCGTTACGTACAGCTAGTGTCGCTAACGTACTTGTGGTTAAACCCACTACCAGCGTGTCATCGAGTCTTTAAAGTCCCACACAAAGAGTTTCCATAGTTTAGGCGAAATGATATATTGGCCGTATTTTGATACGTGTAGGGTTCCGATCAAATGAGTGTACTAGCTACCCGGACTTTTGATCGGACGGTTAATAATATCAGTCGGCTTAGGATTAAGCCGGATTATTAAATTAGGCATTGACTTAATAATTTGAATATATATATTTCGATATGTATATTCCAGTATTATGTTCATTGTATTATTCCATGTCTTTGTTTGTATTTCGATATGAATACGGAGATGTATTCTTGTATTTATACAAGTATGCATTCTAGAAGGTGGACACCTCATTATGGGTTTTTTGTTTTGTTAAAAATAGAAATGAGATGTAAATGTGGGGTATGGAGAAAGAATGGTGATTGAAATGGTTTTGTATTTGTTTATTGCATTTGTATGCACTATTCAAGCATGGATAGAAACTTGCTTTGAACAAAATCATGCTAGCCATTTTCATTTATGACTAGATGATTCATTTCACAATTTCTTCTCTCCTTCCTTTTAGCTCCACCTTCTCACTTACACTCTCATGAGTTGAGATTCAAAGTGAGAAAAAGCTAGAATAATACTTGAACGCTTCACTATATCTCTAAACACTATAGATTAGCAACCTAGAGTTTTTAGTTGCTCCACTTGATTGTTTGTGTGTAACTAGTGCCTTGAACCAGATCACTCGGGCGGATCATCTTCAACAAAAGGAAGACTGGCCTGCAAGCTCGATCCTGCCGCCTCAAGGAGCTAAAGAAGAAGATTTGAAGATCCGAAGGACTTGATCTCTTTGGTATAATTCTTTTTATAGTAGCTAAAACCTTTTTATAGATTTCTAGTTTAAGTGTTTGGTTAAAATTCTGGGGTTTAAAATTTCTAGCGCCTCTCGAATTTTTGTTTTTTATTTCACAAAGGCCGCGATTGTAGCGGCATGGGCGTTATGAACTGTAACATGGTATCAGAGCCACCTAAATACATAAACTAGTTAGAAGTTTAAATCCCACCGTTTTCGTCGCGCAAAAATTGCCAACAAAAACGGTCACAAAATTTCAAGTTTTAAGATGTTTGCACTCCCTACGAACTCACGGTTTGGACCGAGAAGCCGCGGGGTGTTGCGTGGGTACCCCGGGATCGCCCCGGGGGGACAAAGGTCGGGCCCACCCCCCGAGACCACCATGAGGTGGCCTTAGGGGTGGGGGCCCGAGACTTACCCAAAAAGGGTAGGCTCGGGTCAGCCCTCCCTTCTTGGCCACCTCGTGGTGGCCTCAGGGGGTGGGTACCCCTAGCCCTCAGAACGACGGTTAATTTTGGGTATGTCGCTTCCACGATGGTTCGGGTGAGTTTCGAATTCATTTCGACTCCGGATTGGCTTAAAACGTTGGAATTTTCGGGTTTAGTGCACGGTTTTTCCGGTTTTGGGCAAACATTTTGTGTTTGCTATTTGTGCAGAGAATTCTACTGTCGTAGTTTTCATTTCTTGCTTATGTGAACGTCTTCTAATCGCTATACATCGATTAGAAGGGATAACACGCATCTTGCTTACTTGTAATGTTGCTTGAGACGTCTCTGTGATGGTTTCGACGGATTGTCGTGATGGATAGCCTTTTGTGTGATGTTGATTGTACAGTTTTATATCCTTTGTATATTCATTATTGCCGGACGAGCGTCCGACATGTGGATTGTTGTTTCTGTCTGTATATTATTTTATTGGGACACGGCCGGATTGAGGTCGATGTCACCGTTGTATATTATTTCATTTCTATACTAGAATAAATCCACGGAGAAGTGCTCGAATAGCCAGGTTCTAGAGTGCGGCGATCATCACAGTGGCGAGTTCAAATCGCCTCGCTCTAGAATTGACGGGCTCTTCGCCGCACTATTAATAGTTTAAGGATGACCCACAGTAGAGTGCTCAAGTTACCGGATTCCGTGAAGTACCGGATGGCCCACTCATCACCTAGAGTGCAGATTGCCTCACTTCTGGAATTGACGGATAACTTGCCGCACTCGTAAGGGTCTTGGTCCTACATTGTACAGGCTATCCACATGACCGGGGAACGTCGAGTTTCATTTGCAGCTCAAATGAAACCTGGGGCACCTAGATTATCCGCTTTTCCATATTACTTATCGTTTTTTTGTGATGTTACTTTCTTTTAAGCCAGTGAGGGCCTGGGAGGGACTCTATTGACAGGGATAGGGACTGAAGAAAGCCAGTGGGTATATCATGTCTGAGATGACTATATATTTATATATATAGATAAATAAATGTTGTATATGTTTTGCATCTGCGTTAGCCATGCCCCCACTCTGCCGTTAGTTAAGTACCTAACGATGCATGACGGGACCACGGGCGAATGCGGATGTCATATACGCACATTCTATTTTCGTTATTTTCTGGTGTGATAGGTATTAATTGATGGGACAGCATTAATTTTGATTAATGCAAGAAAAAACAAACCTAAAAGATGTTGGAACAAATTTTTTGAAAAACTATAATATTCTTTTTCTTTGCATAAAGGTATTCGGTCAGGAATATCCCGCACCTTACTCGAGAGGGCAAAAGCCTAGATCCCTTCACGACGAGTGATCTCTTGAGCAAAAGTTTATTTTACTATAGATTGCTCGGTTTTCTTCAAAACCACCAGTTTTCAAAAGCGGAGCCTAAACCACTCCTTTTCAAAACTGCCCAGTTCTTTCAACGATATCAAGTTCATTACGTTAAAGGTTTTTTCGCCAAAAACCAGCCGTAGCCCTCCGTCATTTCAGATAGGTAGCATTTAGTATTCGTGTTGTGTTTGTTGGTATCTATCAAGGCATAGTGCTAAATGATGATTATCTATAGCATAGAGATGCATTAATCTAGGACAGACGTACAGTCTTATTGGCATTCGTCAAGGGCGAGTACGGGTGGGTCTAAATTAATCAGGACAATGATGGGTATAACTTGACATGCGTTTTATGATTTGTTGGCATCTGTCAAGCTCATAAGACGCTTGAGGCAAAAATCATATCGGGAGTTTCAATTATACAGGAAACTTGCTAGTTTTACATGCCTTCTAGAGTATGGTAACTAGAGTGGCTTCCATCTAGGTTATCACGCGATGATAGCTGGGTCCCAATTCCACTGATGAGTAGGATTACTTTTGGGAGATATTTTTCACTTCACAATTAGCTAACATATTAGATGTTTAGAAAGGTGTTAACGGGATACGCCTCTGCGGAAACGAGGTTTATTTTAATTAGATCCGTGCGAGAGTACGGGGAACCTCCCTCGGAGTACCAACACCCAACTGGCTGAACGGTTAGTAAACTTGTAAGGTGTGAATGTCCCAACTAGTTCTCCTTTTAAAGGTTTGAAGGAGAATTTGAGAAAACAGTGAGAGCCGTCCTGATTAGATAAATTAAAAACCAATCTAATTTTGCAAGAGTGCACGCTGAGAGTTTCTTTTCTCTCTCTTCAGGTATCAACCATGTCACGCCCTAAACATGATAATAAAATGTGTGACTTGACCGACCACGATTCTTATTCGGGGATGGGATACATCGGCGGCTCTGATTTGTAACAAATGTCACGAGCTCGAGAAAGGGAAAGAGGATTACATGAATTCCTTGATGACCCCGATAAAGAAGAAGCATACTATTGCGTCTCCTTAATGTATTCTTGTTATTGAGAACTGTTTTTCGGTCAGTCCTACCTCCTGGGTCTTAGATACCAGATCGGGATCTCATATCTATAATTTATTACAGAGACTGAGAAAAAATAGGTTGGTTGGACCTAGTGATGTCCCTCAGAGTAGAGAACGGAGCACAAGTTGATGCTGCTGCCGTCGGTGAATATCTAGTATTGCCAAGCGGCAATACTATGATTTGAACAAATGCTACTATGTACCTTCAATGCTTTGCAACAATATATAGGTTTCTTTACCTGATAAAGATGGATATAACATTATTCTAGATAGAAATATCATGAACATTTACCTTAATCAGGTACTGGTTGCAGAAGGAACACTGTGTAATGGTATCTATGTTTTTAATCAAAACACAGTTTTCAATATACAAAACACACGCAAGAAGAAGAGTTCAGATACGAACAAAACCTACTTGTGGCATTATAGACTTGGTCATATCAATGAGAAAAGATTAGATAAGTTGCATAAGGATGAATATTTGGATCCGTTCGAATTTACATCTTATGAAACTTGCTTATCTTGTTTTAAAGGAAAGATGACCAAAACTCCGTTCATATAACACGCAGAAAGAGCTACAGAACTCCTGGAACTCATACACAATGATGTGTGTGGTCCAATGTCTACTCATACAAGGGATGAATTCTCCTACTTCCTTACATTCACTGACGATCTCTCTGGGTTCGAATATGTGTATCTTTTGAAACACAAATCTGAAATTTTTGAGAAATTCAAAAAATACAGAAACGAAGTAGAGAACCAGATTGGCAAAGGAATCAAGATCCTCCGATCTGATAGAGGAAGGATACTTAAGCACGGAATTCATTGACTACTTAAAAGAAAATGGTATACTCTCTCAGCTTACTCCTCCATATACACAACACAATGATATATAGGAACGGATGAATCCTACCCTATTGGATATGGTTCGCTCAACAATGAGTAATGTTGAGTTACATCTTTCATTCTGGGGATATGCGCTTGAGTTTGCAACATATTTGTTGAATAGAATTCCGACCAAATCCGTGCCTACCACTCCATATGAAATATGGTAGGGGAAAAGACCAAAGCTTAATTTTATTAAGATATGGGGTTGTCCAGTCTATATTAAAATACATAATCCGGACAAACTCAAGACATGATCTGTATTGTGTAAGTTTGTGGGATATCCTAAACATTCAACATGATATCTGTTCTACCAAACTGAGGATCAGAAGGTGTTTGTTGCTCGTCACGCCACCTTTTTGGGAAGGGAATTTCTTACAAAAGAAATTAATGAGAGTACAATAGAACTGGAAGAAATTCAAAAACCACAAACTACATCTGAAGATTTGGTAGAACAACAGGATTCAACAATCCCGAACGAACCTCAGCCACTCCGTAGATCTAATAGGATTTCACATCCGCCTGAGAAATACTACGATTTTCTTATAAACGGGAATCGAAAGGATTACATCTTAGAAGAAAATTATCCTATTAGTTTCAAACAAGCCATTACCGGTAGCGACTCTGATAAATAGCTAGATGTTATGCGATCCGCAATGGAGTCCATATACACCAACAAAATTTAGACCTTGGATATTGCTCCTCCTGAAATAAAACCCGTTGGATACAAATGGATCTTCAAAAAGAAGATGGGTGTAAATGGACATGTGGAGACCTATAAGGCTAGACTTGTTGCAAAAGGTTTTCGTCAAAAACCCGGTGTGAACCATGACGAAACATTTTCTCCAGTGGCTATGCTGAAATCCATTCGGATTCTACTTGCCATTACTGCCTTCCATGACTATGAAATCTAGCAGATGGACATAAAATGGCTTTTCTAAACGGATGTTTGGAAGAGTGTTTATATGGATCAGCCGGAGGGATTCGTGGACAATGGGAGCAGTGGGAAGGTGTACAAATTGCTTAAATTCATTTATGGCTTAAAACATTCATCACGGAGCTGGAACATCTGTTTTAATGAGACAATCAAGGAATTTGACTTCATCAAGAACGAGAATGAGCGTTGATGACATTCTCATGATAGGAAATGACATTCTTATGCTACAATCGGTCAATTTGTTCTTGTCACAAAGATTCTCTATGAAAGACCTGGATGATGCCTCCTACATTCTAGAGATTAAGATCTATAGAGATAGATCTAAGAAATTGTCAAGACTTTCACAGTCCAGGCATATAGAGGCCATACTAAAGAGAATTAGTATGGAAAATTCCAAGTGCAGAAATATACCTGCTTTGCACGTAATCACCCTCTAAAGAGATTCTCCCAAGACGGATAAGGAAAGGACTCGCATGAGCATTATACCCTACGCTTCGGCGGTAGAATTTATAATGTATGTGATGCTATGTACCAGACCAGATGTAACTTACACGCTTAGCGTGGTGAACCAGTATCAGTCAAACCCTGAGGAGAACCACTGGACAGCAGTGAAGAACATTATTAAGTACCTAAGAAGGACTAAGGAATTTTTCTTGGTGTACGGTAATAAGGACCTCCAGATGGAGTCTTTTACCGACTCGAGTTTCCAAAATGACAAGGATGATAGTAAGTCTGTTTCAGACTTTGTGTTTACCCACAACGGAGGGACAGTCTGTTGGAAGAGCTCCAAATAAGACACCGTCGCAGACTCGATAATGGAGGCTGGATAGATTGCTGCCAGCAATGCCACAAAAGAAGCGGTCTAAATGAAGATGTTCATTACTGAACTTGAGGCGGTTTCGTCCATTGTTGATTCAATACCTTTGTATTGCGATAACAATGGGGCTATAGTTTTAGCGAAGGAACCACGGTCCCATCAGAGATCCAGACACATCTTGAGGCGGTATCAACTGATCAGGAAGATTGTAAATCGCCGGAGATCGAGGTTTAGAAAGTAGACACAAAAGAGAACACGACGGATCCATTCACCAAGGTCCTCCCTCAAGCACAGTTCGAGAGATTTAAGATGTTGGGTATGCGATACGCTAACAACTGGCCCTAGTGCAAATGTTGGGTACTCGATACGCCAACAACTGGCCTTAATGCAGACGTTAGGTACTCGATACGCCAATATATGGCCGTAGTACAAGTGGGTGATTGTTGGATATGTATGCCCTAGAGGCCATTATTGTATATATAGTGGATACTTGGACATATGTATGTACAGGACAATCTTGCTCGATATGATAGTATACTATTTGACTTGTCATTATCTTAACATGTGTATTTATTTTACTTGTTATTACGTATCGTTAATACATGTTGATAAAGCCCGAAGGATTATTGCTTGACTACCAACGTTATTATGGCGATCATACATGTGGAGACTAGGTAATTAATAAGCACATTCTCAAATGTCCCTAGTCGCAGGAGTATCGAGACTATCTATCGATATTCCAGAGTAGACTAGTGTATACGTTTCTAGATCCCGACGAGAGGCGATGGTTGGTCCCACAGCCATTGGTATTTGGCACCTAAGATCGTATACTGGTGCTCATTGGGGTGAGTACACTGGACATACTCGCCGAGAACTTCTAGATGGTACTATATCTATCGGCAAATAGTAGTTCTCAGATGACACGAGTACAGCTTAGTTTTTAGACCTGAGATCGTCATTTGTCTTGTGTGAGTTTCCACTGTACTTAGATTACTACCCTAACACGGCTCTACTGAGTCGTGCAAACAAGTTTTATTTGGGTATAGTCCCAAGCCACATGGAGACAGTGAGCGATTGTTGGGAATTCGTCTCTCCCGATATAAGGAGTCGATATCGCACTGTGATCGGTTGGCCGGCACCATAAGATTTTGGCCAAGACGGCTGAGATTTACTCATAGTTAGATTAGTAGTTTTTCAAATTGGTCCTGAGCCACATCGGCACGAATTATCGGGTTATTAGGATCTAATGTTTACCACCCCCAGACCCGGTATGCGATATTATTGGACGAAAAGACCGGACTGTACTGAGGTTGTCACGAATAGCCTCAATAGAGATTCGGATGAGTTTGCTCGTCGGCCTTCCTTTTCGACATGTACCTGGTAGCCGTTACGTACTGCTAGTGCCGCTGACGTGTTTGTGGTTAAACCCACTGTCAGCGTATTGTCGAGTCTTTAAAGTCCCACAGAGGGTTTTCGTGGTTTAGGCGAAATGATGTATTGTCCCACACAGAGGGTTTCCGTATTTTGATACATGCAGGGTTTCAATCAAATGAGTGTACTAGCTATCCGGAATTTTGATCGGACGGTTGATAATATTAGCCAGCTTAGGATTAAACCGAATTATTAAATCAGGTATTATTTAATAATTTACATATATATTTCGATATGTATATTCTAGTATTATGTTCATTGTATTATTCTATCTCTTTGGGTGTTCGTATTTCGATACGAATATGGGTATGTATATACGGAGATGTATTCTTATATTTATACAAGGATGCATTCTAGAAAGTGGACACCTCATTATGTGTTTTTTGTTTTGTTAAAAATAGAAATGAGTTGCAAAGTTGAGGCATGGAGAAAGAATGATGATGGAAATGGTTTTGTATTTGTTTATTGCATTTGTATGCACTATTCAAGCATGGTTGCAATTTTCTATTTGAAAATTATTTTGAACAAAATCATGCTAGCCATTTTCATTTGTGACTAGATGATTCATTTCACAATTTCTTCTCTCTCCTTCCTTTTAGCTCCACCTTCTCACTTACTCTCTCATGAGTTGAGGATCAAATGGAGAAGGAGGTAGAATAATACTTGAACACTTCACTATATCCCTAAACACTCTAAATTAGCAACCTAGGGCCTTTAGTTGCTCCACTTGATTGTTTGTACATAGCTAGAGCCTTGAACCAAATCTCTCGGATGGATCATCTTCGACAAAAGGAAGACCGGCTTGCAAGTTCGATCCCACCGCCTCAAGGAGCTAAAGAAGAGGATTTGAAGACCCGAAGGACTTGACCTCTTTGGCATAATCCTTTTAGCTAAAACATTTTTGTAGATTTCTAGTTTAAGTGTTTGGTTAAGATTCTAGGGTTTAAAGTTTCTAGCGCCCCCCGAATTTTTGTTTTCATTCCGTAAAGGCTGCGATTGTAGCGGCATGGGCACGAGGAAATGTAACCGTTCTTTTATTATGTATTTACAAAATTATATCCCGTTGGAGATCAATAAATAGGTTGGAATCAAGATACCCTATGCACAGCTTACATTTTCAAAGATCAATTAGGCCATCATCTAAAATTTACTTGATAAGTTGATGCAAGTAGATCAAGTCCTATCATAGAATTAAGCATGCATACCTTGTTAAACGCAACGAAAGCGACGGTCTGAGTAAAAAGGCAAAATGGAATATCTTCAAAGAATCGAAATATGAGAGCTAGCTGAACCATCATCTGAGGCAAAAATGAGATGAGCTTCTCCAAAACTGAAAACCCCAGTTGGTGATGGAGATAGATATAGTAGAAATATATCGAGAAATTGTGCCTTGGATCAGTTCTTGTGAGATGATATAAGAGAGCTTCATTTAGGAAATCCCATCCATAGAGATAGAAGAAGAGAATGGTCCATAAGAAGAAAACAGACCCAGAGAATACCGCAAAGAGTATTGTCTCTTTGTTTATGCAACTGTATAATAGTTGCAATACGGATGCTTTTCTTTTAATTGGCTTGTTCTGTTTTGAATCCCATTGAGAAAGAGCATTTGATTTGTTGATAGCTAGGACAAAAGGAAGGGAGTATATGATTGGGTAAACTCGAAAATGCACGATAAGTCCATACCAAAATGCAGCTTGAAATTCCTTACCTGTGACGGGAAAAAGAAAGGAAAGAAATATTAACAAAAGAGGCGAACAAAATAAGTCTTAAGTAATGTGTGCTAAGTTTGAATTCGACAATCATTGAGAAATGACTTATGCTGACATGAATCTTTGCGCACATGTCTTTCAAAATAAGAAAAATAGATAATTTAGCTTATAAACAAGTATATCAACCTAGTTTCGATGCTTTCTGCAAAGCATTAGAAATCTCTGCTAGAGATGATCAACTTCCATTATACATGTTATGTAGTAATAAATTGAACGGTTCTTAACATATCGCCCCACACAATCACCATCATTTGTCCTTAGGTGAACTTCTTAGTTCTCATGCCGGCCTTTATATTCCGTTTATTAAACAGTTCTTAAATGTAATGAATAAATATCAACCCAACATCTGACATTTGGTCTTCTAGAGCTGGATGCCGACATCGAAGGAATATACCGCTTACAGCATTTTCATCTATTATGGGCAACATGTTGAGTATTTTGCACATGAATTAGAGTAATTTTGTTATTGCTCATGTACTAGTTTATCTATTCATTATGTTTGCCAAGATTAAGTTTCAGCCATGACATGACAAACTGACAATATACATCTCCTTTAGCAACACTAAATTAAGCTAAAACTCTTATAAATTCAATATTCTATCTTTCATCCACTTGTAGTAGTTATTTACTTCATGCCCAGCATGTTAACCGATATAATGTAGTCAGATATGCAATCATCACCTTGCCATCATAATTTAGTATTGCGAGAAGGTTCAAATGCATATTTATAATTTTCTAATCATGTGGCATTCAACAAGCATAAAGATACTTTCTAAATAAAAGAAGAAACAAATAAAAAGAAGCAGAACTTACACCATTCATAAGACAGAGTATGATCCAGAGAACGGTTGCACAAACTAGAGGCTCACAGTTTCCTCTTGTACCAATAGTGAACGTGAATGGATTGAAAAGCCAAGCTGCCACGGACCACAAGCGCAAATTCTCAGGCACACCACGCAGCTTTAAAATGGCATCCACAAAGAACCCCACAAGCAAATCTAGCAAAAATACACTTGTTAAGGAATATCGTATATGCATCAAAAACTATATTCAGACTCGTCAAACTAAAACAGAAAAAAATGGCATTCTATAAACTAAAGATGAGAACTATAGGAACATAGGTTGCATCAAAATGCCGCTAAAATAAAAGAAAACCCAATGCATCATTTGAAGAGATTCCTTATTATCTTAGTAGTTATGACTAGTGTTTCCCTAAGAGCAAAGCTATGCACCAAAATTTCAACACCCAAGGCTCACATAATCAGAAACCAAAAAATTAGCAAGTGGGTGAACTTTTTGACAGGGATTGAAAGTTAGAGTTGAAGGTATTACTTTTTACATAAACCATGCAAAATGCCAAAATTAATAATAATCTTTCAAGGTAATATCTATGATATTTACCCCCAGACAGGCAGCCATGCCCTAGATCTGTTTCTTCATGTTTTGATACATTTCAGCAGTTGTTTGAAAAACAGCCTTATGACTATCTGCCTAATCATATCCAGAGACCCTGATAGAAATTTCACTTTTGTGTTTTCCTTTGTTCTGTTTTTCTTTTTGATGGGTGTTTTGCATATTCAATTGGGTATATGAATCTTTCCTAAACCTTTAAGTTAGTTTCATTGTGTATAACATCGCAATAACTCACAAACTAAAGTCAAAATCCCTAAAATCATGATTACAATTAGCTATTAGTAACAGAATCCAACCAAAAACACCAATTCACAATTCATAGATCTCATCTTCACACACCTCTGACAAAGCACTAATATCCAAGTTACAAATTTGATGAATCAGCTCATCACTAAATATTCATACGCTTTGCTTCATAAAAAGTTGAAGCAGTCGCTGATTTAGTCCAAAGATTTCACCTTTTTCACACCCCCTGGCTATAAACCCTAACATGAAATCAACTTCGACTCCAAAGCCATCTCTTTGCTTAACAAGAAGAAGAAGAAGAGGAAGAAGAAGAAGAAGACATCAAATCAAAATTTGATTCAGAAATAATCATACCAGCAAAAGAAAACACAACTTTGCCGCAGGATCGATGAATCAACGAATTGGGAACGAGCAAGAAAGCCAGCAGAGGCGAGTATCTGTAGGTAGATCTCTCAAATGGCGATTTCCCCTTCGACACCAGGTCAGCGGCGTCGGAGAAGACGAAGTAGTCGACGTCGGTGTATCGAACCTCCATGTGCGAGTCCTGCCACTCGCCGTAGACGATCAGCAGCAGCCGTAAAATCGCTGAAAACAGGATCAGACGGCTGAGATTGAGCGGAGCCATTGTTGTAGTTTGTGATTCGAAGTCGGAAAAGGAAAAAGGTAGCGCCTTTGTTGAGATTTTGTTAGATCTGAAAAGGGTTTTGGGATGACGACGTATAGTTGTAAATAAGCCCCTGTATACTTTAGAATTTGAAGCTACTATCGAGGTTTATGCATGTTAGGGCCTACAAATATGAACTTTTTCTTCGTAAAACCCTTTGAAACACCAATATAAACTGTTTTATCTTTTCTTTGGAGTTTATGTAGAGCTTATATTCATGATTAATTTGATGGATAAAAACCACCATCGTATCATGTGATATGTGGCTTAAATAACTTGTGTGGTATAAAAGCTATGTTTTTTTATTGGAAAAATAAAATAAAAGTTGAGCTATATGTTTTACTATAAAAAGAAAAAAAACAAAGTATCCTTTTAAAACCGTTCTTCACAAATTTGACTCTATAGGGCTGGCTAAAGAAAGAGATTGCATTAGATGCTGGTGCTAGAATTTTTTTACATAATTTGGTCTTTTGGTTGAAATGAATATATATTCAATGCATTTTAGTGTTACATTGGTTAAAATGAATTATCTATACATTTTGGTGCTACAATGAAACTATTGTATCAATCAGACAAATTTGAAAACTAAAAAAGTTAATATAAGAAATCAAATCAAAAGAGAGATAAGACCATAAGAAAAAGTTAGAGAACCAATCAAGATAACATAACAACCATCACTTGGTTGCTAAATTTGTCAAGGATTTGCCATTATTTGGATTCTTGAATCCAGAGTGTAAATCCACTAATTCTAACTCTACGTTCGTAGGATTTTGGGTTTTGGATTTGATTGTTTTTTGTGAGGGGACCGTCATTTTTTGGGATATTTTAATCCAAAAAAAACTATGGATTTGGCGTTGTTCGCGTGGGGCCCACGTTATTTATGTTATTAAAAAATCTCCTCTCTCTAATTCTCAAATTCAAATCTCACTTATTTTTTCCCAACCAAACAAGGATTACAAGGATATACAAATTCAGCACTAGGAATCTAATACCAACCAAACGCAAAATAAGCTAATCCGGATTTTTTCGATTGTACTGTTTGGGAATCCAAATTTCAAAATCTCGCAACCAAACAACCCCTAAGAGGCAACATCCAAATTAATTTTATAGAACAAAAAAAACTTAAATGGATCAATGAATATAATAAATTGTCGAAGGCATAGGAGCTAATCTATAATCCTAAAAAATTGCCCTTTCCTCCTGTACTATAAGCCCAATTCTTCCCTTACCTCAACTCAATCTATATTCCCACCGCCATTAATAACAAATCCACAACCACAGCAACTAAAGACTCCCATGAAGTCACCGAATACCTCTTCCCATACTTTTTCATGAAGCTGTTGGGGAAGAAGAAGAGTTGTTATACGGAACAATACTCGGGACAACACAATCACGCGATCAACGCAACCACTCAATTAATCAGCGAAAAATAAAACGATTAAACGATGCGAGAATAAATAAGAAATCAAATATAAACAAGAGATGATTTTTTAACGAGGTTCGTCCACCGTATAACTACCCCCGGCAGAGCGGAATCTGTAAACGTTCAATAGAAATCTTGAATCAATTACAACCACGAGCAACCCCAGAAGATTTCTCTCAAATCTCTCTAGATCTCATAAACCCTAACCGTCACCTTCTCAATACAGTGATCTCTCCCTAGATTAATATAGACAGCATCTAATACATGTATGAGAGGTCCCCTTATATAGGCAAGTCTTAAACCTAACTAAAATTGAAATAAATCTCAATTTACCAAAAAAATCATTCGCTGCAGTTTCGTCGTCAACAAACGTCTGGCCCACGTTTGGTCAGATGTCTGCTTCTAATCTACACATCTTGATTTCCCTTGTGCAGGCGTTTGGCTTGTCCTCAGACGTCTGATCTCAAGTCATGGGTTGGGCTTCATCTCTTCACCAGACGTCTGAACCATACTTGGTCAGACGTCTGGCCTCCAGTCTCTAGTCTTAAGTTTGTCTCATGCAAATGTCTGTCGTGTTGGCTTTCAGACGTCTGCCGTTGCTCTGTTGTTTTGACATGCTTTTCATGTGCACGTCCGACGTCTGCTGTTGTCTTAGATAGACGTTTGACCCGAAACAAACTCTATAATTTCCAATAATTTCCCATTTGGAGATACTTCAGCCTTGATTCCCAACGCTAGTGGACTTTACACGACTCCACTCTGCTCTCTTCTTATTAGATTTTCATGGAGAGTTTCGCCACCCTACAACAGAGCTTTAGTCTATCTCTGTCTACGATTTTGGAGATTATATCCGCCGGATTATTTTCTCCCGCGATCTTGTGCAATGTCAACCCGCCTTCTTCCACCGCAATACGAATGAAATAATACCGCACCTTGATATGTGTCACGTCCCACTTTCCAAAAAAGCGGTAGCGGGCACGTGACAAGCTTGTGACATATTTATTCCGATAAGATCATTTCTCGAAAATAAATACGCTAAGCGTATATAAGTAATATAAAATGGCAAAAATGAACATGATAATGAAAATCCAACAGCCATTTTATTTATATTCAATTGCCACAAGTTTCAAACTGATTACAAGATGTCTGAACATAAACATAAAGATAAAGAGCCTAAACATATGTCATACTAAACTGTAAAGCTAAAAAGAAAACTAAAGATTGACCTGTAGAGCTAGTTGGTCGTAATTCTTTGCAGTCAGTTCCATCTCCTCGGTCTCTAGATTATCTGACGAACTTTCCAAAGAAAATAAAGTGATGGGTGGAATACCCGTCTGCGAACTTGCGCTCGGTAAGTCCCTAAGAAAGGTGGATGTGAATGTATAATGACAAGTTATATAACTGAAAATGGAAATTATGAAGCAGTAAAGGGGTGTGATTTGGTAATTAGCATAAACATAACAATTCTATATAGCATGGCAATTATATATAACATGGTTGTATAGTGTAGATAATGTATCTGTTATCAGATACATATAACAGTTAAAAATGCTGAACATGTAATGAATAGCAATGTGTCCTAAAGAATTCACTAAAAGGGTAAACTAACTAACATGAGTTCAAGTGTAAATGTCAATCAAATCTCAAGAGTGTTCTCGAACCAAACAGGCTATCGTTTAGGATAAGAAACTATGGGCCCGAATCAAGAGTGTTAGTAATGGGGTTTCAACCTAGTGTTGAAGTATTCTAAACCTAACAGGCTATCGTTCAGGGGCTTGAAAACACGGATCCTCATGATAGATTGCATGTGTTAGTATTCATGGATTCATATACTAGGGGATTTCTGAGATTTCGTTTAATTCATACTTAAACTATCCCAACACACCGCGTAACCTAATTAGTCTACGAGTAATGTCACAAGTCTTAATCGAACCATGAATACGAGAAAGTGTACGAGTTCCATGCCAAGTTGAGTTCATGTCAAGTTCGAGCATTCATGTCATATTCAAATTTTCAAGTCAAGTTTATATTCATAGCTCGAGTCAGGTCAAGTGTATTCATATTAAGTGATATTCATGGTTCGAGTTCAATTGAGTCAAGCATGTAATAAATTCGATTACAAGTAATGTATATTATCAAGTGTTGTGTTATGTTTAAGTCGATATTCATGTAATTTGATTTTCTTGAGTCAAGCATGTAATAAATTCGAGTACAAGTAATGTATATTATCAAGTGTTGGGTTATGTTTAAGTCGATATTCATGTAATTTGATTTTCGTGAATATACATATATATATAAGGAGCAGACAAGTGATAACGCTAATTGTCTCCAGCTTCTCGAGGCTCAAGAGAGAACAAGTCATTTAAACCCGTTTGCAACCTACACACTCGCTAGTTACCAGTTGTATAGTTCTAGGTATTTATGTGAAAATATATCATTTGGAATTTTAAGATATTTATTTAAATTAGACCATTTGAAATCTCGAAGGGGTTTTATGTAAATACTTTATTTCAAAATCTCAAGTGTGTTTTTGGTAAAAAAAAATGCTAATTAAAATGTCGAGGATTTTTAATAAAAATATATTTTAGATTTCGTTGTATTTTAGTGACAAAACCTAGATTTTAAGAGTTTATGGTATTTTAGTGAAAAACTATCTTCTAGACAACTTAAAGTATTTTAATATAATTTTAACATTTTCAATTTAGGGTATTTTATTGAAAATCTAATTTGCGTTTTCTTTTTAAGGTACATATTTTCATTATCTAAACATCATTGTGTAAGGTTAGCTTAGCACCTTAGCAAGGTTTTGGCAAGTATCAAATATGCTTCTTTAAAATTTTTGGGGTGCTAAACAAACCCTAACCAAGATCTTAACTAGAGAATTAGGGTTAACTATGCATGTAAACAACTTTACATCTAAGAGAGAGGGATTATTGTTCCCCTCCGAAAGACGGCGCGACATGACATCTTGCCTGAGATTCGGGGCAGATGCTAATTGGTGCTATCCGTCTACCTCTCCGAAGATGCCAAGTTAATTTATGGCACCATGTATCGAAGGTTTAAACGGATGCGTCCGATATAGCAGACTTCGTCAGATTCCCCCTCGCTTGAAGGGTTTTTGATTGTGGGGACGCTCTTCCCTGCAGACGCAAGCCCTACAGTTAATTACGCTACAGCGCTGCGGTAACAACTTTCTCCTTCTCCAGATGGTCATTTCGTGTCGTGTGTGTTTAATTTGTGTTTGGTTGCCCATGGATTGTATACGGAGACTGAGTTATGTCTTCGCCCGTAGGGCGTGGACTAGTCCAAATCCGTATTATCTTAGATTTGGGTTTGGGGGTTGTGTTTAAGGATACATTAGCCTCGTTTGAGACTAAGATCGACTTAAACGCTTGTTAAGGATACGTTAGTCTAGTTTTAGACTAAGATCAACTTAACGGGATCGTTTAGATCCAATAAGAGAGCAATTTAAGGGGGAGCCCTGTTGTTTAGTTTAGTGACGTTGCGGTCTATAGGTAGTTTAAGGATATTGCGGTCCAATGTTAGTTTTAAGACGTTGCAGTCAAGGTTAAGGACGTCGTAGTCCGTGGATTTAAGGACTCCACAGTCCAATATTAGTTTTAAGACATCACGGTCAAGGTTAAGGACGTCATAGTCCGTTGTTAGTTTTAAGACATTCCGGTCAAGGTTAAGGACGTCATAGTCCGAGGGTTTAAGGACCCCACAGTCCGGCGTTAGTTTTAAGACATTACGGTCAAGGTTAAGGACCTCATAGTCCATGAGTTTAAGGACCCCACAGTCCGTATTAATGTGTGGTCATCGGGACCCGTCACCTCTTTGAAGACGTTGAGAAATTACAACGCCAAGTATCAAAGGAGTGAAGAGATATACCCTTAAACCAAGGTAGATTAAGTGATCTGTAGTCCAATTTAGAAACCAAGATCAATTATTATATTATGAGCCCATTGGCCCAGTTAAGTTTAAATTGAGGACTTATGGCCAGCTTGGACTAAGTCCAATAATATTTGGGATATTGGCCCTCTGTTGGTTCATTGAAGGAGAGGCTTTGCCTCTGGAAACTTAGCCAATTGGGCTAAAGATAGTGTTAAACACTAGAGACCAACAGTGTTGAACACTGGGAATAAAATTAACGAGTTAGTGTTAGACACTAAAAGATAATCAGTGTTGAACACTGGGAACAGAGTTTTCAACTTAGAGTTAAACACTAAGCAAATCAGTGCTAAACACTGGGGACAAAATCTCCAGACTAATGTTAAATACTAAGGAGAGAGGGGTCACGTGTGGACACGTGAGAGCACCCTGATTCCCCTTATTTTATTCAGTCAAAAGTATTGAATACTTTGAATTATCACGTGCTGTCACGTGATGAGAATTTAGGCGTTTATCTGTTAGAGCTTCAGCCAAGAGGTCACGTGGTAGCACGTGAGAGCGCCTTGCTTCCCTTTATTTTGTTCTACAGATAAGTGTTTAACACTTTTGATTCTGAAAGCCATCACGTGTGGGCACGTGATGGGGGCTTGCGCTTTGATCTGTTAGAATGTTCATTAGGGGTCACGTGTTGACACGTGAGGGCGCCCTAGAGCTCTTTTCTGTTTCCTTTTGCCTTTTTCTCTGTGTGCTTTAGAGATCACGTGGGGCACGTGAGGCATTGCCTCAAAGTTCTTTTTTATGGATCTTTGCAGGAGTCACGTGGTGGCACGTGACTCTGGTTCTTTGCATGTTTTGAAGATCTGTTCATCTTTTAAGAATTAAATTCTTCATAGGGTTAAAACCCTAACAACAAACTTTAGAGAAATTAAATTCCTGTTTTCTTTTGAAGAATTATATTCTTAAATAGGGTTAAACCCTAATTTCTCTTCTTAAAGGAATTAAATTCCTGTGAGTTTGAGAGAATTATGTTCTCAATTAGGGTTAAACCCTAGTTCTGTTCATTTTGAAGGGATTAAATTCTCATAACATAGGGTTAAACCCTAATTTTATCTCAAAGGAATTGAATTCCTATCATTTTATGAGAATTAAATTCTCAAAACTCAGCTCCTCCTCTGTGTTTTAGATCTGCATGGCAGGATCTCAAGCCAATGAGAATTAAATTCTCAATTCATGGGGAGATGTGCACTTTGCAGATCCTCCACCAGAGAAAGAACTAGGTTCTTTTCTTTATATAAGAGTTAAACTCTTTTGAGAATTAAATTCTCCTCTGAAGCCTCCCTTTTTTTTCTTATCTAAGGTTTTCCTTTTGCAGAGAATCAAAGGCTCTATATCTCTTTCTCTTTGTGTATCAAAAGAAAGAGGTCCAAAAGTCCAGAAGCCCCTCTCTTCTTTTCTTGGCCTCTATTTATAGGAGAAGGAAAAGAATCAATCTGCTTAGTAAATCTCTTATTGAGGGATTTGATTTATTCATCGGGAGATTTGATTTATCTTCATCATTAATCTGGGCCTTTAGATTGTTAGATGAATTTTATTTACCATTGGATTTTAAATCCAAAGATATCCCTTTGTTATTTCCGTTAGATTTAAGGGGAAATCTTTCCAAGTCCAAGATTTTTCCATAAATTGGTGATATTTAATCACCTTTAGATTTTTAATCCAACGGTTTTAGACAATCCTTCTTTATTCTGGAAAGATTTGAAAGATTTATCCTCAGAATTTAATTCTGTCAAAGAATAAGGCTTTTAAAGCCGGTCACGTGTGGCCACGTGACCCCTGGTCACGTGTGGGTGGGGGTGTCACGCCCCGCTTCCCAGAGTACGCTAAGATGGGCACGTGACATAGCCAATTATGCTACCTGTGGATAGGAAAAATCCTTCCACAGTCACATTACGGCTGTAGAGATATCAAGAACAGGAAAGTAAACCAACTATCTAGTACATGTCCATAAGCCAGGGTAAAAGAGTCAAGAAATAACAATATGCGGAAGCCAAAAAATACAATAAAAGAAACACCTGGAAGTGAAACTACATACCGACAGGAACTTCACCGCTCGTCTAACAGCGGCAATACTCCTGATCAGTCTGCAACAAGGTAGAAGAATCTGGGCCATGCAAAACCCAGACGTCAGCGCGTCATATCATGAAACAATAAAAATATAAACAGGGTAACAAGCAATGCAAATATGATCATGAATGAAAAGTAGATGTAACAGTAATGTAAATCAGAGCAGTGAAGGGTAGTGTGCAGTGAGTACACTAAACTGTTCTATTGGGTTTTCTACTCTAAAGTCTTTGAAATCAATTTGATGAATCATCGATATAACTCAATAGTATCCCGTGCATGTCCGGGACCACGGTTTACAGACTCTCAGGCTAAAACCGAGACGTGCCGCTAGGCAGTAAAATGTAGCAGGTACAGACGAGTGATGTCAGCATCATCACTCCGGGCCTAGCCTAGCCCGTAAGACTGATCAGAACAGGTATCGAACTGTTGAGTTATAAGTCAGGTTTCACCATTGATTTCCCCATACCCCTAAGCTATATGTGTCAAGTCAGGTATTCAGTAATCAAGAACTAATGCCAACACAGGATCAGGTGAGAGCAGGTTTGTCTGGATAGACAACAGGAACGGTCCGTGAGGACTACATTTCAGGTTTGTTGGCATTAGACACGAGATCAAGTAACGGGTCAAGCCATGGTACATCAGGTCGAGTCAAGTAGTGTACGGTACCATATCGGGTCAGGTAATATGTGTAGCAAGTCATGTCAGGGTGTATCAGATATCACGTGGGTGCTCATAATCAACTAGCATGATCATGGTTATAATTAAACAAGCATGGTTACTATCACAACAATAGACTGGCACATGTAATATGATATGCAGATGGTTACCGATTTGATTACTTGGATGCACGGTTAGCAATTTGGGTTTAAGAGATAGTTCTATCATTTCATGCATACAGTATGACCTTTATGGATGTTAAATTCATGTTTAAAGTGTACTAAATAATCTAAAGATATAATTGAATATAAATCAGGTGAGTTGTATGCACACGGTCGTCCGACAGGATATAAAATGTGAAAGGGTATTGCGGGTCATGCAAATAAGTGTTACAAGATTTAAATATGAATGCGGGTACTATGTACAGCAGAACTAACAGCAAACGGGTATATTTCGAACCATGATTCTAAAATGATATAATGGGACGTCGACATGTTAAAAAAAGAATTCTGACATTAAAAATGGAACTACCGATCTAAAGTGCACTCTAACAGGTACATAGTAATTTAAAAGGCATAAGTAGTAGTTTAAATAGCATGTAGCAAGATTAACTTGCCTGGACGGATCCGGAACGGGAATGCGGAACTTCTTACGTCTGCGGGAAACGTCGCGACGCGCGCACGGTACATTGAACAGATCCAAACCACGCACATCGTGATCACACAGGTCAGGTACGCTCGCTGGGTCGTCAGGATCGTCGTCGGCACGACCGGATTCCGACAATCCACGAACAGTGAATACCAAATACTAAAAGGTAAAGAAATACTATAGAAAGAAGGAAAATAGAGAATGGAAGGGAGGAAGGAGAATGAGGCAAGAAGGATTGCTCACTGGGTATACAGAGGAATGATGGCGTTGACGGCGATGGTCGGAGGAACTCCGGCGATGAGATTAGGTTGTTAGGGGGTTCGGTTAGGGTTACGCCAAGTGTTTGTTGGCTGGCCTCAAGGTGCAGAGGTAAGCAGGGTTGGTGAGAGGGAATCAAGGCAGAGGAGCGGATGAGAAGAGGTAGAGATGTGACGACGAGTCACGGGTCTCCGGTGATGGGTTGCCGGCGAAGTGTAAGGGTGTGCAAGGGGGTGCTCGGGTTCTAGGGCTGCAGGCTCATCGGAATGCTAGTGCAGGGTGGCGAGAAGGAAGAGTTGAAGAGGTGGAGACGATGACGATGGGGTTGAGGGATTGCCGGCGACGAGATGTTCAGGGTGATGGATTCTCGTCACAGTGGGTGCAGGAGTTACTAAGATGGGAGAGAAGAGAGAGAGGATGAGGAGAAGAGAGGGAGAAAAAGGTGATAGAGACGAGGAGAGAAGGAGATGTTGGCGATGACGATGTGATCGGCGGCGATGGGGGTGAGCATGATGATGGGTTCTGGCCGCAGGGGGTCCCGTGAGGTGTAGGCTCGGGTTAAGGAGGAAAAAGAAGAAGATGGCGACGAGGAGGAGGAGGAGGAGGAGATGGGATGGAGGTGGTGACGAGGTCAAGGAAAGGTCGAGGAAGCCAGGGCGGCTAGGGTTCACATGCTCGGGGTTTAAACGAAGGAGACGAAGAAGGAGGGGATAGAAGGGAGGTAACGTTAGGGGAGGCAGCGGTGACGGGATTCATTCTCACCGTGAGAGGAGTGAGAGAGAGACGCGAGAGGAGAGAGGAAGAGAGAAGCGAGAGGAGAGAGAAAGAGGAGGAGAGAGAGAATTGTTTTCTAGCGGGTGAAAGATAGAAAAGAAAGAGAGAGAGGGAGAAGAAAAAGAGAAGAGGAGAGAAAAGAGAGAGAGAGAGAGAATAAGGTGGGGTCGACGAAGGGAAAAGCTTCTGATTGGGTGAAGAGAAGAATTAGTTTAGGGGAAAAAGTTGAAAAAGATTTTCTGGTGGTTAACAAAATACACCGTGGGCTTAGAGAAAATCTAAGGTAGGTTGTGAATATAAGTTTCATCCAGATTTACAGATTAAAAGATTTAAATAAATGGGATTTGGCAAGATGCAAAATATTTCCGAATTGTACCCGGGTCGGGTCCAAGGATTTGGATTTGACAAATGAAAAATATTAGCAAGTTCCAACAATTGAAATGAAGGATTTTGTAGCAGAAAAGAATACCCCAAAAACGGACGTACGCACGTGCGTGTAACCGTCCAAACTCGTCCGTTTCACTGAACGGGATGAAAACACGATATAAGGACGCTAGCACAAGGTTAGGGGTATCAAACAGGCCATGAAAAACAATTTTAATTTATTTTACATGGTTAAACTGTTGTATAGGATAAAATACCAATATACTAAATTATGAGGTGCACCGGTCCATGCAACAAGTCAAGGCAATCAATAATAAGAGTCAAACAGGTTCAAGCAAGCGGGTCTGGTCGAATGCAAAGTAAAGTGTAAAATACCATTCGCACCCACAATACGTCAAATCAAGAATCCCGCGACTAAAGAAATATGAGAACTGGAATTGGTATAGTGAACTCGGGTGTTACAGTAGGCACGTGACCCCTGGTCATGTGTAGGCACGTGACCCCTGAAATGGGCTTCTCTTCTTCTGCGTTCTGTTCTCTGGCCGCTGCTTAACCATCACGTGCCAACACGTGATCACTGGTCACGTGTGAGCACGTGATGCCTCTTCTGAATCTTTTCCTGATTTTTAATCAGGGAACAAATGCCCCCACAGCGTTGTTCTCACGTGTCTGCACGTGGGTGCAACGCTGTCACTTTTGTGACTGTCGGATCTGCTTTAGGAGTAGGATAGATGAAACGTTTTCCATCCTATCCTATAAATGCCCATGTCTTTTCAGAAGAGCCTCCACTTTGCTCATCTTCCTCTTTGCATACTTTTCTTTCAGAGAATTTAATTCTCCTTTCTAGAGCTTAGTTTTCTGCCTTGAAAAATTTTCAGAGTTTAACTCTGTTAAAAAAGAACTCTTTTCTTCAGGTAATGCTCTTGAACGAATGATGAACTCTCATGTCCTTCTGGATTTTAAATCCATAGCAAGGGTTTCACATTTTAACATGAACCCATTTTTCCCTCAAGTTTTTCGACCGCCGAAATATGAAATCATTTAATCTTCACCAGTAAATCTCCTTAGGGTTCATCCGATCCTTTAGGGAGATGATGATGTTGGTTGCTTTTTTATGGAATTTAATTCCATCCCCAAGAAGCTTCGGCTCTGGAACAGAACTTTTATGGGAATTTAATTCCCTTTTTCATGCAATCTACGGGCGATCCTAAAACGATCAAAGGGCGATTAAGAGATGTACCCTCCAGACTAGTTTTAAGACATTACGGTCAAGGTTAAGGACCTCATAGTCCATGAGTTTAAGGACCCCACAATCTGACATTAGTTTTAAGACATCACGGTCAAGGTTAAGGACCTCATAGTCCGTGGATTTAAGGACTCCACAGTCCAACGTTAGTTTTAAGACGTCACGGTCAAGGTTAAGGACCTCATAGTCCGTGGGTTTAAGGACTCCACAGTCCAACGTTAGTTTTAAGACGTCACGGTCAAGGTTAAGGACCTCATAGTCCGTGGGTTTAAGGACTCCACAGTCCAACGTTAGTTTTAAGACGTCACGGTCAAGGTTAAGGACCTCATAGTCCGTGGGTTTAAGGACTCCACAGTCCAATGTTAGTTTTAAGACGTCACGGTCAAGGTTAAGGACCTCGTAGTCCGTGGATTTAAGGACTCCACAGTCCAGCGTTAGTTTTAAGACATCACGGTCAAGATTAAGGACCTCGTAGTCCGTGGATTAAGGACTCCACAGTCCAGCGTTAGTTTTAAGACATCACGGTCAAGATTAAGGACCTCATAGTCCATGGATTTAAGGACTCCATAGTCCAGCGTTAGTTTTAAGACATCACGGTCAAGGTTAAGGACCTCATAGTCCGTGGATTTAAGGACTCCACAGTCCAGCGTTAGTTTTAAGACATCACGGTCAAGGTTAAGGACCTCATAGTCCGTGGATTTAAGGACTCCACAGTCCAACGTTAGTTTTAAGACATCACGGTCAAGGTTAAGGACCTCGTAGTCCGTGGATTTAAGGACTCCACAGTCCAGTGTTAGTTTTAAGACATCACGGTCAAGGTTAAGGACCTCATAGTCCGTGGATTTAAGGACTCCACAGTCCAACGTTAGTTTTAAGACATCACGGTCAAGGTTAAGGACCTCGTTGTCCGTGGATTTAAGGACTCCACACTCCAGTGTTAGTTTTAAGACATCACGGTCAAGGTTAAGGACCCATAGTCCGTGGATTTAAGGACTCCACAATCCCACGTTAGTTTTAAGACATCACGGTCAAGGTTAAGGACCTCGTAGTCCGTGGATTTAAGGACTCCACAGTCCAGCGTTAGTTTTTAAGACATCACGGTCAAGGTTAAGGACCTCATAGTCCGTGGATTTAAGGACTCCACAGTCCAACGTTAGTTTTAAGACATCACAGTCAAGGTTAAGGACCTCATAGTCCGTGAATTTAACGACTCCACAGTCTAACGTTAGTTTTAAGACATCACGGTCAAGGTTAAGGACCTCATAGTCCGTGGATTTAAGGACTCCACAGTCCGACGTTAGTTTTAAGACATCACGGTCAAGGTTAAGGACCTCATAGTCCGTGGATTTAAGGACTCCACAATCCGACGTTAGTTTTAAGACATCACGGTCAAGGTTAAGGACCTCATAGTCCGTGGATTTAAGGACTCCACAGTCCGACGTTAGTTTTAAGACATCACGGTCAAAGTTAAGGACCTCATAGTCCGTGGATTTAAGTACTCCACAGTCCACGAAATGCGTGGTTACTGGGACCCGTCACCTCTTTGAAGATGTTGAGGAATTACAACGCCAAATATCAAAGGAGTGAAGAGATGTACCCTTTAACCAAGGTAAAATCAGTCTAGAATCATCATGGTTGATCGTTAGTTTTAAGACATTACGGTCGAGGTTAAGGACATCATAGTCCGTGGATTTTAAGGACTCCACAGTCCAATGTTTGCTCTGGCTGCTTCACACGGGTTCACTGCCGTGTTCGGCGAGGACCAGGCTCCGCTCTGGGTGTTTTCTGTGGGGTCAAAGAGTAACGTTATCCGCGTTCCACGTAACCAGGAATTTTGCTCTAGATGCTACACACGGGTTCACTGCCGTGTTCGGCGAGGACTAGGCTCCGCTCTGGATGCTTCACACGGGTTCACTGCCGTGCTCTGCGAGGACCAGGATCCGCTCTGGACGTTTTCCATGGGGTCAAAGAGTGACGTTATCCGCGTTCCACGTAATCAGGAATTTTGCTCTAGATGCTTCCCACGGGTTCAATACCGTGTTCTGTGAGGACCAGGCTCCGCTCTGGACGGTTTCCACGGGGTCAAAGAGTGACGTTATCCGCGTTCCACGTAACCAGGAATTTTGCTCTAGATGCTTCACACGGGTTCACTGCCATATTCGGCGAGGACTAGGCTCCGCTCTGGATGCTTCACACGGGTTCACTGCCGTGCTTTGCGAGGACCAGGATCGGCTCTGGACGTTTTCCACGGGGTCAAAGAGTGACGTTATCCGCGTTCCACGTAACCAGGAATTTTGCTCTTGATGCTTCCCACGGGTTCACTGCCGTGTTCTGCGAGGACCAGGCTCCGCTCTGGACGTTTTCCATGGGGTCAAAGAGTGACGTTATCCGCGTTCCACGTAACCAGGAATTTTGCTTTAGATGCTTCACACGGGTTCACTGCCGTGTTCGGCGAGAACTAGGCTCCGCTCTAGATGCTTCACACGGGTTCACTGCCGTGCTCTGCGAGGACCAGGATCGGCTCTGGACGTTTTCCACGGGGTCAAAGAGTGACGTTATCCGCGTTCCACGTAACCAGGAATTTTGCTCTGGATGCTTCCTACGGGTTCACTGCCGTGTTCTGCGAGGACCAGGCTCCGCTCTGGACGTTTTCCACGGGGTCAAAGAGTGACGTTATCCGCGTTCCACGTAATCAGGAATTTTGCTCTAGATGCTTCACACGGGTTCACTGCCATGCTCAGCGAGGACTAGGCTCCGCTCTGGATGCTTCACACGGGTTCACTGCCGTGCTCTGCGAGGACCAGGATCCGCTCTGGACGTTTTCCACGGGGTCAAAGAGTGACGTTATCCGCGTTCTACGTAACCAGGAATTTTGCTCTGGATGCTTCCCACGGGTTCACTGCCGTGTTCTGCGAGGACCAGGCTCCCCTCTGGACGTTTTCCACGGGGTCAAAGAGTGACGTTATCCGCGTTCCACGTAACCAGGAATTTTGCTCTAGATGCTTCACACGGGTTCACTGCCGTGTTCGGCGAGGACTAGGCTCTGCTCTGGATGCTTCACACGGGTTCACTGCCGTGCTCTGCGAGGACCAGGATCCGCTCTGGACGTTTTCCACGGGGTCAAAGAGTGACGTTATCCGCGTTCCACGTAACCAGGAATTTTGCTCTGGATGCTTCCCACGGGTTCACTGCCGTGTTCTGCGAGGACCAGGCTCCGCTCTGGACATTTTCCACGGGGTCAAAGAGTGACGTTATCCGCGTTCCATGTAACCAGGAATTTTGCTCTAGATTACATCCGCATTTTATGGAGTTGGGATTTGACTCTCAGTGGGAGTAGATCGCCGAGTCATGGAACTGAGAGTTGTCACTGTTCCGCTTTGCTTGATGTTGTGTCTGCTGCAACGAGACGAGTGCTGAGACGATCTCTAGGTCACTTGCGGTCCGTCGAGAATTGGCTTCTTCTTATAATGAAACCTGGGGGAGGAGTATCATCCCTTCTTTGTTTACGCCCTTGGATTGTATACAGGGATTGATATAACATCACCTGTAGATCAAAAAATTTCATTTTTTATTTTATTTCTTTTTCCGCGATACTCTATCATTTCAGCTTTATATCGCGAAGGTCGCGATTGCCCAATCATTTCGGCTATTTTTCGCGGTGCCCAATCATTTTGACTATTTATTTTATTATTTTTACTCGCTGCTTTTTATTGCGAGTTGCCCCATCATTTCGGCTATTTTTCATGCATACATTTTCACTTGCTGCTTTTTATTGCAAGTTGCCCCATCATTTCGGCTATTTCGTATGCATGTGCGGCTCGCTAGCCTTTTCACTGCAAGCTTGGATTTTAGACACCGATTTCGGCATCAGCACCGCTACAACCGGGATGTTACCAGGAGCGAATCATCATTTACCTCTGTCGATGTTGAACAAAGGTGGCTTAGTAAACAGGGTTAAAGGTCATGTCGACTAAGACTTTTGACTTCATGAGCCGTAAGGGTCTCACAAAGGTATTTCTC
This sequence comes from Agapanthus africanus, assembly GCA_030015575.1. Taxonomy (NCBI): domain Eukaryota; kingdom Viridiplantae; phylum Streptophyta; class Magnoliopsida; order Asparagales; family Amaryllidaceae; genus Agapanthus; species Agapanthus africanus. The sequence goes on along the minus strand of CM057341.1, from coordinate 4,980,756 downwards.
CCTACAAGTCGTGAGGATCTTGCAGGTGTGTTTTCTCCTTGGGAATCGTGAGGATTCCTAAGTACGTGTTCCCCTGTAAGTCGTAAGGATTTTACAAAAGGGGTTTCTCCTTATAAGTCGAGAGGACTCACAAGGGCTGTTCACCGTGTGATCATATCCCCATCCACAGGTGGGACTTTTGTTAGGGAAATGTTTATTCGCGCCCGTGGATTGTATACAAGGGTCAGTATTGAGCCGCTTGAAGGGCATAAATTGAAGGTTGTGGGGGTCGCTTAAGCACAGGTTTAGGTCTCTGTGACTTAAGACTTTCAAATCCTATGAGCCGTGAGGGTCCCATAAGAGAGTTCTCCTTATTAGTCGTGAGGATCTCGCAAGTGTAATTTCTCCCTAGGAATCGTGAGGACTCCTAAGTGTGTTGCTCCCTTGAGAGTCGTAAGGATCTCACACGGGTGATTTCTCCTTACAAGGTCGTGAGGACCCTGCAAGTGCCTTTTAACGAGGTTGCGCCCTTTCGGGTTTTCACAAACACTCGCCGGTAGCCCTGCTGTTTTTACTCACGGAGCCCTTTCGGGTTTTCATCCGTGCCCATTTTGCTTATGGACATACCATTTTTATTATTATTTTATTATTATTATTATTATTTTATCGGTTTTGAGATACTGCAATCCACCGTAGTTTACCGACATCTCGGTCAACAGCTAGTTTTAGGACGTAGTGGTCCATTGTTAGTTTAAGGACGTTTCGGTCCGTCGTTAGTTTAAAGACATTTCGGTCCGTCGTTAGTTTAAGGACATTTCGGTCCATCATTGAAGAAGGCCGGTTACTACTTATAGAGTTCGGGCTTAGGAAGATAGCGAGCGGACATGGTCATCGTCATCTATCATTGACCTAAGCCTTGACCTGTCAAGCGTAGTATTTCTTCAGGAAGCGACCGTTTATTGGCCTGAAAGGTCTCTCACCATGCATGTCCATGAGTAGATAGGCTCCACCCTGGTAGACCTTATCTATGATGTACGAGCCTTCATAGTTTGGCTCGAATTTTCCCCGCTTGGCGCGATTGGGAATCATAGGTCTTTTGACCACTAGCACGAGTTCGCCTTGGCGGAATGCTCTCGGCCTGGTCAATCTTTCATATAAGCGCGTCATCTTTGCTTTATAAGCCTCAAGATTTTGTTGCGCTATGAGCCGGGTTTCATCAAGGGCATCAAGCTCCTCAAGCCGAAAGTGAGCGTTTTCTTCGTCCGTCAGCTCGTAGTGGACTGCCACTCGTAGAGAAGGTAGCTCTATCTCGAGGGGGAGTACCGCTTCCGTACCGAATACCAATGCGTATGGCGTTGTGTTCGTGGCTGTCTTGAACGTAGTCCGATACGCCCAAAGAGCTTCTTGCAGCCTCTCGTGCCAGTCCTTTTTGTTTTGGGATACCGTCTTTTTCACGATCTTTGTCAAGGTTTTGTTGAAAGCCTCAGCTAGACCGTTAGCTCGCGGATTGTAAACTGAGGAATATCTCCAGTCTATGTTGTGTTGCTGTGCGAAGCGACTAATCTTGTGGCTTCTGTAGGCTGGCCCATTATCGGAGATGATCCGT